>CM042083.1:8772611-10114278 GCA_023509865.1 Trypoxylus dichotomus | reverse complement strand
TTGCGAATTATTTGAGTTAACACTTAAAAAAATTAAAATTGACCTATCACAGCGCCGTCTATCGGACTTTTGTGGAACTAAGATAGGATTTTTAAGTACAGTGGCGCCATCTGGCGGAGGAACTAAATGGGTGCGGAGATAATATACCTCCTTGCGTTCCTGCTCTCCTAATACTTTCCTGATACTTTTGTCAAAATTTGTAAAGTATGCGAATTATTCCAGTTAAAACTTAAAATTGTCCTATTACAGCGCCATCTATCGGACTTTTGTGGAACTACAGTATAGCTTTGAGTAAAGTGGCGACCTCTGGTGGGATTTTTTGGAACTATATACTTACGGACGAAATATACCTCCTCGCATTCCTGCTCCCCTAATACCTCCTGATACTTTTGTCAAAATTTGTAAAATATGCGAATTATTCCAGTTAAAACTTAAAATTGTCCTATTGCAGCGCCATCTATCGGACTTTTGTGGAACTACAGTATAGCTTTGCGTAAAGTGGCGACATCTGGTGGGATTTTTTGGAACTATATACTTACGGACGAAATATACCTCCTCGCATTCCTGCTCCCCTAATACCTCCTGATACTTTTGTCAAAATTTGTAAAATATGCGAATTATTCCAGTTAAAACTTAAAATTGTCCTATTGCAGCGCCATCTATCGGACTTTTGTGGAACTACAGTATAGCTTTGAGTAAAGTGGCGACCTCTGGTGGGATGTTTTGGAACTATATACTTACGGACGAAATATACCTCCTCGCATTCCTGCTCCCCTAAGACCTCCTGAAACTTTTGGCAAAATTTGTAAAATATGCGAATTATTCCAGATAAAACTTAAAATTGTCTTATTACGTCGCCATCTATCGGACTTTTGTGGAATTAAGGTATGAAAATTGAAGGACAGTGGCGCCATCTAGCGGTTTTCTTCGGAACTAAATATCTACATTTTTGTTTTGGTTGTGTCATCTGGCTGTTTTCTTCGGCATTACAATATCTATTCTTTTTATGACACCATCTAGTGTTTTTTTTTTTTTCGGAACTACAAGATTTAAAATCTTAAAGGAGTATTATATTTGTAACAAGAACTTAAATTCTGTTGTTGGTTTCAGTTATGGTGTAAATGAAACAAAATTTGAAGTCTACAGTAGATATTTATTATTGAGTTCTTATTTACATGTCATTTTGTAAATACTACAATTGTATATATTGTATCGTATATGTTAAAAGCATGTTGCACAATTTTATACAATGTAAGATATTAACAGCATTCACGAATTCCACAGCTACTGTCGTCATAGATCCCGGTTTCCAGCGTGTACCATTATCCTGGACTTGCAGACTGTCCATCTGAAAATGAAAATTTCAGATTAGTAATCTTACTAGTTGGCACAGTTTTTATTTGTGGGCCACGTTTTAGACAGTCTTGAAATTGTCTATTGCTAGAATAATGGGTGGATGTGTATCTGATCCAAATTTGGATCATACTTTTCAAAACATCCTATACAACGGGCAATCTTAATTTTTTTAACAAAATGAAAAACAATAGTTAGCAAAGACCGAATTTTTATAATTTTGTATATAGATAATAAAAATGTATGGAAATCTTCAGATTATACCTTGTACTTAAAGCATAATGGTTGAAAGTATGATATTGGTTTACAAACATTTTTTACTTCTTATAACACCTCGAAGCGAATATTAAAATTTGAACACTCGGTATAATGGCCAACCTTGAACAGTTTTGTTAGCGTTGTTAGTTATCCTTCGAATTCACGTGTATATATGTATTTTCTAATAGCATGCACATCTCTGTCCATAATTTCTCTACATACTTATTATAAACATAAAAGAGAAAATTTCGTGGAATAAAATGGGAATAAAGACAACCATCATGGCTACTAGAACCGAATCAGTAATTTAAAAATGCCCATAACATACAACTTAAAATGGACGCTTAACAATAACTTTGCGCTTGTGTTTATAACTCGAACCATTATGTCCACATGTAAAGTTAAACAATACATGCATAAGACAATTTACTTCAATTAGTCCCTAACATTCGAAGATATGCATCAATACACGTCGATATCGTGTAAAAGTACAATCGTTTCGTTATTTAAACGTACATTTTAAGGAATGTTGAAGTTTTGTATCAAAAATAAATGGGAAAGACGATTTTCTCGTCAAATAAAAGACTGAATATGAGTTAGAAGTGGAACAAAAAACAAAGAACATTGATAGAGACTTCCTGATTGTACAATGAATTCGCTATGTCAATTGCGATATCTTCGTTAAACAAACCGAACCAAAGAATCTATTATCAGCAATACAAGCAGCCATGATAAACTGAACGACGTAAATTATTTGTAGCAGTGAGCGTAGCTATTGGCATTCACTATTTAATCCAAGAATTGTTAGCAATGTTTAGGTTTCGATAATTTCCTTGTGTATTCCTCTTAATAATAATTTCTCCAATACCACCGATCTCTTTTCTGTATCTTTTAATGAGTATTAAATGGATTTAAGCTATAAAGTCGTATAAAAGATAGTGAGATAAATATGCCGTAATTATTTTTATTTTGTATTGTTATATCATTAGTACATAATTTGCAACGCTATCAATTAATTATTTGGTATTATTAACATTAATTTTCTGAAGGCGTACATTCCAAGGTGTCAATACTTAACAAGATGTCCATGCAGAGCCTCATCAATTATGATAGCATCTGACTATCTTGAAACATAGCAGATTATTGTATATTTACCTTAAATCGTACAATCGACAATTAATTTAGATAACGATATATAAAAATCATTGGAGGGAACAAGAAGTAAAAAACTGCGTTTTCTGTACTATTCCTACACTTCAATTTACTTTAAAATGATATTTAAAAAAAATATACAGGCTGTCCTAGTTAATATCTAGTTAGGGCATGATATTAAAGAAAAAAGCTTCTATCCTATATAAACTTTTTTATTTAAAATACACATCGTAAGTAGTGTGAGCTACACTACTGTGCAAAAGAAAAAGGCACATAGCTATATTTTTAAAAGTTCACGTAATAGTCAGGGTTTCGGCAATATATCTTAATATATTTTTAATTGTAATGATAATTACTTTTTACTTGAATCTGATAAATGCTATACCAACACACAAATAGCAAAGAATACTTAAAAATCGTAGTCCTTCTGTAGTATTCAAGAATGGAATAAACTGCACCATTGAGAGGTGAAGCGTGGACGGCCGAAAAAACTTACCCGAACGTATGCAAACTTATTGAAGTTTCAGACACGTCAGTATATGCTTCGACAGTAAGGTAGTCTTTGAAGAAATCGGAATTACTTGAGTGTGCGATGAGGCAATAAAATATAAAAGCTGAAATATGCTAAAGACAATCAAACTGGACAGATGTTGAGTGGAGATAAGTATTTGGATCGAGCAGGCGTCAGTATGTTCGATGACGTGTTGGAAAAGCTCATGCAGAATCATGTTTACAAGCTACTGGAGGTGGCAATATCCAGGAATTGATGACATTATTAGAATGGAAGGAAGATATGTCGAACAATATTATATCTTCTGGGCATCGTCTAATTGGTAATAATTTTCTCCTGCAGCAAGATAACGATCCCAAATACACTTCTCGATTGGACAAGAACTATTTAAGTCAGCTACTGGAAAACGGAGTAGTTCGCACTTAAATATTATCGAACATGTTCGGGATTATCTTGATAGTGGAATATATTGCAAGAAGAGTGGTATCATTTTCCGGACGATTACATCAGAACACTGCATGATAGTTTCCAGCCATACAAAATATTAAAAAAAATAAAAGTTCTGAAGGTATTCAGTATACTATTTACACATATAAATATTGTATTAGTTGCAAATATTTATCAGACAGTATAGTTATGTTAACAGATTTTCTTTAAAACTCGCTTTCTATAAAATTTATCTAGGTGCCTCTTTCTTTTGCACAGTTGTGTATATCAGAAAGATGCTTATTTCAATAATGGTTAGATACCTGTTCCTTATTATTGGCAACAAAATTAAGGTAGTAGGGTAGTAGGGCTTTCGATTTCTTTGCAAGATCTCAATCGTATTCAAACTATTTTAGAATTATGTGTATAATTTATTCTGAGAAATTTCATGTGCAACCGAGTACTATTATACAAGGTGTGTGAGAATTACGACATATATAAGCTTATCGATTCGATATTTGTTGATAGAGATAGCTGAAACTTAGAATTTGCTCTTAAAATTTCTTCTTTAATATATTTTCACGAAAAAATAAAGAAATTTAGACGAGTACAATGTTATAAAATGTGTGATTCCTGAAAATATACGAAGCTAATATAACATTCTAACATTAAGATTTTTCTATTCAGATATCGAAATATTGCTGCATGTAACTTGTGTTCCAATTTATACACACCTTGTATATATCATTTATATTGTAACGATGTATATTCGGTTGGCATTGACTTTTTTCTACTTATTCATATGCTGTGCCCTATATTTTCATATTAGCATTCACATTATGCATTCATTATGTATAACATAAGGTATTAAAAGTGTAGTTGTTTTAGCTCTTTAAAAAATTGTAAAATTAATCTGCATTTTTATGTATTTGTCCGATCGGTTATTGTTCTAATTCTAGATTATGTTATTATATATAATTCCCTGTTTATTAATAGTTGTCTCCAAAGCAACGTAATTTCAATTTTTTTTTAATTGCGTTGATGGGTAACTGAATTTTTCAGATTTCTAACTACTGTTTCAGGTACATATTAAAGGCAAATACTTTAAAAGTACATCAGATTAAGATAGTATTGTTAATATAAATTTGATTTATTACTGGCATTGACTGAACAAAATTTAAACCTTATAAATCTGTCCACATATTGGCAATAATCGATTTTTTGCGATAACAAAATTTGGTCTATGTGTCTATGTAATGAGCAAAATACAAAAGGAGGATAGATGTTAGCGATTATTTGATTTGGGTCAATTTAATATCTCTCTATTACTTATCTATTTATCAATATAAAAATAAAGAAACATAAAAGTGATGTCAAGAAACAACCCGTTATATCGAATATAGTACTAGTTTACTAATAAAAGGATCATGATTTCTTAAAAATTAAAAAGCGGCCGTCTTAATTGCTTGTACATGACCTAGAAATGTAATAAACACTATTGCACAATCATCGAAAAAAAAATAACCCGGCTTAAATTGTAAACTTGACTAGGTGTCTTGAATTTAAATTATTGCAAGTAGAAAGTTGTTTTTATTTACACAAGCAAGTCGTTCTATGTATTTTGTGCTAATAACTTCGTTGCATGCGATATTTCTATAACGCATTTATTAATGGAATTTCATCCTAAATATCTAGTTAGTTTAGACAAAATGATGAAACATGCACTGGATTTATCTCGTCCTTTTGCAGAGACATTTTAATTAAATCTGGATGAAGTTGGTTAAAACCTCACTTGTTATATTAATGTACGTATATACCACTTAAGTTGATATAATCTTATTACTTTCTTCGAAGCACTTTGAATTCCCCGTATACCTGAGGTAATTACGTCAACTGCTTGTGGCTAGGGATTTACCCCCTTTTTAATCTTTTTTTTATTATTAAAATATTTAAATGTACAAGAAAACATCTAAAAAACTGTATCTGTGACTTTTTGTAAAAAATCCATAGCTGCTTCCAAACTTTTACACAATAGTGAAGGCAAAATTCATCTTTGGTGCATTTAACAAATTAAATTTTAAATCAGTAAAACAATAAAATAAATATACGGAAACTATTGATAATGTCCAAGAATATATGCACGTTACTGTACGTAGATCAGATACAATTATATCTTAATTCTTTTGTGATGATTCATCATTGGCTCTTCTAAAGGAATACATCAATACCGAAATAACATTTTTAATAACTTCTTTTATAGATATGCGAACTTCTTACGATTCCAACAAATATAAATACAAAGAAATTAAGTTGACTCATGATGAAAAAGCTATCATTGTAATTCATTAAAATTATACATAGGGTGTTTCAAAAATATAAAGTTTCACTACTTCATCTCTATACGCATGGACTTATTTGTTGTAACAATCTAAATGACGTTTAAAAATAGGTTGGAAGAATTTAACCACGTTCTTTTCACGTGCATTGTATCCTAGAGCAATATGTGTTAAAATATGCATTTATCAGCCTATTAAAATATAAATAATGAAATATGATATACGCTTCAAACCCATGTCACACCAATAATTGTTGTCGATTGAAATTTAAATTCGTTCAGATATTATGTTTATTGAAGTGGTCGTTTAGAAACTAAATTTTACTGGTAAATTTTAACTAACAGACTATTTGAATCATTATAAAAGTTAATATACACTAAAGTTGAAAAGAAAGTTATTTAAACATTATATTATATCGATTTAAGAACATGTGTCACTAATGGCAATAAAATATGGCATTTAACTAAGTTCTTACCGTTTGTTTTCCTATTTCAGACGCAACGTAGTGATGCTACCAGTACATTTTATCAGCTCCTAATTCTTATAAAGTGGAAATTGGAATTTTTTCCACAAGAATTACAACCCTAAAGAGAAAAATCTATTAATTTACTGTTAAAATGTGCTGAGACTTTTTCTTACCAAAGATTAAGTTGATCTTTAACTTGTCTGGTAGTTCATTTTCCATAAGGCTATAACAATTAGATTGAAGTTAGTTTTATAAAATTAAATCAATAGTAGAAGTCTCATTAAGTGTAATATTTTTAATCATACAAAATATATTTGTTTAAAATGTTATTACTCTTTCAAATGGAGTTAATTTTTTGCCTCAAAATGAAAATCAAAAATTATTTTTATAAAATTAACTTCTTCTATGACCACAAGTAATGTATGGATTCTTTAATTGCTAGCTGAGACGCTTGCATGCTCTGGAAAAATTTACGTTATTACATACGATACTGATGCGTTGATTATGCATTTTTCGTATTTGGGTTTCAAATTAGCTTATGGCACGTCAGTTCCCTTTACTGAAACTGCTGGACATAAAAGTGTGGAAACTGATAATATTAACATTGATACTCACACACTTAATTTTTATTTAACTGGATCGGTGTTTGCTGTAGTTATTTTACCGATATTCACAATTGATTCACAATAACATTCTTCTTGTTCACCAGTTATGTGTTGTGTCACAGCTCTGTTCTTGATGAGGGTAAGGTCACAAGATCTAGCTTTCCTAAGATTCTATCTTAGGTCCGTTGCTTATCTTCATCAACATATCTAAACTTCATTCGCCCTTGAGGCACTGTCAAATTGATATTAGTTATTCGTCAGATGATATGGAGTTTGCTTGCTTTGTTTTGAATGAGGACATTTAGTAATTTGATTGGAATTAGATCGTCTGAAATCGCCTGTGACTATTTTTGATGGTTGAGGATGTAACTATGGTTACCTCTGGTGGATCTTTTTAAAAAGCTAGGGCTTCATTTGACGCATAGATGTTAAGAAACACTCACTGACTTCTCAGTTCTATCGCAGTTAAATTTTTGTGAAACTATTTATCAATTTGGTATAGAAAGTACGGCAGAATTAAGTCTCACAAGTTAAATGATGGTACAACATGCAATAACATTGGTTCCTCCGTGGTGTTTCTTTGTATTATATTATATTGGGTATGAGGATAACCTTTAATTGCTCCATCGATTAGAACATTTGAAAGTGTCGATTTCAATGTGAAAGACGGTGAGCGCTTTGGTACACCACAGAAATGCGAAGACCAGCAAGTGCAGGAGATATTGGATGATGACCCAACTCAAACTCAACAGCATTAGCAAAAGCACAAGTTACAAGAAACAATCAGCAGATGTTTACAAGAAATGGGGAAGATTAATAAACTCGGTAAATGGGTTCCATACGATTTAAATGAACGTTAAATAGAAAATCGCAAAATCACCTGTGAAATTGCTGTTTCAACGCCACGAAAGGAAGCGGAAAAAAACGTGGCTTTCACCTGGTGAAGCCTTCAACACCAAAGCTACAGTGCTTCGGCAAGAAGACTACGCTCTGTGTCTGGTGGGACCATAGTTATTAGCCCGGCGAAACCGTTAATACACAACGCTATCGCCAATAAACGATTAATTTAAACCACGCATTAATCGAAATACGATCGGAATGGGTCTGAAGACATGGCAAAGTGATTTTGTTACACACAGAAAAACCAGTGAAAACCACCTTGAAATCGATGGGTCACGAACTTGCTGAGCAGCGTTTTGATTCATACCAAGATGTGGAAAAATGGATCGATGAATGGTTCGCAGCAAAAGATTTTTACTGGCATGGCATTTACAAATTGCCCGAAAGATGGGAAAAATATGTATAACAAAGCAAGTGCCTTATCATTCTTCTGAATTTAACATGTTTTTTTTTTAAGAAAAAATCCGCATTTTAAATTTGTACACCTGGTATATTTATTTGTATTGTTTATTTTGTATATTGCATGCATCAATAAAGTTTATCATTATTATTTTAGTTTAATAATTAAGAGATTTTTATTTGTTTCTATTTTAGACTATTTTGGTAGTCAACAAGGATCTTTTCTTCTATATTACAGTATAACTGGAGTTAATTCAATGACAAGGGACTATACATGTACATTCGATAGGAAAAAAGTGTGTGGTTAGTTTTATAGTAAAGTTAGTCACTAATTTGTATTGTTTTCGTTCGAAACGCATGTTTCTGAATAAAATGCACTTCAAGTTGAAAAAAGGGGGCGTACATTATATTACATAACGCCCCCCTACTTCGAGAAGTTTAAATTGTTTGTCTGTTTAGTCAATTATACTTTATCTTTCGTCGTTATAGTCTGACTTTGTTGTATTCCCAACGTAGTAGCTGCCAGTGTAATAGTTCGTGTTTACCTTTTCATTCGAGCGTTACTTGTAGTAAACGGCTCTGTATTACTACTCTATACGTTATCGTATTGGTAGGATTGCCGCTATAGGAAATAGCGCGTAGTACAAATTCTCCTCAGCACACCTGCGAAAAATACTCATTTCATTTATTTATCTGTTGCTGTACTGCTAACAGCTAAAATACGTATTCATCAGACAGTGCACGCGTTGGATATCGCTCTATACGAACGCAGAGTTCCGAAAAATTACACAGACAGTAATTAGTGTACACACATCAACTAAAATTTGTGATGAATTACATACTTTTAAGTTAACCAACAGCGAAAACTTTCCCTTTTTTTCCAAGTTTATTTATTGTTTCTGTGATCGTAAATTTAGTTTTGTGGGACGTTCTTTTGTTTGAATTCCAATTAAAATGCCTGTATATAATATTATAACTAGAAGACGTAAGGTAACTAATTATTTTTTTTATTTTAATTTTTAATTTTAACGTAACTTAAGTTCCCAACAAATTCTTTTATTACTTTAATCACTTATACGTTAATGAATTAGTTAATGTAATACTACTAGACCTCGTGTACTTTCTATCTCTCTCTAGCCTTCAACGGCAAAATAACAAACAACGTGGTTTTCAAGAATTAATTTACAATTTCGTCCAAGAATTCGACGTATATTCCATTTGGGGTTTTACAATATTTTCAATATAACAAGAAATGTTTTCGTTCTAATTCATTCGAAAAGGTAGCATTAAAATTTGTAACGATATGTAAAAGAACTTGCAAACTATTTGATAATGGAACATGTGAAAAACTATTACAATGCGATAGTGAATAATTTACAACAATGTCTATAGAATCGTAAGGAGTTTTTAATCAAACAAAAAAAAATTCCTTCATTATTATATCAATAAAGTTGCTTCATATTTGTTGACAACATTTCCTATATTATCTGATGTTAAATACACTCGATATCAGTAAGATATTGAAGTACCACACGTTCCAGAACTATTTACAAGTTATTAAATTGTATCGTCGTTATAATTTTAACCTAATTATTATTGTAAATTCCTTATAATGACAATTTCACGTACACAGGGGTTTTCAAATTTCGACTACAAAATCGAATTTTATAAATTGGCTACCTTTTAATCTAGATTAAATGGTATAAATTGTCCCAATTAACACTTTCTACTATATTAGGATAAATTATGTAAATGCTTGTTATCACATACGTGTGTAATTTAATTTGATTGCTATACATCTATTGTTAATTGTGGTTTTGATTCATACCCAAGATGACTTACGAAAAATTATGATTACATATTTTTTTATTACACATTTACAGCACCGTATATTACATAATTTGTCTGTTATTGCTTCTAACTCCGGTTTTACAACATCTTTTTCATTGGACAATATAAAGAAAACATTACATTTTCTTGAGAAATGACTACAGCAACGTGGACATATATTTATGACCGGTGGTATACATTCTCCATACCTTGTTGATGTGAGTACATAAATAAATCTATTTACTTGCGTCAAATAAATTAAGGAGATACCAATATTAATAATGAAATCCACTGCGCAAATAAGTGTAATGTGTTAAGTTAAAATTATTACCTATTATTGACCAATTTAAAAAGTTCTCTTAAAAATAGAATTAGAAATTGAATGTTTAACATTATGAAATTTGCAATTTACAAGTTCTTATTTAATTGGTAGTTGACACATGTTAGTAGTCCCTTTTCAGAGATTCGTGTGAATATTTACATACATATATAAGTCAAAAGGTCAAATTTAGTGAAAAAAGAAACATATTTTTTTGTAATTCAAGAAAAATTATATTTATTAATTGGCACTCATTAACATGATTAATAAATCATACAGCCTATCATTAATAAGTGGTAATATTAATTACTACTTTATTTCCGGCAAGAAAAATCCTTGCAATTCTAATTGCATTCCAAATAGCACTACCGCTCATAATAATACGGACACTTGATATTTTATGGAAAATTTGACGCTTTGAAGCTCAACTAGTTTGTCTCTCCAATTCGTCGTACAGACTCTATCAAGTCATTAATTTTAATATTCCTTCATTTTCTTCTAATTCTCCTAGTTCATTTTTATATCAATCCTAACGAGGTCACTTGTTCCACTTAATGAAAAACAACCCCATACAAGAATGGAACCACCACCTTTCTCTATTGTTGGTGTAATGCACTCGCGACGATTTTTCTCTCAATTTTTGTTTAGTTATTTTTAAAATATTGTTAAAATTTAAAATGTCCATTCTATTATGAGTGGCGGTGTACATATACGTATCTCTGGTGAAAAAGAAGGGAATTCAATCGATATTGATGATGTATACTGTTTAGTAGGTTTTATTACCCCATTGTTCATGATGTAACTATTGTATGCTGCACTTGTTATTGAATCTTGTCATTCGCACTCTAATAATGACATTGTAAACACTAATTTAACCATTCTCGTGAAAGACAATTATGCGATGGCACAATTATCACATTTGGAGGACCTATTTTTGTACAATAAGTAAGTTCTTTATTTGTTTTTAGCGTATGTTACTTAATTCCAATAGTCAATAGGATTTTATTGGATGTAATATATGTTAAAAAAATTATATTGCGTAATTTTTCAGCTTGTTATCGTACCCGATTTAAATTTTGAACGAAACCATTCTTAGTATATCAGCTCCCTTGTAAATGTTCGGCTGGTTAAACAGGATTTGGTAGTGTTTATATCCACTTAATCCAATCAACTTATTAACGCCTGCTGGCCTAATCCTATATTTAGACCAAAATAGACTCTAGTTCTATTTGCGGAAGCTGAAATTGTAAAGAACTTTTAGGTAAAATATGACAATTATCGAAAGAACGCTCTGTACATCGAATAAGGTACTTATTATGTCCCGATATTATCGATATCAAGTACGATCTTATCGATGTACATATTATATTTAATCGCTTTCTGTGTGATACAAAAGAAAATGACATTTTAGTATCATGCATATTCCGAGTGCCATTAATGTAACTAACTATATTGTCTTGTTCTTATCAGATTTTCAGATTGTATATAAATTATGCACCATTTCCAATGATAATGCAAAAAAAGTACCGGTACATTGTCCCTCTTTGTTCTTTTTTTTTCATTATCTCTAAAACGAAGCATGTTCAAAAGGTTCAATGTTACTTTATTTTGTAATTTTCTCGACTCATGAACTTTGATATCGTTCTTATAATAGGTGTTTAATTCTATTACGACAGAGAACTATTCTAACATTTAAAAGATAATTTATTCATTGAAATATCAACTGCAAAGAAGTATGGTCAAGGTTTCTTTGTTAAAAACGAAACTACAAATGGTTTTTTGTCATATTCCGATGCTGCGTCTTTTATATGAATTAATTAGATACGTCATTATGATACCATAACCATGGTGATAACGTATGTATTGCAGATGTTTTATATATAAATATTTATTATGGTATTTAAGAGGTATTGATTGAAAAGGAATTGTCAAGAACATCATCATCCCTTGGTTGGTTTTATGGTTACTAGTCACCCTACAGAATCCAAATCTACAGATTTATTATGTTGGAAATTGTTTAAGAAATGGGTAAAAGAAGTGGATCTATTTGAAACCAGTCATTATAAACTTATAAAATCTCACCAGAATTAAAATTTTAAAAAAGGTTACCAATATAATCCTAAAAAAATAAAGAAACAAACAAAATCGTAAGTTGGTGGGTACACCATTTCTTTAAAAAATCTGCCCTAAACATTGAACCAAATTCAAGTTAAAAGGAAACTAACTTTAAAGAAACTACGTATGTACAACTTCACTGTACAGAGTTTAAGAACTTTTAAAAAAATTAAATTAAAAAGAAATGGAAAATAATGGGATTAGTAGTTCACCTGAAACTGGTGGCTGGTGATTTCAGTTGGCGGCACAAGTTTCCTTTTAATTTGTTGCTCCTTTTACCAAAGAACATCCGGAGGGTCAAGACACTCCTAGAATTTTCATTTTCTTTCTCATACAAAATACACTGGCTTCCCTGCTGATATCAAAGTTAGACAACATTAAACCTGGATAATATTTACCAAGATATTCCATGACACCGAGTGAACCCTATACGCACTTAGTCACCCCGGTCATCAGTGACAATAATTAAGCTAGGTTGCGTAATTAATGAGTAAAAGCTCCTTCACGCAATGAAACTTGTATGGAAACTTTTGTAGGTCTTTTTTAAGGATAATTTAATCTTCTTTAAATTGAAATTCTTTCATATTTTTCAAAGAAATACATCACGAGCAGAAAGAAAAAAAAAACAATTGACAATTGACAAATGCAATTGATGCCAATATAATATTTTTATATTTTGGTGACGTACCTGATATAAATGAGTAATCGTATTTTTTTTAATTATGAAAAAGATGAATTGATCGACGAAATACCGCAAAATATTTTGCAAACTCATTTTAGAATAAGATTTCGTATTATTTGTTCTAAGAAAAGCCATAAGTACGCTTGCCCATTAAAGAATCTACTTATTGCATTTAAATAGCGTTAAGGAAGTGATAATATCAACACATTATAATTGCAAATACTAAGGTAGTAATTTAGCGTATTTATGGATTTTAAACAATGAGCTCCGTATAGTTTTGGAACCGCTGAACTAGCTCATAATCACAGCTATCAAGGAATAAAGCAATTTGTTGAATCATTTCGATAAAGCTATGAATTTAGCGTCATTCAAGGTGAATTAAATCAACTGTAGAACCTACAATTTTTTTTACCATTAACGTATTGTTACCGGTTAACCACGATGTCGCGTAGTATTACGTTTTGTGTTAATTTTTTATACAGTTCCTTGCTTAATTCGTACTATCAATTTTAATTCATTACCACGTTGTTTGTAGCAGTAAATACTTGTTGGGAAATGCTGTTTAAAGACCATCCTAGGTGTTAGCGATTTGCAAGACATACATAAGTCAATTTACTACCGTAATATCGTAAGAATTACGGTTTTTCGTCCTTGAAATCAGCTGTTTAGTGATATTATATTCATTGGCCACTAACAGCTTTTTAAATACAGGAAATGTGTGAATTATCTTTCTATTATTGTTTTAGTTAGCTCCTTATGTAACACAGTCCGATACTTAGAAGATTTGTCCAGATTTATTGTGTTTACTCGCTTCTTACGTCACTGCATTACGTTAAGGTTTCGCTAATTTTTTACGATATTAACTGTTCACGTCACACTTCTTATTTAACTTTATCGAAACGTCTTCTTCGTATTTTTCTCTTAAATGCATAAAGATAACTTCAAGATATATGACGT
Organism: Trypoxylus dichotomus; assembly: GCA_023509865.1. Taxonomy (NCBI): domain Eukaryota; kingdom Metazoa; phylum Arthropoda; class Insecta; order Coleoptera; family Scarabaeidae; genus Trypoxylus; species Trypoxylus dichotomus. The sequence goes on along the minus strand of CM042083.1, from coordinate 10,099,969 downwards.
CCTTATTTATTTAACACAAACAATGTCATATAACTCATATATCACCTTTAGGTTTTTAACAATTTCAGGAGCAAAATTATTTTGTTACAAGAAATACAAGGTGTATTTAAATTAGTTCAAATCTATACGCTGCGACATCCTTCATTCGACTGTGCGTTAAAATTTGCCAACACTGATAAAACTACGATTTCTTGAAAAAATATCAGTCATGGCCAGATTTGAACCTACCACCTCCGTGCTATCAACTGCACCACCAGACTGAATGTGAATTCAAATCGCTTTTAATACTAGTCTGAACTGGACCACGACAGTTCATAGCATAATACACCGGTAACGCAGAAGTCGTGGGTTCAAATCTTACCGTGACTGATATTTTTTGAGGTATTTAAAAAACGTTGGTTAATAGCAATGGTAGTTTCATATTAATATTAATTTAATTTGGCAACACTGTACTATACACTATTTTTTAATTCGGAGAAGAATAAATTAATCCTAGCTAATTTTAAAACCGTAATATTTTCTAAATTTCAAACGTTTCAAATTCTACTCATTTAAAAGAATACCCATTGAAAAATGTTAAATTACAGTGTATTTTACAACAGGATTTGGATATTTATCTAACTGCAAGTACTAAATAATTATTCGAATTCAAATCCGTATGTTTCTAAATATATTTAGTTTGAGCCTTTCGTGTATAATTTGTAAATACTGTCGTATTAATTCTGTCTCTAACTTCGTTAGCATATTGAAGAGAAGTCATTGCATAAATTCTCTCTGTAATAAAATTCCAAACAAAAAGATTGAACCTATTTGTTTGGAAAATGTTTATCCAAGTACTACTTTACATTAGGAGCAAAATAAAGAACAGTTTCATTATGTATGTAAATCACATTATGGCATATCTTCCATGGCATTAAATTTAGTTTTTTGTGAACCTACAGCTCCAGGTTCAAATGCTACCGGAGCTGTAAAATTTTTAATTAATTAAACTTTCACAAAAAACTAATTTAATTAAATTTAACGTTGGCAATTCAATTATAGCTATTTTACTTTTACGTTCGACAGTTTTATAAATTGAAAGTTTATCAGTTCAAAAAACGAAAAACATTTTGCTCCACCTGAATATAATAGTAACGCATATAGTACAACCTGACGACCACCTTTATTAAGTTTGCAATACAGTAATGAAGCATTGTTGTACATATAAAGAAGTTTAAATTAGCATTTCAGTTCATGTTTTCCATTCGATGTTCTATTAGTAAACAATATGTGTTGATCTAATCCGTGAAAGTGATTTGACAATTAAATCAAAAGTTTTTAGCGTGAAATCGTAATGTATAACTTGTTTGTTTGTGTATTTCCCAAAGGAAATTTCAAGTAATTGCTCGGTATTTCATTTTGAAATAATTGAAATTGGGCGGTTGTATTGCAATATATCATATTGTGGTATAAGTAAATTTGGTTATACAACAATATATCAATGTAATTTGTTCTTTTCGGCAGGTTTACCAACCGCAGAATTGTACAGTTTTAAATTCTAAGAATAAATATTCTCTATATCTACAGCTGTAGCTCCGTCGGTAGTACAGTTAAAAGGAGACAATCTCAACATTAATATTTAACTTCTACTATTATAATTATTTTATTAAAAGTAATCTAAAAGGAAAAAACACTTGAACTACCATTTAGTTAGTCTTGATTGAATAATACCATCTCACTAAATTGGCGTAATATCATTATCACTATGCAATCGTGCGAAAACGGTTTTATTGATCACGATTGTTGGGTCTTCATTGGCCAAAATTTTTAATAGCTCACTCTATGTTACACACGTAACCGAGATAATAAAACTTACACTTAATCCCTTCTTAACTACTGCATTCAGATAAAGATTTCCAAATGTATTTATTTTTTTAAACCTAAAAATGGCAAAGCTGTTACGAAATACAAATATAGTAAATCTAGAGTAACACGTTTATTTCAGAAAAACATTTTAAATTATCCATAATCTAGTATGCATGTATTTGTTAGATGTTTGTTTGGTTGTTATCAGAATTATACGTGATTACTATAAAGAAAAGGATAAAAAAACTGACTTATACAATCTTATCAAATCTGATTGTTCCATGCAGGTAAATTCACACATTTTACAATTTATTAGATATGCTTTGGTATTCAGCTGTGATTAAGAATCCTATCGATGAATTTGACGAATTGTCTACGTCTAAAGACGTTCCCGATTAGATACGATGCATAAAAGTTCACAAATCTCCATTCCATATATGCAAAATTAATATCACCCAAAGAGCTATATACTAAGATATGTTAGAATGAATGAATCATGTTGTTCCTTGAACTTTCAAGAATATATATGTACAGTCCCCAGCAATTGTGTTAGAACCACTTTATGTTTTTACGATTTATTGCAAATTTATGAGATATAAAATCAAAACATACATACAGTTGTGGACAAAAAAAATAAGTGCACCGAAAATAATCTAGAAATGTGTTTATATATATATTGGATAATATTATTATGTTATATGCTATATAATGTGCATTGGTTTATAAACAAAATGAAGTATTATTATTATACTTATACAAAACTATATACTTTTTTTTTTCAATATTTTGTAGCATTTCCATTTCCAGCATTTTGAGGACTGCTACGCATCTTCTAGATATTTAGTCCACTAAATGCGTAATTCTGTTTTATTTTTAAATTTTTTACCTGACAACGAATCCTTTACACACTTCCAAAGGTTTTCGATAGGGTTTAAATTGGGTGACTGTGCTAGCCAACTTAAAACATTCATATTATAGTTAAAATCGGCAAATTATAAATAAAGTTCGATAAGATGTCTCTATAAATCTCCTATAAATCCAATTTCATCGTACACCGAAAAGTTAAAGAAATTACTGGGGCATACAGACATAGACACTTAACCAGACTAACTTACAACTAAGGAAATACGATAATTAATAGAGCTGGATTGAAGGATGCATGGAAAATATATATTGAATAACTTTAGAACTCACAGAATCTGGAATTCTCCTGAATGGACAGCCTCTGGAAAGATTATTTTATCTGTTAATATTAAATATGTATTTTTTTTTATTTCTGTAAAGGATCAAAATTGTTCATAGATTCTCTGTTACAAAATATTAGTGTTGGTTAATAATACCTATTTTTATGACCGGCTATAATGAAACTGAACACAGTATAAAGGCTTTTCACACACATTACTGGGGGAATTCCCTTCCATTCTTTTATGACAATAACATGCGTTGAACGTATTTATCGAAGACACCTGTATTAAATGATGATGAGTAATATATTACATAATATACTAAAAATTGCTCCACACCTATTTTTTTTTTGTCCAACACTGTATATATCTAATCTAAAATGTTTCTTATTATGTAACTTTTTTGGTTTTAATGTTGTATCCTTTCACCTCGAAGTTGTACATTTTCGAGTAAAAATTTGGGAAAAACAATGAATGCTTTTCTTTTGTATATCATTTCAAGCTGCGTGAAAAGAATTTCAAATATAAAAATTATCTTTTTCTAATCATCCAATGCAAATGTGTTTTCGCTTTTCTAAAATTGAATGCATTTTATCCGTGAAGTTTAGAGGGTGTCTGTATTACAAATCAAATATGAGGGTGGTTCTAATTCAATTATCACAGACTGTGCACAATTAATTTTCCATTTAGATGAGATAATTATATATGCACAAGAGCCTTATCTTTAGGTAAATTTCCAGAATTAAAATTATTTTTACTACCTCTCTTATAGTGTTACAAATCGTTTTCCTACGTTTTCTGAAATCGCCTTGAAACGCTCTTCAAGCATATATAAATCAAATAAATACGATGTTTACTATAGTATAACCGTTAAAAAAAATATTTTCGATCCTATCCATCATCCTATCAGATGTAATGGAAAAGAATTATGAAATAAAATCGATGTATTATGATAATAACCACTTGCATAATAAGAGTTGATGTCCTTGGTAAGAACGAATTTCTGTAACCTTAATTCAGACAGAATATACATACATGTATATAGATATAGTATATGAATTTATAGTAAAATTATCCCACTTCCATTCATACATTTCAAACATAAATCAATGTTGAAAAATTAGTATGTGTAATTATTATTATTTAATTTTAACGTCAACAAATGTAAACAATCTTATAAAATAGATGTTACATAAATTCAGATCAAATATTACAACATGTCTCTACGCATATTGTAATACATACTTTGCTTATGAGATGTTATAAATTTTTAGTTTATCTGCAGTTCAAATAATGTCAACTTGACGTTATTAAACACTGTAATATATTTGTTGAAGTTCTTTTTTTATTTCACCTAGTTCTACTTAATCGTGATTTATAGAAGCACTATAAAGTACAAATAATATAAATGCATCTTTTGAGCTCACCTCGTATTTTAATTTAAATAATTATGGTCGTTTATGTATATTATTCATAAAATAATGGAATCTGAGGTAACCTTGGCCTTGTAATATCGTATCTGATCCTTTTTTTATCAATTAAAATGGAAAATTTTCTACTGCCTGTTCGTGGTATTATCATTAAAACATTTCTTGTTTACTATAAAAGACAAGAATTTAAAAATCATAAAATTACCCTCTTGGTTATAAGAAATATTTACATAATATAAATTATTAATCGACCGCATTATAGACGTTTTACTTTTCTACGAAAATAGACCATCATTTCACTTTCAATTGCCTTGAATGAAACCTTTCTTAGTTCAACGTGGAGTAACTAATGTGTAGCCTAGTTTAAAATGGACTTTTTCTTTATCCATCTTTTTGTATTATAAATACGGTCTATTGATCTAATTTCATAATGAGCTTAAAAGAGGCGTTTATCAAAATTTGTAGGCCCTATAATCTCGCTCTGGTTTACTAAGTTTTAATTTTTTAGGACGTACCAGATTATTGTTACGTTCCATTAGTTAATCTGAAATAATCCAAATTAGTAGAGGATTTGTAAATTCACTGATAAATATTCAAAAACAAAAATGCAAAGTTTCCAGTAAAACTTTTCTTCGACTTAATAAGATAAATATGTGCTAAAATATTTTTATATGTAAATATATATTGACATATTTCTTTATTTGTTAATTAGGATAGTTATCATAATGTATTTTGTACATCTGCTAACACTATTCATTTATTATACTTTTATAAAGCATCCTCAGACAAACATTTTTTATATAATTTACTGCTCCATTATGGTACAGAACTGTTTATCTCATCAGTTTTTGGTTCGGCACGTTTTTCCATTCAATTCACTGACGTTTTTACAAATTTTCCGTCTTAATGAGTTCATTTATAATGTTATTAAGTCATTTGCATACAATAGCAACTACTAATTTAAGATTACATAACAAAGTTGTCATCAGATAATTTTGCTTGAAACAACAGTGTTTAAATTACAAAAAAAAAATTGTAATGCAAAATATTAATTTCATTTCTTTCCATTGGATTACAGGCCGAAGACCTTATAGATGACTTACTATCATTAGAATCAAGTTCCCTGGCATCCGATAGTTTTAAAACATCAGACAATTCATTAACAAGTGCTGAAATAAACATTAAAACTGAACCGCTCATATACACTGAAGCTGAACTGCATGCCATAGCCAAGGATAGACAGAAAAAGGACAACCATAATATGAGTAAGTGATTATACTTAAAGATCTGTTGCTTTTCTATAACGTAATTTTGTTTCTTTTAGTTGAACGAAGGAGACGGTTCAATATAAATGATAGGATAAAAGAACTGGGTACCTTGCTTCCGAAAAACAACGATCCATACTTCGAAATCGTCCGAGATGTTCGAGACGTTCGACCAAATAAGGGTACAATATTGAAATCATCTGTGGAATATATTAAATGCCTTAAAAACGAAATACAGAGGTTAAGACAAAACGAAGCTAAGCACAAACAAACTGAACATATTAATAGGCGATTACAGCTACGAATACAGGTAAAATTATAAATTACTGTATCAAATTTAATTTAAAATAAACGATTTTACACCATACGAAAGTTTCTAACGTTTCTTATGGACCATGCTGTATAGTACTTTTTTTTAATCCCATATCCTTGCGGTGTCGGACTATTTATTTTCTTATTTTTATCTTCCACAGGTTCCTGTTCTGAGCCAGTTGTTTCGCTTCAATCCATCCCATACTTCTCTTTTCCAATGTTCTATACACCTGCTCCTTCCAGGTGTTTGTTTTGGCTTCAAATATCCTCTTTGTGATTAGATCTTCTTCCATTCTGTGTAGATGTCCAAGCCATCCCAGTTGTCTCTCTTCTATGACCACTTATACTGGTTTGATATCCAGACTATTAGTGATTGTCGTGTTTCTGATTCTGTCTGGGGAGACAGAAGATCCTAAGAATCCTAAGAAAAATAGATGGAGTAACTAGGAGTAGTTACTCCATCTATTCTTAGGAATCTCATTTCCATGGCCGTAACTCTGCTTTTGATTCTATTTGTGGTTATCCATGACTCACTACCATATGTTAATGTTGGTCTGACCACTCTTTTATACACCTCTGTCTTTATTTTTTTTTTGTATTTCTTTTTTATCCAGAAACGAATTTCTCAATATGTTATATAGTTTTGCGGATTTCCCTATCCTCTCATTTACCTCTTTCTCTATTCTCCCATTGTCTTCAATGATTGTTCCTAAGTAGTTGTAACTTTTAACTTGTTCCAATGCTTTTTCCCCAATTTTGATGCTATGTTTTTTTTCTTCTGCAGCTATTATCATTGTGTTTGTTTTCCTCGTGTTTATCTCCATATTTATCTTTGTTAGTTCTTCTTGGTATATCTTCAAGTTTTGCTGTAATGTCTCTTCCAAGTGTGCTATCAGTACCATATCATCTGCAAACATTAGTTCCTGTACGTTAATTGCATTCATTTTCCAGTTTCCTACTTTCATATTTTTTCCTTTTTGTTTAGCTTTTTTAACAGCGTCGTCTATTAATATAGAGAATAACAATGGGCTCAATACGCATCCCTGTTTTAATCCAATTTGCGATTCGAATTCAGCTGATTCTGCATTGGAAGTTCTCACCTTATTATTATTGCTTTTATACAATGCCTTAATCATCTCAATCATTCCTTTCTCTAAACCTCTCCTTTCCAAGCTCTGCCATACATCTTCTCTTCTTACCCTATCAAAAGCTTTTTTTATGATCTATAAAACATATATGTATTTCCTTTCCCTATTATTTTTTCTCTTAATTGTCTGATTACAAATATTAAGTCCTGGGTGCTTCTTCCTTTTCTAAATCCATGTGAATATCTTCTAGTGTTGTTTCTAGTTTCTCTCGGAGTCTTTTTTCTAGTATTCTTGTCAATACTTTTCCTGGGATACTAGTTAATGTTATTCCTCTATAGTTTGAGCATTCCTTAGAGTCTCCCTTTTTGTATAGTACATTTAGGCAAATATATGCGACGGTGAAAGCATAGGAGAAGTTCCTAAAAAGAATGCATTTACTATTAAAATATGTGATTTTATGAATTGTAATAGATTTACTGTCTAATATTATACAGAGCGTGACAATTAAATAATGGAACTTTTTAGATACAGAGTTATTGTTAAACTCCCGTAGACTTAATACAGCGTATAGCACGGGTGACTAATGCATGCACCGATTTTTTAAAGTCGGATTGTGGGATGTTCTACAGTATCTGTGTCCATTGTTAAATCAAAAGCTCATGAACTTCTTTTCATGCAGGATATTCGGACCTAACTCGAATAATTCTCAACCATAAACGATGTAAAACTCCTGGATAATATTCTCCATTAATAGTTTCATATAAACAATACTTTTTGAATCAAAAAAGTAATCAGTATTGTCTTCAAATGACGATTGCAAGGACTGTGTGGATGTACAATTCACAGGTATAGCAGTAAACTCCACTCACACAAATTAATTAATTATGCGGAACGCAGCGTTTCGAGAGCACGTGGGCTCTCATTGTCAACCGTGTTACCGACTGCGTTCCGCATAATTAATAAATTTGTGTGAGTGGAGTTTACTGCTATATCTGTGAATACTATTGTCTTCAATTTTAACCTCTGAAAGCGCAATTTTTGTGCTTTGACTCGTCTTTGGACTTCCATTGTGCAGATTGGCGCTTAGTTTTAGGGTCATATTGAAAGCACCATGTCTCATCACCAGTTATGATATGATAGTCTACATTCAACTGGTGCACACACCTTTCTTTTACCCAAATAGATTGTCAAAATTTGTCGAACAGTTTCTTACAGTGAAATTCCCATTAATACCAATGCCTTTTCGATTTTTTTGCACCAATTCAGCACGATTTTTACCTTGTGGACCTCTTACATCATCACTTAAATCTTCACGATCGTTTTTAAATCACATAAACCACTCTTGTATGAGCCTTGCATTCATCACCATACACTTTTTGCAACAGTTAGTAGGTCTCAGCAATTTTTTTTGGTATTTTAAAACAAATATATATAGTTGTTCGCTACTCCATTGTAATTTCACATGAGCACTTAACCTACAGTCACTAAAATGCGTGTAATTTTATAAGCTATCATCTGATTTGTTCGAACTTCAGTATGTTTCTAATGCTGTTACCGTTTAATACAAGGCGCTAAGTTTTCTGTGATTTAAATTAAAGTTGAAACTGTGTATAAAGCAGAATAATGTGTTTAACAAATTTACAATTTTTTAGCAAATGCTTTATGATTTTTTTTACTTGTGACAGAATCTAAAACCTTTGTTATACCGTCATTTAATAATTTATCTATCATGCATATTTTTATGGGAAACAGAATTTATGATTTTTTTTTCATGTAATTTTATATAATAAAAAAGCATTGCATATGAAAAAAGAATCCAGATCAATTTTTAATAACCAAAATTTTCATATTATATTGTGACTCATTTTAGATAGTAAATAACATTGATATTTTACGTTTTCCCATTTAAAAAAGGCGCGAAAACGTATTGGTATTTTGGGACCAGTCGGTATTGTGAACTGCATTACCGACCTGACATTTATTACTAATTATTTTGGAAGTTTTTATATGTTTTATTTCTACTAAAGTAATTCCTTTTTAATATAAAAAAAGACATACCATGTGATAGGTTAAAACTTACTACTTTTGGCTATGCTTTCATGGTTTAATTATTTTCTTTGTATACCAATAATTGTGACATACATGTGTTTTGACTTACATGACTAGAAATTTTTAAACCTTTAAAATTTGAAATTCCCGCTAAAAATTACCCGTCATGCAGTTTATAGGTTTAGTAGCCAGTTCCGCATGTGCCATTGCTTTATTTAGTTCTAACGGTTGTTGGAGTGTTACTAAGTGAAAATACGTTGATTATACTTCATAAATCTAGTGTTTAAATCATAATTTTCGCCGAAAAGATGGCATCTGAGTTTTCTAGAGGGGTTTTCGGAGTCGATTCTAAAAGATTAGAATCTTACGAAAGACAACGCCAAATATGTGCACGGGCCAACGCTGTCGTATACAAAGCTGAGAATAAACAAACAGGCGATATAGTAGCATTGAAGAAGATTACACTGGAAAATTATGAGTTCGATGTAACGCAGGAAATATTATTTGCTGTAAATTTATTCAAATCATTCGACCATCCGTCACTGGTAAAAATATTAGATGTGATGTATACCGATTCGAATAAAATAAATATAGTTATGGAATACATTCAAATTGATCTCAGAAAATACATACATTCGAATATTGAGAGAATTACGGAAGAATTTGCTAGAAGTTCTTTGAAACAAATTCTCAATGGACTCGTTTATCTTGATCGCCACGACGTGATACATCGCGGTATAAAGCCGGAAAATATTCTTATAAACCAAGATGGTCGCGTAAAATTGACAGATTTCGCAATCAAAACTTACATGCATGATGAAGAAACTCTAATAATTTATGAAGTTATTGCATTATGGTATGCAGCACCTGAAGTACTGCTCGGTGGACCGGAATGCGGTTTGATTGCTGACATGTGGAGTTTGGGCTGCGTTTTTGCTGAAATGTTTTTAAGGAGTACTCTTTTTAGAGGTTACAGCCAAATAGAACAGATCTTTCAGATTTTCCAGGTACTTGGGACTCCAAATGAAAATGTATGGCCTGAAGCAAGATTATTACCCTTCTTTAATCCAAGAATGCCACGTTGGGCACCACAAGATTTGAGAGAATTCGTGCCGGTACCCAGTGAGGTGGCCGGATGCGTTTTGCGTAGTCTCTTGACTTGTTCTCCGGATGAACGCCCTTATCCGCGAACCTTACTGGCACTCGATTATATTAATGATGCTGAAATTGTGTCTCCTGAAATCGAGGAATTAGTTTAAATTATAATTGTTTGTTTCTTTTTTACCAGTTTACACTTGTATTTTCATTTTTTTTTTTTCGTTTAAGTATTTTAATGGATTATTAGTAATAGTCAGCATAGTCAAAGCACATGTCCTCTTTTCGTCATAGGTAATAGTCAATTTTTTTCTGTTTATATTAAGTCAGTAATCATATTAGAATAATTTGTCAATTATATAGCTCATCAAAGTTTTATTTTATAGGAATTAGAACGACAAGCGAAATCGCATGGTCTTCCGGTATCGGACTTCAATTGGCAAGGTACGTCGTCCTCTGGATGTTTGTACAACAGTTATTCGAAGATTCAAACCCCAACCACTGCCTCGATAATGTCTTCGATATTGATATCTGATCCATCTCCAAAGGTAAGTGGATCTCTTACGCTAGTATTCATAAACTTTCGCCACAGCGTTTCGCCAGCTTTGGTATATTTGTATTTCACACACGTTACGGGCGAAAGCAGTCATATTATGTCGCACCAACTCATCAATCATTAGTTTGTTAATATCGAAGTTCATATAAAAGAATATTCTACTCTTACTGAACAAAACCTTATTTATTTCTAAAAGAGGATGTATTTCTTCTTTATATTTCTAGTAAAATGTATACTAATTTTCTATTGTTGTCTTCACTTTTCTCATTTCTTCCATATACCGACCACAATAGTGAGTAAGAGAAGGATGAAATAAATTTTTTATAAGTTAACAAAGTCGAGAGATACACATGATATACTTAAGGGCGATTGTGTCTCAGTATGCTAACTACTCCTACAAAATTCTACCCTCATACCGATCTTTTCAATTTGAATTGATTCAATGAAGCCCTCATTCCTTCCTTTAAACGACCACAAAAATATCTTCTAAATCTGTCCTTTAAAGGATCACAAAAAGATATTTCCTAAAATGGCGCTTTAAAGGACCACGAAACATATTTTCTAAATTTGTGCTTTTCAAGAATTTAATTACGTTAGTTAATTGCAAGGAAATTTAACACATTGTTTACGATTATATTTCTTTCGGTATCTTTCCGAAAACGATATCGTCGTTTGGATTCGATATCTGCCTTAACATATCGTCTTGACATACAGATATCGTTTAATTCGTTTATAATTTCTACAAGTTCTCCCATTTTAAATCTCCGCCGTTACGCTAGAGCATGGCAAACTATGCTCCTGAGATTTACTTTAATAGATGCAATTGCACAAATACACTTTGGCGGGCAAAGGTTTATGAAAGTAAACTGTAGTTACAGTCTGTATAACACATCTTCAAAGCTAATACGCGCTAAATTAAAGAAAAAAGGTCAAATCTCCATTACTATCCGGAATAGTGTAACAACGTTATTCCATGCTTTCTACAAAATTTTCAGCGTAAGACGTAGGTAATGAACGCCATATCTTTTTTATGCTACGAGATAGCTGTTCTATTTTATATGTATGCTCACTTCGGAGTTTGTGCTTCATATTCGCTAATCCAATATTGTAGTAGCCCGTACACAGTCTGCTTCGGTGTTTTGGATCGTTATCCTCTTGCAAAATCCAGTTCTTAGTACCTCTCTTAAATCAGACCTTTGTAGATCTCAGTAGTCCTTTCTGCATCATCCGAAATAAAGACGTATAACGTCCCAAAACCACCAACATTCGATTCGTTCGATAAGACCACGCTTTGCTTTTTGGTACCCGGGCCCAAAAAGAAAATTCGTCCAGTTTCTGCGGTTCTGAATAAATTAATTATTCCCTTATTTCGTCTGGTTGTCGTACGAGATCGACTGTGTCCTGTAAGATCATCTACTGCTTCCGTCTGTTGGAATCGCTTTATCCAGCGTCGTTATATAATCTGATGTTTAATATAATTACCTGGCAGCTGCTGCAATACTCATTCTTGGGTCTTTTAGGTGATTACACAAAACACTGCTTTAAAACGCTTTGCATACGTTACGTCCATATTTGCCATTACCATCGTCTCTTCTAAAAAGGAAGAAAAACTAACTTGCAATCTACTACGTGTACTAAAGGAAGGGTCATTTCTCACCCCTCTATCTCTTTCCTAGAAAAGATATAGCATGCGTTTCTTATTATACAAACTGGTACGCCGAAATGTGACGAATGTGAAACATACACAGACTGGCGAAGCGCTTGCGCAACACTGGCGAACGACTATGAAGACGAGGGTTCGAATCTTGTTTGGAAGTAATATTAAAAAGAAATAGTTACAGATGCCTGACGTAATAACAGACGCCACCTTAAGTTTAACAACGATGGATGAGTTAATGGACGATGACGATCATCCTGTCAACGGTGTGAATGGAGATCCCATGCTATCATCGCCGCATGCGCTTCACTGTGATCCTCTACTATCCTCGCCGGATCATCCTGGTCCAGTAACGGATCCTATCCTGCTAGAGCCAAGGCTACCAACACCTACAAGTCACATAGACCCCGTAGATGGTGATACGCTCGATATGGAAATGATAGCATGATACCGATGCCGAAGATTGTTCTGTATTGAACAATCGCTGGTTCTTGTTTTCACTTTTAAAAGTTATTTCTTTGTTTCGAAGAAATAAAATGTGAGCAGTGCGTTAAAACCAATCTGAAAAAAAAGCGCTAAATGGAAAAGCTGTAAAGTAATAGCAAATAAAACATGTTACGTGAAGTAAACATGTTAGCACTGGTCAGCATTTTAATTTATTTCATATTGTTTTTGTTATTGCTACGCTGCTAGCAACAATATATATTTTATTTGTATTTTGATTCAGATAGTATTTTAGATGTTAAAACAAATATATATATATATGAAGTTATCACAGTGAGATGTTATATATATAGTTAGAGCTATATAATAAAAATGAAATGATTTCATTTGTACTAGTTTTGATATAGTTTTAAACCTTTGGAAGTATTAAAAACTATATGTGTATGTAAGCTTTAACATATTAGATGATAGATTTGAATGTACCCTTCTTTGTTTACCAATAATTTTTAAAGAAACACTCGTACTAAGTCGAAGTATTATTACGATCTATTAAAATGCAAGGTATGTCGGTGGACTAGAAAATACGAATCCAACACAATCATCAACTCGAATTTATTGAAAATACCAAAACACTTTCGTCTTTTATTTTTTCAGAACTGACATGTTGCAGAGAAAACGAAAACTTAATTATAGCGATAACAAAATTCTTTCTATGCGTCACTAACAGGCCCTGCAGTTTAAAGAACGTAATCCATAGGATAGTTGAATTGCCTTTATTTTTATCGAACATCTGCATATAGTAAATTTATATTACGAACATGTGCCTTAAAATGACTATGTATATATAAAATAAACATGATGGTCTCAAATTCATATTACATTGATATGATAGTGATATTAAGAGAAAAGAAAAAAAAACTCAATTGGTTATATGTAAATATTTTTCCAAGTTACATAAAAATGTGATAACATGTCCCCTCAGACAATTTAGAATATACTGTAAATGAAATGTATCCAAATAAAAGAAGTAGTTGTTTAGAAATGAAATTACAATTTTTCTTAAATTTTGTAACTTCATTTCTTAATTAAACTATTTTTACAGAAACATAAACAGTTTTTTAAAATGCTATTATTATAACAAACTTAATTTTTGATTTGTTACGAAATACAAGTGTTTAATGTCGATATCGTTGTTTTATTTTTTTTTATTTATCCAACTCAAGATTGAAACCCCTCTACTACCGTCCAAAAGTTTAAAAGCAGCAACAGATTTCACAAAAGTCTTATATATATAGCAGTAAAATTTTATTATGATTATTAATGAATTTACACAATATAAGTAACTGTCGTCAAATAAAAATAAATTAATTGAAACATTGCTTCAAAGCAATATTTCGAGGCAGCCCTCGTCAATTTGTTGAAATGCCTTCTGTAAATATTCTCTGAGGTTTTCGCTGTCTACGCCTTCAATCAATCTCATCCCATAAAAGCTCTATGGGGATCAGGACTTTGAGAAGGCCCAAGCTTTAATTATAGTTCATTTCTTGTTGCTTCCTTTTCTAAGTTCTTACAAATTTGAGCCGTATGTTTGGAATCATTGTCTTGCTGGAACACGAAGGACTCACCAACAAGACGGCTTTCACACGGAATAGCATGATTTTTCTTCTTTTTACATCCTTATACCTTTTCAGGTGTCAGATAAGGATTCTGGTTCTTTTTGTAGCCAGTTTTTGCACTCTTCTATTTCTTGCCTTCGCTTTTTTCCTTTTCTTTTACCCATTTCTCTTATCTGGTCTATCTATTTCTCCTTAGGTTTTCCTCTCCTTTTTTTAGCTATCCAGTCTCCATTATTTTTTCTGTAATTATATCTGTCTTAATCCTTACTACATGTCATTGGCATGATTTCTTTCCACATCGTACCACTAATTTTCATTAAATCACCCGTAGTTCCGTGTTTGACGGACGGCACTAAGCAGCCCCCACTTGGTCTTCCCCCTAGTCATTGACGAATAAAAACTCTCCTTTGCGTACCAAATAATCGAAATTTGGGCTCATCGGCCGATATGACTTCGTTCCAATTATCCAGTGAGCAGTTTGCATGCTCTCTTGACCAAGCTAATCGTTCCTTTTTATGCACGTGTTTTAAACCTGTTACCAAAAATCGCCTCTTAACGGTGGTAACAGAGACATTCGTCGTTGTGTACTAACACGTATTGCGATATCCGGTCCCGTTAGATGTTGATCTCGTTTCGAAGTCTTTAGTATAAATCTTCAGCTCCACTTCGTCTTTTATCAATATTTTGTCCTGTCTCTCTTCTCCAGACCAATATATAAAATCCTTAATTGTACAGCAATTTTTCTCGGTATATCCTTCGTCGCGAGGAGTACAAATATTACTACATTGTCCAATAGTCTGCGTTTCGGCGTTATTGTTCTCAACTGGATTTCCTACAATGGAATGCCTAACATAAAGAAGAATATAGATTTTTACTAGAAAGAACTGAACAAAAAGTCACTGAAAGAGAACATGGCAACACAATTCAAGCAAGAATTAGAAATACCATAAAAACAAACAGCCATGATATACCAAAAGGAAAAGAAACTGCCAAGTATAACAAAAGAAACAACAACTTGTCGAGATAAGGAGAAACACATAAAAAGACTCCGTAGAATATTTAGAGTTGAACAAAACCATTAGTAAAAGAGTCAGAGAGGATATGAGAAATCAGAATATGCAAAGAACTGTTAAGAGGTCATATCCATCGCCCTGCAAGAAGAAAGAACGCGCTTCACTTTAATAACACCACCCAACAAAATAAATTGTTTGTCGTGGTACCTGTAAAATACGAACTGATTTCTGATGTGTTGCTTCCAAAAGTATACATCAGGGAGAAATTTACGTACGTATACATTTCACATATGTGAAATCCGTTAGTTCAACCTTATTTATAAATTTTCAAGAGTTTTCTATACTTAGGCTATTTACTTTTTGGGGTGAATTCCTATATTTATTCACTGGACATTTAGACAAATTTATATGTTGATTTGTTCGAACTTCTAATGCTGTTACCGTTTAATACAAGGCGCTAAGTTTTCTGTGATTTAAATTAAAGTTGAAACTGTGTATAAAGCAGAATAATGTGTTTAACAAATTTACAATTTTTTAGCAAATGCTTTATGATTTTTTTTACTTGTGACAGAATCTAAAACCTTTGTTATACCGTCATTTAATAATTTATCTATCATGCATATTTTTATGGGAAACAGAATTTATGATTTTTTTTTCATGTAATTTTATATAATAAAAAAGCATTGCATATGAAAAAAGAATCCAGATCAATTTTTAATAACCAAAATTTTCATATTATATTGTGACTCATTTTAGATAGTAAATAACATTGATATTTTACGTTTTCCCATTTAAAAAAGGCGCGAAAACGTATTGGTATTTTGGGACCAGTCGGTATTGTGAACTGCATTACCGACCTGACATTTATTACTAATTATTTTGGAAGTTTTTATATGTTTTATTTCTACTAAAGTAATTCCTTTTTAATATAAAAAAAGACATACCATGTGATAGGTTAAAACTTACTACTTTTGGCTATGCTTTCATGGTTTAATTATTTTCTTTGTATACCAATAATTGTGACATACATGTGTTTTGACTTACATGACTAGAAATTTTTAAACCTTTAAAATTTGAAATTCCCGCTAAAAATTACCCGTCATGCAGTTTATAGGTTTAGTAGCCATTTCCGCATGTGCCATTGCTTTATTTAGTTCTAACGGTTGTTGGAGTGTTACTAAGTGAAAATACGTTGATTATACTTCATAAATTTAGTGTTTAAATCATAATTTTCGCCGAAAAGATGGCATCTGAGTTTTCTAGAGGGGTTTTCGGAGTCGATTCTAAAAGATTAGAATCTTACGAAAGACAACGCCAAATATGTGCACGGGCCAACGCTGTCGTATACAAAGCTGAGAATAAACAAACAGGCGATATAGTAGCATTGAAGAAGATTACACTGGAAAATTATGAGTTCGATGTAACGCAGGAAATATTATTTGCTGTAAATTTATTCAAATCATTCGACCATCCGTCACTGGTAAAAATATTAGATGTGATGTATACCGATTCGAATAAAATAAATATAGTTATGGAATACATTCAAATTGATCTCAGAAAATACATACATTCGAATATTGAGAGAATTACGGAAGAATTTGCTAGAAGTTCTTTGAAACAAATTCTCAATGGACTCGTTTATCTTTATCGCCACGACGTGATACATCGCGGTATAAAGCCGGAAAATATTCTTATAAACCAAGATGGTCGCGTAAAATTGACAGATTTCGCAATCAAAACTTACATGCATGATGAAGAAACTCTAATAATTTATGAAGTTATTGCATTATGGTATGCAGCACCTGAAGTACTGCTCGGTGGACCGGAATGCGGTTTGATTGCTGACATGTGGAGTTTGGGCTGCGTTTTTGCTGAAATGTTTTTAAGGAGTACTCTTTTTAGAGGTTACAGCCAAATAGAACAGATCTTTCAGATTTTCCAGGTACTTGGGACTCCAAATGAAAATGTATGGCCTGAAGCAAGATTATTACCCTTCTTTAATCCAAGAATGCCACGTTGGGCACCACAAGATTTGAGAGAATTCGTGCCGGTACCCAGTGAGGTGGCCGGATGCGTTTTGCGTAGTCTCTTGACTTGTTCTCCGGATGAACGCCCTTATCCGCGAACCTTACTGGCACTCGATTATATTAATGATGCTGAAATTGTGTCTCCTGAAAT
This sequence comes from Trypoxylus dichotomus, assembly GCA_023509865.1. Lineage (NCBI taxonomy): Eukaryota > Metazoa > Arthropoda > Insecta > Coleoptera > Scarabaeidae > Trypoxylus > Trypoxylus dichotomus. Next base: position 10,082,237 of record CM042083.1, on the reverse strand, counting down.
CGAGGAATTAGTTTAAATTATAATTGTTTGTTTCTTTTTTACCAGTTTACACTTGTATTTTCGTTTTTTTTTTTCGTTTAAGTATTTTAATGGATTATTAGTAATAGTCAGCATAGTCGAAGCACATGTCCTCTTTTCGTCATAGGTAATAGTCAATTTTTTTCTGTTTATATTAAGTCAGTAATCATATTAGAATAATTTGTCAATTATATAGCTCATCAAAGTTTTATTTTATAGGAATTAGAACGACAAGCGAAATCGCATGGTCTTCCGGTATCGGACTTCAATTGGCAAGGTACGTCGTCCTCTGGATGTTTGTACAACAGTTATTCGAAGATTCAAACCCCAACCACTGCCTCGATAATGTCTTCGATATTGATATCTGATCCATCTCCAAAGGTAAGTGGATCTCTTACGCTAGTATTCATAAACTTTCGCCACAGCGTTTCGCCAGCTTTGGTATATTTGTATTTCACACACGTTACGGGCGAAAGCAGTCATATTATGTCGCACCAACTCATCAATCATTAGTTTGTTAATATCGAAGTTCATATAAAAGAATATTCTACTCTTACTGAACAAAACCTTATTTATTTCTAAAAGAGGATGTATTTCTTCTTTATATTTCTAGTAAAATGTATACTAATTTTCTATTGTTGTCTTCACTTTTCTCATTTCTTCCATATACCGACCACAATAGTGAGTAAGAGAAGGATGAAATAAATTTTTTATAAGTTAACAAAGTCGAGAGATACACATGATATACTTAAGGGCGATTGTGTCTCAGTATGCTAACTACTCCTACAAAATTCTACCCTCATACCGATCTTTTCAATTTGAATTGATTCAATGAAGCCCTCGTTCCTTCCTTTAAACGACCACAAAAATATCTTCTAAATCTGTCCTTTAAAGGATCACAAAAAGATATTTCCTAAAATGGCGCTTTAAAGGACCACGAAACATATTTTCTAAATTTGTGCTTTTCAAGAATTTAATTACGTTAGTTAATTGCAAGGAAATTTAACACATTGTTTACGATTATATTTCTTTCGGTATCTTTCCGAAAACGATATCGTCGTTTGGATTCGATATCTGCCTTAACATATCGTCTTGACATACAGATATCGTTTAATTCGTTTATAATTTCTACAAGTTCTCCCATTTTAAATCTCCGCCGTTACGCTAGAGCATGGCAAACTATGCTCCTGAGATTTACTTTAATAGATGCAATTGCACAAATACACTTTGGCGGGCAAAGGTTTATGAAAGTAAACTGTAGTTACAGTCTGTATAACACATCTTCAAAGCTAATACGCGCTAAATTAAAGAAAAAAGGTCAAATCTCCATTACTATCCGGAATAGTGTAACAACGTTATTCCATGCTTTCTACAAAATTTTCAGCGTAAGACGTAGGTAATGAACGCCATATCTTTTTTATGCTACGAGATAGCTGTTCTATTTTATATGTATGCTCACTTCGGAGTTTGTGCTTCATATTCGCTAATCCAATATTGTAGTAGCCCGTACACAGTCTGCTTCGGTGTTTTGGATCGTTATCCTCTTGCAAAATCCAGTTCTTAGTACCTCTCTTAAATCAGACCTTTGTAGATCTCAGTAGTCCTTTCTGCATCATCCGAAATAAAGACGTATAACGTCCCAAAACCACCAACATTCGATTCGTTCGATAAGACCACGCTTTGCTTTTTGGTACCCGGGCCCAAAAAGAAAATTCGTCCAGTTTCTGCGGTTCTGAATAAATTAATTATTCCCTTATTTCGTCTGGTTGTCGTACGAGATCGACTGTGTCCTGTAAGATCATCTACTGCTTCCGTCTGTTGGAATCGCTTTATCCAGCGTCGTTATATAATCTGATGTTTAATATAATTACCTGGCAGCTGCTGCAATACTCATTCTTGGGTCTTTTAGGTGATTACACAAAAACACTGCTTTAAAACGCTTTGCATACGTTACGTCCATATTTGCCATTACCATCGTCTCTTCTAAAAAGGAAGAAAAACTAACTTGCAATCTACTACGTGTACTAAAGGAAGGGTCATTTCCCTCACCCCTCTATCTCTTTTCCTAGAAAAGATATAGCATGCGTTTCTTATTATACAAACTGGTACGCCGAAATGTGACGAATGTGAAACATACACAGACTGGCGAAGCGCTTGCGCAACACTGGCGAACGACTATGAAGACGAGGGTTCGAATCTTGTTTGGAAGTAATATTAAAAAGAAATAGTTACAGATGCCTGACGTAATAACAGACGCCACCTTAAGTTTAACAACGATGGATGAGTTAATGGACGATGACGATCATCCTGTCAACGGTGTGAATGGAGATCCCATGCTATCATCGCCGCATGCGCTTCACTGTGATCCTCTACTATCCTCGCCGGATCATCCTGGTCCAGTAACGGATCCTATCCTGCTAGAGCCAAGGCTACCAACACCTACAAGTCACATAGACCCGTAGATGGTGATACGCTCGATATGGAAATGATAGCATGATACCGATGCCGAAGATTGTTCTGTATTGAACAATCGCTGGTTCTTGTTTTCACTTTTAAAAGTTATTTCTTTGTTTCGAAGAAATAAAATGTGAGCAGTGCGTTAAAACCAATCTGAAAAAAAAGCGCTAAATGGAAAAGCTGTAAAGTAATAGCAAATAAAACATGTTACGTGAAGTAAACATGTTAGCACTGGTCAGCATTTTAATTTATTTCATATTGTTTTTGTTATTGCTACGCTGCTAGCAACAATATATATTTTATTTGTATTTTGATTCAGATAGTATTTTAGATGTTAAAACAAATATATATATATATATATATATAAAGTTATCACAGTGAGATGTTATATATATAGTTAGAGCTATATAATAAAAATGAAATGATTTCATTTGTACTAGTTTTGATATAGTTTTAAACCTTTGGAAGTATTAAAAACTATATGTGTATGTAAGCTTTAACATATTAGATGATAGATTTGAATGTACCCTTCTTTGTTTACCAATAATTTTTAAAGAAACACTCGTACTAAGTCGAAGTATTATTACGATCTATTAAAATGCAAGGTATGTCGGTGGACTAGAAAATACGAATCCAACACAATCATCAACTCGAATTTATTGAAAATACCAAAACACTTTCGTCTTTTATTTTTTCAGAACTGACATGTTGCAGAGAAAACGAAAACTTAATTATAGCGATAACAAAATTCTTTCTATGCGTCACTAACAGGCCCTGCAGTTTAAAGAACGTAATCCATAGGATAGTTGAATTGCCTTTATTTTTATCGAACATCTGCATATAGTAAATTTATATTACGAACATGTGCCTTAAAATGACTATGTATATATAAAATAAACATGATGGTCTCAAATTCATATTACATTGATATGATAGTGATATTAAGAGAAAAGAAAAAAACTCAATTGGTTATATGTAAATATTTTTCCAAGTTACATAAAAATGTGATAACATGTCCTCAGACAATTTAGAATATACTGTAAATGAAATGTATCCAAATAAAAGAAGTAGTTGTTTAGAAATGAAATTACAATTTTTCTTAAATTTTGTAACTTCATTTCTTAATTAAACTATTTTTACAGAAACATAAACAGTTTTTTAAAATGCTATTATTATAACAAACTTAATTTTTGATTTGTTACGAAATACAAGTGTTTAATGTCGATATCGTTGTTTTATTTTTTTTTATTTATCCAACTCAAGATTGAAACCCCTCTACTACCGTCCAAAAGTTTAAAAGCAGCAACAGATTTCACAAAAGTCTTATATATATAGCAGTAAAATTTTATTATGATTATTAATGAATTTACACAATATAAGTAACTGTCGTCAAATAAAAATAAATTAATTGAAACATTGCTTCAAAGCAATATTTCGAGGCAGCCCTCGTCAATTTGTTGAAATGCCTTCTGTAAATATTCTCTGAGGTTTTCGCTGTCTACGCCTTCAATCAATCTCATCCCATAAAAGCTCTATGGGGGATCAGGACTTTGAGAAGGCCCAAGCTTTAATTATAGTTCATTTCTTGTTGCTTCCTTTTCTAAGTTCTTACAAATTTGAGCCGTATGTTTGGAATCATTGTCTTGCTGGAACACGAAGGACTCACCAACAAGACGGCTTTCACACGGAATAGCATGATTTTTCTTCTTTTTACATCCTTATACCTTTTCAGGTGTCAGATAAGGATTCTGGTTCTTTTTGTAGCCAGTTTTTGCACTCTTCTATTTCTTGCCTTCGCTTTTTTCCTTTTCTTTTACCCATTTCTCTTATCTGGTCTATCTATTTCTCCTTAGGTTTTCCTCTCCTTTTTTTAGCTATCCAGTCTCCATTATTTTTTCTGTAATTATATCTGTCTTAATCCTTACTACATGTCATTGGCATGATTTCTTTCCACATCGTACCACTAATTTTCATTAAATCACCCGTAGTTCCGTGTTTGACGGACGGCACTAAGCAGCCCCCACTTGGTCTTCCCCCTAGTCATTGACGAATAAAAACTCTCCTTTGCGTACCAAATAATCGAAATTTGGGCTCATCGGCCGATATGACTTCGTTCCAATTATCCAGTGAGCAGTTTGCATGCTCTCTTGACCAAGCTAATCGTTCCTTTTATGCACGTGTTTTAAACCTGTTACCAAAAATCGCCTCTTAACGGTGGTAACAGAGACATTCGTCGTTGTGTACTAACACGTATTGCGATATCCGGTCCCGTTAGATGTTGATCTCGTTTCGAAGTCTTTAGTATAAATCTTCAGCTCCACTTCGTCTTTTATCAATATTTTGTCCTGTCTCTCTTCTCCAGACCAATATATAAAATCCTTAATTGTACAGCAATTTTTCTCGGTATATCCTTCGTCGCGAGGAGTACAAATATTACTACATTGTCCAATAGTCTGCGTTTCGGCGTTATTGTTCTCAACTGGATTTCCTACAATGGAATGCCTAACATAAAGAAGAATATAGATTTTTACTAGAAAGAACTGAACAAAAAGTCACTGAAAGAGAACATGGCAACACAATTCAAGCAAGAATTAGAAATACCATAAAAACAAACAGCCATGATATACCAAAAGGAAAAGAAACTGCCAAGTATAACAAAAGAAACAACAACTTGTCGAGATAAGGAGAAACACATAAAAAGACTCCGTAGAATATTTAGAGTTGAACAAAACCATTAGTAAAAGAGTCAGAGAGGATATGAGAAATCAGAATATGCAAAGAACTGTTAAGAGGTCATATCCATCGCCCTGCAAGAAGAAAGAACGCGCTTCACTTTAATAACACCACCCAACAAAATAAATTGTTTGTCGTGGTACCTGTAAAATACGAACTGATTTCTGATGTGTTGCTTCCAAAAGTATACATCAGGGTGAAATTTACGTACGTATACATTTCACATATGTGAAATCCGTTAGTTCAACCTTATTTATAAATTTTCAAGAGTTTTCTATACTTAGGCTATTTACTTTTTGGGGTGAATTCCTATATTTATTCACTGGACATTTAGACAAATTTATATGTTGGGGAATCCATGTTGGAGAGTGTTAGTCTCATGGAATTACCTGGTTTGTGAATTTTAGGTAGGTAATACATTTTTGGGATGGTGAGGTTTGTACTTGTTATCTTAAATTCCAGATTATTATTAATTAAGTTGGAGCAGTTCTTATCATAGAAGATTACTATATACTTAGGCCCATAAAGTAGAGCTCTGTATTTAAGATTAAAACACAATACAGTTGGCTGTAACCGTGTTCAATTATGGTTGCAAATCAAAACTACGATATCAAGCAAGTGATATAATAGAGCCCTGTGTATTTTTATCACAGATAAATTAAGCTTATAGAGCTAAAATTTGAATTAGTAATTTTAATTTGAAAACTACAAAATATTCTCCAGCTATGTACACAATAAGAAAGATGATGATTCTTAGTTATGACTAACGGATTTCAAAATCAAATAAGCAATACAACGGTTATTTTTACAGGTGATTTTTTACTCCAATATAATAAATTGTTTGTTTTTCGTTAGGAAATACGTGATTTTATTGACTTTAAACGTAGGAAATATAAACTTGAAGTGTTATCAGTTCCGTACCATAATCATCGCGTTTTTTTAAAGGAAAGTAACTGACGCAACTTTCGTTGTTGTATTTATCAGATTTCACAAGGAGAAGCGGTTAATGCCTTAGTAATACATGGAAGGGGTGATTTTTTTCCCCTTATAAATATTTACATATGTTTTATTAATTTTTTACTACTTCTAAATATAAAGCTGTCTATTTCCTTTAGCATATCGATTAGATTTTAGTGAATTTCTTGATGCACGCAAAGTTCCGAGCGTGTTACATCAGCTTCTCGTGTACCGAGACATCAACGCACGTGAATCGCGGACTCGGTTTCAAATTAAATGTAGCTTCGACGCGTTTCAGTCGTTTAATTACATTATTTGTGCGCTAAACCTCAAGTAATATCATTTATATGACAAGTTTCATAATAGAAGTAACTCTGACAAAATGAAGACGATTTTTCAACTCGACGATAATATCGAAACATCCCAGACGAAATCTTTGTGGGTTTTCGGATACGGGTCTTTGTGTTGGCGACCTGGATTTGAATTTGATAAAGCCGTTGTCGGGCATATCAAAGGGTTTTCCCGGAAATTTTGGCAAGGGAATGACGTACATCGTGGAACAGAAGAAAAGGTAACAATTGTTTTTTTTTTTGCCCAAGTTATTATAGTAGTATAATTAGAGATATTGAAATCATAATTTTTTTTGCAATTTCTATAGCTAAAAATATTTTTCTTTTGTTATAGCCAGGGCGGGTTGCTACACTTGTGGAGGATAATGAAGTAAGTACTATTATTATTGTCTACCAATTACTCATTTTCAAAGCTATAATTAGCCTAAATAAATGTAAAACAAAATGCGCATTATAAATTCAATTGGACCTTCTAAACAATAAATAAAATGTAATCTCGGATATCTAAAAATATTTTTGAGGTCAACGCATTCTCCTTTGGTGTTTGAGATTTAAATTTACCTTAAATATCCTTTGTTTAACGATATACAGCACCACTCATAATAGAATGGACACTTTAAATTTTAACAAAACGTTTTAAAGAAAAGTACTTTTAGTACTGGACTTTCACTTTTCAAAATACGGGTAAAAATTTTATGAAACTATCAATGAAACCCGAATTCTGAGAATGGTATTTACTCCAGTTTAGTTTAGTTTATCCTTAGATACCCTTTACATGCAGTTCGATATTATTATTTCTTTGTGCGAGTAAATACTTTAATTCGTGTATAAAAATGCATTTAGTGTTGAAACAGGATCAGCAATATTGATGCTACATCAAGAAGACTATTCTTAATGTAAAAGAATCCGCAGTAAATTTAATTCTTTACTGCTTCGAACAAATTGGTACACTTGCCAACAAAAATCCAAAGGCGACGAACGCATAAAATTCCTCCTGAAATTACGTGGGCTAGAAACAGGAAGATATCCGTTACCACAGTATCACAACGTCGTTTAAAAGAGACAAACCTCCACGACCGTATTGCTACGTCTCCCTGACTGATGAGTCCAAATATGAAGTGCTTGGTCAAAATTGCAGAATATTTGTCAGGTGCTCAAAGGACGAGAAAATACTTCCCGAGTGCATTACACAAACAATAGAGGTGGTGGTATTGTTTTTCATTAAGTGGAATGTTCAGAGAAAACTGAACGATTATTCTATTTCTAAGGCAAACCTTTAGATCAAACACCACAACTTGAATAGAGTATACCGAGTAGCTCCACAAGAACAAGACATAGTTCTATAGATACAATATTAGATGCGAATAGAGTTTCATTTTGTGCAGAATGATCTACCATTCCCCAAAGATCTTAATCCGATAGAGCTTCTGTGGGACAAACTGGATAGAGGAATCTCCAACGTCCAAAACCCGTCTCTGGACGGTATTGCAGAGGTAGTGGAACAATATTCCATTCAAGATACACCGAGGAAATTGGTAGAAAGAATGCCATAAATCGTGCGAGCAGTTTTCACATTTTCTTTTGTGTATATAATTGTTTTGTTTAATATTTTGACGCATGAAATAGGAAGTGTCCATACTATTATAAGCGGTACATTATTTTATTATTATTATTATTTAATTACGTTATCATACTATGTAGAATTTTTTTTTTACTTCAGAGTACAGTTCATGGAATAGCTTTTGCTATCAGTGGTGAGGCTGCTATTTCTTATCTTTCCCAAAGGGAGGTGAAATTAGGTGGCTACGATACGAAATTTACAACATTTTATCCATTAAAGGGTGCGCCTATTAGAAATATCCTCTTATACGTAGCAACTCCTGCCAATTCCTTATGGTTAGGCGATGCGCCAATATCTAATATTGCTAACGAGATAATCGAAACTAAAGGGATCTGCGGGTATAACGTTGAATACCTACTAAGGCTAGCCGATTTTATGCGAAGATATTGTCCCGATGTAGAAGATTCTCACCTATTCAATTTAGAAGCAGCTGTTATGACAAAGATTCGTGATAAAAAGATGTGTTTGACAACAATGATGGGTGATGGTAAAGAATGCATCGTATTTAAGAAAATTAGTTCTTCGTTAAACACTGTTAATCTACATAGCAGAAATAACGAAAGAATTAGTGGCTTCCAATTCAGCGCAAGCTTACAAGCCAAAAGCTTGCGTTGCTTGAATATCTAATGATAATAAATTGTGTAACAGCTAAGTTATTGATGATTTTGTGATATTAATTTTTGAGATTTTTTTCTTATTTATGATTATTGGATGATATTTCTTTTTCTATTTTTTTAACCGATAGTATTTAATTAACCTAAGACTCGCATAATAGGACTAAACTATTTATCTTAATTACTAAGATTATCTCTCTATTTATCTGTGATTTATTGTTTACTAGTTAATAAATTTATCATTTAATTTGTTGTTTTAATTCTAATATAACATCCTGAAAACGCTTGGGAACCTTTAAGAATTTTATAATGCATAGCTGTCTCCAAGTTACAATCTACGACAAAAGAATATAGGACACTGCATTTATTAACGAAATTTCGTTGCTTTAAGCATATAAAGTTTGGATATTTTTTCTATATAAGATAAACAAATTTCACTATCTCTATCATTACTTGGTACAAAAATACACGATATAAAGATAATTTGGGGTTATTAATGAAATGAAGGTGTGTTAAAAGTATAGGACATGATTACTTATTTATAAATAATTTCTAATCGTGCGATCACCTTTCTTCTCTGCTACTTCAAGCATTTTCTTGGCAAAGTATCCCATTCCAGTAACATACTGATTGTTAATTCCTGAATTGAATTGAATTGTCTTCGGTCACTGTATACACGACGTGCTAAGATACTCCAGGCATTTTCGATCATATTCACGCCAAGCCACTCAAGAACTGATATTTTCTTTCTTCGAAAATAATCTTTTACAATTTGAATACGGTGGACAGCAACGTTATCTTAGTGGAACACAATGTCCGCGCATATAATCTGTTCGGTATCTCACGATATTTGATCGACAATAACATTTATATGATTAGCGGTATTAATTTTGCAATTACAGAATTTGATGTCAGTTTGTCTGTGATACCCTATACCTACCCATATCATTGCACTACCACCACCCACCTGCTTACGACTCAGAACTACACTAGGGTGACCGAATAAAATAGACATCTACTAATTTAAAAAAAAGATTCTATTCTCGTTATATAGACAAAATATTTTAAAGTTTTTAAATTAGACTAATATTTTGTCGATCCACCTTTACTTGCGTGAAGTGCTGCGAGTCGTCATGGCATAGAATCTATTAAATGATTAATGGTGTCTTCTGGAATATTTAACCACTCTTCCGTAACAGCTGCCACGAGTTCTTCCTTATTGCTGGATTATTTGCCAAACATACTCTATCGGATTCATGTCTGGTGATTGGCCTGGCCATAGTAAAATCCGAATCCCCTGTTCCTCTTTCCATGTGGTTGTTGTTCTTGCTTTGTGCCAGGGTGCTCCATCCTCCATAAAAGTGGCGTCTTCTTTAGATAAAATGGCGTTGTCGAATATCGGTAGTAGTCCTTCTGTTAATATTTGGATATGTTTTGCCGCAGATTACTAATAGCGATCTTCCACCATACCATATCGCGCCCCACACCATGATGTTCACACCGCCTGATGCAAAAATTTGTCGTCCAGTTGCTGTGACGAACGTCTCCATATCCACGTACGACTACTATCACTGAATTGGCAGTATCTGCTTTCGTCTGAAAAAATTACAGACCGCCAAAACTCTTCAGGCTTCGTTCGCATTTCGATTGCTCAAGCCATTCGGCGCCGTTTTTGAAACGCCGTAAGGAGAGGTTTTTTCTTTGCCACCCTTTTATACATCCCCACACTGTGAAGGTACCGCAGAACGGTGCGTTGACTTTTCTGTAAAGTTGCCGCAAGCTTAGCTGTACTTTTTCGCGGTTATCTTAACACTTCGCGCACAAGCACCCTTTTACTTCTTTCAGAAGGTCCGGCACGACCTGGTCTCGGCTCCGCTGTTGTTTTTTCCTTGCGTTTAAATTGTGTAATCACTGTGGACAACGGAATATTTAAAAATTTACTTATGTCACGTTGCGAAGCGCCGCGTTCACTCTGACCAACGATGCGACCCCGGGTGAAGTCGCATCACTCAAATCTTGTAAGCGAGGCATAGTTGTAACGATACTAAACTATGACGAATTCCTTCCGATACATCTACCCCTACCCTAATGACAAGAGAAAGTTCTTAATTCGTTCTTAGAATTTAGCTGTTTACATATTTATACCGCTTTACCTGGTGTCTATTTTATTCTGTCACCCTAGTGTACTTCCTCTTTTCTTAGATCATGGCAGTAACACTGATAGCCATCAGGATCATCTAAATTAAACTTTTTCTCACCAGTAAAAATAATTTCTGGCCAGCGTTTATGCCAATGTAAACGCGCGGTTTCAAATGCTAATCTGACTACAGCAGATATTGAACATTTCGCAGATTGGTGTTTGCACCTGCTGCTTGTGTTATTTGTCTAGCAGTCATTGCTGAGTTTTATGCGAACCCTTAAAATTATGTGACGTTCACGTTCTGTTATCGCTTTGGGTGTTTTAGATTTGCGTGCTTTTCCGCAATGTTCGCCATCATTTAAGAAACTGTAAATTGCAAGACGGGTTCTGTTTAAATTTGTTGCTATCTTTACAATTGACCAATTTTTGTCGTGCCAAATACCAATTAAACCCATTTCAGTGTTGGTCAATTGTTGTCCACATGGCATCTTGATATGTAGAAAACAGATTAAAACACTAATATTTAGGTCGGTTTGCACCAGTTACCCCTAAACTTTCGGCTTAAGTAAGCCACGCTTAACTTTAAGGGGCAGATTGCATTGCACTGCTATCTTAAAAGTATGTTAGTTAAGCTTCTGAAAGAAGTTAGTAAGACAAATAGCACTAGAACATTTTTAGGGATTTCTATTAATGTATGTATGGACGGGGTTTTCTATTTATTGTTGGATGTTGGTAAGACTATCTCTCAATTTATCTGTGATTTATTGTCGGGAACCATTAAGGATTTTATAGTGAGCAGCTGTATCCTAGTTTAATCGTATAAAACGCGTTTTTATTGCTATTTATATATATAAAAAAACAGTTTTGTTAATACAATCATAAACCTTACATACTAAAACCTATTCGCATTGTTTACATCGGGCAGTTGATCGAGAATTAAAGGTAAACGATTATTTATCGCTTGTGGATGCGTTAAACCGTTTCCAGTCTTTGTTTCAGTGTAAGAGCTGGATTCCGGCTCATTCAATATACCTTCGAAGAGGATGGTGTTAGTACGGGTATTGAATATAAAGAAAGCAAAAGGATGATCGGCTCTGACTTTGGGGGTCGACGATCCCATCAGGGGAATCACTGATACTAATGAAACAGCCGATGCTTTCGTGCCTTCCTCGTTTACCTGAATTTTGGCTTTATGAATAAAAGAATTTACAAGTGATAACTTATTGCCCTCCAATAAGCCGTTTAAATTGGAGTTTGAAGTAAAAACTAATTTGATTCCCATCTGAAAACGAGGAAAAATATTCAGCTAATTAGACAACGAAAATGCTAATTTACCTTCTCCAGGGTCCGAATTAGATCAACTCCGTAACTAATTTCGAATCGTGGCAAGAGCAATTCAACTTCGCTCTTATTTAAGGACTCCACAAGATTACTAAAGCTTCTGTAAGATTCCAAATCTTGTAGAGCAGCTGAAAGATCACGGTGTTGCTTTGGAACCACCAGGAGCATAGCACGCGTATCGCCCTAAAAGAAAAATCAATTCACGCAATGAAATTACAAAGGAAACAGGTAAAATATACTGAATAATTTATCTGGACGATTTGAGCGTTTGGCGTTTCAAGATACCCAAACGTTTCGATCAATTGCATGAGATTAACATTGATGCAACCGTTGGCGGAATGGAAACACGTCCTTTTAGTCCATTTTCTTTCGAAAACCGTTTCCCAAGCAGCTTTGAAATATAAAGCGTTAGTCAAGATTACTTGGGTGTTAGGGTCGATTTCATCTGAAAGAGAGTTTTTAACATTTTATGAAATGCTTAAAAAAATTCTATATTACCTCCAGATATAACACCTGGAATAAGACCATGCGTAGCATTATTAACGAAATTATTTATTGTAGATGCTGCTGCTTCTCTATTTTGATAATTTAATTGTTTAATAAATGCCCTAAAATAATGTTCAACGGTATCCTGATATTTCTGATTGAGTCTCTCTTTGTCAGAAACAAAAAGAACATTTTGGAATTCTAATACTGAACCCGATTGTCTCTCCTAAGAAACAAAAAAGAATATTTGGCGAAAATTATGCGATAAAATCCACTTACATTTAATTCGCTAACTAAGTTCTGAAGAACTGCATTCTTTTGTGAATGCGGCAACTGTATCGCCCTGTATATTTCATTGGCAGTAGCTCCTGAAGAGGCTTCAGCTAACATTCCCAATGAAACCTTCACACTTGACGGCGATAGGAAAACATTTTTAGATGTCCCGATCGAATTCTACGAAAACAACAATATTTTTGTAATTAATACGAAACTACGAAAATAAAGACATACCTTTAAAAGTTCGAATTCAAATTGGGAACCTACGCCGTTGCTAATAAATGGAGGAGGGTATTGTGCTGATACACTTAATGGTACTGTTGAAAAATAAAAAGGATATGCTAATTCTTTTTTTAATTATTTGTATGACTTATTTCCGGTTAGTTAAAGAATTTTAGTTGAATTAATCATATTATAAGCACTAATTTATTTTCTTGCCAATTAAAATAAAAACTTTTAATTGTTTTCAAAATTGCAAAAGCAATTTCGAAATTTTAAATGATGATCAAATAGAAAATCCCATGTTATAGATAAATTATTTGTTTTCTAAAGAACTGGTTTCGAAATCCACATTGTTTACTATGAATCACTTTTACGAATCTGATATCGCGTCCAAAATTAACTTAACTGGGTTAAAGTGCACTTAAAGGTGATGATTTTCGAAATTTTGCATTAAGTTTGAATTGATTCATTTTACCTTCACTAAAAATTAACAGTAACCACCACATTTCTATGTAAATTGTTCGAAAATTAACTTAAATTATACCACACTTTATTTGTTTTGAATGCTATCGACAGCAAGACTTCAACTGGTTTTCTGTCTAACCACTGGAAATGTCGTACATAAAACAACCTTGGAAATCCCGTGTTTCAAGTATATATACATATAGTGCGTCAAATGTGTTGACCGCTGATATACAAAGGTTTTCTGGTAAGTTTTAAGAAGTCGATTTTTTGTTTTAATTAAGGTTTTTTATGTATTTTAAGTTAGCAATATGCGTTTAAAAGAAATTCAATACAAAATTATAACTCAGTATAAAGAAATATTTTATCTCAAGTTCACTCAGTATACACCTAACCACACATTATATTATAACACAACTTTATTTAATAACCGGAAGATACTTTGTGTTTGTGGTTTCTTATTTTCTAATAAATTCTATTAACCTTCCAAAATGGATCACTTAACGTCAATATTAACAAAAAATAAAGAGGTGAATATACCGCATTATTACGTACACTACCATCAATAAGTTTGCAACCAAGATGAAATTCCTTTAAAATAAACAACTGATAGGTATATCGTGAAATCGTTAATCCCTATCATAAATTATTGTATGCAAATATAAAATTGTTGCAAATAATCTGTAAAATCCAAACATTTAGGTATAAATTTCACCCGAATACATTTTATTGGCCTTTGACGGGGATGTGGTACGACTCCTGCAATAATTACTTTCGGTCAAACGATTTACTGCATGTGTTAAAGGTATTAATCCTTAGTGTATTATCCTTTTTCTGTGCAGTATTAGTTTTTCGAAATTAATTCGCGATTATAACAATTTGGTACTGAGCGTAAAAATGCCAAAAATATTTGTACTCTTCGTGACGAAGGATATACCGAGAGAGAATTTGCTGTACGGTTAAGAAAGTTGTGCCTTACACATTGGCCCGGATAAGACAGACAGGACAAAGATAGAAGACGAAATGGGGGCACTAAAGATAGATTTATAGTAACGACTTCGAAACGAAATCAACGTCTAACTATACCGGATATCGCAACGACGAATGTTTCTGTTACCACCGTGAAGAGACGATTATTGGTAACAGGTTTAAGGGGACACATCAGCCGCAAAAAAAAGCTTTTAAAATGCGTGCATAAAGAGAAACAATTAACATGGGCAAGAGAGCATGCAAACTGATCACTGGATAATTGGAACCCAGTCTTATCGATCGACGAGTCCAAATTTCTAGGATAAAGAGCTACTAAGGCCTGCTTAGTGCCGTGCGTTAAACACGGAGGTGGAACAACTCGAATCTGTAAAAACTTTTTATAGGAGAAAGCTGTAAAAAATGAACCTAGATTAATGGTTTGGCATCCTCAAAGTCCGGATTTATCTCCGATGGGATGAGCTTGATCGAAGCATGACATGTTTCAAAAGTATATATAAGTAACAATCTAAATGAAGTTCAAAAATAGCTTCGAAGTATTTAACCACGTGCATTGTATCCTAGCAATGTGTTAAAATATGCATTTATCAGCCTATTAAATTATATATAATGAAATATGATATACGTTTCAAAGTGATGTCACACCAATAATTATTTCAATTGAAATTTAAATTTTACATTTTAACAAACAGACTATTTGAATCATTAAAAAAATAATATATATTAAAGGTGAAAGAAAAGTTAATATAAACATTATATTAGTGACAATAAAAATTTTACTTTGTCAAACTTTTGAACGGTGAATCTAAGCATGAATCTAATTTAGAAATGTGTATGTGAATATAATTAATGTTAAAATTAATATGTATTGAGATTGGACCATAAAACAATATCCATGCTCATAACTACATATTAGATTATTTTTCTAACTTACATCCTTCAGCTCCATTGCCGTGGTCACCATACCTTGGAGGCAGTGGAATAGCATCTACGTCTAGGGGATTCTCAACTTTACCAATGAAAACGATATTTTGCGTAACTTCCTCTTGTACATAGAAGAGGAAAGGTCTTGAAGCATTGAAAATGGTACCCGATTCGCTTCCAAACTTATTACCAATAGTAATTTCTGAGAAAATAAACCCGCTTATACAATCTAATTGTGAAAGGCAAAATTAGATATTGCTTACGGGTTGTTGTATATATCGTACTTCCTTCTTCGTCAACGTCAATTCCCGTTTTTTGAAGAATATCTGTAACTACCAACTGGCCTTCTTGATCGCGAATTATCCCTGGGAAACTCGAAATGCCCGTAAACAACGTATCGAAACCAAACTAAAAGTATAGAATGAATATTTTCACAAATATATTTTTCTATAGATTTTTTTTACTTCACGTAACACCTGAGAGCATCTAGTTTGGAAATCGAATCTAAATTTCGGCAAAATAAGCTCAATTAGTTTGATATCCATAAAATGGACACCCAAAACAAGTTGCTTAAAATCTAAATTGTTGATTAAGTACGAGAGACCATTTAACGAATTGGGAAGAATTATATACAAAGCAAATTTTTTTCCCTGCGAAAGAATTTTACAAAATTAAATTGCGAATCAGAAAAATGTCTGGGAAACACTTACCTTGTAAGGTATTCTCAAAATTTGCGCGTCTAAGCCTTTTGAATTGTGATAATAGAATTTCTCGATCTGTTTCATGTATGTTACCGGTACAACTTGGTTACCGTAAGCATTAAAACCGCCCGAAAATGATTCATTTTTTGGGAAAGGTAAGGACCACATCCCTTTGAAGTACAGAGCATTGGCAATCAATAATACTGCATTTTCAACGTCAGCTATTAAGAAAATCATAAATTTGTGTGATCAGTTTTTAAATCGCTATGACTAACAAGGAAATTTTCCCGGATATCAAATCCAGATCTTAATGAAACTTTGTAGGTAAGTAGAGTATGTTAGGACTTTCATTCTGAGAGGGTTAATTACCCCTTCGAAAATTCACAGATACTCGAATGGTTCAGGTCCATTCTATATATAACCTGACTTGTACCAGGCATATACAAACAAATTAATATATTTAAAGGACAAAAATTGATTGTGAATTAATGATGACAATTTCATGACATAATTTCGCAAATGGAGATTAACATCATCACTTGAGATAGTGTTTGAATCGTATATGTTGTTTTCTTTAGTATTGTCAGTATTTACACATCTTTGTTGGATGGAACCTCTCTCATCAAAGACTCTGAACAGTGACCTGTCCATGAGTCTAAAACTATAAGACTTTTTGCCCCAGTGCTTTAACCAATTGTTAAATAAATTAGTGGTGAATTTACCCGAAGATGAGGCTTGAATAACAATGTTTGCAGGTCGAAATAGGGTTTGTTGTACTTGGGGCCAAAACTTGCCACCAGATTCTTTTAGTACTATCAGTAGTGGAGACATAAGTTTACCAGATGCAAATACTATTAGAAGAATAATATGGTAGGTAATGCGAAGCAAATTGAGCTACCTAAACTGTATGAAGTGGGATTGTATGGAGTAACTGTTACCTTTTTCTGATATATGGAAAATATTGTTCTTGACAACATTGACTGTCTTACAAGAGTTTGCTTCTGGTCGTGTCATTTCTCGGACACTATCAATGGAATATCGCTGCATGTATACAATAATGTTGGTATGAGCAAATTTTGTCAAAAGAGTACGCATGTAATGTATTCCAATACTTTGCTACAGAATACCATGTTTTATTGAAACCTCCTTTAGATGTAATATGTGCGCAGCATAAGATATAAGTTTTTATGTTAATATTACCTTTGGAACGCCTTGTATATTTGAAAATGCTTTAAAATCACTAAAGGATGTTTCAGATAAATGACTTGGGTTAATTTATTTTCCATATTACTACAATCAGGTCCGGTATAAGAGGGTTACGTTTAAATGCAACACCATGTATGGTACCACATTCACGTGTCCTGAAAAACATTTCGATAAGGTACAACATTTGTATTTAGACTTTTGTTCTATCTATTTTGTTTTCCGTTGAAGAATTAAAATACTCTACATACCCACAAAATTTCATTAAGATCTGAATTTGCATCCGGGAACCTTTCCTTATAAGTACTTACCCGCGTTGACGAAAGATTTTATTCTGCCATTTGTTAAATATTCCACCCAAGAATTAATACTGTAACTAGCTTCCGCTGGGTTAGAAAAATTTGTTTTAATTACCTCAGTATGATAAAACTGATCGGCTTTTGATTGGAAAGTAGGTAAAGCTGTTAGATGGGAATCTAGGTATAATTTAGTTCCTATATTGACGATATAATGTTGTCTCTTTTCCTAAAAAGAAAGCAGTAGTAGAGGTAAAGCAACTTTCCATGTTTTGCGTTTTGGGAAGTCTAACCGCAACAACTAACATCAACGTTAATTTAAAAGATGCTGTAACATGTAAATTTCGGTTTTCCTCATATTAAATATTAACTTACCTTAGTTGACAAGGACAAATAAATTACCGTTTCATATACACTAACAGTCAAAAGTTTTTTATCGTATTTGTTTTATCAAACACACTTACAATGAGGATATCCAAAAGTTGGTTATATTTCTGCCGAATTACGCTCTTATCTTCTGGAAATTTGAGGACGGTTCTGAATTCTTTTTCGGTTAAACCGCCGGCTCCTTCGTATAGCAGCGCCATGACTAATTTTAAACTTAGAGGTGATAGTATAACATTCTTGTAGCCTTTATCAGAAGTGAATTTCTACAGGGAATCAAAATATTATTTTTGCCGGTAAGGCTTTATCGAGTGAAGGTATTAACCTGTAATAATCTCCAGTCAAACTCGTCTAGGACTGGATCCGCCATAAACGGTTCAAAATCATCAAACTCCACTGTAACATTATCGCGTACTTGATTTGTTTCTAGTGATGTGATAACCTGTATACATAGTATACCTAGAAAGAGAAATATCAGATAGTGTTAACGATAAATTGAAGTTATTTGAAATTAATACATAGATTTAATTATACAATGGTCTTCATTGGCATATTAACAAATTCATTAAATTCTATGGCAGCTATTTATGTACATAGCTAATTACTTGATTTTCTAGATATTTTACGTCATAGGGGATTTTTTCGGAGGTACTTAATCATTATATTTCTAAGAAATTTCAAAAATTTGGATATAATTTACATGTTAAAGGCAAAAGAATGCGTCATAGTTAGACAGTCGAAAAGCTAATGTATAAAACTATTTTGGCTTTGGTAATTTTTATCAAAAATTTATAACAAATTAAATAAAATAGCGGTGTTATTAAAAGATGTAGTATTATTTGAATTAATGTATATGTAAGTAGTAAATAGTTGGGGGTAACTATAACCAAAAATTTATCACCAAAAAGATAAATAAATAAAATAACTGTGTTATTAAAATATGTTCCATTTTTGATTAGCATTAATTAAATTCCTTATTAATAGAAGAAATAAGATTTTAAATCCTGCGTGAGAATATTGTAGTTTATTAATTTAAAAGCCATTATCTAATCGTTTATGCATGTTACTAAACAATTGATATGAATATTTACAGGGACTTACCTAAGAGAGCGAAGCGAAACATGTCGGAAAAACTCGTCTTTACACTAACATAACGCAAACGGTGCAAAATTAACACTGACCGAACATCTGAGGTCAGTTGCTTTTATTTATTTGTTCTTTATTATCTTAAACAGTGTATTATGGCAGCTTAGCTGGTATGCGTGCGCCTGCGGCGAAGAAAAAAGATCTATTAACCACGAAAACTAACGGAATTAAACTTATTTTCGTTTATTTTACTGAAAGTATGACCACCTTCGTCATAGGAAATTCCGGATCAAACACGCATTATCATATGAATATGTTTATATTTATATGTATATAAAAAAGAATGATTGTCCTATTGCTATATCTACGACCTATGTTATTGGTATGTTATTTGAAGAAATTAGTAGCGGATATATCATCAATGAGGCAACGGAAGGGATCGTATGCAACCAGTAGTTCGCAGAGTTATTTACGAGAATTTTGTTGTCATTGAGTTAACCTTTAGCAAAACTGGTTTTCAATCGAACCAGCTGCAAATACGCTTCACGTGATGTGGGTGAATATTCAAATCTTCTTCGGGGTTTTTTTTTTTTTTTCGGCTCGAATAAAAAGTTTTGCGAAAAATATCGTTGCAGTTGTTGTGGAATTTATTTTAAACCATCCAGTACTATGAAAATATTCAATTCTGAACGTGATAGCTTGTTTTATTCGTAGATATTTTAGAATTTAAGTAGGGAAACATTGAGAGAATAATATTTATATAGAAAAAAATAATATAAAAGCAAATAATCGAGAATATTGAGTGTTTTATTATTTTTTTTTATAAGTGCGTAGAATAAAGTCACAAAAAAACATGCACTCCCACATACATGTAAAAATATAATAAAATTTAGCTTTTAAAATATAAAAATAATTATTGATGAGTCTACATTGCAAAAGCAGTTTATTGCAAAAATTTAATATTAAAATGAAACTAGGGTAAAAAAGAAAATCGAATTGCTGTTATTGCATTTCATAATGAAATATTCAAAGCCTTACAGCGACTTTGTAGCAGTCGAATGTATATTTAACCTACCACAGATCGATTTAATGAAAGTTCGAATGTTTGTGAACGTCCACAAGAAATAGAGATTTTTCCTATAATCAAACGTGATTTGGAACTAGAAACTGTCAAAGTATTAATGGGTCATTTACCAAATAAAGAAATGAATAAAACAACATTTTAACCATAGAAAGATACTCTTCATAGTTCAATAAACAAAATGACCGAGTTTATGCTTCAAGTTCAAAAGAGTTCAAAGGAACCACTACTCCGATTATGTACAGTAGCGGGCATACAAATAGCACATGCAAAATACATTCATTGAATATGAATCGCTTAGGTCTTGTTAACAAAAGTGTATTATTCAAATTTATTGCAGAAATATTCGTGTTGCTGCTTTATATTGATGGTAATTTCAATTCAATGTAATCGTAAAAGTTAAAAGTGAGTAATGTGTTATTAATAATAAGAAATTAGGTATTGCTATCATAGGACGAACTCAGCGTTGTAAATCAGGTAAAAGAGAAGTAATTTTTACAATGAAAGCATTAAATTGTTCCAGAAAATTAGTACAAAATGTATTAAAACACCTTAGAAAATAAAACACGAAAAAAAAACTTCGGATCCATTTCTTACAGCTAGCCAGATAGAAATCGAATTTAACAAACAATTTCATGTTAACATATCAGCGAGAATAGGGATTGCAATTGGCTAGGATGCTCAAGGATAATCCACTTTCCCCCTGGAAATCTGTTTTATCGACAAGACGAGAGTAAGTATAATAAACTTACGTCTATACCCTAATTATACCATCAAACTTTCTTGATGTGGATGGTATAAGAGAATTTTCGACTCCCCCAGAATCCTTGAGGCAGTTTTAAAAATTCATCATGTTTGAGGGTTGTTAGCCTGAATCTTCCACGCTGGCTAGATGAGTTGGAAAATGATGTAAGATGATTAGAAATGAAAAAGGAGGTTTGGTTTATAGCTAAGGATAGGACAATGGTTTCCCCGTATGGTATTTGGAGATAAACCAAGGCTTGCGTGGGCAGGGTCGCATCCCTGAAGTAGATTTATCATCTATCGGGATCATAGATGAGCATCTACCCGCTACCCAAGGGCAAGAACTGGTTGCAAGTGGCACAAGGTAGAATTATATGGAAGGAGCAGTAGGAGGCATATTTTCAGAAGTGGACAACTAAATGCCAAGGAGGAAGAAGGAGAAAATACCATCAAAGGATCAAAACACAGCGGAGGAAGTATTATGGGGTTCTATGACATGGCATGCACAAATCCCAGATCTAAACCCCATAGAAAATCTATGAAGGGAATGTTGAGACTGCTATAAAGTCTAACTCTCCGACAAGATTAGATGATTTATGGAGATGCCAAAAGTTGGTGGAACGTTTGGCGAGAAGATGTGCTGCAGGACTAACATCTAAAGGTTACTCTACAAACTATTAACTTTAGAAACAGAAATGCACTTGTATACCAACAAATTTTATTTTGCTGCCACGTGTGGTATTTATATGGCTATCTAAAAAAATTAATTTATTTTAATTATTTATTTTTATGTATTAGGTTCGGAATTTTATAAATTATTTTGTATTTATTCTATAAATTATTCAAATGAAATGTATTCAATAATAATATTTCTATATATTCATAAATATATCTACACTGAAAACTACGAAATTTTGTAGTTTTGTTACAGTTGGTTATGATGGATGCAGCGTCTGAAACAAATTCTGATGCACCACCATCTTTGCAATAAATTGTACGAAAACAACAATTGACAAATTTCGAGGTTATTATCATCTTCAATACATCTTCTTGGTTATATAACATTTCAATCAATGATATTTAAAAAACAAATCATGGGTTATTGCAATCAACAGGATGATAAATAGTGATCTCTTCTATTGACAATGCTTTCATAATAGTACTTACGGAATTGTTAAAGGTTTTGTTAACAAAATTCTTTATCATTCTAATAATATAGATCACATATGAAAAAACCTATTTTTAAATCCAAATACAGAAAAATTTCTTTCCACATATCTTACACTTGTCTATCGCCATAACCATCTCGACCAATATGTTTATTACAAAACCCTTTCGTATGTGCCCATATCAGTTCAATAGGATTTAAATAGCAGTGATACGGAGGAATTCTTAAAACTTTATGTCCATGTGCCCGAAGTAATTCGTCAATAATATAAATCTTCTCTTCTTTATGTCTCTTAGTTATTTCTATAAGTTTACTCTTGCGCATTGTATTTTCATAGGTAATCTGAATATTATTTAACCACGCAATAATGTTTACTTTGGACCAACTTAGATTTGGCGACTTCTCAAGTAAAACACTATGATACGGTGCATTCGCCATTAAAATTATTGATGGTTCTTTTAAATTGAATTAAATTAAAAAAAGCACTAAAACATCCGCTAAAGTATACCAATAAACTGTTTTAGAGACTGGAGTTTTCAATAGGATTCTAACTTTATTATTGCCAATGATTGGTCTTTGGTTAAAATAAGACACCAAAGAGATGCAATTTTTGTGTTATGATGAAATTTCTTTTGGAAATAATCACATGCATGACTTATGATACACTCAATACATTAAACTATGACTATTAATTCGTAGAATGGGATACCTTAAAACATTTCGTGGAATTCAAATGTGATCAAAATAAAACAGATTATAATAATAAAGTACTTCGTATGAAGTTTAATATTTTTAATTTATTATATCGAAAGATAATATTTATATAAACAAATATATAAGCCACAGGCAACATAAACAACTGGAGCAAATTTGAACTGATAACACCATAAAATAGAATTCATTCTATGCTATATTAATTGTCGTTAATAAAACGATTATGTCATGTAACTTTTGAGAAGAGATAACGTTATTTGCATTATAGTACGATTTAATCATTAATAAAGAACGAATTGCAAGTTCTTTGGTTTCCCGTGGCTTTTGTAAGAATTTTATACACTAATTTTGCGGTTTTAATTTTTCTATTTACGTTGTATAACCGTGTAATATTATTCAAAGGAATCATCAGGTTTAAATGTTTTGTTACATAATAGTTCCCATGGAATTTTTATATTCCTGTAATGGAAATAAATTCGCTCGTTTAGAATTCGAATAAGAGAATAGTAAATTATTTAAAAGAAACATGTAATATTTTCTATAACGTCGGTAGCAGACAGAGGGCGCTGGTAGAAGTTTTTATCGACAGAGATGAGGGAGTGTTAATGGGTTTAACCTGTACAATATCTATCAACTTGACGTTTGTAAACTTTAATTAAAACACAAGCATTATGCTTATTAACAAATAAACTAAAGGGATTCATTTCTTAAAATACGCTGTGTCATTTTTATTTTGTATCAGGCTGCATGTGTTATTGATTTTCTACTAGAGCTTGCAAAGTAAAACTGAGTAAAGCATATGCAAATTACAACACGTTTCTTTGTTATTTTAGATCAGTGCTCTATATTATTAAGTTAATTTAGTCAAATTAAAATGACAACTAAAAATTCAGATATAAGCCTATCAGAATCAATTAAAACATGATTAGATATTAGCTGCATATTTTTAGGTTAATTTCACTCATATAGAAAAGCCTTTAAGTAAAATGCATACTTTGCTTTTATGACATTAAAAACATCATTAGTAATGGTGACTGTACACTGGAAAATACATAAATTGCCTAAATCTATATAGTGAGTAATATTATTTCATGAAGGCACATCATTTTGTGATTATAATTTTAATTTTAGCCAAGCTCTCAGGCTATACTTCCAAAGATGTTGCCTCTTCTTCAGATCGTTGACGTACAATCATTTTATGGACAGAAATTATGCGGCTGATGTCTGCATGGAACCAATGTTCTGGTTTGTTGATAATTTTACCAATGCCATTGGTCCAGTAGGTATATCCCAAATTTTGCAAAAGGAATTACGCCAGACGTTTTTATTTTCCAGTTCTTCGTCGTTATCATAATCGCCCTTACAGCATCAGTCGTCATAATCGCGTATGTGATTGGTCTTCCCTATTGGTGGAACAGGAACCCAGTTGCTTGCATTATTCTTGTCATAATAGGTAATTGGTTACTGTTAAATATCTCATTCCATTACTACATGGCAATTGTAACACCACCTGGATATCCACCACAGGTAAATTTATAAAATCAATCCTTTTTGCTTGGGATATTTTTCCTAAAAAAATTATTTTTCAGGGTGAATTGATCACTGAAGCAGTCAGCATATGCAAAAAATGCATATCTCCTAAACCCCCAAGGACTCATCATTGCTCAGTTTGTAATAAATGTATATTAAAGATGGATCATCATTGTCGTATCCTTTGATGATAGTCAACGCTCTTAGATCAACGTTAAATATAATTTCCTTAAAATAAATTAGCTTGGTTAAATAATTGCGTAGGTTATAACAATCATCGCTTTTTCTTCTTGTACATGGTCTACATGGTTGCTGGAGTATTATTTCTAATATTAGCTGGTTTTGAACTAGCATATCGTGATTTATGGGTTGCCATTTCGCAAGATGAAGATCCAGAATTGGAAGGGCATCCAGTTAAGTTCAATAAAACCGGCGCTATAGTTCCTGTGGTATGTATAAATTAAAAACATAGTTAACATCAGTGTTCTTACTTCGATCTAATTTTGGCAGACTGATATTTTATATTTGGATATAGCATTAGAAGACAACTTAAATGATTCTATAGAATTTGTTAGTCCATGGAGAAAGGGTGCTTTAACTTATATGGCATTGATAAATTGCGGTATTTTTGACACCAACAATTTTAAGAACATTAACATTTATATAAGCGTTATTTCCAGCCGTGTTTATAGCTCTTAGCGGACTAGCATCTTGGCATGGCCGCTTAATAGGTAAAGGAGAAACCAGCATAGAGGCAAACATCAACAAGGCCGAAACGGAAAGATTAGCTAAACTTGGTAAAGTCTATGTTAATCCATACAACTTTGGCAGCCGTAAAAATTGGAGAATATTTCTGGGACTAATCCAAGGAAGGTACTTACTGTAATTCTAACAAAATTCGGTTAATTGTCAATGTTTAAAATTGTCTAGATCTTGGATAAGACACATCTTATTGCCGTCAACCCATGGTCCCGTCGGGGATGGACTTACATGGCATACAATTCACGATGATTCGGCAGACGAATGGCCTTAGCGCTCTTCTTCAATTTCTAGTCATAAAAGCATTCCAGAAAAATCGAGAAAAACGTAAACTGTGTTGTGATATTTACTTAAATGAATTCAGCAGCAATTTTTGTAGGTTAAATAATTTATTTTGTGTTATTTAGTAAATCCTACCAAATATGTTAATTTTTTTGATAATATTTATTTCGACTTCATTACTTTCAATTTATTTAAAGAGTCCCCAACCCCTATATTCTAATTTTGTTACGATAGGAAAATAAGTTTGGTGATAATTGTTAAGTTAAACTTATTTAAGCAGTATTAGTTATGTAAAAGAATGATTCATAAGCAAGTGAGTGAAATAGTTACAAAAAACATTTTGGGACAAATATTTGATATCAGTATTCTTTTGACTTTCTAATAAATTGTTATGGAAATTTATATTCGAATTGTATTGATTAAATGTTTCCCCTTTGCATCAGGTTGTATTTTACGTATACTTAATTGTAAGTATTTTAAATAAAAAATGTAATAAAATTATTTGTTTAATTCGTAGCAAAATAAATGTACAAAGATTTATTTCTTTCGTATTAAATGTATTCGTTAAAAATATTTGTACAAAGCTAATGTAAAAAAAAAATAATGGGTCATATAAATAAAATGAAAGACGTGTTTCATATAATAGAAAAGGGTTAAGCTTAAAAATTTTATGATTCAGATTCCCAAACAATCTTTTCTAGCCATGGTATAAATTCCGATACTCTGGTATAGACTGCTGGAGTATTTTCAAGCGCGCACATTCTACCGAACGAAGTAATACCAACCGTGTAGAATATACATTGGTTATCTTCTTTGGTAACTGTCAAAGGACCACCTGAGTCACCCTATCAAACAAAGTATTAATCAAAAAAGTAATAGCAAAGGTATAATATTATACTTGACATGTATCTTGTCCACCTGCCAAAATTCCAGCACATAACATCGTTTTGGGCAAGCCATTTTTGAAATATTTTATATTTCCATAACTTCTATCGCAAACAGAGATATCGAGGAGATTTAAGGTTACTTTTTGAAGGACGTCAGTCGTGCTTCCACCTAAAACGTTCAAAGTTACGTCCCCGAATCTAAAACGGCGAAATCAATACCATTTTCTGTAGCACCCCATCCTGTAGCAATTGCCGAAGTTGGACCTATGCTCGGCTTATTCCACAGACACGCTGGTCTGATGAAATCGTTAAATTTCACTGTTTTGCTTAATTTTATCAGGGCGATATCGTTATTTTTTGATATTGGGTTATAATCCGGATGCACTCTAACGTTACTGACTCCGAAATCTTCCGGTAGTGAATTATCATCATCTTTCGAAAGATCTAATTCACCTAAACGGACTAAAACTGGTCGGCCGCTAAAAGGGAAATACTGAGGTCAATTCTATTTAAAATAAAAATTAATATGCTTACAATTTTGTTATGATACAGTGCCCTGCAGTCATTACATACAAATCACTGATTAATGTACCTCCACAACTCCACTGTATGCTGTCGTCAGTAGTGCTATAACCCAAAACAGCCTGTTGGTGTAAGAGAATAAAATAGAAGAAAAGAAAATTAGAAGAGGTCAATTAAATACCATGAAAGGAAATTCTCCTGGTAATGATGGTTTACCTCCAATCACCAAAGGTATGCCATCGAAATTACATTTTGTTATAAGCACGCCACTGGGTCTAGGATCAGATAGTAGTGGAATCACCTCAACTCGTTCGACGGTATTTTTGTTGTATTCTAAGCATTCTTTGTACATAAATGAGAGATGATTTAGAATAATTATTTTGATAAAATTTTATCTAAATTAATGACTATATCAGACGTGACTTCAAATTTCCATGAACTATTGTTTATGTCACCTGGATTTCGAAGTATTAAGTCTTATGGAGTATAGCCCTCTTTTATTAGCTTATAAAGATTCGCATATAATTATCTTCTTCTTTGAAGACTGGAACCTAAGCTATATTCGTTCAATATATAAGAAGAGAGACAAAAGTAAATGCCAGCATTACAGAGGAATAAGTGTAATCACCCTCAATGGGAAGGCTGTACGGTCGCATATTAAAGATAAAAATAGAAGGTGGCTTACAAGAAATAGAAAAGCAAAACGGCTTCTGAGCGGCATGGTCGTGCATGGGCAATGTATTTGTGGTGCAACAAGTATTAGTATTTATAGACCTAGAAAAGGCTTTTAATATGGTACCCTTTAAACAAAGTAGGACTTAATACCACAACCAGGTACATCAATGCAATATGGAACTTATATAAAGATGCATAGAGAAGCGGATATAGACTGAGAAAACTGAGACAAGAATACGAACATTGGGGACAAACAATAAACATGACAAAGACTGGATATATGAAAGTGGGATGTAAAGACGAAGATGACCACCAGAACTTGCAAATTAGAGAAATAAGAAGAACAAACCAGTACAAATATCTAGGAAACATACTTAGTGAGGAAAAATATACGAAATAAAATATAACAGGGGAAGAAAAAGCAACCCAGGCCTTGAATACCCTGCTGTGGTCTAAAGGATTAAGACTAGAAACAAAGATAGAAAATATAGAGCCAATAACATGCAGAGAGCTGGTATATGACAAACAGCAATAAAAATAATACAAACACCATCGAAATGGACTCCAGTTCGCTAGACCAGTGTGTAAATGAATACACACTCACTACTACTTTTTATGCTTTAATTTTGTGTTGATGGAGAAATTTCGCTGCTTGTATACTTGTTTTGATATTTTAAACCATACTACCAATGAATATTCATCAAAAAAGTATCAATACCCTACAAATCTGTGTAACTAAATAAAAAAATAACTATTAAATTGATGTTACGTAGCAACTTATTATTCCAAATAACTCTTGTATTGACAATCTGGTAACGTTTAGTGTTATTTCCATAAGAGTAATACTTCGAAGTTTGAGTGACACAGTTAAAAGTAATTACTTGAAAATCCACGTAGAGTATATATGATACGCCATTGCTTTCATTTCGCATTCCTATTTACAACAATGGTATAACCTTTCAGGAATTATACGGTTTATCCTTGATTTTTTTACTTTATTCAAATTGAAATACATTCAACTTACTAATATTATTTAAAAATATCTTGTTTCCTAGAATACGTGAATATGTATTTACGTATATTGCAGAAAAATGTACGTGTAATTCTACATAAACCACAGATTTCCAAACCATAGATAAACATGAATGATAGATAAAACTTATCTATCTTCTGTTTTAGTGATCAATTGTAGAATTAACTATTGTGATCATGGAAGCGTTATAAAATAGATAAACTAGAAATCGTTATATAAGCGGATATTTTTATAACTGAATTACTAAATCAACTGCCTTCATTAACCTTGAAGCAGCAAATATGTATTTACGTGAATATACTTTTGTTTCTTGAAACGATATTCATTTGATTCCGATATTTTTACTTTAAACTTACTTCTTTCACTTAAAGATAGGCGCGGGTTATTTTCAAAAACGATAGGATTCTCATTACGGTCAGCATCAACGAAGGAATTCTCATTAGCTTGGACATTGGTAACTTTGGCACCTGAAAATTTATTAGTCACAAATAATCCTGTTATAATATTGCGAAAGTCCTATTAAAGAGGAAACCCACAAAATGATGATTAATTCAAACTCGTTTTTTTTTTTAACTTATGTCATCGCCCCAGTAATTTAATCTTTTACGTGTCGTTTTTGCTTATAATTAGTAAGGCTAACGTACTAGCAAAAATACCAATGGAAAAGATATGATATTGCGTTGTTATAAATAACTTGGTATGAATGGATTGTGACTAGAAAGTTAGTATAGTGTGGGATTGATTAATGACTACCATGTTACGTAAGTGGTCCCATTCATAATTATCCGAATTTTCCAAGTGTTACTTACCTTCGCAGCAAATTACGTAAATGGAACTGAATAATATTTCGCAAATTGTCGGTGGTATGCCTTTTTCTGCATCAGCTTTTGCCTTTGGGCAACTTTTATCCACCTTACATACACCACCAGCACCAGTGCTTTTTACCGTACAAGGTTTGTTAACTAGAAATGCCAAAAGGTTACATAGTTTTATGGAAAAAGGAGATGTTAATTGTGTGCTGCTTCTGAAAAGCCTTAAATTCCCAAAGCTTCTATGTTCTTTAATATACTACTCCAAAATATAAGGGGGCTTATAAAATTGTTTTTAAAAGATACCCGTATCGAACAAGGTTATAAAAATTTATTTTTAGTTATTGTTTGTTTAAAACCTAGCGAAACAAAACCGGATAAATGATGCGAAAATTTGCATTCAGTTTGTTTAGCAAAATAAATGAATAAAAAGCGAGGTTTGTAAAGCAAAGTATGAGTAATACTGTTTTATAATGTAAACAAGGGGCAAACAAGCTGAACAGGTAGCCGTTGCGGTTTTTATTTCAATTCCAGAAGTAGAAAGAATTTGAACGCAAATATTTGTCCTTTAAAAATAACTGCGTTAATCATTGACTTATAAAAAAATATAAATGTATTTCTATTACGTTAGTTATGACATTTTGCTAAAACAAGATAATATATGAATATACCTAAAACTAGTTTGACAGGACGTTAACTGGTATCTTTCTGCACCAATATTTGTATAAAATGTTTTATTGAAATAAATTAGTACCGAACACAAACAAGGAAAGTTCAATATCTATTTGAAATTTTAAAGGACAAATCGTTGAAACGAAACCATGTTGAGTACGAACGAGTTTATTGATTTGTTTTTATCCGACCCGCCAAAAAAGCGTATTTTGAAAAAAGACAAAACAACCTATGAATACAAAATAACTATTTTTATACTATGCATAGCTAATTATAAAACAAATCTCTTACCTGTTCTTTGACAATTAATTGACGTTGAAAAATACAAAAAAAATAAACAAATTAGGATCTGTCGGTATTGAGTTAACATAGTGCGTTATTATTTATTCTACGCTTAATGCTGCACAACTAAAACCGTACTGCGTAGCCTACATCTACAGTAGTAGTGTTCAAGTCATTTAATACTGGATTTACCAGGTATAGGTGGTGATGCCATCGGCGTCACTAGAAACAATTGTTGCGTTCTGTAAATGTTAGCCTAAAATAATGATAACGTACAAGAAAAATCAACTTATAATTATTAAGATAATTGATCTTTGTTTACCGCAATGAAGGTGTCGATTGGATGCTTTGTAATCAACAGACGTACTAGAAGATTCAAATTTGCTTCCCTAAAGTATTTTTGTTCACTAGGGTATTATAAAGAAAATAAACAATATTCTATCATGATATCGAGTTCCTTTTGTTACATACGTAGTTCATATCACAGCAAACTAATTAAAATTTGAACCGAGTTACCTAACTAATCGTTAAAAGCGTAAAATGATCTAGAACTAGACGTTCTTTTTTTTGGGAAATTCCAATATAGTTGTTATAGATTTTTAGTTCAGGGTGAATTTGACGTAATTGTATACGAAGTGATTCAAATTAACCTACATTTTAATTTTTTTTTGTTATTGAACATGATTTCTTAGTATATTAGGAATACATATGGAAAACTCGCATAAATATTGATATATGGACCAAATTTCCTTCATTTTTGTGGCATGTTTTAAAACATCCCTGCATGTGTTGATGGTGTGACTACGACAAATTTGTAAATAATTATAATATGGTCAATATTCATTGGGCTTGGTCAATGTGCCACTTTGGTACAATTTTTTAAGCATTTATAATCGCATTGTGAATGCTACACTCAGCGAAATTTCTATAGTTTCAACTTTGGTTTTCTTAATACCTCCGGCAAATTATACATCGAAGTTAAAGCTAAACTACAAATGCAGGAGAAAACAGATCCATTCACACAAACGTAATAAATAAAATAAATACGTAAAAAATTTATAATTCCTTCTAAATTTAGCAGCGAGTGTTAGATCCTTTATTCAAAACAACTTCAAACATCCGGGTCTTCATACTGTGTATCGATTTTGTTAATGTTAAAATAGGAATATCAACACAACAACATTTTGAATCATCGCAAATTATGCCAATAATATTTGCAATTATCAAGCATGTCCAAGTTAAATTTCTTCTCGTCAGAAAATATGATGTTGTTTCAATCATGATCCCAAGTCATATAATCTTGTGCAAGTCTTGCTTGATTATGTGTCTCTTTATTTAGCTACCAAAAACGTTTTACTGTCGGATAAAATTTGTTGTACACGTTTGTTTATGACTGATAAATTCAAATTACGTTTTATTTGTTGGGTACTACCTTCGAGTTAGTTTTTGATTGCTCCCATTAGCAAAGAATTGTAAAACTTTATAAATTTGTCGATGAGATGATGGGGGATCCTTCTATTTTCTGAGCTATGGCTCGGTTTGACAATTTATTTTTGTTCTTTTCCTTCTCAGATAGCAATTCACCTTTCGGCATTTCTATTAACTAATATATATTTAGCAATAAATAAGTTAATTTATGTGTGATTATCTTCGTTAGCAAATTGATAACTGTTACAGTTCTTTGTATAACTACATGTACTAAATGTATGTCTAATATAATGTAAAGTAATTTATCTCTTTTAGCTTTAATAACGGTTTCAGGTTTCAATTCTTTCCAGCATGCTGTAAATACAATCTACTACAATCTATTGTAGTTTTGCATTCCAATTTCAATTGTTGAATTCACAGATATGTGCGTAAAGTTTTTCTTGTCCCTCTAGGATTAGGGCCAGGGTGAACAAAAACATATTTCAGAAAAAAAGCTCTAAACGTTTCTAATATTTTAAACAGCTATAACAAGAAAAAAATATAGGGTACTACGTAAGGCAGTTATTGTATATTTATAATAACGTATGGGAGGAAGACAGAATCCCAAAAGATTGGGGTCTGAGCCTAATAGCACAAATTTACGAAAGAGGTGACAACAAAGACTACAACAACTACCGAGGAATTATGCTACTAAACACAGTAGTAAAGATTTATGAACAATTGTTAAGAAAGATATTGAGGCAAATAGTAGAACTGACATTACTGGAAGTCCAAAGTGGGTTTATAAAAAACAAAAGTATACAAGACCATATTTTTAGATTAAAAGAGAAAGTGTATACTTAGCTTTCTTGGAAATGGAGAAAGCATTTGACAGAATACCCAGAAATAGTGTATGGGAATGTTTTCACAAGAGAAGCAAATTTTGTAATAAGTAGAAACAGGAAATCAGAAGTGTTTTATACAAAGGAAGGTATTAGATAAGCAGATGGACTTAGCTCTCTACTATTTATAACATTCATGGATGAAATTATTAGAAAATGAAGGAGGAAAACAACTTAGAAAAGCTAGAAATTATAGAATGTGTATTTGCAGATGATGTAGCATTGATAGCCGGAAATGAAAAGGCTCTACAGCACAACATAACAGTTTGGAACAACAGACTCGCTGAGTATGGAATGAAAATTAATACAAACAAAACAAAAGTAATGGTTATATCCAAAGAGGAAAAAGATATACACATATAACTTAGAGAACAAGTTAGATATTTCCAGTACTTAGGAAATACAATACATGAGAAAGGAAGACAGAATATAGAAAGCCAACAAGGTATACTATGCTATGAAAGATTTATAAACAGAAAAGAAATAACAAAAGAAACAAAAATGACGGTTTACAGAACAATATTCAAGCCAGTAAGGCCCAAGCCCTGAAGATGAAATATCTAAGAGACCTACAAACTGAATCAATAGAAAGTTATGTAGAACAAATATGTTATATATATATAACAAGAAAATTGTTTTAAACACAAACACAAATCAAATGTAGTATCTAGATTTGCATTGTTTTAGATAAAGTACAAAATGAAACGTAGTTTAGCTGAAGATAAATAGACTCTTGGTATAGAAAAATCTGGCATATTACTCCAATTACATCATAATCGTAATAGAATAAGTTGTTATATAAACATATATTTTTATTATTATTATAAATTCCTTAATGTACCTATCACACAATAAATATTACATTACTTAGGAAGATAGATACGTTTCAAATATCATATTCATTCCAATCAATACCAGCTTGATGAGAGCAAAGCAAAAAATGCTATACGTCTAAAATGAATTGTCAATCAACCTTTTCGAATAACCGACAGTAAAATTCGCACATATTTTTTCTACTTCAAAGGGCTTTCATATTTTTTTTTTGTCTGGTCTCTGATGTATGACTCCCACTGTGTTGTTGTACGATTCCGATTCCAATAACTTTGTATTACGCGGTAATATTTTTTTCTCAAAGTTCTTTGACGAAATTTGATTGAGTGCTATTTTTATAACTAGTCGGTCATCCATTCCTTCAAGCTGACAAATTCGAAATGAATTAAAAAATATTCTAAATTAAATAAATATTATTCATGTGGATTTTATTAGATTGCAGGTTTTAAGAAATTATGTTAATAATCAAACATTTGCAATTAAAAAATTTTAGAATAGTCATATGAATTGAATTTAAAATCTACGTAACTATGGGATAACAAATTATCTGCACGCATCAGTTTTAATGATTGTTAAATATATAGAATTTATTTAAGTAAATATACATTAGACGTATTGTATTATATTCCAAGATCTTATATAATAGTCTTGAATCACGAAAAGCACGTCAAAAATTCTGAGTAACTAATTAAAACCTTATAAGATTTGGGAAATAAAAGATTATAAAGAAATTTCATTAAATTTTCTTTAAGATTCAATATAAGGTATAAATAACTAAAATGCAATTAACATGATTTATTTTTCATCTATAAACATTGAGAAAATATAAATAATGGATAATATATATGAGTAATGGCAAAAATAGCGCAAAATGAATAATTTTTGTGGCTAAAATTCTAAATATTCAGATCTAATTTGTATCTTTTGTAATTTTTTCAAGAATGGCACAGCCTAATTGCGTGAGGCACTTACGATGAGAACAAATAAAATCAATAAAGGAACAAATAATCAGTCAATATTCTATACGATCTTCTACATAAAATAAATAATATCATGATTCAAACTTTCAGGGGAAGACAAAGAAAATACTTTAGGGGTCTTTTATTAAAGAAAAATAGATAGCTTCAAACGAAATAAGAGATATATTCATGAGGCATAACACCACGTCTCGGATAGAAAGTGTGATTCACTGAGAAGTTCATCAGATTCGTCAGATTTGAAGTGTAAATATCTGCAAATCTAAATAATCTCCTAGAAAAATACGATGGATTATGATAAGTTCTAAAAACGCTACCAAATTGAGCGTTGAACACGATTTTTATTCGATATCTAAGTTCGTCCCTCTCTTTTAACCATTCATTCAAAACTTTAACCTCCTCAACACCTTCGCAATCTTGATGATCCTCGATTATCTGGGTCAGCATTTGTAACCAATTTGCGTTTTCTTTGAATTCGGTATTATTTAAGGTCTTAATTTCATGCTAGAAAAAAAAATTGCTTGAAAATGCTTGAAAAATTAAAGACCTACTTGATTTCTTCTAATTTACACGAAACCTACTGTAAGTTCTGGGATTATAGCTCCAGTTCTCCAACCATGCTCTAGAGTTACGTCAGCTAAATCACTGTAAGGGTGATCCCCGAAGTAAAGCACTTGATGTCCACGCCAATCAGTTAGTTCTTGCAGCTGCTTGACGGTACCCTGTTAAATAAATTTGGAATGATGCAGAGAAACATACAGGTTCAAATTAGTGATATTATGAATTAAAAAGGTGAAGAAGGTTCTAAATTTTGCTCTGCATACCCGACTTACCAAAATGTCATCTTCGTCGGTATTAACTGTAAAGAATGATGAGTCAAAAATATTTTTAAGAATCGAAAATAAAGCGATTTAAATCTATTAAAAAGAAAAGTACAACGGTATTATTTGTTAATAAGTTTGCTTCATACTTCATAGTAAATGACGCCTTTTTCTAGTTTGGTTACGCGATCCCAGATATGGCTGCCACTGCTTTCATCATATATTCTAATTGGTCTCGATTTATCTGTAAAGAATCTAGGTTTTCTAGCTTGCACGATTATAACGTCGAAAAATGTTTTCCAATCGGAACCGATAAGGAAATCCATACCCTTATTCCTAAAAACAAATCAAGTAAAAAGCTTAATCTATGGAAAACTGTCCAAAGTAAACTTACACAAACTTGTATGGACTATTAGTGACAACGAACAATTTTTTGTTGGCATTTTTCAAACGTTCTAAAAATAATCTAAGATTCTTATTGGGTTCTAGGTAATGTTCTACATTTTCAGGAACTATTTTATGCATTACTAGATGAGCATCTATTAAAGAAGCCTGAAAAATGATCTTTTTGTAAAGAGAAGTTATAGCTTAGAAATAATTGGTACATACTCTAACATCTCGGAATAAAATTTCTGGATGATAGTCTACGTGATTTTTTTCAAAATAATCGGTCACATTGCATAGAAGACCTATCTCTGGGACTGAGAATAGGTCAGCAAGTTGAATCATTGTGCTATTGGTCTGTGGAAGAAAATTTAATGTTGATAAATTAATATTATCATACAATTCATTCCACAAGGAGATACTTTCTCCTGCAAGGAACTGTATATACAAAAATTTGGATAAAATGAAAGACTCAATAGCAAAAATAAAAAATGGCATTTAAATCTTAATGAGCATAGCTATTAAGCGGTTCATTGCTTTTGAATGGGTGTGTATACAAAAATCAATAAATTTAAAAATAGAAAGAGTAAAATACCCTGCCATCTCTCATATTTCCCTCAACATAAGCAATAGGCATAATCCTGTTTTTATATAGTCTTAATACTTCTTCATCAGACAGTGGTGTCAAACCTCGATAAACTGACCCAAATTGTATTTGTAGGAATGAGTCTAGCTTTAATAGAGCACCCTTCTGTATATCATAATGTAACCCTCGAATAGCAAAGTCTGGTATATAATCTAATCGAGAGATTTCCTTTGGGTACTTGAAAATAAAAATTGATTCTAATGTCATATGACTTTAATATTAATCTATGCTTACCTTATATTGCTCAATCAAAATTTGTCTACCCAAATTATATAGTAAATAGTCCATAGTAGGCTTATACAAAGCCAAGGTATAATCATAATCAAATCCATAAATATTAACTTCCTTAAGATCTAGTTCATTGCAAGCAAAAACACCTTCCACGTTAACATCTTTTGGTAATTTCTTTGCTAAAAAAATACATAAAATATGATAAATGTTAAATCAAAAGAAATATTAGGTTAAGTTCAAGAATAAGGTTATGTGGATATATTACATAAAACTTCAAGTAAATTTAAAAACAGCTGGTTCTTCTACTTACACTGACAGATGGACTTCTGGGTCCTGTACTTTTCATGTAACGATTCTACAGTGTGATTTCGTACTTGATGCTTTAAATTAAACGAATTCCTTGCGATAACACCAAGAAACGAACTTATTCTTTGAGATAACATCTCACGTCTGATACAGTTAGAAAGTAATGCATCAGTCTTTTATGCTGATGGATTTATGGTTGTGAACAAATTATTATTAGCAGCAAAGTAATTTAAATTACCAATTTTAAACTCGACGATTATATTAAGTAGGAACCAAGGTAAAATTGAGATTGAATTGCCAATTACACTTGTGCACGTACATATGTGCAATCATACACGTTTCATATTACCCCTTCACATGGTATATCTATTACATTTTACACAAACAGAT
Organism: Trypoxylus dichotomus; assembly: GCA_023509865.1. NCBI lineage: Eukaryota > Metazoa > Arthropoda > Insecta > Coleoptera > Scarabaeidae > Trypoxylus > Trypoxylus dichotomus. The sequence continues at coordinate 10,044,926 of CM042083.1, read as the reverse complement.
ACGAGAGCTTATTTATATTACAAAAGGCGAACGTGAAATGATTAGAAGCGAACGAGAGAATCAACTTACACGCGTAGAACTCGATAAAAATATTTCCTTGTTTACAGATGGAATACGAGGAATTATCTAAAAGCTGTAGCGCAGATAGATAACGTATTTCTATCATGTCATGTATTTACTTCTTTTCTCTGGTAATTTGTTCAGGAATTCAATTACGGACTAATTTCCCGATTGCTTACGCTAATTTAGCGGGAAAATACAACCTGTTTATAGAAACAACCACGTTCCATCAATAAACAAAGTCAAGGTTGATGCAATTTATTCAAGTGCAGTTTAGCGCTTCACATTTCATTTATTCATTGATGAGATCTTTTAGGAGATATAAATAGGGTACAAGGATAGTTCGCTGGATAATGGGTTAATTTAACTGTTGTTGTGTAGACTCCTCTAATCAATCTTGGGTGACCTTCTTAGAAGAGGAAAATTTGAACCAATTAGAATAAAAATAGACGGTTGATTTTAGTTGGAATTCTTTTAAAACATCAATAACATTGTATGAATTATCAAAATGAAATAATATGTATTGTATATAATAATTGAATTGATGTACATACGAGGGCCAACTCTTTTTATGGAAACAAAATTTCAGACGTCTACTATCAATAGTTATTATTTAAGAGTGTGTTTTGTATAGCAAGCCAGGCGGTTTCGCAAAAATGGATAAAATCGAATTTCGTGCTGTGATAAAATACTTCTAGATGATTCAAAATATTTTGCTAGAGGTTCATGGGGAATATACTACATCATTTTCGACTATCAGCTTCTGTGCGGGCGAATTCAAATCCGCACAAGCACAAGTGACGAATGGACGCCCAAAAATCGCTACCAACAATGAAATGGTCGACAAGATTCATAATGTAGTGTTAGCCGATCACCGATTGAAGCTGAAAGAGATAGCAGAGACAACAATCATCTCAGAAGAACGCGTTGGATGGCATGAAAAAGCTTTCGGCTCTGTGAGTACTGCGTTTGCTCACACCGGAGCAACAACGAAATCGGGTGACCGTTTCGGAGGAGTGTCTGGCCACGATCCGACGCAATTCAAGGTATTTCTTCATGCGTTTCGTAACCGTGGATGAGACTTGGATCCATCACTACATACCGGAGCCCAAAGAATAGTCGAAGCAGTGGACTTTTCTGTGCGAATCGGTGCTAAGACCATTTTTTTGGGATTCCTAAGGTGTGATATCTGCAGAAGGAAAAAACGATTTATTAATCCGATGTGATGCAGTATTGAAGAAGAAACGACCTCGTTTGCAGCGGAAAAAGAATGCTTTTCCACCACGACAATGCACCGAATTAGTCTCTCATTCTCCATAGGACCTAGTCCCCAGCGATTTTTTCCTATTCCCCAACGTGAAAAAATCACTGGGAGGAAAGAGCAGGTCATCGCCGGCACAGAAGGCTATTTTGTACACCTCGAAACATCCTACTTTTTTGACGGCTTGAAGAGATTGGAGCACAGTTTGAAAAATAAGAAACCACATAGCGTGTTAATTTTTGTCGATTCCGGAAACATTTCGCGTCGCCTTTGTATATGATACACAGTTCGTACAAGCAACAAAAGAAATAATACTTCATAATAATAATAAAAATAATAACAGCAAAAATAATACTTCATAATAATAATAATAAAAATAATAATAACAGCAAAAATAATACCCCATAACGATAATAGTTTCCAGAAAAATAAAGGACAAACTCAAGTACAATATTACTCATATCTAAGAATACATTAGACATTCTTCAAACGGGTACAGAAATTGGAAAAAGCAATATCAATATCAGAATTGGGAATGTTATTTAAAATTAGAGGACATTCTTTAAATCGGGGAGCTCAATAAAATGTTTGTTTTAGCGAATAAATCTTGTATCACGAATTAGGATGCTCGGAATTCCATCAACACCCGCAGTGCGCCTATAAGGAAACTTTAGCCATTATTTTAATTAGCTCATCTTCAGTTGTACCTAATACCGACAATGCTGGATTATTAGAATTGCCAGTTTAATAGCTTAATTTCGAGCAACTCAAAATCTGAGTGCTTAGAAATTTGGCAACAAACGCATTCACAAGTCTATCTGGGTTATTGATATTTTCATCACGAATACGAAAGAAACCTGGAATTCTGGTAGAGTCTTGTTTGGTGCGTATAAAACGAAACAGTTCATATCATGGAATATTGTATGTAACACATGGGCTGAAAAGTCCCGGGCCTAACACATAGATGACGCTAGTTTTATTGCAGTCACCTTTCTCTCAGTTAGTACTAACCTTCGAAAGACAGCTGTTAAAATTTCATGATATTCTATTCATTAGTTTGTTATTGTGCTAAGAGTCACACTACTTTTGTTATTTTCAAAACAATGGATCAAAAACAATTTCGTGTTTTAATTTTACACTGCTTCTTGATGCGAAAAAATACCGTTCAAGCGAAGCAATAGCTTGAAAAGTGTTATGGGGACTCCGCTCCATCAGAAACAACAATAAAACGTTGGTTTGCTGACTTCAAACGTGGTCGTAGAGACACCGATGATGCAGAACGCAGTGGACGTCCAAATGAGGCGGTAACACCAGAAAACATCAAAAAAATCCACAAAATCGTTTTGAATGATCGAAAAGTGAAGTTGCGTGAGTTAGCTGACATCGTAAAGATATCAAAAGAACGTATTGGCTTTATATTGCATGAGCATTTGACTATGAGAAAGCTCTGTTCAAAGTGGGTGCCGCGTTTGCTCACTGTTGACCAAAAACAAGAACGTGTTGATGATTCTCAGCAGTGTTTGGCCATGTTTAAACGTAACAAACCGGAATTTTTGCGTCGATATGTGACAATGGATGAAACATGGATCCATCACTTCACTCCGGAATCAAAACGATCGTCATCTGAGTGGACAGCAACTGGTGAACCTCGTCTAAAGCGCCCGAAAGCACAACAATCGGCTGGAAAGGTTATAGCCTCGGTATTTTGGGATGTGCGTGGTGTAATATTCATCGACTATCTTGAGAAAGGAAATACCATCAACGGTGAATATTATATAGCGTAGTTGGAGCGTTTGAAGGCCGAAATTGCAAAGAAACGACCGCATATGGCAAAGAAAAAATGTTGTTTCATCAAGACAACGCACCGTATCACAAGTGAATCAAAACAATGGCAAAACTACATGAATTGAACTTTGAATTGCTCCCACATCCACCGTATTCGTCAGATTTGGCTCCCAGCGACTATTGGCTGTTCGCAGACCTCAAAAAAATGCTCGCCGGTAAGAAATTTCGCACGAATGAAGAGGGGCAAAAGATAAATCGTTCTACAAAAGTGGTATTGCAATATTAGAGCGGCGCTGGAATGATTGCGTTGCTTGATGGAGATTACGTTGATGAATAAAGCTAATTTTGAACCAAAAAACCATGTTTTCTTTGTTAGGCCCGGCACTTTTCAGCCCATGTGTTATAACATGGAATAAGTGACATGACCGGGAGTTCTACCATTAAATTAAGATATAATTTGCAAAAGACCTACAAAAAAAATCAAAAAACTTAAAGTACCCACATTACTTTTAAAGTCCTATCAATAACGCGACTAAAATAGAAATAATATATTCATTCGATAAACGATTATGCGGGCCTAATGTGAATGTATAGAAATAAACCGAAATTAGAGTAAATTTTTATTGTTACATTCCAATAAGTGAAAGAAAAACAAAGAAAAAAAGCATGTAAAAGGTATGCTAATTGGATTACTAACATTTTGATGGGATTATTATCCGTTTCCTTTTACAGCTATTAATGCACGTTAATAGGATGTTGTCAAAATACACATCGTGTATAATGCGGAACTTTCTCCTCAAGTATTTCGAATTAAATGACTGTTTAAGGTATTGGAGTTACTCCATTTTCTCTAGTGATTAAAGAAAATATCCTGGATTAGATAGTATTAGATTTATTTATAAAAAAGGAGGAAAAATTAAGTTTTTTTTTGGGAAAAAGTAAGGCTCTGTAATCGATGAACTCTTTTTGTATTTCTTGTATTTGCACAACTGATGTTATAGTACCATCTTCCATCTGTTCTGTTAACCTACAAAGTAAAGCAACACATGTATAGCTACCACATATGTGTACACGTGAATAGGAGAATTTTACGCAACAGTTTGTATTCGTACATTTAGTAATAAATTTATTTTCATACATTAAATAAAATAGTATTGGGTTCAGGAATAAATACATAATAGGTAGAAATATAACTCAAATTCGCGTGTTTAAATTGTTGATATTAAAAATTTAATAAGTAAAATAGAAATTGAATTCTGCACAATGAAACAGAACTTGTTGGTCTAACATGATGGAGAAATAAAAAATCTTAAAAGGATGAAGATTAAGTACGTACATATATGGTCAGGAAAATTGTTAACTAAAGGAAGCTAATCCAATATTGAACCTGATTTTACCAATAACATAATAAATCATTTAATCCTTTATTACTTAAAGAAACGGATATTATATTTGTGTTATATAGCAGATACATTGATTTATTCTATGGCGTTAGTGACAGCGTTTAAGTGTAGGTGGTTCAGTTTATATTTAGTATATAGCTTTGACGTTTTGAGAAATAACTATACATAAACGTTTGAACTGGAAAAATAAAAAGTTTAATTTTCTATACAAAACGTCAATTTTCGTTTCATTGTTATCGAAGGCATTCCTTAAATCATGTGTTTTAATTTCATCACAGATATTTCGGATAGCTTCAATAAGTTCGTTAATTCTATGAAGACGATTTGTACATATTCTATTCTTGGGCAACAGCAACAACAAGATACGGATATGAACCATATACTATCGAGAAAAATCAAATATAGAAACATATAAAAATTTAGAAAAAATCATTGTTATTTTAAATGATTTAAATGATAATACATATCATTACAAAATATATGTAATTTTCTTCAAATGTTGTTATTCTTACTAAATTAAAATCACAGTCGTATCATTTACCTTACTAACTTTAAACATTATATTATAATTAAAATTTTATAGTTTCATACACAAACATCAAAGAAGCCGATAAATTTCTCCCTTCTGTTTATTTTGTGATCTAGCGATATACCCCCCTCACCTCGCAGTAATACGGGGTGAGGGCTTGATTAAATCGATTCAAATTGAAAAAATCGATGGGAGGATACGATTTTGTGGTAGTAGTTAAACAACGATAAAGAATACCGTTAGACAGAGCTAGTATACTGATACACAATCACCCTGTAAAGTAGCGTGCATATCTCTCAACTTTTTTAACTTATAGAAATCTTATTTCATCCTTCTCTTACTCACAATTGGCGCCATCGATACGTCAAAAGTGCGTTCATGGTATATACATTTTTCTTCTTTTTTGAGTAACCAAAAGTGTAAAAGTTAAAATAATGTATTGTTTTCTTATTATTTAAGAGATTAGTGGGAGAAAGATGCCAATGATAAATTATATCTAACTGTTTCAAAAAAAAACTAGCTAATTTGAATTATTAACACTACTTGGTATTTCCTTTGTTAGCAAGAATATTTAAATACAGATTAGCTCGTGAGAAGTAATAGGAAATTTAAAAATGAAATGACTAGATTCGGGTAGATTCTTCCTTTTGGCAATTATATTCCAGTGATGTGAATATATGAAATAATTTTAATAATAATCGTCAAATCGAGAAATCGCGGTAGAAAATCTACAATACGACTATCAAAGAATTCATGCAATAATTCCATCGTTTTCCCTTATTGAATGGGGTGTTGATTTAAAAATGGTTGTAATAAATTATTACATCGTCCCACATTTATTGTATCAATAGAGCAATTTTATGTGGATTTTCACTAGACCAGATGCTTATTGTTCGTTTATTTATATATCCTGATAAGTGACGCTTCATCCGAGAAGAAGTATTCGTCAAGAACATCATCATTATTCATCGTACCTAAAAACTATCAGAAGGCATTTGATAGAATAAAACACTAAAAAGTGCTAGAAATTCTGAAAAATGTGGACCTAGATGGGAAAGACATTATAATAATAGTTGACCTACACAATGCAATCAATCTGCTTTCGTCAGAAACGGAAATGGCACAACAGAAGAGACAAACATACTACGAGGTGTAAGGCAAGGCTACATTCTCCCTCCATTACTGTTTAATACACGAGGGGAGGTCAACAAGTTCATGGAATGGAGGGGATGGAGTGGGGATAGGGGCGCTCGTTAAGTGTCATGCTGATTGGCAACTCATTATTAGTATATAAGTTAAGTTGCAGTCCTATAGAGTCAGTCGTTTACGAATAGTTGCCTGCTAAACAAGTCAATCCGGAAGAAAACAAACTATGGAGGAAATTGAACACCGTGCTGTGAATAGGTTCCTTACAAAGCAAGGAAAGAACGCTCAAACCATATTAAATGAAATGAAAACCGTTTATGGGGAACAGTGCCCTAGTAAATCAATGATTTATAAGTGGCATGGTCTTTTTAAACATGGTCGGGAGTCGATTGAAGACAAGCCCCGCTCAGGACGGTCAGTTGAGGCCACCACATCAGACATCGTCGAAAAAGTGCAAAAATTTGTACTGCAAGATGCCCGTTTGAAGAAAAAACAATTATCTGCATTAGTTGTAGTGTCACATACCACCATTTTGCTGGGTATGACAAAAGTTAGTGCAAGATGGGTACCGAGAATGCTCACGCCGCTGCAGAAACAGCAGCGCGTCTGTGCGTCCAAACAATTTTTGGAGCTGTGTGGAGACAAACCTGTATAGATTTTGGAGCGGATTGTTACCGGAGATGAAATAGGAGTCCATGCAATGGCATAAAAAGGGAACACCACCGCCACAGAAATTTAAAGTGTCAGAATCGGTTGGAAAGTTGATGGCTATTGGGATTGTGAGGGGATATAATTGATTGATTACAAAGAAAAGGTAGGAGCATAACCGGAGAATATTACGCAGCGATATTAGAAAAATTAAAGGACGTCATCAAGGAAAAACGTCGAGGAAAATGGACCAAGGGTGTGTTGCTCTTGCAAGACAATGCACCGGTTCACAAGAGCAAAATTGCAAGGGCTGCTCTGCACAAGCATGTCTTTCAATTAATAGTCCATCCACCCTGCAGTCCAGACCTGGCACCCAGTGATTTTTATTTGTTTCCCCAATTTAAAAAAAAGACCTACGTGGAAGAAAGTTTTCTGACGACAATGAGGTAAAGGAGGCAATTTTGGCCCATTTTGAGGCGAAAGATAAAAAATATTTTTAGAAAAATCAATTCATAGATCTATCTAATAAATGTATTGTGTTTATTGAAATGGAAAAATAGATTTATTGTTTTATTTTATTTAAAACCCTTTCATTCCACGAACTTCTGGACCTCCTCTCGTATACTCAGAGAACATATTCAGGGAGACTTTAGAGCACTCAGAATTATATATAGAAAGATTAAATAATGTCCGTTACGCACACGATACAGTTATTTTCGCTAACTTATGGATAGAATAACATATCATAAACACTAAAAAGACAAAATAAACATCATTAGCAAAGAAAATATTGATAACTCTCGTTTCACAATAAATTAAAAACGGATAGAACGAGTGAGGAGTTTTACCTATCCCGGAACTATTGTAAATGAACAACAACAACGCAAGAAATATGTAGCAGAATCGAAAAGGCCAGGTCTACTTATAATAATAAGAAAAATCTGTTGATAACCAAGATAAGACTCCTGCGCTGTTATCTGTTCTCCGTTTTATTCTACAGGGTAGAAGCATGGATGCTTACTGAAGCTACAACAAGGAAATTGGAAGCATTTGGGATGTGGTTATATCGTAGGATACTAAAAATATCGAGGGCGGAAGTTATCAGAAGGGTCGGAAAAAAAAGGAAGTGGTTAATACCGTGAAAATTCGGAAACTACAATATTTAGGACACATAATGAGAAATGAGAGCAGATTTCATCTATTGCAGAATATCCCACAAGGGAAAGTAATGGGAAAGAGAATAAAAATTACATTAATGAATTATTCCGAACAGCAACAAAGTTAAAATAACATGCATGGTAGCCGACATCTGAAACGGATACGAACTATTAGAAGAAGAAGAATATTCTCAATTAATGATGGGTTCGAAATTTTCGTTTACATTCTACCATATTATATAAACATATCTTGTCTCTGAAGATCCCTAACTTACCATTGCTACAATACTAGTAGGAGAAGGATAGGTAGGATTAGAATATGTAATACATTTGTCTACAAGTTTACAATAAAGAAATCTCACTAATAAGTGATAGCTTTTGTTCAATAAATTAATTCTTAAACTAGTAGATTCATGCAACTACATAAAATATTTCTTATATATTTCTAATGTTTAACCGACCTAACTTAAAGACAAATATATTATTATTAATGTTTGTATTAAGTATTGAAATATCCACCAATTAAAATGATGAAAATATCCCGATACCTTATTACAAAATTGCTGCTCACACCCTCTGAGTACAGTTACCAATAGCCTTAAATACACAAGTAACTAAACCGAATTAAAGATGGCGCTGGGTGTCACCAACCCCTAGTTTATATTGCACGTGATCAGTCACTCGTTTTTTCTTTTTGTAAACTTTATTGAATATACAATGATAACTTTCTAAAAATAGATATGTAACAAAACTAAGCATTTTTAAATCCATTAAGAAAACTAGGAAAGAATCCGTTTACTACTTAATTGGTTAAATTGTACAATTTTCTAATCAACACGATATTGTTTAAAAATTTCATCGTCACATTTAATAGTGTACTATAACGAGATACCAGACGTTTATGTCGTGCAAAAGGAATGGAATAATATCCAACAAGACATGAAGTATATTTTCTACCTCGCATTTTCCCTTATTAGCTGAAGAATACTAGTTTTTTTAATTGAATTGCCATTTGGATGCGAGAGATATCAGTTCTTGTAATAATTAGAAGTTGCTGCTGCAACAGTATTGAAAAGTTAAGCTTAAATCGAGGTCAATAATCCACTTGTACAACAGGTGGATTTTATAAGATCGTGCATTGGTTTGTGAAAGATTAAATTTCTTCATTTTATAGGTCCGGAAAATATTTTTATCTTTAAAGTACTATTTTTAGGGAGTAAATTAATAATTAACTTAGTACGATTTATAATAATTGATTCTACGGATTCGTTTTCATCAATGTAGAATATGTAAAAGTAAGAATTTCATTTTTGAGTGATTTTTAAAAATTGTTCTTATTTTAATTTAGCAATGCAAAATTTTAATGTTCGAATAAACATCTCAAACATCTGTTTGTTAAAAAGAAAAGAGAACAATTCCGTAGAAAGTTAAAAATGTAGGTTATCGTATGAAACATTTTCATATATAACATGCGTTCAAATAAATTTTACCTCAAAGTAGCCTTGGAAATTATAATTATATCTTAACATGTTACTGAAACCCTTAATACGAATTTTGCCAAAATTATAAAACTGAATAAAGCATGTTTATTTGCAACAAACAAATACGATCCTATAAAAATTATGAAAAGTGGCTTCCACCTTGTTCGAAACATTTCTCACATCTTCCAATAGAGGTGATATCGTCAATTTCGTAAATTCTTTCAGCAATTCTGATTTGAAAGTCTGCAAGATCGGGTATCTGTATCCGATAACGTGAGTTCTTTAAGAAAAGCAATAAAAAGAAATCACAGGGGGTCTTGTTGAAAGTAACCCCGCATTATTTCTTCTTCATTAAGTTATTCGATAAATGGCATAACAATTTGTTATCGTTACTTTTCTCTTGTACTGTTAAAAAAATAAGGGGAACAATTCTCCTTCGATTAATAGCACACAATACACCAATTTTCTGCGGATGAAGTGAGCTTTCAACACAAAAATCATGTGGTTCGTCAGTAGTCTACACCCTCATATCTCGTAAGTTACTATATCCATTTAGATAAAACCATGATTCGTCATAAAATAAAACAGAGAAACACACATAGGGTTTACAATCTTCGAGAAGACTTTCGATAATGTAAACAGATGTAAATTATGGGATATTATGAAAGAACAAGCATATGCACATAATTTAATAAGAGCTATACAGGTTTTATATCCTGATACCAGAATTATGGTAGATATAGCCAGAAGATTAACTATACTACAGTTGGGATATTGTAGGTAGTGATTTAGACATAAGAAGGTGTCACTATTCCCCACAACAGCCATATCTTGAAGTATGAATCACTGCCTGCATTATACGAACTGAGGTATAGGGAAATACCAACCAACAGAGGAGTTAGATAAGGCTGATGTGGGTCACCAACATTAACATGGAAAAAGAAATGCTCTAAACGAATACGTTTAGATCAGAACACCACCCAAAGCTCTTATATGCTGACGACTTAGTACTCCTAATAGGAGTAGAGAAGGATCGACAGAAAGGGATATATACATTACAAAAATCTGCCAAAACTATCAAATGAAAGTATCGGCAAATAAAACCAAAACCATGGTTTTCCTGGGTAAATATCCAATTAGGACAAAAATAGTCATAAACGACACTGTGCTGGGAAACAAGTCAAACACTTTAAATATTTAGGCCGTGATGTATCTTATGATCGAAACAAAGACATAGAAGGAAAACTGAATAAAGCAGAACATTATAAAACAAAGCAAGAAAAGATACACAGACGGTAGCGAAACATGGACAACGAAAAAGACAAGAAAACAGAATACAGAAACAAGTGATGAAATTTTAAGAAGACTGAAACGTTGTACAAGATCTAATAGAATAAGAAATGTAGATATAAGAACAGAACTAAACATCTTCGACATAAATGAGAGAATAAAGGAACACGTAGAAAGAATGCAAGTGATGACGTTGCCAGTCAGGGCGAGATTTTATAGATGTTTCGGAAGAAGAAGTGTAGGCAGACCAAATGGTGATGATCAGAACGTTACAGTCAACGATGAGAAGTATAGAGACATGATTATCAACATTTTCGTGCCTCAGTAGCAAGGCATTAATATTACAGACATGTGGTTTCAGCAGGACGGTCTCACATGCCACATTAATTTACTGAAAGAAACATTTGGCGAACGATTAATTTCACGAAATGGACCTGTTAACTGACCACCTCATTCGTACGATTTGACACCACTTTCTCTGGGGATATGTAAAGAAATAATTGAGCACTTGGAAATCAATATTCGACACGTTATTGCCGAAGTACAGTCTGTTTTACTGCGAAAAATGTATGAAGAAAATTGGACCTCCAGATTAGGCCATGGATTTTAAGTTCTATGCCTCTAAAGTCAACGGATATGCATAATTCCTTTTTATTTCCCAGGATCCTTTAGCACTTTGGGACTTCTTCACAGTTTAATGTAATTTCTACTACAGTGATTAATGGGGGACATAGATTTTAATATCTTCGACAAAAATTTACACAAAAAACTATAGTAAATAATTTAGAACATGTTATTTAGAATGTTTTTCGAGTTATAAGATTGAATTTTCTAAGAGATGGAAAATTTAAGGATTATGAAAGAAATATTTAATTTCCGGTTTCATCAAAGCACTGGGCAAGTGGGTTAACAAGCTCTTTACTACACACAGCTTGCAATACGAAAAGTGAATGCATACTAAATTTTGTATTATATGAAAATGCTTGGCGTCGTCTATTTTTATATATTATGATGGCCGTGATAAATATTTCCGAAAAACTGCTTCATCTAATCCGTCTACCTGAACGTACCCGATCCCCCCCAAAAAGATCATTTAGGATATTTTAATGCTAGTTGTCTGATTACGTGCATACAGACATTACAGAAGAATTATAACCTATCTCGTATTTACAGTTTAATAATACAAATATTTTGATAGGGATAAAATATAATTTCTTTGAATAATTTTCAATTACGCAAGGGGGTAAACACTTATGGCCGATAGTGTATAAACATTAAATTGAAAATGTGTTACCTAGTGTAATTAAAACAAGAACGTGATTACACCGATAAAGATATTCTAATTTTTTTAATTGCTAGAGAAATCTAGAACGTTTATAAATATTTAACGTGGTATTTGCCTTTTAATTTAAGTAAATAGTATTGAATTTCTTTTCTAAAAGTATTCTTATTAGTAGAGACCGGATTATATGCAAAGTGCATATATTTTATTTTATTTATTTATTATATTTTACGTCTACATGTAGATGTATTACACTGATTAAAGTTAATTAGCGTTAATTAACTTTAATTAGTGTAAGACATCCACAAATACACGTAAAATATAATAAATAAAATAAAATATATGCACTTTGCATATAATCCGGTCTCTAGATAAGTGTAAAGCAAGCAACTTCATTCTAATATGTTTAAACGTTTACTCTTCTGCTCTAATGAATTACGGTGTTTCTATGCAAGAAAACTTGCTCTTCCTTCTATTTCTTATTAACCTAAATGTTTATATTTTCTCTATTAAAGTTACTATAACTCATTCTATAGCCAAACCAAAAATTAGATTTTACTGGTCAGTGAGTGCTATCATCACTGTACTTCTTGATTTTATGTATCGCAAATTACGCAAATTTAATGACTATTTTTAATCAAAAATATTTCCTAAACTTAAATTTTCTTATGACAATTTTTCCAAAGCCAACACCGTATTGTTCGATACTATTATTATCAATTATCAATTATCCAAGACCTTATTATCTATAAGAAAATAACAAAAAGGAAATATAATCGAGCTATTTACTAAACAAAGTAATTCCGCTACTTATTATAGCGTAATTTAGCGTAGTCTACTATTTTCGCCAATTATCCGAGTGTGGTTATTAATTTTACGCGGTTTCGCTGGAAGAACAAGGGACACATGAAACAGAGAAATCTAGGACGTTCGTAGATTTGTATCCGGATTCTATTCACCGGTTGTATTCGACCTTGACTTTGGATTTTGACGTATTTTTATCGACTTTCTAATATTGTAATAATGAATTATGCGCGGACTTGTCTCAAACGTTTACGAAATTTTGACTAATCGCGGTTTAAAGTTTAAAAAGTGAGCTAATTTAGTTTTCTTTTTGCGAAAATACATCCATATACAGGTGTCTACGAAATTTAGTAATTTTTTCTTATTTAAATACGCCGGGAAACATCATAGAATGTATACAGGTAAATAATTAAAATTACCTCATCTAAATTGAGAGATACAGAGTACTAATTAATTAACGCCATTTAATTATGATGAAAAAATGATTGACAAAGGAAATCACGATAATAAAAATTAGATTTACCCTCTAACAAAATTATATTAACCCATCTCAAGTTCGACAGCTAAGAAGCATTTGCAATTATTATTAAATTATCCTTAAACGCCTTTTATTGATCACGCAAAATTTAGAGGGGCGTAAAGCGTGGTTTATATAGGGTTACTTCAAATATTTAAGGTAGAAAAACCGTACGAATTATTTTTAAATAAGAATAACACATCGAAACTATGAGAAATATTAAAAAAAAACACTCTGACACACACCCCAATTACAGGACATAAAGGGAATTACAATTAATCTACAACCTACTGCATTCTTAACGTGAATGAAGTATAATAACTTTAATTTACAGAACTTTCAGATTTAAAATAAATTACTTGAAAACAATTAGTGAAAGTATTGACAAAGGGGATCGTAATATATCCAGACACATTCGAAATATTTAATATTATTAAGTCTAATTAAGGTTAGGTCAAACATATTTGAAAGTAATAAGTTTTAATACTATAAAACTAAATTATGCGGTATTATTAAAATTCTTTAATTAAAACAGTGTGTGTTATATAAACTATCAGAAATTTCGAAATTTAAATATCGATTTTAACCAGTCCTTACGAAGATTGTAAAATTTTCATTTTATTTGCTTGCAGTGAAATACCACGTACATATCGAACCAGACATTTTCTTTGGAGAAATCTGTCATTTCCCCGGACAGAACAGTAATTAATCTAGAAATCAATGGTGTCCTGATCCGTTCGGACATCAAACAACCTGAAAGGGATTGGGATATTTCTCATATCCCTTTTTTATTCATTTGATCATCCTCGATAATTGTACATTTCAAATAATTACTCCTCGAGGGGCAAGTTTGTTGCAGGATTTTTCCCTTTACAAAAAAATCCAATCAGGTAGTTCGCAAAATCAATTTCGAAGCTTATCTTTGCCACAAAAGAACTCGCGTCAACTTTGGCGTTCCTACAAAAAAAAGGAAAAACCGACCTCCGCTAATATGGGCGTTGTGGAGTATGCTCATCTAATTTTGAACATAATTACGGATTAGTAATTTGAATTAACCCCACACTAAACGTATTACCCTCAATGCGGCGTTGGATGCGAGAAAATAGCACCTAACATCATTAATTCGATTTACAGAGAATATTGACAAAATGACAAATCTAATTAAGTAGTTGCAAAAGGCCGTAGGATTACATAAAAGGATTTCAGGGTTTAGGAGGTATGAATGAGGTAAGAAGATGATGTTAAATGGACGTCAAACATCAATCGGATTCGTAATTTAGTTTAATTAACCAAAGAATTATTATGAAACGTAATGGACTGGAAGAAATATACTTCTTAAATATATATTATCGATTGGATTGGAATATTATTCGTTAGGTATGTAAAAGTAAGAAAAAAAAATGCCATTTATTTACGATAGATGGGGAAATGGATGTTTATGTTTGTACAAATTTACTCGAAAAAAATGCATTAAAAATTATAGAACTAACAATTTGTCTACAGTAGGAAAATTCTAAAACTTTCTAATTATACAAATAAATTCCAAGACTAGAGCTTTCAGTATTTAGAGCTTTCGATAATGTAAACAGATCTAAATTATGGGATAGTATGAAAGAACAACGACATCAAGATCATTTAATACAAAGTTCATATACTGACACCAAAATTATGGTAGATATAGGCGGAAAATTAACTAGGAAAGTACCAACAAACATACGAGTTAGACAAGGCTGCTATGTGTCTCTAACATTATTTAACATATATATTGATGCTACTATAAAAGAATGAAAAAAGAAATGCCCTAAAGGAATACGTTTAGATTAGAACACCAACCTAAATTCTACCTTATGTTCTGACGACTTAGTACTCCTAACAGAAACACTGGATGATCCACAAGAAATCTGCCAAAACTGTAATGGCATTGCAGATAGATGTTAGGTGTTCCGGATTTTCAGCCCCCACAAAAACCTGCAGTCGCTATTCTGTTTCAGTCCTATCCTTATCATGCGTTTTCCAAGGTGACAATGCCCTGCGAGAAAATCTGTGAGGACACGTAGTCTGTTTCTACTTAGTTCTAGCATAGTCTTTGCTCTTTGCTTATTGGAGTTTCCAAGAAATACCTTGGAATGTCTCAGAGCTAGGAAGATTCTCCCAAAGAAGTGCTTAGAGCTTCTCCTCTCCGTCTTTAAGTCCTTTTTTATAGGTGCTCTTCCCTATACCACAAACGAAGTTGTGGAGGCTTTTTCTGCTAATACGATAGCTTTCGCGTTGCCGCTGACTCCAGCATGTCGTGCTACCCAGCATAGTGCAACTCTGTTTTCTCTGCCTAGGTTGTTTAGTTTTTCTAGACATTCCCAGACTAATTTCGAGCTGATGGTGTTAGAGCTCAACGCCACTATCGGAGAAAATTGGAATAGTTTGCCTTTGATATATTTTACAAGTTATGACATGGCCAACACATAGTCCAGATCTCAAACCTATTGAATTTCTGTTGGATGAACTTGATAGAAGAGTTCGAAGTGTCAGTTCTACTTCCAAGGAAGAGCTTTTGAATATTCAACAAAAATGGAACAATATCCCAGGCGAAAACTTCAAAAAATTAATCGAAAGATTGATTTTTTGATGAAAAGAATGTTTAAGAATTTTATTAACAATTAATAGGAAAAAATAAAATTTATGTTGAAAAGTAATTGCCTTTTAATTATTTATTTTTAAAATTTGTGTTACTTGGCCAAACTTCTATGGACGGTGGTGTATGTACAATAGAATATTTATATACTGTAGGGCTAAAAAAAAATCCCATCTACATCTGTTCATTTCGTAAAACCAATGTTATTTTGTTCAGTATTAAATTTGAAACACGCGGATAATACGCTTTATAAGGGTTTGTCTCCCGTGTCGCAGGCGGATGTATATCTAATAATAAGTGGAAAAATGAAAAAAATATGCAGATACGATCTTATATAGCGCGACCATTCTTTTTGCAAAGCATTCGGATTGTTTTATTGGGAGAATAAAAGACTTCAAAGAAGGTATAATATCCTCCAGGAGAAAATCATATTTCCTTTAATAGATTTATTCTTTTAAAGGCAAATGAATACTATTATATATCGAAAACAAAAAAAAAACTTCGTTATTGTTAAAAAATTGTATTTTTTTGTATGTAAAAGATATTTATTTGACCGTATACAAAGCTAACCATCCGAAAGTTAACATATCGTTAGGAATACAAAAAAAATACTTATATATTCTTTTAAGTTACAGAAGTGGACCAGTCTAACAGTAGACAACAGCCGGATACAATTGAAATCATAAACGTGACTGTTGAGGCTATAAAATTATTGCTTGAAGAGACTTTCACTTTATTAAAGTTTTGTACGTCGATCCAGGATCTGAACGATGAAAAGTTTTGAAATAATTCTACAGAAATTTGCGTACATATGCTCGGCTCACATAGGCATGCTGTTCATTGCTTTCACTTCATTAGGGGCACGCCTGGATGAATAATTTTAAAATAATTCTGTTTGAATTATGTAAATGCCGAGAATACAATATATGCCTGGGATGAATTCTCTCCGTGTACAGGTGTATAGTAAACATTTAGTCAAGCTGAAGGATAATGGAAACGCTTGAATTGTCTAAATACTCTGGGAAAATTGAGGTAAAAGATATTCATTATTTAAAACCTGGAATAGTTTTTGTTTTTTTTTTTTGTGTAATTTCGTACACGTACAGGAAAAAAACGTAATAAAATACAGTATATTCGGTCAGATTTTTAATGCACACAATGTATTTTTATGCACATAATGTTGTAATTAGCTATTTTGTTTATTGTTATAATTTAATTAAATATTTGAAAGAAGAAAAATGAATATATACAGTTTGAATTATTCTTTGTTAATTTTTCTATTATTTGAAGCTTTCACTAATATTTTACACTACCTTAAAGTTAAAGTTGATGTGTTAGCTTCATAGAACATGGAAAATATACACTATCGTTCATAATGGTATGCATAAATGATATTAACAGTGAGTTTAGTTTAATAAATAATAAATCCTTTTTTTACAATTGTTTTATTTAAAGTCATGAAGCAAGCATCAAATTTTGCATGAAATAGAAAGTGTTCACACTGTTATGAGCAGTAGGGTATGCAAGTACAGTGCAGAGTTATATTGAGCAAAAGTTTCCTACTTTAACTGAAGAAAATCAGACCTGTATTATTGTAAAAATCCAAAGATATTTGTCAGAATTCAAACAGCGATAGAAAAATGCTGGAAAATTTAAGGACAGCTTTCTGAAAAGATGTGAATTTCATTACACAGTTTGATGAATAGGAGATGCCATTTATATCGTCTGAAAGTAAACGGGAAATACCATGCAACGATTATGCATTAACATCAGGAATCTGGAATGGAATATATTCACCGTTTTTATAAACAAGGACTAAGATTAATTGGGGAATCGAAAAGGGCTGCCATTATTGAAGATTTTCGTTTTATTTAGACGGACGTCTTGGATGTACCTTAAAAGCCTTAATTTGTTTCCACGCACAAGTACGTGCTAGAACAGTGTTTAAGTTTAAGTCTTTTTTAAAGCACATCGTTACTAATGCTTGATTATCTCCTTGGTGGTAAAATTGAGTTTCTGCAGTAAGTGGGGATGTGGTGGTTCTTCTAGATAAAGCGAGTACAAACAAATTAATATCAGATTAGAATCTATTAATATCATCGGTTGTACCACTTAAGCTTCTCAGTGAAGAAGATACCAGTATTATTTGGTAAGATCTATGGTCTTCATCAATATGTTTTTGTCGTCCTATTCTGTAGAGATTGTAAAAGAAACTCCTAAGGAATCTAGGAATGTATATACAGAAATCGAATTTCAAATACTTCCATTAACACCATCTTCCAAAACACTCATTATATTTTATTATAATCAATGGTAACGTGGTTCAAGTCAAATACGCCAGCGAGTGCTACTTGTAAGATCTGTCCAGATAATCCAAGTGAAATGAATGATCTTGCAAGACCAAAGTGAGAAGAAATATTTAGGGCCTTCAACGTTAAATATTTCATAATTGACCAACCTTATCAAGTTAGCGGTGATAGCAACGATGGAAGTACCACAAGAAAATTTTTTTTGCTAATTTTTGTGGTAGGAAAATGAATGCGAGAAAGAAATTCTATGTAAGCAAATCCAACTATATACCATCTTTGACTTCTTGGACAACTATCTGAAGATGCTAGAGAATCTAGGAATAAGGATTATAAAGAATTCAGACTGCACTACTTTAGAAAATGCTTTAGATCAGCTACAATTGAAGATCTTTTTCATACTTTGTTATGCGGCTCATTTATAAGTAGTCTTAGGAAGCAACCTATATAGAAGCACGTAGAATTCTATCAAGAACCATTAAATTTATTAGATGAGGATAAATGATACACTTAATGATATTTATTTGACTTTTAATTATAGACAGATATCCGCACTTCAAGAATGTAGAATATCATATACGTCATTACAAGTGTTATATTAATAAAACGTATTTAATCCAGTTGTTTTTATAATGATTTAAATTTTTTAACGTGTAATATATGTAATTAGTTATATATCTTAATATGTAATATTTCTCTTAATAAACTAATAAATATTTTCGTAGTTATTTAATTGTTTAAAATTTCACAGTCATACTGGGATCTTAAAGTAACAAAAATATTTCTAGCAATTTTTATAAAAAGTTAATATTGATCCTCCTGACCAATTGAGATACCGTCGGAAGTATGTATCACCTATTTTGATAACGTTGATGTCTTTTCAGTTCATATTTCTTTTCATGGTTATATTCGAAAATGTTCAGAGAAGATTTAGAGGTATAAGAATGACTTTATTTTCAACGTTATTGATCTGTCACCGTGCAATTCACTCAAACGGAATGCCAATATCTTTTGTATTGATTGCGTTTTAATCCCCCTTTTTTTCCGTTATAGTAAAAGCAATCATACTTCAATTTTTCTGATAATTGTATTTTTTTAAATAATTTCAATAAAGTATACACTTGAATTCTATTCAACAAATACAAATAGTAAAACAGATTTACAAATTGTATATTTATTTATTACAATAAATAACCGTATATATTTTTTAATTTTCCATGATTTTGATGGAAAATTTTCTTTCAACATCGCAAGATGTGATCAATGCAGTCTTAAAGCTAGGTAGTAATTAAGGGTTTATATTAATGTCTTCATTAAAATTAATTACATTATTTATCTGTTTTAATATAGCCAAACCTACTTTTCTCTGGAATTGCGGTTAATTTTTCTTTATTTTTTTTTTCCAATTACTCCATTGACTTTTCCAATTTTCTCTTCAATATTATTTAAAGATATTTTTCTATTTTCTAACCTAGTAATTGCAGCACAATAATAGGGTACAGAAATCTAGAACTTGTAAGAGTCAGTAGTTTATAATGGTGTGGTCCTGATTGCAAACTTTAAAAATAAAATCCAAAAGCTAGTGAACATCTGGATAGAAGAATAGCGGGGAAAACAAAATGGGACAGGATGAAGAGTGAAGATATTAGAAAAATAACTAAAGAAGAACCAATAATAAAAACAATAAAGAGGAAGAAATTAAATTGGTACGGGCATATATTTAGGATGAAGACAAATAGAAGTACAAGAAAAATAATTGAGACCGGACACCTAAGAAACAGAAAAAGGGGAAGACCTACGAGGAAATGGATGGACCAGATAAGAGAAATGGACAGAAGAAAGGGAAAAAAATTAGAAGAAATGAAGAACTGTAGAAAATTACAAATAAACCCCCAAGAAAAATCCAAAATAATGTTCCCAAAAGAAATTCAGCAAACAACTTCAAATTTGGAAAAATTGTATTTCTTTAGTTAGAACCTCGGGATATGTGGATGGACCATTTCATAATCGATTATTACCTAGACATTTTTTGGAATGGAAATGGATTTGAACCAGTAATGGTCCAGAAATTTTTGAATCCTCCTCAGTTTAATAAACCAAAGTTGTACAAAAGGAAAATATTCATATTTCCAATAATAAAAAATATGTATTGGTTGTTGGTAATTGGCGATTTGAATAACAAAAGAAATAAAATAAAATGAGACTATCTTTAGATACACCTAGCTTAATTAAGAATATGAAATTACATCAAATTTACCTGTTTCAAAAAGATTCATCTAATATGCGATGTTTTCATATTCTATTATGGTGAAATCGTAATTAAAAGACAAACCTCTTAGGTCAGTTTCGATTCTTTATCAAAATTATTAAAAAGAACTTTTACTGTGGGGAAAATGGTTAGAGAAATAGTATGTTATCAATGCAAAAGATATTGCAACTATAAATAATAGTTTTATTTCATTATATTAACTATTAAAAGGAAAACACTAATTTTAATGAAGTATCTATACACTAATTTTTTCTACATAGAATTGCATGGTGACAGAAAATTATATACGCAAAATTTGTGCAGGAAAATCCCGAACAGATCAATACCCACTTCGAAAGTATCAATTGCGCATCTTGCTACATTTTATAATTTCATTAAAATATTTTTCTGAAAACTTTTCAATACGACTATGCAGAGAAATTTTAATGCTAACGTTGACAATTAAAAAAGAAATCTATTACTAACTTTACACAGGTAAAACATGCACGTTAAATTAACTTTAAATTGTATTCAACTTACATGTTTTTTGAAGCTGATTGCTCCTCGACGTTTCGATGATCTTGTAACCTTCTTCAGAAGTAAAGAAAGCTTTCACCCTATTTTAAGTTTATGCACTTCCTGATTAACACTCTTATTTTATCAACCAATGGCCACTTATCAGCAGTTTACGTTCGATATAATTGTTTTAGTTTATTACAAATTAGCACGCAACTATATCCGGTTCGATATCATGCATCCACTTGGGTCGATTATAGACTATTGACTAAAAGAAGATACACAATCCGGTCCTGTAGCGCAGATCCAAATATTTCTCTCTATTTTATTTTTTTATCTAATATTATGTATAAGAAAAAGGTATTAAATCTGTACGTATTGAAATAATAATTATTTGAAATATATCCGTATTAAAGACAGGTCAAAAAACGTCTTCTTTTTTACAAGTTTTATTTTCAATGTTCACTAACTCTTTGTTTGCAAATCTTTTACCTTTATTAATACTTGTGTCTTTCTAGTGCACATCCGGTGATACATAAAACATATTTATTACATGTTTTCTATCCAAATTTAAAACCGGCGGATGTACCCTCAATCAAAGAACGGATTATATCCGTTCGTGCTTAATTTTATCGTATATAGTACATGTTTTTGTTTAAATTAAATTATTTAATAAAATTCGGCCGTGTTCAATTACTACAGTACAACTACTTTCCTTAAAATAAGGAGTTTAAAAAAACATTCTTTGTATTTAAATCTAGTTTTATGTGGGCAAGAAGAATAAATACGTAGCGGGTAATATTTTCTGCGTTGGTTGAATTGCGTTACACCTGTACTTCGCAAAAATTAAAGGGCCTTGGTAAGCGATAATAAAGTTTAATATTTAATTTTATCTTACATATTTAACATTCCATATTTAGGTACACAGATGGCATAGTGGTCAATAGTTTTGTAACCGTCTGGTTTTAGTAGCAATTAGCTTTGCGACTTAGTGCATTGCTCACTTCTCATTATTAAACATTAGATTAGAAAGCTGTTGATCTAAGGTTTATACTTTTATCAGTTAGAAACCCTTGTCATTAGTAGCGTATATAACCGAACTACTTCCGGAGTTGGACCGTGTTATGCCAATTCCGGAAGTAGTTTGCTTATTACTAACTCTGGCCGTGAAAACCTACGTACTCATTTCAGTAGCGTATATTATTAAATTTTAATCATAATCGTTTCACAATATTAAACACTGCAGACAGATCTTTCTGTAATTGTCTAGACGTAATTAAGGTCAGATATTTTAAAAATCATGTAACAAATTCAAACTTATAACTCTTGTACGTTATTACATTTATTATGTGATAAAATTACAATTTCCTTGCAATTATCCAACGTAATTGAATTACTGAAAAAATATCAGTTTCGGAGGGACTCGAACCCACAATCTTTAAGTTTGCGGCGTACTATGCTACCATTACACAGTACGTCGGAAATGTAAAGATTATGGGTTCGAATCCCTCAGAGACTGATATTTTTTCAGTAATTTAATTACTTTGGATAATTGTAAGGAAATTGTAATTTAATTAATATTGATATTAATATTAGTATTAGTATCGATTTTAGTTTAACATTTATTATTTTTTTAATATAGAGTATTAAAACTATACAATGCGTCTTTCTGTGCAACAATAAGACGTGCAATTCCGGAAATTTCTTCAAACAAATCGTCGCTGATCAAGTTTAACAATTATACCTTTACGGAATTAAAACCCGTGGGTGGCGAAATGCGGAACTTGTGAGTTTGGCGTAACAATTCATCAACGAATCAAACAGTGTCCAGTTCTCTACAAACAATAGTAATTATTAGTCGTCTGATTATATGCAAATATCAAGAAATCAGCTTATCTTATTAATTTTGTATTTACTCTTTGATAACTCCTTATTCTAGTTAGAACCATTATAACGGGTTTAATGCAGTGACGGTTTCTTCTATGGTTTGCAGCTTTCTACTCTGCTTTCCTTTTTTACTATTTAAGGGTGAAGAGTTATGGATAAAAACAGGTATGAATGATTTAAATCATTTAAGCGATCGAAAAATGTAGTCCAATTTTGACTTTTTGAAAATATTAATATTACTGCTCAGGTGGATAGTGCATACCGAAGAGATATAGTATTACACAACGAGGAGGTGAAGCACAATTGGTATTTATTTAGCTTTCGAACTTGCGTTGAGAAGACACAATCAACCAATTTTATCCTCTAACCCAAATGTTTGTTTCTGGATTGATAAATTTTAGTGTTCAACTAGAGGTTGCCCTAAAAGACAATCTGTTACTTTACAGGAATTATTTATTTATGAATTTAAAACCTGCCCTAAGGAAAAATTAATAAATTCTCCATATTACACATTTTTTTTGTAATTATATTTTTTATTTGTTAAATCTAGGTAGTGTATGTATTTTCTCTTTAGTACTTGTCCTATACATTTTTTTGGTCAACAGAATGAATAAATTATTATTATCATTATTAGATGAAGACCGCTGAAATTGCAATGAGTCGAAATTTTGGTGGCGGTAGTGTAATAGTTTGGAAATGATTCTGATAGACTTTGGTGAACAATTACCGGTACAAGATTGGATATTTCAGCAAGACAATGCAGCTATACATAATTCCAGTGGTTTCATTAAGAGGAAATTAATTTATAACAATGGCTTGTTCTCTTGTCCGATCTGAACCACATCGAAAATCTTTAGGGAATATTGGCAAAGGAGGTGTATACCAATAATAAACAATACAATAGCGTCAAAGAATTAAAATCTGCGATAATAAAGAATGATATTCCTGTTTCAACAATGATAGATAGTATGAAGACCCAGATGTTTGAAATTATTTTAAATAAAGTATCTAACACTCGCTACTAAGTTTAGAAAAATTATAATTTTTTATGTATTACTGGACCTATAGAAATTTCGCTGTTTTGAGTTACTAATATTACAAATATTCTCTATATATATAAGTATAATAAATTTTTCAATGTTAATTCCTCTTGGATTTGTGTTTCTTTGTAGTTTACCATTAACTTCGATGCATAATTTGTGGAAGATACGAGGGGAGGTCTAGAAGTTCGTGGAATGAAAGGGTTTTAAATAAAATAAAACAATAAATCTATTTTTCCTTTTCAATATAATCACCCTTAAGCATTTATTAGATCTATGAATTAATTTTTCTAAACCATCATAAAAATATGTTTTATCTTTCGCCTCAAAATGGACCAAAATTGCCAAAGTCTTTTTTTAAATTGGGGAACAAATAAAAATCACTAGGTGCCAGGTCTGGACTGTAGGGTGGATCGACTATTGATTGAAGGCCATGCTTGTGCAGAGCAGCCATTGCAACTTTGCTCTTGTGAACCGGCGCATTGTCTTGCAAGAGCAACACACCCTTGGTCAATTTTCCTCGACGTTTTTCCTTGATGGCTTCCTTTAATTTTTCTAATACCGCTGCGTAATATTCTCCGGTTATGCTCCTACCTTTTCCTTTGTAATCAATCAATAATATCCCCTCACAATCCCAAAAAAACAGTAGCCATCAACTTTCCAGCCGATTCTGACACTTTGAATTTCTTTGGTGGTGGTGTCTCCTTCTTATGCCATTGCATAGACTCCTGTTTGGACGCAGGCTCAAAGTGATGAACCCATATTTCACCTCCGCTAACAATCCGCTCCAAAATCTGTGCAGGTTTGTCTTCACATAGCTCTAAAAATTGTTTGGACGCACAGACGCGCTGCCCTTTCTGCAGCGACGTGAGTATTCTCGATACCCAACTTGCACTGACTTTTGTCATACCCAGGTGGTCATGTAGGATACGCAAAATGGTGGTATCTGATACTCCAACTAATGCAGATAATTTTTTTTTCTTCAAACGGGCATCTTGCAGTAGAAATTTCTGTCTGATGTGGTGGCCTCAACTGGCCGTCCTGAGCGGGGGTCCTCTTCAAGCGACTCCCGACCATGTTTAAAAAGACCATGCCATTTATAAATCATTGACTTACTAGGGCACTGCTCCCCATAAATGGTTTCCATTTCATTCAATGTGGTTTGAGCGTTCTTTCCTTGCTTTGTAAGGAATTTTATCACAGCTCGGTGTTCAATTTCCTCCATAGCTAAGCAGGCAACTATTCGTAAACGACTGACGCTATAGGGCTGCAACTTAACTTATATACTAATGATGAGTCGGCAATCAGAATGACACCTAGCGAGCGCCCCTATCCCCACTCCATCCCCTCCATTCCACGAACTTCTTGACCTCCCCTCGTATTAAAAAAACCAAATATTCTGTTTAAGATCATTCACTCCTTTATTAATTGAAGAAGAGGATATATTTGTGCTAAAGTGTACTACAAAACGTTTACGATATTTTGTTTTCAGGATATTTTTTCATAATAAGGTGACAAGTGAAAAAAGAAGAAAAAATATTAATAGTGAAGTTCGTGAAATAAGTGTTAACTGTGTTCAACTACTTTAAGAAAACTTTACCTTTTACTAAAAAGCAAGAAAATTTTACAAAGGAATTCTTAGAAACAATGTAATATTTTGTTATATTTTTAATTGTAAGGATTTGAAATAATTTTTAAAGTATTTTATAACCAGGAAATCCAAACAGAATGAGAATTAATTTGACCATTTACCTCTCATTAACATAAATGTTTCTAGGACGGAAATACTCAACAAATTTCCGTACCAGTTGTGTCACTCTATGCATAAAATATATATTATTGATTAAATTATAATGAAGATTTTAAATATATTCCTAAAATAACACAAAAAAATAGTATATGTGGAATATGTAGAATACAAAAGAGATGAATTTTATGTTTTTGTGCCAATTGTTTAAATTGTGATACTTATAAATTTTATATTTTATATTGATGCTTATGTGGTTTAAATTTCTATTGCTTATACATTACCTCAGGCTAAAAACGTATTATTTTACTGAGTTATTTGAGGCACTACAAAATTTTATAAATAATATTATTCAGGGAAATATCACACTTGTACATGGTTGTTTATACATACATTATTTTACGGAATATAAATTAGTAATAACCCAATAATAGCTATAATGCACCCCAAGCTAACACAATCGCAATCCGACGGCCGCTCATCAGCAGGTAATTCATAAGAATAATGTCATATTGCGTGCTTCGTCTACATTACAATTGAGTATATTACCGGGACGTACTCAAATGCAGGTCAGTAAAATCTCATGCAATTTGTGGAACATACAATATTGTCCTTGTCGCTACATGTTTGAAATTTCCAGATACTCCTTCTGTGTATGTACTGCTCCAACCATAAAAAAATTAACAATCACCATCCCGATTTGTAGGTCGGGTTATACATACAGCTATGTTTATTGCGATATGTAATTGTGTTGATTTTGAATGTGTGGTATTATATCGAATAATTCCGTATATTCACTTTTTTTAAACACCTATTTAGTGTATATTTTCGTTCCAGGTACTTTTCGTAATAGAAATATATGATCATGTTTGTGAATGAATAAAATCTTAAACGTAGGTTACTGAATATTTGTATGCCAAAAACCTATTGTTTAATCTGTGTTGGTAACTTCTATGGTCTACTCGTCCCTTTTAGATGTTTAGAACGTACACTGAAAAGGATACAGTGGTATATAACTTGGTAAGAAGCTGAAAATGTTGGGTAAAATAATTATTAAATACATACATGACAAACATAAAACAAAACCAATTCGAACAGATAATACGAATTCTAATCAGATAACATTACAGCGGTTACATAGTTTGACGGGCTGAACAAGAACCCTAACTATTCTAAACTACGGCCCGTCAAAGTTGAAAAAGAGAAAAAAAAATCCCAACTTTGACGCACTGTAGCGTCGGAACGCAATGAGCTAGGACGTCGTTCTTTTGCCTGTTTAGAATCTCCGCAAGGATCCTTACGACGCGCCGATAACCGAACCCCTAACTTTTTCCGTGACCCTGCAGCGGAAACGTCGCATTTTTTTCTGGTCAAGAGGAAATTTTTTCGACCCGAAAAATTGAAGGTCGGAATTTCGGGGTTTTGACCCTACCGGAACGTGGCCATATATATGGGTGTACTACGCCTGAGAAATTTCAGCCCGCTAGCTCTAATCGTTTAGGAGATATGGACGCTTGGAAGTTGAGTGGGTGCAAAACTGAACTTCTTAAAGGAGCTCCGAATGCGGTCGAGTGACATATCAAAAGACGCGTGTTTTCGCGTGCATTGCGATAAAAAAAAGTTTGCCTCGCTATCTCTAACCGCTTAGGAGAAAATCGCGTTTAAAGTTTCAAAATTTCCAAAAATGCTGAACTCCCAAACTTTGAAGCGCCGTAGCTCCTAAACGCTTAGAGACAGAGGATTTCGGTTTACGCCGTTCGAAAGCCTACAACCACGCATAATCGAGATGCGAATTTTTGATCGCCAAATTTCTGTAAAATATCAACGTCCGAAAATGACCATATCTGAAATTTATTTCATATTGCCGCTTCAATGTTATATAAATGACCTTTTTAAATTTTAACCTCGTTTATTTTAACATAGTCAGGGTGGTAAATTGGTTAAGTGCTCTATTGTATTCATATCCATACCGGCTTGCATATTAATAAAATTTTCCGCTCTTTAACGTCGTTATTTGAAAACTAGAAGTAGGGCAAATTTAAAGTTGATCCAAAAATGTATATCATAAAACATAAAATTCACGTAGAAATACGGCAATCACTAATATTCTAAATATCAAGTCAATAGAAATAATCATAGAGGAGAGACAACTGGGATGGTTTGGACATATGCACAGAACAAAAACAGCGGGGTCAGAACAGAGCTGTGGAAGACAAAAATAAGAGAATGGTAGTCCGACACAGCAAGGTACAAAGGATGTATGTAGGATTAGAAGAAAAAGTAAAGTTTGCTTCTTTAATAAATTTCTCGCATCATTATTTGTCTAGTTTTTTTTTGTTATTTTATATAGTACGTTCAAATTTATAAACGGTAGCATACATGTCACATTTAAACACTTAAAATTACAGAGAAAATGTTGCTATTTAATTATAATAATTTTTCTAATATCAGTTGTATAAATCCCATTACTGTGTTGTACATTAAAAGTAATGTGATTTGTGGAAAATGTATATCCAACGTTAACTGAAGCATGTGTGTCTGTTTGAAAACAAACAGGATATTTTCCATCTAAATCTTACACACCATGCCTGTTCTCTGCTGTAAGAAATACAAGTAAGTGTAGCACTTACATTAAACTGAATTCGTAATAAAGTTGCAGTCAATAAAATACATCTAAAAGAATGCCTAGAAAATAACACCAAGATAAGAACGCTGTAAATACAGCATTTCTCATGGTATTGGTGAAATCACTCACGAGAAAGACAATGTGATGAGACAAAAAACGCTAACACACGGACATGTTTCTGCCTACCCGGCGTCATCAGCGTGATTTCCAGCTGTTTTTTGCTAGGCACATTGCAATTCTCTCTCTGCTACTATCGCCATATCTAACCCTACAATTCAAGTGATTATTCTTGGCGCTAACAAAAATCAGACAGAGTGAAAAGAAGCGAGTACAGCTTCCCACCCTTCTCTTGAGCAATGCTTGAGAGGGCGTTCGCACCAAAGGGCAGTGCATAGGGAAACTGCACATGATTGAATGATTTCTCAGGCTTACACAAGTGGTTCATTCTTTTGGCACTAGTTAGCGCCAATAATAATTACTTGAATTGTAGGGTTAGATATGGCGATAGTAGCAGAGAGGGAATTGCAATGTGTCTAGCAAAAGACCGCTCGTAGCCACGCTGATGACGGCGGGTAGGCAGAAACATGTCCGTGTGTTAGCGTTTTTTGTCTTTTCACATTGTCTTTCTCGTGAATCATTTCATCAATACCATGAGATAAGCTGTATTTACAGCGTTCTTATCTTGGTGTTGCAGTCAATAGTACAAAATATTGATGTTAAATTGTACTTCTTTTATGGCATAATATGTTTTAACACTATATTCTGTAAATTTTTGCCGTAATTAATTTGTAACAAAAGAAAAGTTAAATCTAACGCAGGTGTGTTAAGATAAACGCAATTGCGTTAGATTTAAAAATAAATTTTTCTTAGTGAAAGCGCAATCCTTGTATTCGAAAATAAATAGTATTCAAACGGTTAATCTTTCGGTATAAAAAAAGGTTCTTTGGAATTACTGGCTAGGACTTAATGATATCCTTTTAACAAGTGCGTTCCATAAATTGATGGATTTAAAGCATATAAAAGGAACTCAATTAGAGTACAAACAATGTTACAATAGCTACGAAATTCCCAAAAGAAATAATTGAGAAAAACCGCCAGCAATACTTTTTTAAATAGGTACCAGGTAATACCTGGCAAATTAACAGCAACATCAAGAAGACTGCGAACACGATTTTAAGAATGAATTACCTACTTTAAAAAAGCGATTATGTTACTCTGTTCTGTTCCGAGGAAGCATCTTGAGGCTCATCTATTCTTCTTTTTCTTTTTTATTCCTTGCTCTGATAAATTCACAAGAAGTGCTCTTAATTATGAAACTTAGGTACACTCAGACGGGCGTAATTGCTTGCGTTTGAACTTATTTTCTCGTTTGAAATTATGTCATTTCGAGTTAATGAAGTCAAAATTTTGGAAGTCGTAATAGGACATTTCAACGTTAAGATGGAAGATTTTTCCTTTTATAATTATAATTAGCATCTTAATAAGCTATAGAAGAGTTCCAGTGTTTCCGTTTTTAGCTGGGCGTATCGTTGTAAAAATCAACACGAAAACAAATTCCCGTCATGATAAAAAAAAAACCAGAACGTATTATGTGCACGGGTTAAGGACATTTGAATTCATTAAAAGGGAAAAAGTATGTAACCATGTATACAACTTTCTCCGCATAGGTTGAAGTAGGTCAACCTTGACAGTGAACGAAGTAGACCTTCACTTGTACGAAGACAATCAAAATTATATATTTTCTACCGTTTATAGCTACAAAAAGAATATATCCGCGGAAAAGCATTGGGAAAAAATGCGTTTTGTACGTATTGTTTTATTTTGTTTGCGAGTGTCTTATGTTTTATGGGAAGTTAGACTGTCTCTTACTATTATAGGAATTATTTTCACTTCCTTAATGTATTCTCTACCCAATCCATTGCATATTACGCATTTGAAATAATATCTTTAAAAATCGTTTTAACCAATTAATCAAATCTTCAATCGTGTTTTCCATACAATTATATTTGTGGCATATACCGTACACAATACCAAAAAACGCTACTAAGTAATAAGGTAGAAAACAAAAAAAAATATATTGATAATATTCTTCCGTTTTAATATGTATAAGAGCTAACAGAAAAGCTACAACTCCTAGATTTGTGTAAACCTGTACCACAACGTTTTCATTCAAAGAAAATAGAAATATAAAACATGACCCCTAACAATATTAATAGATGCCACTTACTTCAGTGTGCAACTTACACAGAACACAGGAAAATATATACAATATGTTTATTTCAAAACTTCCCACACTAAATTTCTGTAAAGAAGTATTTTGTGCAAAAGTTCACTCACCCTCTTAACCCCCTGGCTCCAGGGGCATCTCCTTTAAAAATCTTAAAGGGGTATAAAGTAATACCTAATTTTAATGACCTTTTCAAACAGTATATTTTGATGTGGGATGAAATCACGAGTGAAATGATGAACTATATGGGAGACAAAGGTAACAAAGAACTATTTGAGCTCTTAAACAAGATCATTAAAAAAAGAAATACCAAAGAAATAAAATATGGGAATAATTATGCCCATATACGAAAAAGGAGAGACAAAAGAATGTTCAAATTACAGAAGACTAAGTCTAACAAGCATCCCAGGAAAAGTATTGACAAGAATATTAGAAAAGGAATATTTGTAATCAGATAATTAGGAAAAACAACTAACAGGAAAAGGAAAAGATATACATATATGTTTTATAGATCTGGAAAAAGCTTTTGATAGGGTAAGAAGAGAAGGTGTATGGTAAACCTTGGAAAGGAGAGGGGTAGAAAGAGAAATGATAGCGATGATTAAGGCATTGTATAAAAATAATAAGATAAAGTCAAAACCTCCAACGCAGAATCAGCTGAATTCGAAACACAAATTGGATTAATGCAGGGATGAGTATTAAGTCCATTGTTATTCTCTATATTAATAGACGTTATTAAAAGAGCCAATAGTAATAATCATAGAGGAGAGACAACTGGGATGGCTCATAACAGGAAACTGTGGATGACAAAAATAAGAGAATTGTAGTCCGACATCGCAAGGTACAAAAGATGTAGGATTAAATAAATATAAGAAAAATTGTTGAATGTATGATGAAGACACACTGCCGAAACGTCGGACTATATAAGTTCAACAAACGATTGAAATAGTCTAAAGAACAACCCTAATTATTTTAAGAAGATAACCATATCATTTTGAAGCGTCCTTCAGAGTGCTAGACAATTTTTGGGAGTTAAAAGGAAGCAAAGGTAATAGAAAAAGAACAACTTGAATGAAATTGCTATTCAAATAGATTAAAAGAAGAAATGATCAGATACAATTTTTTGAGGAACCTTGTACGTTGTAGATTTGTATTATCAACCAATCAATTTCAGATTGCATTTAGTAATTTTTCTCTTTCCGAAGCGGAATTAAACCAAGCCATTTTTACTAATCACAACGTTCACATGTAAATAAATTTTACTCGGCCGAAAAAATCAGCTCGTATCAATTAAATAATGACAGTGCTCCACTTTCATTTCGTAGTGTAATCATACCATCTGCGTACCGAACCTGAGGCGAGCTTCTTTAAATAAAATTATTGGAAAGCTCGCGTTGAATTGCTTTAAATTTGAGAGTAAGTGCTTTAAAAGCAAACACGCTTTTGCTGTTTCGTTATCCAGCTATCTGATTTACATTCTGCATTATCCAATCAAAAGTTCGCGGTTTAACAGGTGACGTAAGTAAAGATGTGGGATAGGAAGTGGAAACCGGAAGGATATTCCCCTACCTAATCGACGATACGTTCGCCAAGGAATTAAGCCCTAAAAGCATCCATTGCTGAGGAATATTCTAGGATGAGCTACATACGTTACTTTCTCTGAGAATATAGGTTAGGGAAGGAAAATTATAATGAAGATAAAACTATCTCAATAAGATACGAAGCGGTTACAATATAGATCGTGGCCGGTAGGGTATGAGAGACTTTCTCTTTTATGCAGCTGAAGCCTTACATTTTCAATTTCCGTTGCTATGCACTTGTTACTCGATCAATATTTATTTAATATTCATACAGTAGAAACAAGAATATTTTTATCAAACGATGGTAATTTATTATGAAGTATTATTACGTTATTTTTTTGTACTGAATCGCTTTTTATCCTATTTCTAAACTATTAAGAAATATTTAAAGATTATATTGATAGTTTATTGACATATAATACGGATGTAAACCGAACCTACACCTGTACCTCCATAAGTAAACTAATTGATATTCTAAAGCCGTCAGATATGAATGAAGCAGTCTTGTATAATGTACTGTGTGACACAAATTGTATTCATTTTAGGACGTTGATTACTTTGTAATTCAATTAGGTGCATGTATAATAAATACAATGAGTAGATCACACAAAGAAATATCCGCAAGTTACTAGATTTGTATTGTTGTATATGTATATACCCGTATTAAAAAAGAAACTAGAATTATTTCAGATATTCGATATTTAATTTGTAATTAGGAAAGTAATTTTGCAGACAACAACTATTTTAATAAGTATCTTCACCTAATATAAAAATCGTTAGGAAAAATTAAAAATATAAATGCTAAAATGAAATGAAGAGCTAATTTTAGTGCTTAAAGAAGATGCTGGAAGATATTACCACTTTTAAAAAAGTATACCTACTTGACAATGATGAAGGAAATCGACAAGTATAAGGTATTAAGTAATTTCGCTCATAGTAGGACCCAACGTACTATGTACTAAAGAATGCTGAAGCCAACTATAATGTCTTGCTAAAACATAACGCTACATCCAAGCACTAGAAGGTTACTTACACGTTACTCATGCTGCAGTAGAAGGATAGAACTCAACCATAAATCAATAACTGGAAAAACTAATTTTAATAGACTAGCACTTCAAAAGAAATACCTTGATAAAACATGATCTGTGCCACAGAAGCTTCTATGAAAACACTACCAAAAGAAAAAGTAGAAGAGATGCGATCAATTACGCCAAATTTATTAAGAGATGAAAAGAGAGCAATTACTGAGAAATTGAAGAAGGGAAAAGACTGTACCATAATGTCCGCAGACAAAGGAAAGGACTACCATCATGGACACAAAGGAGTGTATGGACAAGATGCAAGTATTACTGCAGAATTTTGTGTACCTCAAACTTAAGAAAGATCTGACACCACTACTGGAAAGGAAAATATCAACAGCAGTTAAACCATTATTAATACTTAGGGACGTACACCGGAACATGACCAAAAAAGGCACCAAAACACCATGGATTAATTTTAATACCCTTTAATTTCAATTTTATGTTATTATCAATTTGAAAGGAATGTTTCACATTAGGTTTGTAGTAACATAAATACATTTATCTACGAAAGATTATAACTCATTTGTGATTTACATATTTTAAAATTCACAATTTATGTGCTCAGAAATTCGCATTAGATTTATAAATATACGTAATACTTAGATCATAAAACAGATTTAAGTTTTTCTTTAATTTGAGAAATTAATATACCTTGTACGTGGATGTACTTCCATGTTTACGGTGGCAAATTGCCATGTACGTATATGCAATTTTAGAAAACATTTTCTTTATTGTCATAATTGATAACAAATTTGAAGTCTCTTATAGCATAAAAAAACGTTCAAATAAATTTTACCTCTAGTAGTCCATTCAATTAAAAAAATTTGTTGTAACTTGTACTATTTTCAGTTGCATTAGTTATCAATTTAACAGAGTATAGTTCAGATGCATAGTTGCCAGGAACTTGTATTAAGACTTTTAGTAACAGGTTAAGAGATGATTATCTATTTCTATGGCTACTTTGATGTAAAATCTATGTAAACGCATGTCATAAACATTTCTTTTAATAAAGTCTGTTTTCAGCTCATACTTAAACGTCCTTAAGTTTTCACTTTTATAATGCTGAGGAAGATGGTTATATACTTTTAAAACTTTCAACAAAATATGTGCATTCATGTATGTATGAATATACTGTACATGGTTCTCTTTTCTTCAGATGAAACATGCTCCTTAAACAAGATTTTTGAAGGGTAAAAATACGTTTGATATCTAGTGAATTTTATAATATTAAATAAATAATTTTAAAACTTCAGTACATTCTGAAGTTCGGATTTATCAAGTTCTGTCCCAAATCGTAGCGTCCGTACAATGTTTCAATCGGCTCAGTATCATAGAGAAACATCGATATGGTATTTGTCCTAATATTTTTATAGGCATTATCGAAGGTTTTGGCGCTACCTTTACCAACTTATATTAAAGCATTCACTAATATGAAACTAATTTCAGAACTATGGCATTTCTGATGAAATGGATTTGAAGTCATATGTATTAACCATTAGTCATGTGCCTACGATTAACCAGTTAGTTGTACAGTATTAAACATGAGTAGGTTTTCTAAACAGTAAATAAGTAAATGCAAGCTGGGTTTTTTCTTTTAAAGTAATTTGACTTGTTTGTTGCTTTCTTGATTGACTTCAGTGATTAAGCGTTTTAAAATGAAAAAAGCTGATGTTTGACATTGTCCACCCACTACGTTTATTCAACGACATCATTTTCCCCCTCTACTTTTTTGCCAAGATGGAGAAGCTTTCAAATACAGTCCCATAGGCCTTCGCCGATGAATTTTTTTTTCTTAAAGAAACTGGAGAGGGTAAAAAATCTTATTACGTCACGTAACAGGACTACGACAAGCATAAACGGTTATTCTACAAGGAAAATTAAAAATTAAGACGTTTCAATGACTCCATTCTCTTCCTTTTTGGTTCGACTCGTTGATTGCAAATTAAAGGGGTGTTTCATTTTTCGGGTAGTAATTAAAATTGGAGCGAAGGGGGGCTATTATTAGGACGGAGCATTTAAATTTTAAAATTGTCGAGGAGAAACGAGGAAGAGGATCGGTCTTCGGTTCATAATTTCTCTGTTTAAATTTGTAAATGTTCTCACAATGAATGGGCGCAAACTTGATGCCGACGAAATTGAATATAGCGAGCCCTTCGTTTATCCGATATGTCCGTTATTTACCGTGGCTCGAATCGATTTTCAAGTGATACTTTTTTTTCTTTCTCTTCTTCTCCACACGTCGGTATTTGTTTGCGTTGAAACGATTTGAAAAAATAAACGGAGGCGTTGGATCTAGACGCACGTCGCGGAGTTATGAATTGAAGAAGTTATCGTGGGTGACGTAAATTTTGCTTTCACTTGTTTATATTTATATAGTACCCGTACCATATTTAACAGTATCCGTATCATTGTACCCGGATGTCACGAGAAAGTGCTTGAATGTGTGACACAAAGCATGTAACATTATTCATCTTTGAGTAATTTAAAAACAAAGTTATATTTAAATTGAACGCCAACATGGAATAATGCGAACAATATGATGCAAATAAGTGAAAACATTAAGTAAAAGATATCTATTATTCCGTTTCAAATAATTCTAAGTAAATTAAATGCTTGCTAATTTTGTGTTGCAAATATATAACTGGAAATTCTCGAGTATTTAATGTCTGTATCACACAACACTACGTTAGATTTATTAAGATTTCTTTCTCTATATGGAACTTAAAACTTTTTACTTTGACTGAATGATGTTTAGTTTACCTTTCACGGAACTGAAATATTATTAAAGAATTTGATAATATTTAATAAATTATACGCGAAAAGAAGGAAGATACCTGTCTTTATTAGATTTACGACGTTGGAAAAATACTATGTGACAATTTAAAAGGAATCTTGGATTCCAACAGGAGTATTGTCGTGCAATAATCGCATACCTTTTATCAATTTTCCACGACGTTTTGCACGAATAGTGTCCCTTAATTTATGTAATAAAGATCCCAATCCCAGAATATTGTGGTGAATATCACCTTTTTCCTTGATTGAACAACTTTCGCCTTTCTGGGACGAGATTCATTATGCCGCTATTGCTTAATAAGACCAAATTTGATGTAAAGAGGTGGAAGAATTACTTTTTCTCTGTCGACTGATGGCACAATCTTACAATTATTTGAATAACTACGAATGTCGATTTGCCGATTTTAAAATTCTTGAAAATCATTAACTAAATGCAGCAAATTTGGTCTTATTAAGCAATAGCGGCATAATGAATCTCGTCCCAGAAAGGCGAAAGTTGTTCAATCAACGAAAAAGGTGATATTCACCACAATATTCTGGGATTGCGACGGCATTTCGCTAATCGACTTTAAAGAGTACAATACAACTGCATCTTTATTACATAAGTTAAGGGACACTATTCGTTCAAAACGTCGTGGAAAATTGATAAAAGGTATGCGATTATTGCACGACATTACTCCTGTTGGAATCCAAGATTCCTTTTAAATTGTCACATGGTATTTTTCCAACGTCGTAAATCTAATAAGGACAGGTATCTGCCTTCTTTTCGCGTATAATTTATTAAATACTATCAAATTCTTTAATAATATTTCAGTTCCGTGAAAGGTAAACTAAACATCATTGTTAGGTTACCTTCGTAAAGAATTTAATATATGAAATGAGAATATCTCTAGGAAGAGAAAAATGTCCATAGCAAGAAACTATTCATTCAAGGGGCTATATAAAACATTCTCAACGACTGTGCGGAAGAAGGTAATAGGAATAGACAGAAAGAATAAAATAAACGGAATGAAATGTAGCAAATAACGTAAAACAATATCTTTTAAATAAAATATGGGTATCAATTTTACTTTAAAATGTAACGTATATTTTTAGAAAATTCATTAGAAATTCTGCGTGAGAAATCTAGTGAAAAAAAGTACCCTTTTCTCGCCATGAAAGCTAAATCTAATAAAACCGAAACTGGGGAGGCGTATAAAAGGTTTAGAAAACACGGCAGTGCAGTTTTACAATTTAAATGACTGAAAGGATGTGCAGCGTTTTATGTTGTGAAAAATAGAGTTCGGAAAACAAAGTTTATCAGTTCACAGAAAAAAAAAAATATATTCCCAATTGTCACAGCAACGTATTTAATTATTGACGAAAATTTTCGCATTTGCTTTTGCAATTCATATATTTCGGACAATGCAGATGAATAATTTGCTTGCCCACTTCGTTTAGAATCTAAATTAAAAACGGCCTCACTTTGAAGTTCGCAAACAAAGATTTTTAAAATGATCTCCGTGGCGTAAGGTAGCTTAGATACCGAAAAGGATATTTGCAGAAAATATATTAAATTTGAAGGTAGGCAACGAATAATAAAATTAAAATTAATTATACTTTTGTTTTCGGCGCCGTAAAAGTATTCCAAATGTTTCGCGTTGGATACAAAAGAGCTCGAATTATGTGCCGAAGCTGGAGAGATTTGAGATTCTTTTGAGATTTTTTTGCGTATAAACATGAGGCCGGTGCAAAAACTCTCCTTTGTCAAAGTTACGATTTCAGAAGCGGGTGGATGGAACTTTTTAAAAGGGCAAAGCAGAATTAGGAGTTATTTTACGTGCCTTACCTGCTAGCTAAACTGAGATGAAAGAAAATTGAGAGTGTAAGGGACAAAAAAATCTCTAAAAATTTTAATCCGCTTTTATTCGTTTTATTAAATATACACCATGTTTCAGTTACTGTTCTCACTACAGTCTACTAAACAATAAGAACTATGGAGTTGATTATATTAAAAGAATAATTAATTACCTTTTTTCATTGAAATTTCTTTTTAAAGTGTAATACAGTCATAAGAATAAAGGGACAATATGAACATATATACCGGGTGTCCTAGGTCAAGTGCACCAGGTTGGCAAGGCCAGATTTAATTTGGTAAGACTGTAATATTGCCTGCCTTGACTTGATAACTTCATTCTCATTATGTTTAGTTGTCAAAAATGAATATCTTATGCAAAAGTTATGTTAACATAGTTTGTATTCATAACCTTTATAATTAAATTTCATGTATTGTATTCAATTCCATCGCTGAATTGATAACTTTTTTAAGAAAAACGAAATACTGATCATTAAATTTACTAACTTGATATAGATAAATACTAACCATACAATTGAGAAAATTAGAAATTGCAACTAAGTATAAGAAATTTATTTTTATAAGTTTTTCACAAAGAAAAAGCAGTACAATAAAGTCCATTTTCGGTTAATGTCGCACTTCGAAAATGCGCCATTACAATAAACGTATCTTGCTGTAATGTAAACGGCATTGTCTTGAAAAAGACAGTTTGTATAATGATTACAGACAACAGATTAAAGGGTACCGATTAAAGAAATAAATGCAAAAGCTGATAGAATCATTGACAAAAACATAAATACAATAATGACTGAAAACTGACAGCAGTGGGACGGGTTAACGTAAACCTGTCCAACATATAGAAATAAAACTGAACTATTTTTCTTCGTAGCAGGGATTTTTGTGTTGCCAACCCGGTGCACTTGCAATTGGACACTTTGTAGTTCCCATCCATTTTATTGGGGACACCTTATAAATTTAAGCTTTTGTGTATTTCCAAAGTGATAATTTACAAATAAAGTATAAAATTTATGAATAGGGTTTACAATACCTATCTAAATATGTTCCCTAAATATTTTTCTAAGAAATTGATAAAATGCCATACTGTATAGACAGTATGCCACAAAGAATAAGAACAATTATAAAAGCCAAAGAAGTCATTACAAAATATTATATAGTTATGACAGTTCTAAATAAGCTTACGTTTGTACAATACTTTTTTCATTAGGACTGTAAATATGTATAAGACAATATTTAATATTTAGTAGGCTATCATGTTTGAGGATCGTTAGTTTGAATCTTCCACGCTGGCTAGAGGGATTGGAAGATGTTGTAAGGGATATTGGAAATGAAAAGTAGGTTAGGCTAGGAACTAAGGATAGGACAATGTTTTCCCCATATGGTACTTGGAGATAAACCAAGGCTCGCGTGGGCAGGGTCGCATCCCATAGATCTCTCATAGATGAGTATCTACCCGCTACCCTCCGTTATAAAAACCGCCTTTGTTTTGCGAACGATATTGTACTGATTAGCACTAACCCTGAAAGAATTACAATAAATTATAGATGAGGTTGAAATGATATCGGAAGAAGTAAGTCTTTCCATAAACATCGGAAAAGCAAAGGTATTCCTGGTATAGCACAATATTTAGAATGGGAAATAATACTAATGGGAAAAGTGGTAAAAAGAGTACATTTATTTTAGGATTCATACTAAAAGACTACAATTGGACGTACCATTAACGCTTGCATAAACAGTATACCAAAGAGAATAAGAGCAATTATAAAATCCAAAGGAGGCTTTACAAAATATTAGTTATATAGTTATGAGGATGTCTATAAACAGTTTTGAATAAACTTATCCTTGTACAAT
Source organism: Trypoxylus dichotomus (assembly GCA_023509865.1). Classification (NCBI taxonomy): domain Eukaryota; kingdom Metazoa; phylum Arthropoda; class Insecta; order Coleoptera; family Scarabaeidae; genus Trypoxylus; species Trypoxylus dichotomus. Next base: position 10,005,179 of record CM042083.1, on the reverse strand, counting down.
ACGTTTTTCACTATATATTTTAACAAAATGGCTATTTTAGCAAGTGGCCCTAATAAATTGGTCAGGGGCTGTAGTTCGTCAAATGGATATTTACGCACGTCATTAATAATTATTATTATTTAATGTCAATATCTTATATAGCGAGCTACTGCTTTACAATTAGTCAATTATTAGATTGGATTGTCTTTATTATCCTGTCAAGTTTTGTGCGTATTACTTTGAGTGTTATTTCTTCTTTCAGTTCCACTTCAACTTAACTTTTATTCTTTCCTCGATTTTGCAGAGTAATTGTTCTTTTCAGAACACAGCCGTCAACATTTGAGTGCTATTATATAAGTTATAAAAATTCCGACAATTTAGCAAGTAGATGTTATCTAACTTTATTTCAGATAATGCCTGGGAAACGTCTAAATTCTTAAGCGCAGGAATTTGTGTTAAACGTTTTGGATTACTTCGAGACAGAAGTTACCTATAAATGCTGTTTACGAGATATGTATTCTAATACTGACTGATAACGCTTACATGGTGATTAATTGGGCCGAGTATGTCAAACTATTTATGCTTTTAAGTAGAGAAGAATGCAAAATCTAATTCTGTCTTTTCCTGGTAAGAAAACACCCCGTGCCATAAACGAAAGATCTATGTAAGTCATCGAAAATGGAAGGGCGAAATACTGTTGCATTTGTTACAGAACTATTGTTTTAGGAAAGCATGTTACATTACAAACTTTGAAAGGTGAGCTTCCGACCAAGGAAATTATCCAGACAATCCTTAGCCACTTTATTGAAGGATACTGGGTTTAAATTTCCCAAAGAAGATAACAAACGTGCTCTAGTTGATAGACATTATACTGCATTGATGCAAAGCGTGTTTCTTAAAATGTATATTGATAATTTACTAGCAAATTATCCAAGATCGGTAGTGTTTTTGGACGAGACTTGGGGAAATAAAGAAAAATCTTTAGGCAAAATGATTTTGGAGAGAAGCTTTTGCAAGTCAGAGGACTAGGATGATAAAGGTTTCATTATCTTTGGAAGTGGTGCCTCCAACATAACATATCGCGTTTTCAAGAAAACACGCAATTATGGATTGGTTAAACCAAAAAGAATGAACAAAATATGAACTGCTGGATTTAGTGAAGAGAAATAACCCTGAGAAGAAGTACGCAATTAATAAAATAATAAAAGCACATGGCCATGACGTATTCAAACTACCGTCATATCACTGTGTGTTTAATGCTATTGAACTAGTTTGGGCTTCAGCAAAAGACTATTACAAAAAACATAGTAGTAAGGACGGTTATAGAGATGAGAACGTTCTTAGTACATGGAGTGAAGCTTTAGAACATTGTAGCCAAAATACTTGGGAAAATTGTGTAAGGGAATGATCTAATTAAGAAGTAGTATGAACGGAAAAGGCATTTGGTGGATATTGAAATCGACCCCATCATTATAAATCCTGGAGAATCTTTAACTTCGGAGGAAGAACTAGATTTTGAGTTTTATTGTATGATACATTGGTGATGTTGATCTAGTCTTAGTTTATTTTTAAAAGCCATGAAAGTATGATATTTTAAAATTGTACGGACTCTGTAATAAGTAATATTTAAAACACATACGTATTGAGACGTCAATTTACTTTATTTAATTAGGCATTTGAATAACTGTTGGATCACTGTAACAAATACAAATGTATTGAAAATAGAGGAGAATATTTTGAATAAAAAAAAATTGAAAAATAATCATATCAGTCTCAAAACTTATTTGTCGCACTGTGTATGACTAAAACAATAAATTGATAAAGAATGGATTTCATTTATTTTGTAGGATCGAATTTCTTTGTAAAATTAATGCAAACAAAATTAGATAGTCGTATCCTTTATTGTGTAATCGCGAATCGCAACCTTACATACGTCAACTTAAAAAGAAAGTGACATCCTCATGAGTCAGAAATCTCTGAAGGGAGTGAAAAAATCCAAGACTATACTAGTTTACCAAAAAGACCGATCATCACCATATAATTGTAACCTATTCCTACATTGGTATCGTTTCTTCTTCACGAGAGTGGGGGGCCTAACTTTCACATGTATATATAAAACCTTTCCAACAATTTAAGTATTACTTTTCGCTATAGTCCTCATCCGTTATAAGGGGAGATTTAGTTTCTTTTTTTTATTTATTCAATTTTAAAAATAGTGAATCCCGATTGCCTTAGGTGTGTGTTAAGTGATAAGTGAAGGTTGATTAATAAATAATTAAGTGATCGTCAGGAATAAGAGGGACTGTATAGCAGTGAAATTAAAATAGTATATTGGTGTTCCTTTCAATTACTTGGATATATCTGAAGTAAGTACGCCCGAAAAAATATTTTTAAATGATTTAAGCAAGTGTAAATAGTGTTGTGAGCTAATAGACATTATAAACAAACTGTGACAGCCGTTATAAGTTGTTGGGCCTGCTGCATTCAATGTTCGTTTGTAGCTAAAGGCAATATCTGTGTAAGATATATTATTGAGCACACAGTAAAAGTAGATCAAGTCAGTGTGTCAGCGTTCTTCTTAGTATAGAATACGTTTATACCAGCCAGAGGCATCCGATACTTCATCTAGTACAGGTGTTAATTATTTTTGTTATCATTTTTAAGCGAAAAAAATGTTTTTCTAAATAAAAATGTTATTGACCGTTAGTGAAACTAGAACAAGCACACTAACTTGAACTTAAAAAAAAAATAAAATGCAATATTACGGTCTTTTTACAGTTTAGTGAGCCTAACATATTAATAATCTACTGTTTTGCTACATCTACATCGTAGAAACAACAATTTGAAACTTATTCAAATAGAAAATAGAACAAGAATTTAAAAGAACCGTTTTGTGCTGCATTAATTAACGTTCACTCTAATTGGTTACTATCTGTTGTATAAATTGTATATATGTACGCACATAGATAAAGAAGAAATCATCTACGTTAAATGGAATTTGTTTTGAAATGTGTCGCGTGCTATTGTTGTAAAAGTGCAGGAATAATGTAATTTGTTCTGCTGCCGTAATTTAAAACAATGTGAATGTGGTGATTGTAGTTTGAAAAGAAACTTTCTAAATTCTTGTAACATAATAACCGAAATATTATTAGAAACTTCCCTTATGTACATGATATTCGAAGTAAATTCTTTAGCAGTACGTTTTAATTCAAATCGAGGGTTTGTCCGACCATTTCCGGTTTTCCTTATCGGAGAAAGCATATTTTTTTTCGGTAAATAACTGTAAGGCGATGTGAATCTTGCGCGACCACATGCGACGGATGTCTGAAGGGTGAAAGTTGGCCATATATCATATATCCTAGGGGATCCGAATCATGCAGTTTCTTCCGTCGGCTACCGTCTTATTAATTTCTCGATCATAATACGCGCGTATGCTCGGCATGGATTTAATAGTAGCTACCGCGTGTATAGATGCATTCGCATCTTTAAAATGCAGGACGCTGAACTCGGTTTCAGTATGTTAGTAGGTCATGGTCTGTGAGGTGTGAAGAGGTAAGATGAACGTACCACAATGGCTGAGCGTACTCACTTGTCTGATGTATGTGGTTACTTCAGTCTAGTCGATTCAACCGCTTTCGTTTCTTTAATTTCAGGATTTGATAACGTCCGACAGTTTCGGAACGCCATGAGAGTGACCACGCGGATGTTTACGATAGTGTTGGGAATTGTTTTATTGTTAAATGTAAGTAGAACTTAATCACTTACTTAACAATTTGTATCTAAGATAGAATTTAAATTTCAATAACTTCCACTGTATATTAAACAATGTGTTTGTGTACTTGCCTTTAAAAATTGAAATGCATGCAATTTAATGTAAAAGAAATAAAATTGCATTATACATAATACATCAAAAATATTTAAAAATAATAGTCGAAATTAGTCACATATACTTATTTTCCTTTACAAACGTATTGCGTATACACTACCGTTCAAAAGTGTTTGGGCACCCATATCTTCTAAAGGTATTTATACAACATAGCTTCTAGGAAATTCATCCTTACAGAATTGAATAATTATAAGGAAAGCATTAAATTTAGAGAAATGTTGCATAAGTAACAAGAAAAACACGGTATTGGTGTGGATTTTTATTTTTATTTTTCGATGTAGTCTCCTCACAGAAGATCAATACACCTTTTTTACGGTGCTCCAACCTCTTCAAGCCGTTGGAAAAGTGGGATGTCTCGAGGTCTGCAAAATAGCCATCTCTAGCGGCGATGACCTCCTAATTTCAGGCAAATCTCTTCCCTCCCAGTGATTTTTTCAGGTTTGGGAATAGGAACAAGTTGCTGAGGGCTAGGTCCGGTGAATTTGAAGGATGAGAGTCTAATTCGTAGCGCAACTCATTCAGTTTGGACACGGCGATGCGGGATGAATGAGCCGGTGCATTGTTGCGGTGGAAAGTCCACTGCTTCGACTGTTCCTTGGTCTCCCGTATGTACTGGTGGATCCAAGTCTCATCCACGGTTACGAAACGCATGAAGAAATCCCTTCGATTGCGGTCGAACGGTCACCCAATTTCGTTTTTGCTCGGGCGTGAGCAAACCCGAAATTTCGTGTAGGATATGGCCAACGTGTTCTTCTGAGATGCCTGTTGTTTCTGCTATCTCTTTCAACTTCAATCGGCGGTCGGTTAACACGACATCATGAATCTTGTCGCCAATTTCATCATTGGTAGCAGTTTTTGGGTGTTTGTCACTTGTGCTTGTGCGGCCACGTTTAAACTCGGTCACCCAGAAGCTGATGGTCGAAAATGTACATCCGCCATAAACCCCTAGCAAAATATTTCGAATTTCCATTTTCCCAGCCCTCTAGAAGTGCTTTATCACTGCACGAAATTCGATTTTATCCATTGTTGCGAAATCGCCTGACTTGCTACACAAAACAACAGCTATTGACAGTAGACGTCTGAAATTTTGACAATTGCCATAAAAGAGGTTGTTCTTGCCTACCAATGAATCAACTTGCCGATGCCGGAAACATATCAGGCCGTCGTAGTATTCTTGTGTGACTACTGTTGTTAAGACTGTGTAACATGCTGCACCCTGCTCTTATAATTGCGCACCATCAAACTGGCAAAAAACAACCGGCAAATTATGAAACAATTATAAGTTAAGTAATACCACCGTAAACTACACCCTTACAAAATACCGAGAAAGTGTTAGTTTTCTAAATAAATTACGGAGTGGAAGATTCAGCGCGACAAATTCTGCTGAAGATGGTGCAATAGTGGTAACAATCAAAAGAAATCGACGGAAGATACTCCCAGTAATCGCTGCTGAAATCAATGCAGGCCGAGTCGAAAGTCAATAAGTATTATTGCACATATAGAATAAATGGAAACGCTTAAAGTGCATAGACGACGAGAAGAAGACGTGTTTCCGTTTGGACATCTAGCGGTAAGCGTGCAATAGAATAATGTATTGCCGGTGGTTCTGTGATGATCTGGGTTTGTTCCTTCAGGATTTTTAGGTTCGAATTTTATATTCCAAGAAGGTAATGACCATCAGGATGCATTTAAACAGTGCAAAGACTATTTGCAATACTTAAAGTAGGCGAGAATCCATCAAAGTTATGGATTGGCTTCCCCAAAGCCCCGATCTAAACCCCACAGACAAGTTTAGATATAATATGTAATTCTACTGCCAGATATGTATACGTTCACTAAATCTGTAGGTGTCCAACTACATTTGAACGGTAGTGTATAGCTGATAAAACTAAAATATATACTTTAGTCGTTCCAATTTAATATAAAATAGGATTCGCATAAGCTTTATGATGTGTATTGACATTAATGAACGGTATACTACATGTAATTAAGACTTAGTCTTTGATGGTATTGAGTCTGACGACAGACTTTGCTGCACAATAGACTAGCTAATGAAAATGTAGGAAATGCAATTAATGTACGTCAGTAAATTATTGATGCATTTTCCTAGGTAGCTGCTGAACGGGAGGAAGAAAATCTAAATATAGGTCTAAAACATGCGCGCAAGGATTTATTTCTTGGAAATCCTTCTGGTTATTTAGGGCAAAGAAACGAACTTGAACGAATGGAAAGATAAACAAGGATCTTGTTTTGAATTCATTAAATCTAATGTTTTAAATGTACAGTAGTTATTTTTATTTCTTTTGTTACTATTAACTCCGTTTACCTTTAATTAGATCTGGAACTATTTACCAATTAATTAAATTCTTTCTCTTTTTCTTTTTCCATAGAAATTCCTTTTTCTTATAATTCTTAGGAGATTTATTCAGATAAAGATATACATATGTATATTACAACTGTAATATATTAATTTTAGTAATTTTGTATTCATTCGAAAAATTATTACGGTCATATTTAAGCATTTTATCATTCAATATTTGTAAAAGTAATAAAAATAATAATAATTTTATTCTCATATGAATTCATACAATAATAACGACCAATAAATTATAGAGAAGTGATTGCAAATAAAAATACGAGGGTAAGCTGAAAAATTTGGTAACTAACTATGAAATGGGAGTATGTGAAACCAATCTTTGGCGCTATTGTATAGCTTGATGTTTCGATGGCATACATGTTAAACTTTATGTCGATCTATCAAGTAGTTTGTTGTATACACTCGTTCAAAAACGGACAATATTGAATCTCGGGCAGTGAGAAAAAATCATTTTTCGCCCAAAAAAAATCATGCTTCTCTTAAGATTATTTGTAAACAGATGAATGAATTTGGACACCGAAAAACACCCATTTCTACAGAAAGGGTGCAAAAAGTTTTGAAATTTATGGAAGCTAATCGCTGATCAACATTGAAAGATATTGCTAAAGCTACAGGCATCTTCAGAAAACGGGTGATATACATTTTGAATGTTTAGACATGTTTAAGCAGTATGCAAGATGGGTGTCGCGTTTGCTCACATCACCGCAAAAACTCAAACGCGTTGAATGTGGTTTCGGCAAAATCCAGGAGATCTCTTGCGATGACACGTGGATCCACTACTACACACCACATAAGTACATACATACAGCAATAGAAGCAGTTTAATAAGTGTGGTGAACCGGGTCCAAAGAAGGCCAAAGTCATTCTATCGGTAGGAAAGTGATGGTTTCAGTTTTCTGGAATGCGAAGGGAATTTATTGATTACCTTTCAAAGGGACAAACGATTACTGGACAATTTCTAAACTTTTGGATCGATTAAAGACGGAAGAAAGTAAAAAAATGTGCTTCTACATCAAGATAATACGATAGTTCACAAGAGTGGGATTGTGGAAACAAAATTGGCCAAGTTAAAGTTTGAAGCGCTTGAGTATCCTCCTTCGGACTATCATCTCTTCCCGAAGCTTAAGAAACATCTCGGCGGTGTGAGATTTGCTTCAATAAATGTATTAATCTTGAGGAAGATTATTTCAAAAAATAAAACACATTTCATTGCAATATTGCTATTTGCTATGCTTTAGTTGCCGATTTTTTCAGCTTACCCTCGTATGCTACAGTTAAAACAACTTAAAACTATGCAGCAACGCTGCTAATTAGCCATCGGACGAAACAAATCGATATTATGATATAAATTCATAAAAATAAATATGAATTACAATATTGTCGTTCTGAGATTTTTTTTTATTATTCTAACATTAGCAGAAAAAAATGAAATCATTACAAAATTCCCTTTCAATATATACGAGAAATCTAAAATATTTAATAATTTTATTATAGGAAAGTGGATGTGAAGGACCTTCTTTAACAGATTCCGCATCATTACCTGCTGAACATCGAACATTGTATGGACCTCCATTATCTGGTCCGGGTTATGCACCCCCGGCACTACTCCAGAACGGCGGCGGGCAACCGGATGACCCTTGGCCATTAGCGACTCCAGATATGCCCCAAATAAAACATCTTCAAGTGCAATGTGAAAAAACCCATATGCGCGTCAATATCGAATTTGACAGACCTTTCTACGGGATGATCTTTTCGAAGGGGTATTACAGTGATTCCCATTGTGTACATCTAAAACCCGGTACAGGACATTTGAGTGCTACGTTCGAGATCTACTTGAACAGCTGCGGGATGTCCTCGTCAGCTAACCACAACGCGGCTAGCTACGGAGGACCGACGCCAAGCGGAAGTTATGTTGAAAACACAATCATCATACAATACGATCCGTACGTTCAAGAGGTATGGGATCAGGCTAGGAAGTTGCGTTGTACCTGGTACGATTTCTACGAGAAAGCGGTAACCTTTAGACCTTTCCAAGTCGACATGTTACATGCGGTTACGGCGAATTTTCTCGGCGACAATTTGCAATGCTGGATGCAGATTCAAGTGGGCAAAGGACCTTGGGCTTCGGAAGTCTCTGGAATTGTCAAAATCGGACAAACTATGACTATGGTCTTGGCGATTAAAGATGACGAAAACAAATTCGACATGCTGGTTCGTAACTGTGTAGCGCACGATGGAAAACGATCTCCAATTCATTTGGTCGACAAATACGGTTGCGTAGTAAGGCCTAAGATCATGAGTAAATTCCAAAAAATCAAAAACTTCGGCCCATCAGCTTCAGTGGTCTCCTTCGCTTACTTCCAGGCGTTCAAATTCCCGGATTCAATGAACGTGCACTTCCAGTGTGTGATTCAAGTTTGCAGATATAATTGTCCGGAACCAAAATGCGGCGGACATGGGTTAGGATTAGAATACGGTCCACCACCACCTCTGGGAAATACTTTAGGGAATTCTTTGAGTAACGCATTGGGCAACGCTTTGGGTACTGGCGATTATGGAGGTCATGCCGCTGGATTAGCTGGGGATTATGGTGCTTCGCTACTAAGTGAATATCCTCCTGCGTACCCGGATCCAAGACATCCATCTGGACCTGCCGGAGCTTACTCTGAAAGTAAGGCTGATGTGGTTCCTGCACCACAAGCTCAGACGTCATCGTCCTCAACTTCGAATCCACCAAATCCTTCATCACCAGCTCCACAATCGCCATCGCAAACTGGTAACGAGATCCATCTACCTCCTCCTCCATTGCCAGGACATGGCAACTCTTATACCAGCATCGATGAATTCGAAGGCAACCTAGCTACTATTGGTGGCCGTCCAAGATCTGTTGAGAATTTCCCAGCCGAGTTGCAAGGTGCTAGAAGGAGACGTAACGCTGAAGTATTACATTTTGTAGTCAGCCACGTTTATAAGCGGGAAGCTCAAGAGATGACTGATGTAAATACTAGTCGTACAATTCAAGTGGTGGCTCCTGGAGATGTAAATTTCGCTTTGAATTCGGCTTCCAGTAACGAAACCGTCGTAATTCAATCCACATCGTCAGATTCCGAAACGATTTGCATGTCAGTGCCGAGCTTTGTGGCCGGTTTAGTGATGCTATTACTGGTATTAATCGTGGCTAGTTTAGTAGCCGCCTTCTTGTTCGTAAGGGTGAGGGCTATCGACCGGAAAGGAGTCGCGACAACATTTATCGGAACGGCTAGAGGTTATGATAATTCTGAATTCGTGAAAGTGGCAAATTAATTATCCTTAGTCGAGTGGACTTTAAATGAAAAAAAAAACTTTCCAAAGATTTTCAGGTTGAAAAAGTGATTAAAATCGTGCAAGTGAGACGAAAGAAGTTATTAATACTATCTCTTGTCTGCATCATCTCCTCCTATATTCATTTATATTATTTATAATTATTAACACCATAATCATCACATTATCGTCACTTGTACCCAGTTTTTTTTTTGAGCAAGAGATTGAATCTAACCCTATTTATAAATAAGTTATTTTTTTATCATTTATTTGTTATTTATACAACCCTAAACGCTACCCCTTTATCCTATACCCCTTTGCGACGACTGTAAACTTGTAATCAATGTAAATGCGTTATTTTTTGTACTAGTTGAAAGTATGATTGTAAGATATCTGTTTTATAAACATTGGTTATTTATTAAAAAGTTACGCGAAACATATTTGTGAAAATCTTTGCTGCTCTGAATTACAGAGTGCATACCAGTAGCTCCATTCTTCTGCATTCATAGGAGCACCAGCTAGTCTTGTAGTTAGGTTTTTTTATCGCAATCATGTAAATAAATGTGTACTTGTCAAATACTCAAAATGAAACTTATTTGAAACAGATAGTTCATATAAAAACGAAACAAAAGCACTGAATATCTATCTAGGAAACAAAGCAGTTATTTCAACAGGTGTAGCGACAACATCTGCCGCAAAACACCTTTTGTAGTTAATACATTGTAAAACGTACGATAATACTAAAGACTTGTATTATGTAAATACTAAGTATATAATAAGTTTGTGTTTTGTGTTTTTCGGCCTAAATTTTAAAGAATAGAATATAACGTTTCTTTCTCGGAACCTAAATTTATTTAAAAATTAAAAAATACATAAAATTTTATATCCGAATGTGTTTTATTTTCTCCATTTATAGTTTCTAAAGTCAACAAGTTTATGATAAAGCTTCGTTTAAAAGTTTATGTGCAAATAGTACAGGTAGGTAATATAATGAATTACGGCTTTCTCATTTCGAATAAAAGCTTTCTCTATTTAAACGATGTACATATATTGACACACGTTGAAATACTTATAACAAAACCGTTTTGTTTTCTTTTAAATTTTCCAATTGCAAGTTATTGGATCGTAAAATACAGTAATCAAGTTAAAACAATTAATTAACGAGCAATGTTCTTTTTTAAATCCGTTTACATTTTTGGATGTAGAATTCAATTTTTGTGACGTCACTTCTCATATTTATATTGAATCTCCTGTGATAAAGTAGCAAGTTTATTATTTTCCTAAAAAATGATTTGTGTTTTTCTTTTTCACGTGAGATAAGATCTGAAGAATCATTTTAATATACTCTAGTATAGAGATGTCAAAGTGGCAATATAACTAATGACTTATAACGAATCAAATCGGTATACAAATAGCTCATAGTATACACAAAGATATAGATTAGGGTGCATGACCTACCATATACTTTGCTTATTTGAATACAGTAAATTTTGCGCAATATATATCATATTGGAAACATATTAAATTAAATTCTGTATGTTACAATTTGTCAATAATTTCCATATGCTACAAGAATAAATCTTAAATATTTGCCTGATTAAAAAAGATAGATTAAATTGACATCTTAGTGCTTTACTAGTCTTTACTGTGGGCAAAACGGTTACAGAAATATAATGCTATCGATGCAAAAAATATCGCTATTATAAATAATTTTTTATTTCATTATACTAACTATTTAAAAATAAACCACTAATTTTATACAAGCATCTGAACACTAAATATTTCTTCATGAATAGCATGCTGACAGAAAAATATATATATGCGAAGTTTGTGCAGGAAATTATTATTATTATCATTTTTACACCTTGCTACATTTTAAAATTTTATTAAAATATTTTCGGAAAACTTTTCAATGCGACTGTATAGAGAAGTTTTGACGTTAACGTTAACAATAAAAAAGAAATCTATTACTAATTTCACACCGATAAAATATGCACGTATATGAAAAAGGTATTAAATGAATATATATTGAAATAATATGTTATTTGAAATATATCCGCATTAAAGACGGGTCAAAACATATTGCAATTATAAATAATAATCTTTATTTCATTACACTAACTATTAAAAAAAAAAAAACACTAATTTTAATGAAGTATCTATGCACTAAATTTTTCTACATAGAATTGCATGGTGACAGAAAATTAGATACGCAAAATTTGTGCAGGAAAATCCCGAACAGATCAATACCTACTTCGAAAATATCAGTTGTGCATCTTGCTACATTTTATAATTTCATTAAAATATTTTTTCTGAAAACTTTTCAATACGACTATGCAGAGAAATTTTCATGCTAACGTTGACAATTAAAAAAGAAATCTATTACTAACTTTACACAGGTAAAACATGCACGTTAAATTAACTTTAAATTGTATTCAACTTACATGTTTTTTGAAGCTGATTGCTCCTCGACGTTTCGACGATCTTGTAACTTCTTCAGAAGTAAAGAAAGCTTTCACCGTATTTTAAGTTTATGCACTTCCTGATTAACACTCTTATTTTATCAACCAATGGCCACTTATTAGCAATTTACGTTCGATATAATTGTTTTAAGCTTATTACAAATTAGCACGCAACTATATCTGGTTCGATATCATGCATCCACTCGGGTCGATTATAGACTATTGACTAAAAGAAGATACACAATCCGGTCCTGTAGCGCAGATCCAAATATTTCTCTCTATTTTATATTTTTATCTAATATTATGTATAAGAAAAAGGTATTAAATCTATAACACATGGGCTGAAAAGTCCCGGGCCTAACACATAGATGACGCTAGTTTTATTGCAGTCACCTTTCTCTCAGTTACTACTAACCTTCAAAAGACAGCTGTTAAAATTTCATGATATTCTATTCATTAGTTTGTGAGTTATTGTGCTAAGAGTCACGCTACTTTTGTTATTTTCAAAACAATGGATCAAAAACAATTTCGTGTTTTAATTTTACACTGCTTCGTGATGGGAAAAAATACCGTTCAAGCGAAGCAATGGCTTGAAAAGTGTTATGAGGACTCCGCTCCATCAGAAACAACAACAAAACGTTGGTTTGCTGACTTCAAACGTGGTCGTAGAGACACCGATGATGCAGAACGCAGTGGACGTCCAAATGAGGCGGCAATACCACAAAACATCAAAAAAATCCACAAAATCGTTTTGAATGATCGAAAAGTGAAGTTGCGTGAGTTAGCTGACATCGTAAAGATATCAAAAGAACGTATTGGCTTTATATTGCATGAGCATTTGACTATGAGAAAGCTCTGTTCAAAGTGGGTGCCGCGTTTGCTCACTGTTGACCAAAAACAAGAACGTGTTGATGATTCTGAGCAGTGTTTGGCCATGTTTAAACGTAACAAACCGGAACTTTTGCGTCGATATGTGACACTGGATGAAACATGGATCCATCACTTCACTCCGGAATCAAAACGATCTTCATCTGAGTGGACAGCAACTGGTGAACCTCGTCCAAAGCGCCCGAAAGCACAACAATCGGCTGGAAAGGTTATGGCCTCGGTATTTTGGGATGTGCATGCTATAATATTCATCGACTATCTTGAGAAAGGAAATACCATCAACAGTGAATATTATGTAGCGTTATTGGAGCGTTTGAAGGCCGAAATTGCAAAGAAACGACCGCATATGGCAAAGAAAAAAATTTTGTTTCATCAAGACAACGCACCGTGTCACAAGTCAATCAAAACAATGGCAAAACTACATGAATTGAACTTTGAATTGCTCCCACAGCCACCGTATTCACCAGATTTGGCTCCCAGCGACTACTGGCTGTTCGCAAACCTCAAAAAAGTGCTCGCCGGTAAGAAATTTCGCACGAATGAAGAGGTTATCGCTGAAACTGAGGCCTATTTTGAGGCAAAAGATAAATCGTTCTACAAAAGTGATATTAATGTTAGAGCGGCACTGGAATGATTATGTTGCTCTTGATGGAGATTATGTAGATGAATAAAGCTAATTTTGAACCAAAAAAAAACGTGTTTTCTTTGTTAGGCCCGGGACTTTTCAGCCCATGTGTTATGTATTGAAATAATAATTATTTGAAATATATCCGCATTAACGACAGGTCAAAGAACTTTTTTTTTACGAGTTTTATTTTCAACATTCACTAACTCTTTGTTAGCAAATCTTTTACCCTTATTAATACTTGTGTTTTTCTTGTGCACATCCGGTGATATATAAAACATATTTATTACATATTTTCTATCGAAATTTAAAACCGGCGGATATATCCTCAATCAAACAACGGATTATATCTATTAGTGCTCAATTTCGATCGTTTTCATCCTATATAGTACATCTTTTTGTTTAAATTAAATTATTTAATAAAATTCAACCGTGTGCAATTAACTACTTTCGTTAAAATATGGAGTTTAACAAAACGTTCTTCGTATTTAAATCTACTTACAGCCCGTTAGTTTTATGTGGGCAAGAAGGATAAATACGTAGTATTTTCCGCATTACCCATTGTTCAAGTTTTGTGCAATTCCTAGACGCATTGTAATCACTCGCGTTATTGTTGGAGGCCAAAATTAAATTCGCACCAGTTATAAACCCATTTCCAGTTCCAGCGTGAAGGATAATAAAACGTTTACCATCATAGCCATCTGGCTTGCAAAAACGCTTTTTACAGAATCAAGTTGCCAAGATTTTCCTTTACTTCCCTTTGAATAAATCCAAATCTCGTCCAAAAGTACTACTGGTCTTGGACGATTTGATAGTAAATTATCAAAATACTTAACTTTAAATTGCATCAGTATGGCTAATTGTTCAAAAATATATCTGCACCAGCAACTTTCAGCGCTTATCTACGTCATCCACGCTTCAGCTCCAGTAACAGTCAGTCGTCCTTCAGCGTGGTTGCTTATCTCATTAGATACTTAAATCTTTGCACGTTATTGGCGCTTATTATCTAAACGTTAACGGCGACTGTACTGAGGATATTTATTGAGGAAATTGGCATTTCTCCTATATTCGTAGGAATTCTTCCGTGCCATTGCATAGATATAACCTAACGCTTCTAATCGTAAATGAACACTTTCATTTTCTCTCACTTCGCTCGTTTTCCAGTAATTAAAGCTAATTGCATTTGTTTGATGAGTAGAAATATCAGTAGAGCACATATTGTGAGGTTACCGTTGCAGAAATGTGCGTTCTTTTTGCATTTTTCTCTCATTTGTAGCAATGAGGTCAGATCGATTCATTTCTTTATCTCACCGCAATTTTAATTAAAGTCGCCAAGTTATTCGTGTCGTACACATCCGGAAAAACTCTCCGGTAATTTATTTAAGTAACTTTCTAAATAAGTGGATAGTTTCGGATTTACCAACACTAAAACGAAATTAAAATGGCACGAAACGAAAGAAAGAATAAAACGCAACCTGGCACAGCCGTCTGAATCCACCACGGATATTTACGAATGTTAGGGAATAAAGAAAACTAAACGCATCTTTAATCCCTTGGTATATACAAGCTGTTCTAGATTATTCATACATTTGTCATGTGTGAAGCATTGGTTTATCGACATAATTTTTTTTACAATAAATCACAAAGTTTTGGAGAATACTATTTGTAACTATGTACAGATAAATTTCGGTCAGAATTTTCAAATTTTCCAGTAACATACAGCAGTTTGGGTCGAGGTTTTCCTAAAAACCAGGTAGCGGTAGACCATTAAAATAGACAGCTGAAAGTATAGCAGATGTTGAGAAATGAACTCAATTGCCTAAGGAATGTATTCGCAAGCTTTCGCAGTAAGCGCAACTTTCATATGGGATATTCCAGGCAATCCTTAAAAAAGATTTACAAAAATTAATTATTGTCAATGGTTTTGACGTATGATGAATAATGATGATGTTCTTGACAAATCCTTCTTCTCGGATGAAGCATGGTGTCACTTATCTAGATCTGGTCTAGGGCAAATCTACATGAAATTTTTGAGAAACCCTAAAGTTATTCTACCAACTTAAGTTTAAGGAAGAAATATCTGATTGCTTGCTGGCGTTGTTACTCTAATGCCATCATTTCTTTGCGCAAACTGTCATATGTTATTGGACAATTCATGCTACGTTCACTCTAATAGATTTTTGTCAAACCGTTTGTGTGCACTTTCATACCTCAAGGTTCTAACTTAGATCCGCTTATGTTTTAACATCTATGTGAGCGATCTGTGGCTTTCCTTTGATTGTAGTGTTCTTGCTTACGATGAAGATCTTCATGGTCTTCAAATAGTATATAATTAATTATTAGTATATGTGCACTAATTGCCTACACTCGTTCATCTAATTATAATACTATTATTTATTTATCGTATGACTACACATATTTCTGATGTGCATATTGACCAGGAGACCCTCTCTGGTATGTGCTAGCTCATTTAGTTCACGCATAAGCTCTATCCAGGGTGCACCACGAGGAGGCGAACTAGCTTTACGCCCCAGGATATTTAATTACTTTGTGTCTATATGCTCAAGACCTCCGCGGTTGTGGTTTTCTTTTAAAGAGTTTCGGTTTCGGAGTTGAAAGTCTACTATCCGATTAACAGGGAATTCATGCAATAATTCCATCGTTTCCCTTGTTGTATGGGGTATTGCATTATCTTATTGGAAATATCCCGGAGTTCCTCGTCATGTAACTGATTTAAAACTGGTTGTAATAAATTATTGGGATGTCGTTCCGCATTTATGGCATAATTAGTGGACCAATAATCCATCTACGCAGCAAGCCAAACCCCTATTTTTCGAGAATGCAAGAATTTCATGTGGATTTGCACTAGACCAGATCCAGATAAGCGACACCATACTTCATCCGAGAAGAAAGATTTGTCAAGAACACCATTATTCATCGTATCTAAACACCGTTGACAATAATTAAATCGGGTTGCGTGGTCTATAAGTAAAAACTCCTGCATGCAATGAAACTTTCATGAAAGTTTTTGTAGATCCTTGTTAAGGATTGCCTGACATGTCCCATATGAAATTTGCTCTCGATGTAAAAGCTTGCGTTTCACGAAATTTTGCCATTGATTCTTGAATAACTTTGCGCAAACTGTCATATGTTATTGGATAATTTGGAAATTCTGCACGGAATTCATCTATACATGGATGCAAAAAGTACGACCATTCCCCAAAAGTTTATGATTTATTGTAAACATTTTTGTGTCAATAAACCAATATAGTACATATGACAAATGTATTTCATTTTTATTAACAAGATATTTTGAAGAAACAAATTCATGGTTTGCTAGCCGGTAAATTATATGATTATATACATTTATATGTTACTAATACTTAACAGGGTGGTGTATGTGTCGTTATTTCTTTTATGTTTAAAACAATACCTCACGTGACGTACATTTTATCTCATTTACCCAACCTTCTATCTGTTATCGTTTACTAGATCCTAAAGAACAGCGCCCTATCTGGGACAGTCTGTATATTGCAGAGGATTAAGTATACGTTTAGTTTTCTTCCTTCGCTAACGTTGGTAGGTATTCGTAGTAGAGACAAGAAAACTATATACCCCCTG
This sequence comes from Trypoxylus dichotomus, assembly GCA_023509865.1. Taxonomy (NCBI): domain Eukaryota; kingdom Metazoa; phylum Arthropoda; class Insecta; order Coleoptera; family Scarabaeidae; genus Trypoxylus; species Trypoxylus dichotomus. The sequence continues at coordinate 9,988,041 of CM042083.1, read as the reverse complement.
GGGCATTCTATATTACGTGATTTCTGTACATGAAGGTAATCCAGCATATTGTATTATATTGTGTTTCTGTTTCGAGAGGTAGGTCTGGGGATTTTCTCAACACCTGACTGTATATTCATTATATCCGTATCAACAATATCATATTCTAATGACACAGATCGCCTATTCGTTTGACACTGTTGTAGCCATGGTAACCATCTGAAGAGAGTCACCACAGTGCGAGACGTGTGGCTGTACCCTTGTTTACAAAACAACGCACCCTAACCGCCCCTACAGGTGCTTTCTATTAAAATATTGCTGACTAACTTGGGTGCTATATAGACTCGTTTATCAAGCATATTACACCTCTTATTAAACAATATTGGATATCGAAAATAATTGGGCACAAACTGTGGAGATAATATAATACCTTTTACCTGCTTTAGCATATTAATAAAGTATGTTATACGATACCATAAAATTAATCAAAATAGTTTAATGTAACGTTATATCCCTATTCCTTAGTGACATATTAATTTATTAGTCTTCGAAACGGTATAAGATGTGGACAAATTAGCTTTCTGCTTTATAATTTTTCCACGTCATATTTTTTCATCAATAATCTTACTAGGTCTCTGAAATAAAATCACCTGTATTATATAAACTGCTTGATACTTTACAGTTACTTATTTTGTACCTTTACTAGAGAATTGTTAGCAATACTAAATTGTTAATAACAATAAAGAAAGAGAAAAGTTAAACAAACTTTATGTAAAAAACTATAAAGAGAATATAGAGAAAGCTCTATTATATGTTAAGTTTCAATCAGCAATCTACTAGAGCTTGAATAAATTAGAAGAATGAATTAAGGAACTATGTGAAGTGAATAAGAGCAGAAAATAGATCACTTAATGATGAAAAGTGTAATACAATAAACGGCTGTTTGATTAAACAAAAATACGTAACTTTTCATAAAAAAAGTAATAATAAAATAATGCGCAAGAATCAGAAAAAATATTTCTCCAATTCAACGTTTGAAAGCATGTCGAACTTGTAAATTGCGCTAGACCGTCTAAAAGTCGAAGAGTTTCTCGTAGTTCATCTTTCGATCCGAATGAGTGAAGGTGTCCGCGCGAAGAAAATGTTATTTAAAATTATTTTATTAAGAAAACTGTCGTTGGTAAATTTGCTTATTGCACTAACTGTAAAAAATGCAAAAGTTGGACATTAGACTTAAAAATCATTGGGAGAACTTGTACAAACAATTAATAAAAATATGGTGACGGTGAACGTGATAACACATAACAATAAATAAAATACCATAAAGCAATGCAACTTTGATTTTGGCTATGTTTGAAGAAATCAAGACAAGATACAATAATTAGGTAATTTCTTTCCAACAAATCATAGCTCCAAGTCAATTGAGCATAAAGGAATTGAAATGCTAAGTCGTGAGGAGAGACGATAATTAGAGTTTCTCACTAGCTTTCCCACAGACAACGCAGCTAACATGAGTAATATGAGAAGGAAACAGAGTGTCTGCATTTGAAATATCCCATTATAGCTTATGGATTTTGTATCCATACACTGAATTTGTTTTCGATAGGTTTGGAAATTAACAAGTAAAAGAAAATCTACTTCAAGAGAAGAACATGCATCTCATATCTTTTTTCTTTGTATTTAAAAAATATTTTAAGTAATGTATCATGTGTTAATAAATAAATATAATCTTAATTAATTGTATAAATACATAAACGTTCTTCCTAAATTCTGAGAGTGAAATTTCAATCAACCTCACATTTTCCGTTAGAATAATTCTATCGGACAGAGAAGTTTTATCTCGGTATAATCTTAATTTTCAAGGAAGGAAATATATAAAGTAGCGTCTTTCGAATTTATAAAACACAAACTTCTCTTTTAAGGTGAAAGAAAAGGAACATATTTTGTCCGTCGGCAAAGTGTAATCAATCAAACATTGCATTTCTATAATACCAGCACCGCCACCAAAAAGTACGCACTCGGTTTTCCACAAGAGGACGACTATAACGAATGTTCGAAGTCGATAAAAATATTAGAAGGATCATTAATAATGATGCTTGAGAGGAGAACAAACCATTAAAGTCGATGGAGGCAATTTTATAACATTTGCTTTCAGTCTTAATATTGAATAATGTATCGTTTCATTCGTTTTGAAGATTTGAAGTGTAGTCTTTGCTTAAAATGTTAAAACAGTAATTAATATTGATGTGTAGAAATATTTCTTAGGATAATTAGAGTAAATGTGAAGAGTAAATGCTTTTAAAATATCTGCAATAGAAGGAAAGTATTGGTATGGTTTACTTTTACCGTCGCATCCATCATAAATTAACCCTACGCTAACAGACATTTTATTTCGCCTAAAAATTATGTTTTAAGGTAAGTAATCACTTACAAAATGAGAAAATAATAAAATAAACTCGTTTAACAAAAGAATAAACTGCATTTAAAGAAGATTTTTTTGTCTTTAAAAGAACATTTGAGGAAAGTACATACGTGCGTGGCCGGATCAAAGATATGTATCAATTCCAATGCCTGTTCTTATAAAATTCTAAAATTTCAATCATATACATCTTCTGTTCTTTTCCTTATTTTCAAATTTACCCTCACTATGATGCAAATAAGTGATTGCAATATATCAAGCTATTTTAGACAAAATAATAAGGAAATTTGCCAAAAATCTATAACTATGTGATCTCTGTATTTTGATTGTCATTAAAATCAAAATATTAGAAGTTTATTAAGGAAAATATACCTACATATTAAGATCTGTACCGTAACACTAATTTTATGTGTAAGGAAAATTTAAATTATTATAAAAACTATTAAAATAAACGCGATTTATTAATATAATACTTCTAACAATTGTGTATACACCGTGTTTTAAATAGAACTATCTAGTCTTTTATGAATTTTTCCTATTTTTGAAATGCAGATATAAATTAATTGGTATAAATCTGTCATATGTAATCACAGTAACACAGGATTACAATTATTAAAACAGAAATTATCGATAATAATACTTACACACGTATAAATATAATGTAAGCGACACATAACAGTTAACAAGTAAATATATATTAAAACCTACTGACTGAGGATGTAATTCTTTTTAAAAAGAATGAGTATAAATATATAATAAATAGATATCCAGATTCTAAGGCTACCTATAAATAAATGGGATCAGCATATCAAAATATGAAAAATATCTTCATTTGTAGATGATCTAGAACATTTTCTAGAATGACGCGGTTTCATTTTCTTTTATGGTCCTCGTTTCATTTTATTATTTAAAATGGTTTTTACTATGGAACACAAATAATTCATGGTTAAATCTTATTTTTGAAATGGAGATAGGATTGGCGAATAATATCAGTATCCTCTTGAAAATTGTATAGAAGAATTTAAAAATAAGCTTCCCAGCTTCGTCTTTGATTACGATAGTTTTCGACACACACTTAAAATGTACGGAAAAGCTTGTTGACAATGTAAGATAAATTACACTTCCCAACAAAATAATTCTTTCGTCGTGGTGTCTGTAAAATACGAACTGATTTAGCATATTTCTGATGTGTTGGTTCCAAAAATAACTGGCGTATCTCCCTAACAACAAAATCAAAATAATTAACTATCTCTATAAATGGTAAACTTTCTCCTTGGACAACAAAGTGGTTATACAAAATATCCTTGTTTTTATGCCTTTGAGACAGAAGGTCCAGCACTGGATTACCGGAAACTGATTCAGAAATGTTTTAATTCAAAAGGAACACAACGTTTTTAACGAACCGTTGGTTGACAGAAACAAAATCATCTTTCCACCACTGCAAATCAAACTGGGACTTATGAAGCAATTTGTTAAAGTTTTACCTCAAAATCGACCATGTTTTGAGGTACACCAGAGAAAACTGATGGCTAGCATTTTTTATGGTCCTCAGGTAACTTTCAAATAACCCGCAGTTCACAGAATCAATGAATGAGCGTAAGTCTAATGCCTCGTATTCTCTTGTTGTAGCGGTTAAACATTTTCTTGGAAATTATGAAGCAGCAAATTACAGATGCTTTCGAACTTTCACACACTCGGATGTAACATGAGTATGGGGTATCCATATGATGGCCGATTACTGCTGGAATCTGTAGCGAGACTGTTCCGGTAAACCCCAAGCAAAGAAATGTTATAAAAGGAAAATTTTAACTGATGATTGAAAGTTGTATACGCATATTTTTCTGTTAAATAAATACCTTCTCCCCATTTTTCAAACTTATCAAATTTGACAATTCGTTGTAATCACGATAGATGACATTTTGTTAGTAGCACCTGTTGCTATGTCCCGATATGTAAAACTTAAAAGATATCGCTTGTAATATTGTATTTCAGTTTATCCTTTCATATAACCCAATCGATGTTTCATACGCTAAATTTGCTTTGGAGAGACCTTAAAATAAATTTTAAACTTATTGAATAATGATTACATAGATATTGAAAGTGTATAAAAGTTGTTATCCCAAGAGATTTGGATTTATATTCGTCAAAAAATCCATTCCACGATAGTTATTTTTATACCGTTTACACATGAACCTGATTAAAATAAACCTTTCCCTGACTTTTTCACTACCGGAGCTACCGGATTTCTCCGGAGATATACTAAATCTACAAAAGTAAATTGACACCTGTCAGTCAATATTTGGTTTCGTCATCATGTAAGGAATTGAATAGAATCGGCATGTTTGACGTATGAGATGATGTGTAACGTGTAGCAAGCACAGCAGAGGGATACAAATCAAAACACAGCCCGGCAATCATTTATTCCACCTGACTCTAATAGACTAGAAGCGTACAAGTAATTTGGCGCAAGTGTCAGGATATGTGCAAAAAAGGGGACAAATAGGCGTGGAAGAAGAAAAAAAAACAATTTGTGTAATACGAAAACTTTAAATAAATAATCATTTCCGAAGCCTTGACAGTTAAGATTAAGAAAGTAAGCATCCACAATTCTCAAGGGAGAACTGCCGTCTTGGTGGGGTGTACTGTTTTATTTGAGTCGTTTTACAAATCTTAATACATGTTCCTTAAAGTATGAGGACGTAGAGTTAAACAGGAAAATCTTTAGTATGAAAAAAATAAAAAATAGTACAAATTGTTACTATGTTGGTTATAAATATTTCCGTATACTTAGTATATAACTGTTTAAATTAATTTTCAGTGAATTATTCAGCATATTTTTGGGTTTCAGTGTGCTATGACTTTAAATGATTAATGTTATATTTTTAAATGGAACTGTTACTATAATTTTACGTGCTTATTTTTGTTATATTTGCTACATATATCTTGGTGTTGTACTAAAAGATTTTTTTCAATTTGAATGAAAAAAGAAGTTTTTTGACAGGTGATGGTAGTAAAATTAACAAATTGGGTTATGATTGGTTTACAGCAGCTCGGCATAATGGGATTGCTTTAACAGGTATGCATATGATTTTTTTAGATAAGGTTTTCTTGTATTAATACGTTGATTTTCTTTTCATATTAAATTCTAAAATAGATAAAAAAGCGAGATTATCAATAGGTTTGTCGTGACAAAAACGCAAAAACTTATTTTTTTTAGGTCCGCTAATACGATATAAAGCAAAAGAAATAGCCGCTTCTTTGGGCCATTCAACATTCAGTGCTTCTTCTGGTTGGGTCAATAAATTTAGAATCCGCCACAATATAAGTTTTAATTCGATTTCTGGAGAAGGAGCTCCGGTTAATGCTGAAGATATTCCATCGTTTTTAGAAAAAATGTCCTTCTTTGATTAAGGGATATTCACCGAGAGACATCTATAATGCCGATGAGACAGGCCTGTATTTTAGGGCTCTACCCGACAAAACGCTCACATTAAAGAAGGAAAAATGTGTTGGGGGTAAGTATCCCAAAGAGAGGTTTACAATTTTGCATTCTGCAAATATGGGAGTGAAAAAGAAAAGCTCCTAGTCATTGGTAGACCAGCTAAAAACAGAGCTTTTAAAAACATTAATATCAATAACCTGCCTGTAACTTGGAAATACAATAAGAAAGCTTGGATGGCAGGACAAATTATGGCAGAGTGGTTGCAAGACCTACTACATTGGAAAATGGCTAAAGGAAAAAGAAACATTTTGTTATTTTTAGACAATGCGGGATCTCATCCGAGAGACGTTCGCTTAAATAATATAAAAATATTATTTTTACCCCTAATTGCACATCAGCTTGTCAACCACTTGACCAGGGGATTATAAAGACTTTTAAAACTTATTACCGAAGTCTAATACTCAAACATCTGCTAGTAAACATTGAAACTGCTGGGGTACAGCTTTTGAGTTAATAAAGAAAGTTACACCTGTGGATGTGGTTTATTTGACAAAAACCGCTTGGGACCAAGTAACCAAAGAGACAGTTCAAAATTGCTTCCCCAAAGCAGGATTTAACATGTAAATATGCAAAAGTGAAGACCAGTCAACTGAGACTGATACATCTGTCCTAGAAGATGATTTGTCTCTTAGTGTACTTTCAGATATCCTCAAAAATAAGAATTTATTGAAAATGACGGATAATGAAAACCTTAATGATTTTTTGAACGTAGATGAAGATTTGTATGTTGAAGATCCTGATTCAGAACAAGAAATTGCAAATCCAGTTGAAATACAAGAATTTTCGGAAGATTCTGATGTCGATGAGGTTCCAATGCCAACAGAAGCTATCCCAAATTATGGTAAAACTATTACCCTGACCAAGCAGCCCAAAAGTTTTGTGGAAAATCACGGAGATACAGAGTCTTTGGAGCTTCTTTCTAAATTAGAAATACGATTTCAAGACACCATTTTAAAGAAAAAGAGAAGACAAACAACAATATATGAATTTTTGCGTCCTTAAAGTGACTATTCATTTCATTGTTTTGTATTACATACTACATCTATTTATCTATGTACATATATTATACTTTGTATGTATATATCTAAAGGAAATAAACTTTTTTTCTTAAGTTTTATACATATACGATTTAAATGTCCTAGTTTCTTTAATATATTCATTTTTCGTTAAAACGCGATTTTTGTTGTATCTACTACATATTTCTTTTATGCGGACACCCCTCCTGAACGGACATCTTCAGTTGGTCCCGTCGGTGTCCGTTCAAGGGAGATTTCAATGTATATACAATGATAAAGATATATTTCGAATGCTTTAATAAAGTTATTAATGATCACTATTGTGCGATAATTTTTAATAGAAGTAACACTAATAATTTTAGTTATCTTCCAGCAATTTGGAACAAAGAATTCTTAAAGATAGGTTAAACAGTCATATCCCATTGTGCGTTTATTTTTTAACTTAATACTAAGGATTTATCACGTGTAATCTCGTGTTTACATTTTTATGAATTATGAACATTAGGGCATAATAACTGATGCAATTTTACTAATTAATTCTTAATGTTGGTTTTGATGTAAATATCATAAGGTATGACTTACCACACCTTTGAAACACCATATATAATTGAAAATGCTTTAAAATCAATAAAGGATGTTAAAGGTTAACAACTTATCTTAATTTTTTTTTTATATTAGTATGATCGGCTCTAGCATAGAGGGTGGCACTAACATTTTACATTTAAATTTTTGTTCTATCTATTTCTGTTCAAGAAATATATCAAGAAAACTGAAAATCTGTAAATTTTCGAAGAGGTGTTTCACCCCCTCAAAGTGAATTTCACTTTTCAAGTCTGATCTGAATTTGACACCCAGGAACCTATCCTTGCCTGTTGGAAATAAATATATTATTATTATTTTATTTTGTAAGTAGAATAGTAACAATGATATAATTTTCTGTTTCCTAGGAAAGCGTATGTTTTGCAAAACATGTTTGACAACACTTTCCAACTCACCTAAAATTTCATTAAATACTATATCCTAACAGATTAATTTGGGGTCGTGTGAAAATCCCTTCTAATCCCCGAACTGCTTAAATTAGGAGATTTTAGCTACCATTAAATCGTAGACATTGTTTCTAAAATACGAGTTCGTCGAGTGAATATCACTTCACTGATCGAAAACTCTAAACTTGACGATTCTGTTTCTATAACAATATATACTTCATTAGAGCCATCGGTAAACGCAATGCTTTCGAATGAGAAACCGGACGAGTAACAGACGGTAGGTTAGGATAAGTAATTTTATTCCTGTTTGTTGGAAAACCTGATTTTCGTGCAGCGAAAGTAGCAGTCGCTGAAGTGGCACGTTCGTTATTCGGAAAATCATAGGACATGGAAATGGCAAATGTTCTTCATCATTTACCGCATCGTGCACTGTAAATATGATTAGAATCATTTACACACGTACACGACATTATTGATGCAAACACATTTAACTATCACAAATTGATTTGATTTTATTCTTTAATTTAATTGGTTCTAGAGCAAATAGGGGCGTGTCTGAACGAATAGGACGTAGCAAATATATTTATACTGAAATTTCTTTTACAGATTATCGTATTCAAAGTTTTGTTTTATATTCTGTGCTATATAAGTATTTAATTCTGTTTTATTTCATTAATATTATAATTCATACAATTTGTAAATAAGTAACTATTTCGCAAATTTTAAATTATATTTAAAAGTAAAGAAAAATTACACCTTTTCGTTGTATAATAATATAATCGATTAAATTTACCATCTAGCAAGCCATGAAATTTTTCTTCTTTAAACTTAAGCTAACTTAAACTTAGAAAACATGTAAATTGTGGCGTTAGTGAGAGCGCTCAAGTATAGGTGCTCCAGTTTATGTTACACCGTTAATATGTAGTTGTCAGATTCGGTTTTGACCAATAAGTATACAAACGTTTCAGTTGGAAAAGTAAAAAGTTTAATAACAGTAAAGAGTTAGAACTTTTTCTAGCTCTGTCAAAAAAAAAAAATTGTCTCACAACATCCACAAGGCAAACCACAACATTTGCCTATATGTGACGAATATTTTTATAAAAAAAATTCACATTAGTTATACATATTCTTTGTAATATAATTTGTAAATCAGAGATGTTCAATATTTCTCCTTTCCTGACAATTAAAGGGTCTCTGAAACATATACAGTACTCGTAAGAACAGAAATAAAATGGAATTCTTAATAGAAAGTACATCACCTCAAAAAATCCCATTGCAATATATTCAAACTTGCTAGAAGATGTTAATAACACATGGGCTGAAAAGTCCCGGGCCTAACAAAGAAAACACGTTTTTTTTGGTTCAAAATTAGCTTTATTCATCAACATAATCTCCATCAAGAGCAACGCAATCATTCCAGCGCCGCTCTAATATTTCAATACCACTTTTGTAGAATGATTTATCTTTTGCCTCAAAATAGGTCTCAATTTCAGTGATAACCTCTTCATTCGTGCGAAATTTCTTACTGGCGAACATTTTTTTGAGGTCTGCGAACAGCCAGTAGTCGCTGGAAGCCAAATCTGGCGAATACGGTGGATGTGGGAGCAATTCGAAGTTCAATTCATGTAGTTTTGCCATTGTTTTGATTGACTTGTGACACGGTGCGTTGTCTTAATGAAACAACATTTTTTTCTTTGCCATATGCGGTCGTTTCTTTGCAATTTCGGCCATCAAACGCTCCAATAACGCAATATAATATTCACTGTTGATGGTATTTCCTTTCTCAAGATAGTCGATGAATATTACACCACGCACATCCCAAAATACCGAGGCCGTAACCTTTCCAGCCGATTGTTGTGCTTTCGGGCGCTTTGGACGAGGTTCACCAGTTGCTGTCCACTCAGATGACGATCGTTTTGATTCCGGAGTGAAGTGATGGATCCATGTTTCATCCATTGTCACATATCGACGCAAAAATTCCGGTTTGTTACGTTTAAACATGGCCAAACACTGCTCAGAATCATCAACAAGTTATTGTTTTTGGTCAACATTGAGCAAACGCGGCACCCTCTTTGAACAGAGCTTTCTCATAGTCAAATGCTCATGCAATATAAAGCCAATACGTTCTTTTGATATCTTTACGATGTCAGCCAACTCACGCAACTTCACTTTTCGATCATTCAAAACAATTTTGTGGATTTTTTTGATGTTTTCTGGTGTTACCGCCTCATTTGGACGTCCACTGCGTTCTGCATCATCGGTGTCTCTACGACCACGTTTGAAGTCAGCAAACCAACGTTTCATTGTTGTTTCTGATGGAGCGGAGTCCCCATATCACTTTTCAAGCCTTTTTTTCCCATCAAGAAGCAGTGTAAAATTAAAACACGAAATTGTTTTTGATCCATTGTTTGGAAAATAGCAAAAATAGCGTGACTCTTAGCACAATAACTCACAAAGTAATGAATAGAATATCATGAAATTTTAACAGCTGCCTTTTGAAGGTTAGTACTAACTGAGAGAAAGGTGACTGCAATAAAACTAGCGTCATCTATGTGTTAGGCCCGGGACTTTTCAGCCCATGTGTTATTTCGTACAATTCTTCTTCTTCTTCACTTCACTTTCTTTATTCTCTCATTTATGTCGAAGATGTTTAATTCTGTTCCTATACCCCCATTTCTAATTCTATCAGATCTTGTGCAACCTTTCAATCTTCTTAAAAATTTCATCTCTTATCTCTGTATCCTGTTTTCTTGTCTTTATACATCTTCTATTTCTGTTGTGAGTACTCGGTCATCAACATATAAGATAGAGTTTAGGGTGGTGTTCTGGTCAGAACGTATTCCTCTAGGACATTTCATTCTCCATTCCTTTGTAATGGCATCGACGTATTTGTTAAATAGTGCTGGCAACACACAGCAGCACTGTTATTTGTAACTTTCATACGCTCGTATGTATGAGGATCAAGATTCATTACCTTCACAGCCTTAGGTCGTTTTCCAGAAAACTTGGGTGATATTAGTGAGGAAAGATTTCACAGAGGCATCAGCATTATGGAGGAAAGGTACCAAGGAATATGGGATACCCATATGAGATTGTTCCGGTAAACCTCCTATACATTTGGATTAGATCTGACGGCATTTTTGGATTAGGCACCCCAAAATTATTTAATTATACTTAAAAAATCCGAGTTACCAAAATGTGTGTTGGCCAATGTAATTGTTATAAAACTATTTAAGCAAGCATTTCAGAATTCTAATGAGAGAAATTTTGAAACCAGTTTCAGAATCAAGACAAACCTGTGAAAAATGCGGAATATTATGCAGAGTATTCATTTAAGAAGTTGAAATAGCATTTTAACACCTCAATTAATCTTCATTATTCTATAACGCAAACGATTCCTTCAAGAAATATCTCACACATCCATTTATTTTATTATACCCTGACAAGGCTTATTTTCAACATATCAACGTCTACTTTTCCCGTCGAAAAGCTACCGCATATATATCAATTACATTAACGGTGGAATATTATATTAACAAAGTTTTGATAAAAGCGAAGCAACAACGTTAGATGCTTAAAAAGGTTAACACGCTTCAATACGTTTTATGGCGTTGTTTAATATACCTACAGCCGCCTTTTTCTGTAGTTCAGGAACTTTATAATGACTACATATTATCTTCAAAGGAAAATATGAAAAAGTGACCTTCGCAAAGAGCAAATTTAATTAATGAAGATAAAATCTCCAACATTCATATCAAGCGAGTCCGAACAGAATATAGTATTCCCCAATTTATTTTAACAATATTAATTTGTAATTAAATTAAATTGTGTTATAATGAAAACGTATAATTTCGCCAACGGTGTACTACTCGGGTAGCCGAAATTTACATAGCGAATTTTGATAAAGATTTTCATTTGAAATGCCAATGTTTTCTAATTCCTCTGGCCTTTTTAGGACCACATTTTTTTCTTTCCGAAGGGAGAATATTTTAATATTTACATACGACGAAAAAAAAAAAAAACGTAAAATCAAGCGACATTTACATGATGAGCTTACTCTTGATAACTACCCGAAAAGGAAATTAGAAATTTAAATATGTCAAGAGACTATTCACAATTCAAGTAATATTAACCATTTTTTCCATCTGAAAGATATTTTTATTAAGCAATCAAATAACAAGATTGATATTAATACACTTTTGCATACGTGTGAACTATAAATTCGTTCGATTTTTTTCCATTTCGCATTTTATTCTTATACCAAATTATTTACTTTTAATCTTTATAAAATAGTATTAAAAAATATTATGAAAAAATTGTATGAAATTGATAAACGATATTTGGTTTCACATGAACATGTCGAAACTTGTAAAATATATCTTATTATTCTCTTTTTCCTTAGCATTTAGTTGTCCAGTCCTGAATATATCTTTTTTTTACCACCTAATTCTATCTAGTGCCACCTGTAGCCAGATTTTGCCAGGCATCTCCTTCATATCGTGCACCAATTAGCTAGAAGTAACTGGCTCACTTATGGTCCAGTTAAAAAATAAAATAGAGCAATTGGGAATTACACTTAATCAATTATATACCAGAAAAAAACTCTCATTTCATCTCAAGAGGTAGAAAACAGGAGAAATAACGACCAACATTTTTGGTGTGTACTAATGCCAGTAGAAATCATAAAGTCAGGCGTTTATTGGTAAGGCGAACAATCCTAGAGCTTTCAAAAATTCTTCTCGTCCTGTGAACTATGACTACTCTAAATCAGCTTGGATGACCGAGTCACTTTTTAAGAATTGGTAATATATATAACAATAATAATTTATTGGCAAGTAAATAGTGAACACAGAAATAAAAGAGAGAGAGAAAAAATACAAGCATTTTTGCCAATTGGATCACCATCAGTAAACCAAAAAGGTTTCCTGTGGTTAACGGTGAGCCAAGAACAAAGATAAAATGCGAACATAATTCGTTACACAGCCAAATTATCTAATATACTACAATACTACAAATCCCTATCTGCCAGAGAGTTGCTCATTCATTAAACTATTATAAATAGCACGCCTAAAGGAATAAAATGGTAACTCTTTGATATCCAGGGGAAGCGACTTGTATAATCGTGCAGAAGCGTAGCTAAAGCTTTTCTCAAACTGCCGGGTATGGTGCTTAGGTATATCGATAGGAATGCGAATGTTGATACTATGCACATCCATACGATGCCTCATTTTATTTAATAGGTAAGGCGGAACACAGGGAATTCAAAATTGTCTCCGTCGTACCATACTTAGCCACCCGGCATCCCTAAGTTTATGGGAAATCCTTTGACGCTGTCTAATTCCCTAATCTGAGGCATGCGTTCTGTACCACCTGAATTCTGCGAGAGTCAATTTGGTCCAGACAATTTCCATAAACAACATCGGAGAAATTAAAATGTGATAACACCAAGGTATCACATAGCAGCTTTTTAGTAAAACGTCAAGGTAATGCCGGTGGGGATAAATTAGTTTCAAACTGCAATAGGAGCGTCTAAAGCAAGTACTGACATGATGTTTAAACTTAAGATCACCTCTACAAAGAGGCCTAAATTTTTCACATTACTTTGATATTTCAGAGGAGTGTTGTTAATTGTGAGTTTGATGTTAGGAAGCTTACTCGACCTTACCTTAGAATCGCCGAACACTGTAAAACATGATTTAGTTTCATTCAAAAATAGGCAATGTTTTTTTGTAATAATATACAGATTGTTGAGGTCGCAGTTGATATCATCAACAACACTGTGAGCCTCATCAGTGGAGAAGGATCTGTACAATTGTGAATCATCAGCATAGAAGTGGAGATTACATGTGAAATTATGGAAAAAGAACATATGACAATCAGACACCTTCCCGCCAGCAACCACCGCCTGTTGTCTGCCAAGTAAGTAAGCCCTAAAGAAGTGAAGAGCAACTTCGCCAAGACCAATGTAATGAAGAATTGCTAGCAGAAGACTATGATCAATTCTGTCAAAAGCCTTGGAAAAAGCCAACAGTGCCAACACTGTCAAATCACCAATGTCGCTCGCTGAAAAGTAATAAAACAAGTTTAATTTATCACACATGAATCTCCCAAAATTATTGACGAGGCATTATTTGTTCTGTTGGAAAGTTACACGTTTCCAGAAATCAAGTTGACACCCAATAAAAGCTCTTCTTATATTCGATAATGCTTCATCACATCTCTAATAGAATAAAGATGAGCAAATTACAACAATATACCTCCAGTTAATAGATTAGAATGTGATCAAAAATATATTTGAGAAGTATCCTTCTTGAGAATATCATTGCAAATGGATCCAATTTAGTAACATTAAAAAATAATTAAAAGACTATTAGAAGATAGAAATGAAATTTTAAGGTACATGTTTACATAATTTCTCATATAATTTATTTCTAAAACAAAGACTGAGACAATTGATATAGGAAGCGATAGAACATTGAATCAATCTATGCTATGTTTACATAATTTTAACAATTGCTGCTTGCAATACCAATTATTAATCTTACGGTAATGGAGAAATTTCGTATTTCCCCTAGAATGAGCCAGACCTGTTTCGACTACAGTTGTAATTTAATTGAATTGACACAGGCGCATCCACCAGAAATTTATACTGTGTCAATTAAGAGGTGCATCATTGCATAGAGGTCTGGAGAGGTTGTGTTCGTGTCATGAGTAAAGTTGTGGGATTTTAAAGGATATGATTTCAGAATTCCAAGATGTCCTCGTTCCGTTTTCATAAATGTAAAAGCAATTTTTCTCGTTTTTCACTATTGAATTATTCAGCAATACCGTTCTGGTTTGTTAAGTGAAAATTTTGACCCTATAAGCTTTTCTTTTCCTCGTTTTTTTTTTTCGATAAATGTAACGACATCTTACAAGATCTACATATCTCCCATGTTGATATTGTATATTTTATACGGCACGAAACAATATTTAATGATCTTTATGTAAATTTTGATATTTCCGAAATGACGACGCCGGAATGTAAAAAGGGCATAACTTAACAGTGACTGAGCTTCGTACATGGATAGGGGAAAACCAGAAATCTCTTCATATTAATATAAAATGAGCTTTACTTCTGAAATGTATTTCTGCACACCCGGAGGAGAATAAAACGAGGTAAATTGGTGCTTTGGGGTCTTCAAGCAGACAAAAAAGGCAATTTTGAATTTATTATAAGACGAAAAATTACTTCTCCATTGCTTCCAGGCTAAATATGAGACGAAGTCGCTTTGTCTCTTTACTTTATTCGACTCAAAATTGGATACGAAACAACAAAACAAATAAAAAGATATAAGAATGATAAAGGACGAGGTAGGATAATTAGGAACGCGTTTAGAATTTCCTGTGAAGGCATAGGTATTCAGGCACCTCGCTGAATATTCCGCTAAACCCCTAAGGACATAATATTGGATAAATTGGTGCTTAGGGGATGTGGCGTAAGAAGCAAAAACTCGCGAGAGGAAGCGTCAATATTCACACAATTTCTGTGCTTGTAGCATAGCATATATGAATTCCAAAATTCCATATTGGAATTTCAATTAAGGCATCAAGTATTGTATTTCGACGAGCATATTCAATTATGTAATTAAAGTGTCAATAAACCAAACCCCTCAGAGGAGGGCGAGACGCGAAATAAACAGTGACGCTTTCGGGATTATTAAAAAGACTATAGCCTAACAAGGTGCTATTAAAGCACGATGAAATTGATTATAACGAAAGAAAGATTCCCCATATGAAAATATCGTAGTATGAAGGTAGATTAGAAGGATAGGAGCAATATTTATTCGAGTGATTTTCCGACTTTCTACGATTCACTGATAATTTCTGAATACCGGTAGGTATTAAGGTTCCTTGTTCAACGTGTTAAGACCATTAGTATCAAACAGTCAATCAAACATTTCGCATCAGGAACAATTCCACTGTAAACCCTCCTAAACTAGATTACAAACAAGTTTGATGAAATTTAATACGTTTTTGATGTTACTAAAGAATTCAATTTAGATAATTGTTAGACATAGACATGCATACTTGTTGCTTGTTATAATTTTTGTCAACTTTAAGAACATTTTGTATTAAATTCAATTTTCTGGTTGACAAAAATATGGATAAAAGAGAGAATACAAAATATTATCTGCATTGATACAAAAAAAAGGTTAGCAAATCGCACAAAAAACCTAGTACGACAATATCAGAGGGTTGTCTTTTAGGTTTTGGGTATAGAGCTGGATAAAACAATGGATAGCTTGTAAAGACTATTGTTATTGGTCCAGGTCCGTAAGCTTAATTTTTAACCTTGCTGAAGTATTTAAAATATTTCACAATGAGTACGGATATGTCAGTATATACCACACAGCGCAAATTAATAATTTATTAGAACCACTCTGACTTGTGTGGTCAGATAATTGTGTTTGGATATTTACTTTGTAAGGACGTATACATTTGCGTAAATTGCATTTTATGTAAATATCAACATAGCTTTGTTGTTGACAGGTCAACTGTCACTAATCATCTTTCCATCACGCAATACCTCAGTGAAGCGCTTGATAAACGGAATTAGATAGATGCTATGTATACAGATTTCGTCAAAGCACTTGATATTATTGACCATTAGAATAAAAACTTGACTTTAATTAAGTCACACCAAATGAATTACCTCATTAATACCACACACCTTTTCTCCTCAATCTGTATCTTATTGACTTGCTATTGCAATTTACCTATCAATAAATCATTTAAGCGATTATACATGATTCTAGGAACATCTTGTATTAAATATTACATCACTAAACATTAATCAATATACTGATATTTCTTACTACGCTAGAGATATCCTTATGCCCTATGTCATATTTGATAAACCATATTTTCCACCATCTAATATCCTCACTTTTGAACGAGATGCTGAGTATCATGACTTACTCACAACGAGGCATGGCTTTACATTTAAAATCAATATTGAAAACATCAACTGGACTTGCTGCAGCAGCACAATATGGTATCTCTTTTGGAGTGGCGTGATAGATTGTGCAGCAAATTCTTACTAAACTCAATCAATAATAAAATATATCGTGTTATATATTCCTGTATATATTATTTGTAATCCAGTGAGTAAGCCATAATACCATTCTTCAAATGGATCTTTAGACGCACGGCATCAATCTTTATCCGTATGAATCAAATCGGTACTTCTAGTTCAAGTTAAGTTTCATATATAAAATTTATTAAAATGATTTGATAGTTATAATTAGAGACCAGATTATATAAAAAGTGCATATATTTTATTTCATTTATTTATTATATTTGACGTCTATATGTAGATGTCTTACACTGATTAAACGTAGTTAACGCTAATTAACTTTAATCAGTGTAATACATCTACATATAGATAAAATATAATAAATAAAATAAAATATATGCACTTTGCATACAATTCGGTCTCTAGTTATAATATACACAAAGTTATAGGTTAGGAGTTTGCCAATTGTACGTGAATAACCTAACATACACTTTGTTTGTTTAAATAAACCAACTTTTGCACAATATTTAACATATTGGAAGCATGTATGTTACAATTTTCCAAAAAGTTTCATATGCTACAAGAATAAATTTTAAATACGTGCCTTATCAAATAAAACAAATTGACATCATAATGTGTAGTATTTCAAATATTACTTGTTACAGACTCTGTAGAATCTAGAGTGGATCTCCATTATTATATTTTATATTTCTCGACACTAACGCACTTGGTCCATCGATGCTCCGACATCTCAACAGTCTCCTGGATAAATTTTTGTCCGCGCTCTGCAAAGCACCTCTCTACAGCACATATCGTTTTATAATTAGTGGATAATTTTTGGGCACATCCTGTAATCATTAGGGGCTAAATCCGGCGAATATGGTGGATGCTCCAGTAATTCAAATCCTGCTCAGTGTATAATAGCCATAGCAATACTAGATGTATGGTTGGAAACATTATCCTGATGAAACAGCACACCGTGCCTTAACTTTCCTCCGGGTTTCTCTTAAATAACATCTCGCAATTTCGAAATCAATTGTGCCGGGTCTACGCAAATGTGTACCTTTTGGAAATAGCGAATCAGGATGATTCCTTGAGCATGACAGAACATAGACAGCAAAACCTTTCCAGCAGAAGGCACGATCTTAAATTTGCGTGGAAGAGGAGAACTCATCTTTTTCATATCTAATTCTTTAGTTAGTATGTTGTGCGCCGCATGGTATGATAAGTCAATAGTGTACCTTTATAATGTTTTTGTCTGTTGTTACCATTGTGGAAGGACCACCGACATATTGGTTTTCACAGGATGTCTTTATGCATTTAAAATCTCGACACCAGCGTTTGACTACATTATAAGAAACTGTATACTCACCAATAGTTGCCATGTCTTTATGAATTTGAGTTGACGACATGCTATTTTTCTGGAGGTATTTTATTACGGCCCTTTGTCCGACAGGATCCATTTTTACGAACAATCACGATACACAATTCAAGAATTAATCACAGCACAACAACACTTTGTGATACAAACTTGATATTATCTAGATATGATCTACAAATGTCAGTTAACTTAATGTCAAAAACATTAGTCAAACAACCAATTAGAAATAGGTGAGGGGTGGGGCATGAGGATCCGCCTTCGTATATACATAATCTTTGGTTATATAAAAGACTACATTTGTAACGTACTGCTTTGTATGGTCTCGACGAGTACGTTATAAGCAACTTTAACTGTAATAATAATAATCATAATGATAATAATAATAATAATACTTATTATTATTATTATAGTAATCATATTAATACTAGTAGTAATAACAGTAACAAAAAGCATTTTACGAAGATGTCAAGACACTATAAATTTATATTAATAATTATGTTCAACCAACCGATTTAAAATTCTACAGCTATTGCTAAAAGCCTTAATCGTTAGCCTTGCTTTTAAAAGAAATGCTATTAATTCTTTGTAGGGTAAAATGTATAAATCGAAAAGAAATAAAAGTTGCGACTTTAGACGGCAATAAAATCACATTTTCGTAAAATAAATGCTTTAAGATGTTGCGTATACTTCTACAAAGGCGGGCCAAGTACTTTTCCTTCGGTAACGTCGAGAAAAATAAGAAGAAAAAAAGTGAAAACCACAAGAAGCGGAACACGAGGTAAATTGGTGCTTAAGTGTCGTTAAAGGCGGCGAAAAAAAAAAAAAAAGAGGTAACTGGAAGGATTTGTCATTACGAGCGTTAACATTCATACAAATTTTAGCTTGTAGCAGATATTACTTAAAATCCAATCAGAATTGCAATTAAAGCATGAGAAAAGTGGGGCTACACAACACGCCGGTGCTGTATAAGCGTCGCGACGCTTTCATATCAGTGTCGGCTAGCACCGCATTCAGTTTGTTACGTGTCATAATGCAGAACGTGCTCCTGCTATCCCTCATCTCCACTGCATACGCACATCTCAACGTCTTCATCGCCCAAGACGAAGTTATGAAATTACTCGGTAAGCGACAAAACAAATCATATATTTTCATTTCTTTTTCCGCTGTGCGCCTTTTCCGGCTGATTCGCAAAGTTCGATTTACATTTGAAACTTGCAAACTCGAAAGAAAAGCTACTGGCAACCTGTTGTTCGTAAAGAAAAAAGATATATTTCTATTATTCGCTTTACATGGCAATCTATTACTTTCGGTAAAAATATAATGATTCACTCTTCTTTTGTAATATTTCAAAGATATGACGAGCGCTAATTTCGTAAACTAATATTTATCAATCACTAAATAAATGAATTCCGCCGAAACAAAGTTCAATTGGACAAGGAGTTTGATTTCACATTAACGAGTGATATATTATTCAATTAGTTCTAGTAAAACTTCGCGGTAATACGGGTAAACGAACTTTTGAAGCAAAATTATCCGAAAATGCAACACACCAACTTTCAAGTTGATTGATGATACTCACGAATCTAAGAAGATGGGGTTAAATTTAGCTTTATACGCACAAAAAGCTTTCTCGCGACAATCATTTACCATTGTATCTATTGAGCGCGAAAATCGTAAATTTTATAAAAACTAAAATGAAAAATCTATTTTTGAATAAAGGAAGTTACCTCAAAAATATTTCCAGATACCAATTTGCTTTCAAATTATTCTTTTTTAACCCTGGAGAAAATTACCGCCAACCCCTATTTTTAACAAGCAAAATCCATAGAAAAAATAAACCCCTGGGAAATATGGCGCATGACCAGTAGCTCAAGGCAAATGAGACACCCAGTAGAAAATTGGGAAAAATTAAATACCTAGTTTGCCGATTGCTGATTGGTGCAAAATATTCAGACGTCATCAACCACAGGCGCAAGCTTGGCTTTACAGATAAAACCATGCAGTGCAGCCTTCTTAACTCCAGTTATCTTTGGTAAGCGTTTGTGACAAGACCCAGCAAATAACTACCAAAGATAACTGAAATTTGAGAAGCACCCTAAGAAGACTACCCAATATTCAAACTTGTAATATAAAATATTAGATTGTAAGTTGATGTTTAATAATTTAGGGATGTTTGAGTTAAATGAAACTTGCACTGCACTTAGAAGGCTTCAACCAGGTATGTTATTAATTTCTTTTACTTGAATTATGTGTTATTGTTTGATGCTTGTGAGATATTTGTATTTGATAAAAATTATTTCTCAAAAATTATTGATGAACTTTGAAAAGTAAATAGAATTTTCCTTTGAAGAATTTAATGATCATTTGACATTTTTTAATAATCATATAATTATTTGTGATTGGAGAATATGAATCTGTACCAACTTAATTTTATCAATTTTAATATTTTTTGGTGAATATGTTTCTATCCATTTGCACTTATATGGGTTTATCAAAAATAAATCAAAATATAGTACTTTAAATCAACAAAATAAATTCAATTCTATATTTTTTTGATAAAATATAAGGTACAATCAACATAGGAATTAAATTTACTATGTATTTATCACGAGTTATTCTTTCTTCTCGCCTGTTACCGATGTCGGGACGTTCGCCAGATTAGGCGCACCCCCAGATTACGCTTTAAAAATGCAATTAGACAAAACTCGCACTAAATCCGGTACCAAATTAAACAACCATTATTGTCAAAAGCTCGAATAGATTCCCAAGAAAAAATTAAATTGAGTTTAAATCTCGTTTTGGAAAGAATAATCTTGAATAATGTAAATTTCTAATAAAAAAGCAAATTGGAACACCCTGTATTTCCTACGTTAATATGCAGGAGAAAACAATAAAATTTGAAATATGAAATTCGTAATGAAGCTTTTTGAAACTCAGATTTCTAATTTTTTAAAATGAATTACCTGCATTAATCATTTTGACCTTTTCCAATTTACTAAAATTGAATTTATCATTTCGCCTGTAATAATCTCATCGAGTTGAACGAAAAAAATTGTAAGTTCTTTGTCACTGCGATATCATACGATTTTTGTGATCTTTAATGCATCTTTTTCAAAAAAATCATAACGAAATTTATAAAAATACTGCGAATTTCTTTAATGTAGAATCGCCTTTAAGCTTAGTATATGAAAAGTATATTTCCTCACTATCTGTGACTCTCATATCTTTATTTTCGAAAAAAAAGAAAAAAATTCCACCGCGGAATATTAAAAGACACCGCAGCGGGGTCTTATATCATTTCCTTGATGATATTTCCTACACTTTGCTCAAAGAAGTGGAAATACGAAAGCGATATCTATTTATATTTTGATAAAGAGTATTTTCAAGCAACTGACAGTTATTAGTAAGAAACCGTAAAAGATAATATTATAGGTGAATCTTTTTGACATCAAACCAATTTAAATTGGAAAAGGTATGTATAGAAGATGCGAATTCTCGCACAAACGTAAGTACTTATTTGGTTTCTAAGAAAAAGTTCAATATCAACAAAGCCGTGACATGGAGGTGCCACTTTTACATATTCTGAATTCCAAGTTGTTCGCCACTTGCTTTGAGATGGCCTTCTATGTCTCTCCTTTACAAAAAGGGCAAGAAGCAAAGTTTTTTATTTTTCCATCTCTCTTTTTTGATCTTTTATGTACTGTATGGCTTGCAATTTAAGAATCTAAACACCGTGGGCCGCAAAACCCCATACAAAGAGAAATTATTTGAGGGAAAAAAAGGCAAGGGAGGCGACACGTCACATGTATTTCTCGAAAAAAATGTCTTTGTATTTTTATTCTTTGTATTTTACATATTGTATAAGTTGAAATTTAAGAACCTAAACACCGTAGACCGCGAAAACCTCATATAAAGAGAAATTATTTGAGCATATATTTTTCAAAGAATGCGTCTTTTTATTTTTGTCGACTTTATGAAAATGTACCACAAAAAGAAGCACTTTTCAACGAAAATCAGGCGGATTAAGGTAATCCCTTGGACTGTCCAATTGCTTTTATTTTACGAGGTTTAAAATCCTCTGAAATCTGAGTGGTAATTTTTTACGGTTTAGATAATTTATGAGCACTAAGTATCTCGAATTCAATTTGCTTTTAAACTATTTTCATTTAACAAATATACGATCATGGAAAGATTTTTGCCGACCTCAATCTTTAACAAGCAAAATCCATGCAAAAATAACCCCCGGGATATCTGACGCATGAACAGTAGCTCAAGAGAAATGTAACGCCCAGTGGGGGGGTTGGGGTAGATCAAATAACAAGTTTGCTGATTGCTGATTGGTGCGGAATATTGGGACGCTACCAGCTACAGGCGCAAGCTTGGGTTTTGCAAATAAAACCATCCGACTCATGCCTTCTAACTCCAGTTGCCTTTGGTAAGTGTCTGCTGCAACTAGCAAATCACCACCGAAGGCAACTGAAATTTGAGAAGCACTACCCAATATTCATACATGTAATATAAAATATTAAATTGTAAGGTTGATGTTTAGCATTTTAGAGATATTTAAGTTAAATAAAACTAGTCGTCCTGCACTTAGAAGCCTTCAACCAGGTATGTATTTAATTCCTTTTCTTTGATTTATGTGTTATCCTTTATTGTTTGTGAGGTGTTTTGTATTCGATAAAAATTATTTTTCGAAAATTATTGAAGATATGCTGATAGTCATCGGTGGAATTTCAATTTGGTTTTTTTGATTTTTAAATGGAACTTTGTTTTTTTTTTAAGAATTTCAATGATTATTTTGAATTATTTTAAAATTGAATCGAGATTTCAAAATTCTTTTGAATTTCTTAATTTTAAATAGCTGATAAAAATTATTTTTTGGTCGTGAATATATTTCGATATACGCCTCACAATTACATATAAATATATTATGCCGTGCCATGTTATAAGGATTTGCTCATCCATTACGTAGAATTGGTTGTATTAACATTGTTTAATACCAACTACAATAGCAGTTCATCTAATAATCTTTTAAATAATGGAATTGAACACTTTTGAAACAAATTTTAGAAAAGATGATAATATTTATAAATTTAAATACAATTCTTAGATAAACAATAAAATATTAATTAATGGTCTATAATTAAATAAATATTTTATTTTATCAAAAACAAAAACTAATAATACTTTTCGGATATTTGAACAAAAATTCACCTGTTCATTAAAATAGCAGTACTTATAAATAAAATAAAGGAATTATTAAAGCAGTCACAAATACTTTAAACAAAGTTAATATTTTGTTGCTTGGTCTTTATTTTATTAAACTGCATTGCATCGGCTAACATAATAATTAGAGCTGTTGGGGATAGGAATGGATACCAAGCTGTTTGACACACGTCCTACAATTCATGAATATTTCTTGGTTTCTTCTCAGCAATGGCCTTTTTTAAATGCATCTATAAGTCCTCTAGAAGACTTAAGCTGGCGAGATTAATAGGTTAATTTTATTGCGTTGAAACCATGCTTTCGCTTTGTGAGAAGTGTGCTTTGTGTGTGTATTTTCTAGTATATTCATATACCCGTCAACATTCATTATTCTTTCAATTTTATGAATTGAACCAACACCATACTGTGAGATACAATCCGATACAATTAAATTGCAACCATGTTTGACTGTTTTTCTGGTATACTACGGGTTATATTCGATTGACGGAAGTTGTCGTACATATTGTTGGTAACTGGTAGAATCAAACAAAACAATTTTTGACTCGTCTAACCAAAGAATATTGCGCAACTTGTTCTTATCCCAAGTAATTTGCACTTCAGCCAAAATTATTCTGTTCCTCACCTGCCTATTATTTAGAAGAGGCACTGTTCTTGGACGTCTTGCACTTAATTTTGCTGCAATAAGTCTTCTTCTGATTGTAGAAGTGCTTATGCAATTGTAGTCTTTGTTTTAAATTTCTTTTGACACAGTTCTCCTCCTTTTCCGGTTTATTTTTCCATTTCTCTTGGTTGGACACTGAAGTTTGTTTTGAATATACTTATAACTTCTTCCACTTTCTATAAGACCAAGAATCGAAAAAATAAATAAATAGAATTTTAGTCATTTAATGTGCCATTGATATTTTCATGTATACCACTGTATTTATCAAATAAGAATAGTATATTGTACGAATTTAAACGGGGAATAGGCTAAAAAGCCAAATCTCAAGACAACGATGCGCCTAGAAGATAAGAATCCCTCAATGTTTTATGCTAAACGCTACGAGTGTTTGAGCTTGATAACCAATTTATTTATTTTTTCGTTTTCAGTTTCGTGTGAAAGTATTCATTGCGTTGAAATGCAAATACATTTATAAGCACAGAATATCTCGAATTCAGAAATTTATAGCCGCTTTTCAAAATGTACGGATCATTAAAATCGACAAGCAATAAATAGGTACATTGTTTTCAATCCGAGAATTGTTATTTTTGACATTTGCTTGTGCGTGATTTATTCTATAAAACGAATTAATACACAAAAAAAATGTTTTAACCGTAGACGCGGAAGCTAGACAGTCATTCTAGTAGTACAGCTTGGTGTCCGTAGACGCAAATAAAAATCGAATTACTCTCATGATTAGCTATCAAATCTTCCAGATCGCTGATCATATGTGTACTGGTAACGAGATAGGTTCCATGGACAATACGCAAACATATAAGCTTGTGTCCATTGGCGTACTCGCTTAATGAGTAATTACCATCTATGCTGATACTAGGTCTGCGGACATGGAATTCCTGTATACACTGATATCCATATCTATTAAACATCAAAGCCAAAACAAAAGGATACCAAATAATTTCTTCTTTGGTTAGTTCTTTTAATTTGTTTAGATTTTGTAATTTTCAAGTTATTCATGTAGCTAGTCATATTTTGGTGGCAGATGCAATATAATTTTTCTTTTAATTTAAAAATATATACTTTCTACTAAAGATATTTTTATTTACAAAATAAAATCCCATAAGCATTTTCATACTATTAAATAATAGTTTGATTTGTTTTAGAGACAAATAGTCAAGAAGAATATTCATTTCCTTTAAAGAAACAATTTTATTAAACTAAATTAATATAATAATAAAATAAAGACTAGTCATGTGGTTTCAGTGTAATTCACTAGTTAAATGTTTTAGATATCTTGGTATC
This sequence comes from Trypoxylus dichotomus, assembly GCA_023509865.1. Lineage (NCBI taxonomy): Eukaryota > Metazoa > Arthropoda > Insecta > Coleoptera > Scarabaeidae > Trypoxylus > Trypoxylus dichotomus. The sequence continues at coordinate 9,962,511 of CM042083.1, read as the reverse complement.
AAAAATATATAAAATTACTTGTTATCTTTACCATCAAATAAAGCCATTTTAGTTAAAAAATGTATAAACTACCGCTCTTAATAGTATGTACACTTCCTATTGACACTTGCTTTAAAACTTTAAACAAAACAATTATAAGAGAAATATTTATTCATCTGCAACTTACTGCACCAATTTCCTGAGTGTATCTTGGAGGATATTTTTGCGCTCCCTCTACAATACCGCCCAGAGATACGTTTTGGACGTTGGACGTTCTCTTCTAATTCGTCTGTCCAGTTCGTCCCACAGAAGCTCTATCCGATTAAGATCTAGACTCTGGGGAGGTCAAGTCATTATCTTTAATATTCCTTCATTCTCTGCAACGTTATCTTACATCAACTCAAAATTTATTAAGCGCAATCCGAATGGTAGAGCATTCCTCATTATTCATTCAATTTTCACAAACTCCCCTGTTCCGCTTAATGAAAAACAATTCCATACAAGAATGGAACCACCACCTTTCTTTATTGTTGGTGTAATGCACTCAGGAGGTATTTTCTCGTATTTTGAGCATTTAACAAATATTTTGCGGTTTTAACCAAACACATTATATTTGGACTCATCAGGTCATAGTACATTTCGGTTTTCGTTGAGGTTTCCTTCTCTTAAACGACGTTCATAAAATTTCTACCCACTTAAAATATCTATACCTAGTATTCTTCGTACTGTAACTAATTATTTAACGATTTTGAAACGTAATATTTCAGTTTCGTTATTTATCAAGTTAGTAAATTGTGTACATGAATAAAAGCGTTCGTTCTATTATAAGTGGTGGTGTATTTCGGTTTAGTTAAATTTCTAGTCGGAAGTGCTATTATTTCAGTAATTACTCTCCGGAAGTAACCTCTAAGGGAGGAAATTCGTTTTCAATGAGTTCACAAATGTAATTGTAATGCGAGATACATTTTATGGAAAATTATCATTTAACAGCTAACCCTCAACAGATTACCACTATTTAACGAGATATCATCCCTTATCCTAACCCCAATTTCGAGACCTTTTCGACCAGTCCCAGACTATCCTCAAAGTTATTAAACTCGATTGACATCTATAATAGAACAGGAGTTGTTTTAATTGTTTAACGCTTACGTTAGAAGTGAGATTGGCCGACAAGAAAGACGAGAATCGTGTACTGAGAGTTTACTAGCCGTTTTGGGATAATGAATTTTATTGGGGATCTGACGGGGTAGGTGGAAAAGAAAAAAAATCCTTTTCGGATGCTTTGAAACGGCGAAAATTGGAAAACCTTCGAGCCGGCCGGTTAGAATAACGAAATGAAATTAAAAAGAAGTAAATTGCATGGTTAGTATCCCAGCGCGTCATTCTCTATTAGTCCCTCTTGGAAAACGACGTTTGAAAAAACAAAAAAAAAGAAATAATTTTCATCGCGACGAAACAACATCGCAGTTTAACACAAATTAAAAGTGTCAAATTCAGGACCTACGCGCTAAAATCAATAGTAATCACGAGTATTATTTAACATCTAAATGTTTATATATAAATTTTACCCGTTATTTTTAATGGACGTGATTAATAAACCGAACCAAATTCAAATACCGTTCCGTGTGTAGCATTCATATTACGCTGAAATACATAAAATGTAATATTTTTTGTGTTCGTTGTATTCGCTATAAATCAAAAATTTTAATATTTCTAATGCAAATTTCAATAATAATGCTTAATATCTTTCAACGATAAACGATTTTTTTTTAATTTCATGTTATAATTAAACCAGTTATAATATATTCTGTTTCATATATGTGTCTGGATTAAAACTAATTTCCAATGGTGAACTCTTCTGCAAAGCTTGTACCGATTGGATGTCCTCTTTTTTTAATGTTTGTAATGATTTTATGAAGCTAGTTTGACGAGCAACGGAAATTAAACTATTTTATCAAATAGAGTGTATCCTGTAAAATTCCACGAAACTACAACGAAAAAGTAAATATTTGCTGAGTCAACTAATAACTGCTTCATGCAATCAATTTCTATATTTGAATATGCTCAAACCATTCGAATGTTTAAATTAATTACATAGAATTGATTGCATTGATATTGTTCAAACATACATTCTATCTCAATTTTAGAATTTTCTATTCTGTTTCTGCCCTCTGTTTTGGCTTCGAACATCTTCTTTATTATTCGATCCTCTTTTACTGATTTGATATTTTGATTACTAGTGATTGTCGTGTTTCTGATTTTGTCTCTCTTTGTTACTCCTTCTATTCTCCTAAAGAATCTCATTTCCATGGCAGCCATATGTTAACGTTGATCTGACAGCTACAACTCTTTAATCTAAAGATGTATTTCTTAATGTCATATATTTTTACCTATGTTCCTATTCTCTCATTTATTGCTTTCTCTATTCTCCCATTGTCGAGAATTACAAACTTCCTATACGACAGAGAACCCGAGAACCGAAGATCAACCAACAATAATGAGCGTGAAAGCCTGAGGACAAAAACGATACCTACTCTGGAATTGGACCGTGGAAACCTTGGAAGATTTTCGCCTCTAGCATTGTTAACACGCCGAGTTACCGTGACCCTCTTCCAAAGTGGTTTCGCCTCTAGCGTGGTTTACACGCCGAGTTACCGTGCCACTTTGGTTTCCCTGTTTTCTCCTGAAGAACTCTCCTACGACAGAGGCGAAACGTCGAGATCCCACTTTTTTTTCTTTTCTTTCCTTTTTCTTTCTTCTGTGTCTCCTCTTTATTTCACTTTTTTTCACACCCCCTTTTTTCACTTTCTCCTTTTTTCTTTTTATTTCTGTCTCCTCTTACTCCTATTTCATTTTCATATCTCATCATGACACACTCCAATTCCTGAAATAGTCCGATTATAACTATTTCATTAATTTAACACGTTTCAAAATCAGCTGGGTGTTCTTATTTGCCACTACCACAAGTGTTTGTAACAATTTTCTCATCAGCTATATTCCAAAGTTATTATTAAGATTAATGTTTCTTTTTATCACGCACTTGCATATACACATCCGCATATGTTAATAGTATAATACGTTAAGTTAATAACGTGTACATAAATTCATATACTTTTTCATATTTAATTTCATGTGAAACTACTCTTTACATTGAAATACAAGTTACAAAGCTTTCAAAGCAAATTTCAATTAACAAATGGAATACAACAAAAATATGTATTTTCTATCAGTAAACTTTCTGGTTTCGTATAAAACAAATCTATAGATTTTAAATGACTGCAAAAAGTTCAAAACGATAACTTTCTCTGTGTATGAAGTGAAACACCTGTATATTTTAACGAATACAAAAAGATAGTATGCAACATAAAAATGCGTATCAAAATCAACAGTTGCCTAATATAACCGATTCCCTAGTAGTTTAAAGAATTATACGCTTAAATAAATTTTACCTGAAAGTAACCTTTGACTTTATAACTATATCTTAGCTTGTTACTGAAACTCTTAATACAAATTTTGTTTGGTATAAGCTATTTGCAATGTTTAAATGTGTACCGAAAACTTTAGTAATCAAAGAGGAGTTCTTCTAAACTATCTTTAAGAGAATTGTATTGTATAATAAAAACCGTTTTAAATCAATTTTAAATTACAATACAATTTCAACAAGTACCTATCTACTATGCATCTGAACTAATAATCTGTCAAATTAACAACTAATGCAACTGAAAATAGTGCAAGTTACGATAAAAGTTTTTATTAGAGTCTGTCTACTAGAGGTAAAATTTATTTAAAAGCTTTTTATAAACATAACCGTATATGACCGGTATATTTCAAAAGCCTATAATGTTATTACTATGTGATAGAAAAATATATGTACACTGTCGTCCATATTAGTTCGGACACGCAAATAAATTTAAATTTAAAAACCGCAGTTGCTCGCGAATTGTCATGGACAAAAAGCCTAGTGTCACGGCGAAACCCACAGTTATGACGACTATGCCCTGTAATATTATCCCAAAAATAACTCTATATGTGGCGATGAGAATTATTCTGAGAATTACTATATTGGGTCATAAAATATAATAGGATTTTTAATCATTCTCTAATCGATATTCTTTGTAGATTTTCCTGTACAATTAATAAAACAATAAACTTCATAAAGGACCTAATATAAATGTTATTTATATATAAACACAATTATACTATCTTTTTTTACTGGTTGTCCGAACTAATATGGACGATAGTGTACGATATCAAAGTTACAAATTAAATAGTTCTGGAATATAAAAATCGTCGTTAATATCTTTCACATTAAATTCTTTTTGATTTAACCAAGGGTTTCGGAACAAAAGCTAGATAGCGCGGTAAGTTTACGATATTGAACAACTAATCCCACGTATATTAACCCGAATACTTTCTTTTGGTAAATAATTGAGGGACTCGTCCTTTTAAGCCGTCCCAAGTCCATAAAAACCACCGTCTAACTTCTCAATGAGATCTTATAATTTAATTTGGGACCAGTATTTGTTCTTTCTATCCGATGTTGTTCATTTAACCGGAAATTGATGTAAAAATGAAGCGCTGAAACGAAAATCAAGCGAATGTAGGGCTTATATACCGGAAGCGATAAGTGGCTGAAAACAGTGCATTCGTTTTCGGAGAGAAGTTGGCCGTGTGGTTAGAACTATATTGGAGCTCTTCCCTCAATAATAATTGAGGAGAAAAGTCTGAGAGCAATTTTTTTTCTAAATCAGACAAAAGAATAGTCGTTAAGAAAACCTAATACGTTAATTGCTTTTGGGAAATTGCCACGGAGGCGGAAGTTAAAATGGAAAATTACTTGCTTTTCTTATTCGATCCTCCATAGTGCCGTTTCCTACGTGGAAACACTTAAATAACAAACGTAATTATATTATATAAGATGAACTGCGAATTGACACTAGATTAACTATTAAAAATTATGTAACACTTCAAATAAAATTAGAATCGATAATTGGCTTGCTAGGTATAATTTCAATAGCAGATCTAACCTTGTAAAAAGAAACCGAAATTACAGCTACCATTATAGCTTTGTAATAGACTTCCTTCATAAATTGACTTGGAGGTAGCAAAAATTGTTTTTTTTTCAAGTCATCTCGTGGAAGGGAATATATTATTAGATTCTATATGGATATGAGATGAGATATAAATGAATATAAACCTCATAACGAAAAATGTACATATAAATGAGAACATCAAAAATGAATGGGGAGAGATGAGAGGATTATCTTTAAAAACGAAAGTTTGATACCGAGAAAAAAAACGGTGAAGCTCGGAGATAGATTTAACATAGAAAATCATTTGCACATTTTTTTTTGTGTTGTCGAAGTTCTAGATAATTCTCTTCGAAACATTTTTAGAACCATGGTTTGAGAATTTGTTATATTTGATTAACAAACATCCACATTATTAAAATCAAAGTTACAATTGAAAAGTATTCCTATTTAAAACACGGAGATTTAAAAAAATATCTTCTGAAAATTTTGAGTAATGAAAAGAACTCACTACAAGTTTTTATTTAAAAGGAAACCATAGTAGGTTTTGGGATGTATGAATTCCTGAAAGCAATAATTTCGTGGCTTGCTAGATGATAAATTTATATGATTATTATAGTATGTATATGTATAGGTGTGTTCTTACCAATATTCAAACGTGTGATTATCTTGTACATTTACGCTTTTATACGTTTATTATTTGAATTCACAAGAAAAGAAGAAAGATCGGAAATGAAAAACAAACAAATCAACTTATGAAAGCAACAGGATCGCCCAAGAGAGAAGTTTATTTCATCTCTTTTTTATTGTTGCTCATTCTAGTTTTCCGTTTCGTTTTTCCGTGCGGTTTCACCAATTTATTTGGAACGTTTACGGGAAACAATCAATGCCTTAATTGATTGCCTTTGTTTCAGGTATAAACGCTGAATTATTTTATGTTAGAGAGGGAGTGGTTAACACCTACGCCCTCAACTTTGTCGTTATGATTCCCGCAAATATTTCCGATTTACTGTTCTCGTGGCAAAGTCTCACAAAACATCCGGTAAGTAGAAATTAGTTTAGCGTTGGTTTAATGTAATTGTATGTGTGCGTACGCATTGGGTGTCGCTTAATTTGACATGATTTTATTTACATCAAATTGCGGAATGTTTTCGACAGCTAAATTATATTAGACAATTACCGAGTAATAATTTCGAAATTCGAAAGTTAAAAGTTACCCTCTAACCGTTGTAATATCAGAGCCGCCTTCTCTATCCATACAATAGTCCTTTCCTTGCCGTAGGCGTAAATTTCTTTAATTTATTGTGCGAAACTTGGTTAAGGTTTATATAAGAGGTCAAATCCTTAGAAATGTATGTAGAAATTTAGTCAGTAAGATGTTTAAACAGGGAAAAGCGGCTTGTAATTAAAGTACGAATATATTAAGGACATGTTGATTTTAATTTAATAATTTCTGGAAAGTTAACATGCTCAGAATATGTCAAGATGAATCTACGTGCGTATAGCTGGAATAAATTTCCAAATTACTCGGAAATATTCATGACGAAGCAGTAGGTTTTAATTAATAGTGATGTATTTACAACAGGATAACGTCTACCGAACTACCACATATCACTTTATCCTACACATGAAAGGAGCTCCGAGAGATCTTCGAAATTATTGACGAAAACATGTTAGGCAACTAATTTCGAATCAGCAAGGATGTTATTAGAATTATCATACCTTTTGCATTTAATATGAGACAACTATACATCATGTATACATGTTTCCTATTTTAAAGGTAACATTTACTGAAATTACATTTTATTTTAAAATACCAATTTTACCTAATACAAAGATTTTTTATCAGTATAAGATTTGATTTGGATGTAATCTCTCCTTTCGCCCTCTTGCGTATTATTTACAACTTACGGGATACCCTGTACGTGTTCAAATAAATTTTACCTCAAAGTAGCCTTTGAAATTATAATTATGTCTTAGCTTGTTACTAAAACTCTTAATACGAATTTTGTTTGGTATAACATTTTTTTTACAACTTTAGAACATATTCCATAACATATCTTTCAACATAAAATTATGTAATTATCTACAATGCTATTATTTGTGGAGACTTTTATATCAATTTTGAAAAGAGGGAAAATCCTGTGGTAACAGTTCTGTGACTTTATAACTTCTTAAAATTTGAAGATCGCTATAACGTCCTCCACTAAGGTGACACTGACTAACGCACATTTTGGTGCCTCGGATTTTTTGTAATCAAGCAATTTTGGGGTGCCTAATTCAAATATGTCGTCAGATCTGTTCTATTAGATCTAGTCTAAATAGGTAGGAGGTATTTATGTAACGGAAAAATATGTATACACAACTTTCAATCATCAACTAAACGGAACAATCTCATATGGGTATCACTCTTCCTTGGTATCTTTCCCCCATAATGCTGATATCTTTCTGAAATCTCTCTCCCTGTTTCTCACTAACACCACCAAGTTTTCTGGAAACGATCTAAGTGGCTGTGAAGGTAATGAATCTTCATGCTCATGTTATATCTCACTTCCAGCCTTCAGTTTCTCAGTGCTAACTTTAGAAAGTTTTATTCCAAGTCCTCAAAACATTATCTATTTCGAGATAAACCCTTAGCAAATTGCTTCATAAGTCTCAGCTTGATAGAAAGATGAGTTTGTTTCTGTCGATCAACAGTTCGTTAAGAACGTTGTGTTCTCCTTGAACTAAAACATTTCTTAAATGCCAGTTTCTGGTAATTCAGTACAGGCTTAGTCCTGCTGTCCCAAAGGCATGAAGAAACAAGGATATTTTGTGTAACCACTTTGTTGCCCGAGGAGAAAGTTTACCATTTTTAGATCGACACATATCATCAACTAATGCTCTTCATATCTGGTATTTTTTTTTTTTTTTGGACTAATGGTATTGTCTCGTATTCCTCTTTCATAGTGGAGAATTATAATTATAATTTCGGGTAAAAACAGATAACTTAGGTCTATTTAGTTAATTATTTTGATTTATTTATCCATCTGAGTAATAAATTTCACCGTGGTGTATCTCAAAAACTAGAGCTGCTAAGAAGAAATGCCATTTATTTTTGGAACCAGCACATCAGAAATACCCTAAATCAGTTCGTATATTACACGCACCATGACAAAGAATTTATTTTGTTGGGTGGCGTAATATACTGACTGATAGTGATAACTACGAGAGTTGTATGATCCCTACAGCATTATCAGACCACATGGCATCTCTAGGTCAGCGGATGGTGAAAGATCAACTACAGGTAAATATAAAGAAATTCAAAGCTTATCCGGACAAAATTTAAACAATCTGTCCATAAAAGAATTTTATATGAGGATATGTTAAAGGATATAATTAGCCAAGAAGTAGTAAACTCTGCGTTTATAACCACATACCAAAATAAAATTAAAGCAATACGGAAATTAGTTGAAGAAATTATTGGTAAAGGTACTAAGACAACACTGATATACTCAATGAGATACAAACGAACGCTCCAAATTTATAAATTTTCATTGGAATGAATTACTAGAGGTAAAATTTATTTGAATACTTTTAAAAATAAAATTTACAGTGAGTAATATATTAAAATAAAAGAAAATATCAACTTTTATTTTTCCTACAATGCATCCTTTTCAAGATATACAGACTTAAATGATTTATCCTGTATAATTACACAGCCAACTACTTCATATTCCGTGACAGATATTAAACAATATAAAGTGGAAGATAAAAAGTAATAATGAGAAATTCGCTTATAATGGAAGGTATATCCATGGCTGGCATGAAGTAAGGGAAGACAGACGAAAAACAGGAAACTTTTCATTTTAAGCAATAAATCTAATATAACCTCGTGAAGCTTTTAAGTTCGAGGTAATGTGTATATATATAACCTACACTTTTTTCCCAGTCGTCCGATCTCTGCGCATTAAATTTTAATCTTTTCTTAATTATTTTGGCTTGAGATCAACCTGACGGTAGAAAGAGACCGGTCTCGTTGCAGCGAAGGGGCTGCGAACAGATGACTGCAATTTCCGCATACACAAAGTCGATAATCTCACCATCTAAAAAGGAGCAATTGCTAATAGCTACATGGAAAACGAAGTACTTCCGATCGGAGATTTTATTTTGCCTTTTTTTTTAAGTATTAAAATAAATTGGGGATTCTCCTTAGTAACTTCGGTCTTTTAAAAAATAAGTCCATCCCCTCTGCAAGATGTGGAATGTAAGTTATTCAATTAAAGTTGTTTCTCGACACTAAAGTGTCAGATTTATCTTTAGTTGTGTTCGCATATGCCTGACCTGCAACGGGAACCCTCAGTGCAGCAAGAACTGTCAGTGGTGGTTATTCTTTCCCCTAAAGAAACGATTTACGACTTTCAAATTTCCTACTATCCGTGTTTTTAAATGAAAATATTTTAATACTTCAAAGTTTATATAATACAACAAGCTGATGTACATTTACATAAGCAACTATGTAATATTAAACGATTGAGATTTTTAATGTACATACAGTTACTCAAAAAAAGTATCAGGCTGGCTTGTAATTTTAAAACAAACACCATATCTCGTAACTTTTAAACAATAAGAAACAATAACTGCAAACTATTTTGTTCATTTAGTTTCTACTTTTCTTTAAGTTTAACAAATATTTAATGTCAACATAATAAATGTAACAAAAATAAAATGCATAACTTAAAAATATAGATTATGGCTACCTAAATAGGCACATAAAAATAGTAAACATATTTTTTATATAGGTAATTAATATTTAGTGGGATAACCACCAGATCTTATAAAGGTTCTCAGCCTGTTTGACATCAATTTTACCAATTTTGTTGTTGTTTTAGCATTTCTTTTTTTAGAAATTTGTTGCGCATAAGGGTGTCGGGTGAGTAAATTTCGACTCTTAACTAATTTTAGCTTCTCCCAGTTTCTCCTTCTCTTTTGGATGCCGTATCCAATGGCTTTTTCTTCTACTCCATACTCTCGCTTCACATATTAATTTTATAGGTCCAGTGTTCTCCATTACTTGTAAATATCATTGTAAAAGTCCATTATAGATGGTATCTCTAGTTCTTCTCGTATTTGTGAATTTCTCATTCTATTCTTTCTTATTACGCCCCTCACTCTCTTGAGATATCTCATTTCTGCACCTTCAATGTTGCCTTTTTGCCTAATATTAAGTAGCCATGATTCGCATCCGTATGTCAGAACAGATCTGTAGACTCCTTTGTATACTTTTATCTTGATGCTTCGTGATGAAGTTCCTATTGATCATGTAGTATAATTTGGTTGTATTTTTCAATTCTTTCCTTAATTTCTGACTCATTTTTAACAGTGCTTACTATAGGTACGTCTAGATTGTTGTATTTCACGTATTTTATTCCATATATCTTGTAGGCTCTTTTCGTTCTCTGTTATTAGCACAACGTCATCTGTAAATACTATTGCTGAACAGTAGAGGGCTTAGGCCGCCCTGTCTTAACCCATCTTGAGTTACAAATCCTTCGAATCTCATGTTATGTTTGATCATATATAATTTATGTTATTTTTATACAGCTTTTGAATATTTCGAATAATTTTTTCCGACTCCTTTTTCTTCAAGACTATTCCATATTTCATATCTTGACACTCTTGTTTTGCGCAGTGGCGATTATTGCTAGATGAAAACTACTTATAAACATTAGCCATAAATGTTCAATTAAATTAACGTCATGCAACTGAGGAGGGGTATTTCATTGATGTCTTATATTATACAGGAGACAGTAAAATTGTATACTTAGAGCACACAAAGGACAAATTTACAACCCCTAACAACAAAATCGGGCACGTTGTTACCACTAGCTATAATTTTTCCCTTCAATTGACACAGAACTTGTAAAACAACTTCTGCACTAAATTCTTTAAGGGAAAATAAATCCAATTAAATTTATCAACTCTATTAAATTTTTAGGGAAAGTAAAACATTATAAAAATAATCTTTTGATTCTAAAAATTGTTTATTCCATAACTATACGATATAAGATTTCATCTGAGAGAATAATCTTTGTTATATCCTTTTGAAGAGCATTGTATGATATTGTGAAACGATGCAGTTGTGAAGTACACACGATTTGAAATCGAAACAGCGTACAATGCAGAAATGTAGGGGGGTGAAAATCACATAGGGTCGACCGAATTAAACTGGAGATATTTCAAAGAATTACACACCCGGTTGCTTACCAATTAAGTAGTGGCATAAGCTAACAATCGTCTGTATATTATTCTGCAAAATATATAATGAAAATTTCAGTTTCAGTTGAGTGCATTCAGTTCCAATTATGCCATATCGGTTACTAGGGGTAACGCGTTATTGGAATACGATTGTAATGCTGAAACTGTAAGCGTACATCGGTATTTATGGGGAAATTCAAAACTGTTTACAAACATCACCTGAAACGACCTCAATGCATTTATGTTAGATATTAATTAATTTTAATAAATGAAATTGGTTCTCGCAGGGGTAAATGTGTACATTTAATAATTAAAAATGTTTTCGCTTATTCACATCAATTCAACGTATACATCCTCACGTTCTGAATGGGTTAAATGTCTAACCAATGTTGGTAATCCCTAAATCTGTTATTGATATCAAGTGACAAACATTTATCGGGACATAATATATTCATAAGCCCATAGACGAATTTTAGGACCTAAATCACGATTTGATCATAATACGAACGTCAACACCCAAGCAAAGCTTTGAGAAATAGGACTTGTCACATGGATAGTACTAATTAATTTGCGTATTTATATAAAGCACCGGACTAAATGTAACGTAATATACTTAGTATGAATTCACGCCTATGCAAACTAACCTACTAATTAACCTTACTATTAATTAATTCTGTTTATCCTCTAATTAGAATGAAATATTGATCAATTCCCAAATAGAGATAGATACATTCTAAAAAAGAGATCTAGTACAATTACATGTAAAATTAATGATGCTCAGCAAAGTTACTATAATATTTAATGTTTATGTAATTTTCAGAAGGAACATTAAATAAGCATGTAATTTTACTACTTGAATCTATACTGACAAATATGAATTACTAAGAATAATAAAGGCAACAGGGAATTTCCAAGTCTAGTTTCATTAGCTATAAAAGTAGTGCTAGTAAAGAAATTCGAATTACTTGTACTCAAGTACTAATTGGGATCCATTTGAATGAAGTTCCTGTGATAAAACAAAGTTTCATTAAAATTGACTTCGATATATATATATATATAACTGCAAAAAAGGAAGAATTGGGAATCTTTCAACATTCACACTGGTGGATAGTCAAGATCAGCTATACAGCAGTAGTATCTAGTAAATAAAGGATACCAATGTTTTATTTTATCAACATACCAATACCGTTATATTTCACTGTATTTCGTCCCTACTAAGGCTGGTAAATATAATTTAATACCTCTTAATATAACTTCTTCGAACAGATTCTCCAGCGTAAGATCTTTCAAATAAATAAACGCTTTCTTAGTTCTGGATACCCTCTATATTTTAAAAGTAGTAGTCGTCATGAAATACATGTCTGTAATATATTAATTTAGTAATATGTAACATTTTTGTAGCAAGAAGCTAGACAATTTCGAGGCAGTCAATTATGTGATGTCGTTACCAAAATTACATGTTAACTACAAAATTATACCTGCTATTTTGCCTAGATTCTATACGAGAATGTCTATGCTGTATTTATAATAAAAGTAAGTATGTTTCAACCATATCACAGTGCTTTAAAGGTAGTCAATCTGAAATGATAAAACGACTTACTTTCTTTATTAATATAATGTAAAAATGGTTCATGACTCAACAAATCATTGAAGTCTTACTGCAAGTACAATGACTACATATATATACCGAAATATTATCACATTTATTATAAATATATTCCCCCAATATTTATGAGCAACAACACTCGAAAATATAATTCCTTGTGTCGCATGTAACGCTTGTAGTGACTGATATTTTTTGGTCGTAATCGATCTAAAACTGTGTATTACACATTAAACACATTCATTGAACATTACAAACTACTAGCTTGTTTTAGTTACTTTTCATATACCATACACATGTTGTTTCTTCATTTATCGTCTGTTTCCATACTCTAGGTTACGTTTACTTTACCGTGTGGAAAAGCTTAGGGCTTCGTTTAAAGCACTGTGTATGTTTGCATATTGCTTACGGTTAAAGCTTAGTTAGTACAAACAAATATATTGTACTATAATTATATATTACTTACTTGTCTTCAAAACTGCACCACTACAGTATAAGTTCACATCATCATCCACTACACTATTTACCGACTTTTATCTTTTGCTGTGAAGACAATATTACATTATAAATTAAGTATTATAGCATTAGTAATATTACAGGTTGTCAATGAATATTGAAAATTTTAGAGGAATATTACATTGATTTTCCAGGAAAATTTTTCTAGTTTATTTCAATCTTAAAAATAAAACTAAACTAAACCATTGTAGTTTTACGTGAATATTTTATTAAATGTTAAAAATCCCTTGGAAAATCAGCAAACTAAAATTTACATTACTGCCAGTAATACTACTAAGTGATGATAGTAAAATTACAATTATTTTTTAGAGTGTAGGTGAGCGGGGAAATTTAAACGAAATTCGGAGTTCTTAAATTGATATAGGCCACCGTAAAAGAATAAGTTCGCGATCTAGAATAACATCTCAACGATCCAATATCGGAAATGACACAAATTGTTAAATAAACAAGTTCTCAATGGACTTTCCTTAAAGCAACTTTTTTTTATAGATGAGTTCTCCGCTTCATTTTTTGCAAAAATGTCCTTTCCACATTGTAGGTTCATCGAAAAGGTCAGTAAATTGAAAAGACATGATCTTTTTTTCCAATATTGAAGCTGGTGTAAAGATAATATAATGGAACAATACGCATCATTGGGGTTGTTTTTGTTCGCGTCTTAGTAAATGTAAACCGAAATATGAGGAACAGACAGGCTGTGGAATTATTTATTTCAGAAAAATAAAAATTGACGAAGCATTCGAATATTTTGTTGAGCCTTTAAGCGCTTGATTTATTTTTAACTAGAATATTCTTGTCAGTAGTCCGCTTGCCTTCATCAACGTTACTTATTGTCCTGGCATATAGCAGCTTATCAAAGAGATACTTAGGTTTCTTTTTTCTCCGAGAACGAACGAAACAAAGCCAGTGTACTAATTAATAGCAAATCGACCATGTATTTTGTTTGATGGAAATTCCGTTTGATTTGTTTTCTTTTCCTCTTTATTGAATGAGCAAATAAAAATGCAATCAAAAAATTCAATACACTCTAATAATCTAGCTAAATAAATATTCTCCCTCTCTTAATTTCCTGATGTGCACATCGTGAAAAAATAAAAATAAAATAAATAGGGACAAGATTTCATTTTAATTGATTGCTTTGTGAAACGTCATAAAGTAATGTAAACAATAAATTTAAAAGTGAATATATTTTTTTCAGTACCATGAAATGTACTAACGGAGACTTTCAAAATGTCCGGGTGTGTTTCAAGTGCAGCCTACTAGCCTCTAGGATGGCTTACTTGTTGGTAAATTCAATGTTCTCGTTTGAATCAGCAAGTAAACAGTATGGAAATTCAAGGGTAACTACTTATTTTTATAAACACCACTATTATAAAGTCTGGTTATATAGATACTATGTATATTGTAAAATCCATCCTTACATATAATTTAATAATTTAATAATTTTGGAAGTATTCGTAAAAGTTTTAGATTTTATTAATGTATTGTTTATTTTACCAATGTAGTCAAGTGAAAATCGAAGTTACACTAAATACGTTATTACGGGTTCTTAGAACATTTTCGACCACATATTTTCTTAGGTTTTATATTAAATGAATAAGTAATGAAAACACAAGTTGAAATTGGACTGAATTCCGAAGCAAGATAATATATTCAATATGAATTGTTGCCGAAATCTTTGATAGTAAGTATCCTATTATCAGAGAGAGGGTTCAATCAAGTTATGAGTCATAGCCTATTGGCGCAAAATAGCACCTGCTGAAAATAGTGCAATTAATTTAAAACACAAAACCCTATTGAAAAGAAAAGTCTATAATTCAACACAATGTCTATTTTACCAAACCTAATAGTATCAGTGTTTCTAACAATAAGTAAGTATACGAAGAAATGTGTATAAAGTCATACTGTCTACCTACTGTTTCAAACAATAACATTGAATATATCGGTAAGTAGGTCGTCCTTATGTATATATATAGGTAAGAAATTCGCTTGATGAAATTATGGAAATAGTAGCAGAAGCACAGGGTGTACTTGAAACACCAGGACATTTTCAAAGTTACCGGTAGTACAGCTTCAAATTGAAAATTAATTTCCTTTACGAAGACACGAGCTAATGATATACCTCCTATTTTGGTTATCTCAAGAAAAATCTGTCATTTTCCTAATCCTATTATGGTAATTTTGGTAATACCTTATTATTTAGACGAACCACGTCACGCTTTAGTTTGGCATAATTGGAAATTTAGTCGTAGCTTCGAGGAACCGATATATAAATTAAAATTTTCGCAAAAATAAATACACTTTAAAAAACAAGATTATATCAATCCAGCTTAACCAGATTAATACGACATATTCTAATTAGAAAGCGAAAAAAAAATAACAAGACAAAATAAAGGAGAATATTAAGAAAATAAAGACAGGGAAAAACAACTAATACACCTAAAGGGAAAATTTATTGCTACAATTGGAATTTACTATTTCTACCCCAGGAGAATTTCATTTTACAAGCGAAAGTAAGAGTCCAATGAAATGATTTAATTTTCAAATATAGAAATAAATTTCCTTTTCTAAATATTTAATACAATGTATTTCGATAATTTAGAAAGGCTTTCGCAATCACTCAAACTCTTTTGACCACGGAAACCTTTCCCTAGCGAACCAAATTAACTTCCTTTAGGCGTATTTTCGGTCCACAGTTAGAGGTTTAATAAATTCTTCTTTTCGACCCTTGTTAGTTTCTTTTTCATTAATTAAATTTATTCATTCAGTATCTACATGTTACCCTACTATATTACATCACTGGAATTTTCCAAGTTCACACAAAACGTTTCGATTGCTATTATCAAATTTTAATTTCAGATAATTAAGTTAACTATTGTATGTAAAAGATGTATGTTTTATTCGAAAATTGAAACTTAACAGAACTTAAACATTTCAAAGTTTATGTTTATGTAGCTTTCGTGGTCATGTTTTAAAGGAAATAAGATTAAA
Source organism: Trypoxylus dichotomus (assembly GCA_023509865.1). Classification (NCBI taxonomy): domain Eukaryota; kingdom Metazoa; phylum Arthropoda; class Insecta; order Coleoptera; family Scarabaeidae; genus Trypoxylus; species Trypoxylus dichotomus. The sequence continues at coordinate 9,946,158 of CM042083.1, read as the reverse complement.
AAAGCTGTAATGATATCTATAGTAAACGCTACAATGTTGATGAAAAAAAGGACAAAGGTATTGTCCACTGCTGACGATGTCGAACTAATAAATTTAAAATGCATTTCAATATGGCACACAGTGCTCATATTATTCGTAACAACCCTCATTTTTTATATTTGTTTTCTACATGTGCTGCTAAATCTTTCTTTTCAAGACGGTATTTTCCCTAATAACTTGAAGTGCACAAATGTGATACCTCTTTACAAAAATGGTGATAATCTAGATAATTATCTTCCTCTAATAGTTTCTATCCTTTTCGGATGTTGGCTACCATACTATTTTAACTTTGCTTGCTGCTGCTTGGAATAATTCAGTCGTGTTCATACCGAACCAGGGTCTAAGGTTTTTCAAATTCATCTTCTACCATTACTTTCCCCTGTAGAATGCAATAGATGAGATCTATTCTCATTACTCATTATGTGTCCTAAGTATTGTAGTTTCTGAATTTTCACGGTATTAACCACTTCCTTTTCTTAGAGGTAGAGATATTGAAACAGCCGTTTTCGATCGCATGAATTTTATTATTACAGCCTTGGAGCGTAAGAATGTATCATGTTGTATTCTGCTTGATCTATCGAAGGTAGAGCACTATGGTGTTGAGGGCACAGCTTTATCCAGGTTCAAATCTTACTTAACTCATAGACAGCAGGCAATTGAAATCAACTCAAATGGTGTTCGTGTTTATTCAAATCTCATTTATACTTGTGAAAGCGTACCTGAAGGCAGTATCTTGGGGCCACTACTATTTGTTATTTATTTGAATGATGCCTATGCCCATGTTGATGAATTACGCCGATGACACTTTTTTGGTAGTTGTGGTATCTTTGTTTGGGATGGCTATCGACAATGGTACCAGTTAATCACAGTAAAACCGAAAGACATGAATTATCCTGGGCTTGTGTCTCTCAATAACCATTACTATGATGTACACCGTTTAGCAGGTCTTTTGGGTGTTGCTGTGGATGACTGTTTCAAGTGGAATAGTCGTATAGTTTGTAAGAAAATAATTACTTTCTGTTTATTGCATATGGATATTACGTGATGTGGTTAGTGTCGTCTTTTAGGGATGTAGTAGAGAATTTGATCGTATTTTCGTTAGTCGAAAAAGTCCTGCGTTTAGTGTTGCGCTTCAATTACAATTAATCTTGTAGAAGGCAGCTAAGAGGTTTTTGACCATGTTTGCAATCTATATCTTCGAATGCTTAGTTTTTATTCGAAAATAAAAATACTAGATTAAAAATAAATTACTTTTACCCCAAACAGCAGAAAAACATTATTATTAAGCATTTTTTTCTTAAATCCATTCTTGAAATAGAAAAATAAATAATGAAAAACGGAATATTTCACACCCCTATTCTCAAAATATCTTTCTTAACTATTAGAAATTAAATCGCCTTTACGCTAAAACGATGTTGTGTAACGAATTTAATCCTATTGACGTTCCAGTTGCCATACGTATTGACTGTAAACTATGACAATCAAGGAGTAATGCTACCACCCCAGATGAATATTTCAACGACGGGTGTGATTCCAACATCTGTGCAGACGTTTAGGTTCGCATCTCCCAATAAGAGTCGGCTTGTCAGTTGCTTGGCCGAAATAGTGACTAAATTCTCTTTTACAGAGTGAAACTTCTGTGTACGGGTGCTAAAAGCGCCGAGGTACCGGTTCAGCTACAGCTCAATGTCAGTGCTAACAATCGTCTGCATAACGAGACCTCCTTGAATTTTCGTAGGAACAAAATATGCTTAAAAGGTAACGTAAACAGACTTTCCTCCCCTTTTCCCGTTCTTAACAGCTGATTATAAAGTATTATTACGTTTCGAAATTGATTTGTGTGGAAATATTCCCGCGTCTCTGAAAAGTGATGTTTATGTTTAATTTAAATGGAACAGAAATCGACCGTCGGCAATACATTAGAGGAAAACCAGATTTTCCTTTTTGAAAAGCTTCATTCAGATCAGCATGAATCACATTGCAGTCATTATATTGTTATTTCTTTCTTTATAGAATAAGATCGATGCAGTCAATATTTTATTTTAGGAATATACAGATCTTTTAAATTAAATGGTTCATCCTGTGATTGTAAATATTATATTTATTAGCTAATTTTCACACTTAAAATCAAGAGAAAAAAATCATTTGAAGATAAATCAGGCAACTTAGTATCTTATAGATTTAGATGTAGATTTTCCGCTGCAGTAAGGATTTATTTTTATGAAAATCAACACTGCTTCAGCATTATAAATAGTAACTGTCATTATTGAAAAAAATAAAATAAAATAAAATTACAAGAAGAAAGCAATTTCACCAGGAACGATATCTAAAAACATAGTCGCGACTACAAATCGACTATTTTATCTGTATACTTGTGTATTAAAAGAGAATATTTCATATATAAATTTTTTTTTTGCAAGTCAATGTGTACGTAGATAACAGAGTTAATTTGTGGTAATTTTAAGGGTAAGCCGTATACACCTTCTGTGGATATCGCACGAGTTTTCCCCAGATACATTATTAATTGTGTATTCAGCAGGATGTAAAAATTGAATAATAAAGTCCCTATACGTGTTTACTTATATCGTCGCTATTCCTCTCACCATATTTGAACAATTTAACCGAGCAACATGTTACAATGTTTTATGCAAACATAAACAACAAGTTTAAAAGTACAGGAACGGCGTTTGCTAAAAAACAATAGCATCGCGTTATCGGTAGAATAACAAAAGGTTTATTTAATATAAACCGCGTAATTTGAATTCAATTATTTCTTCTCGCAGATTAGTTCGATTATATTTTCCTTTTTTTCCCAACCGTCCATTCAATACATCGGGCATCCTCCCCTTTCCAAAACGTGTTTATTTTTAAAATGTAAATCTCCGTGCAATTTTCTGATTAATGCCGACTATCCAAATGTGAAAAATTCCCGTCCGCTTTACGGTAGCGCTCTTTTTTTGTGTCGCGAAAAAATTCCGGATGAAATATTAAATAAGATTTGGAATTGTTTAAAAAAACGTGTCACTTGTATATCCTTCCGAAAGGAGATTTAATTTCGTCAATTATATTTCCTGAATTCAATGCACACGTCACAAAAGTTTCGTACTTCGATATTTCAAAAGTTGCTTATTTATTCGACCAATTTATGTTTAGAAAAAGTTCCACCCCAAAATAACGTAACGTACCTACTTGAAATTTGAAGCAATAAATCACGAGTCATTAAAAAACTTTTTTCAACAATAGCGCGAACTCTAGATTTTCTCTGCTTGGATAAATTTTAAAATGTAACTAAGTGAATTTAACTTTTCGCGACAAATATCACATTTGTCGTTATTAAGTATTTTTTTGCCTCAATGTAAAAATTACGTCAATCGTCAACGTGAAAGTTTTAACAAGATATTGAAAATCTTATTTGGTTCTTTTCGTAAATAAACATCTTCATATAAGCTTTATGGTTCGAAATGGGACATTTAAAGAAGTAAGAAGAAACTACACAGACTGCTCCCATTAATTTATTTATTTATTTTTTTTTGAAATATGAAAGTAAATGCAAAATTTAACAATTAATTTATTAACTACATTATTTGTAACGTACACATACCATCTATATATATAGAGACAGTAGTTCATTCCAATAAAGACTTTTGTTGTAACTTATACTATTTTCAGTTGTATTAATTGTTAATTTGACAGAGTATTCAGATGCATGCATGATTTGAATGAAATGATTGAATCTTATTCTAGAAAAGGACGTAATTTGACGGACAATAGCAGTATTCTATTGAAGATTGTTTAGAAGAATATAGAAATGAGTTTCCCAAATTCGTCTTTGATTACGATAGTTTTCGGCACACACTTAAATATTGCATTAAGGTTTTTCAGGGAAACAGAGAGTGTTAAATAGAAAAAAGGCAGACTTCTCGTAGCAGGGTTAAGAGGACGAATAGCTGTGAGAAAGCTATTGCTGAAGCAACAAAATAAGGAAAAGAAACTGAAATGACCCCCTTAAAAAATATTATAAAGCATTATGGAGAGATCAATCCAAATTCTAAACTTTTGATATAAAACGTTGATTATTTCTGTGGGGGTAGATTGGCGAAAGAGTAGGCGGAAGTAATGCGATGGTTTGGGATTGTTTTGGTGCTATAGTTGTAGGCGTTTTGATAAAAAAACAAGCGCTATGCTTACTAGGGAAGATAACGATTCCAAACATTCATCTCGATTATGTAGAACTTATAGTTATCACTCGAGAAAGAAGCCAAGTTTGTATGGATGATTTGGCCAAACCAATATGTTGCCAATAGAGCTAGTGTGAGGCACGAGATCTTTGGCAGAAGCTCCAGATAGCATTGACTGAAATTTTTGGAATTGGACCTTTAGATGGTTTTCGCCTCTAGCGTGGTTAACACGTCGAGTTATCATGACCTTCTTCCAAAGTGGTTTCGCCTCTAGCATGGTTTATACGTCGAGTTACCGTGCCACTCTGATTCTCCCGGCTTTTCTCTGGTAGAAGCCTCCTATAACGGAGGCCAAAAGTCTTTTCCCCTTTTTTCCTTCATATTTTTTCTTTGTTTTCCTCTTATTTTATTTTATTTTTCTCCTCTTATAGCTTATCATGACACGGTCTAATTCCGGAAATATTTCATTCATTACAGACTTTGATTATGGAAGCCTACGTATTCATTTCGATTATCTGGAATTTCTGATCTTCTTCATTGTTAAACATGTGATATCAAATATCTATTAATAAATATTACTACAAACCAACTATTCTTCTCACAGCAGCCTTGATAAAGCTCCATGCAACTGGAAGGAAACTATGCCAGACTCATGCAATTATAACGCGGTTTTAGCTCGAAAATCTAATTTCCTTAAAATAAAACAAAGACTAGGGAAGTCTAGAACTACATATTACTACAAACCAACTCTATATTTCAATTCAAATCAAAGAAAACGTCTATTTTACAGTAGTCTCCATACATATGGATGGTAGTGTATATGTTAAAAGGTAAATTGAAGAAATTTTCACCGTCTACAACATGAAGATGGAATAGCAACTTTCAAATAGATTTGATTTTATAATAAGTTATTTGAAAATTACCTAATCTGAGATGATTAAGTGGTATCATATCAAAAAAAGGAAATAATGAAGAAGAAAACAAGGAATCCAACAAAATTTCTTCCTTTCTTAGTAGCTATTGTATCTAGAATAAATTAGACATCATTACTGAATCGATAAAAGTTCATTTTACCAGACGATTATGGCCCGAAAAAAGATGTACTTAAAATGTCGTCTGGACACATTTTTTTCTCTCTAAACGATAGCTTCACTTGATGGTTTAATGCATGAAATTCCCAACACGCGAAGTTTTGCTTCACTACAGTAATTGCTTTTAATGGCTAAATGTTTTAGGAGCTGCTTATTATGTAAGTTAGAAGCGAGCGACTTAGTTCATATTAAATAAAAATTTTATTAGTATCTGTCTAAGGGGAAAACGCCCGTATATGCATATAGAACTTGTAAAATTAATGACCTGACAATTATTCGTTCACATCGCGGAGTAGAGTTGAATAATTCAAGCTAGTATAAAACAACATTTTTCGTATAGAACATGTGCTAACCGAGGAAATTGCACGGAGTAGTTACTTGTGTAGTTAAAACCCTAACCAAAAATCAATAAATGACAGTCCAATACACCTATACAAATGCATAATTTATGTCGCCTCAAGGCAGGTGTTCCTTCAATAATATCGTAAGGTATACGATATAAAATTTTTACAGGTACTACTTAAAAGGTTGTTTTAAGCAAAGTTACTTTTTTAGGAATCGGACCACCTTTAGATACCATCACACTTAATCCCGAAGAAATAGCAACCTCAAAAAACTTTCTATACATAGCGATGGCTTGTACCATAGCTGTAATTATCGTGGTAATACTCACATCAGCAATATGTATAAGATCAAAAAAACTAACTACTCAAGAACCTCAGTAAGTTTGATAAGGTTACGAAACCCTATGAATTAGATCCATACTAAATTATTTATATTCACGTAAGAAATCGATTTGAAATATACCCCTTAAAATTTTTCTTTTATATTTTATTAAATTATTGCTTCTTTTATAATGCGTTCAAATCTAGTGTGTTTGGTCGGGAGTTTATAAAATGTTTCTTTTATACCTCTGTCCTTACACGGTATAAAAAAAAAACATGGTATTGATCTGGTTCTAGGTAATAAAACATCGGTTTATAGCTCGAAAACGTGGTTACCTCCGACGTTTAAGGTTTAACCGGACTTATTTTGCAGTTATATGAGCGCTGTGTACGACAATAATCAACATGTATTTGTACGCTTGGATTCAGCCATCGGCCGAACACCAAGTGCTGGTAGTGGGAGTTATGCAACGATAGCTAGTATTCATAAACCTCCACCTTCTCCTTCCCCTTATGCAACTAGTGATGCACTAAGAGTTTCGTATTATTCTTCTTCTCAGTTGATATTTTTGGCCCAGGTAAGTGCCTTTTACACTTAACGAATCACCCTGTACAATGACAATAATCTTCCTTTAATTTTTCCTCTTTCTAATAAAGTATACTAAATTATTAGTAAGGCTGCAGAAACGAGAGCTTTCGTAGTAGCGTACGACTCGGTTACAATCAATATTTTAGTTTGATTATGTTGTTGATGTAGAACGATACAAAAATTTGCTATAGTATTGTGCTTTTCAATAATGATTCAGTCATACTCCTACGGCGAGGTGAAGATATGTTGGCGAATTTAAAAAGACATTATATTTGCACTCTTGGTTTTAATTAAGCTCTTATGTATATTTCGAAAATCTAAATTCTTATTTATAACCGCACACAATTTATAGTTAATCTTCCTATACTATCTGTTAAATTTCCTAACGAAGTTTCCATGATTTACCGAAGGAAAGATAATTAAATAATTATTTCCTGAAAATCCACGTGAAACTCAGGCAAAATTGTTTTCATAACTACAATTAAATAAAAATAGATAAAACAGCGAAATAGAATTAGAACTTTTGCTATCAAATTAGTACTAGTTTTTATGATTTTAGATATCCTTTAAAGATTCACAACCTAAACGCAAAAGAAATGATGTTAATTTGATCGGATAATGTTTATCAAAGTTTACCAAAGAACATGTGAGCATGAAGACCCGGTTTAACCAGTTAACTACGAAATTTAGTTTTGAAACTCCCACAAGGAATGACGAATACATATGCCACTGTATGCCCAAAACAAATGCTTCTGAGTAAAAAATTAACAATTCATTGTTTAAAAAGATATTACTAGTCAAAATGATGTCGTTCGCATGATATTCGTACTCCCGGTTTTCAGTTAAAATCTTGTCTATTACATACTATAGTTTGAAAATCAGAGTTTTTTCGTAATTTGGAAATAGTATCTGAAGGAATTAAATAATTTTCGAAAATTTGCTCTGAGTATGGATTTCGCTTTCTAAAACCAGCCGCTGGCTTACTGAAATTACTTGGGTTTCTTCTGGATTTAAATTTAAGATACAAGTTTAATAATGTATAAAACTTTCTCATGATATAAAAGAGCCTTAAGCCACGCTTCTCATCTCGTCAATACCGACTGTGGTTTCTAAGGAATCCCCGGAGAAGCTACTCCAAATGCGTTTTGAACACTTCCTAAAAACTTTTTTGGTATAAACTATAAGTTGATCTACTAATAAATTCAGGTGCAAGATCACATACATGTAGCAAACAGATTACATAAAGCGATTGAATACAAGATTTCCAGCTTTAACCATTGTTCGAACTTCAATTTGTAACCAAGATTACAAGTTGAGCTGTCGACTGTAATTAACTAGCAGGCAATCTCCATACCGTAACATATTTCCCCCAAAACTTTCGAAGTTCTTCATTGTCTACAATATTTAGTGGAATATTGCGGTGTTGTTTGTTATTAACATGTCTTTTGTACACAAAAATGTTGTAGAATGTAATCATATGCTTTCGAAATATATCATCGCTGTCAATGAGAGTGTACACTCGTTTCTGCAGGTTTAAATATTAGACATATTAAATGCGGGAAATTCGCAGTTATGGAATTTTCGAGGAAATGCGTGTGAAGTATTGTGGTTATCCCTTACAATTTTAGCAGCATTTCACGCGACCATCGCCTGTCAGAATGCTCGTTTATTCAAGTACCTCGCAAACACAGTCAAGAGGGTCCTCCGAGCCGTATTAAAAAATCTAGATTGAAAGGTGTATACGATTTGACGGAATAAACCTATAGTAAATCTTATTGTGATTTCAACGATAGACTTTGTCAATAATAATAAAAAAAGCACGATTTATAAATTGATCTTTTAATAATGGTTTCATCAACGTGAAATGTTTTGTTTAAAATTGTAGGGAAATATATATATATACAAAGACAAAAGTTATAAAGCATATTTCGATAATGATAAGTTATTGCATTGAATTCAAAATAAGCCTTTAAAGAAAACGGACATCGTGCAACAAGTTTAATATTTTTATTGTATATCTGTCGATTCGTCATAGTTAATAAGAACTCTTATTTCATGATATTATTGTTCTTTTTTACGCTATATATGTTATTTATTTTCTATAATCAGCCAATTTAAACGATATAATGAATCGACAAATCTAATTGTAATGGTTTCAAAACTGTATTATAAGACATAGCACCCTAAGTCTTAGTAAGTCAATAAATTAACTAAAACAAATGTTCCAAATCGTTCAGGAAGTACACAAAACATATAGGGTTAATATTGACATTCTAAAATTAATTCGAAAGAGAAAAAAATCATTTCTGGGGATGTATACGTAACAGATTGATTCCTATAAGTTTCCTACGTCGGCTGAGATTCGCATAAGAAGAAATTTGCCATCAGTTATGGTGAAAAAAGATAAGCTCGAAGGGGTATAAGGGAAAGATCCCGATATGCAATTCCAACAGCGACAGTAACATGCTCTAGCTCAATGTCTAAAGTAAATACCGTTTGAGACCATTCCCGAGGGATTAAGATGGCTTAGTCATACCCCACAGCACATTCAATTTACCATAGTTCGAGGGTTGATCGCAACCTGGAAGTATGAGACAAAGACACGACGATCAGCGCGTCTATCAAATATACATACATTAAAAATCTTTATCGAAGAATCGTAACAAGAGGGAGAAAGGAAAGGGCTTTGCACGGGATCTATTTACAAGAATATTACGTGCTAGCGAATAAGGAATGAACATCTCAAATAAATTCCTCTCGCCGAAAGATAAAGTTTTATGTCTGAGGTGTTTAAAAGTAGATAATGTAATTTTCACGGCTTGCCTTTATCTTGGAATTTTCAAGAAAAAGAAAACCTTGCTATTTTTACTTCATAAGAGACATAAACTTGTTACGTTTAAAGACGATTTTTAACGGAATTAATTTAGTTAAATATTCTAATTAGTGCTTCATGGTGTAATCTCTTCGTATTATACAATATTTGAGAACGGTTTCTATTGTTAATTTCAGAATTCTATTGTTAATAATTTTTATTTCATCATGTACGATATAATAGACTAAACAAGGACGTGGTCAATGTAAGATAAAGCAGGTGAATACAGCCATGAGTCAGATGAATAGTGGTCCTGCTGCCTGTACTAAAGCGATTATTTTTCCTGGGGGTTGGGTTTCGTAATATCAAGCGCTCTCAATAGAGAAGCAACAATTGATAAGTGTCGGCTACTATAATAGTTTCAAGCAGATATTTGGGGAATAAAGGGGGAACCATGTAACGGAAGATGAGAGGATATAGTAACTATTAGTTCGCTGTATATAAAGCTTCGATCATCATTTTGTACGTTACACTAATAGGATTACTTCGTATTGAAGTAATAGTAATTTTAGTTTAATTATTGTAGTGATCTAAGGGGGGAAAATTCATATATACTATATGAACCTGGTAACAGAATCATTCAAATTAATATTCAACTACAAAGAAACACAAATGCAAGAGAAAATAACATTAAAAAAAGTTATTACATTTTACACAGGTCAACAGAGTTAGACAGACACCCTACGAAATCAGGCATTACCTTTCTGTTTATAAAAGCTTCTAAAAATATTCAAAATTTTAGTTATTGTTGAATATGTACAAGGATGGCGCCATAAATTCTCGGATTGATATCAAAAAAAAAAAAGAACTTGGAACAATATAAGAAATTTTATTTTTCAATGTAATCTCACTTAACTTCTATACATTTATTACAACGACAATGGACTACAAAATCGGTTTTGGGTCGTCTCCACAGCAGAAAGAAGTCGAGGTACCCATTTTGCACTAATTTTATTCATACCCAAATGTTAATGGAGAATTCGGGGAATACTTTCGGGTGAATATGTCTGTTATCACTGCTAATTCCTTCACTTTCAAACGGCGATCTTCAATAATTGAAATTTATTGAGGCGTTATCACTTCAATTTTCAGAATTTTCCAGGGATTCTTGCTCCAAAGGGAAACATTTTGCCCACTCTTTTACAGTGGAATACGAAGGAGATGAATCACAGTAAACGCCGTCTAAACGTTGTTTTATGTGATTAGGCGTACACCCTTCGCCTATTGTGCACCCATAATTTTCCTAACTTGAGTCCGTCAAGCTGAGCATCCCCAAGGTGAACCTGTCTTTCCCTGCAGATTGCAGGGCAGTCGACAAGAAGGTGCACAGGAGTTTCCTCTGCTCTCCCGCACTTTCTACATGAAGGAGAGTTTACTAGACCCATGCGATGCATGTGTTTATTCAGTGCGCAGTGTCCAGTTAAGATCGCTGTGAGTGCTCTCAGTTTGGTCCTGCTCATTAGGACTGCCTTACACAGTCTTCCCTCACCTGGATAAATCCCGAGAGATTTACAGTGTCTTGAACCGTCTACACCGTTCCAATAGGACCGGTGATTGGCGGCCAACTCGGATCTAACGTAGGTCTTAATACTGCCATAGGTACTCCCACACGTCGGTTCAGGACCTGAGAATGGTCGTCCACTGGCATCTTTTGCTAGCAAATCAGCTATTTCGTTCCCTTTGATCCCCGAATGGCTTGGCACCCATTTCAGCATAACGCTGCAATATTTCGCCAGTTGTTGCAGCGTTCTATGGCACCCCAACACCACTTCAGAGTCAAACCTGACAGGTTGTAGCGCCCTAAGAGCGGCTTGGCTGTCCGATAGGATTTCCACTCCTTCCTGGTCATGTGCGTAGTTCGGAGAGTTCTCTGCACATGTCTGGATGGCAATTACTTCTGCTTGAAAGATGGAGCAGGAGACCCTTAGACTGATAGTCTCGCCATCCGGTTCTCCCTCTTTCCAAATTCCAATATCTGTGCCATTCGAGGTTTTCGAGGCGTCCGCAAACCAGCGGGAAATCCCCCGTCTCGATTTGCTTGCACATGCCTTTATTGCTTCGCCGTTGGGAATTATTACATTGTATCCCCCAGCAAAGCTATACACGGGCCGAATTTTGTCGGTCCTCATTGACAGCGGTGGTCTCCGAACTTGCCAGAGAACTAGTCACGTTGGTTGGCTGGCTACTAAAAACTACCATTCTTTGAACCGTGATATTTATAGCGTAGACTTTGCACATGTGCATGCATGCCTTGACGGAGTTTGGATACACTTGAATCTGTATAACCCTGTCAGGCCGAGAATTTATGGCGCCTAACTCGTACAACTTCTGGAAATGGTTCTAGATAGTCTTTGGTGAACCTACCCAAGACGATATTTCAGCATGGCAATGCAGCTATTTTCTCTTGCATTTGTGTTTCTTTAAATTCAGCATTAACTTGGATGCATAATTTGCCGAAGATATTAAGTTCATATGGAACTATAGATATTTCACCGAGTGCATTATAAAAAACAACCTGTATTTAAAGTTTTAACATTTATACATTGTATTTGAAGGTACCTAATTTTCGTCGCTATTCTAACATGAAAACTAATAAGTATTTGCTATAAAGCTATGCATTGAAGATCATTTCTACTATTCCATATGTATTAAACTACATTTGAAATAAGTGTTGAATTGTTTCTGGCACTGATTGACACTTTGCCGTTGAATATTTTTCAATTTCCAGATATGCAAAATTGTTTGTCGCTTCCCCTCCCTCTGTAGGAACTTGATATTTCATACGTTCACGTTCTTTACCAATCTTTCTAAGCTATTGGTACTGACAGTTTGTTGAATATTACGATATTTACCTGTATGTCTTTTCATGTTAGGATTTAGATTTGAATATTTAAATACGAAAAAAAAAGGATACCTTTTCTCCGTGTTACAGGCGCCACTTCAGGATCCACATATGTGCGATCCTACTGGCCGTCTGAGGTCGCTGTCAATAACACGCACAAATATTAGTATGGGAGATCGTGCACAAGAGGGCACTTTTAGTCAGATCTTCCATGGTATGTTAAATACCCAAGAAGCCGTCCTGATCAAAACGGTCAGCGGTAAGTTTGAAATTAAAAGTGTAACACCAAAAATAATTGGGCAAATTTCTTATATCCGGAAGTTTCTTATATCCGTTTTTGTTTGCTTCTCGTTCCAGACGTTGCTTCTAAACTACAAATATCGTTATTTCTAAGGGAAGGGACTATGATGTACGGAATGGTGCACAAGAACATTCTTCCGATTATTGCTGCAAATATTGACAATATCCGGAGGCCCCTTCTAGTTTATCCTTACATTAATAGGGGCAATCTTAAAAGGTACAGATTCTTTTCGGGGATACGCAATATGTTTGAACAAAATAAACGCTTCACCATGTTTATTTTAAAATTAAAACAGAAGGCTATTCACGTATATCGGAAACAAACATTAATAACATTTTGAGAAATCTATTCAATGGTATTAAAATTTTATCTGAAATAAATTTTACATCAAGAATGGCGTAACTTCTAAGTAAAAAAAACTGCGGATATTTTTTTAAGATCATGTTTTAAATCTATCGTACGTCGATGGTGAAAGTAAACGAAAAAAAATTCCAGCATGTAAAAGTATTAGATAAATTTCGCAAGTTTTTTTATAATTTTCGGCCTGTAAAGTAAAGTACACGAAGAATAAAGAGAACAACCCTAAATTTAATAAACTAATAACGTTTGCAAACGTAAGAATGAAGTTGGTGTTAAGCACCGACATTTTTAAGCAGTAGTACGAGGGTGGATCTCTATACTGTACCTCTAACCCCCTTACAGTAAAACTACAGTGTTCCAACATCTCAGCAGCCTCCTGGAAAAATCCGACCTCTTTTTTTTTGTCCGACCTCTGCAAATCACCTCTCTACAGCTTGCATCACATAATTACTGAAATATTTTGTCCCACGTAAGATTTCATTTCATTTGGGCAACAGCTTGTATTCATTAGGGGCTAGATCTGGTAAATATCGTGGGTGCTCCATTAATTCAAAGCCTGCTTGGTATATAGCACTCATAGCAATACCAGATGTATGACTGGGAGCATTATCCTGATGGAACAGCATACCGTGCCCTAATTTTCCTCGGCGTTTCTCTACACTATTGTGCATAGTAGGCCTTTGCAATGCTCTGTCCCTTTTGCAGATAGTCAGTTAGGATGATATCTTGACCATTCTAAAGCACAGATAGCAAAGCTTCTCCAACAGATGGGACGATCTTAAATTTGCGTGGAGGAGGAGAACCGTTTCCACTCGCTACTTCGCACATCTATGGTCACATACCGATTAAGAAAGTTCTCTTTGTTTGCTTGGTACCTTTCATTAACCTACATTACCATTCAGGACACCCATCTCGCATTGGTCTCTTTCATATCTAACTCTATTGTCAGTATGTTGTGCACCATATGATATAATAAGCCAGTATCTTCGACAATGTCCCTGTCGGTTTTGCAGTACGATATCGTGTACCTTTTTAATGTTTTTGGCTGTTGTTGCCGCGATAAGAAGACCATCTGCATGTTGGTTTTCATAGGATCTTTTTCCGCATTTAAAATCTCGGCACCACTGACTATATCATAAGCCACAATGTCTTCATGAATTTGAGTTGGCGTTATGTCCTTTTCCTGGAAGTATTTTATTACGGCTCTTTGTTCTACATAATCCATGTATAATGAATAGTCATGATACACAATTCAAGAATTAGCCACAGCACAACAACACTTTGAGATACAAACTTCATATTACGTAGATACGATCTACAAATCCCAGTTAACTAAATGTCAAAAACCTTAATCAAACAACCAATTAGAAGTAGGCGAGGGGTGAAACATGAGGATCCACCCTCGTATTTTAAAATTCCTTCAAAGTATGGGCAAATTTTCGAAGCCTACGATTCAAAATCTATTGCGTGTGAGAATCATGTTATGGAACACAGTAAAAAAGGTAAGTGAAATAAAGGAATAAAAGTGAGGAAGTGGGCTTTAGGAGTTTATTTACATAAAAAAAGGAAGTGCTAGAATTTTAAAGAATCTTGATTGAAATGTAAATATGTAACGCGAAAAATACTGTTCTTTGTCTCGTGGTATAGAAAGAAAAATTTTGAATAATTTAGCTAACTCATTTTCAAATGGTGTATTTTTGTAAATTGCCAGTCACTGATTTAATTATTTCTTTAAAGATTAGTTGGTTTAAAAATGTAAATAAATAAGCATATATTATTCGGGAAATAAAAGGAACATTGCCTAACAAAGGCGTTCAACAAACAAAAGTGATGCACCATAAAAGACGAAAGATTTATAGTTTTTGGTCAGTATATAAGAACGTTTGTACATATATACACATATACAAACCAATTCATATAGTTTTTTTGCACCTCCTCTATTGTAAAGGCAATCTCGTAATAATATTTAGGTTATTTCGAAAGCCTTTTTGCACAGCCATATAAAGTGAAGGCCGCAAAGTCAGTTTCGAAAAATAAAAGTGGTCGTAAAGAAATTTCGATTTTACGAGCCCCTGCACCCTTTTAGGTTCTTAACGAAATGCCGACAACGAGATATTGAGCAATATGCACTGTCCACCAGGAATTTAGTGGAAATTGGTATTCAAATTATACTCGGAATTATGTATTTACATTCCCAATGCCTCTGCCATAAAGATATAGCTACAAGAAATTGCGTGTAAGTTAGTTATATGCATGTATATTATTTATTATTTAATTTAAGAAGGATATAGTATGCAAATATTGTACATAGTGTAAGCGAAATTTTTTTTTTTTTAGTAACCTCACTCAATAATAATTAGTAAACAAATGAAATTCTTAAACAAATATTACAAAACTCATCCTTATATATTATGTTTGTGAGATACTTGTATGTTTTGGAGAGGTAACGAGCTTTTAGTTATCATATATGTTGAATACATCCATACACGGCTATCCATTAGAATTTGCTCTATTTAATCTTAATCGTCGTTATTTATAACACGCGTTCAGATAAATTTTACCTCAAAGGAGACTTTGAAATTAAAATTATGTCGTAACTTGTTACTGAAACTTTTAATACGAATTTTGGTTGGTACAAGTTGGGAAACTCATCTCTAACTTCTTCTAAACAAAGAATATATTTCCATTATCCGTCAATCTTACATCTGTTTCGAGAATAATATTCAAGCATGAATGATTTCTGTTATATAGTAAAACCATTTTAAAACGAACGAATACTCTCTCAAATGAACAATTAATGCAAATGGAAATAGTACAAGTTTTCATCTTAACAAACATTTTTAGATCGTCGTGTATATACAAAATCAATAGCAAATATCGTAATCAACTTTCCCAAAAGAAAATACCTCTTTTTAATCCTTTTATATTTTATTCATATTTCTGTGTTAAAATTCTCTGTACGCTTCCCATACCTTATCTGCTTTATCGTATTCTCCACCTTTTTTTTCCCGAAATTCTGACAGGGGACGAAAGATTCTTTTTGAATCTATTTACATAATGAAGCGTTAGAAATGCTATTTCCATAACATATGTTGCAATAAAGGTATACTTGACAATTTACCTTTTATAAAATGCGGTCCAATATCCAAACCTTACACGTTACCACAATCTATCAACAATATTTGTATACATTTCCAATATTTGAGCAAATAAGAATCAAATGCACGAGTGTTATATTTCCTGCTTTCAATAAAAATCGTAGGTTGATCTATTGCGTAAAACTGAAGCAGATTTTGATTATTTTGTTAGTATAGGAGCGGTTATTTGAACTCGAATTGCGGTAATCAAATTTACATACTGAACCCAAGATAAATCAGTTAAATTGAACAAAAGCTTTACAATTAAGCGGTGTTATTTTTCTTTTTTATTTCAGAGATACTTGAAAAAACAAGAATAATGTAATTTTCGTTTTTATTTTCTCATGAGCTCATTTCAAGAGATTACAAAAAAGAAAAGCGCTTTATGATTGTTATTTTTATTCTATTAGATGACACTGCTATCGTTTTTGAATAGCGTTTATTGTTATAAAATTAAATGCAGTACGTGAACCTTATATGTTTTCTTTTGTCCCTTCATATTTTAAATACATCACTTTGGCTCATATAAAATTAGATTCCATAAAATTAAATTAACGATCAATAATTTTTATTAGAGACTATCAAATAAATTACCATTAATAAAGATATATATTTCTAAATATCGGGTGTTATCAGTTGTATTAGCAACATCATTTTCTGTAGCAATTGTTGATTCTTTTGGGGTTAATTTGGTTTAGCAATTCATCATAGATATAGGCGGAGGATTAACCAGGGAACTATATATTGATGCTATTATAAAGGAATAGAAAAAAAAATGCGCTAAAGGAATACGTTTACACCAGAACACCACCCTAGATTCTATCTTATATACTGACGACTTACTCCTAGCAGAAACAGAGGATGATCTGCAGAAAGGGATATATACTTTACAAAAAAACTATCAAAACTATGAAATGAAAATATCGACAAATAAAACCAAAACCATGGCTTTCTCGGGTAAATGTACAATTAGGACAAACATAGTCATAAACGATACTGTACTGGAACATCTGAAACACTTTAAGTATTTAGATTGCGATGTATCTTATGATCGAAACAAAGACATACAAGAAAGATTGAATAAATTCCCACATAATATACGATGCAAGTGACGAGGTTTCCAACCAGGGCGGGATTATATAGATGTTTAGGAAGAAGAAGTGTAGACAGACCAAATAAAAGATGTGTTCAAAAATTATCATGATCAGAACGTTACAGTCAACGGTGAGAGGTACAGAGACATGATTACCAACATTTTCGTGCTTCAATAGGAAGCCATTAATGTTACAGACATATGATTTCAACAGGACGGCACCACATGCCACATTAATTTACTGAAAGAGATATTTGACGAACGATTAATTTCACGAAATGGACCTGTTAACTTACTAACATTAGGTTACCGATAAGCCAGAAATAATTGAGCACTTGGAAGTCAATATTCGACATGTTATTGCCGAAGTATAGTCTGATTTACTTTAAATGTGTGAAGAAAATTGGACCACCAAATTAGGCCATGGATTTTAAGTTCTATATCTCTAAGAAAAAACACCCTACATTTCTGGAGTGACAGTAATAATTGTTGTTTGCATTTTTAAATGTAACCCCATTGAAGGAAGTGTAATGAAAAAGATCTTCATCACTTTCTGGCGTACTATTCACAGAAATGTGGTCTTCGTTATTGAATCAAGTAAGTCTTTGAAAAACTTTAAAGCTATAGGAAGGAAATAAATCAAACAGATTTTTGGCTTGGACGTCAGCACCACATCTAAATACATAGCAAATTGACGAAAAATTTTTGCAGGGAAGTTCAAATACTGTACATTTTGTTCTGTAAACGAAATTGATTCAATTTTCCGCAACATCCTCTTATTATTGATTCTTATTTGTCTTTGGAAACCCAAAAAAATTGTTCAAATTGAAATACTGCTAATGTCCCTAGTTTTTTTTTTCTCTTAGAATTGATGATAAACTCCAGGTTAAAGTAACAGATAGTGCACTATCCCGCGATCTATTCCCTGATGATTACTGTTGTTTATATGATAATGAAAATAGACCAGTTAAATGGCTAGCTCTAGAGAGTTTATTGCATAAGCAATTTACAGCTGCTTCCGATTTGGTAAGTACATTTCGTGCATGTGGTACAAACTTAAAAATTACATCAAAGAAGACGTTTCAATATACTTCAAAAATATTTGGCAACAACTATAAGTGGTCATACTTAACGATGTGAATGAATTTTATTTAATTCAAGGCTAGACATAGGTTAATAACCTTGATTCAAAAAAAAATATCTTAGAAGTGTTCTTAGTTGTACATATATATACCATACCTTCGGTTAAATTTTCGTTTAGAGTAGTCTATGATTTTTAATTTAAATTTGGGAACACTGTGGAACAGTATTGTATTTCGAAAACCAAACATGGACAATTATCATCTGACTGATTATAATTAAGTTGTGAAGTTAATCTTATTTATAGTGAAATGTTTTAAATAAGTTATATTATGTTGATAGTAAAGATCGTCTTCGTCATGTGGGGAAAATGAAATAAGAATTTACACAATCCTACTGTATTCAGGAAATAAAATAAGGACACATTATCAGTAATAACCAAAAGAAAGAAAAAAGCTTCTATGTTTAACTGGTACACTAGGATTACTGGTCCAACTGTCAGGTGGTCCTCATAGTTTGTTGTGTTTGTGCCGTTACCATGACGGCCAAGATAGTTTGGCATTCGTTGTTGTTACTGTTCATTTAGCGTTACCCAGGGAGCACGTGTAACATTCTGCTACGGACGCGAACAGCTTTGCCCCCAAATTTTGTGAAATTAATCTTATTTATTGTAGTATTTACAGAAATGCGTTTATTGCCCTCTTGTATCAATGAATGCATGAACTGTGCGTTTCATGTTTTCAAATGTGTTTGACAAATGTTCAACAGTTATATTATTATAAAATTCTGTAATACTATTGCAAAGATCTTGGATAGTAAAAATCGTAGTACTCTTCCTACTAAACAAGTGTTTGCTCAGCTGTTTGTGCTGGAACATTGTCTTCTGCAGTCTATCTTCAACACATTCTGCAGTGCCTTTTTTAGGTGATCCTCTCCCGGATTTACGATGTACTGTCCACATTTCAAGAAATCTGTTAACATAACCAACAATTCCTACGTAATTATAAAAAATCAGGGTGCTGTTGACGAAAATCCTGTATACATTGATTAGTTGCATAAACCCCCTGTGTATTTACTAATGTACCAGTTCAAAGTTTAACTTTCGAAAAGCATTACTGTTCCGCAGTGTTCCCCAAATTTAAATGAAAATCGTCAACTACTCTAAATGAAAATTTAATTAAAAGCATGGTATATATACATCCTTGTGAAAATTTAATATTTCTATTTTCCAAATTCTTTTCCTTTATTGGATATTATCGCTGAAGTGGTCCTATGGCGTCCTTTTATGGGAATTAACTACGTTAGCACAACAACCATATGCAGACATCGATTTCTTTGAAATGCCGAATTATTTGGAAAGCGGTTACAGGCTACAGCAACCAGTCAGTTGTCCCGATGAATTGTAAGTATATTTCTGACTATCTTACATCTACTCCATAATAATACCACATTTTCCGTATTCAAATTTAGATTTACAGTCATGAAATGTTGTTGGTTTACTAATCCACTTGAAAGGCCAACTTTTGCGCAACTGTTAACCTACCTTCAGGATTTTCAAACGGCTTTAAGAAAATATATCTAAATCCATGTAACCGATATATGTTTGATATTCAATATTTACCATTAAAACATAGATATAAGAAAATAAAAAACTTTGCTGTATAGCTTTAAAATAAGTATTTTTATGGTCATATTATTATAATCAATAATAACTATTTTGAAGTAAATAAGGAAAAAATGACAAAATAAATCAGGTCCATATATTTTTTTGCCTTAATGGGACCACAATGACGCCCATTCAAATGGTCAAAGAAATTAATATGTGCTTCTCAAATTTAACTTAGTAACCATAAATCAAGATTGATAAAAAGAGCTTAAGTGCCAAAATATCAACTTATTGACTCAAGATCTGGAAATAAACATTCTTTTTAATCTTCCTCTTTTCAACGACATATCCCAAATTACTCATAGATAACTCATTTCAAAAATATTTCTACCTACTATCCACACAAAATGCAGTCATAAACTTCATTTCCACTTATTGACTTAATAACTTGATGTGATATTAGAATAGCAACGATTCCTTAGATGTACTCACCAATACTAATAATAATCAAAAAGAACTAAATATCAGACGTAGTTACTTCGGCGGTTACCATTTTAGTTTATACAATTTAACAAGTGCGCTGGTCAAAAGAAAACCGTAGCTTTCTTTTTTTGGAACACTTCCATATAATCTAAACCTAGTTTCTAAACCAATTCTACCTCTTTAAAAACTGAATTTATCGTTTAATGGATAATCATTTTAATATTTCCTTTCGAGTTGACTTTCAAATGTTCAAAATAATTAAACGAAATTTGTTGAAGGATATCTATGAATCGTGTCATTAGATTCCTACCATATCAACAATTGCTCCCCAGTTAAGTTCTTTCAAATTCCTGGAATCAAACTTTATCCCAAGCTTAACGTCGAAGTAACTTATAGTTTGTTCCTGGGCTAGATGTTTTGAGATGCAGGCGTTTTTAAGTCAACTAAAATAAGATCGAATTAATAATAGGCTTTTAGAAAAGCCAGGAGCACGTTTTGCCATACGACAATGTAACTACCTCATTTTTTGTCTTCATTAATTTTAAGTATTTCGTTTTTCCTTCGATTTTATTCTCCTTTCTATATTTTTTTTAAGTGTCTAGATAATAATAATTTGCAGTTATTCATATTTTCCGATTTTACTCCTATTTTATTCTCATTTCCATTTCTCATAGGTATCTAGATGTCAGTAGATTTAGAATAGAGTAAGATTTAAGTATTTCGTTTCGATTTTTGATAGAAACCTACGACCAGTTGAAGAAATTGCGTGAGCTTCAGTATTAACCTTCTACTGATGTGCTATAACTGGTGAGGTGGGATAACTGGTGATCCAAAAAGTTTTCTAAAATTTTAAACATGAAGATCAATGAACAATATATACTACCATATAACGCAACTGCTGATGTAATATAATGTTTATCAAGCGTCTATTTAAATGATATGTAACTAATTGTTTAAAAAGTTGCTTGATAAATTCAGCTCGCAAAATTTCTTTATTGTCTCTTTAACTTTGGTATAGAACAAAAGAATAGACAGGGACCTTTGTATTAACGGTTCTGGCACCCACTAACCTCAGTTTCTACGTCTTCGCACCATTTCATTAGTGTCTCCTCAAAGTTAGAATCACCAAATCGTACACTTTTCGAAGAACTAGCCATACTCCCATAGTAACAGTTCTGGTAACGTGGTGCCAAAATGACCCCTCCCAAATTTTAATTGATTTTTATTTTTAATTTATTTAGTAGAATGAAAACTACGCCTTAATTTATTGTAAAAATGTATGTGTCAACAAAAGTATTGCTAATTTAAAGATAAATGGAGCGACAGTAGCTTAACAACAAAATTTTTAAAATACCGCTAAGTTTAAAATTACTTGGGGTCTACCACGTGACCAACAGAAGGTTAAACAAGCACCTGTAGCTAAACACGCCTATCTTGCATAGGTTGTATGTATCGAAAAATACCTTTAAATCAAGAGGTTTGTTGTACTTTCCCTTAAAGTAAAGTACAACGCTGCTTGCTGCAGTTTGGGCAAATTTGAAATATACATGAATGGTACATAAGCTATTATTATCAATCTTGCAATCGTTTTCTTGTAGTCATAGAAGAATATTGGGTAGATGACCATAAATATTATCTGTATTCAACAGTATTAAATTTAAGTGGTTGTTCGGTATTTAAATATCATGATATTACTATATACGATATTGATATAAGAAAGATTATTTTTATATGAATGAAGAAACAGATAATTTTAAATGTACAGAATCCAAAATGGTGCATGGAAAACTGCGGAATCACAACAAATTAGAAGCAATTTATTCCTTTATCAAATATATCAAAATTCTACTAAAACAATAACTATCTAGAAAAATTAATTGTTGTATACAGGATGTCTTTCAAATTAAATTAAAAAGTATAGAAAATGATAAGGTATAATTCTACAGAACATAAATCCATAAAAATATATACATAATATATCCATTGAAGCAAACTGTAATAACATAGAAATTACTAACAATGTGGTGCATGTTTTCCCTTGCCAATTTGTAGTCTGTATGTTTTAAATATATCAATGTCCAGTTCATTTAAAGGAATAGGGATATTTTGTTTAATATACGTTACAAGATGTGATACTTAAGAATATCGATGTTATGTATGGGATACTTAAATTTTTAACATCGCGGTTAAATCCTACGAGTGCTGTAATTTCTCTCGGTATTGAAGTAACTAATGCATAACATTGATTTCGATCTTATTTGCTTTATGATAATGCACAAAATATTAAGGAAAGTACAGGGTTATTGTAATGTAGGCGCTTTTTTTCTTCCTTAAAATAAGTTTGTTCTTGTTCTACTTTGTTGAGCAGTTTTACTTCCGTTCTAAAATTGTGTACAAGAAATTTAAAAAGGATAATTCTCCCCGATGATTTAAATATTTTGAAAGCAATCTTCGTTCCTCATCAAAAATATTTCTAACAATAATTAGCTCTTTTGATTCCTGAAGATGCCAACTAATAACTACTTTGTCAATTTTCTAGTTTCATAATCTTGTATTTTTGCTGTCTTCTATTATATTGCGATATTATATTGAGGCCTACTTAAGATATACTTCGTTAAAACGAAGGTTAATTTATACTCAGTTCATTTTATCTTTGTGAAGTGTTCAAACTATTATAAGGTTCAAGGTTTTATGTGATAATATCTAAATCATCGTAAAGAAAACAAATGGAACACTGAACAATCGTGGAATGCACTGGGTGTATTTAAAAATATCTTGACATCCCTTCTGAGCAGGGTCAAATATTTAATGTTAGTGTTACCTACGATGTACAATATTAAAGAGAATCAAGTTCAAGATATAGAATAAATGTAAAACTAAAGCGTGGGAATGGAAAATTCTGAATTAGTTTAATGTAATAATCGATTTGAATCTTACACAATTAGAACGTCCGTAATACTGTCCAGAAAAGAACGCTGTCAAAACTAATAACACTTTCCTTCCAACTTAATGCGAGGAGTGTTATTTCTTTTGTTATCGGGGTCATCTTTTCAGTAGAGACGTGAGTAATTTTAATTGCATGAAATTATAATATTTATTAAAAGTTGTTTCAAAAAATATTTAATAGGTGTACTTGTGATAAATAATTACTTTTCAGCAATTAGATCCGATTCTAAAAAGTAAAATATAAAGCGTGATTAAACAGACTAATCTGGAGTTAGAACAACTCGATTAGCTAAGAAACTAGTTATTGAATACTTTACACTAGAATTCATTAAGAAAGAGTTAAAATATTGAGAAGATTTTAAAGTTGGAATATTTTTTTTCTATTACATCATACCACATAATTACTTCACCAGCTTCATTTTTTTTTTTAATTCACTTTACAGTAGTGGAAGTAAATATTCTTATTTCAATTTATAAGTACTGATTAGATTTATTGTTTTCCTTGTAAATTACTTCAAGTTAATTTTTGTTTACAAAAAAAGTTATGTTGCCCGACATCGCAAGATTGTACAGTTAAATTCTGGTATTGAACGATTATAACAGTGAAACATGCCTTTAGCATTGGTTACAAATAAAATTTACAAGTTGATGATTAGAATAAGATATCATTGCAAAATTGATTCTTTATTATATCGAAGGCTCTGAGAGAACCCCATCACGTGTAAATTCTGATGCATAGGCTAAGCTGTATTCAATGTGCAATGTTCTTGATGTTGTAGTACGAGCTGTTCCTATTATCTAGATTTTTCTTAGGCGGACACAAGTTTTAGATATTTCATAGTTATTCCATAATTGTACTGCTAATAGAAACCTAGATATTAAGTAACTATATAACTAGTCTCTTAAGATTAATACAACCGCCATTATGGAATTGAAGAACGATTTATACACGACGAAGATCTTCGAAGTGAAAAAAAAACAAAACTTTTGGGTGACAAGTCAACAGACAATGTCGTGTATTGCAGTGGCTATTAATATCTAAGTGCATGATAAATGTTATCCTTTAAAATATATTTAAAACAAGTAGAAGATCGGCCTACCCAAAGTTTTGACATGGTATCTTTAAAAAACCTCCATGCTACAAAACTTTGATCGAAATAAAATAACCAATGCTAAATCCTTCAGAATAAGTGGTTTTGCACAATTTGAAAAAGAATACACTTAAATCACACTTCCATCAATAAATGATTTAACTTATTTTTATTCAAATCGAACAAAATTTGAAAGGATGATTTAGAAAGATTTACAAGAAGCTGATATTCAAATATTTTTACAAATGAGTTTTAATTTAAAGAAAGTCCCAGCCTGAAAAGTAATTATTTTTACACAAATTTTGTGTTGCATGTCGTTGTATACATGTTATTTGTCTATATTTAGAATAGTTACAAAAAGTAACAAAATATTTATTAAAATGGATGTCTATATTTATAGAATTTTTTGAGTAGTGCCGAGTACAAAATATACATATAGGGTCCTTAAAAGAGTTTGCGGTAAATTTTTTAGCGATAGTAGAGAAAAATAAAAAAAGATCAAATTGAAATTATTAATAAGTTGCTTCGATGAAAACATTTTTTTTTTAATTGAGAAAATTCAAATGAAACACCATTTAACTCGGAAGTAAGACATTTTTGAAAAAAAAAAGTATTAAAAGGAGAAGTTTATTTTATAATTTTCTACTGTCCATGAAAATTTGTCAATAACTTTTAGGTGGTCCCTGTATATAAATCGTAAAAATTAAAAAAAACAAAAAAAAAAGAATTTAATGAATATTATATATGTTATATATCCAAATATTAAATATATATATATATTATGAATGTATATTATAAATAAATGTAATGCTTATTCGAAAATGCAACCAAAAGTCTTTTATTTACCTCCTCTTTATGACAAGCTAAAAATGCGGACGTATTGTGGTAGCGATAATGATTTTAAAGATTTTGTCAAAGGAAAGGCAATGACCATCCCTAATCTCTTTTAAGGGTAAAGTAGAATGAGTAAAGTCATAACCAATCATTCTATTCAGTTTGCTGCGGTGAACAGTGCGATGTCGAACACGTTTTACAAAATGAAGTAGCCACATTTTCGAAAGTTTACTGTATGTTCGGTGTTTGGTAACAAATGCGATACCGGAGAGACAGTATGCGAACTAAATTCTATGTAGTAACAGAATCGCGTGAATTAAAACGACTTATTTATTGTGAACGGCAGATAACGATAATAAACATAATTTAATAATAGGAAAATACGTTCGAAACATATTGATATTACTTAACAAGGTTTTTCTTAGTGGGTGTCATACAAGTGCTATTATATAAGATTCATACAACAACACCGACGACAGGCCAAAACACGTAAGTCCGTCTATAACATGTTACGCGCGTATTTTTTGAGTGATATGAGTTAAATGAGTTTAATTACGCGTCAGAGATCTAACTAAACAGATATATGTATTCCTTGTGTGCGGAAGGAAACTTTTATACTTACAGTCACTTGCAAAATTGAATGTCACCAATATATTTCAACATTTTTTTCTATTCATAAATTAGTTTTATTTACATACTTTCGATAAATCAGAATCAAAGTTATAAGTTAATAAATATAGTTTATTCACTTTAAAAATGTAGTAGATAGCGCTGATATCGGCATCCGTATTACACTGCCAAAATTAACTCGATTAAATAATAGCGGGTGATTTGAAAGTAAAATATATATATATATATAATTCTAAATTCTTTAGTAAGACGTTTACAAACATACATTTAAGTTTATTGCAATTTATTAAATCTAATTAAAATAAAGGAAATAATTTTATTTAAAATATATCGTATATTTTATTATAAATCACATATAAATAGAGTTCTATAATAGATTATAGATTGCTAATTACTTCATTAATCGTGTTCTGAGAAGAACAATTTTTAATGCAGTATATTATACAAATAATAATATAACAAGAAACTCTACAAACAAAATAGACAACCAAAACGAACGAACAAATTTGACAATTGACATTACAAAGACATAGTAACGGTGATCTGTCGTGTCTAAAAACGTCTAAAATATCAGCTTATCTTTCTCTAAAAATCTTCTTAAAGTGAATGGACTATAGTTTCAAAGTAATTAAAAAAAATAGGATTAACCATCTCACCCGGCCTTCTTGGGTGAGATAGTTTTCAGATTCATTGAAACATTGGTGTTTACTGACTTCTTCATCCGCATACAGTGATGAAACGTAGTGCAATTTTCATGTAACCGTTCTTCACCTTCTTTACTTCTTATGCGTTTGGTAATATTCCCCACAGCCAACGCAAATGTTTTCTATATCCACTTCATCGCTGTCTGTAGCGCTCATTAAATATACACTTTCATCACTCTCTGAAGAGGATACCATTTCCACCTTCCTTCGGTTATGGAACCTTCGGTTAGACTTTGTAGAACTTTTGCTTTGTGTTTTCTTGTTTGTGCTTTTTTCTGTTGCAATTCTTTTCGTTTTGTTGTGTGGTCTGGTAAAGTGAGTATTGTAGCAAGTTATTTACTATGTGTACGTGAAGATTGAATTGTAGAAGTACTGGGAACGGGAAGAATTGGATCTAAACTTGTCCCAGGTGTTTCGTCATGAAAATAATCTGTCGAGTCTATGTTGGAAATTCCGGGTTCATTATTTTCTTAGTCTGTTTCCAATTCTTCATTATTTTCAACTTTTATAATCGGTATTTCACCGTTTTGCAGTGTTACTATTTGGTGGTATATGTGCATCGCCTGTATATGCGGTGCCATCATTTTCAGCCTGGTAAACTTCGTTAAGGTAGACAATATCCGGGATTGCATTACGATTTAAATGAATTATACCGCTTGCTCCAAATCCGGATACCCACGCAGTATTTAATAATTCTCCAAACTAAGTGGGATTAGTTCTGACAAATGAATTGCAGGCTGTTAGAAATATGACTTAAATGCTCAAAAACGATCTTTGGAGGGGTTCTAGACAATGGGTAGTGTGACTTGGATTGCCAAGAAGAATAGTATTTTGACTTTCAGCGGAATCTAAGACCTCTACTAACTTGCAATGCGATGTGTGTCCATTTAAAAATAGAACAACTATTCCTTGAGGTTTGTGAGGAAGAAGGAAGGTAGGCTGATTTTTGGAACATGTAAATTACAGATCCCAATGGTATAGAATTTAAATATGCACGCTGCAGATGTTACGGTGACCACAGTCTTCGATCCCTTGGCACTAATGACTTGTTATGGTTTATTATTTAATTGACAACCAGTCTCATCCATATTAAATATATTTCTGGGTTTATCAAAAAAGTTGTTCGAGCTAATGGTGTCCTCTATTAATGTAAAATAATCACCTAGATCTTTTCCATTTTGTTATTGGCAAACCTGTATTTCTTGCAAAAAAACGATTTTAACCAATTACCTCCAGCAAGATCTTTGTGGTGATTGAAATTATGTTTAATCTTCAGTTGTTTTGCAAGTTCGTAAGCTATTCGATGAATCATTTTCCTAGAAGGAACCCATACTACCTTTAGTAATATTTCCCGTTTTCAATCTTCTTCTTAACATAGTACATGGTACACCATATACTCTTGCAGCCTCGTTTATTTCAATAGTTTGATTTTGAACAGCATTTATTGCATTAGTTAACTCTAACTCGGCCCACGACCCCCGTTTGCTTTTTTCGCTTGTATTTGCTGGCATATTAACACAGAAATTAAAAAGAATATCATAACATGTAACATAGAAAACCATCTCTGACTACACAGATTCTGGATATAAAATGATAAAATTATATTTGTATTACAATAATATGCGAATATAGTGTTGCCAAATCTATGTTTGTTTTAAAAGTGATTCCTAAAAATATATGAAATATAATACATTTTAACATTAAGATTTTCGATCTGAAACCGGACAAAGCATGTTTCTGCGTGTTGCTTTTGTACTAACTGTGCATACCTTGTATAATGAATTAACACTGTATTGTATGTTAAACCGATGATTAAAGAAATATAAAGAGAAAGTTATCCCTACGAAATTGTTGATGTTATAACTAATAAAAATGAAGTAGTAATAAAATACATAAGCTATACATTTCCCAAGATGTAGTGTTTAACAAAGAACGGTACGTATTATTAATTATTATTATTCAATTAATCTTATGAAAATGGTATACATATAGCAAAACAGATAATTCATTAATAATATTCCTTACTTCATAATCTAAATCATTCTTATACGATCGAATTTTCTACAATCTATTTGCATAAGCGATTGTACCATTTCTAAAGCAAGCTTGTTTCTAATTTTAGTTTTTATTGTATTGCAAGTTGAAAATACTCTTTCTATTGTTGCACTAGAAATAGGCAAAGAAATTAAACTTAAATGAAATTTACAATATTCTCACGTCATTTTACGTCTTTCGTACTGCACTAAACTTTAGGAATGTTCTCCCGTTCTTTCTGATAATCGTCTACTGAAAATCTTGAAAATGAAACTGGAATAACACCAAACTGTTTGAGAAGTCTGAATACGTTTAATTTTACGTTGTTGTAATTGTGCAAAGAGAGTAATTATAAATTTTTTACATCTCCTTTGTACCTATGATCATGGAATTTTATGACTATGGAATAATAATGTTTTCCGAAAATCAAATTTTGACAACTATCTAACTGGTTGTAATTTAGTTGTGAGATGCACCAGGATGGGTCTCTATGCTGTACCACTGACCCCCTTACAGTAAAACTACAGTGGCGTTATATTTTTGACGTAGGTAAGAGGTGGGGCATGAGGATACACTAAATACACTTAGTCCATCGGTGCTTCAACGTCTCTATATATATTCGTATGAATTTACACATTGCTACAGCATTCAGAAAAGAAAATAAGCACACATCATCAGTAGTAACACTAATAACCAAAAGAGGAAAAAAAAAGCTTCTATATTTATCTGGAACACTCGGATTACTGGTCTAACTGTCAGGTGGTCCTCATAAGGCCCATTTTTTTATATAGTCATGGGCGGGGCTTTAACCCCGAAGAGCAACTCGGCCAGTATCTCGCCTATTGTGCACCCATGTGATTTTAGCTCATTCGTCCGGGTTGTACTTCAGCAAGAAAGTCCATAATCCGCTCGAGTGATAATTTTCCTAACTTGGGTCCGTCAAGCTGAGCATCCCCAAGGTGAACCTGCCCTTCCCTGCAGACTGCAGGGCAGTCGACAAGAAGGTGCACAAGAGTTTCCTCTGCTCTCCCGCACTTTCTACATGAAGGAGAGTTTGCTAGACCCATGCGATGTATGTGTTTATTCAGTGCGCAGTGTCCAGTTAAGATGGCTGTGAGTGGTCTCAGTTTGGTCCTGCTCATTAGGACTGCCTTACACAGTCTTCCCTCATCTGGATAAATCCCGAGAGATTTACAGTGTCTTAAACCGTCTACACTGTTCCAGTAGGACCGGTGAATGGCGGCAAGCTCGGATTTAACGTAGGTCTTAATACTGCCATAGGTACTCCCACACGTTAGTTCAGAACCTGAGAATGGTCCACTGGCATCTTTTGTTAGCAAGTCGGTTATTTCGTTCCCTTGCAGCCTTTTATGGCACCCCAATACCACTTCGGAGACAAACTTGACAGTTTGTAGCGCCCTAAGAGCAGCTAGGCTGCCCGATACGATTTCCACCACTTCCAGGTCATGTGCGTAGTCCAGAGAGTTCTCTGCACATATCTGGATGGCAATTACTTCTACTTGAAAGATGGAGCAGGAGACCCCTAGACTGATGGCGTCGCCATCCGGTTCTCCCTCTTTCCAAATTGTATCCCCCAGCAAAGCTATACACACCCCGAATTTTGTCATGACGGCCAGTTTGGCATTTAGCATTACCCAGGGAGCACGTATAATATTCTATCACGGACGCGAACAGCTTTGCTCCCCAAACTTTGTGAGATTAATCTTATTTATTGTAGTATTTACAGAAATGCGTTTATTCCCCACTTGTATCGATGAATGCATGAAGGTGCATTTCATGTTTTCAAATGCGTTTGACAAATGTTCAAGAGTTATATTATAAATACATATAAAATTATTATACATCAAGGTACTGTTGACGAAAATCCTGTGTACATCGATTAATAGACAGTAGATGATCCACTTACTAATCTACCAGTTCTAAAATAGCTTTCAACAAGAAAAAGTTTGTGTTGTTTTTCTAACGTGATAATAAATGTATGTAAAATAAATATATAACGTAGAAAATATGATATTTATTTTAATGAAAAGTACATTAAAGTATACAGTAACATCGTTCCGCAGGCCCATCAACGAGTTGTAAAACACCTATGAATATTAATAAATAAACGACGCTGTGCTATATTTTCCCAATTAAAACGTCTACTTAAGACATATTTTCACAACGAGAGCATTTATCATTTAAATCACGTACAATACATGGCTATGGATGTGTTACTATTATTGCAG
The DNA here is from genome assembly GCA_023509865.1 of Trypoxylus dichotomus. Lineage (NCBI taxonomy): Eukaryota > Metazoa > Arthropoda > Insecta > Coleoptera > Scarabaeidae > Trypoxylus > Trypoxylus dichotomus. The sequence goes on along the minus strand of CM042083.1, from coordinate 9,915,334 downwards.
CTCTATTCATTTTCAGCTTGACGTCATCTCTTGTACTAGCCATTAGTTTCATTTTTGGATCGGGTATTATGTAAGAATAATATTAAATAAAGTCCTAGATGTTAGGAGGAGATACTTTTGAAAGTAAATTGTAACCAACAAAACAAGTAACTTAAAAAAATACCTCATATGTGCCTGTATACATTCACGCACTTCCATAAACATTTAAACACTTACTTTCGAAACGGTCTATATATGCGTTGTAATAGTAATATTGTCGTTTTTATTATATAACCAGTATATTTATAGAACCAATTGTAGGCGCTCCATATATTCAAATGGTCTTATTACGCTCTTCCACGTTGGTCTATATCTGTCTGTGTTACAACTGTTGCGAGGAATAATAAATAATAATGTGCCGAGTGTTTTGTCGAATCTACACAGCATATTTTTTCCAGGATACAAAATCTGGGCTCCCGATCAAGGTCAAATCACTTTTAAGTGCCTTTTTTTCCTTATATACACGCTTAGTTTTCAATATAAGTCGCCTATAACTCTCTATATCTGACGACGCCTTTTATCGAACGTCGAAAAAAAAAACGATGTATTCCAAATTATTTACTAAAGAAAGCATGTGGTATTATACACGTATAAGTAATATGCAAACAAGTTCTTGGTGATAGAAGCATTAAAATATATATAACCTTCACTTGCTTGTCTGTTGGAACCTTCTAAATCATAAAAAAGAATGTTATATTTTTATGTTTTTCTGTACAATTTATATAATTATGTAATACGTATCAACTATATCGTCTGGATGACCTTGAATAAAAACATAGACACATATAATTATCCTAGGTGTAAAAGTTCTTACGCGAACTCGATTCAAAGCTTGTATAAGTGATATTTTACAATTCCATGTTATATAATCTTACAAGCTGATATTACCTTAGAGGCTGCCTCAATTCAATTCATAATAAAATTCCTTCCCATCTGTGTGGAAGATTACCAAATCGGTACCTGTTTTCAAAAGTGATGAAAAGTCCTATGGCGTTATTAAATGATTTTGCTAAAGTTTTTAAGAAATGTTTATACAAGTATATTTATAACTAACATGGTTTCGTTGCTCAACGATCTACAGTAACTAATCTTGCTATCTTCAATACCAATTGGTTAGTGTAGATGCTAGAAGGCAGGTAAATGTTATATATACTAACCGAACAAAAGCTTTTGATCGAATTGGCCACACCCTGCTTATTAATAAATTCGATAATAATTTGTGACATATATAGGATTTGAGCCTGATCGCTTCACGCTAATCTTTGGGGTTCCCCAAGGGAGTAGCTTGGATCCACTTTTATTCCTGATATATATAAATGGTTGAGCTGTCCAAAGTTATTGTACGCAGATGACTTAAAATGATATAAAACAATTAATAATTTTCAGAATTGCAATTATTTCATTATCAGCAACAAGCTAACCGTTAATATAAATAAATGCAAAATTGTCACCTACACTCGTAAGACAACTTCAATTATCTATACTTATCACTTAGCTTGCTGCGTTCTGTATGTTGGGATTCGTTGTACGTGTTATACGACCATTTTCTTCTATAACAACTTCTTCCTCTGTATTTCGCTTTTGTTCGGTCTCGAATGAGGAATTGGTTACCTATGTACATCTATTAAAAATATTAAATACATCTCCTGAAACAGATTCAAAGAAGGTGTCATTCTTATACTAAAATTTAACACTTACCCGATACAAGGATTTAGTCACAATAGAGATGTTTACTATTGATTCTTTGGAACTACGACGAAAACAATTGAGCGCAAATTCCGATTTACTTTACTTAGTAATGGTCTGATACCCCTGAGTTATTGAGTCAAAACTATTCTGTTGTACTACATTCGGGATCTAGGTAAACAAATATATTTTACCTTTTCGCACCTAGAACAAGTATCACCATCAGGTTCTCAATATATAGAATGTATAGTGGCTTCAACTCTATGGAGTTTGGTGAGTTAAATATATAGTGAAATTCCTCTTCGTGGACACCCCTCTTACACGGACACCTCCCTTAAACGGACAGTTTCTCATGGTCCCGACCGGCTCTCATATAATTTCCATTGTATTAATTCTTTGTTGGACGGACATGAAAATGTTCTCTTAACCGGACAAAAAATAAAATAAAAAGAGACGCCTTATCTTATTTTTATATCGAGGGTATTGCTATTATTGCATTTCTCAATCGCGCTGCGCGCCAATTTCGCTGGAACTTCCCCGAGTAAACCGGAGATTTACCAACTTTAATCTTTCGATACAAACGCAGCCTATGTCGTACATTTCTGCCTGGCGCGAATTAGGGACTTCCCCAAGTTGGTCGAGGATTTACCGTTCTTATTCCTTGGGAGTACGCTTTCTATTGAATATGCTTTCAATATTAGTCTGATGTCTATGCGGAAAAGACACAGTGGGCGACACATTCATTGTAGAAATGGCTCCAAATGAAAAAATTCTCACGCTTAAAGAAAAAAATTGAGATTGTTGAAGTTTACAATTAAGAGAAATTAAGTGTAAGGAACTTATCCAAGCGTTTTAATATTGGAAAAACACAAGCTGCAGATATAATTAAACATAAAGAAATCCTTCTAAAGAAATGGATCTCGAACAGCATTTTGAATGAAAAAAGAATTTTTTTTGACGGGTGATGGTACTAAAATTGACAAATTGTTTATGACTGGTTTACAGCAGCTCGGCATAAGGGGATTCCTTTAGCAGGTATGCATATGTTTTCTTTTAGATAAGGTTTTCTTGTATTAATGAGTTGATTTTCTTTTCATGTTAAATTCTAAAATAGATATAAAATGTGAGATTACTTATTTTTGTCGTGACAAAAACGTGAAAAACTTATTTTTTTAGGTCCGCTAATACGATGTAAAACAAGAGAAATAGCCGCTTCTTTGGGACATTCTACATTCAGTGCTTCTTCTGGTTGGCTCAATAAATTTAGAATCTGCCATATAATATAAGTTTTAAAGCAATTTCGGGAGAAACAGCTTCGGGTAATGCTGAAGATGTTTCATCGTTTTTAAAAAAATGTCCTTCTTTGATTAAGGGATATTCACCAAGAAACATCTATAATACCGATGAGACAGGCCTGCATTTTAGGACTCTACCCGACAAAACGCTCACATTAAAGAAGGAAAAATGTGTTGGGGGTAAGTATCCAAAGAGAGGTTTACAATTTTACATTGTGCAAATATGGGGGTGAAAAAGAAAAACTCCTAGTTATTGGTAGGGCAGCTAAAGCCAGAGCTTTTAAAAACATTAATATAAATAACCTGCCTGTAACTTGGAAATACAATAAGAAAGCTTGGATAACAGGACAAATTATGACAGAGTGGTTGCAAGACCTAGATTGGAAGACGGCTAAACAAAAAAGAAACATTTTGTTATTTTTAGACAAAGCGGGATCTCATCCCAAAGACGTTCGCTTAAATAATATAAAAATGTTATTTTTACCCCCTAATTGTACATCAGCTTATCAACCACTTGACCAGGGGATTATAAAGAATTTTAAAACTTATTACCGAAGTCTAATGCTCAAACATCTGCTAGTAAAAATTGAAACTGCTGGTACAACTTTTGAGTTAATAAAGAAAATTACACCACTGGATGCAGTTTATTTGGCAAAAACCGCTTGGGACCAAGTAGCCAAAGACACAATACAAAATTGCTTCCGCAAAGCAGGATTTAATCATGTAAATATCCAAAGTGAAGACCAGTTAACTGAGGCTGATACATCTGACCTAGAAGATGATTTGCCTCTTCGTGTACTTTCAGATATCCTCAAAAATAAGAATTTATTGAAATTGACGGATAATCAAAACCTTAATGACTTTTTGAACGTAGATGAAGATTTGTATGTTGAAGATCCAGATTCAGAACAAGAAATTGCAAATCCAGTTGAAATACAAGAACTTTCGGAAGATTCTGATGTCGATGAGGTTCCAGTGCCAACAGAAGCTATCCCAAATTATGGTAAAGCTATTACCCTGATGAAAATCACGGCGATACAGAATCTTTGGGGGTTCTTTCTAAATTAGAAATACGATTTCAAGACGCTATTTTAAAGAAAAAGAGAAGACAAACAACAATATATGAATTTTTGCGTCCTTAAAGTGACTATTCATTTCATTGTTTTGTATTGCATACTACATCTATGTATCTATCTACATATATTACTTTGTATGTATATATCTAAAGGAAATAAACTTTTTTTTTCTTAAGTTTAAAGTTTCTTATTTATTTTAAAAACATTTATACACATATACGAATTAAATGTCCCAGTTTCTTTAATATATTCAATTTTCGTTAAAACACGATTTTTGTTGTATTTACTACATATTTCTTTTATGCGGACACCCCACCTGAACGGACATCTTCAGTTGGTCCCGTTGGTGTCTGTTCAAGGGAGATTTCACTGTATATACCTGCTGCTTACCATTATTTTTTGCAATATGTAGAATTCTTTTTTCCGTTCTTCTTTTTAACCACTAGTAAACTTTTCTTTTAAGTTAAATTAAAGCAATTTGGGTTTGGGTGCAGATAGTCAGTACGCTGTAAATTAGTTAGTTTATTTAGATAACTTGTTTTAATATGTGTAGATTGATTATTAAATATGAATAATTGGATATTGTTTTATCTGTTGGGTAATAAAGTATTGTTATTAATTTTCCGAATATTTTTTGCATTCACCTGTAAGAAGAGAATGAGTATCAAAGAGGAAATTAAACCAACCCCTAATAATTGAAGTTTAAATGTGCTAAAACGTGCAGTGAAATATGTTAGCCAGTATTTACTAACACATATCTATGTACGTACTTTATAGCGGCATTAGTTCATGATAATTGTTGTTTTCGTTTACTCATATTACACAGCGTTGTGGTTAGACTATTGAAGGCTAAGCAGTTAAATGAAAACGGTTGCAATGTAGAAAATTCGATATTTTCTATAACGTAAACATATCATCTTTTAAATCAAAAATCTTTCAATCTGTTGTAAGACATAGAATGTCTCTCCTCCAACAGCAACAGCATATAAACATAAATTACACCTTCAAGTACATTGCATAATTTTTAATTTATTCAAAGTGTAAAAATACCTGAGTAAATTGTGTTAAGTGTCAATGGTGATACAAGTTTTTTTTATTATTGTTATTATACATTGAGCTATATAGAAAAAGCCACTTATACATGTACATAATACGTATGCTTTAAAAGTATTTCCATCCACGCCGTAATATGGCACCAAAAGTCTAACATAACCTTGATTGAGCAAGAAATTACAATAAAGTATTTCTAATTCTATACGTAATTGGCATTGCTCGCCTGTATTGAAAGGTGATATAAGAAAGTTGAAATTTTGATGCAAAAATAATTCGATTTTATCGGCATTAGAAATTGATGTATGGATCATTCTCTTTAACGCGATTAACAATACAAAATGACGTGTATCATGTCTAGTAGAAATTATTAATAAACACTTAACAATAAACATTCGATCTTTTGTATTAGCGAATTGCAATTTTACTATCACAATAGATTACAGCATGAAAGGTGTTATATTTTTTCATAGTTGGAAGGTTAGCGTAGAAAATTTTCTCTTAGTAACAATTTTTTCAGTGCGAATAAAAGAAGTTTAGATCGTTGAAATAAAAGAACAGCAAGAAATGACAAGCTAAAAATAGTCGAATAAATTAGCATTGCGCTGGTTATACATTTCAAAAAAACAAAGAATAAATGCAAATTGACCCTATTACAATGATTCTAATTATCAATTCTTCTTTTAACAAAACACCGAGTGATTAGATTGTTAAAATTGGCACAAGAAAAGAAGGAAGAACGAAACAGAACGTGAAATAAGACATTGGTTATGAATTTATATAAATAACTATCCATTTATACTAGCGAGATTCATGTTTCTAGTGCATCAAAACTACAATCCGTTAAATAATTTAAAATGGAGCAAAATTGTTTTATTATAATAATAATCTCGCTGTGTGAAATATTTTTAATATCAAAACTGCCTTCTATGTGTGAACATAATTATTACATAAAACCAGTACCGTCTTTGCTTTTGGTGAAAGTCACTATAGATATTATGTGAACATTTCTTTACTAATTTCAACTAAATCGGTTTAGCGTGATAGGAAAATGTATAACGGTGAACTGATAAGGTGATAACAATTGCCTATATATCATTTTGTTTCGTTACTTGCGATACAGGATGATCGAAATTTGGTGTGTTGTATTTTAAAATAAAAAAAAAACTACAAATAATTTAGAAGCCATTTGATCTAATTTGTAACATTATAAATTACACAATTGTATTTCTAATTCTCGCAAGTTAAGGCATTATTTTTTTTTTGATCCAGAAACTCCAGATTGATCTTAAAGCTTCAAATTACCAAATTAATTTTTTCGATTATTTCCAGAGTTGTTGCAGTCTCTTCCACGTTTAAATTGTGCAACTTCTCAATAAATTCTAGTTTTCGAAGAAGCATTATGCAGTCTGTTTCAAGATATAGTGTGGAATGTAAGCTCTTACAGTAACACGAACGCAGCAGGTGGTATACAATAACATTAATCTGGCACAGATACTTTGAAAGTACCTCAAATTTTATGTTTACCATCAAGGGTTGATGAGGAATTTGTGCACTATAAATTGAAACGGACAGTACATTCTAACATTTCCTATTTAGACACCTTATTCGTACATATACTATCGGCCATAAGTATTTATCCACCTGCATAATTAAAGATTATTAGAAGCTATTTTCTAAGTCTAAGTATGGGCATATCCCAACATCGGTAAAAGTAACCGAGAAATTGCTAAATTACTGAAATTAAACCGTAGGTTGTAATCCCAAAAAGTATCAAAGAAGTGACGGTGCATCCAATAAACAGCAAAATGGAATAAATATTTCGGGCCCAAAACCAATTAGTGCCACAACGGCAAAAAACCATTTGGGCCAAGCTGGTTTATATGGCAGAATTATATGCGGAAACTGTTATTACACAAAGAAAACAAAGCTAAACTGTTAGCATGGGCGAGAAAGAATAAAAACTGGACGTTGGAAAGTTCTCTGAACCGATGGATCTAAATATCTCACCTCAGATTCAAACAGAAGAACATTTGCCCGTAGATCTCAAGGGGAACAATAAAACATGGAGAAGGATCAATCAAGTTTTGGGATTATTTTTGGATTCTTAGAGAAGAAGGTTATAGGGAGACGACTAATCGAGCTCCGACACGATAATGATCTAAAACACACTGCAAAGATATGCCGTGAGTATTTGGAACAAGTAGATTTATTTGTTATTACGAAGTAGCCATCCCAAGGTCCAGATCTCAATTCGATCGAGCTTTTATAGGAGGAATTCGACCAATAGGTTCAAAATTCTGCTTCAAATTCGATAGCAGTATTTTGGATGCAACTGCAGGATACGTGGAAGAAAATAGGGTCACTAATACTGACAAAGCCAAGTGAATCACAAATTTAAGTAAATTTATGATTATTTTTGTTAGCAAATTGATAAGGACATTGATTTTTATTTTATAATTAGTTTTTGATTTCTTTTGTATTTTAAGGGTGGATAAACACTTATGTCCGGTAGTGTATCTATAACGTTCAATCAAATTGTATTTTACGAAAATTGTACTCAAAACTCAAGTGTTTTTTGTCAAATTCTCAAAGGAGAAAAAGCAGAGATGGTTTTTCTAGCGTAGAAAATCGTGAAATTGTAGCCTCGTGGTTCATGCCCATACTTGTTACGGTTTGTTTTATACGAATGACTTTATTATCCTTGGGAATTAAAGTAAAATTTACCATATAAGATTGAAGAGAATTAAAATTATGCGGATATCTTACATATACGACTTTCGTAAGAGTTTTGAGCTTTTATTTTTATTTATCCTTAAGTTCGTTAGCAAAATAGCAGGCCTAATATCTATTTTAAGCACTATAGTAACCTCTTTTTCTAACTATAATACACACACACACACATAGAGAAGTATTTCTACATCTGTATTTCTCAAATTGTCTATTCTAAATAAATACATTGAAATAAGACGGTAGAAGTTTATTTAAATTCACCCGCACTAAATAGCATTCTTACCCTAATTGTCTCTGGATATTGGGCAATTGTACCTTATTTTCAATTTTAATTGCTTTAATAACGTAAGACGAGCTAAGCAAGCAGACTTCAAAAAAAATTTTATATAGCGTTTCGCGAATCTTAAATATTTTACTAAATAAATATTTAATATTCTGAGAGTGTTTGTTTAAGTTTTAAACCATAATCTCCTCGAAAAATATGAGCGAGAGCATTAAACAATCTATGTATTTGCATTCTCAGCCGAGATGCACTTTTTTGTATGGGTATTTATAAAGAACAAAAATAAACATACTATTGTGGGATGATAAGACGTTATTATTGATAAGTTTAGGTGCTAAAGAAAATAAAACCAAGCAAGGAAGTTCGCTAATCAATAAAGGAAAGACAATTATCAAAAATGGTTTTGTATACTTTCCATTAAACATCCTCTCCTATATATGGAAAATTAGTTATATTACTTACAATGTAATACTAAACTTATGTTTATGTACGAAAGCAAATATACAGTATCCAGAAAAAGTATTTGCACACCAACTCAATTTTAACATTTTCAGTTGCTATTACTTTCAATAAAAGTAATTTATTTTGTTATTACAATACAGAATATTATAATACGCAAAAAGTATACGAGGGCGACCTGAAATGTTTCCGGAATTGACAAGTATTTTTCGATGTAGTCTCCTTGAAGACCAATACACTTTTTTCAAACGGCGCTCTACTCTCTTCAAACCGTCGGAAAAGTAAGATGTTTCGAGGTTCCCAAAATAGCCATCTGTAGCAGCGATGACCTCTTCATTTGAGGCAAATCTCTTTCCCCCCAGTGATTTTTTTAGGCTTGGGAATAGGAACAAGTTACTGAAGGCTAGGTTTGGTGAATATGGAGGATGAGGCACTAATTCGTAGTGTAACTCATTCAATTTGGACACATCGATGCGGGATGAATGAGATGCTGCATTGTCGTGGTGGAAAAGCACTTATTCAGCTGCAAACGATGCCGTTCCTCCTTCAGTACTGCACTGAAGGAGAAACTGCTATCTGAAGAAGGTTTTTTCCTCCTCAGATACCTATACTTCGATCACATATATGTTTAACAATAAAAAAAAACTTTTGAAGATGTTTAGAGACTTTTTTTACACTAAAAGCTAATTTCGTAATTCTGTCTAACTCTGTGAACCTATAGAAATTTCGCTGTTTTGAGTTAATATTATTGCAAATATTCTCTGTATAAAATGTAATAAATTTAATTTAAACAAATATTCTGTTCAAAAGTTCATATGGAACTATAGAAATTTCGCTGGGTGTAGTGTGACCCCATAACGCTTCAAATTTTAAATTAACGTTTAAGCAGGATAAAGTAAGTCGGTTTCTAATCAATATTCAACAGCGGTTACAGAATAATTAGTCCTTGTAACATTCTTGTAAACAACGGTTGCTTAAACAATACACAATATAATACTAAAAGAAGGTATCACATCGAGACGATCTATAGGATATTATAAATTGTATTTAAAACAATTTTAAGTAATATATAATATAATCACTTCTCAATTTGATTCGCGGAGTACATGTTAAAAACCGCTGCGAAGAAACTTACTATATGCACTAGTAGATTAGAATTCACAAATTGATATCATACCGCATAACACCTGCGATTAGATAATGGTACCTACATATCTTCAATACACTTCTATATCGTCCGTAAGTGGTACAGTATCCTATTTCTTCGTTGTAAGTATCAAGGCGCATTTTGACCTTGCAAAATATCGGTAAGAATATTCTTCGTTTCACACGATATCTTGAACGCATAATTTAAAGACCTAATTTAATTTAGGAGAAACTACAATGATCTAGAAAGGTTCGTTTTACAATTCCATCTTGTTTTAGCTTCTTAGTAAAGTAAATGCATCCACCTACGTTATACGCGTCTAGTTTATTGCATAATATGTTAAGTTCAATAATTAATATGTAATTCTCAATTGCTTGTGATACTTACTTATTTACATAGAGAGAACACACCTTGTAAGAACTAAGCAACGTAACAATTACATAAGAAATGTATATAAGGATTTTCATTCAGTGTCTCTATAAATTGCATTATGTAGATTCTTGCCTTGCAATAAATAACTATACTCTATTTGTTAATTCAGAGGATTAAAGTAAAAAGACGCGTTTACCCAATGGAAATTTTTAAAGCTACTTTTTTGGCGGCAGTTTTAAAACTAGCCAGGATTTTAGATAAGAATTTTACACAAGAATAATTAATTAATTAAATATAGAAAACACTGCAGAATAATATTTATTATCAAGTACACATCATGGTAGAAATCAATTTTAATTCTTCATAATTTTATATAATTATTTACAAGCGAACAACAATCTAGACATATTGAATATAGTGTATACATATTAAAGAATAACTTGACCTTAAATATATGTTAATACATTACCATTACCTTCTAAAATAATTATTCACTATCACCTTCCATTTCACTTGAACTACTATCTTTGTGCACTGATATAATAAATTGCACGATTATATCATCGATTAATCTATCTAATCGCATATTTTTCTTTCTTATTTATCATGTGTTCTACACATTTTTTTCCAATTGCCCGTAGTAACATTCTGGATTGCCTGTAGTATAAGTACCCTTACATCTGCCAATTTAAATGAGGTATTCTTAGTTGCCACTACATTCTTTATTTCAGCTCATATTAACGCAATTGGATTAAGTTCGAGTTTAAGGTTTATTGTAACTTCTGGTCATCTCATTGGGCTTTAATTAAAGCGAATTTAATTCATAATCGAACCATCTCTTCTCCGTACACCATATTTTTTTAATTCCAACCAAGCCTGCATATTGAGTTTTCTCGATGTTGTGAGAATTTTTGTAATTTTACAACTATGATACGTAGCATTATCCATAACAATAACAGCATTATCAGGCAGCACTGTGAATAATTTTTCATTTTTCAAGCGCCTTAGCGTTCATTACTTCATGATAATCAGTTGCTTTCCTACCTTCGAAAAGCAACAAGCCATTCTCCACCCTCAAAGCCTATGTCCAAAATAATGAAACGTTTTCCTTTCGCTGCAGGGTTATGTAAGCCTCGACTTTTTATATTATCATCTACACGGTTGGTATGATCTTCGTTTAACCATGTTTTCTCTAAATAATAAATTGGCCGATATCAACGACGATAATCTTTTATTGTCATCAAATATCTTCTTCTCCACTACACGGATCATATCAAAGTATATAAAATATAAATTTGTTGCATACTAGAACATCAGCACTAACCTGAAGTTTATCATTGTCATAAATTTGTACAATGTTAAACGACTCGTCTTTGCCAAATCATCACGCCGTTTTACTTCATTCAGCACTTTATCAAGTGTAGGAAGCTCATTTTTGTAAAAAAGACCTATGGATTGATTGCCTTATAAAATTCTTAACAGTTTCATCGTAATCGGCAATTAAAGAATGTTTTCCAGAAGTTTGCTTAGGCGGGGTAACATGTTCTTTCTCTTTGTATTCTTTTATGGTATAATAAGATAACAGTATAATATGTATAATGTAATATAACACCAACCTATCATTCTTGAGTTTCTTACAACAATAGTAGTAATTCTCATTCTGGGATTAACAGTTCGAAGTTTTCTGAATATATTCAGTATGTTCTACTACTCTAGATCTATGGCAAAGCCTACAAAGGAGGGGGCTCGAGAGAGGAATGATAGAAATTATTAAGGCATTGTATAAAAATAACAGGAATAAAGTCAGAACCTCCAACGTAGAATCAACTGAATTCGAAATACAAATTGGATTAAAACAGGGATGTGTCTTAAGCTCATTGTTACTCTCTACATTAATAGATGTTGGTAATAAAAAGACTAACCAAACGGAAAAAATATGAAAGTAGGAAACTGGAAGCTGAATGCAATTAAGGTACAGGAACTAATGTTTGCAGATGATATGGTATTGATAGCAGACTCAGAAAAGACATTACAGCAAAACTTGAAGATATACCAAGAAGAACTAACAAAGATAAATGCGATGAAAACAAACACAATGATGCCGTAGAAGAGAAAATAACATATCAAAATTGAAGGAACAGTCTTGGAACAAGTTAAAAGTTCTAATTACTTAGAAACAATCCTTGAAGACAATAGGAGAATAGAGAAAGAAATAAATGAGAGAATAGGGAATTCCGTAAAGAAATACAGTTTTGGATAAAAAACAAATACCAAAACAAATAAAGACAGAACTGTATAAAAGAGTGGTCAGATCAACACTAACATATAGCAGCGAGTTACGGACAACCACGAATAGAATTAAAAGCAAAGTCACGGCCATGGAGATGAGATTCCTAAGAAGACTAGAAGGAGTAACAACGAGAGATAAAATCAGAAACTCTGCAATCACTAATAGTCTAAATATCAAAGCAAAAGAAATAGTCATAGAGGAGAGACAACTGGGATGGCTTTGACATATACACAGAATGGAAGAAGATCGAGTAACAAAGATGATATTTGAAGCCACAACAGAGGGCATAAACAGAATAGGTAAACCTCGAAATACCTGGAAAGAAAGAAGAAGTATGGGGTGTATTGAAGCGAAACAATTGGCTCAGAACAGAAAACTGTAGAAGACAAAAATGAAAGAATGGTACTCCGACACCGCAAATTATAGTAGGAGGCCGATTAGTTCTCAGAAGAACTTTTTTATTATAACAACGCAAATTTAGGGAGAAAGTTAATACAAACGTACTCAGAAAAATACACAATCTGAATATAAATCAGCCGTTGTAACAATATATCAAATATCTGCGAAAATTGACTTTTTAGCGCTTCAATTTAAAAACACTCATCTGAATTAAAAAATAGAATATAATAAAACAAAGCGTAATCGATTTAAGAATTGGTTAGAAATGTTTTAACATGGCTGTATAAGAAACGTTACCAAGCTAACGTAATAGAAATAATTACTAATTAAAAGATAGGTTATGTCATTTCCTTTCCTTTTTTCGATGAGTAATTGTAAGAATATTTAAAAATTTTTATTATTAGCTGAAGCGAGTTGGATTATGAGCTCTATTACTTTTATTTTGCAAACAGACTCATTTAAACGTATGTAAACTATTTCTAATTCATTCACTTGATGACCTTCGCCGGTTGTATAAGAAAAAAAAGAAAAAAAACTAATTTCGTTTTCAAGTTATAATCAGGTCTATCTAGCGTTAAAATCATCAGTTGTACTTGTAGCTCAAGAACGACCATTAAAATTAAAAACGACGATTTCCTTACAATTCGCAGACTTATCCTAGATGCTACAAACAATGCCATTGCTAAAAAGCCACTAATTACATTATGATCACGTTTCAAATTCACAATTCACGAAAATATGCTGCTTCCGTAAATGAAAATTAGCACATCTACGTTGTATGCTTGAATGCTCGAAAGCGTGAAGTAATATTTTATCGTATTCGTGTAAAATGGAGGAAATAACTGCTATTTGTATAGAAAATTTACGTTTTTTAGATTCCTACAAGGGCATTCAGACTCTCTTTTAAAATTTCGCAATTTTTAATTACACCTTTTTCTTAATTCTCTCATGAATTGCTTATAAAAAGATCAAGAAGTTAAATTAGAGCTTATTTTATGGATCTAAACGAAGATTTGCAAAAATCTATTATACGAATTCGTTTTCAACTTGGAAAGTGTTATTGATGTTCCATAGGGTAGAGCTGGACTTATTTAAAAAATTCGCTAGGGATATTACCAAAATATTTTTTTTCCTTTATCCAAAGAGCTTCCCCAGCTTAAAGTTTCCAAAAAAACTCTTTTATGCTAGAGCTGATTATAGTAATATGGAAAAGAAATTAACGCAATTTTATTTTAAAGCAATTTTCAATTTTACAGGAGATTCCAAAGGTGTAGAACAAGTCATAGCTTATGCTACTTACACCAAAACCAATATTAAGAAAAACGCACCACACTGAAGGCAGTGGGAAGAAAACGGAAAGTCTTGGTTTGAAAAGGCAAAATTCATGGGATGTTCGAATAGTCCAGGTCAGACTTGTACCAGGCATATGCAAACAAATTTATATATTTGGAGAACGACAATTGATTGGGTATTAATGTTTACAATTTTATGATATTCAAAATCTATAGACGTCTAATGATTGAACCATACCTGTTATTTTCTTTTAAAGACTCTGAATAATGATTTCTCCATGAGTCTAATAGTATAAGACTTGTCCCAATACTTGATAAATAAATATTAAGAAACCAATTATTAAATAAACAGTAGTTAATTTACCTGAAGATGAGGCTTGAATAACAACGTTTGCAGGTCGAAATAGGGTTTGTTGTATTTGGGGCCTAAACATGCCACCAGGTTCTTTTAGTACTATCAGTAGTGGGAGACATAAGTTTACCAAATACAGATATTATTACATTGACAGATACCAGATACAGATATTATTACATGGTATATTTTCAAAATATCTAGAATCGAACAAATCATGTATATCCATAAGATTAGTATTAAAAGACATCCTGTATAATTGAGAATGCTTTAAAATCAATAAAGCACGATAAAGATGAACAATTTGCCATAATTGCTTTTCCACATTGTGATAATCAGCTCTAGCATAAGAGGGTGGCACTTAAATTCACGTATCCTGAAAGACCTTTCGATAAGGTACAACATCTGTTCTATTTTCGCAGAAAAATTAAAATCTGTAAATTTTCGAAGGGGTATTTTACCCTCTCATCGTATTTTATTTACCCTCAAAGTTTCATTACGATTTCAATTTGACACCTGGGAACCTTTCCTTGTTAGTTACCATTTTATTTCATCTATAAATATGCTTTAATAAATAAATTTTACTATATACATTCGATATTTAATATATACACTAATACCTATATTTGAGTTCATTTTCCTAAAAAAAAATCTTGCACCTATTTTCAATTTTTATGAGTGTATTTGTATTAATGCACTTACATACGTTCATAGATATTATAATATGACTTAATAAGTACATTATGTATAATATTTCTTTTTTTCTTTGTGTAGATTTCAATATAATTAAAATTGAAAATTGAATTTAGATTTTAGAATTATCTGTTCCAAGGTATTCTATCTATTAAAAATCAAAGATAATGGTTTTAATAGGTACCCTGTTAGGGGTAATTTTGAAAGCTCAAGGTAAAAAAATACAGAATAAATTAATGATAATTAACACGAAATTGAAAATATTAGTCCCTAATCTTGATATGTAATCTATTCGTTTTTTTTTTGTTAGCAAATAATTAAAAAAAAAATTGAATAAATGTTTATTCGTGTTGTAAGGTTATTATAATACTTATACGTAAATTATAAGAAAATGATTAGTAATAAGAGAGGTGGGACGGATGTGCCAGATTTCAAGGATGCAAAGATTCCAAGTCTTATGTGCGCACTGTACTTTAACAATTGCTATGTGACTATCGACCCATATCCAATTATGTAAGTTCCCCCTACTATTTCGCAGTCACTTTCCTTCAAATAGATCTATTCGATTTATTTTTACGTATTGTCAACCGTCAGCCGACTGTCGGGAGTTTAGAGTTTGGAAGCAATATCGTAGGTACGCCCGTTCTTTTTTCTTCTTGGCTTCTCCGTTTTTTTTCATCATCATCATCGCCGTTGTCCACTTCTCTCCCGTAAGAATTCGACGGTGGTGGGACGCCGTTTTGGATTCACGATTCTATTCGCGATACGTTTTAGCGAAACCGAGAGATGTCAAGATGAGTGGCTATCTCTCTCACCGCGTTGCGAGTATCAGTCAAGCAAGACCACTTTCACTTCCCCTACAAAGTAGAGACCTTGAAGGTTTCAAACAGGTAAAATCAGTCTCGAGGGCAACCATATGAACATACAAAACGATCAATTACTTAATACAACATATAACATTTGCCCGTGTTACGCCATTTATAGGTTATTTACGAGTCATCTATATTATTTTCATATGTGAATTTGATATTATTATTTACTAAGAAAGGCCACATCATTTTAACGCGTTATTTTTCTTACCTGGTCATACACTGACACTCTAATGCTAGATAATATCCCGCAAACGGCCGCTTTAAATACATAAAACCTCGCTATATGTACCTGCGAGCTCATTGTCATACTCATAATTAACACTAAAGCGACAACTTTTTAATATTCATTGTTTCAACATGCTTCAACATTGTTTTCTTAACTACAATACGATTTATATTGCAAGAATATGAAAGGTAGATAAATACAGGCATGGCATTAAACATTTTAAAAACATACACAATTAAAAATTAATAACTGTCTGTGAGGATATTCCTCAAAACTATAAAAAGTTTTCTTATAATAAATTTAGTTTTATTTTTTATAATTTATATTACTTAATTGTTTTAAAATGGTAAATTTTTAAAAGCTTTTATCGTAAAAATGACTTTTATAACACTTTCCTTGTTGTCACATTGCAATTAGATAAATTTGTGTTAGACTTACGAGGTAGGCGTAAAATTAATTAATAGTCCGAAACCCATGTAAAAATAATCTCAAGTTTTTCCGTCAAAATGTTCTATAAGAGCTGCTTGCAACTCACTGTCGTCCTTAAAACGACGTCCCCTAAGGTCTTTTTTTTTTTTTAATTAGAAAACAAATAAAAATCACAAGGACTATACGGTGGATGTTCCAATTCTTGAAAGCCCCATTCGCGGATGGCAGCTTCTGAAACGGCGGCAGTATGGACGGAAGCATTGCCGTGCAATAATCGCACACCTTTTGTTAATTTTCCACGACGTCTCCATGAATACTTTGCCTTAATTTATAATGCGCGTTATATTGCGCTCTTTAAAGTCAATTAGCAAAATGCCCTCACAATCCCAGAATATTGTGGCGATCACCTTTTTCGTTGATTGAAGGACTTTCGCCTTTCTGGGACGAAGAAAATAAGGGTCAGTACCCTTACAGCTCAGGTATAGCTACTACAAATACTCTCGTTATTTGTAGTAGACAATTCATAACGAAAAATTAAGAAGAAACATAGGTGCCTAAATACTGCTAATTGGGTGGTAGTGTATATCAAAAATAGATATTCGCATTATGAAAATACAGAAGTATTTACAACCACTGATTAAGGCAAAATAGATTTCCTAATGAAAATGTTTCAATTGTAAATAAAAAAATTGGTCCAGTGATAGATATAGAAAGAGGCAGACTCTGCAAAAGCTGTGAAGAGTCATTTAAGAAAAGTAGATTAATGTAGCAACTGTTAAATTTCTGTCTAGTGAAAATAAACTAAAATTATTAAATAAAGAGATGGAAAAAATACGCTTATATAGGCCTATACTGAAGCACCAAATTCATTCCCTTGTAGCTGCTTTAAATCATTCAAATAAAATATTAATAAAATGCTAATTATTTCTTAAATTTGTAGATGGTAAAGTAATACAAGTACTAACAATACGTCTTCGAGTTCGACCTGTCAAGCATGTCTCGCTAAACCCAGTGAAATGAATATGCTTGAACGTATTAAATACAAAGTAGACTGAGAAAATACATTTCAATTTGAGCTTTCCAGATTAGATGCGTGGATTCGGTTTATGGTAATGATCCTTCATATTTCTTACAACGCATGTTGTTAAGTTACAATGACAGAAGAACTGAACCGATAGAAATAAATGAAGACGCAACTTGTCCAAGAAAAGTTTCGTAGTGAGTTGGTCTAATCTTAGATAAGCCTCGACAAGATAATAGAAATGCTAATCACAATAACACTGCGAGGCAACTTGCATGTTAATGCTACCCTAACATTTAGTAACAATAGTAAATATAGTATGGAGCAGTTTAGTTAAACTTCTTCCTTTCTATACATGGTAGGTAGGTTATTGCCTCTTTTCCTCGTGTGACTCTTTGGATGTAGATGTCCTGTGAGCTAATATACCTTTTCCCCCCAGGTAGGAAGCTAACCTGACCTGAGAACCCTTCTCAATCCGCTTAGTAGATGCAATAAATCAATCCAAGTCCTTCAACTTTCCTATAAGATATAATAATTTCCTAATATATATCTAAATGATGTTTTCTAATACATCTCCTCCAAAAAAATAGAGCCAACATAAAATTATTGAACAACACACGGTATTAGGCATTGCTTGGTTTAAGTGAAATCTTCGAGACCAAGAGGTTTTCTGTAAAGAACATTAACGTATACGTACTTACTATAGAAATCCTTGATACCTACGGATTTCTATCCGGAACATCCCACTAACATTGTTATTATTAGTGGTTGTTTCGAATGTGTGGTGTATTCTCATGCATTCGTGCCGCAGTTTTTCGAAGGCTTGCATTATTGCTAATAAAGGCACAGACTTTACTTGAGAAAGAACGTGGGTGTTTTACCATTTTCGCAATCTTGCTTTTAACGTTCACCTGAATGTCTTCTAACATACCGAAGATGCTTTGCCACCTCGTCGATTTTCAGTCCGGCATTCTGGAGAAAATAAACGCAAATCGGAAATTTTCAAAAATTACATTCCAGTTCTCAATAATTAAATTCTTGTACGCAAAGGTAGCGAGCATTCCGTTAATTTAAGTTTTTTTTACTGGACCCCTACGCTTAATCCGGATGCGTATAAACATCTCCAGTGGGATGGTCACAACCCTTTCCCTTAAGATTTGGTGAATAACTTCGGAGGATGGCTTGCGATTTTGTGTTGCTACCTTTATAATTTCACGATCATCACGAACCGTTGTTTCATATTTTTTGTTGCTGTAATACTCCTGCGAGGTATTCATTCCATGAATATTTTCTTTAATCGGTTGTGGAATTCTTATTATAATTCGATGAGAAATACCTTCTTCTCGTGCTATTTTAGGCTTTCGAGGAGAGCGAAAATTCTTCGCTGTTATACCCTTTTTTAGATTCAATTAAATTTTAGAATACAGTACAGTGGGAAAATGTTTATTTTAATTTTCGAACACACTAAATACATTGTCTTCACAACACAATAGCGGAAATAAATTATACAGCTTATGAATAATACCCGGAGATGTATCGGTTTGATTATAAGGGAAGTCATTAAATGAGTCGCAAACTGCTGTTTCCCTATATGTCATCACTAGGTGTCAGCACAATCCAACTTTATGGTACTCAAGTAACAGTTGTAATGGAAAAATACTGTAGAGTTTTGATGTTGCTTCAGGATCCAATTCAACGAAAACTTCCAGGCCTAATGACGAGAGGAATATTGCTGCATCACGATAATGCCAGGTTGCATTCAGTCCCCTTAACCCAGACGAGGATTGCAGAATTAGTAAGCGAAGATCGAGGAAATTCAAATTTCAATGGAACTCTAGGAAAGATTTACATATCGTGCAAATTTCTGGAAAGGACAGAACCCCAAAATCAAATGATTCAACCACTAAAAATTGTGTTGTTCACAGTACTGTTTCAGTATCCCGAGTTTCATCGAAATCTGAATTTTCGGTTACGATGTTTACTTTAAAAGCATTGATCCATGCAGAAGAATTAAAAATATTAGGCGTCCATTAGGGCCACCTTATAAATTTAAGCTTTTGTCTGTTTCCAACGTGATAATTTACAAATACAAGTATAAAATTCACGAATAGGGTTTACAATTCCTATCTAAATAAGTTCCCTAAATATCTTACTAGGAAATTGAGAAAGTGCCACTTAATGACCTCTTGCCTATTATTATCCCCCACATGAATCATGCTGTACTGTATAAAAGATGGGTAGACAAACAAGATGGAAAGACATAGCAATTCATAGAATATTATTTGAATCGGTTACTATTGTAGCAAAAATGCTTATCTGTTTATATAACAACGTTTTTTTCCGTGTTTACGTGTTAGTGTTGCACTTTAAGTTATTACTTGTATGCGCTTTGTATTTTTTCGTTACGGGTAAAAAAGGACATACCAAATGAGAAAAAACTGCGTATTTAGGCATTGTTGGGTACAGGAGTGTATTCTCAACGCACAATTGCAAAAAAAGGAGTATCCCGACAAACAGTGCAGCGAATCGCCACTTTAATGAAAGGAAATATATCCACTACAAGTACCGGCTTGGCGAAAGGTAAGACAAAACAACTTAAATGAATATGTAAATCAAGCAAAATTTTTTTGTTTGAACAATATCTTTTCGTTAAAAATCGTATTCAGCGATGAGTCAAAACTACAAGCCAGGACCGATAGAACTCAATTTGTTAGACGACGTCCGTCTGAACGTTTTGGTGAAGCTAGTGTACTAAAAACGGTGAAACACCCTCCGTATATCAGTCGATGGTCTTGGACCACTGTCTTGGTGGCATATACCAATGATTTAGATCCGAATGAAGGGCCTTACACATTCACGCACGATAAGGCACCATGCCTCATGGCCAAATCCATCCAAAGTTTTCTGGAAACGCACGTTCTGCCAGTGTTACCTTAGACGGGATATTCTCTCGACCTCAATGCAATTGAGATTGTATGGAGTGTTCTAAAATAACGCGTGTGTTGGCGCCATATATTTAAATCAAATTTCCCGCACTAATTACCACTGGAGGGGCGAGCTCATTAGGGCTTATGTATATATATATATAGATATTGTATTGACCACAACACAATGTTCAATGTACAATTAACAGCAGTGGCTGCTTATAGTTAACTTATTTAACGTCGAATACAACAAATTAAACCAATTACAGTAGTCTATTTTTTACTACAAGAACCAGTGACATTCATAACGTACAGCGTGTATTCGAGAAGAAACACTACAAAAGAGAAATTAGTAAGAAACATTTAGGATGTGTTACAATTAGACAGTTTTGACAAAAAGCGTAAGAGCAATTATGAAAGCCAAAGAAGGCATTACAAAATATTAATTATACAGTTGTAAGAAAGAAAATCGAATTAGGATCAGTTAAAAATTTCTATTCAATACGCTCCTGTAACGAGTAAAGCGCAACATAAAACGTTGTATGGTATTATGTCACATCAATGTACATATGCTAAATTATATTCCTTTACTGCAGTGAGTTTCTGCAACGCCTTTTTTCTTACTTAATCATTGTGTTATTACAAATACAAGCATATAAATTATTAATAGATTTATATATTCTCTCTGTTTAAGTGTACTTAATTTCCATGCCATTTTTTTTCTTCTTGTTTTAAATTAACTTCTAAGTGTTGCAGATATTATGAAACTAATAATTTATTAGCAACATTAAAATGTATGCCCTGTACAATGTCGATGCTGAACCAGATGACTGAAGCTACTAATGTCATTTTTTTTTCGACGTAAAAAAACCAATGTTATACATAACTCGAATAGAAATATTTTAAGTAAAAAAAGTCGTATATATATATATATATATATTGCTAATTCACGTGAACTAGTGAAAGGAATGGACAATGAATGAATGAATAAATAAATAAAATTTTAGACAATAAAAAAAAACCGCTCGATTTCGTTATTTAACGTCACTCACGAACTGTTCTGGGCCCTGTTTTAGGGCCATCGTGGAATTATGTTACGAGATAGTGAAAGTGCTACAGTATGAATACTTTCTCTTACATTTAACGTAATAGTAACATAACAATGGTATATTACATCAATAAAACCGGCGCTTAAACTTAACCGGTGTGCCACTTTTAAGCTTTAAACGTGTTAAGTGTTATGAGTTATGTGAGTGTTGATTTAACACCTATTTGAGTTGCCGATTTAGATGAATCAATGAAAAAATATGATCCGTTTTTTTTTTTGTTCTTAGCTATATTTTTACGTAGTTATCTATATATTAAACAGAAACTTTGAATTGTTTTCTATTGACATCCGTATATATTTGAAGACTGAATCATATATGTATATGCATATGTATATGCACCTTTTATTCGAATTGAAAGTTATAATATAATAACAATGTAATAGTAACTAGATAGATTACTGAATTAAACTAGAGCTATCAGAAGATCGAGTTAATTAATTTTAGCATAATACTATTATTCGATAAAATTTCATTTATAGAAACAATTGTAAATAATTTATCCGAGTTAAAATTTATTTGATTATCAGATTCGTGATTTAGTAGTGTAACTGTTGATTATTGTAATATTAGTGGTTTTGTGACTAGATTTGGTCTTTCTATTGCTATGAATTGTTATGTGAAGAGAGGAATGCTGCAGTCTACGGATTGCAACTGAATAATAGTGATCGTAAACTGTATGTAATAATGTTATATATGTACATCCCCTTCCAGTAACTTTGATATTTTTCTGGACCGTATTGGGGGATTACTTGGTATTATTTATGACTCTATATCTCAGATTATTTCCGTAGATGATTTTAATATCGATTTTTGCCTGATGTTTTTTCACCTTTTAACTTAACCAGATTTACTAGCTAAATACAACAATAATAGAAAATAATAGCTGCAAATATAACTGATATTCAAGATATTAATCTAATGGATGGACAACACAAAAATATTGTGTAGTTTCTGTTTGTCTTTTTGTGTTACAGTTTCTCTTATTTCTTTTAATATTATGATATATTTCAAATTAAGTCCATATTTTTCTGTCCATTGAATTGCTCTGTTCAGTACGTTTAGTTCAGTTTCCTTATTTTTAATTTCATCTTCTTCTGTTTTTACGTCAAAATTATCTAATTGTGTATCAATTTCATTCCATGCAATTATGTCTCTATCATCCACTTCAATCTAGAAAACATTAAGTGCATACATGTGACAATAATGTGCTTAAAATATCACGTGTTTGAGCTAGAGCTTCTGTCTGAGCATCTTTACATTTTTGTTGCAATACACTAAGTAGCAAATTATTCTCGCCTTCTTCCCAGTACTTAGCAATTATTGTTGGATTTAATGGGTTCTATAAACGCATTAAAATTTGTAACAACATCTTTTATTGTCAAATTTTTTAATACTTCTAAATTGGATCCATTTGTAAAGATATTGCGAATGGGCTATGACTTATCAATAATTTTGGAAGATTTATATTTAAATTAAATTTACTTTATAAGTTTATCTGAGCAACAAAAGAATTATGGAACCAATTCTTAAAAATTGACTCTCTGATCCAAGCTGATTTCGAATAATCATAATCCACAGGAGAGAAAAATTTTTGAAAGCTCTAGGATTTTTCATTTTATCAATAACCAATGGCTTGACTTTATTAGTTCCATTGGCATTAGTACATCCTATAAATGTTAGTCGTTCTTTCTCATGTAGGCTACACAACTTCCTTTGATGGAAGGTATAGTATATTCATTGGTTAGAATCTAAAAAAATTACCTTACTATATTATTCAAGCGCCAAGAAAATAGCTACGTCTAATGTATCACAGTTTATATGTTCAAGCAAACTTTACTTTTCATTGCATTCTTAATGAATACAATTCATTATTCTTTAGAAGGCACTACTATCACATTTTATATATCCACTAGAATAAACACAACTTGTGCCATAAGTTCTACTATATACAACTACATGATTCATGCAGTGCAATTTTTCTCTTAGCCGAGTCTATCAGCATTGCATAAGCATATATATACTTGAATCAACATTATAACATATAAGAACAAGCTAGCCTTAGCCCTTGTTTTTCATTGATGTTAGAATTTTTAATAAACTTCCCAAACGAATAAAAGAGTGTTGTTCCTATTATACATTTAGAGGCTCCGTTAAGTTATTTTTACACGAAAAAAAATTTTAAATTCATAATGTCCGTTTAATTTCTCCAGATTTTTTTTGATAGAGTTTTTTCTTTTCTATTGTTTGCTTTATGTTAGAATTACTGGCGTGTTATGTTTTGTTTTTGCTTATGACTTATTACGTACATATTACGTGTAATAAAATAAATGATTTATTTACTTATTATTAGAGACCAGATTATATGCAAAGTGGATATATTTTATTTTATTTATTATATTTTACGTAATTAACGCTAATTAACTTTAATCAGTGTAATACATCTACATATAGACGTAAAATATAATAAATAAATAAAATAAAATATATGCACTTTGCATATAAATCCGGTCTCTATTTCTTATTATTTATTCAATGGCCAAAATTGTAACGATAAAAATGTATATACCTCCAACATATGTAAGTACTTTAAATAATATTCAGTATCAAGGAATCATAGCCAGTGTTATATTTAAATATTTACAATTGTATGAATATTATATGAACCCCTTTATTCGATACTTTTCCAGTAATTTATTTTAAATCCCAGATTTTAATTTACCTCCATTTCCCAGGTATTAGTATAAGAGTGTATTTACTCAACACTAATAAGTAAGTCTTTAATTACCTTGAATAGGCAATTCCTTATCTTTACCACCTTCTACAGGTCCATAAAAGGGGCAGTCGAATTCTAGAAAAGTAGTTGAACTTTTCGTATACAGTTACGATTCGCAGATACATTAATTGAGAAATATATAAAATAAGTGTTTATGAATTTAGTACTTAAAAACTGTTAAAACGAAGGAATTGATTTATTGGTATATTTCTTTGGTCCTCCGAAATGTTATCATTAAAAAAAAAAGTAGTATTGGAGCAACCAATTCAATATTGTAAGAACAACAAAAATGTTTTTGAGTTATTTATATTTAATTAGACTGATTTAGGATTTACAAATCCATATTGCTCTATTCTATTATTAGCTGTTTCAAAATGCATCTCTATTCACTAGATGATACTAGACCTTAATACTTCAACTAGAAAATGTCAAACAGTGGATCGGTTAATTGTATTTATTCTTTTTTGCATTAAGTTACCGACTTTCCATTAAGGGTATAATATTTCTTCAAATATTCGTGTTATTCGAATATTGCAATAAGTTTCAATATTAACTAGAAAATTTTATTGGAAAGCATAAAATCTAGGTCACAGACAAAATCATACAAGGAAAAACAGTATGTAGAAATGCGCAAATAAACTAAAACTAATAGTCGATAAGTAATACTTTATTACTTTCAACAGACATTAATTAATAAGATATTGATTATATTAACCTTTGTGTCTAGACTTTGTTTCTTGAGGCATTTTTTTTTTGAGAAATTTAATAAATTCTGTTACAATCTATTGTATTCAACAGATTTTTTAACATATTTAAGGGAGTATTTTGAGCAAGGCTGCCTGATAATCTTGTTTTTAAAATACTGAGTACATCTATCTAACAGTGAATCTGTAGTAACTTTCATCTACGGATAAAACCTTTTTCGTTCACATTTTATTTCTTGTCATTTGAGAATACTTTGGTAGTAGTTCTTTTGACCACCTACAAGCTCCATTGTTCATCTACATCTATTATATTGATTGTAATTTTTGTAATGTTTAACAATGTATTGTATCCCACCCCCATTAGTGTGTTCTTAGAAATAAAAATTCTTTTAATTTTGATCCAGTATCGTTAATTGCTTTATAGCATTTTATGATTCTCTCTCTTTGTACCATATCATTGTGGTTTGTGATAGTTCGAAACTTACAGTTGTTGGGAACACACACAATTGAATTGTTACCCGCGAATTTTGATATTTCTTAGTTATTTGTGTTATTATGGCGAAAACTAAAATGTTCTCCGTATAGACGCGTACTTTAATTATTAGTTAACATAGAAGGGATAAAAGCAATCGACAAATTGCTCGCGAATTGAACATTGGTAGGCAAACAACGTGAACAAATTTGTAAGTAGTGGTAGTTTTTTTAATAGAAAGAAAAATGTGCTACCGAAAAGAACGACGTCAGCAGAAGATCAACAAAAACCGCAGGAAATCGAGTAGTGTGACATCTGCGTAAGCAGTAAATCTAAAACTTCGACTTGACACTCCAGAACACCTCTTTATAATTTTCGATTGTCCAATTCTTATCTGCTTGCACCCAATCATACCGCTTTCGCTTGTTGCGTATGCTAGTGAAATATGCTGAAAATGTATGTTGTATCTATATGAGGGTTGTTAATATCTACTCTCATTATTTGTAGTGGATAATTCATAATGAGAAATTAAGAAAAAATATAGGTGCCCAAATGGACGGTAGTGGAATCTTTCAATTTTTAGTAAAAAATTCTTCGCGGCGATAACATATTCATTTCATTCCTGATTTCGTTTGCAACAGTGCATTTTAACAATGTTTAGCTTTGTCTATGGGTTGTAGTTTTGAGATCGAGCTTGGTGGAAAAATATAATTATGTTTGCTTTGCTATGGTTTTCCCGAAACACGTTTAATCATTAAAAGTTAATATTAATTTAGTTTCCTTGTTATTACAAGCTACAGCTCCAGTTCAAATTCTATCGGGATACGTAAAGTTTTTATTAATTAAAAATTTCACAAAAACTAATCCAATTAAATTTTACGTTTGTAATAACAATAAAATCATCATTATCATTGAAACACCAACGGAAGTTATTCTAAGTAACTTAATTAAAAGTTGATGTTTTGTTTCGCCAAGACTTGAAAAGGTTTTTTCAGCATCAAAAGGATCTTCTTTAGGTTGATTATATTGCGAAATTCTATTTGGGACTGTTTCTGTCCATCGATTGCAATCAATTTTACTAATATTTGCATTTTTTTGATATAACTTTTGCAGTATATTGTAACCGTTTTTTTTTGTTTTGAAATTACCCGAACTCTACTAAAAATCTGAGTGAGCTAAAGCCTCAGCATTTTTTCTTTTCATTGTTGGAAGTAATATCGGTAAGTTTTATTCTAAACAATAAACATATCTTTTTCGGTTGCGAGAAACATTGTCAAGCTTTTTGTAATGTCTATGATATCATAGCTACACTAAATGTAGAAACGCTCTTTTACATATATTAATCCAAAAGAGAAAGGACATACTAGACCTTTTAATTTTATTTTTAAAAAGTTCAGGTGAAAAACTATAATGTATATATATATATATAATTTATATATAATTATAATTTATCTTTGAGATCCTTATGTTTTCTTTCCTCTATAGTGTAATCCTATCATAACCTAGAGTAGTTTGTGATGTAAAGTCGGCTTGGAGGGTTCTAGGCATGTAATTGTACAACCTTGTACTACATCTTCGAATATCTTCTAATATTGGTTAGGGCCTAACTGCATAGATAATGTCCTTAATGCTAGAAAAAAAAGAAGTCCTTTTATGATTGGAAATCCTTAAACTTACTTAATGGATTATCATAATAATTAGAGTTGTTGTTTAGGCTATTTCCATGTAGTCCGACGTTAGTAGTAGACTAACTGCTGAAACATCGGGATACATACCATATGTTAACCCTAAATAGAAAGGACATACTTGATCTTTTAATTTTGTTTAAAAAAAAAATCACGTGAAAAAAAATCTCTGTGGTGTAATCCTACCACATCATACGAGGCGAGGTCCAGAAGTTCGTGGAATGGAAGGGATGGAGTGGGGATAGGGGCTCTCGCTAGGTGTCATTCTGATTGGCGACTCATCATTAGTGTATAAGTTAGTTACAGCCCTATAGCGTCAGTCTTTTACGAATAGTTGCCTGCTAAACAAGTCAATCCGGAAGAAAACTGAGACTATGGAGGAAATTGAACACCGTGCTGTGATAAAGTTCCTTACAAAGCAAGGAAAGAACGCTCAAACCATATTGAATGAAATGGAAACCGTTTATAGGGAACAGTGCCCTAGTAAATCAATGATTTATAAGTGGCATAGTCTTTTTAAACATGGTCGGGAGTCGATTGAAGACCACCCCCGCTCAGGACGGCCAGTTGAGGCCACCACATCAGACATCATCGACAAAGTGTAAAAATTTCTACTGCAAGATGCCCGTTTGAAGAAAAAACAATTATCTGCATTAGTTGGAGTATCAGATACCACCATTTTGCGTATCCTTCATGACCACCTGAGTATGGCAAAAGTCAGTGCAAGAATGCTCACGCCGCTGCAGAAACAGCAGCGCGTCTGTGCGTCCAAACAATTTTTGGAGCTGTGTGGAGAGAAGCCTGCACAGATTTTGGAGCGGATTGTTACCGGAGATGAAACATGGATTCATCACTTTGAGCCTGAGTCCAAACAGGAGTCCATGCAATGGCATAAAAAGGGGACACCACCGCCAAAGAAATTCGAAGTGTCAGCATAGGCTGGAAAGTTGAGGGCTACTGTTTTTTGGGATTGTGAGGGGATATTATTGATTGATTACAAAGAAGAAGGTAAGAGCATAACCGGAGAATATTACGGAGCGATATTAGAAAAATTAAAACAGGCCATCAAGGAAAAACGTCGAGGAAAATTGACCAAGGATGTGTTGCTCTTGCAAGACAATGCGCCGGTTCACAAGAGCAAAGTTGCAATGGCTGCTCTGCACAAGCATGGCTTTCAATCAATAGTTCATCCACCCTACAGTCCAGACCTGGCACCTAGTGATTTTTATTTGTTCCCCAATTTAAAAAAAGACTTACGTGGAAAAAAGTTTTCCGACGACAATGAGGTAAAGGAGGCAATTTTGACCCATTTTGAGGCGAAAGATAAAAAATATTTTTATGATGGTTTAGAAAAATTAATTCATAGATCTAATAAATGTATTGTGCTTAAGGGTGATTATATTGAAAAGGAAAAATAGATTTATTGTTTTATTTTATTTAAAACCCTTTCATTCCACGAACTTCTGGACCTCCCCTCGTAGTCTAGTGTACTTTGTGATATAAAATCGCCTTGTGTTACATCATCGAATATCTTCTAATATTGGTTAGGGCCTGGTTGCATAGATAATGTCTGTAATGCCACAAAAAAAGAAGTCCTTTTACGATTGGAAATCCTTAATCCTACTTAATACTTGACGTGATTAAGCAGGATAATTAGAGTTGTTTGGGCTATTTGCATCGTTTGTTAAACTTAATGGACTACATAAGTTCAAGAAACAATGGAAATACCCCAAACAACTCTTAATTATTCTACTTAATCCCTTAATATACGATGTGTGTCCAACAATAAATTGTACATAAATTCAAAGTATAGGTGTCGCAATTGACGAATCTAAATGCTTTACTGCATTAGTAATTTAATTTTTAATACCTGAAGAAATTTGTATTACATGCATATTCAATAGTTATATAAAGATTTCACTGTATTTACTAATTTAAACTGTGCGCTCTTGACTGTGTCACTGTATGTGCAGAAAAGCGTAAAGAAAACGTGTAAAAGGAGAGAAATCAAAACATATTGAGTATAAAAATAAGTGTCTTATTTTAGTCCAAGCTTTTTGCAGGCATATGAATATTTTCTGGCCACATTGTATTTTTTGGTTCCATCCCCATAAATGGGGAAAGAAAAATGAAATTCTTATGTAGATGTATAATTCATTATCAAGTTTTATGATTAGAAATTGTTAGTTGTAATAAAGATAATCTGTTTAATGCGGATTGCTATGCGAGTGTATTTATATATATATGGGTATGTGTCTGTGTGTGTGTGTGTATGTGTATATGTATGTATGTATATATGTGTGTAGAGAGCCAGTTTAGATCTGCGGACCCTAATATTGTAGGTTAGGTCGTTTAGATTGTTGAACGGGAGCATGCGAATGTATAATAGACATGACGTAACTGCTAATTAAGACAAGAGGTAGGATGTGAAGGTGAAAGAAAGGACAGTCTTCAAGGTTCCAAATAACAAAGGGCAGAAATGAACAAGTTTAGATTAATAATACGGATTTCGATAGATCTTTTTATTTGTAGCGCTATAAAGGTATGTATATATTGCCGCGGTATTATACAACAGGTCCCCCCTCTACGATTCGTGTATTGTGAAAGTCCATTTGCGGCCCCTGTGCGGGCCTCGCTAAGACGAGTCTCCTTGGCTCGCTCAGTGAAAGCAAACGAACTGCTTGCTAACTAAGCGCTAATACGATGCAGTCCCGAATGCCGAATGCAAAATTTAGCCGACACCGCGCGGTTTTATCAACTACGAACGAGAGAATTAAAATAGAAACGGTGGCCGAATGGCCGAATGCTCGAATGGCTTTACACGCCATAATACAACACGAACGTTCGCCGGCTCGCCTCTCTGCCAAATGCTGCAAGGAGCAAAAAGTTCTCGACTCAAAGTCGGAGAGCCAGCAGCTCCGTAGAGCGCACATCCAGCCGTCCGATTCGTTCGACCTTGAATAAAGAAAGAGAAGCTCGCAAGTGAGCCGGCAATAGGAAAAAAAAAACCATAGCGACTTGGTGGGGATGTGAAGAGAAAAGAGGGGAAAGTAAAGGGAGAAATTAAGAACTAGTAGTATTATGTGTGATCCCGAGAGTAAAGCCAACTAAAACCGATGCAATTAATAATAATAAGACGGCAGAACTAACCGATCAAAACAAAAACAAGCAAGCGAAAAAAATTCTCAAAAATTCGATTTTTTTTTCTGTCCCCGGACGATCGCCCAAAAACGAAAAAATTCCGACGAATACGGGAGGGTGACATGCCTGTCTTAATACCGGATAAGTGTGATACCCTCGCTTTAACGCATAAAATACCATATAGCCGCGGTGTTTTGAAGGCTCGTACTTGCTCACTTTTACTTTCATTTGTGTCGCAACAACACTGTGTCGATAGTCGTGCCCCAAAAATATAATCCACAAGACACGAAGGCTGGCTGACTATACCCGCTATACCCGTTCGGCGATTTCGTACCGTTCTCGTGCAGTCGTGCAGTGCTGTGAAGCTATGGCTTCGTGCTCGTCCTCCAGTGCTAGCGGGACCTCCGCGAAAATGATCCTCGCGAGTGCCCAATAGGTGAGTAGTAGTAGGACTACATCGAGAGAATATCAACCTACCTAAACCATCAAAACATGCGCATAAACTACTTGTTGATTCAATCCGTTCATCCTCAAAAAAGAAATTGGAATAAAAACGGAACACGCAAAAAATTAACGACAAACAAAATAATAATAATAATACTAATACGAATAAATAACACAAGAGCGCATCGGACGTGTAATATTACCACCGTATAACGTTTACTTAACTTATTTCCCAATTAAATTCAAACTTTGCCAAATCCAATTCGAATCCGAATTTTGTCATCGTTATAAAACGCTTGTGTGTCGCCTTAACCAGTAGGTAAGTGAGTGGTGAAGTTGAAATGTCGAAATTTCTCAAAAACGCCGATGATAAATAAGAGTGAAAAACGAAATGTGAGCTAGCTCATCGACTATATCGGTCGGTACTAACCGTATTTAAAACGAAATTGAAAGTATCTCTCATAATAAGGTTTCGGATCGGCTAAAAGTGTTGCAAATTCTAATGAACACCTGTAAAGTAAGGCGTGACTGCAAATATACTCGCACAGATAGAAGAATGTTGTGCTTAGCATCGCTGCGAATGATATAATATATATATAGTTTGAGCGTTTAGGCAACAAAACTTAATTAACATCTCCCATTACAATCCGTAAGCGACCTTCAAATTTAAAAACTCCAATTTAAAATCAGCCAGACTTTTTCTTTTTGTTTAGTAACTTACTCTGACTGCGTGTTTGGACTTGGGAAAAACGGTCTTTTATTATTCAGCGAGAGCGCGGTTGGTTGCCAATTAAAAGAAAAGACGATCTAACGTGTTTCTCTTTCCAGGTGACATTTTATTAAATTTGTAATTAACACCCGCCATGTACTCGGAAGAACAAGAATCCCACGGCTTATTGACCTTACATTACGGCAAACACCATGCAACGATAGTAGACGAAATCAAAACTTGCTTCTCATCAGAAAATTTTGCAGATATGACCTTCATATGTGATGACAAAACAGCTTTAAGTGCACATAAATTGATAATGGCTTCAGCAAGTCCTCTAGTTAGGCGGATTCTTGGAGAAAGTGTCCATGCGCATGGACCGAGTGTTGTCCTTATTCCAGGCATCAAAAGTTGCCATCTCAGACACCTTTTGGATTTTCTATACCACGGGCAAGCTTGCGTTAAGGTAGGTCGCAAAAAATGACTCAGTTTATAAATACAACGTTCGCGACTCCAAACAATACTAAATCCTTAGTAAACGATCCGATTTTATTTTACTTTTCCTCTGCATTTCGCTCTTTTAAATAATATAAAATGTTTTAACATCTTTACGAACATTCAGCAATTTACAATAAATCTTCAAAATTCATATTGAAACAGACTATACACCGATATTTCTTTTTGTTTTATTATTCGTTCGAAATATGATAATGAAAAACCACCTATCGAGCTCAAATATGAACAAACTTCCTTCTTATTAATAGTATAACATGTTTCCGTAGATAAATTGTACGGCGGAAACGAGAAAATTTATTCTAATTATGACCTTTTTTCTATTATACAGAGTTACTCGAAAATATCAAGTTAATTTTCACAAACGCGCTTATTTTTTTTGACATACCCTGTACAGTGAAATTATTGTATTTATTTAGCCGTTATATTTGTAAATATACTCTAACTGATGACCTCTTTTCGAACCATGATGTCACATAAAAACCGGAGACACAGCGGCGACAAAATTTGTTTATCGCAATTAAAAATTATACTCTCACAACGAAGCAGAACATCGCATCGCGTTCGTTAGTTATTTTTCCATTCGTTTCAGTCTAGTGAACTAGAAAGTATTCGCGAACTATTTGAGCTGCTACAAATCAAATCTGGAGTTTGGGAATCTTCCTCTGAGGATAACAAGAAATCAGACGATGCCAGTAGTTGGACTCATTCGGAATCCGATTCCCTAAACCAAGTATTAGTGAAGAAGGAGAACGAGTCCATTGACGACGACGAAAAAGAAGAAGGCGAAATAAAGGATGATGAAGACGATGATCTCGAAGATAGCGCAGTGTCGGAGGGACAGAGTAGTTCACCTAACCCAGTTAATTTATCTTTAAACACGAAATCCATAGATGACAGCAATGATAACGATAAAGATGGCAGCAAAGAAGTGAGTGGTTAAATTCTTGCGCTCCTGCATGTTGAGAATGTTACGATTTTTTTTTTCAGAAAACAGACCAAACGAACCCGGACGTCCTCAAAATCGGACAATCAACAGTGAAGATAGCCCCTAAAGTGCACGAACTCTCACAATACCATCATCATAGAGTAAAAAGAAAACCCTTGTATATAGAACCTATAGAATTAAAGCAGCAAGAAGAATTATCTCAATTGAAACCACCTATAGGTGATCAAAAATTGATCTCTTTAGTACAAAGTCCAGATAATTACGTAGTTACACCGCATCGAAAAAGAAGGCCAGGTTTTCACAATTCTCCAGCACAAAATCCACCTTTTGTACCATTTTCTCCTTCGTACATTGACGAAAGCACCCATCACCATCGGTTTAAGAACTTACAGCACCCTTTATTGGCAGCTCACCACCCATTATCTCTCTCGGCACCACCTTTTCTAGTTGATAGGACGCATACACCAACTCCGGGGCAACATGCCGACTCAGGTCCCGGTGATAACGTTGTAGTAAAGTATAGACCGCCTAGTGCGGATCAGAGTATACCATCGGAATCTTTCCAAGCTTTCGATCCGACTTGGGGTGCTTGGTCTCTATGCCAAACTCAAGTGAATCCTTCGCCTAGCGGAGAAGATTCTCGGGATGTGGTACAAGCGTCTTTTTCGTCTAGTACCCAAGATGAATCAACGGAGACGTCGCATGCAACAGGAAGCGGTAAGCAGGTCGGTCCCACTGGACAGATAAGGGAGTATCGCTGTGAATATTGTGGAAAACAGTTTGGGATGTCTTGGAATCTAAAGACTCACCTTCGAGTTCATACCGGTGAAAAACCATTCGCGTGTAGGTTGTGCGTCGCAATGTTCAAGCAAAAAGCTCACCTGTTAAAACATTTGTGTTCTGTGCATAGAAATGTTATATCGTCGAATGAAGGAAACGTTGGCAGATTTAATTGTTGTTTTTGTCCATTATCTTTTGAATCTCTACCTGAACTCATCAGACACTTATCAGGACCACATAACAACTTATTATTGAGTAAAAATATGCACGAACTCAAATAGTTCACATTCCACTTACACCAACAGCAACGAGAAACAGGTCCAAAAGTAACTTTTTTTTTTTTTTTGTTATAAACCTACAATGTTTTTTTTTTCTTATGGGAATGACAGTCGTATAAAATTTGGGGAACGATTGTCGATAACCATTTTGTGATATTGTGTGCCCGTAAGTGCCTTTCCTGAACAAGCCCTGATAAATTTGGTAGTTGTTTGGATCAAATTTTCAGAGCTAGAAGTTTTCCTCATAGTACTTTAGTATATTTACGTATCCAACCAATGTTGTGTTCAATTGACTTCGTACCTAAAGATCTACGCGTGATGTGTATGACGATTTAGAGCGAATTGTTTTGTTTTTTTTTTTATATATAAATTCGGCTGGTCCGAATGTGGAAGACGATTATATATATATTTTTAGTGACAAGTTAAATTTTTTCGTTATATACATCATAAGTAGATTTAGTGCGTTACAAAAACGAAAAATGCTCGTCGATATTTTTAAAAAATACTATGACGGTAAATCGTAGCTTATATACACGATTTCGTTTATCCTATCAAAAAATATAACCGTCACTGGTTGTGAAGACAAAATTCTAATACATGACAAGTATTTTCCGTTTCTGTATAATAACATTTGTATATTTCTTGAATACTTATAGTTTTTACTATAAAACTGGATTAAATATTAACGTATATTTTTTTAATATACACACCAAAGAAATAAAATTTAGGGCCACTAATGTAATGATGTATAATTTTGTTTTTTTCTCTTTCATTTCGATTCTTCAAAGCTTAAAAAGTCAAATTCAACTTCATTAACTTCTCTATCCGTTCCAAAAAATTAAAGCCTTCATTTTTTTCCCATCCAATAGGTAATTATGAATAATTTTTATTTCTATTTCTTTTCTGTATTAAGTCTATTTAATTTCCTCTTTTCCACCAAGGAATTATAAGATATAGTTGAGTTTTCTGAACGAATAAAAGATAAAGATGAGTTAGTTTGCAGTTAGATGTGAATGATTATAGTTTTGTTTCGAAATTTTCCGAAAATTTGATTTTTCTCTTAACTTTGAGGATTCAGAATTTCCTTTTCCGTTTTTTTTTTCTCACTTCAAGAAGAAGAATGTGTTTGTAGACGATAAAGTTGCGGTACAAATGCGGTAAAATTTCATATTTTGGTAGACTTTGTAAATAAATGTTGTAA
Organism: Trypoxylus dichotomus; assembly: GCA_023509865.1. Classification (NCBI taxonomy): domain Eukaryota; kingdom Metazoa; phylum Arthropoda; class Insecta; order Coleoptera; family Scarabaeidae; genus Trypoxylus; species Trypoxylus dichotomus. The sequence continues at coordinate 9,879,938 of CM042083.1, read as the reverse complement.
ATATAATATTTAAGTATATTTAATAAAAAAATATGAATTTCGTTTGTTTTTATTTAGTTCTAGATAATTTAAACTAGCAATTATAGCAGTAGTAATACACATTTTTTCACAAGGTCAAGTATTAATTAAATAAATAAGATAACACCGAGCCGTTTAACTCTACTCTCTACCAATCTTTTCAGTTAAATTAATCGTTGCGAGTAAAATTCTTCTGTTTCAGGATACCTCCTTTTCCGCCTGTGTCATATACTTCATGATGTAATGCCAATAGAAAGAATATGAATAATTAATGAGGTTATATAAGGTTGGAAAGAAAGAACTCAATACTCAAATGGTTTTTTTTACAAATCAAACAACAAACTTTTCTTTTAATTTATGCTAATAATGTGCATATCTCCATAATTACTACATAATACACTTAACCTTGTTATTTCAAGAATTCCTTTATGTAATTCCAATAATTAATTGTTAATGTTTGATAGCACGTGGTTACACGTGCAATCAAATTAAAAGAAAAATAAGTTATTCAAAGATAGTCATCGTTATAAATTTTGGTCCATGCTGTATATTGTACCAAAAAATATATCCAAGGCTAATTTATTGAGGTTACAGAATTACACACCAGCGACGTTTTTGTATGAATCACAGACATTATAAATTATTTTTGTTTAGAAGTAAATTTATTAAAAAATAAATCATTCACAAGTATACGAGTAAAGTACGGGGTGGGTGTATATAACTTGAGGTACATTTACTTTTCGTATCATTAACATTTTTAATAGGACCTTGACTAGGCTTGAATATTAAAATAGTGCGCATTAGCACACATTTATAAAACCGAGCCTTACTTTGTTTGAAAAATTTTAATTTATTTTAAAAAGTAAACCCAAAGAAACAAAAAATATTTTAAATTTATTTTAAATTATATAATTTAAAATCACGCAAAAATTCGAATAATATATAAATTTAAAAATTTATTCTAATAATGCGTAAGTTTAATAGTTTCGCCATCTCTGATTTAAGTAAAGAACTGCTTCAAAATCTTCTTTTCTTTTTACAGTTTCATGTAATGTAGTAGTTGCTATTAATACTGAAGTTATATTTAAGTCGGTTTAAAGAATTTTTAAATTTAAAAAAGAAAAAATAATTGGGGACAAAACAACATTAATTCAAGCAATAGATCTCATCGATTATTTCCTTTCTGGTCTCTATGTGAGCCTTTTGCTGTTATTTTCAACTTGGCCATAAAAACTTCAACCTCCCTCAATTATGTTTAGATAGAACTTCACTAAAATCTTTGAACATCTCCAGGCATCTCACAGCATCAAACCATATTTATCATGTCATCAGGATGGATTTTTTGCGGGGAGGTCAAAAGTTACGAATCTTTTGGAAATTACGCAGTCCATTAGTGAATCGCTTGATAAGTAGATATTATATCCCATGTGTCAATGGCCATAATTATGGGTAAGAGGGAGATGAAATAAGATTTCTATAAAGTCGGGAGATACACATACTATTCTGCAGGGCGATTGTGTATCAATATGCTAGCTCTGTCTAACTGTAACTACAACTACAAAATCCTATCTCCACATCGATTTTCTCTATTTAAATCGATTAAATGAAGCCATCATTCCGTATTATTGCTAGACGTGTGCTATACATTTCAAGTGAAGCCGGTGTATATAGATTTTCTACTGTTTATTAATTCCTAAAGTGCTTTTCTAGCAGTACCACGCAGTAACAGATCTTGCTATCTTCACTACAATTGTTTTACGTCAAACTTATTAGCTGTCAATACTGGAATACCACAGGGATCAACTTTGGGACATTTATTGTTTAACATTTGCATAAATGATCTTCGACACTTTTGAACTGTAATGTATTGGGTCAGACAGATGAATTGAAAAGTTTTCATACTATCACTTCTGAACGGGACTATATGCTTTTACAACTGAAGTTGAATACAATTAATTCGTTGTGCATAGAAAGAAAACCTACTTGAACTTAAGCAAGCACGCAGTTACGACTTACACCAAAAGTAGGAAGCTAGCTACCTATAACTACTTCATTAACTAGACAATGATAGGTAGACATTCGTCGGTAAGAGAACTTGATGTGCTGTTTGATCAAAAGTTATCTTTTCCGAAACACATTAATTACACCCGGAATTCTGATTATAAGTCTTTGGGATTTCTCATACGATCGTGTGGTGCTTTTGGTAAATTGTCAACTTTCCTTGCGTTATACTGCACATGTTCGCACCTCCATCAACAAATCACCCTAGATTTCCTTTAAGTCATTTAAGATAGACGGTATTTACCCAAAACTTGGTGTGGTTTAGATAACAGCCCGCTTAACCGATTTCACATAGGATCTCTAGCTGATCGCAGATCTGAAGCAAGTGGCAAGTTCCTGATTAAACTGATAAATAATCACATCGATGCCCCTAAGTTATTTGCTCATTGAAGTTGTAGAACCCCAGTATGGCACAAGAACACGTGTTATATTCCAAGTTCCGAAAGCTAGATCTAATACGTTAGTAAAAGCCCTTTGGTTCATAAAGTATGGGTTCATCTACTCAGTCGTTATTGTTTATTTAACTTCACATAGTATAGATGTAATATTACACATGTTTTAGTTTATTTACTTCATTTAATTATGTGTATTTAATTTAATTTGGATTGATTAATATTTTGATTTCGTTGAACTGATGTTACATTTAAATTCATTGCTGTTTTCCTGTTTTGTATATTTTTGACAGTATTATAAGCTGAGCATTATATATATTAATTAAAATTAAAATTACACAATTAGTCTATTAGACTTAAGAGATTTAAATGGTAATCAATGATAATTGGCCCCCAATCTTACGATAACCAATCAAGAAATACTGCACTCTCACCATAACCTGCTGTAACATGGTCTATAGTGGCGTTAATTTATTCTGGAGAAAATATAAGATAAAATAAACTGTGTCAATGAAGAACCGTTAATATGACCCACTCAGACTAAGTGTATAGCAGCTGTATCTAACATCCACTACATCAACAACAGTATTTCTTGCTTAAAAAACAGTTATACATCCATTTAAATTACGTTGGTGCATTTTTTTGGTGTTCTTCAAGTTCAAATCGTCTTTACTACAAAATGATGAGAATTTTAGTTAATATTTTTATATTCGCTAGTGTTGCGTACAGTCAAGTACCGTTTTTGGGACCATGTCCGGAATTAGAAACTTTAAAAGACTTCGATGTTGTAAGGGTAAGTCATTATTCGATTTAAATGATTACAATTCAATATACATTTCATATTATCACTTGAACTAAAGTGCAATAAACTTGCAAATCTCTAATATTATTATAAATAATAATTTGGAACATGGTAACTTTCAAATTTCAGGCTATTATGCAATCAAATATCTAATTACTTAATAGTACACAGTTTACGTTTAACATTTTCTAATTGAAGGAAATTGCTTTACGAGAATCTTGAAACTATTGCTTAGTAAGGAAATTGAAAATCAAATTATTTTTTTTTATTTTTATCCTATTGCATAATAGATCAATTTTTTTTCAGTATATGGGGAAATGGTATGAGGCGGAAAGGTATTTTGCGTTATTCGAATTTGGTGGCAAGTGTGTTACAGCCGATCTAGTTCCAACCAAAGAAGGTAAAATTAATATAGTCAACCAGCAAACGAGTTCTATGTAAGTTATTTTTGATAGCACGCGTTTCATTAAAGATCATCTTAAGTTAAACCAACATTTTATAGTACTGGTATTCGATCTACAATAGAAGGTAACGCATTTATGGTTGGAAGAAGCGACGAATCTAAATTAACAGTGAATTTTCCATCATTACCAGGTAAAAAAAATCAGATACCAATTGCTACCATTCTAATAAAAAATATTTTAGTAAATTTTGATGCGCCATATTGGGTTTTGGATACGGATTACGATAATTACGCCGTTGTTTGGTCATGCAATAAATTCGGCATATTCAGTACAAGTAAGTTCAACTCCTGAAATAATATGCAACACAAATTTAATGTCAATAAAAACTTGTAGGGAATGCATGGATTTTGACTAGATCGAGGAAACCTTCAATAGAAACCATGGAAAAAGCTTACTCTGTATTGGATAGGAACTCTATTAGCAGAGCTTATTTTATAAGGACGGATCAAATTAATTGCAATAAAAAGTAATAATTTGTAGTGATTGTTAGTTAAGATTTAGTATTTAGTTCATATTTAATTTATTGTAATTTATTGTTATATTAAATAAACTTGACCTAGAAGTTTTTATTGCATCTCACGAAGTATAGAAACATATAATACACTCACTTTTGGATCATCCTGTAAATCCATTTCTATAAATATCTAGCGGAACTATAAATGTAAGTTCGTAATCTACCTTGTTACATCTATAATTAAAGGTATACCTAAGTTTAACCCTTATTTATTTCGTTTAAAATCGGTTAGGGTCTACGAACCGTTCGTAAAACATCGGAAGCGAGGGGATATGACGGGCGTTGTTCCCCCCATGATTCAAAGAAGTAAAGCATGTTAGAAGTCAACGCAGTAGCAGATATCGTTGCTTAATAACCTGTTACGTATCACAATGAAATAGAGAATAATTTCGTTATTTAACGTTGGAATTCCTTTCAGATAAAGAAAATCAAATGAAGTGCTTCTTCGACTGCAAATAATTGCAATAAAATGCGAAAAACATGTGTACAAATTACGTACTTAAATTATTACTATGTTTATGGTGCGGTCTTATCGGTGACGTCGTCAATTCACACTTAAACATGTACTTGAATTCAAACGAAGTCCATAAATTATTAGGTAAGTAACGCTTTCATATCGAATTATTTTTGAATTAAATAAACAAAAGACGAAGTCCCGCTAATCTTATTATAAATAAATCACTGCGCATGCGTAATAGGATCAAATCGACCTGCTTTTATACGTGAGTATAAGGCAAGGTAAACACAATTCGTATTTATTTACTCTAATGCCCGTCTATTTACGTCTTGCGTAGTATTTATGATCCCAAATCGAGCTTTTACTGTCTTTTTAAAACACGTAGTGATACAATCGAGCCCATGTTTGTAGTTTTTGTAAAAATCGATATATTCGATTTTATACACCAAATTTAAACAAACACCGTACACTACAATAAACGAACAATTTACAAATTATATGATTACACCAAAAAGGATTATCTATCTACAAACGAAATATAGAGTTTCAATATTTGAAGGTCAATAACCCTCTTAACAGAAGCATTAGTAGAATGTAGAATATTGTATACACATTTCAGTCAAACATCATCCTTATCTATACTCCATTCACGTTAAGAATGCAGAGTTACAATAGATAAGCCTTAAAATAGAGGCTTGCCATTGGCTAATCAGCGAGGCATATTCACACAAGGGGAAACAAATGCAATTTCTTCATATAAAATTTATCAGTTTGGAGTCCTTGTTTCCTGCACCTTTACATTGTATCTTTTGTCCTTATAAACAAGTTGTGGCAAAAATAGGCTCAGATGTTGTAACACCTGAAGCTTGGGTAAACTGTATCAAACACACTATTAAAAAAGGGTAAAAAATTTATGAATTTGATAACACAGTTGAAGATATGGTTAAGGAATTTATTATAACTACAGATGCAAATTCATCGACAGATACATCAGATTCTTCTTTCACTTAGAATACTTTGATTGCTCATTTATAGCATTTATTTTTTACATTAGTTAACGTATTTTATACAAAGTAGTAATTTGAAAAAAACATGTGTACAAATTCATTGTATCAAACATGTTATCGTAGAAGAAAATAAGATGTATTAACTGAATAATATCATTGAAAACCTTCGTTAGACTTTCGTCATTAGAATCTGATTCAGATGTCTGTTAATTTTTATAATAAATTGAAATTATTTGTTCATCTTTTTCATTTAATTTTTAAATCAAATTCATATATTTCATTTGTTATTTTATAAATAAAATGTTAACAGTAAACAAATCTTTTATTAAATTTAATGCAGATATCAAGTAAAGAAAACTATATAAATTTGTAATAAGTATAATTAAAAGATTACGATAATATTTATTGACTGTACTGTTACTGAAAATATAAATAGGTTTTATTATAGTCGAGGTACAGTAAATAAGTATACTCGCATTCTTTTCACTGAATAGCTCATCTAACTTCTTCACTAACAAGAACCAGATTCCATATAAGATTTAAGGATCTTGTTGTGTGTTGGTATGAAACCATTCGATATACTTGGTACACCCCCGTTACATCCATTAAGTATTGTCCATAATCAGCAACATTTTTTCCTTGATTGGCTTTGCCTTGTATATATTGAATCGCATACCATTGAAACTTTCTCTTTTAAAATTGATGGAGATTACCAATGAAGAGATTCACTTCATGACAAATGATTTGGTATAACATATATACACTAGGATGACAGAATAAAATAGACACCAGGTAAAGCGGTATAAATATGTAAACAGCTAAATTCTAAGAACGAATTAAGAACTTTCTCTTGTCATTAGGGCAGGGGTAGATGTATCGGAAGGAATTCGTCATAGTTTAGTATCGTTACAACTATGCCTCGCTTACAAGGTTCGAGTGATATTAGCGACTTCACCCGGGGTCGCATCGTTGGCCAGAGTGAACGCGGCGCTTCGCAACGTGAAATAAGTAAATTTTTGAATATTCCGTTGTCCACAGTTAACCGTGTGATTACACAATTTAAACGCAAGGAAAAAACAACAGTGGAGCCGAGACCAGGTTGTGCCGGACCTTCTGAAAGAAGGAAAGGGGTGCTTGTGCGCGAAGTGTTAAGAGAACTGCGAAAAAGTACAGCTGAGCTTGTGACAACTGCACAGAAAAGTCAGCGCACCGTTCTGCAATACCTCCACAGTGTGGGGATGTATAAAAGGGTGGCAAAGAAAAAACCTCTCCTTACGGCGTTTCAAAAACGGCGCCGAATGGCTTGGACAATTAAAATGCGAACGAAGCCCGAAGAGTTTTGGCGGTCTGTCATTTTTTCAGACGAAAGCAGATACCACCAATTCAGTGATGGTGGTCGTACGTAGGTATGGAGACGTTCGTCACAGCAACTGGACGACAAATTTTTGCATCAGACGGTGAAATACGGCAGTGTGAACATCATGGTGTGGGGCGCGATATGGTATGGTGGAAGATCGCAATTAGTAATCTGCGACGGAAATATAAATGCGGCAAAATATATCCAAATATTAACAGAAGGACTACTACCGATATTCGACAACGCCATTTTATCTAAAGAAAACGCCACTTTTATGGAGGATGGAGCACCCTACCACAAAGCAAGAACAACAACCACATGGAAAGAGGAACAGGGAATTCGGATTTTACCATGGCCAGGCCAATCACCAGACATGAATCCGATAGAGAATGTTTGGCACATAATCCAGACAAATATGGCGAAACGACCCCGAAAACCCAGCAATAAGGAAGAACTCGTGGCAGCTGTTACAGAAGAGTGGTTAAATATTCCAGAAGACACCATTCATCATTTAATAGATTCTATGCCACGACGACTCGCAGCACTTCACGCAAGTAAAGGTGGATCGACAAAATATTAGTCCAATTTAAAATTTTTTAAATATTTTGTATATATAACGAGAATAGAATCTTTTTTTTAATTAGTAGGTGTCTATTTTATTCTGTCACCCTAGTGTATAACCATTCATGTAAAACTTATAGTTTCAAATTTTCGATTCAAGTTTATCTATGGCAATATTGTTATTTTAAAGTTTGTCATATGGTATTTCGATTAACCCCAAATGCAATCTCATTTACTTTCTAACATAATTAAATAAGCTTCAACTATTTCGGTAAATGAAACAACACATTTATATTGCAATTGATGTAGCTGTTACTTTATTATATATAACCATAATGTACTTCACATAAAATATGAAAAAATCTGCTATTTACTATACAAGATTTTGACAACTTTGATGTTTACGATGTTGTCATTTGACAATTCCAGCTAATGGTAGCTATTTACTGCATTCTTAACGTGAACGATGTATAGGTTTTTTCTAGCCCGATTTTAGAATTAACGTTTAATGACTCCTATTTCATTATTGATTTTATTCTGAATGTTCTTTTCAACTTTCAGGTTTGGATATGGAACTGTATTATGTAAGAGGCGGCAAAATTAATGATTTTGCCCTTAATTTCGTGGTACCAGTACCTCCAAAGGTAGACGCTTTGCATTTCACATGGAGAAGCCTTGCTGGAAGACCGGTATAAACTGTTAATCATTAAAACTACTCCTTTATTTTGAAATTAATCTTGAATTCCAGCTGCCTTATGCTATTAATGTAGACGTATCAAATCCATTAGCGTTAGGAACACCACAATTAAATATCAGCAACACCGGAAATATTCCAACATCTTCCCAAATATTCAGCGTAAGTTTGCCTTGTTCCGGGGTGGTTGTAGCGGAAGTAAATATCGTCTTGGTAGTGAATATCACCTTGCCAAACTCGAACGTTACATCTTTAACATTTAGGCGGAAAAAAATTTGCCGAAAGATTGAAAGTTTGTCAAATACACACGTTTCAGTGGATAACATATCATACCCTTCGAACTCAGTCAACATTTTCTACACAGCTGTTGGATGCGCCATGTTTTTGATCACCACGCTTGCCTTTTGTGTAATAGTATCTTATGTAAATGGGAAAAAAGATAGGAGGGATCCAAATGATACTGGCCAAGCGCATATGACTTACGTAACGAATGCCTCTAGGAATCCAAACTCTACGTCCTCATATGGAAGCTTTAGGAGAATGCCAAGTTATTCTCTGATTGACGAAAGATCTAAGGATTTGCAAGAAAGAATCGCAGAATTAACTATACAAAGGTAATTCATACCTTCAATCGTAAACGATGTTAAAAAAGCTAAATAATTATTGTATTCGCAGATGTCGTGTGCGTTTGGATTCTGTAATTCTTGAAGGAACCTTCGGTAGAGTTTACCTAGGAACGTACTCAGAAGAGAATGGTACTGAAGAAGAAGTTTTGGTAAAAACCGTTACGGACCATGCATCACAAATCCAAATATCCCTTCTATTACAAGAGGGAATGTTCATGTATTCCTTGAACCACAAAAACATTTTGACCATTCTAGGAGTATCAATTGAAGACCAAACGGCCCCATTCTTGCTCTATCCCTATCATTCTTACAAGAACCTTAAAGTTTTCTTGCAGAAATGCAAGCTGAACTCAGAAGGAATTGCTCACACATTAACTACGCAAGAAGTTGTGGATATGGCTTTACAAATTATACAAGCAATGCAGTATCTTCATAAAAAACACTTGTGGCATAAGGATTTGGCAGCCAGGAATTGCGTGTAAGTAAATATACGCTCAATACAGACACCAAAACTAATAAATACGTTTCCAATTTTAGAGTTGATGATAAATTAAAAATTAAAGTTACCGACAATGCCTTATCAAGAGATCTCTTCCCTTCAGACTACCATTGCTTAGGCGATAACGAGAATAGGCCGATAAAATGGATGGCTATAGAGAGTTTGCTGCAAAAGGAATTTTCCCCATGTTCAGATGTGTGGTCTTTTGGTGTTTTATTATGGGAATTAACAACTTTAGCTCAACAGCCGTATGTGGAAATAGATCCTTTCGAAATGGCAGCTTATTTGAAAGATGGGTACCGCCTAGCGCAACCAATCAATTGTCCTGATGAACTGTAAGTGTTTTGCTTCAGTGATACTGAAGATAAGAGATTAATATATTAAATTCCTTTAAAGATTTGCTGTCATGGCATACTGTTGGGCGATGAATTCTGAAGAGAGGCCGACCTTCATGCAGCTTCAAGTATGTTTACAAGAATTTTATGCCCAATTGATAAGATATGTTTAACACCAAGAAAAACTCGTGTTCCTTTTTAATTTTGTGCCAAATCTATTTGCAAGTAATATCTGATATATAAGATCTCGTTTCATCTCGCTAGGTTAGAAATATATATATATATACATATATACAAGGTGTTAAGGAAACTATGCGAAGGTAAAATATTAAAATACTTCTTTTAAACACCGTGTATATATTAAAATAAGACTGGATTGAGAAATGCGTATTCAAAGCTTTCTCATTCTTATTTTGAATGTAGAATGATAGGACCTCCTTATTTTTGTACCTATTTTTACGGATGCTTATGTAAATATGTGATCAAGTTAGTATTTATTTATAGCCACATTATAGAGTGACTTATATTAAGCGCCGTATTAGTGTTTTAGTCACCGCCTTACCAAATATATAAACATAAAGAGTGTATAACTTATTTTAGCTTAAGGTTTTTTATATGTACTATTGTATATACAATTTGATGTTTATAAATTTTTACGTATTTTTTATAAAATGATTTGTATACATTTAACAGTTGTTTTAATCCTATCCTGAATAATTTGTGTTTTTTTTTTACCGAAAGTACGAGGGTAATATGACTTTCGAACCTTCCTCTTTTATCCGGGCTTAGGACCGGCTGTGGAATCTTCAAAGAACGAGCAAATTCATTAATTGAAATCCAACAGGCAGAGTTAAAAATCACTAAATTTATTGGGAAGTATTTTATTTCCTCGCATGCAAACGAACTTAATGACTGGAACATTACCATTACAACTGCTTTTATACGTTCTTATAACTCGTTTGCAATTTATGCAAAACTAACGAGTAAATATATTGTTTTACTAATAACAACGAAAGAATGAACATAATTATTCGCATAAACATAACACATTTGCTCTGTAACCTTGAGTATAAGACGAAAGCAAGATTCCACAATTACGAAATCTAATTATTTGCACCACAATTGTCACGCTAGGTGTTGTCTTGGTATATTAATTGTATCCTACGTCTTAGTTCGAAGAGTGTTGGCTAGTATTCAGTACGTAATGACCCGTGTTATACTCCTTTGTTTGATGGTCTCATCAAATTTTCTACGTTTTCAAATAGGTGCGTTGAAAAATAATTTTAATTTTCTTAGTTATTTAATTCCATATTTAATTTTAAGTTCAAAGCGATCGAGTTTCGTCAAAATTAGATTTTGGACAAGATACTCACCCAGTGATACACATAAAATCGCCAGGAGTTCTAACGAATGTAGATGATTCAAAAAATTCCGACACAACAGTAACATGCTCTAAAACAGGGTGTAATAAAACAATCACCGAAGATGGTGAAAAGGACATTGTAAGTGACGTTGTAGTCCATGTCAAGACACTGGTTAACGTCCCTAAATCCAAAAATGAGACAATAGAAGAAACTCCAGATATACCAATTGTTTTGGGTTATGGAAATTCAAATAATCCCGAAATAATTTCTGATTTGGAAAATAATTACGCTACACCAGTTTATGAGTCGAAATTTCAACCGCAACTTCGTCGGAAATATTACGAACCGATTAACAAACAAGTAAGCTCGCAAAACGATATCATATACGTTCCGTATTTTGAACAATCGTTTCATAAGTACCATTTCGGTGAACAACCGCAATTGCAGTACGCGTGGACCCCAAGAGGTGGCGCGCCTAGCATTAATCCGGTAGAATTCAAACGTTTCGAAAAGCCCGCCTGGAATAGAAGGCAATGGAGTAGCGGTTTTGTTGGTCCTGCTCCCTCTCGAACGTCACTTCCATCTTCCGGATATACGACTTGCACGTGTCATAATCCAGGATTAAATTGGTATCCAACCTCATCAACATGGAGCATCCAGCAACCGAGGCATTCAAATACACATATAGATGACAAATTAGCACCATTAAATTGAAACGAAATGTATTCGAGATATTCCAAGCAATTTTTTGATAAATTTAGGTAGTTATTTCATTTTTTTTTTTAATGTGTAGAGAAATAAAATAAAGGATTTTATAAAAAAAAGTATTCTCCTTCATTAAAATATTTTAGAAGGATATATCAGGTTTTCATCGGTTTTAAAAATTTAAGTTCAATTAAGGAATGGAGGAAAGTGAAGGAGCTTTTAAAAGTTATCAAACAATAATAAATAATGAAGACCATGAAAAAGGAAACTTATGGTAAAATTTTATTCGATTCGGTAGCTTAAAAATGCAATTAAATTTTCAATTTCTTCCTCTTTAACTTCTGAACGAAGTAAAATGAGATTTCCACATCCTTGACTTTAAGAACCCCTATGGGATTTCCCACAGTGTATTGAACTTCTAATGACACGTTCATAGTTAAAAACTAACTAAAAGAATGGTGTAATAAACATTTTAATCTCATCCAAATTCTAAACATATTTATTAAGCTTTATTTTAACATCTTGTACACGCACTGTATAAGCCCTTAAGTATTGGGAAATTAAAAGAGTTAAACGTAATTTTCTTCAATAAAATCGTTTATTTTCACCTTTTACTTGCGTCTGTGGGAATAAAAATCCTTAAAAAGGATTCTACCAATAACGGCGAATTTCTCTGAATACAAATATACTTATCTTAATCGTCCTACTACTGAAATACTTCGATGATAAACCTTTGAAGTTCAAAGGCGATTAAATCTTCTTTTTCGCCACAAAGCAGAACAAAATTATTTTAACAATTTTTTACATCCTTTATAAAATCGCTATGTAATTTCTAGTGAGATGTAAAGAGATCACAAAAAGCCCCAGATGCGGTGAACGTTGAATGTTTGAGGGCAAGCTCACGTAAATAATGAGAAAATAAACAAATATGTGAACAGATTTTTTTACTTTCCGTATAACCTGTGTAAATTTGAGAACCTCTCTTCTACCTTCCCCTCAAAGGCAAGTAATCTCGTTTCCACTTCAGAGATCACATCGAAGTTTTTATTAAACTAGGAGGTTCTTCTACAATTTCATTTGCATTTTAAGTAGAGCAAAAAAATATACATCTACCGAAGGAAATGGTTTATATATGCATGGACAAAAAAGTGTCCTTGAAATTTAAATCACAAATTATACATGCATAGAAATTAACCATTAAAATATAGATATCATCAACAATTTTATAATTACAGCTTTTTTTCTCTAAAAACAATTCCAATCTGATTATGTTAATGTAACCTGCTTATATACGACTGTAATAAAAGTTCATTACAGCTCAAATTAATTTAGCAAAGTGTTGCGGCTTCGGTGAAAAGATGAACAGCCCCGAAGCTGCAAACCCATTAAGATAAAACCTTACGGAAGTTTAATCAAGATGAGACCAAGGAATTTTGATCTTCAATAGACCCTTGTTGAGTTCAACAACGTCGTAGAATATGAATCTCATTTGCATGTGATTTTATATTATTTTTAGCTAACAAGGGTGTCAAATTCAGATCTTAATGAAACTTGCTAGGTAAATAGAGTATGTTGAGACTTCAAAATAGAAATTTTTTGTTTGTGCTTCCCCCTTCGAAAATTCACAGATTTTCAATTTTCTTCATTTAATTCTTGAACGGAAATAGATAGAACAAAAATTTAAATGCAAATGTACTTTATCAAAAGCTCCTCCAGGACATGTGAGTGTGGTACATAAAAGGTATTGCCTTTAAGTGCCACCCTCTTAGTAATATGGAAAAGAAATTAACAACGCAAATTGTTTATCTCTAACATCCTTTGATTTTAAAGCATTTTCAATTATACAGGGTCTTCCAAAGGTGTGGAACAAGTCATACCTTATGGTACTTAGAGCAACACCATCTGTTAATTGCATATACATGTCTTCTATTAAGAAACACCATCATTGATTAGTAAAATTGCATCAATTAGTATCTCCTGATGTTCATAATTTATACAAATCTAAACACGGGATTACACCTGATAACACATCCCTGTATTATACCACCACAACGTTACCTGTATTATATATATAAAAAAAATTGTGGTATATAAAAATATCTATAATCGAACAAACTCCACCAATATGAAAATATGTACAGTGAAATCTCCCTTGAACGGACACCAACGGGACCAACTGAAGAAAAACGGTATCCTTCACTCTCCTTATACCTTTTGAATTCGAAAACTTTATACGAATTGAATGCGTGTGGTACTTGTCCAGTAGAACTTTCAAATCGAGTGTTATTCCCTTACAACTCATTGACTTAGTTATTCGTATTATATGAAAGATTCTAAATTGAACGAATTACACCACATTCATGGAATTGATGTTTAATTAGAAAGCCCATTATCGTTGAACTAGTAGATTCAAAATTTCAATGTATGTTGATTTCAATGCGCCCTAATGTGAATATATGTTCAAAGGTAAATGTTTACAAAGATATACTTAGATAATTGCAGTTTGCATTGCAATTACGTTATAGGCACTAATTGCAATGAGCTCCTTTGCAAATGGCAGCTTTCAAATGGATATTGCCTTTGGCATATTTTTAAATTTATCCCAATCCTCTGTGAGTGGGTTTGCTAATCATCCAAATATATTGAAACAATTTGCGAAATTACTAAGTATATTAAGAGAATTAAATACTTTGAAAAAAATGTAATCTTTCCATATCTTTATACGTAATAATCTGAGTTTTCTTTAATTAAGACTTTATGACAAATACAATATTCCTGGAATAATTAACCATATGAACAGAAAATCCTGATTATCCTGAACATATATATATACCTTTCTCTCTCTGCTCCATTCATACGCAATTTTTTTATTCTTTTTAATTTTCTTACGCTATAGAACAATTTATTCATTATGTTTGTAAGTTGTTCATTTATATATACAGTGAAATCTCCCTTGAACGGACACCAACGGAACCAACTGAAGATGTCCGTTCAGGAGGGGTGTCTGCAAAAAAGAAAATTACTACAAATTTATTTTATGCAGACACCCCTCCTACACAACAAAAATCGTGTTTTAACGAAAAATGAATATATTAAAGAAACTGGGACATTTAAATCGTATATGTATATAAATGTTTTTAAAAGAAATAAGAAACTTTAAACTTGAGAAGAAAAAGTTTATTTCCTTTAGATATATACATACAAAGTATAATATATGTACATAGATACATAGATGTAGTATGTAATATAAAACAATGAAATGAATAGTCACTTTAAGGACGCAAAAATACATATATTGTTGTTTGTCTTCTCTCTTTCTTTAAAATGGCGTCTTGAAATCGTATTTCTCATTTAGGAAGAACCCCCAAAGACTCTGTATCTCCGTGATTTTCGACAAAACTTTTGAGCTGCTTTGTCAGGGTAATAGTTTTACCATAATTTGGGATAGCTTCTGTTGACACTGGAACCTCATCGACATCAGAATCTTCCGAAAGTTCTTGCTTTTCAACTGGATTTGCAATTTCTTGTTCTGAATCAGGATCTTCAACATACAAATCTTCATCTACGTTCAAAATGTCATTAAGGTTTTCATTATCCGTCAATTACATTAAATTCTTATTTTTGAGGATATCTGAAAGTACACTAAGAGGCAAATCATCTTCTAGGTCAGATGTATCAGCCTCAGTTAACTGGTCTTCACTTTGCATATTTACATGATTAAATCCTGCTTTGCGGAAGCAGTTTTGAACTGTCTTTTTGGTTACTTGGTCCCAAGCGGTTTTTGTCAAATAAACTGCATCCAGTGGTGTAATTTTCTTTATTAACTCAAAAGCTGCACCAGCAGTTTCAATGTTTACTAGCAGATGTTTGAGTATTAGACTTCGGCAATAAGTTTTAAATTCTTTATAATCCGCTGGTCAAGTGGTTGACAAGCTGATGTACAATTAGGGGGTAAAAATAATATTTTTATATTATTTAAGCGAACGTCTTTCGGATGAGATCCCGCATTGTCTAAAAATAACAAAATGTTTCCTTTTTCTTTAGCCATTTTTCAATGTAGGCCTTGCAACCACTCTGTCATAATTTGCCCTGTCATCCAAGCTTTTTTATTGTATTTTCAAGTTACAGGCAGGTTATTTATATTAATATTTTTAAAAGTTCTGGGTTTAGCTGCCCTACCAATGACTAAGAGTTTTTCTTTTTCACCTGTCATATTTGCACAATGCAAAATTGTAAACCTCTCTTTGGGATACTAACCCCCAACACATTTTTCCTTCTTTAATCTGAGCGTTTTGTCGGGTGGAGCCCTAAAATATAGGCCTGTCTCATCGGCATTATAGGTGTCTCACGGTGAATATCCCTTAATCAAAGGACATTTTTTTAAAAACGATGAAACATCTTCAGCATTAACCGAAGGTCCTTCTCCCGAAATCGCGTTAAAACTTATATTGTGGCGGATTCTAAATTTATTGAGCCAACCAGAAGAAGCACTGAATGTAGAATGTCCCAAAGAAGCGGCTATTCTCTTGCTTTACATCGTATTAGCGGACATAAAAGAAAAATAAGTTTTTGTCACGACAAACCTATTGGTAATCTCACTATTTTATCTATCTTAGAATATAATATGAAAAGAAAATCAACGCATTAATACTAAAGAAAATCTTATCTAAAAAAATCATATGCATACCTGTTAAAGGAATCCCCTTATGCCGAGCTTACAGCAGTCATAACACAATTTGTCAATTTTAGTACCATCACCCATCAAAAAGCTTCTTTCTTCATTCAAGTTGCTGTTCGACATCCATTTGGTTAGAAGGATTTCTTTATGTTTAATTATATCTGCAGCTTGTGTTTTTCCAATATTAAAACGCTTGGATAAGTTCCTTACACTTAATTTCTCTTAATTGTAAACTTCAACAATCTCAATTTTTTGTTTAAGCGTGAGAATTTTTCTATTTGGAGCCAGTTCTACAATGAATGTGTCGCCCACTGTGTCTTTTCCGCATAGGCATCAGACTAATATTGAAAGCAGATTCAATCGAAAGCGTACACCCAAAGAATAAGAACGGTAAATCCCCGACCAACTTGGGGAAATCCCTAATTCACGCCAGGCAGAAATGCACGACATAGGCTGCGTTTGTACCGAAAGATTAAAGTCGGTAAATCTCCGGTTTACTCGGGGAAGTCCCAGCGAAATTGGCGCGCAGCGCGATTGAAAAATGCAATACTCTCGATATAAATATAAGATAAGGCGTTCCTTTTTTTTAATTTTTTGTCCGATTAAGAGAACATTTTCTCGTGTCCATGTCCGTTCAAGAGAATGTCCGTCCAAGAAAGAGTGGAGTACAATGGAAATTATATGAGAGCCGGTCAGGACCATCAGAAACTGTCCGTGTAAGAGGGGTGCCCGCGAAGGGGAATTTCACTGTATATCCTTAAAATTGATATTAAAAGACAATAATACCTTAACTAAGAGTTTTCAAATAATAGGATGTGGTTCATAAATATTTCCTTTTAAACAAATGTGATATTTTTGAATATTTACGATAACAAATAACCGCATAAAGCAACGTGTCAATTTTGTCGGATTTTATTTATATCCACTTACACTAACAGCTGCATCTGATACCCTATCAATTGGCGATTGCAGTTATGTACTTCAATCAAATTTAATTAAAATTGGTAATGCGAAGCAAATTGGACTACCTACTCTGTATAAAGTGGGATTATATAGAGTAAATGTTTCCCTTTTTCGATATATCGGGAATTTCACATAATTCGCATTATATGCACTTGCATTATCCTATATAAAATGTAGCATAGCTAATAATTATTACATTATATTGACATGCAGCATTACACATGCATGCATGTGGGACAAAATAAGCATGTATACTCTATCTTAAATGAAATTCACGGTATGTATACGTTGTACATGCGTAGCATAAGATATTATAAGTTCTTATGTTAATATCCTCTTTGGAACACCATGTATAAGTGAAAATGATTTCAAATCAATAAAGGATGTTAATGATGAACAACTTGCGTTGTTAATTTCTTTTCCATATTACTATAATCAGCTCTAGCATAAGAGGGTAGCGCTTAAATGCAACATCCTGTACATACCACATCTACGTTTCCTGAAAGACCTTTCGGTAAGGTACAACATTTGTATTTAATCTGAATTTGACAGTCAAGAACCTTTACTTGTAAGTTAATTGACACCGAACGTACATAAACCAGGTAATTTTCTAGAATACTGTTATATTATACATTATATAATAAAATGAAGATTAATATAGGAAAATATAAAAAAAATATACAAATATCTAAGGCTTCTTCACAGTGTAGGTAGTCACCTTTCCATTGTCATTGACAGTTGTTGTTGCTTGATGGAAACTAGTTGGTTTTCCGTCAAGATTACTGCTTGCACTCTGGCTAGAAGTAGATACGCTATAAAATCCACCACCTGATCCCTGTGGAGTTGCTCCAAATCTGTTATCTACATTAGGAATGTTCTAAAATAAACAATAAATTTAACAAACACTTTCTTTGCTTATATTTCTATTATTATTACGGGATTTTCCGGAAAAACAGCGGCTGTTTGATGGACTCCTTGTGCGCCTATTGATGCAGATGCAGCAGCGCCTTCTTGACCAGGTCCAAAGTTGGTAGTGAATCCAGTAGCAAATCCTGGAAATCCAGCGTTGGCGCCCGGTGTTTGTACGTTATAACCGGCGTAAGCTGGGAAACCACCCGGAAAACCATAGCCGGCGTAGTTAGATGCTTGAGAAGCTCTATATTATTTACAAATTCATTAACATTTCGATTTTTTTTACATCCTTTAAATAACAAGTAAAAGAAAACACCAATTACGAACTTCTAAATGACCTAAATTTTGAGATGATTCATGAAATTTTCAAAATAATGTATGCATGAATGTTAACAAAATATTTTTGTATTTAAACTACAAGAATGTAATAAATAACTTTGGTTAAACAATGGTTTAAAATATTAGACTATATTTTGATTTTTCTTTTATATATTTTTTTAAATCACAATAATAGCGTAAAAACAATTGTACGTAATTTTATAAAATCAAGTTGCGCAGTAAATAAGTAACAATTACAAGTAGGTACATGTAATTTAATTTTGTAACATTATACTTTTCTTATTTGTACTTATATGTGGTTAAAAATGATAAAAGTAACATCAAAATATATTCTAAACAAATATTTATTCAACAAACAGAGTCACGTCTTCTGAACTTAAATTTTTCGTGATCAATATTGATTTTTTTGTTACTGTTGTCACATTATTAATTTCAAAGTATTTTTAATCCATTTTTGTTACGTCTATCATTATTTCTTTTATTGGAATCTTCTTGGTTTACACATTAATTGTTTTATTGATTTTTCAACTCTAATAGATTGATTTGGTACACTTATTCTATTAATACATTTTAGACAGAGAAATTCCTGGAGCGTTGTGTTTTTAAAGTTGTAATCTGCTATTCCACGTTTCATATTTATGGTAAATACATATAAGTATTAAAGTTCTGGAATAATTTTCATTGACTAGTCTAATCTAAAATTAAGCTAGAGTGCAATTTAAAATATCAAAATTAGGTATCTATCACTAAAATTGGTTAATTTTTCATATTTCTATGTAAGAGGCATTGACTAGTATTTACCACCAACTTAAAGGAAAAAATTCGAAAGCGAGAAATTCAAATGCCTTTCAATAATTTACATACACCCTGTATATTTCATCTAATCAAAAAAAATCAAATGGTATTGGTAAAAACTTCATATTCTTTCTAAAAATGGATTCATATTGTTCGATGTTAAACAATATAAGCAAACATGTTGCAATCCTTTCGTCTTTTATTGGCAATTTTCGCTATCATTATTATCTATCAATTCAAATTGGTAGATATTTTTAAAAAATGCAATCGTCAGCGGCTATTTTGTTAAGTATATTAAAAACTATTAAGAGTAAGAAAATCAAATATACCTGGATTACATTCTTGTGACATACATACTTTATTTCACAAACCTCTTTCAGTTGCCATCACATTGTGTTTCTCCCACAAGACCCTTTGAAATATAGTTGTTACTGTTTCATTTCACATGATTGTTTGTAATATAAATAATAACAAGTTAAAGTTAACAGTATAATATTAAATTGAAGAAGTTTACAAATTAGAATAAACGAAAATATTTAAAACTAGAAACTTGTATAAAGTTAATAGGAAAGCAAGCTGGCAAAGTTAGTCATAAGTACATAGATAAAAACAAGCACCATACTACATTTATTAACCCTTGAGTAGTCCCGTCAGAATGGACGGTGCTATCTATCAAATCGGATTTTCCACGACCTAAACTTAATGTAACCACTCGAGGGTTAAATTCAATTTTAGTTGAAATACACAACGGTCCATGTAGATGTATTAGATTTATCTTCGAAATTAGAATGATGAATACAGTGCTATGAGTGCTACTATTAGAAAGGAAAAGTTTAAACAAGACAACCTACCCAGATCTAGACGGTACATTTAAAGAAGTCTCTGCCTGTGCTTGATTATAAGGGTCAGTTGTAGCAGCAGAATAAGAGATAGTGCTAAAAGAATTTACGAGAAACAAGAAAGCGAATCTTAACTGGTCAAAAATACTTACTGCGCAGCAATTTGCTCGTGATACTTCCTTAGGCTCTCAAAATATTGCTGCAATAAATTACTAAAGTCAAATTGTGGAAAAGGAGGTAATGGAACACCAGGCCCTCCAGTGAACGAACCTGAGTATCCATAGCCGTAGCCGGTACCTACTTTATTGGTGTTTGCAGTGGAATCTGAAAGTATTATTTGTTTTAGTCATTATATATTCTTCCTAATTAGAAAGATAAGAAATAGTAAATGGGAAATCCCACTTTTTTACCTAATTAGAATCATTATGTATTACACGATGGCTCACTAAAAGCACTAATTGTTTTTTTATCTAAACTTTAAAGTTTTAATGACCTTGCTAAATGTTCTTCACGAAGGACAGTTCTCACACAATAATTATAGAATTTAAAGGAAGGTGATATAATCACATAGAAAAAAATGAAAACATTTTATGCTTCTATGGTTTCTCTTCTTATATGATCGCTAGTTCATGGCAAAAATAACGTACTAAAAGAAGTGTATAGTACCCAAATATCAATTATTACTCTACAATTATTTCTGGGAGATTAACAAATATTTAAAGCTAGGTAATTGGATGTACTTAAAAATAAACGCGTTTCTAATCATCCACCATTGTTTTCTTGCCACAATACTAATTATAGGTCTATTTACTTTAATTTATCAATGGAATAGCCAGTTAAACGTTCTTACCATGACTATTAAGATAGAAACCAAAGGAATTTTTTTCTTATGAGAATAACAACATGACTCAAAGAACTTAAATATCCATTATAAATATTTTTAAGTAAAACTAGAGCAAAGCAATTATTTTTTAAATTATATTTCTTAGAAATTCTGAATTCCATAGGTGTCAGGGAAAACAACGAAAGCTTAAGAAAACAAAACAAATAATCTAAAAACGTTAAAGCTTATAAAGATTCAGTTTTATTCTATCGTAAACTGCTTCTGATATAATACATAATAATAGTAGCAAACTAAGGAGAATTCCATAATACAAGCTTTTAGAAGCCTATAAAATATTAAATATTGGAGCAACATACAGCGGTGTTCAAAAGTAAACATTACAAAAGGGGATTTAAAAAACACATAGATCTATTTAAATTTTTAAATATTAAATTAATGGAGTCAAAAAAAAAAATAAAAATAAATCAAAAAAAAGAAAAATATATACATGAAATGGAAAAATTACTTACCTGAATATCCAGCAATTGCTGAAGAAGCAAGTGCTAAAAATAGAACTAAACAAATCATAGTTACGCAGTTAGGCTTAAAGTAAAACAATTTAATAAATAATCTTCGTTATTTGCCGGTTTTATACAGGTAACATTATTTCTAACGCACGATTACTGCCGAGGATAGTCGACTAAATGTACTTAAACGAAACAGGTTGTAAGTTACATCTTACGGATACGTAATAAACACAAAATTCTAACGACGAACATCTGTGTGTTAATCGACTCGTTTTAATTTGTTTTCGAAAAAAGTATTAAACAGAAAGAGGCGTATAAAGAAAACATACCTCGAAATTTAATAAACATTACACTGCTGCATTGATTTGGGTTATCATACGGTGTCAAGTGCGAAACTCACTCTTCATCTTATTTTAAAGGTCATGTTGATGTTTCCACATTTATTATAATATTCTAAAACGTATTATTTTGCTTGCTATGGTGATTTAAAATATAAACAAAAACGACAGAACCGTTAGATCGCAAATATGACGTTACATAAGAGGTTCTGAACATCTTAAAAAATATTCGTCGATTGCGAATAACTAAATATACAGGGTTCAACGTAAAAATTCAGATTAAGATTGTACTTTAATTTATTTTTATCTTTAATGTGTAAATCTAAGGCAGGTTTCTTAAATCGTAATTATAGTGGTATATTTGTCCAACGGGTTAACCAATTACAAGACAAAGTTATATAGCACATACATACGTGTAGAATTACGTAGAAAGTATCACAAGAATATTAAAGATCAATCTATCCATTGCAAAATTTCCATATTCCTCTCAATAGTCTACATATCCATTCACATAAAATCTTGATTGGTCAGAAAAAGAAGGTTTTGTCAAGAACGTCAGAATCAAAATTATTTTAAAATAACTGACTAAATGGAAACCTGCCACCCCCGGAGTGATTTCTTGATAACAGGCCATGTAATATGGAAATTTCAAAAAAATAGTACAAACTACGACAAAAGTTTTTATTGTCATGGACTACTAGAAGCAAAATTTATTTGAACGCTTTTTTATAACAACACAGTGATCAAAATTGTGAAGTTTCCAGCGTACTGAAGACCAAAGCAGAGTTATATACTTCAAAAGTAATGTGTTACCGAACAATTTGCAATTTATGTGATCACAAAAGCTTAGGAGGAAGTCGAGCAGCACGCCAAGATTTTCAATACCATTAAACGCTTAACTTTGGAAGTTATAACATTTCCGAATATTTGGCTTTACACTGAAACTAGAGCTCCATTCAGTGAGAATATTTAAATTATTTTACAAAAGAAAAACACCATTCAAGGTTCCAATGGAAGAATAAATTTTTAAATCGTCAACATATGCGCAGGGCACACCAAGGATGCAAGCAGATCATTAAAAATTAAGGTGTAAAATAAATAATACTGGTCTAAAATTTTAATCTTGTGGTACTCCAGATGTACAACAAAACCAATTTATAACCATTACAAACTACGTAATTGCTTCTATTTATGAGATAAGGATATAAAAGTTGAAGTAGGGTCGAATTAAATCCAAAAAAAAGGATCTAATGGAGTGAAAATAGAATTTTATAGTCAAACATCTTGTTTTGGATATGAAATCCTCACAAAATCACAGAATGGTGTCAAAATGGGCTCGGAGAAGATCTATCTGGCGCTGGTTATCGATCCCTCGACAAATAGACTGTGTTAGCGTCACTAGATTTGTTGGTAAGGGAAAATTAAAGTTTTCGTGTTGTGGAAAATGCATGAGTAAATAACAATCTCAAAGATCTTTCCAAAGTTAGAGAGTATTGAAAATTTTCCAGTTGCACATTCTTACTTTTCGCCAACGCTGTGGGAAAGCAGCAGTTCTGATGGCTATGGATTGCATATATTGCATCAAAGGACCTGAGCGGATACAAGGTTATCGGATGAAAATGGGGAGCAAGGTTAATGCGTCAAAGTAAACATATCGACACAAACGTTAACAATATCCTGTGTCTGTTCCAGGCATGCATCCTTTGTAGTGTTCCAGGTATGCGAGTGTTCCCACACCTACACCCGACAAACATCAAAGTCCGTTTAGGATTGTCCATTATGCATAATTATAATATGTATTATGTAATTAATCAACCCACCCGAGTTATAAATAGCTCTCTGTCACGTTTAGACATTTTTTTCTGTAAATGTAGTTTATAATAATTATTGTGTCTCTTATGTAGGCAATGAAAACAATACCGCTTATGATAAATAAACACCTTCACTAGATTAATAGCCAAAGAAACGTGGCTTTCTGTTTATAAATACTGCTGTCATAACACCGCACTCGAATTGTTTATTATTTTTACATAATTGTCTAGATTCATTCAGTTAAATTCTCTACAATACTGAAAAGAACAGATATGAATCAGTCATGTTATTCATTAGCGTTGAATATTATTTAAGATTTTATTAGAATTTTACCATTTTTTCGGTGCCGAAAAATTCTAAATTTTACGTATATTATATTAGGAACATAATAAAATAATACAAATTTAATTTTAACGACCACATGAGTAGTGTCTCATCTTCTGCACTAAAAGCTCTAGGATTTATAGTAAAAATATCGAGGCAGTTTAGTTCTCTTAATAGTGGCGTTATATTTCGCGTTTGTGCGGTCTAAGCTGGAGTATGCATCCATAGTCTGGTCGCCTTCGTATGCATCATCTACATTTCTACTTGAAAATATGCAGATTTTAAGCAATGTGGAGTATATCTAATACAGGACTATGATCATAATATTCTGCTAAACAACTTTCAGATATAGTCTTTACAATCACGATATCGCCAAGCTGATGCGAAATTTCTCTACAGTCTGATGAACAATGAGATTGACACTCCCTCAGTACTTGAACGAATTCGCTATGTTGTGCCGTTGCACAATACTCGCCTGTCCCGGATCTTCTACTGTCCCAGTGCTAATACTAACGTTTTAATTAAATCACCAATATACAGACTATGTACCACCTTCAATGAAATTAATATGGATGTTGATATTCATTATGTTATTGTATTCCCAGTTTATAGCTTTGCTTTATTATTGTATTCACGGAGTTTCCTTTTTCTCTATGTTATTATGTATTTAAATGTGATAGCTAATTGCATTCATTCTCCTGTTCCCGGCCAAGGTAACACTGGCAGAGCGTGTGTTTCCAAACAAATTTGAATGGATTTAGCCATGTGGCATGTTGCCTTATCGTGCATGAATGTGTAAGGGCCTTTATTTGAATTTAAATCATATATAGCATTAAGACATCCTCCAATACACGCTTATATTGGTGTAGATTCATGGCGCCTTGGCAAAAATACCGTGGTCCAGGACCTTCGACTAATACACAGGACCATACCATGACTGACGGAGGGTATTTCATTTTTAATGCACTAGCTTTACCAAATCGTTCAGATAGACGTCGTCTAACAAACTGAACTCTTTCGGTTATGGTTTCTAGTTTTGACCCATCGCGAAAAGGCATTGTTCAAATAAAAATTTGCTTGATTTACATATTCGTTTAAGTTATTTTGTCTTATCTTTCGCCAGTCTTCAATTGTGTAATGTTGATGACGTTTTGCCCATTCACAACGTGCTCACTTCATCATTGGTGTTAATCTTGGTCTTTCAGGGGGCGTCGTTTTCAGTTGCTACTGCAACTAGCAACTGAGATCTTCCACCTTCTAAACAGTACAGAATGATTCATAAGGAGGATAATAATAGGCAAGAAGTCATTAAGTGGCACTTTTTCAATTTCTTAGAAAAAGATATTTAGAGAATGTATTTAAATAGGTATTGTAAACCCTACTCCTGAATTTTATACTTGTATTTGTAAATGACCGCGTTAGAAACACACAGTAGCTTAAATTTATAAGGTGGCCCTAATAAAATAGGTAGGGACTGTAGTTTCGTCTGATGGTGAATAAAAATATTATTATAATTCGAATTTTGTTGTGTGTACATTTCATGTTATTATCCATTAGGGAATATGTGTTAATTGAGAATTTTTCTTGTACAAAAGAGAGCAAATATTTTTAATATGAAATGTAGAATCACTCTTAAAGAAAACTCCTTGTTAACCTTTTACGATTTACGTGTTTATGAAACATCGTGTTAAGTTATTAAACCTAAAGAAAGATTTTCAATTTAAAGTCATTATTATTTAGATTGTTTCGTATTTAGTATAACCGCCTCAAGTTTTAATTCGGTCCTAAATACAATCTGGAAGAAACAAACAAAAATTGTAAGCTTCCAAAAATTCTGTTTATGAAGTTATTTCGATAAATATTAAACTTTACCTCTTACCAAACGTCAACAATGAAATGCTCGAGCTTTTAACCCAGAAGCAGTGAGCTTTATTCAAGTATTCCTTTAATTACGTTTTTTTTTACTGAACGCCTACATCTTAATCGGGTGTGTATAGGCGTCTCTGAACTTTTCATCGAGCTACATTCACATCCAATAACTTTGAAGGATAGCATTCCACGAATATTTTCTTTAATTAATTCGGTAATTCTTGTTACAGTTTGAAGGGAAATACCTTCTTTTCTTAGTATTTCATGTTTGAACTTAATTTCCGCTTCTACGAAGGCACAAATTCTTGTTTCATTCTTCGCCTTTGTCCCTCTTCTTACTCATAACAATACCAATCAAAAATCTTTTAGTAAAATAACATTAAATTCGTGACAGACCATAGCAGAGAAATCATAATCTTCGAACGTGCTATATATTGCGATAGGTGAAGGCAGTGCCGGTTCCTTCTATGGTTTCCAGGTTTACGCAGCCACCAGAAATAATAATATAAAAAAAATAATAATTAATTTAATTCCACAAATTGAAAATTTATACTACCTCACGGAGCAAATTAACTATTGATAATGTAAAGCCTTCTATATATTATTTCCTTTTGATTTCTAAATATGTAAACGTAACCTAATGCTTGATAAATGCAATTCATGTATCCATGGCTTGTTGACGTTTTAAGAATTTTATATGAGGATATGTTAAAGGGCAAAAGTAGCCAAGAAGAATATAAATCATTGAGCGGAAGTTTACGAAATGAAATTCAGCACTTGAAGTGTGCTGTAAACTCTGGGTTTATAACCACCTCCCAAAATAAAACTAAAGCAACATGGAAATTAGTTAAAGAAATTATTGGTAAAAGTATTAAGATCAAAGACACAGAGATACAAACGAATGCTCCAAATTTGCAAGGAAAATTGCTAGATGTAAATACATGCCTTGTAGATAGTTGCAAAAAATTTGAAAAAATCTGCCTTTATCACTAAATCAGGGAATAAACTCAAAAACATTGTTTTTAAGGCCTACGTCTCTAGCTGAAGTATTTAACGTGATACGAAATCTGAAGGATACTAAGGCAATGTGACATGATGAAATTCCGACTAAGCCGATCAAAGGATGTTCATAACATCTTACCATCCATTAGTTCACTTAATAAATCTCTGTTTTGAAATTTTCCCGGATGAACTTAAGAACCCACCCTATATCTATTTTACCAAATATATCTAAAATATTTAAGAGAATCTTACATGACAGAATTTACTGTTTCATTGAAGAATGCAATCTTATCTCCTACATGCATAATTGAGAGGCATCAGTAGAGCTAAATAAACTATGTGCGACATAGTGGTAAGTACAAACATGGATGAAACAACCGTAGGAATTTTCATGGATTTGACAAAAATTAGAACTATTGGGAATAAGAGGAATCAGTCCGCATTTGGTAAATTCTACTTAATCCATCGACAGCGAAGAGTGCAGAGTATTGATGTA
Source organism: Trypoxylus dichotomus (assembly GCA_023509865.1). NCBI lineage: Eukaryota > Metazoa > Arthropoda > Insecta > Coleoptera > Scarabaeidae > Trypoxylus > Trypoxylus dichotomus. The sequence goes on along the minus strand of CM042083.1, from coordinate 9,852,365 downwards.
AAAACAGGGCAGCATATATACTCTTACTAGTTAATAATAATGTTTATATTACACCCGCTGTTATTTCTATTGTATGCAACTGATCTTTCGCAGATAATACAACATCAAATCAATAGTTGAGTGTAGGCTTTCACGACCGTCGTCCATAGTAGAAATATTTTTCGAATTTTGTCGTGTATTTACCGTTTTCACTTAAGAAGGTTTCTAAACTCTGGTGTTGTTGCCAACAACACCAGCATGATCAGCGAAACGTTAAGCAAAACAGTAAATACACGACAAAACCCGAAGAACATTTGTAATGTGATACCACTTTATATGCTGATGACACCATTATTATTAGAACGAGAAATGACAATCTGGAAAACGAAGTAGCTTCTACGCTAAGTAGATTTGTGGACTGGCTTAATGTTTTTACTTTATAAATACTTTAGTAAAAATAGCAAATGTAGTCACCTACTGTAAAGGGTATTAGTATTCACAAAATTTACAACCCTCACAATTTTTAAGGACGAGCCGCCACTGGGTAAAGATAAACTAATTTAGAGAGCTGGAAGGGTAGTACTTATCTAAGTGAAATGTAATGTAATAAATCGACTTAACTACAGTATCGAATACTAAGTCATAATCCATATAAAAGGGTTAAAGTATTAGCCATTTATTCATTTCAGAATAAAGTTATTTAAATATACAGTTATGTATACACCCTGAGTAAAAGTAAGGAATAAATTAAATATATATGTAAATCTTATATTTTTAGAAATTTACAAAAACGGATCGATTGTCCTTATTTCTATGTTTTTGATTGTATTATCTGAATATACAGATTTATTTAAATGTAATTGCGTTAATAGTACTTTTACAAATTATGTCTCATTGAGTTACTAAACTGACAATGTACCGTCCCTACCATAAAAAAGTTAACGATCTGAATCCCGATTTTTATTAAATGCTTGTACGTCGAGCTATACATACAGCTGTGTTTACTATGAGACGTAATTGCGCTGGTTCTCAATGAATATTAATATCATCTCTTATCAATACCTAGAACATCAAAAGGCATATTTTGCATCTATGTATACGGTCTCCACTACTTCCTGAAAATTGCACATTTCAATTCGATAACTTCTAATATGAAATCATTTTTCTCTCTTACATTGGTGCATGTTATATGTGAACATATTTTTATAGTTTTTGATGAAGTTTGTTATATATTCAAATTATATTGCGTCATGCTTGCTTATATGCAATAAAATTGTTTAATGGTGTTTATATCAACAATCTTATATAATAAATTCATATTTATCGAAATATTCTTGAAGAAGTATTAAAGGTTTTTATGCGAAGAATTTGGGTGTATAAAATTTGGTAACAATACATATTGCAATTAGAAATGATTTTTCAACATTGCCATGTCACGGATAACCGTTATCGTTGGAGTTGTCCAATTTTACTTGTAATTTCACGTATACCTAACTATTTGTACAGTAATAATGCAAGAAGGATTCATGTTGTACAAAATTCATGGTTCCATTACGTTTTCGGTAATTGAAGAGGACGAAGGATTTCTTACAAATTAACTGAAAGTAAAGACTAGACGTCGGTTTTTATATTTCGCGTGCTTCGTCCACAAAATTATTAGTAATATCTTGCCTCTAGTGTTCTATCGCACAGAAAATCTTACGCAGAGAATTAGATATAGAACGGATATACATTCGATCAATATCAGGAGGAAGGACTTGATTGATATCCCCCGCAAATTGCACACAACAATTCAAGAGGTCATTCAGGTATACTTGTGCAAAAACTAACACTACAAAAAGGATATTATTTAATTAATAGATATGTCTTAGTTTTTTGTGAGTTTTGTTATATTAATATAATCATATATATTTTCTTTATTTTATTGTGTGGGTTCTTTTTTGTACATCCAACAGTGGCGGTTCGTATTTAAAAGTTGTGGAGATTGCACATTTTGTGTACCTTTTACAGTAGGTGACTGTGTATGCTGAAATAGAAAATCCATGTGATGATCTTTGGTACTAGCAAATTTGTCTCTAACACTTTAATTAAAATCTGGAATACTTTCGATAAAATATTTTTCTTGAGAAAGCATTAGCAACGCAATAAGTCTTTCTTGTGGCATACTGTTTCTTATGAATATTTTTGTTGTTTTCATAGTAGAAAAAACAAAATATCCGTTCATCAAAGTATGGGTAAGACTTATCTGTTTGATTAAATTTATCAACATAAAATAGGAAAGTTACAGTTAAGTGTCCTATTTTTGCCCTGATAAATATTATGATAATGCACAATATAAGACCAAGAATACTACCCTAAGGGACACCAGATACAATAGGAAGTGGGAAAGATAACGTACCATCATACAAAACTATTTTAGTTCTATTCAACAAGTATGAAGCAAAGAATGATGTGGAAATAGCACTAAAACCGACACACTTTAAAATAGCAAGTGAAATAGATAGCATCAAAAGCCTTTGAGTAGTATTACTTGGTTGTCATCAATATTACGTAGTAAATCATCTACAATGTGTATCAATGCAAATTTGCAGCTATAGTCCGAGCGAAATCCTGACTACTGGCCTAGTAAAATATCATGAGTACCAGGAAAATGTCGAATTTGCAAACTAATTGCTTTTTCTAGCAGTATTGATAATACGGCTAGGATAGAAATTCGCCGTAAATTAGGGAAATCTGCAGGTGTTTTAGATTTCGTATAGGTGTAAAAAAGCTACTTTTCCAGCTATCAGGAAAAACACACTGCAACAAGCATGTGTTAATTATATGTGTATTGTCAATAGCAAGTATAGACAGCATAAAGTTAACATTTTAATAGAGATGCTATCAAGACCAATTGATTGAGATGTTAATAATAATAATAATCGTTTATTTCCAACAGGTACACACCCAGTGAAATCGAAAATATAAAAATTTCAGGAATCTCCTTTGAACAGACTTTACGGAATTTACATGAATTATATAATAGGGAAACCAGATCAAAGCACCATACTCCAGTCGGGACAGAATGAGCCAAAAAAATAGAGCAGACAATGCCTTCATGTTATGGAAATCCTTCCAGTTGCGAAATATGGCAAGATATTTAGAAACGTTTAGAAATAACCAATTTACTCTGCACCGGTCAGAGATGCCGCAGATATCCCTCTGAAGCAGTACACAGTTACTAGGAGTGTCAATGGTAGAGAACAATTCACAGGTATAGCAGTAAACTCCACTCACACAAATTAATTAATTATGTGGAACGCAGCGTTTCGAGAGCATGTGGGCTCCCATTGTCAACAGTGTTACCGACTGCAATCGTCATTTGGTAGAGAACAGTTTAACATCGACAGCATACATAAGAATCCCACCTCTCACACTATCAATCATTAATGAATAGAAGAAATATTAGGGGCCCGAGATTGGAACCCTGAACTATACCTGATGTAGCAATATGTTTGGAAGATATTTTGCTTATTGGTAATGTAAGATTCAAACAATGAGTACAGAGATTTGAAAAGTTCAAATGATTGCAACTTTTGAAGGAGAACATAGTGATCAATCTGCTCAAGCTTTTTCGAAAATCCAAATGGATTGTACCCACTTAACCTTTAGCATTCAACGCTTTTTATTAATATAAATTATATATTTAATAGAATTAAGTAAAGAATTAACATAATTAAGTGATAATAACATAAAATTGAACCTAGTATCAGAACGTCGCGCATAAAACTAAAGAAATGATTATTAATTTCATTCACATCTGACAAATGAGTTGGTAATTTAGAATCTTTGGTATTGTTATAAATATTCAATGAATTTAGGTTCTTTGATAGAAACTTAGCAACTTACATTTTAAAAATATGATCTAAATAAGCGAATTTTTTACGACGAATAGCAGAAGTTATAAAATTGCCTTGTTGCTTATTATAATTGAAAGATGTCACTAGTTTTACCTCTTAATTAATTTGATATTATCAGTTAACCATGGTGTACGTTTTATTTTAAAAACAATTGCCTTGATGGGAGCATGGATATTAAATAGATTAATAATAAATTCATTAAAGACGCAAAGTTTATCATTAATATTAGGCAAGTTATAAATACAAAGTCATGGAATTGTAATTAAGTCGTTAGCAAAACCCACTGGGTCAAAGGACGAGAAATTAATTTAAATATTTTCTCTATTATTATTTTTCATGGTTCCACAAACTTGTAAACCATAGAAGAAACCACCATCGATGTAGTGTCATCATTATTATTACATTAATTTATTTCTTACTTTTTATTCGCAGTATATATATCAATCTCTTTATGGATTGTTGCCGAAATAAAAATTAAATTTCTTCTTCCAAACACCTTTTTAATACACAGACTTCAAAACACGGGCAAACTTATTTACTTTTACTGTTTAATTGAATTTGTTACGCGTCATCGCTTAGAAAAAAGGTCCCCTCGCAAGTTAGCTTGAGTTTCGTAATAAATAAAAATGAATAAATCAAATACTAATCGTGGCTTTAAAACAAAAGCAAGCAATTAAGCGAGGCGTTATTTTCTTTTATCAGAAAAGAGTCTAAGCACTTCATTCAACGTCAAAATCCCAAGACATCTCTCATTCCTTACGATAAAGCACGATCTTTTTAATGAGTTGCACGGCAAAAATCTGATATTTCTTCAGAAAAAAAAAGGTTAATGTTACAGTCACGAGCTTAACGTCAATTAAAAAAAAAAACCAACGCTAGGAAATTGATATCCAATATCCTGTTGTAAAATATCCTTGAGATACGAAGCTTGTGGACTATCGTGAAGTAATTTATTTAATTAAAATCTTCGAGGTATTTGTGTACATCATTTTGAAATAATTATTCAAATGAGAATGACGATTGCCGCGTGTAGATTTCAAATACTCCTATCGACAATTAAAATTTGCTAATACACATGAATTTGTTCATTATACCCTGACGTATAAAAAATAGCATTTTCTTGATACCGTTATATTGACTTTACGTCTACAAACAATAGCGTGAATTTTGCTGACAAAGTAAGCCCTCCAAATCCTAGGATTTGCTTCAACGCAATGGGGATGTTTTATTGAAAGTTTCGACGGAATTGCAGGGTAAAGTATTTGAAGTGTTTTCTTTTATAGGGAAACATATATTACATTTTATTCTTTAGGTAGCAAAATGCATGTAAGTAAACATACATCGTTTTTAATAAGCAAGTAATAAGGCAGATAATTGAAGAGCTTGCAGTGATCTTAGTATATATAGGGCTGTAAATTTTTTATTATACAAACATTTTAGAAGATATGTTGTAATTAAAAATCAGGTCTAGTTCTCACTTTAATTATTTCCAAAAATTTAAGCTTTTGTCAAGTACACAATTCATGAATAGGGTTTACAATACCCATCTAAATATGTTCCCTAAATATCTTTCTAAGAAATTGAAAAAGTATCACTAATGACCTCTAAGAGCAATTATAAAAGTTCAAAGGAGGCATTACAAAATGTTAGTTATATAGTTGTGACGATGTCTATAAACAATTAAACGAACATCCATATTAATATGAATATCAACGCTAAACCACCGTTGGTATTAGTAATGATAAAATTATAATTTTCTTGCAATTTCCAACGTAATTAATTTCCGAAAAAATATCGGTCTCGGAGGGGACTTGAACCCATCATCTCTACATCTGCGGTGTAGCGTGCTTACCCCTTGCATGGCCTCGTGGTGCAACGTTTACGCCCGCTACACCGGAGATGTAGAAAAGATGGGTTCAAGTCCCCTCCGAGACCGTTATTTTTTCTGAAATTAATTAAGTTGGAAATTGCAAGAAAATTGTAATTTTATCATGTCTATAAACAGTTTTGAATAAACAGTTCTATTCAGTTATATTTTAACAAAATCGCTATTTTAGCAAGTGGACCTAATAAATTGGACAGAGAATGTGTTATTATTATTATTAACTCATTAAGCATGCTTATTATTATTATTTTTGAAACACATGATGAAATCGACCTTTACTTATACAATGTCGGCGATATTGATACAAATACGTCTAGAGATGGCGTAAAATTTTTAATTTTTGTGCTATTGGAATTCTTTCAAAAATTTTAATTAAAGCTTTGTACAGCAGAGCAATTTAAGTAGCGTAAGCAGCGTAGAAAAATATACGACGAAATAAATATTAATAGGTTTGTATTTCTCACATATCAAAAGGTAACCTTCTAATATCTGTGTGGGAGAGAAACCGATAAAAATCACGTTGAAGCGAAACATCAAAGGGCAATTCATTAGAATCACATATTCCAGAATATAACTATCAAGGACACGCAGTTTATTTTAGTCGGTTTCTAGAAACTCGCCCCCATCCCGTGGATTTGTTGAAAAAATTGTTGACGCATGTATTCCGACGTCTGGACTTTTTTCTGCTATGATTGCTTTTTTTTCTGTCGCTATTGAACTCTTTTTGACGAGACTGTCGCAATTTTCATTTAGTAAAAAAAGAAAATAAGCTTCTTACTGTATTTATAAACGCGCTGTCTGGGAAAACCATGACAAAAGGTGTTGGTTCTGAGAAATGATCTGTGGGAGTTTTGACGAAATGAACGAAGTCTTTGATTAGACGTCTACCGAGGCCTTAGAAGGCCAGACATACGGTAAATCTAACGCAAAAATGCAACTTTCACATGAAAATTTGCATCCATCGATTTTATTTAGCTTTTGGAGATGAAGCACTATTTATGAACAGAGTGGAAACAAGGTGAAATTCTTTTAAAATAACATAACTGATAGGCATATCGTGAAATCGTTAATCCCTATTATAAATTATTGCATGCAAATATAAAACTTTTTATTAATTTAGGTACAAATTTCACCCGATTACATTTTATTGTTCTTTACCTGCAGTAACTACTTTCGCTCAAACGCTTCAGTACTACTTGGGTAATTGTTTAGTGCATGTGGTAATGGTATAAATCCCTTAGTGTCTTATCGCTTTCCTGTGCGGAATTAGTTTTTTGAAATACATGTGCAATTGTAACAAAACGCAGACAGTTAACTATAGAACAACGTAGTAATATTTGTACTCTTCGCGACGAAAGATATACCGAGAAAGAAATTGTTCTAGAAGAGAGACAGGACAAAATCTTGATAAAAGACAAAGTAGGGAACCACGGTTTGACTTCTGGAGCGGAAGATAGATTTGTAGTAACGACTTCGAAATGAGATCTACGTCCAACGGCACCGGATGAAGCAACCTGCGTTACATAACGACGAACAAATGTTTCTGTTACCACGGGTAAGAGAGCATGAAAACTGGTCAGTGGTCACTGAATAATTGGAAAACAGTCTTATGGACCGACGAGTCCTAATTTCAGTTATTTGATACGCAACAGAGAATTTTTGTTCGTCGATGACTAGGCAAAAGAGCTAATGAGGCCTGCTACATGAAGGTGGTAATATTATGGTTTGGGTTGTGGCCCCAAACATATGCTCAAAAAGGAAGAAATGAACTAAGATTAATGGTTTGGCCTCCTCAAAGTTCGGATTTGTCCCTCATAGAGCTATTATGGGGTGAGCTTGATCGAAGAGCTAGACAACAACCTCTGAACACCCAACATCTATGGGAATATTTATAGAACATATAGGAACAAATTGCTTCGAAGAATGCATAAAATTTGTGCAGCGGTTATCATGTTATTATGTTAGAATTAATTTACTTTTATTTGATGACAGTCACTTACATATGTTGTAAATTTTACTATAAATGTGATTTTTTGTAAAATCCGTTGCTGTTTCAAAACTTTTGGTTTGTATTGTGAATTTGATTATCTTACAGATAAGTGTAACACTAAATATAATTGCTATGTAACTAGCTTCGCCACAGATTACACGACTAATATGAATAGTATGAAAAGAAGAACTTTTAGGTGTTCTGTCAATATACTGCACTTGCTTTCCGAATTAAAGAAGTAAAGGAGAATGGACTTCTAATCGTATTGGTTTAATAATCATTAAGATTCTAAATTTAGTAGCTATATACAAAGTGTGCAATTATTTAGTAGCTAATAATTGTACGTTTTATGTAAGAAAACCGTGTTAATTCAGAATTTCTTGAGACAGTGTATATCGTTCGAAGTAATTAAAGTATTTCTTGTAAAGGTTTACCGTTTTGTTTGTGTGTAGGATTTAAGTGTTTCTTAAACAACACAAACAACAAAAAACACCCGAATTTCAACTACCACCAAATAAGTTAAACAAGAGAAGCTTATACGGATGTTACAATCCGTACGCGGCGGAACAATCAACCTCAACAAAAGCCGTTTCTCCTTTAGAAAGTGAACTAATACATCTTACTCGGAGATTATTCTACTTTTTTTTTGTAAGAACCACAACTGAATATACCATTCTATCTTCCTAATAATAATAATACACGCAACACAAACCTGCTAAATAGCCATTTTATTCCAAAATAAGACAGGATTTTATTCCCTATCGTATTATCAAAACGTATACAATGAGGTACCAAAATATACTATCCATAGCTAATTTTAGAACGACAAAATCTAATATTATTAGAATGAATAACCTCTAATGAAATCGGCGGTAATTTCATCTTTATTCACACCATTTTCGCTTCTACCGATTTTAGCAATAGATTTTGGTAATAGAAATTTAAAACAAAGTGCATTCTAGAAAAGAGGCCATTAGCAGAATTGAGATGTTTTTCCGTGGGTCAGGTTCGTATTGAGTGCAGAGCGTCAGATTTATATTAGAATGGCGCTAAAATATACTTAAGAAAAATAACGTGCCACCTAAAACGCAATTTATGTTTGATGTCGCTTGTTATTTAAGACTTCATCTACTCGATAACTGAAAGCTACCACCCCGGAAAGCGTTATAGAACCGTATGTCAACTGTGCGCAACGATATCGAAAACATGATCAAAGCTGTTGTAAAAGATAAACAGCTATGGTTATGTGTTGACGAAACGACAGATCAAAAAATTTTCAATATTATAGCGGGTGTTCTAGATCCCGTTAATGCAACATTTCCCATTGGCACTGACGAAGTAGTTATGAAGGTAGTGTTTTGGATACGCTACAAAAATTTCAACTTTCAATTGACCAGCTGTTGATGCTTGTGACCGACGTTGCGGCGATAACGTATAGTGTGACGTGTAAGGTCCATGCATTACACTTTGTAGCACTAATTATTCGATAATGATATTGAGAGGTGGATGCATTAATTTCTAAAATCAAAATCTCCCCAACGAATTCGAAAATTCCACAGACCATGCACTAGTGTTCTTGAACCACCAGAGTTAATTTTTACGCGTTGATTGTATAAAATTATATGACTATAATTAATTGCAAATATTTTGTTCTATAATTGTGAATTCAACATCATAAAAAAAGAAATACCAAAGAAATGGTATATTGGTATAATTATGCCCACATGCAAAGAAAGAGACAAATGAATATATTGGGAAAAAGGCTCCGAGAGCAACTGGAAACGACATTAGAAGAAGCACCCAAGACTTAATATGAAAAATATGAAAGTAGGAAACTGGAAAATGAATGCAATTAATGTAGAAGAACTAATGTTTGTATGTGGTATGGTATTGATGGCAGAATCAAAAGGTATACCAGGAAGAACTAAAAAAGATAAACATAGAGATAAACACAATGGTAATAGCGATAGAAGAAAAAAAACATAACATCAGAATCGAAGGAACAAGTTAAAAGATACAATTACTTAGAAACAGTCATTGAAAACAATTGGAGAATAGAGAGAATAGGGAAATCCGCATTAAAAAATGTAAAAACAAATAAAGACAGAAATATATAAAAGAGTGGTCAGACCAACATTAACATATAGCAGCGAGTCATGGACAACCATGAATAGAATGAAACACAAAGTCACAGCTATAAAAATGAAATTCTTATGAAGAATAGAAGAAGTAACAAGGAGAGATAAAATTAGAAACACGACAATTACTAGTAGTTTAAATATCAAACCAATAGAAATAATCACAGAGGAGAAATAGCTTAAACAGCTTGGACACATACACAGAATGGAAGAAGGTTGAATAACAAGGAAGATTTTCGAAGCCAAAACAGAGGGCAAAAGCAGAATAGGTAGACCCCGAAACACCTGGAAAAGACAAATAGAAGCCCAACAACGGGCTCAGAATAGGAAACTGTAGAAGACGAAAATAAAAGAGTATGTAGTAGTCCGACATCACAAGATATAAAGGACGTAGGATTAAAGAAAATGTGAAAAGTAAAACAAACACGCAATACTCAACTATAATTGTATATAACATTTCCTAGCACTTCTTAATTAAGTTTCCACAACGAGATTCAAAATTAAAGTTAAATACATACTTCTTTTCTGTATTATTAGTCTATCAATAAGCCACTTCGGTTGTTTATAGAAGGACACGTGAAAATCGTGTCTTGTCGTTTTCATATTTCGGTAAAATCTTCTCAAGTATTGTCTAGTCAAGTTCTTACGAAAAAATCCTCTAGTAAAAGATGGCGAACGATGTCACAAAAATATTTTCGAGCATATAGAATTTCATACTTCAGTAAATCATTCTCCAGCATCATCTAATCTAGCCCTTGCGAAAAACCTAGCAATTAAAGCTGGCGAAAGATGTAAAAATATATTTATGAGGATACTTCCTGACTTTCTTGTACATTTGTATAATATACACCCTATTTTAATTTATAAATACGAAATCTCTTCGAAAATCGGCATTTAATAGTATACTCCGGGAGTGTTTTAGTATTCGCTTCAACCCCTCTAATGCTTATCATTTACAAAGTGTAGATACCCGGTTTTCAATTAAAGCCACTTTCGCGGTTACAACCGAAGGAGGAGCACTTTGCTAAAGGGCCCGTAAACTGCGGATCCTTTGACGAAAGTAGAACTAATTTTATTGAAGATCTGTCTGAATAAAAGCGATGATAATTTCCATATGACGTAGTAGACGAGGGAGCTCATTTCAGGAGATGTTGTGTTATTTGTGAATTACGTCAAATCGCATTAGGACACCGTTCCGCTTAATCCTCTCAATGTTTGAAATTGAAATTCATCGGTGGAACGTCAAAAGCACTTGAATCATAACCTTTGACGTATATCAACTAATTACCTCTAAAATACTGTATATTTGGAACTTCATTAGAGACAGCTGGAAACCTATCAACACAGTAATGATTTTCAACAATTTAGATCTCTACAAGCTATATTGACTAGGAGGGGCGTTATCCTCCATCTTTTACAGTTGCGTGAAATTCTATATTTAAAGATACAACTCGTTTCCATCCTGGGATATATTATTTAACCTTCAGTAGGAGAATACAAGAATGATCACATTGTCCGCATTTAAATTTCAAATAAAATATTTCAAAAAATTCACCAATTCTTATATAATAATGGCTAGCAGGACGATGTTATACACACAAACTTTTCGAAAGTTTTTGATCGCCTAGATCATACCAGGCTTTTGATAAAACCCTATTGGATTCTCCCTGTAATTGCAATCACTTTTTAAATCTTATCTATCCAATAAAACACAATTTGTTAGCTATAAAAGTTATCACTCAAGTCATTTCTCATCTATATCTGAGTACTGCAGAGTAGCAATTTGGGTCCACTACTCTTTCTAATTTTTATAAAGGATCTTCCTCTAATACTAGATTGCGGCAAACTACATGATTATTTAAAATTATTTTCAAGTGTAAGTACTCCCGCAGAATTTACAAAGCCAACTAGATTTTCTTTACCTGTAGTTTATTGAGAACGATACCAATCTTAATATCTTAATATTTTTACTATATGCGCTATAATTTTTTTAAAATATATATATATCTTCAAACAACAGAGCGTATATACACAAAGAGGTTTCGGTCATACCACTTCATCAAATCGCTTTGAACCTCAATCTTTTGAACAGCAATGTTTGTATAGTAACCGACATGAAATTTCTATATAATCTTGTGAATACTGTTTGCAAATAATCTATACTTTATTATACCACAATATTCAGCTAATCGAATTAATATTTAATTAATAATTAAGCGTAATTTATGAAACGGAAGAGTTTAAATAAATCTCAGGTTTGCTTCTATTTTATGACATCATTTCACTCAACAGTGAACTAAGTGAAAACTTTTAAAAGTTCTAATTAATTAACTTCCAACAATTCCGATGACATCAGTTGAAGTAGAAAGGATTTTTTTCTACTTTGAAAAGAATAAAAATTTTCCTAAATAACAGCATGGCATAAGAAAAATTTTCTTACTCAAGGAGTTATAGATAAATTTGCTATTACCAAAGATTGTCGTATAGATTTTCTATTTTAATAAGAACAGGATATTACTGAATTTGAAAAGTCTTTTTCTTATTTCTTTATAAGTAGCCTAGCAAAAATAATTTTTAATAAAACTTACGTATTTGCATCCGCACATTTTTAAGCATAAACCGTCACTAATTTTAAATATCTGTTGGACAGAATAAATATTATTAATAAAATGTTCCAATTCAAAAATCAATTCATCAAAAATTATATTTATGGAGTAAGTTATATGAAGACTAATGGCTGATTATTTCTTACTTCTGCATAGCCTATTATATCAAGATGTAATGCTACCTCAGAATTCGCTTGTCATGTACAAAACCCAACGTTTAAGGTACGCATAAAGTTTGTAACTAAGATTGCGAAATAGCGGACTATTAATTAAAACTGTTTCGCAAGTTTCAAAAGTTTCCGAAAGATCCAACTTTTCAATGCCTCCGCCTTAAATACACAAAGAAATTAAATAACAAAGTTTTAGATGGTGCCTATAAGGATAAGGAATTTAAGTGTTTTATTCAGTCGCAGATTGATAGCTAGCAAAATTTCACTTTATAATTATAACCGAAAGTTATACACAGTTTTGGGATATATAGATATGCTATATGTGTTGCCTGTATTATACGTTACAATAAACAGCATGTTATAAAAAAAGATAAACAATTTTAACGCTTTAATATAATTCGATGTACAATATGAGATTACTTTCTTATCTCTTGAGGTCTTAATAAGATTACGGGTCGCTTATGGATGTAAACTACATTATTTTCTGTTTCATTTTGCGATATATGATTCCATTTTGCGTTTGGATATTTAAAATCATTATAATTCTCCGCTAAAAAGTGAAAATTATATTAAATCATCAAATAGTATAAAATGAATCATTTCAGCTACCTATACGAGGTGGCCAAATCCTTTTTCTATGTCCTGGTGGCATATTAAATCCACATGGTTTGTTCATTAGACCTGGTGGTAGTTTATCACGTCGTATTTGGCCAGGGGGTGTCTGATTTCGGCCCCTTAAGCCAGGGGGCATCATCCATGGTTCGAATACACACCTTGAGCGGTGATCAACATTGTCAGGTCTATGTGCATGACGCGAATGAGGAGGTGGATGCCTTAAAGGGACGATAGGGATGTTACGAGGTCCTTGACGTTTTAAGCGTACAGCTTTATTATCAAACTCTCCGCTTGTTTGCAATACATTTCGCCTAACAATATCATCTTTTAACTGACCTAAGTAATTTTCTCGGCAAACACACTCTGAAATGAGATATTAATGAATGACAGAATGACAAATTGATTTAATTTCATTCAAATCTACTTAATTACTTACCATTAATAAGCAAAAGCGAGCGTAACACTAAGCTTACGACACACCAATTCAAACACAGCATTATGTTTAGCGAGTCTAATAATAATTTGGAGGATAAACGTAAGACTCTGCCAGTATGATAGTGGAAAACCAGTTTTTATTCTGTGGTAATTTTTAAATAGCAGACACGAAGGATTTTATATTCTTTTCGTGTTATTTGATACACTAATTACACTATACAATGCCAAGCAAAAAAATCTGCACGTATACATACAATTCATACATACAACGAAGTCAGTGATTAAGTGTGTTGGCATTTATTATTATTTATTTATAATTTGGCTACACACATTATAACATAAACATAATAATATATCTAAAAAGAAAATTAATATTAATTTAGCAGATTTTGATCTTGGGACCAAAATCAATTGTCGTTTGACCCTTAAAAGAGACCTAGTTTCTATCTTGTTTCGCCATTATTTTGATCTGTATATTGACCAGGGAATCCTCAAGATTGTCTGGTTAAAAATATGTGCTAGCTCATTTAGTTCACCCAAAGGCGCTATCCAGGGTGCACCACGAGGAGGCGAACTAGCTCTACACCCCACTGTGTCGACGTATAGAGATAAGTAAACCACGGTTAAGTTCTATACACTAACGGAAAAAACTAAATTAGGCAAAAGCTCACTTAAGCTGGAGTGTAAATGATTGAAAAAATGTATTATGGGCGGATGAATCGAAATTCGAATTTTTCGGAAGTAAACATCGGACGTTTGTTCATCGCCACTCTGGAAAAAGGATGTTAGACGAGTGTATTTGAAAAAGAGTAAAACATGGAGAAGAACATCATCATATGACTTTGGAAGCAGAAGAATTGAAAAATATATGAATGAATGACAAAAGATGTGAATCAATTTATCAGGAAGATAACGACCCTAAAGACACCCCAAAGGTAGTTAAATCTTGTTTTCAAGACAAGTCTTCTGAAATAGTCTTTAATACTTATTACTTAGATTGTGAAGTCTGGAAAAAATCTCTGACTGGCAAAGCAGCATTCTAAAATACTCTGCAAACATTCAATGATCAAACTTATGAACCGTAATATATATAAAAAATTATTCGTTATATTTGGGAAAGGTTTTTTTTTACATTTTAGGGAAGCACTAATTGTTAACATTTTAACGCTCACAATATACGATAATTTGATTCTAAACTTTAAACTGTCAATACAGGCATCCGCATCTACTTTTCAGTTTACTTTAAAGTTTCCACCAAAACTTTTTCTTGACCTCTCTCGTTTTTGCGAAGCCCTAATTTCCATTTTATTGCATTAGTTATCATATTTTATAGCCGATTCAAAGTTTCTGCTTCGAATTTTATTACACACCTCATGTTGTACCAATTCTTCTTAACAACAGTATACAAAAGGAATTACCAATATACTTGATTTATTTATAGAATACGTGTTAGAATTGCGTTTAATAAGACGTTATTCGGGCGTACAAAATAAATGCGAAGCTTTGCTGCAAAAATCAATGAATGAGAGTTTTTGGGTGAACGAGAAAGTTTATAACAAAAGTTGCGAACTTCCTTCTTTCGTGAACATCTGCGGAAATGTATTATTGAAATATCTGGAACCGCAAACAAAAAAAAAACGGATAGAACTCGTATCAAGCTTTAGGCAGGTGAACTTTTAATATTGCAGAGGAAAAAAACTCCTGTTGCACCTCACAAACACGTTTTTGCGATCTTTTTCTTAAAAAAAAAGAGCGTGATGAGAGAATCATTATTATTGACTGCAATCTTCTTTTTTCTTAAATAAAAATGACTAATATATTATAGCCATGTAGCGATTTTAGTATGTGTACGTATTACAATATCCTTTTATAGTTCCGCTTCAAGTTTAATGACATAACGTTTGTGTAGTCACAATTACCTATAAATTATCGCAATCGAGGAAAATATTTTGTTTAAATATAATTATTACTTATAAACGTTATAAGGTTACACAATACTGAGGAAAAACTATTGATGTTGGTTGATGTAGGAATTGAAACTAGTTAATTCATTGTATACGTCGCTGCATGTTTACTCATAGACGCCATGAAAACAATTACACTGGCTAACACATAAACACTTTTTTCTGCTGGCTAAGATCTAACACTTGCTTTTAACTAACATACAGTCCCTGTCCAGTTTATTAGGACCACTTGCTAAAGTAGCGATTTTGCTATGTTTATTACTAATTACCCTTTTCTAGTGTTTCTCGAATACACGCGTAATTTTAGAAAACCCCACACGTTCTAAATTGCATTGAGCTCGGCAGAACTTCCCGGTGAAGGTAACACTGAGAGATCGTGCGTTTCCAAAAAAATTTGGATGGATTTGGCCATTGGACATGGTGCCTTATCGTGCATGAATGTGTAAGGGCCTTCATTTGGATCTAAATCATTGATGTATAGCATCAAGACATCCTCCAATACATGCTTATATTGGTGTTGATTCATGGTACCTTGACAAAAATACGTTGGTCCAGGACCTTCGACTTATATACAGGACCATACGGGATATTTCTTCTGTCTTTGCAATTATGCGTTGAGAATACATTCCTGTACCGGAAAATGCCTCAATACGCTGTTTTTTCTCATAACGAAAAAATATATAACGCATACAAGCAATAACTTAAAATGCAACACTAACACGTAAACACGCAAAAAACTTTGTTACATCTATTCAAGAATTTTATACTTGTATTTGTAAATTATCGCATTGGAAAGACAAAAAAGCTTAAAAATTTATAACGTGGCCCTAATAAAATGGACAGGGACTGTATATACGCTAATCTCAAATATGAAACCAGAAAATGAAATTTACAGTTATTTCAGGATAACAGATTTCATTCAAAACACGCTTGATTTGATTAATAATCTGGGGTCGGAATTGAGAACTTGTTAATTTGATTACTCTGTCAGCTAAAGAAACGACGTTATTTATTGCGGTAAACATGAGTTGAAATTTAAGTATCTTAGCGATGCTGTCGGTTTTTGAAACAGCCTTGTTAGAATTTTATTTTCTCGTCTTATTAACCTCATTAAATATTCTTCCTCATATCAACAAAGTGAAATATTTAGACGTTCTTTTGCTAAAATATACACACAACAACATTCACCTAATTGCTTTTGAAATTTCAAACGGGCAGAGTTAATTTTGTTGGACAAGCGGAAGCAACGAGAACAAAATCAAAACATGCAAAATGCCGGATAGGAACGCGTTAGGGATTTCATAATTTATATCATGACACACGCAATATAATTAAATATGACGTGTTGGGATGTAACACTACAATAAATATAAATCTATTTACCTTGTTGCCCTTTGCGGTTAATTCAGCGTAAATGTTTCGAATTGTTTAACTTTCTGAATTTATTAAATAAACGTTTCAGTGTTTATGGAAGTTTCTAATAGGGGTGTATAAACTTAATGGATTAAGCTCGAGTGTGAAATGAAATATTTATAAGGTGTATATACAATTCACGTGGATGTTTTAGGAATCCTAATTAATTGTCGAAATTAAATTAATAAAAAAAAATAATTTTTAATATAAATGATTCATCTTATATATAAATAGAATCTTCTTTAAACAGAATTCATTATTCGGAAAATTAATTTAGCAGAAAACATTTCCATGGATCAAAGGGAAAGTTTAGTAATTTAATTATCCCTGCTAAATTTACCGTAAAATATTAAAAATTTCGTAGAACCAACTTAATTGATATATAATGCTTTGAATCAGGATATCTTTGAGGTAGTTTGAGGGGATTTCGCCTTCCTTTGAACATACACGAGATCATACGTTATACGAGACAAGAATTTTTTTATGTATTTTTAATTAAGAATGTACCTACAATATTATTTTATCCTAAAACGGAAGATTCCAGAATGTCAATCATTAACCGGATTGAAATTTGATACATTTATAGAAGAACCCCTAATTTTGGGGGTAAAATTCATCCCTAAAACTCGATTTCAATTTTCAGATTTTTGCAATTTATACCGTTATTATATATTCAATTTGTTTGTTTTTTCTATAGGGATTTTTTTTTCAGGAAACTATCTACTTGCTAAACTGTAGAATTACTAGAGTCGATGAAAAAATAACAATAATTTGTCTACCAATACCAATAAAGCATTAAAACGAAAAACATTAACGTAACTTCTTTATCGCAACAAGAATGTAATTCAGATCGTCACATTTGATTTCAATAATGTAGAAATAATTGTTTATTATCAAAAAGAAACAATTATTAAAGAAATGTTCAATATAATATATAATTAATTTATAACAACTTAATATAGCATCCTTATGTCTGCACCGTAGCTGAATAACTTTATTTTAAGAATAATTGAATTTTTAAAAATATATACTTACAAATATCTTTATAGATTGCCCTCTATCCCAAGGAAAGTTTAACATGCACAAATATCCATGTGTTGTTAATTTCAATTAGTCCGTCAATATATTCTAATATTACGCTGTAATACGTGAGCAAATTATTACAAAAATTCCTCTTTTTTTTAATTCATCATTAAACACACTCTGCAGAAAATAAACAACATTTCAAGAATTACATTTATAAAGTTACTACAATGAATATTTACCTTTTACCACTCGTCAACAGTGAAATTTTCCGTGCTGTTTGCCTCAAAGGTAGCGAGCATTTCTTTCATTTTTTTTTACCGTACGCCTACATTTTAATCCGGTTGCGTCTAGACTTCTCTGAACCGTTCGGTGGGAGATTTTTACACCCAGTTCCCTCACGATTTGGAGAATAGCTTTGTAGGGTAGCATACGATTTTATGCTGCTATTTTTATCATTTCGTGAACATTTCGAGCCATTGTCTTTTTTTTGCCGCAATATTACTCGTTCCAGAAATTCTTTAATTGATTCAGCGAATTTTATTAGAATTTGATGGGAAACATTTTCTTTTCGTGTTCATTCACGTTTACAGTATATTCTCGTTCCTAAGATGGCACAAATTCTTATATTCTTCTTCCATAATAGGGATAGAAAAAATCTAAAATACAAAATATAATTAAATCAATGACATGGCATAGTAGATGGATGTTTGTTTTAATTTTCGAACACACTAAATACATTATTTTCACTACACGATAGTTGGAATTAGACCTAAATGATAAAATAACAATATCTTGAACATTGCCGCGTTAGAAAACTGAGAAAGCTTGTGAAAATCAACGAGGCGGCCTTGTATAATGAATACATGTCTCATTCTCAAAATCAAATCAAAAACAACCCATGGTCATTCTGGTCATTTGTATCATCAACGGCTCGGTGGTTCAGTGGTAAGAGGACCAGAACTTGAATTTGGCAACTCAGATGTCGTGCGTTGGAAACCACACGGGTTCGATATGCGCCCGAGTCACCATTCACCGTAGGGAAAATAATTAACGGCGCTTCACCCTTTACAGCGAGGAGGTGCGGTAACAAGGTCATGGAACACTTTACAACACTTTCCTATACGTTAAGACTCTTAAGGTTATGACAAGCTAAAAACAGCTTATAACCCCGTTGGGTCACTCACGATCGATAAAAAAAAGAGACGCAACTTTGGAGTCCCCAATAACATGAGGAAAGATGACGGTCATATGCTGTGCATACCCGCATCTATAGTAAACGGTTTCCAGAAATATTTCCAATCTGTATACTCCATTCCATCGACTCGCTCTAATAAATAACTAAGCCAAAGTATACAAAATGGTTCTATACAGTTGCATATCAACAGTTTCGTGCAATTTTATCTGAAGATCAACATGGCTTTGAGCGTGGGCGATCCACTGTCAAAGAAAAGAAAGTGAAAAGGGTGAAAAAGAAAGGGACAAAGGAGAGAAGAGGGACAGAAACAAAGGAAAGAAAAATCAGAAAGTTAAAACGATCAGAAAGTTTTCGCCTCTAGCGTGGTAGAAGGTAAACGTGTAACCTTTTTCCAAATGTCCATATATCAGATAATCAATGTATACTAAGAGAATTAAATATTTTGAGAAGATCTTATGACTAATGTAATGTTCATTGAATAAATGACTGTACAGATTGTAATAGAAAATCCTGATCATCCTGAATATTTATATTTAAATCTGAAAGGATGCCATTGAATAAATGTTCAATTTCTAAGTAAATATATTCACTGTATATCAGTTATATCAGTACTACATAAAGCACTCATTGTACGTGTGCGATAATAATACTAAAGTTATAAACAATAATCCAGAGTATCCATGAAGCACTCATGATATTTTTATAGAGGCAAATTGATTATCTTTTAATGGGTAACACAAGAACTAGTTTTGAAACACAGACAATTATAAATAACTTTTTCGGTGATTCAGGATAGCCTTTAGTGAAATGGGATAATGAGTCCATTAGATGAAGAGCCAGTACCGAATACACCAGAATACCGCTGTAACACAACACATCGGACGATCCGAACTCTTATTAAACATTCTAATGGTATTGTTAAAATCAGGTGAAGGTGCTTGCCTAGACAAATAGTATTACATTACTCAACAAATTTTGTTTGGAAAATTGTTAATATTTACCTTTCTTCTTCATAATCTCTGTGCTCATTATGGTTTGGAACAATCTAAGCTTGCTGATGCGGATTTTAATTATGTTAGTTAATGCATAAAACAATACTTTGAATTTATTTTAGTATATTATTTTTATATAGTGAAATAAATTTTCATACCTATCAGCAGCAGCAACTATGTATGCTTTACTCGAATTGGTAACCTTTTTGGTATACATGTGTCACATGTAAGTAAAGTTTTTCCATTTTATTTTGACGAACACGGACCTGGAGTAGTACACATTATTTCTATAACCTTTTCTTTATCAGCTATAAAATAAATGTTGAATTAAACACTTATTACAGATATTCACACTTATCTTCTTCGCATAGATTTATTTTTACATCTAATTCTGCGATATTTTTATTTATTTATATTATTATTCTCTGAATGTTGTTTGTGTTTTTACAAGAACTCTTGTAATTCTTTTAAGGATTATTAAAATAAATACTTATACTATACACGTGACTAATATTGTTTTTAAATACTTTGTTTATATCTTATCAATCATCTAAGTAACAACTTAGCCGCATTAATGATTTTTTAGAGCTAAATTTTGATATCAAATGAAGAAGGAAAACGGGGAAATAAAGAAGTTATTGAAGGAAAGTAATAGGAAGAAAGAGAACTTGAGAGAAACAATAGTGGAGCTAGAAAATGCAATGGAGGAAATGGAATAAGAGAAAGTACAAAACAATACAATAATATATGCAATAGTAAAACAAGATCAGGAAGAAGACTGGAAGAAATAGTAAATTACAGAAATCATATAGAAACAGAAAAATAAGAATAAGAATAAAATGATCATGATAGAAGCGCTATTGTAGTTGAGCTGAGAGAATATAAAATAAAAACCGAAATATTACAAACTAGGAAAGATATTGAAAAACTAACATATAAAGACTGCCAACTTAAAGGAAAAAATAACATTATATTACTTATATACAGTGAAATTCCCCTTCGCGGACACCCCTCTTACACGGACACCTCCCTTAAACGGACAGTTTCTCATGGTCCCGACCGGCTCTCATATAATTTTCATTGTATTAACTCTTTCTTGGACGGACATTCTCCTGACCGGACGCGGACACGAGAAAATGTTCCCTTAACCGGACAAAAGATAAAATAAAACGAAACAACTTATCTTATTTTTATATCCAGAGTATTGCTATCGCATTTCCGAATCACGCCGCGCGCCAATTTCGCTGAGACTTCCCCGAGTAAACCGGAGATTTACCGACTTTAATCTTTAATTCATTAGAATATTCAAGAAGGAAAAATGTGTTGGTGGTAAGTATCCCAAAGAGAGGTTTACAATTTTGTATTGTGCAAATATGGTGGGTGAAAAAGAAAAACCTCTAGTCATTAGTAGGGCAGCTAAACCCAGAACTTTTAAAAATATTAATATAAATAACCTGCCTGTAACTTGGAAATACAATAAGAAAGCTTAGATGACAGGGCAAATTATGACAGAGTGGTTGCAAGACCTAGATTGGAAAATGGCTAAAGAAAAAAGAAACATTTTGTTGTTTTTAGACAATGCGGGATCTCATCCGAAAGACGTTCGCTTAAATAATGTAAAAATATAATTTTTACCCCCTAATTGTACATCAGCTTGTCAACCACTTGACCAGGGGACTATAAAGAATTTTAAAACTTATTACCGAAGTCTAATGCTCAAACATCTGCTAGTAAAAATTGAAACTGCTGGTACAGCTTTTGAGTTAATAAAGAAAATTACAACACTGGATACAGTTTATTTGGCAAAAACCGCTTTGGACCAAGTAACCAAAGAGACAATTCAAAATTGCTTCCGCAAAGCAGGATTTAATCATGTAAATATGCAAAGTGAAGACCAGTTAACTGAGGCTGATACATCTGACCTAGAAGATAATTTGCCTCTTAGTGTACTTTCAGATATCCTCAAAAATAAGAATTTATTGAAATTGACGGATAATGAAAACCTTAATGATTTTTTGAACGTAGATGAAGATTTGTACGTTGAAGATCCAGATTCAGAACAAGAAATTGCAAATCCACTTGAAATACAAGAACTTTCGGAAGATTCTGATGTCGATGAGATTCCAGTGCCAACAGAAGCTATCCCAAATTATGTTAAAGCTATTACCCTGACCAAGCAGCTCAAAAGTTTTATCGAAAATCACGGAGATACAGAGTCTTTGGGGGTTCCTTCTAAATTAGAAATACGATTTCAAGACGCCATTTTAAAGAAAAAGAGAAGACAAACAACAATATATGAATTTTTGCGCCCTTAAAGTGACTATTCATTTCATTGTTTTATATTACATACTACATCTATGTATCTATGTACATATATTACACTTTGTATGTATATATCTAAAGGAAATAAACTTTTTTTTCTTAAGTTTAAAGTTTCTTATTTATTTTAAAAACATTTATATACATATACGATTTAAATGTCCCAGTTTTCTTAATATATTCATTTTTCGTTAAAACACTATTTTTGTTGTATGTACTACATATTTCTTTTATGCGGACACCCCTCCTGAACGGACATCTTCAGTTGGTTCCGTTGGTGTCCGTTCAAGGGAGATTTCACTGTATATATAAATGGACAACTTACAAACATAATGAATAAATTGTTCTATAGCGTAAGAAAATTAAAAAGAATAAAAAAATTGCATATGAATGGAGCAGAGAGAGAAAGGTATATATATGTTCAGGATAATCGGGATTTTCTGTTCATATGGTTAATTATTCCAGGAATATTATATTTGTCATAAAGTCTTAATCAAAGAAAACTCAGATTATTACGTATAAAGATATGCAAAGATTACATTTTTTTCAAAGTATTTAATTCTCTTAATATACTTAGAAATTTCGCAAATTGTTTCAATATATTTGGATGATTAGTAAACCCACTCACAGAGGATTGGGATAAATTTAAAAATATGCCAAAGGCAATATCCATTTGGAAGCTGCCATTTGCAAAGGAGCTCATAGCAATTAGTACCTATAACGTAATTGCAATGCAAACGGCAATTATCTAAGTATATCTTTGTAAACATTTACCTTTGAACATATATTCACATTAGGGCGCATTGAAATCAACATACGTTGAAATTTTGAATTTACTAGCTCAACGATAATGGGGTTTCTAATTAAACATCAATTCCATGAATGTGGTGTAATTCGTTCAATTTAGAATCTTTCATATAATACGAATAACTAAGTCAATGAGTTGTAAGGGAATTACACTCGATTTGAAAGTTCTACTGGACAAGTACCACACGCATTCAATTCGTATAAAGTTTTCGAATTCAAAAGGTATAAGGAGAGTGAAGGATACCGTTTTTACCGATACCCTTTCAATGACATCATTATACGAATACGCATTTTACATACGAAAGGTCGACAATAGCACCCTTGACGTTTTGTCGAATAATAGGGTTATCTATATATTTTACTGCTGTTTACGAGTATCTATTATACGCACAAAATAATTGTTAGCAAGGTACTCAACCAGGACCTTATTTGAATGTATTAGGGATGGGATATATTTTGAATATAAGTTTAATCCTGAATTTAAGTTCGTAAAACTTGAGAATATCTGAGTATATAATAGAAATATGTAATAATTATACGTGTTAGTTATACTGCATATTTTACACATTTAATTAATTATTCTGGAAAAATTAAATAACACAATTATACAGAAAATATAGAAATACACAGAAATATTAATATATTCTGTATTATATATTTCAATTGTATGTTGATAGATTTTTAGCTAAAGCTGCTTAAACGAGTGCTTTCAAAGATGTGTACAGCGTGTTTAGTATCAATATTAAACATAATAAATGTAATTACTATTTTAGTTTGATGGTATAGTTGATATAAACTCTACATCAACAAAGCCTCGAAAAACACTGTAAAAAATCAGAAATTTACACCTAATGGATAATGTTACTCGTATTTAATCTTAAATATTCGAAAACGCATACTAGCTGTATTAATAGTACTTAGTAGGTAGTGTAGGTGAAATTACACTTGAAACAAGAAATCGGATAACATTGCCTTTGTGCAAATAATATACCACAGTGTAACTATAATTTCATATTCGGGGAATCCTGTACACGTAGAGGTATGCGTCATGAGAGGTGCTTACGTATTGCGAGTCCGATGAAACCCGAACGTTACCTTTGTACTGTGTTGTTATTTAGAATTTCCACGTACAAAGCATGTCAGGTTTTATTTGTAAATGGAAATTTAATAATATTAAGGATTATAATTGTTATTACTAGAGACCGGATTAGATGCAAAGTGCAAATGCTGTATTTTATTTTTATTATATTTTACCTCTATATGTAGATGCATTACATTGATTAAAGTTAATTAGCGTTAATTAATGCACTTTGCATATAATCTAGTTATTGCTGTATTTTGATCGTTCTCAGTAAACGTTATAAAATTTAATATCTATTGAACACAAAAATTTAATTTATGATATGGTTAAGTTCATTCAAAATACCAATATAATATTTTTATGCTAGAAAATATATGAACTTTTTCAAGTAAAATGGAACGAATTTTATAAAAGCGTGACTAAATCAAGAAAGCACACTCTAATTTAGAACCCACATAGCAAAAGTACAGCATCTATGTAGAATGTGTTAAAGAGAAATGTTGAAATCACAACGATTCAATGCAATATTATTAATTCGATATTGATGGTGTATTAACGTTGATTTGCGCGAAAATGAAACAATGTTACACTTATATTAACACCATTGTCAATATACCACAGGTAAAGAAGATCTACTTGGCTTTGTACATGATGGCAGTCTATAAGAGTACTCTTGAAAATAATTTTAAATCATCGGCGAATATTTTGCAACAATCCAGTATTGAAGGAAATATCGGTTATCAAAATTAGAAAGAGTAGTGGACCCAAATTGCTATCCTGTAGTACTCCACATGTAGGAGTGAAATGACTTGAACGATGGCCTTTATACCTAACAAATTGTATTCTATTAGAGAGGTAAGATTTAAAAAGTGATGGTTGTACAAAACTTTTACAACTATTCTAATCTGTTCCTTTGCTTGGTTCAAGACTCACTACCCCCTTTGGTTCTCCCCTGCAAATAAAAAAATTAAGACTGATGGCCTATTATCACCAAAAAATAGAAAACGATACACAACAATTATTATAGTATGAGGTTTCAGGAATTGCACAAATTGGTTAAAGCTGAGACTGTAGATGGAGATGATCAACTAATAGATCATCGTAAATTGTTGGATAAACTGAGTTGTTTCGGTGTCGGTAAAAATTTTCTAGGTATCGTATCTTCTTCACAGAATTAATAATGTTTACTTTAATAGCTTTAAATCTTGATCTTTTTACTCCAACTCTGGAGCACCCTAGGGGTCGAACCTAGGCCCACTACTCTTTATTATATACATCAATAATCTGCTAAAATCTATTAACTGCTCTTTATAAGCTTATACTGACGTTAACTCCTTCAAGGATGTGGACTTTCTACAACGTAATCTGGACAAGATTCATACTTGGTGCCTATAATAATATGAAATTAAACATAGATAAATGCTTCTTCATGTATTTTAGAAGAAGATTACATACAATTGATTCACAGTATTACATTAACAATATTAATATTCCCCGTCAGTCTTCTGTTAAAGATTCAGATGTGATATATGATGAAAAGTTTACCTTCTCTACGCATGTCGTTGGCATTCTTTTTACAACGTCCAGATTGATTCTTTTGAATGAATTCAGCGCAAATTTCTAAAATATCTCTCATATATGAGCGATGGGTATTAGTCCTTACGAGAAATACACTATGGGGAACTCTTAAGCTTACTGAGAGAAGAAACCGCATCAGTAATGCATTTATGTATAATGTTATCACTGGATGAATTGATTCTCCTAGTTTGATGTCTGGAGTTGATTGTCTCTGGCGATCTCTTTTGGTACAATCAGCATGAAATTTTACCAGCCTCAGGGTAGATTAAAGTCCTTTATCTTTTGTTTTTTTTTCCTATATACATATGTTGAGTTATTAATATTTATCTTATTTAATATTTAGTCATTATATGGCATTTAATAAATCATTATTATTATGATTAAAGCAATTAATGAGCAGTTCCTGCTTTTCATAGAGCTAGGCAATGTTCGATATTAAATACAAGTAACATTACTCGTTAAGAGATACGTTTTGTAATTTGTTTTATTAAGAAGACGTGTCATATTTCTATAGGATTTCCTCATGCGAACTGCGAGGCAAGAAGAATGGAAATCCATTAAGTTCAGAAGGAAGTAATTTCTTTGCAAAAGATTTAGAACAAATGTCTTACAGATTGTATATCCTATTATTCTTTATAATAAAGAGATGAGCAGATTGTATACCATATTATTCTTTATAATATAAATATAAATTCTCATACTTATTATCTTTATTTTATTATAATATTTTAAGTCTCGATATTTAACAGATAAAATTAATGTGGTATCGATGGAATAAAAATTGTTTTATAACTTACAAACGGATTTCTGTTGGGCAATCCTTATAATCGTAAAGAAACTCTAAATTTGATTAAAGCCGCAAGATTTAAAAGGGATTGAATCTCACAATGTTATTACTGGTACAAAGCCCGCCGCAGATAATTCAGAAATATATCTATGTATATAGTATATATAGGCCACCACTTCAGCTACAGCCGATTTCAGGTAGTCAAACACAACAAAGGGACTAATAACTCGCTACACAGTTCCCAGTCCTCCAGACAGGATTCGGTGGGCGATCGATCGTATATTCCAGAAAAGCAGTACTTTAGGGGATAAATCTAAATTTACAAAGGTTACTTGCGTCAACCGCGAAAGAGAAACATCTTCCAGTTATAATCAATAACAAAGTAAAATTTCGGTTGACCTAATAATTTAGCAACTTAAATGGAGACAAGTTGTAAATTAAACAAGTTGAAAATCGTAATGACGTTTGCATTTCAATCTCTTCAATTTAAATATAAATTGAAATTTATCAACAAAAGTATGACTCGCCTGACTAGAAGAAATAACTCCATAAGTATGCTAATGGAATGGAAAAACTATCAAGTGAAAGGAAACTACAAGCTATAAGACTTGTTCTTGTAAACAACTGCTTTGCAATTTTCTTAATTCGCTATCTAAATTCAAAGAAATTGAATGACAGCGCTGTATAACCTTGTGGTGTTAAGAAGAACTACACGGAATAATCGGAAATTATAAAAACTAACCTTCTTCAAGTCCTAAATTCATAATTGACAATACACCACAAATCTCTCTATAGACTATGAATCACTGAAGATGATACCTACCTTATAATTAGTTTTTTGCACGTTAGCAACTTCGGATATTTATGACTTATTATGAATCATATATTCGCGCAGTTGAAGACACCTTGACAGCAAAACATTGCTTCTAGTAAATTATACATGTAATCCTATATTTATGTACATCCTAATAACCTTTAATGTCATCTCAAGAGTAGAATCAGGCTTTCCTAAAAGGTTACATATAATTTATTCATGAGAAGAGATGCTTTACTTAAAGCTGTGTATCTATTAAGCTTAAGAAATGGAAAATAATGAGCAAGACGCGATGTATCCGAGAGCAATATTTAACATTTAGAAGGATGATTGATAAACTTTACATACCGCCGATGCATCTAGATAGGCAAAAATTGTACCCCCTTTTTGTAGCCTTAATGGAATATTGATTTTATCATCATCTGCAGATAGATTCAGTCTACACACATAAAATACGGAATCAAGTATGTTCTGAATAAAATATTACGTTGAATGAACTCTAATCCTTATGAATGAATGAAACGTAAATTTTAAATATACTATAGTTCCATAAGAATATTTGAACAGAATATTTAGTTTCTTCGACAAATTACGCATGGAAGTTAATGCTGATAAATACCAGACGATTTTTTGAAATCATTTCATGAACCTTTTTTCTGAGAATTATTATTATTATCAAACTTTTTGTACTACACCAATTTTGTATCATACTACTTTTTTTGACCAACAATTTTTGTGTGATTTATGCATATTTTGTTTTTGTAATTTTATTTTCTATTTTCATGATTGGTGTGTAAAGAATAGATTGCCACTTAGCATCTCAAATATAACTTGTCCAATTGTAAGATAATACTTTTTGAATAATAATCGTCTTACTTAATGCACAAATGTAAACGATTTGGGAATAAGTTTGAGCTAGGAAATAATTTTTGGTTCGCCATAAGCCTGAAGTCCCAGTATTTGACTTTCTTTCCACTTGATAAGCACGTCCAGAAAAAGTACGGATTAATTAGAAGCCATCTGCTATTACTTTATGGTAAATTGCATTTCTTTTTGTCAAGTGTTATGGTTCAAATTTGATGAAATTTACCGTGTTCGTGATGAAAATCACGGTGAACTGCAAGCATGGTTTGATCTTCACTTGAAAATAGAAGGAATTCAACGTTTTTTTTTTACAAAATAATACATGAATTTCTGGATTATCCCATCACAATTGCCTTTCTCGGAGTGAACACAGAACAGATTCTTATATTATACTGCTGGTAAATTTAACATACTACATACTTAAATTGTTCCTTCAAACAGTTACGGAATTTCCAAAGTCAGTAGTTACTTAGTTTGCAGTGTGGTTTCTTAATTTGTTCCTTTTTAGTTTTATTATTAGCTTTTTATTAGGAATTTGGATATATTTATTTGTCATGCTTGGGCAAATGAACCACTATTATTATTAAATGCATTCAAAATATAAGTGGTCCATCAAATCACGAATTTGTTAAAGACTTGTATTAAGTCACCAACACTACACTTAAAAAAAAATTAAACAATCCAAATTTATGAGAATTTTGGAACAGGATATTCCTAAAACCACGATAAAAAACCTGCCTACTGCTAAAGTCTATATAAAAATTGTTCAAAAATTAATTAAGCACCATAAAACCATGAATTCTGAAAAATATGTGAATTGGTGAGAAATGGTTTAGATCAAGTTTGTAACGGAGACGCTTTAAAAGTATTTTTCCACTTATGTCCTCCTAATAACCCAACATTTTTCAACAACGAAATGAATTACTACATTCAATAATTTTCAATAGAAAGACTGAAGTTTAAATCGATATTTGAGCTGATTGAGCTAGTTACACTACACTGTGTTAGGTTCCATTTTACTCTTGTCCCTGAATTTTAAATATAAGGAAGTTCAAAAGGTTTTGTTCTCTTCAGCCGTCGCATTTTGTCTACATCTCAAATATACCAAGGAACATTGACGTTGCTGCTTAATACTGAGTTCTGAAATACTTCGAGATAATTGTATGTTAAACCATACAGCTCACCAGTACTTTGTTTCTGATAGCTAGAAATTTTCTTCCCAACAATCAATACATGTTCTTTGACTGTTGTTTTCATTTTAACATGCTCCCTCAATTTTAACTTCAGGTCTAGGTTGACGACTTGTCTTTCTCTTTCTTTTTTTGGTAGTAGTTTATTTTTCCGTTTGTAAAGTTGGTATGAATCGATTTACTTTCATTTAAATTGATATGCCATCGTGGCGATTAGCAAATGTAGTTAACTCTTTCCACAGTAAATCTTTGATTCTGAACGCCCAGATATTAGTTTTGTGTCGTTTGAGTGAAATTTATCTTATTGGTTTATTTAGCCTTTTTATAGCTTTACAAAGTGAGCAGTCTCTGTCTTGATAATCCGTCATTTCACTCAGATGAGCGTTAATTGATTCATTTTTGTTGGATTAAATTATTTTATTTTCCCTTGTTCTAGGATCTTTGCTATCTTTTACGAGATCACGTACATATTTCCTTGGGATAATTTGCTTCAGTCATTTTTCCTTTTAATCCTGGGATGTTGTTGGATGCCATTTGCTAAATATCAATCATGAATTTTTCTTAAATATTTCATTCATGTAGGAGAATAAGTTTAATAGTTCTGAAACTAAATGTTTCACGGTTGCCCTCTCCAATAAATAGCTCAAAATTCATTAAGGAAAATTATTTTTATTGAATTTTAAAATCTTCTCTCTCCATATAACACAAAACCCCTTTTAAAATCAAGTGAATGAATGAAAATACTTAGTTTGCTACCTCTAGTTAAAATTATAAGATCCGCATATGAACTTTCCTGGCGGAAAATCTTGATTATACAACCTATAATCCCGACGATAATGAATTCTGAAACACAAAACGTCTTTATTGTCTCTCCACCTCCTAGTTACACTTTAATACCCACTTTCCAATATGAAGCATTCACGGTTTGATGATAATAGAAGTAAGGAAAACGTAGTGTTTTGTTTATCTTGGAAATGAGATCTGAGATTATTTGACTAATTAATATACACTCGGGTTTCTGTTACAGAAAATGTTAAAGAGAAGACTCCCTTTTTTCATATTCAGTTCAATCTGTTACTTTTTCACAAGAAAAACTTATTTCGAATACATAAGGAAGAATTTAACAAGGCGGCATGATTTTTAGTTAAATTATCCAACTAGTACGTGCAAAAAGTTTGTTACGCAAAGTTTGGGCAAGTCACTGATTTGATTTGTAAAAAAACCCAATCCTTAACTTTTCGACGCTGTATATTGAGTTTCTGTAATAGCTGTAGGCGTATATTGAAAATTTATCGGAAGAAGTAAGTATTTTCGGTCGAGAGAGGAATTTTTTTTATCGAATATGTAATTTAAAAGTTTCGACGCATCAGCTTTTATTATTACAAACAACCAAGATAAATCGCTATCGGCATTCAAATAAATCAGCGAATCAAAGAGATAAATAAGAAAAAAGAATTAGCAATTTCTCTCAAGAAAAGATGTTTATATAAAAGGTAAACTAGTAAAGTCAATGTCCAGTTACACCGTGAATTTCAGTGTTAACAGGCTGTGTTCTCCTGCAATATGAAGAGACCGCTTTTACTGGTTCTACTTGTGTTTCTTGTTAATAATTACCAAACTGGTATGGTATCATTTTAAGAATAGCATTTAACCTAACATTAAAAAAAACCTCGGATTTCTACTAAATCGCTGGGAATTTTAGACTGTGCACCTGCCGTTGAAAAATCAACTTATCAAGAGATCTCACCAAAACCAGGATATATTCCAGTCTATATTAGGGACGGAAACACCCCCCTGGAGGACATCAATTTGAATTTAGCTGAGGCATTCGATAGCTACGCTCATAAACACTACAAATTCGACTATTCAACAATAAACAGAAGGCTGAAAAATGGAGAAAGGCACAATGAAGATAATGTGATATTAGATAGTGATTTCGATGGAGGAATTACAAGAAAGCTTTCATAAGTTTTTTCTTTTAGAAATACATAGAAGCATGAATTATTTATACTTAATTATTGTTAAGTAATAGCTTATATAAATTATATATTAGAAAAATGGTGAATAATTTTATTATCTACGTAGATATACTCGCTTATCATCTTATCGGTTTTATCAATTCGTTTGCTTTAGACTTGTGAATATTAGTTTTGGTAGAGGTTGGTGTTGTTATGTGTTGGGTATGTATTCTTACTTTTTTTTTTTTTGCATTTACCCTTATTGCAAGTTCAACTTTCTTGACTGTTACTTGATTGCATTTGATACAAATTAAGGCACATAACCCCTATATATGAAAAAATACCTTAAATTATATTTATATAAATTATGCAAATAATAAACAAACCAATCAGAATCAAATTTAGTCTAAATAATCCATGTAAAACTCATTTAGAATCGAGAACAACGCCCCGAAATGAACAAAAAAATATATTTCATATCCGTTATCTGCTTCGATAAAAGCAATATTGGAAGCTATGAGATTACTAATAATTAATAGACATACATGATATTTTCGTTACCCAAAATTTTCAATGTAAAAGATTACATCATACCCTAAATTATTTCAGTTAAGGAAATACTAACCAATTATTCATAAAGCAAATAGTTCAACAATTCCGCTTATTGTTTGATAATGTAAAGAATTTAACGGATATGTACAAGTTTTCCCTTTGCGAGCAACATGCTATGCAAGCTTGTACAATATAATGTTATTCATAAATTACAAAAAAAAAGATTAGAATAAATGCAACACTTACTTTCCTCGAAAAAATATATATGTCATTGATGATATATATAAATAAGAAAAAAATATCGGTGCGATTATAATCAATGATAGACAGTCAATGTATTTCTCGAAAATTCTAAGATCTGGGATTTTTTGATTTGTAAATGATATAAATACAACGCTTATTTATTTATTGTGCGTGCGTAATAAATGATAACAGTTCAAGGCGTCTAAGAAAAAAATAATTTATTACATAACTATAACGAATTTTGTTTAATACACATATATTCGTTTCAATTATAAAATGTATTTTCGTTACATCTCTTGGAGAGTCGGTTAATGTTGAAATAAGATAAGTCTCTGTGGATGATAAGATAATTTCCATTGCACAGAATAGGCTATTTATATTACACCTGTCACGATTCTCCAAGTATTAATACGATAATCGATAAATTCCCGGGTGATTAATACCTAAAATATTTGGATATTATCTAGGTAAGTAAACACACTTTCCCTAGAGTATTAATAATATATAATATAATATAATTTTCCCTGGTATAGGCTTTAATATTGCTATATCGAAACGAAAATGATTCATTTGGGAATTGAAAATTAAACATGGACAGTTCCCGAATTCTAAAAATAATTCTAAATATAACAAAAACAATTATGAATCATAATTTAATTTAATACCATGGAATTACTTTCTCAGGAGGGATCAAATCAATAGCATTTTAAATCTTAACGAAAAGATAAAAGATTGATTTCTACGAAAACAATATTACAATATAGTATTTTTCGAAAATCAAATAACAAGTACACTTGTCATCACGACTCAAGTAATTTAACTGCTTATCAGATAAGCCAATTTTCCACTTCCATACCCCTCGTTTCGTTTATGTAGGTATATATCAGTATAAAACGTTACCTTAATAGTTTTAGATCGTATAGAAATGGGTGTCAAAAGGATAGTTAGTTTTCTACTTCCATTTTTTATAATTGTGGTAATACAGACGACTTCTGCCCAACAAAATGCTGGAAGATCAGTTGCTCCAGCTTTGCAAGAATGTTACAACAACTCTGAATTGAACCAAAGGGATAGAAGACTTCCAACAAGTATAAACGTCCTTATAGATCTCATTAGAAAAGCTGAAGACGGAAGAACTGCTCAGGATGCAAGGCAAATGGCAATAGAACTGATCCACAGGTGCTTTCTTCTACAATTCAAATGGAAACACGATCATTAATGCTAACTAATTACAGATTTCGACAAGATGGTATCCTAAGGACGCCAAACGTTGTTAATTCACAATTATTTCTACCGTACAGTCCCAGAGGATTTCAAGCGGAGAGGAATATAATCCAGCTTATACATTTGATACCAGGAACTGCTATCAACTTTCCAAATGAAACATTAAATGCACTAGAAAGGGTAAATAAGTATTTATTTAAAAATTTCCTTTCTCGTTGAATATCATTCCTTGTATTTAATTGCTTCATTTGATGATATCTTTAATGAAAGATGATTATTTCTAGTGTTCTCTGCATCATATGCTATCAAGTTCAATTGATAATACCCAACGAGGCGATGAAGCTACTGTCTGCAATCGATTAGGGCGTTACGTTCGAAGGACACGAAGTGTGGACACCGATGTTGAGCAATTTGATCCTTTCAATATGTAAGATTAAAGCCATTTTCAATTATAAACAGGAGCATTAATGTTTATATTCACATATTTAGTCAAATAAGAAGCAATTTGGAAGAAGAACCCACTCCAGACGAAGGAAACGAGAACGTGGAAGAACCTGCCGTAGAACCAGAATTTCCTGTACCAACGGACGCAGACGCTGAAATTCTGCCCAGTGATCCAAATCAGAGAGTTTCAACAACTCTTACGACCAGTGATTGCCCTATCGAAGGCGGTGTAATTTACACAAGATGGGGAGCTGTCAGCGCTGGACTTGTAGTAGCTGCAATTGCAGCTGGTTTGGAACCGCAAATAATTCAACAAGGTGGTCACAGTATCGATAGCAGATTTGCAGTCACTCTCGCAGGTTGAAGAAATACTCTTCCTTATAAAAGCAAATCTATTTACATCTTTTATATTTCAGGAGACTTATCGGAAGCAGCTCTATTCCAAACTGGAAGTACGGGTGGTATCCAGAACATTGGAGCTGCTGGTGGATGGAACAGCACATTATTGCCGAGATGGTATTTCATAAGTGAAACAAGATTCTATGAAATGACAGATGCTGACATCAGAGGTGGATTAGATGGTCTCATCATAGCGTCGAACGTTAGAAATTGGGTCGATACCTTCTCGACGTTAAAGGTTTCGCAAATTTTGGATATGTTCTACTCCAGAAGAGGTGTATTCAATGACACAATGAGAGCTTGCAATAGATACAATTTACTATCGACTGTAGCTCCTTTAGCTACTTTACAGGTACAAACTACAGGTTTTTCAGCGAAACTTGATAACAGCGTCACACTCGCTGGAACAATCCAGGACTCGATGATTCCAACCATCGCTAGTACTGCTGTCAACAGATTTCTTGCATATACCCGTAAGTATAAAACGTAAATGTCTTTTTTTGGTTTGGGAACTAACACTATATTAAATCGAATATTTCAGCTACAATCAATGATTTATCTTGCGAAGCTGATACAAGCAATAGAAATAGGGTAGCGACAGATATTATTATTGTTTTGGATACCCAATGGCCGCATAACACTATACATTCAACAATTGGCTATCTTCTGGACAATTTAGATATCAACAGATATGGGAGTACTTTCACTATTATTAACGGTAATGATGGAGCTGTAATAGTAAATACCAGTAGCACAATCTTAAATTATCATCAAAGATTCAATTTGACAGTCCAACAACAACGTAAGTTAAATAAAATTTGAAAATTTTATAAAATGAACGCAATTTAAATCATTCTCAATAGATCCTACTGGCTTCCAATACATTAGAATGTTCAATGAAGTTGAGCAAATGGTTAGGACTCGATCCAATAACGATAGAGATACAGGCAGTCTTGGTTTAAGATCAACAATAGCTCTCTTTGTCCCATTTCAAACAGCTGTGACTGCAGAAGATAATGCGTTTGCTAGAGAAAGATTGGAAATTCATAGATCCTTTATACCAGGTAGAAAAATCATTATGATTCTATTAGATTTCTCGGAGTAACATTATATTATTTGCTAGATTTAAATATCCTTATACTTGGTGGAGGAGCCAGGGATTCATATAATGCCCTAGTAAGGAACGCTGTTAACGATATATTCGTCCTGACAGATACTACTGATAGCACAAATATTGTAGGAGTAATCAATCCATTAGTATCAAGGATATTAGAAAGTATGTTAACCTTTAAACTATCATATGTGCGTTACAATTGTTTATTTTTTAGTTCCGAGAAGAATTATCAACCCACATTGCGGTGCTGATTTCGCCGGCACCGCTGGTACAGCCTCCCTTGACGACTACGTAGAACCACAAACCATTAATTTCTATCGCATTTCTCCAAACTTCTTTATGGGCGATGGGAATCCTATTTTGAGGATTCGTGGACAGGCGTACGGTACCTTCGTGGCTTGTACATCGCGTTTAGATTCAAATCCAACACAAAATAGCACAGCAACGGATTTGACCTGTCTCGCGATCAATGCGAACGAAGAACAGTTCAATTTGGCGAACTTTTGCAATGATGGACTTATTAGAGATTGTAATCCAGTATTTTTGTCGATTCAATCAACATTGCCAAATCCTAACCTACGTTGTGCAGGTAAATTATTCTTAGAAAAAAAAAAGAACCGAGTTTAAATTTACTAATTTAATTTTTTCTCTATAGATGCTGGATGCAGATTTCCAGATAATATCAAATTTACTTTAAGCGTGGAAAATTTCAGTTGCAGAAGTGGTAGCGCAATCTTAACTGCTAGTTTTATCTTAATAAGTGTACTATTTTCTTTGTTATATCTCTAATTTTAAGCGCTTATAATTAGTAATATTTTGTTACAATCCAAACTTGTAGGAGTATTTTATAATATTTATTGTATTAATGACATCCTTTAATAATAAGTAATACACTATTGTACAATTTTTTTGGAATAAATTTCTTATAATATCAGTAAATGTTTTAATTGCCATTTTATCGTCAATAACCAGCCTATATTCGTATATTTTTTAAACGAATCAGCTTCATGAAATTCTACTTGGGAAAAGTAACAGCTGTTCTGTCGAACGGACATAGCCGCTAGGTAGTTTCGGTTAATGCAACATATGTAGATACTACTGAAAAGTAGAGAGGAATTTTGCAAACCCTTCAAAGCGATTTTTGGAAACGTTAATGGTACCAATTCATTATTTTCAATTCAATAGTCTTTCCAAGAATCGGTTTTTGCACAATATCCAAATACGAGAAGATAAATAAAAGGTTTGCTAATAAAATGACACATATTTACAAAAATTTTTATTGAAAATATCGCCCTAGATAAGAGATAAGATAAAGGTGCGTTATATATTAATCATATTTGGCGAAATCCGTATATATTCATATGCTGTGATAAAGTATGGATGCTAAAGTAAATGTCATTGTGCTCCTGTTATTGAATTTAGGTGAGTACAAAAGTGAATACATTTAAAAATTGTAATAACACTTAATCTTTCATTACGTACTCTTATTCTTAGTGCTAATAATTTAAACAATTAGAATAAGCCGTGTATATTTGGTGGCCTAACAATATAAATGTTTCAGGTTTATTTGTAAGACATGCTGAATTCCAAGCAGCTACATCCGTGCCCAAAAATTTATTACATTGCTATGATAGGAACTTTGCAAATCAGATGATATATCCTCCTCTGAATATACAGACCTTAATAGAGATAGTTAGGAAGTTAGAATTTAACCAACATAGTCTCGTTAATATCAGAATATTAGCTACATCATTATTACATAGGTAATACTTTTAATTTTATATAGAAAACCTCTTGGCCAAGGTGACTCAATAGAATGAAACACCTTGATAAATTTTGGTTTCTGAAATTAAACTATACCCGGTGATTGATTTACTAATAATTAAAAATACGCATTATACAGAAAAATGTGGCTTTCGGGGTGCTTAATTAATGCGAATCCCCTTGCTTGAAGCCGCCTCTTAGTTCGAACGGCAATACATTCGTCGATCTGCGTTTAAAATGACTGTACACACTAAGAAATACGTCTCTAGGAATATGGGTACATGCATTCCTGATTCGTTCAATCATATTCTCACGAGGTGCTGATACTTCTTGGAATAAAATCTGGTGACAACCGTTATATTGAAATCACATGTTCTGTCGCATTTCTAAACTTAGATCTACCAGGAAGTCTTGGTCTTAGTGATTTGTTCCCAATTATCCCGCACCACACGTTGATAGACCAAAGACGCTGATGCTCAACCTGGCGCAGCAATTGTGGGTTTATGTCGACTAACAGTTCCATGGTTTGTAAAAGTTGCTTCGTCAGAAAACAATACCCAACGAAATAAATTACAATTCACTTGTATTTGTTCCTGTGTCCACTGACAAAATGTTAAGCAATTTTCGAAATCAACACCATGAACATCTTGGTACAAATATATGTGATAAGGATGATATTTATGGTGCTTTAAAATTCTCCAAACATTGCTTTGGAACAATCCGGAATAACGTGTACTGACGTGGGAATTATAGGCCACTGTTACTAATACAGCAATTGCATTATCTTCTCCAGTTATTATTTTTCGACGAATTCTTTTTCTAGATTGAATACTTTCTTTGGCAGTAAACTGTTTGTCAGTACGGACATACGCTGGGCATAAAGATTGACAGCATTGTCAACGTTCCTACCAGATCCTCCATAAATAAGAACCATTTCGATTTTCTCTTGTAAGGATAACATGTCCATTTTCACAGTGAGTAACAAAGTAAATTGTTCCTTGTTAATCTTTATTAAGTTCTACTTTATACAACTAACAATAATTCCCACAAAATTCCGAATGTAAAAAGACTAGCCGTAATTTACGAGGGGAGGTCCAGAAGTTCGTTGAATGAAAGGGTTTTAAATAAAATAAAACCATAAATCTATTTTTCCTTTTCAATATAATCACCCTTAAGCACAACACGACCATGTTTAAAAAGACCATGCCACTTATAAATCATTGACTTACTAGGGCACTGTTCCCCATAAAAGGTTTCCATTTCATTCAATATGGTTTGAGCGTTCTTTCCTTGCTTGGTAAGGAACTTTATCACAGCACGGTGTTCAACTTCCTCCATAGTTTCAGTTTTCTTCCGGATTGACTTGTTTAACAAGCAACTATTCGTAAACGATTGACGCTAGAGGGCTGCAACTTAACTTATATACTAATGAAGAGTCGCCAATCAGAATTATACCTAGCGAGCGCCCCTATCCCCATAAAAGATATTAAAACTTCGATTCGACACATTTTTCTGTACGATGCGTATTTTTCGATATATCCTGGTTAAATAAATCACCCGATATACTTGCTTTATTTTTTAGTCTACGTTTAGATGGTATAGAAAGATCTCAGTCAGGTGTACAAACTGAATACGTTATCCCTTATGGAGTAACAGGAAAACAATACCACAAATTTAATTTGCTAGTGAAGTATTTTACCTTTGGAGATAGTTTACAATTCCACAATGAAACTTTAACACGACAAGAAATCTGTGCCCTTCATTTTATGACATCAAACACTTTAAACAAATGGCAACGTGGAGATGAAAGTACAACATGTCAAGTAAGGAGTATGGCAATTAGAGAAGGATCAGGAGGAGTTTTGCAAAATTCACGACAGGTGAGTGAATGTCCTATTGAGAAAGGTGTAGTAAAAACTAGATGGGGTACCGTATCCCCTGGTCACGTAATTGCTGGAATCGCCACGGCGTTTCAAGAAGTAAATGTTACCTTTTCCGAACTAATTGAAGATTTGGAAAATGACTATAACATTACTAACACTTTTACCCCTAAAACGGGTAAGGCGGAGTTAAATAACGTCAACGTTGCTACCATAGTGGGAGATTTAGCTGAGGTAGTTTTAAATCAAGCATATTCTACTCCGAAGTTTGGGGACATCGGAAGATGGAATGATACGATTTTTCCAAGAGCTCTCTACTTGAATAGGGAGCAATGGGATATGACAACAGCTGAAATGTTAGGCGGACTAGATGGTAAGTGAATTTCGAAAACTTTACTTTAGAAACTCCTTCACATTTAAAATACTACATGATCATATAAATTTACTCTCTAACAAACCATGAAATTATTTCTTTCAAAATATCTTGTATCATGTGTACTGTATTGGTTTATCGTCACAAACATTTTTACAATTAATCACAAAGTTTTCATTATCGAATCATACTTCAGAAATGGTATAAAATTAAAAAGATCGAAAATGGTCGTACTCTTTACAACCATGTATAGATGAATTTAAGGCAGAAATTCCAAATTTTCCAGTAATATGACAGTTTGCATGCAGGAGCTT
Organism: Trypoxylus dichotomus; assembly: GCA_023509865.1. Lineage (NCBI taxonomy): Eukaryota > Metazoa > Arthropoda > Insecta > Coleoptera > Scarabaeidae > Trypoxylus > Trypoxylus dichotomus. Next base: position 9,812,353 of record CM042083.1, on the reverse strand, counting down.
TTACTGATTAATCACGCAATCCAACTCAATTATTGTCAATGGTTTTCAGGTACGATGAATAATGATGATGTTCTTGACAGATCCTTCTTCTCAGAAGAAGCATGGGTCACTTATTCGGGTATATCAATAAACAAACAATGTGCATCTGGTCTAATTCTTAAGAAAGCCTTCCATTCTCAAAAATAGGTGTTTGGCATGCTGTTTCTCGTAGACGGATTCTTGGTCCAATATTTTTTAATGATACCATAAATACGGAACGATCGTAATTAAATAATAATAATAATAATAAATTAAAATTAATTACATGATATTTCCAGCAAGATAATGCAACACACCCCATACAACAAGGGAGATGATGGAATTATTGCATGAATTCTTTGATAATCGGGTAGTAGACTTTTTTAAAGTTATTCTACCAATTTAAATTTAAAGAAGAAAAATGTCATGGCTTGCTAGAGGAAAAATTTAATCGATCATATGGTATCTGTTTGCAAAGGTGTATAGAAATTATTTTCTTTGCCGGGTTTCTTATAAAAATATACCCTTAATTGTGAGGTTTTTGGTAGAAGAAGCAATTATTTGACTGATTGTGAATTCCTCGAATACTTATTGTTTTTCTTTCATCATTTACGTGTACGTATAACAGTCTCTATGTAACGTATAAGTGTTAAAGCAAATATTGCCTTTTGAAAACGTCAGTTGAGTTAAAAATAATACCATTTAGATAGAATTAGAAAAGAACGGAAAAAAAAGGAACTACTTTTCTAAATCGTAAATGTATGCAGGTTGCTAAATGGACTGTAAATGTGGATGGTTTAAATAAAATATTACTCGCCGTACATAACAACGTTGGCCATGAAAATTAGCAGTGTATAAAACAACCATGATATAGTAATAGAATACAAAGTATAAATAAATGTTAAATAAGCTATTCACTCGTTTTCTTTCTTTTCTTCTTTTTCTTTTCTACATCGCTTACGTCCATTTTAATTTGTATTTTTAGTTAAAAAAAGACAACTAAAGATTATATTTGAATACAGGTCTAATATTGGCTAGTAAAATCAAGGAATGGACCAATATCTTGTCGAGCACTAGATTATCGCAAATTATCGATATGTATTATTCAGAGAGAGGCATTGGTTATGACCAAACATATAGAGCATGCGAAAGAGAAGCAAAAGTATCCAATTTGTTTGGTGGTATTGACTTTGTAACTCAGGTATATAACGATTAGTTGAGATTCTAGGAAGGTCTTACGGCAAATAATTTATTTTTAATAAGAAATGCTTTGCTATAAGATATATTTCTTATCTCTAGACATACACTACCGTTCAAAAGTATTTGGGCACCCATATTTTATGAAACTATTTATATTACATAACTTCTAGGCAATTCATTCCTGCAAAATTATATAATTACATATAGGGAAAGTTTAGTAACATTACTTAAATTACTTTATTACATACAATACATCAACATAAAAGTAAAAGTAAAAGTAAACATCTTTCAGGCTAGATTATCAAAATTGACCTCAGTTACTTTTGTGTATTCATTTTGAGATATTCCTGGGCAACTACTGTTGTTAAGACGTCATAAGTTACCCGGAAATTGCAAACCAATAAAAGTTAAATGATACCATCATAGACTACACCGTCAAGAAATATCGAGAACGTGACAATTTTCTGAATAAATCACGAAGTGGAAGACTCAGTGAGACAACTCCTACTGAAGATTGCGCAATAGCGGTAATAGGGTATATGCCCCGTCCAAAGCCTATAAGCGTAGCTACAGTCAAACGTTGATTGTACAAAGTAGGTTTATACGGACGAATTGCGGTACAGAATAAACGGTAAGCATTGGATTTCCGGTTCGAGAAGATCTGTTTTCGTTCTACAAGTGAACGAACGACAGAACAAGGTGTTGCTCCAATGGCTAAACATGCCGGTGGTTCTGTGATGATTTGGGGTTGTTTTGGTGATACGTGATAAAGATCGAAGGTCCAAATTTTGTATTCGAACAAAATAATGACCCGAGGCTTGTATCTGACCTTTGCAGTGAGGAGTGACCTCTCCAAAGCCCCGATCTAAATCCCATAGATTTATTGTGGGAGGAACTTGATCAGGAAGTCCAGAAAGTCGTACCAACATCGGAAGCTGATTTGTGGAATAAACTGCGAGAAGCATGGGTCCGGATAACACCAGATACCTTGATAAAATTAATTGCAAGAATGTCGCGATTATGACTTGCCGTTATCAAAAACAAAGGTCGCATAGACGAATCACAAGTTTAGATATAATGTGTAATTCTACTGCTGTGTATATGTAAATATAACACATGGGCTGAAAAGTCCCGGGCCTAACAAAGAAAACACAGTTTTTTTGGTTCATAATTAGCTTTATTCATCAACGTAATCTCCATCAAGAGCAACGCAATCATTCCAGCGCCGCTCTAACATTTCAATACCACTTTTGTAGAACGATTTATCTTTTGCCTTCAAACGCTCCAATAACGCTATATAATATTCACTGTTGATGGTATTTCCTTTCTCAGGATAGTCGATGAATATTACACCATGCACATCCCAAAATACCGAGGCCATAACCTTTCCAGCCGATTGTTGTGCTTTCGGGCGCTTTGGACGAGGTTCACCAGTTGCTGTCCAGTCAGATGACGATCGTTTTGATTTCGGAGTGTAGTGATGGATCCATGTTTCATCTATTGTCATATATAGACGCAAAAATTCCGGTTTGTTACGTTTAAACATGGCCGAACACTGCTCAGAATCATCAACACGTTCTTGTTTTTGGTCAACAGTGAGCAAATGCGGCACCCACTTTGAACAGAGCTTTCTCATAGTCAAATGCTCATGCAATATAAAGCCAATACGTTCTTTTGATATCTTTACGATGTCAGCTAACTCACGCAACTTCACTTTTCGATCATTCAAAACGATTTTGTGGATTTTTTTTGTTTTCTGGTGTTACCGCCTCATTTGGACGTCCACTGCGTTCTGCATCATCGGTGTCTCTACGACCACGTTTGAAGTCAGCAAACCAACGTTTTATTGTTGTTTCTGATGGAGCGGAGTCCCCGTAACACTTTCCAAGCTATTGCTTCGCTTGAACGGTATTTTTTTCCCATCAAGAAGCAGTGTAAAATTAAAACACGAAATTGTTTTTGATCCATTGTTTTGAAAATAACAAAAGTAGACTCTTAGCACAATAACTCACAAACCAATGAATAGAATATCATGAAATTTTAACAGCTGTCTTTTGAAGGTTAGTACTAACTGAGAGAAAGGTGACTGCAATAAAACTAGCGTCATCTATGTGTTAGGCCCGGGACCTTTCAGCCCATGTGTTATATATGTTCACTTTTTCAATAGTGCTTTTAACCTTTTCTTCTAAATCTATGGGTGGCCAAATACTTTTGAACGGTAGTATACATACACAAAGGTATATATGTACAGTGTTTGTCAAAGGAGGACTTTAAATTTGCCTTGAGCAACTGGATTGTTCTTTTGCACTATGAAGCTCGCCTACATAATACATAACTAAGGAGCAACATATTGGCTTTGTTAGGCTTGCAAATACTGTCATCGCCAATCGGAACATGGCCCAAAGTAATTTTCATTCCTTTGAAGTACTAAGGAAGCTTGTAGGTGACAAACAATCCAGCTCGATTGAGGAAGTAATAGAGGCAGTTGTTCTGAAGCAAAAAAATGTTATAGCCCTGAAGGATTCCCTTTGTACATCACTGTATACTATACCTATGTATATTATTCTAAGATATTCCTATGAAATCTTGTAGACAATACATCAAATCCAATCACTAACGAATCTGTAATTTCCTTAGACGAGCGCAACAGCTAAACTACTACAAGAGATCGGTTCGTTTGATAGATTACTAGACGAGAAGGGTATTGAAGACTATGCGAACATAGTTGTCAACAGTTATCATATCCAAGCAGGTAAAAACTTCAAATTTTACGAATAAAATGAACGCGATGTTTTCGAAATAATCGCTTCATTTTGTGAATTTATCTCTAACGTACGAGAATTAAATTTTCACGATTTCATAACCTCTTTTATATTTTACGAAGAGGAAGTATTAAGAAAATAATAAACTCGGTTTTATTTTCAGAATCAATAGCCTCGCATTACGATGCTTGCTATCAAGGAGGAGATAATATAACGAATTTAGAAATAATTACTATTTTAGATGGCAGTTGGCAAATTTACGAAGCTATGAGAATCATATCGTACGTATAAGACGGGAAAAATAAAATGAAATATTTCGAGAACAAAAGGATAAAATCAAAAGGATCTTTTCTTTAGAATTGTCTTTTAGGTATCTAACGGAATTGGCGGACGTTTCGCATTATGGCAGCAGAATGGGCGTAATTAATGGCGAAAATGGCCAATGGCTAGCGAATGTTACAAGTGACGTAATTCAATTGTTCGGGAGCTTAGGCAATGCCACATCATGTAAGCCTATTCATCTGTTCTAAACAATTCCGAGCAAATTTTTATCAAATCGTATCACATTACGATTTCCTGTATTTTCGAAAATAACTTCTCGACTAGTCATTAGTGATCTACCAGAACGACGGAGTTATTTGCGGAAACCTTAGAAGCTTGATTAGTTTCAATTGTCGAATGCGTAACTGCAGTTATGTGTGATAAAAAGAGTGTAGAATATCCTGGCACTTGCCACCACATATTGCGTCAGCTTCCTGCTTTTGTTATATAAAAGGACGTCCTAGTTTAGTACCCTCGTGATTTCTGTTTAATCCCTTTTCCCTCATCTTCTTCCTCAACGATATTGTATTACCAAGGACTAAAGCTTTCCTTTAAAAGTTCTAAATAAATTCCGATCTGTGGGAGACAATAATGGACCTTCTGGAAATGTTATTCTAATCGCATTAGTTGTTACGTCGTTTAGTGTACGAGTATTAAAACATTTAATTAATTTTCAGGGCCCACTAGGTTACAATTAAGCAGGAGTCTGCTTACAGTTATTTCATATTACCAAAACAAAACGCAACCGGACTGCTTTTCGAAAACTTTAAGGCCCACAGGTCACGTAGTGTTGGTCCTGGCCAACACGGCAGTAATAACCGAGTTGGACGCCAGACAGACCCAAATGTCTCTGCAAACATTGAAAGCTTCCCATCCGGATGTACAAATTATATACGTGGCATCGGAAAACAATGCCCAACACTACCTGAACTTCGCTAATAATATTTACGGTAATGATCTAGTTATACAGTCCACGAATGATATACAGGCCTTTGTTAATAAGGTATCCGAGAAATTAAACACTGTACCGGCAAATTTAATGAACTTCTATTGTAACAATAGCTACGTCGAAGTTGAAGACTATATAACGCCTCATGTAGATACTTTGTATGAGGTTCACGCAGAATTTCTTCGGAGAACTGACATCACTATTAAGGTATTTTAATAGAAAATAAATAAAAAGGCAAGATATGTGTTCGTATATACAGTGGTGGTTAACTTGGTTGAAATATATAGAATGAACCATTTTAAGAAAAATTGTTGCTTGTGAAATTAATGCAATTATTTATTTTTTTTTTTTTCAATACTTTAACAATTCTTTTGTTATAATTGATACAAATAAGATAACACATTGAACGAAAACTTTCAGAAAAATTAATGAAAAAATAAAGCTGGCAGAATATTATTTCAAACACAAAATTAGTGCAATTTGGTGAATCTACGAGGGCTGTTCTTTTATTAAATTTATTGTCACGAATTTCAAGATGAAATTCGTTCATAACTTAAAAGAATCTTTCATTGTATGTTTCATCTTAGTCAACTTAATTAATTTTATCACATTTTCAATAAAGTTAATGTTTTTCCTTTTAACGCATAAAAATACATATTAACTTAAGAATTATTCATTATATAAATATCTAACATCCAAGTTCTAAATTGGTCATATCAGATATAGCTAGACAAAAGCCTTTATTTTATTTATAAACAATGGAGAAATAAAGCGACAAGATAGGGGAAATTGACGAAAGCGTAATTATGTTAGCTCCCGGAGAAATTGAAAAACAAAGTGTGGGATACACCTTTACTTAAACACAAAGAAAATAATTTCATTTCATTGAGTGCAAGAATTGACCCTTTAAAACACTAAGTATTACATTCACTACCAAGATTATTTTTTTAATACAATTAAATATAATCTTTTGTTAGGGTTTCCCTTATTCTTTAATTTTGTTTAATCAAAATAACAAATTGCGCAATACAGGGTTAATTCCAAAGATTTAAAAGTTAAAAACGAAAGTCTAATCCAATATATTTTAAATGTAAACTAATAAATAATTTTCAAACTACTAACGATCATCACTGCATATATAAAACAAACACATATATGTATATATACTATTTTTAATGTAACTTCCGTTGGTTTACTAATGATAAGTTAATTTCCTTGATATTCAACGTTAAATTTTAATTTGATTAGTTTGTAAAATATTTAATTTAATACTACTTCAACCTACTGAGTTGTAGGTTCAAATTCTACCGGAACTGTTAAATTTTTAATTTCACCAACTAATTAAATCAAGATTTAACGTTGGTAATACCAAGAAAATTAAGTTACCACTTATATATATATCTCTAAAAGCAAAGAAACTTTCGCCTAAAGTTTGTTTCAAGTTTATTTATTACTAATAAATGATTGTGGTAGCTTTGAGTAGATTTTAGGTACAGGTAGTGAAATATAATTTACTTTTGTTAAGTAAAATATGTAAAAAGAGACAAAATACATTTGCTTGCGTCAAAATTTTCAAAAAAAAAATAATTTCTTAAAGTTGCTACATTTTAAACCGATGCTATGCTATATCGTTGAACGTGTTTTGAAAATAGTTATTTAAAAAATTAATCGTATATAATATGTTCTATTTAAAATAAGAAAATTCATATTCGTTTCTGGTTGAATCGAGTGTGCCATGAAATTAAAAATAGTTATAAAGAGTGTATCTATAATTCATTAAAATTTCAAAACGATAGTTACAATGCTTTTGGAGATAAGTCTAATACACGTTTGTTGTGAATGGCCCTGTATCTACATACTCTTTCCTTTTTATGGGATTGTCTCACATTAATTGATACCGAGCTTTCCTCTTTTTAGTACAAAGGCAACGACTACGGTGATTTTTCGATATGCGCCTACAACGCGAATACCTTACAGAATAAATTTTGTAAGAATATAACGGGATTTGATGAGGTCAGCTTTAAAGTAAGAGACCAGTGCTCTATACAAGAAGTAACATGCACTGTACGTTTTGCCGTTTCAACATACAACTCCAAGTTCAAATGCGCTGGTATGTAAAATGAATTTTATCAATGTACAGTGTCCTATAGGAATAATTGAACGTTACCAACAAAAAACACAAAGCGAAAATTACTAAGATACTAACGGATCTCTTATACGTAGCCTAATGATTGAACTTTTATTGGAGTATTAGAAATTTATAATAATATGTCATACAGATTTTAATCGTAGGTAATTATGAAATAATTTTTTATAAATTATAAAAACAAAAAGGAAATTAACGAATTCCTGCTTTTCAAGCAAATTGACATCATCATATCTAAGCAAATGAAACCAATAATTTTAAAAAACAAGTATTCCGCAGGGCTGTTTCGAGTGCCATCTTTTTATCTTTCATTTTCTAATGATAACTGCTATTTATAACATAGCGAAAACTTATAATTGTTTACGGGGTGTAAATTGGAATTGGCAGAAATTTGATATACGTGGAACATACAACAGAATAGCCTTAAATGTTAAAGAAACCACGACAACAAACTATTTTATAAAACCAAATTTTAACTCAAATACTCAAAGTTAGATGAGAATAACATAACCAATTCGTTGTACACAGAGCTTATTTAAAACTTTAAGTTTCACAAAAAAAATATGAAGAAAAATGAATCAAATTGAATCATATAACAGTACTGAAATCGTCCACCTTTTACATAACAACAGAAACCTAAATCATCATAAAAATTACGATGAATATCAAATAGTTCTTCAATTGTTTGTGCTCAATTATCTTCAACTTTATAAATTGCATGTCCCCAGAGAAATAAATGTTTAGGGGCGAAAAGATTACATGGCCTAGAATGTCAACTAATGGCATCCCATTTCGTTAATAATAGATCTTGAAAAATATTTAAAATATTCTCTCACAAGTTTGCTACTGTGGGCCGAGCAAGCAGCATTTTGCTGAAACCAGATCAATATATAGTTCTAGAAGAACAGGAATAACAATATTTTCTAACTATAAGTAATTTTAGGTATTTAAACTGCCTTCAAAAAAGAAGGGGTCAATTATATTATTTATGTAAGTATCATAGGAAAAACTAAATTGAAATAAAACGCAGAAAAATGTTTTTAATATCCATGAAATTGACTTCATTTAAAAGATAATCTGGAAGTCCAATTTTCACACACTCTTCGCAGTAAATCAAGCTGAATTTCAGCAATAACGCCTTGAATGTTGGCCTCTAAGTGCTCAATTGTTTCTCGTTTATATCGGCGTAAATATACGACTTTACATATCTCCAAAGAAAATAATTTAATGGCATCAAATCGTCATTATTTTTGAAGATATATAGACCAATGATTCCACCGACCCATATAGTAAAGTGCACCAAACGGTGACTTTTTCTAGATGTAATGGTGTTTCGATAATGGTTTGTGGATTATCGTCACCCCAAAGCCATTTAATCAAAAGTGTGTTTCATCACAACATGAACAAAATGTTCCATGAAATTGTAATGTTTCATTCACCAAATGTCCGGTGCGAACGATGACCATGTGGCGTGGATTCGTGTACAAGTTAAATCTTGTAAACACGTAAATTAAGACCTTTATGTAAAATTTTCTATAAAGTGAATGGACACAAGTTTAATTGTTGAGCAGGATGACGAATTAACACATTTGGATCATCGTCAACATTACGCTTGAACGCCATCAATCGCTTGTTATGAGAATTAAATTTCCCGAATTAAATTGCTCTGCTGGACGATTATGAGCACCATAAAATGGACGTAATGTCCGATAAGTTTCTGGGATTGTGTACAATGTTTTTTAAATAAATTTGAACAACTTTCAAACGTTGCTCCATTCATAATGAATTCATAATGAATTGCCAAACGAAACTAACCCCAAAAAACAACCGATAACGGTCACAGAAAACGGTGACACCCCGTATAATATCCCTTTTTAATAAATAAATGTAATAGATCTTAAATAGAAATAGGTAGGGATTAGAAATGTGCAATTTTACGAATATCACAGTTAAAAACATGAAACATTTAAATTAACAATGAATTAAAAATTATTCCTTTCAAAAGCAGATATTCCAAGACCTTCCAGTGTATTGACAATGAAAATGTTATGCTCCATAAGATCTAATATTCGGAGAAAATCTAAATTGTAGCTGATTTAACATTTCAAAAAAAAGTAACCGTCTGGAAGTGAATTTACTCAAGAAGTATAAAGAATTTTCTGACCCAAACGGAAAGAGTATATCATTTGGTTGAATAGAGGGCATCCTTTGCAAAAAAGATGTTAAGACATGAATATAAAAAAGCTAAAAAAGGATTCGTGAGAGATCTACCTTGCCTGGTGTGAAAAAAAAAACATCCACTTTCGTTTCTTTAAATCGACTGAATAGAAGAGTATAGAGTATTGTGAGAAAAGTAACAAATAAAATCTCCTTTTCCTAAATCAATATTATCGTATCGTGGAATGAAAATATATAGTTTCTAAAGCAAGATATATTCATTCAAATAGTATATATATATCCTTTTCGCTTTTCTAATTACTAAAACTGTACGAACTACAAAAACCCAGGTACCTTGAGAATTATTCTAGAAATAAAAGGCTAAATCAGCATACTTTATGATTCACCTTGCCTAGAATTCATAAAATTACTCAAAACTAATTTAAATTTCAGTAACGTAAAACCGTTGTTCAGGTAAAACTTTTGACATTCAATATTTTACACATGTAACACACTAAAACCTCCAATATATGTACGCTATACGTTTATTAGACGATCACGAAAAAATAATAAAGGCGGAAAAAACAACGTATTTGTTCGTGAGTTTCATCAAAAGATAGATAGCGATGTAATAATTCCTTTAAAAGGAGTTCGCGAGATCGTATGAGCGGGGAATTTGTATGGGTTTTTAATATGTCGATGTGTACTTTGAAAAGTTTAATATCCTGAGGATATTGATTAAATTCTGATTTTTATTGGATCCGACGATGAACTGACGTCTTGTTTTGTTTACTATTCAAAATTTTACAACCGGAGGCGAAAATAACGTATTTGGAAAAAAAATTAAATTATTCTGTACGGAGTAGAAAACAAACTGATGAGATTTTGATGTGACCTAAACCTACACCGGTACATATATGCTCATTTTAGTAGTTAATATCTATATGACTAGATACTTGTTCTTAAAAACAAACTCAAAACTCATAGTTTTTAATATTTTCCACACTTGTGTAGACATATTCACTTCTAACTTTTGCATGATACACTATAAATCGTATCGAATTTCCTAAAAGATTCTCTCTGTTCGATACGTTTTTCGATAAAGATGAAATTGTTATAGACTAGGTAAGAACAAAAAAGAGTAGAATTCAGAAAAGACGATACCATTCCATTACCAATTAACAAACTGTTTCCGGAATTGGCCCGCGTCATGAGAAAAAATATAAAAAATAATTATCATTTAAACTAGTAGATTTCGAGAAACGTTTACAAGCAAAAATTTAAATAAATATATGTATAAGGATGAAATAAATTTTAGCGCGATTATAAAAGTAAATGAAATGATAGATTTATTAAAATTTCACATTGTTAATTTATAGAACCAATTATCACAAGACCTAATGATTTGCATTATGTTTTAAATGTCAAATATCTTTCAATAATTCTTAGAATCTGATATCAAAAGCAGTATTTCCCGTTTTTGAATTTTGTTGTAGTAGAACCTAGCAGTAGTCTCTGACTCAATAAACTGAGTTTTAGTTAATTTTTGTCATACGATTTTAAATGAAGATTTATAATTATTTCCACGTCAAATCCGAAAATGGATTTCAAATAACTTTATTGATGAGCTCCTAAACAAAACTTTCTTTTGGGTTACTTTCAATAAGATGGTGCTAGAGTTCATATAATGAGTGAAATAATAAATATGGTATGGCAGAACTTTGGAAATCATTTAATTAGTTTGAACAGAACACATAAATTTCCTCCAAGATCTTGTATCTGACCTCACACAGCATCATTACTCTTTATGACATTTAAAAAAAAATAATTTAGCAGACCGAGTGCAAAATTATATATATTTTTTAGCATTACAAAGAGATGACTAAAACATTTATTATATTTTATACAGAAAATATTTACAATAATGGTAAATTAATAAATGAATATAAAAAAATTATAATTCTCTTTTAATTTAGTAATGATTAGATCCTTTATTCAAAATAACTTGAAACATCCATCAACTGTCTATCAGTTTAGTCAATGTTGCAATAGGAATATCATTTCAACACCTCCATATCATAGAATTTAGTAGTTTGATGCTATCGTATTGTTCATTAATGGCATACACCTCTCTTGCCAATATTTCCCAAAGATTTTCGATAGGGTTGAGACGGAATCATGGATAGCTAAATTTCTATAATTCCACAGAGATAATGGGGTGTTAGGATGATATTTCTATTTGATCATTGACCAAGTTGATAGACAGTATGTAGACAGAGATGTTTGAAGTTATTTTGAATAGAGGTTTAGAAAGAATTATAATTTTTTTATTAATTTTGTGTTAATGGACCTATTTCACTGTTCACAAGATATTAAGAAAACCAAATACTGTGTTCAAAAGTGGAACTATAGAATTTTAACTAGAAACTGTTATATCATTATAAGATGAACAGCATACAAGTAAAATGGTTGTATATATTTTTTTCAATAGTCAATTACCTGATGAAGAATATTTATTGTTAACAAAAATTCTAAAACCGTTTCTAATAATTCGACAAAGTATTAATAAATATTTATATTCTACATTTTTCTTTATTATATAACATTATTATTAATCTGGCACTTATCACTGCATACTGAATGTTATTAGTAATGTAATTTAATATTTGTATACATTTAACAATTATCAAACAATACGAATGATAAATTTCTCAAGTTTCACTTTGAACTTGTAACATCAACAGAGCTTAGCTGAAAATATAAAAAAAAGAAATGTATCCTCTTCTTTTGCTTTCTTCAATTTAATTGTACATCGATCGTCAATTATAACGTTTCATTCTTCGTATAGTCGTCCTCTTCAGAATCCATCGCCTTGACAAAGAACAGGAGGAAGGTACGACATCGATTAGAGCTGCGAGAACTTGGGGAATTGAAGCAAAAAATATATACTTACGAATTAACTTCATTTCCCTTATTGCCTCATTTGAATAACTTCTATCCACCCAAATAAATTCACGCTACGGTAAATCAGAGTTAATTAAAACTTTTCATCAAATTTTCATTTCGAATGCGGAAAAAAAAATTCGAATAATATACACAGTCGAACTCTCCTAATTGAAAATAAATAAACTAAACTATAAAAGACCACGAATTCCCCCCGTCGGAAAATTACGTAAATTAATAACAACGGTTCGGTTAAACATGGTAAAATCGATCGCATTATACTCGACGAAATCAATCAACGAAGCAAATTCTATGTAGGACAGAAGACCATTTTAAATATACATTAACCAGCTGATCAAATTAATCAATTTGATCGCAATTAACTTCACCACAATTACAATCGTATAATGGTCGGAATATCAGAAATTTTAATTAAACGAATAAAAAAAGAAAGGTATTGAAATGAAAATCGTTTTCCTGGCAAAGTGTACAGCACTGGATACTATTAGATTTCGAAATATTACTATTACATGGTCAATAAAATTTATACAGTGCTGTATATGGTATCAACGAAATAATGTATGGTTTTTGATTACATGTATACATACATATTATTTGAATACGGTGTAAGGTATACGTGGCGAAACTCGGAATGAAAATACCGAATAAAGTATGTCTAGCCATAACAGAATATTATATTTTAGTTTGGAAGTCGTAAAATTAATGTTACAACCGCAAATGAAATGCGAGCTTTATACGGGGTTGTACATATGTACAATTCTTCTCATAAAACTTACCACTTTCCTAAATTAAAATGCGAATAGTAAAAAATATTCTTTGAATCGTTAACTATAGCATTTAAATGACTTCTTGGAAAACCCACAAAAAATCGAATGACGTGAGAACGTTTTAAATAAGAAAGTAATAAAGGCAACTTTTAAGCAACTCTCTCTAAAGAAAAAAAAAGGACGCGACGGGATACAACTTTCTTATATCTTATTCATATTCAAACAATTTTTTCAATTTAATTTATACGCCGTATATCGTTTAAATTAAATTAAACGAAAATGTTGACAATTCCAATTAAACATTTTAAATCTATAAATAGTATCTTAGTAATTTCTGCTAGACGGATATTGACTTCGGCAAGAATTTGGCGGGATAATTCGAAAGTACCCGCCATCTTTGATCGTTAAGCTGGTCGCCAACGACTTTTTTCGTTCAAATCTCGCAAGAAGCAAAGGAAGAAGTAGAAGAAAAAAAAACGGAGAGATACACAGCTTCCTTTTAGTATCTCTAAGCTAAGTGTTCTCATTATGAGTACATTCAACTCGAAGAGTACAGAAACCGTGTTTAGTGAAAAAGTTGTTATACATATAATTTTTTTCTCTTCTGTTTGTTGCAGAAATGGATTGCAGATATCCTGATCAGGCGCGATTGGATATTAACACGTCATGGACCACTAGATCTGCCGCCGCATTTGTCTTGTTACCAAACGCAATTTTAGTGTCTTTAGCAATTTTGTTGTCTGTAGATACACGACGTTACTCATGGCTTATTTATAAGTAATTATTCTAATTTGCGACATGTAACGAGTGTATTTATATACCGATATACACTTATATGTTAATTTAAAACTCGCGCAATCGCAGAAAAAAACACATGCTAACTGAGATCTACGTATTATTTGCACTCCTTAATATTTTTATTAGTATATATATTTTTTTACATGTTTATCTTGTACGTATCGTAATTACGCGTATAATTTTCATGACCGATAGAATACTTGTTCCCCCTTTAACTTACCTATATCTGTTTTACATGTTATAGATAATAAAATGTACAAATAAAATCTTAGATAATATTTATTATTTCCGTATTATTTATAATATTCGTTCCATTCATTTATGTTACGAATATCACATATATGCATATATATATCTATATGAATATATACATATACATATGCATAATATACGTATATATAATAAAGGTGTTAGTTTTCTAATGAAAGTTGTATTTCTACCTGTGTGATACAGCATTCCAATAATACAGAGGTATTTAGGAACTGGTTTTAACTCCGGTAAGCTAGCTTTATGATGTTAAAATTCACTCATACAGCTAGATAACCAAAGAAAATATCAGTTCCATTAGTAAAATTGTGCGATGAAATTACAGAATCGCGTTCCTAAAAAATCACTGAATGGGCAGTTCACACGCGATGCAAAAATGGCAATAATAATATTGGAAAGAAGACAGAAAAAAAGCACGTGACTTTAGAAAAGGGATTGGACAAGCGAGACAGGCAAAAGGTGCGTGCGTTGATAGAAGAAAGAAAGAAAAGCGATAGAAGCAAGAAAGAAGAAGAAAACATCACCGTTCCTTGTCTAAAACAATCGATTAACTAAGAACGGATGTTAACGCGTTGAGATCAATCGGAGAACTGACCAAGCTAGCCAGGTAATACAACAAGTGGGACATTTGGCTTTTCCCATCTTACGGTCAACTAGCGAACTTGATTGTTGAGAAACCAGTTTCAAAAGCCAAGCCTCAACCTGTTCTATATGCCACTGGTTGTCAAACTTTCTACTCCCAAGGCGGTACTCGAAAACTGATGTGCACACTAACACCTAACCTCTGCATTTTGTTTCGGATGCTGTACACAAGGCAGATACAAATATATCAGAAAATTAACGTTCTTCTAAGAAAGCGTAAAAAAAACACATTCGATATAGTTATATCAAACTTTAAAAGTTAAAGTTTAAGTAACAAACACGTATCATTCCATGGAAATTTTTACATATTCTCATCAGGAAATGTTCTAAAAATATCTCCTTTTACAGAGCACGCCATCGACAGAATATATAATTTTTTAACGACAGTCAATTTTGCAAGAGGAATTTTAATAATTCCGTATTTTATATTCAATGTTTCCCCGCATTGAAATTGTACAGTTTGTTGTCGTAGAAAAACTTTATTAGATTATTGGTCTATGCTCTGACGATTCAGAATTTTACTAATAAAGGTTTCACAAAGATATTAACGATTTCGTGGATGAAATTTAATTTTGAATCGAAAAGAAAATTATATAATAACTAGAATGTTATAAAAATTGATACTCAGTAGTAATTTCATTCAACACGTCAATATACGTTCGTGTAGTTAAATTTTTCTTTCGTTCATTCAACGTTCTAATACCAAATGCTACCCAAAATCTATCATAGGAGAATGAAATATTTCGGCACCTAGATTTGTTTTTAAATAGTGGTATTTTCCCTCTTATTAAATATTTTGTACACAAAATTATTCACCTTTTTCTTTCAAAATTTAAAATGTTAAAAAAAAATGTCTGGATTTGGAAAAAAGTAAAATATTTCCCATGTTGGGCAAAATTCCATCAACTTGTAAAGTTATTTAATCATACTTCAATACGAGCTTACGATTTTACTTTATTCGAAATAGAGAGAGACAAGATTATAAAAGAGATAAAACCCCTAGCCCAAATTACGACCTATAAATTTGTGAAATCAATTTTACGCTGTGAACTTAAATTTGAAGATCTGTCTGCAATATTAAATCTGTACCACATAAAATTGTATATCGATTCTTCAGAGATAATTCTGCAATTAAGACAATAGAATAATAAATGTAGTAGTTAGAATACATGAAAGTAAATAAATTTGTCTAGAAAACACACGTATTATTATATAATTGTCTGCTTTTCAGTGTACTGGCCCTGTACTTTTAGCAGTACTGGTGCTAGGTTCTGCATCCATAATTGAAAGAAACAGCTACAGAATTGTGGTTTCAGTACAACTAAAGTTCTCTGTATTTGTATATTACTTACATAATCTATTAATTTTCAAATCTATACCGCAAAATAGCTAAATTAATATAATAATTATGAACAAAACTGCTGAAACGTGATATAAGCATTGTTAAGGATGTCAAAATCTTTGATAATTTATTGCAAAAAGGTGATGTTGTATGGTGTGATTTCGATTTGCTAGCAACCCATAAGAAATAACTGTTACTTGAGTCAGTTCAGAAATTTGCCTCTCTCTTTTTGGAATATATTATAGGAAATACCAGGGTCACCCTCAAAGACGAGAGTAGACACACTGCCGAAATATTGGACTATGTAAGTTCCACAAACGATGGAAATAACCCAAACAACAACTCTAATTATAATAAATATAATAATACGGAGTAGGACATTCGAGAAAAACAAAATCGAATTCAATCCCCACACGAGACAGTTTCATTAAAGAAAATGGGGAAGACAAATAGACAAAATCATTGAACGAATGATGAATCTGGCAAACAATAGCCCTTTAGAGGGCTACCCTGAAAGCGATAATAGACACACTGCCGAAACGTCGGACTATATAAGTTCTACAAACGATGTAAATAGCTCAAACCACAACTCTAACTAACTAAGCGTCAATGATCTTACATCAACACTCCATTTATTCTGTGAATTATTGTCTACGTTTTTCTTTGTTTATTGGTGCCTGAAATTACTACGACCTAAAATTTATTGCAACAATGCTCTTAATGTGATTAAATAAAATAGAACAAAAGACAGGTATGAAATTTGTAGCACGTTAAATGAATAGAATATATCTTTTTTTGAAAAGAGCAAAATAGCAATTGGGTTGATAAAATTTCCTTAAATTTTAACAATCAAATCTTATCGATATCCAAATAGTGCCCGATCTAAGGAGGCGGGACAAGCTGGGCAAAAGTGAGGGCAGCTGGCGGTTAAAAGGGTATCAGATTGGCACCAGTTAGAGCAAATATGTGCCCTGTATCCAAAAATGGTAACGTCCTAAGAACACATCTTGATCTTTTCCTAATTTGTAAAACGAGTTGATTTCAAGCAGATTCAGATTTTGTTCTCAGTTTTACTCTTAAAATTCCCTACCAGATCAAACTCAGGATCAAGAACATGAATATATTTATACAAACTTTCAACTTATTTTAAAGACCATAAGATACCATTGTTAAACAGAAAAGGCCAATGCCTTGTAGATGTTAACAAAGTAATTGAAAACCTTGCAACACTATTCTCAATAAATAATTCAGAATACTAATTTTATTATAGTCAATTGTAGAACCAATTCTAAAAGAAAAAGAAATATCACATTCGTAAATTATATTTTCATAAAAGCCGTTTCGTATAATTTGGAAAACATTGAAATACTATAATAAACATATATGAGAAATATTGGTTGTGTTCCTTTTTAGCCAAGTGGAGAGTTTAAAACATCCTAAGAACATAATTTTAACAGAACGTGGCAACCGCATCTACATTTCCCATAAGAGCCATACCAAATTTTAAGGTGCGAACAGATTATAGAGGGAAATTTTTTAGACATTTATATGCCAATCAGTTTGTGTCTTTCTGGTTAGGATTCAAAGTTCGAGTTATAGGTAACTAATTAATAATCTTAATAAGAAATTATTATCCGGCATATGAATACCTACAAGATATAAATAGATTTTCTGTTAAACAAAGGTGGCTTTGAATCAAATTGACCGTTAATCTATGTGCATTTAAAGTATCAACTTATTCTGTATGAGATTACTGACGATATATGGCTCAAGATTTTCTAACAAACTCGAAAGGAAAACAAAAAATCAAAAAAATGTTGGTAGCATTTATAATTTAGTGGAATTTGAAACATGCCTATAGCCCGATGCATGTAATTTAGTGTGTATATATATTCACATTAGGCTCGTGTATATTTATATTTTCTTACTGACTTCCCCTATTTATATTCTTAGAGCCCTCAGGGTAAATTCAAATCGAATCTAAACGCGTTCTTTTGTTATCGAAAGCTTAAGATCATCTCTACTTTTTTTCATGAAAAAAACATATATTTAAATTAGGAGCTGTTGTAGTTTCTTTTATCATATTTCAATATTCATTTGACTCAATGATATATAGAAACTGGAATATACAACCAATTTGCATCAGCCTTGTGCATTAAATCTAATTTTGAATTAAAAAACTTACAATCAACAACTGAATTAAAGCCTGTAATATAATGCAATAACCTTCCTTCATTATGTGAAAGCCACACACATCTATTATATCATCTGTCTATAGAGGTTAATTTGCCTTAATATAGCCAAGATTAGCATGCTTCATTAAGCCAGTCTTGAATCCGCAATCAAATTATGTGGGTAACCTTTTATTACGGCGAAAACATAGAACTGATCGAATTGATGAAATGACGTAAATTTTAATGGAAAAACAAGAATGCGGCATTTTTTTTTGTCGTATCGCGATGTTTCCACAGTTTTAAGTGCATTAAAATACTTTTCGCGAACTAAATAAAAATCGTGGGAAGAAAAAGATTAAATTTTAGAGGGTTTACCAACAAAGACACAAAGAAATCTTGTAATATTTATAACGGAGATAAAGGAAAAAGCCAGTGGAGCAAAATATGTTTCCTACGCGACACGAGCAAAAGCAAGGCGACCTCATAAAGGATGTTTTCTAAATTGAAAGTAAATTTAATAAAGTATGAGTTTTTCGGGAGATACTACAACGGTCTGAGGGAAATTCCAAAACTTTATTCTAGATAAATTGAAAG
This sequence comes from Trypoxylus dichotomus, assembly GCA_023509865.1. Lineage (NCBI taxonomy): Eukaryota > Metazoa > Arthropoda > Insecta > Coleoptera > Scarabaeidae > Trypoxylus > Trypoxylus dichotomus. The sequence goes on along the minus strand of CM042083.1, from coordinate 9,793,252 downwards.
AATACTTAGTCATTTTTTTAAATAAGAAACTGAAGCAGAAATCACTAATAACTTAAGATGATTTTATAATATTCTACGAAGCACTTTACAGGAAATGGAAAAAATCGATTCCTCAAATTTTAAAGCATTCAATATTTAGAGGGCTCAAGCGTCTGCCTTGTTAAAATCTAGTACGAATTCGTTATAATCTGAAGTGTGACATGTGAACTCGCACAAGGATTCCAGACATATCCTACGAAATCCCATCTGTAGGCAGGCGACAAAAATAAACGGTCAGAGTACAGTGTAATAAGTCTCGTATGATATAAGCTTTTATAGTATTATTACTGTTAGACGTTTTTCTTTGAAGGTACCATGAGATTTTACAATCCAGAAATTACTATATGATCATATAAATTTACCCCCCAGTAAGCCATGAAATGACAGTGATAAATAACATACATTTGTCATGTATACTGTATTAGTCTATTTGCACAAAAATGTTATTAATAATCACAAAGTTTTCATTATCAAATCATACTTCAGAAATGGTATAAAATTAGAAAATGGAGAATGGTCGTACTCTTTATAACCATGTATGTATAGATAAATTTTAGGCAGAATATCCAAATTTTCCAGTAACATATGACAGTTTGCGACAAGTTATTAACGAATCAAACTTTTGCGAAACAGGGTCTGTGCCCAGAAAACCAGGTAGTGGTAGACCATCAAAGCAGAACGAATAATTCAATTACCTGAGAAATCTATTCGCAAGCTTTTACAGCAAGATCTACAAAAATATCCATATAAATTTCATTGTGTGCAGGATTATTGGTTCTATTTTGTTAGTGTCGACAAGAAATAATTATGCCATTTATCGAATAGTTTAATGAAGAAGAAATAACACAGGCTTTCTTTCAACAGGTGTTACAATGAATATATTACAGCAATTTTTTCGAAATCGGTTGGTAAGTGTAAAGATCGAACATGAATTTCCAGCAAGATCTTGGGATATTACCCCCCGTGATATCTTCTAATGGAACAAATCTGACGGCATTTTTGGATTAGGCACCTCAAAATTGCTTAATTACACTCAAACAATTTTGGAATATCTCACATGTCCACACCTAAATATATAATTAACGAACCTACTGAAGCTAGCCAAAATCTCTGCGAGAAAATTACACCACATAATAACGAGAAATGCTTTCAATGACATGAAAGAGTGGCATTATGTATAGAAGATGAAGAAGCTCACTTTAACTGTTTAATGTAACTATTATTTATTATTATTAAACTCTTGTGTGTAGTTATTTGTCAAAAGGTCAAAACCTTATCTGACAACTGCATGTCAATGACGTAATATAAAGTGAACCCACACTTAAACGCTATCATTCATGCCACAGAATAAGTCAATTTACTCGTTTTTAAAGTTATTTTACTAACTTAAGTTTAAAGAAGAAAAATTTCATGGCTTGCTGGAAGATAAATTTAATCGATTAAAACTTAAATTTTATATAGGTTGCTAAAATTCCTGCACCAATTGAAATATATTTTGTTCCACATCAACTAAATCGTTTTACTTGTACTAAATCTTCAACCATATTTTGGACATGAGAAAAAGCACCCAGAAAATTCCAGGGCATTCGGTTAAATTATTCAAGAACTTGAGAAAGCATTTTATAACGAAGGAGGACTTCATAGCAAGATTCTTAAGTTAAAGAAGGAGAAAAATTCATCAACGAAATCAAATTCTTCATTATATTTACCACTTTCTATTTTTTTATGCGATGTCTACCTTAGTTAAATATTAGAAGGGAATTTAAAATATCAATTTCTAATACATTACTTTTTATGAAAACTTTTCTGTACAAAGTAGTCCCAACAGAGACAAGTCTCTAACTTTTTCTACCTTATCTCGACCTTAAGGTGTTACACGTTCTCCTGAAAATATTTTACTGTTGAGAGTAATTTCATGTCATAATAGAAAATTTATAACACCGAAAAAAAGGAACTTACATTAAAGAAAATAACTAAAATGGTGAATATAGTGTCGAGAAAAAATTCCAAAACCATACACCATGTAAAAGGGGTTAAATTTTAACATTGCAAAAGATAAAATTTTGTATCAGGAATGAAAAAAATTCAACTCCCAAAAGAAGATAAAGAAAGAGAACTTTTCATTACAACTGAGTTATAATACGCCGTCGTAACAATATAATGTATCGGGGATGCTGTTAGTAGAGAGAAGATACCGATCATTATATCAGAATTCTTTGGCCTATGTAAGAGAAGCAAAGAAAGAGTGCGTCATCAATTCCAAAGTTAAAGATTAACATAACCGGTCCAGCAAGTATAACTTCATTCCTCTCCGTAGCCAATGTTTAAGACTCCCGCGCTGTAACATGTTGGGCATTGTGCAACGGAATGCGGTCTCCGATCTTCGATATATTCAGAATAACACAAAGGAGAGATATTAAAATACACTCCAGAGCGCTTGTAATAAATTTTATCACGGAATCTAACGCCAAACGTATAAATGAAGCTTGGACTAGTCAGAATTAGATATAGAAGGCGATTTTAACAGGAAAATACGACCTTTTCAACTAGAATATTGAACTCGCGATTCTCAATCCATTTAGGAGTACAAAAAATTGACAAAATCACTAGAAAAAAGCGTACAATAAAATAATTATGTAACTAAAAGGTATGCGGGTGCCGAGACGAAAATTGTTTATGAGCTTGAAATCATTTTAGATCTTTTGTCGAATGCGGTGGTTGACCAAGGCCGTTCGGTTGGTTCAGAGTGTCCGCGCCGTCAGTTCACATTCTTGGCGTAGGCGATTACCTGACTCAAAGCAGTCGAGCTAGTTTTAACCCCTTCACCTCGCCGCAGATCTTTTCAACCTGTCTCTATAAGCGGTGAAGATCTCTCCATGCACGTTCGAAAAGGATGAAAAAGAAAAGAGGAACCCGAATAAAAAAAGACAATGGAACGATAATATACAAGGTGTAGACCTTATACCCGCTGAGTAATAAATCCAGATATCCCGCATATCATTCTTATATAAAGCTAATATTGCGATCGAGATTGGGGTAAATAATTGCTTCACTTGTATATTTAAGAAATTATCATCTTTTCGCCCAAATTATTTATAATAAAATTCACCTGTATATTTGACGCAGATCCCGAATAGGTACTGCAGATGGCAGTGCTGGCGTTATATACAACAATTGCTACTATATATATACAACGATTACAATACGTTACTGCATAAACCGTTAATTATCATAGTATCTGTTTATCTTACCAATTGATCTACAATTGTCACGTTATTCAATGCATGTAAGTCAGTTTCATTGGGAGATAAGCAAAGGTAGGTCCTTCACAAAGTACTTCTATATCTTCCTCTGTAAACGTACTTTTTAATATAAGTTAAAGGTATGGATAATTTAACCCGAGAATCCTTTTATAAATAAACTACATTTCTTGTGATTGTAAAGAAAGAAATTGGTTCCCTATACAGGATGTGCCACTAAGCGATATAATTTCTAGAATTTCGGGGAAAGTTTTTATCATAAATGCCACAGGAGGAGGTGCAATACATATTATTCATCAAATATTAAACTTAAATCTATATAAAATTGTAAAAATGTAAAATTATAGACACATATAAATAAATATAAATATATTGTAAGATGCTATTAAAATAACACAATTTGAATGAATACGTAGGCTTCCACGGCCAGAGTCAGTAATAAACGAATGTTTCCGGAATTGGACCGCATCATGGTAAAGTATATGAAAGGAAAAATAAATAACAATAGTAAGAGAAAAAGAAGGAAGTAGAAAAGAGATGAAGAGAAATAAATAAATAAAAAAAATTAAAATCTTCATCTCTTTTCTATTCCTTAGTTTTCTCTTATGACACGATCCAATTTCGGAAACAATTCGTGTATTACTAACACAATTTAATTCATCATAAAATAGCATTCGAAACATCTAACAAGTGCGTTTATTTATTGTGGTTGTTACCATGATAAGTGACAGATATGAGATGTTACGTCACAACGTATTTACCGCATTTCAAAAATAGTAAATTTATAAACAAGAAATAAATCTCCCGAAAAAACGAAAATAAAGGTATACAAGTCTATTTATCGTCCAATATTAACGTTTGGCTACGAATCGTGGGTACTAAACCAACAACAAAGAAGTAAGGTACAAGGCATGGAAATGAAGTATCTGAGAAGAGTTAAAAGAGTCACAAAATGCGATAGAATAAAAAAACGTCGATATAAGAGAAGATTTAGAAATTAATTCAGACAACCTAGAAGAATATGGAAAGCAAATATTGCAACAAATAAGAGAAGAGGAAGGCCAGGGCAGACTTGAAACAATGTCATGGCGAAAATTTTGGGAAAAAGGGAAATTTGAGAAGGATAGGATGTATATAATTTTTAAGGATATTGAAAACACCGTTTTGAAAAAGGGAGAATTAAAGCTAAGTAATTAGAAATTCTCTCAAGGATGAAATCGAACAATGGATAATGGTGTCTTTTAATTCGGGATATCTATTATCGAATTATATCAACCAATTATAAATTTATTTCCCTAATTCAAAGCGACTATTTCAACAGCTTTCAAAAGTTTGTATGGAGAAACAGCAAACTGTGTAATAAGTAGAAACATGAGAGGTATTCTATAAAAAGGAAAGTATTAGACAAGGGGGTGGACTTAGCTTGCTATTGTTTATAACATTTATGGATAAAATTATTAGAGAAACAAGGGGGATACATTGGACATCACTACTTAGAAAAGATAGAAATTACAGAACAAATTAGAAGAGTGCTACAAACAGAATCAATAGAAAGACAATTAGCATGGTGGGGACATCTATAAAGGATGGATAATAAAAGAACAAGAGGGAGGTCAAAAGTAAGCCGGAATAAAGAAATAGGCAAAATTTTAGATAAAAAAGGAAAAACTTGGGATGAAGCTCAGAAAATTGCAATGAACACAGAGGAGTAACGAAAATTTACGAAATGCTAGGAAACAAATTTAATCTAACCCGACACTCAATGGGTAATAAAGTATTATTGATTATATAATTTTTAAGAAAATTCAAGATTAAAACTAAGTAATTAGAAATCGGACAACGGATATGTTAATTATCGAATTATCAACTAATTATAAATTTATTTCTCTAATTCAAAGCAATTATTTTAACATTTCTTTCGACTAATTGCTTTAACAATAGTTATCATTCAAATTTACGCAATTAAAAAATATCATCTTCCGCAAAACGACCTTCCACAATAACCATATATTTCGAGGGTAGGTCAAGCATAAATTGAATATTTTCCTCTAGAGACCGTTGAGCTCGATCTACAAACACCAATTTAATCAACCCATTCGCTAAATAAGTAAGCAATTACAGATATTGAAGTGAACCCTTAATAATTTAAAGTTTAAAGTGTACTTTCGTGGACTTAACGGACGGTAAAAAAGGTGCTTAAAATTCGAAGCGTTTTTTCGTAAAATGGCAAAAGCGATGCCGAAATACTAAAGGTATTGTTTACTGTTTAACAATGTCTGCTACTCCTCAAGTTTAATTAAATAACGTGTATAATGGTAGATTTATATAAATACCGCATTGTTTATAGTATAAAGTATCCCAAACTGAATATCGAGTAATTTCTGGCTGATTGTTGCGTAGGTTTCAAGTACAAATGAAGTCATTAAAATTCTTTAATTTAAATTTCGTACAACAACCACAAGATGGATTCAATTTATTTGAAAATATTTACTCAACCACAGGCCGCTTTTGTTTTATCAAATTAACGAATAAGTTAGGAAATAAGTTTATTGAAAACGACTTATTTCCCTTCAGAAACTAAACGATACACGAAGCAAACTTTCCAACCATTACAATAGATTCTCATTCCAACGATAAGCGGAGAACGTACTGAATTCTCGCGGAGAAACGACCAATGGGGAAAGTAAAATAAAAATAAACAGAAACACGGATAATTTCGATCTCTAGTGGCGTTATATTTAGAAGCATCCTTCGATCTTCTTTCTATCCGGGAATTCGTTTTCCCGCAACTAAATAACGTAAATATGATCCTCTAGCGAATTTCCACATTTCATGGATCAGTAATACTTGAATTTCAAAGGTAACACTTTAGAATCTTCTAAATCGATAATATCATACAAGACGATAACGTGAAAAGAAAATATTACAAAGAATAAATTTATACTTTCTACAATGAATGAAAGGCCTTTATGCCAAAGAAACCCCTACAAAGATTTAACAACAGTATGGGTTGGGAATTTCCTCAAATTACATTTCTGAACGTAAAGAAATATAAGAGATATAATTTTGTGAATATCACAACTGTTAGACATGTAGGGAAAGTGTCCGCAGTATAAATGTATAAATACAAGCGAAATTTCTATAATTACACGCATATTCAAAAGTTTATTTAATGTTAAATGTATACATTATTGAAGTTACATATCAGTTAATAAAAATATCGAGATGTAAATTCATATTCAAGGCGAAGAAAAACAAAAATCAATTGTTATAAACATGGGGTAAGATAGTAGGACGATCCCATCATCTCACCGACAATTTTATAAAGTTAGGAAATTCCTACGGCAAAAATCCTGCTACAGGGAGTAATTTCGGTTAGCCAACAAACTTATAATGCTCCATCAATTAAATTTAATTATGTTGAATGCTACGTCTATCAACATTAATGTCCGTATATTCTTCGCAAATTTACAATGAATTTATAGCTTTTCTCCAAACAGTTTTCAAAGAATTGCTATATTGGACTGTTGTGGACTGAGACAATTGCCTCGTTCGACACAGTCTCCATTTTCTTAAAAATATGTTTCAGGAAACAATTAAGTTTTACCCATAGTTTTACTACTCATTTATTAAACTGAAGATTTTAAATCGATATCGGGTTTGATTCCACTTTATAACATCATTTCATAAGAGAGTGAACTAAGTGTGACTTTTAATGAAACTTTAAAAATTTAAATATTCTAATTACAATGTCGATGACATCAATTGAAGAAGAAAAACTTTTTTAAGAAACTGAGTAGCACAAGACATATGAAAGACTTTCTGTATTGGCGATGCCTTTTCAAGAAAAGGATTTTAATCAAAGAGTTATAGATAAATTTGCTACAATTTCAATAAAATCTGTTCCTTATTTCTTTAAAAGCAGTCTAGCAAAAATAATTTTTAATAAAGCATACATAGTCACCTACTGTAAAAGGTATCAGTATTCACAAAATTTGCAACCCCTACATTTTTTAAGCACGAACCGCCACTGAGATAAACACGAACTGATAGCATAATTATATAAAGGAAAACGGGATTAAATACAATAATAATTATTCTAAATATTCTTCTTTCTTTATTCATTATTATTATCTTGATAAATTTAATAATTAAGCTGTTGATCAGCTTTATAGTATTAAATTTCAAATTTTAAAACAATTTCAATATATAGTATTTTTTTTTTTTACTAGGAGCATCATAAAGAATAAAATTTAACTTTATTTTTTTGCAGATTTTAATGTACATGTATACAACTTGCAATGAAACTAATACAAAAGAAATTACGCACATATATATATGAACTTTATTAAAAAAAAAAGACAACAGAAAAGCTCGTAATTATGGCCGTCGGACTACTTTTAAACGCGTTTATCTTCAGAAAGTAGCTTCATGTTCGACCAAAAATACCAAAATCGGCTATCGAGATGAAATGTCATGTCTTATTACAATACCGCATATTACGAGGAATTATTGATTTCTCATAAATACGTTATGTATGATGATCGTCTATGTAATAGACCTCGTATTGGATCCGCTTTAGAGGAAATTGTAGTATTTGCTAACATACGATGGGCATACTCTATGAAAATATAATGGAATAATGGTTATAGAGTTGAGTTTAATTCAAATTTAACGATTTACTAACTCTTAATTGATAAATTAAAGAATAGATTTCATTTTAAGACAAATTGCAAAAGCAAAAGTAAAAAAAAATCAAATCTGTTTTAGTGAAATTAATACTTAATTGATAAGACAATTAATATTATAACATAAAAGAATTAAATGGTCACCAACCTTCAAACAGTCGATTTTTCTTACATCTTGACACAACACGTTCAACACATTTAATACATTTAACACATTTAGCAAGTTTACTCCACCCCACAACTGATCAAAAAAAAATTTCGAATAATTATGAGGCAGCACACATATAAAAAGTTGCATAAGGTCTATTATGGTCCAACAAAAAAGGGTCGCAGATACAAAATGGGTTTCCTTAGTAAAAACATTGTATAAGTTCTTACCTGAAGTCTTACTAGAAATTTTTTTTATACTGATACACTCGGCGAAATTTCTATATTTGAATAGAATATTTGGTTTTCTTAATATCTGTATATATATATATATCACATTTTATACAGAGAATATTTAGAATAATGGTAACTCGAAACACCGAAGTATCTATAGATTCATTAACACAAAATTAATAAATAAAATAAATACATAAAATATTTATAATTCCTTCTATTCAAAATAACATCAAACATCCGTGTCTTCACACTGTCTATTAATTTGGTCAATCTTAAAGTAGGAATATCATTCCAACAGCTCATTATCGGAGATTTTAGTTTTTTGACAATATCGTATTGTTTATTATTGATACACACACCTCTATGGAATTATAGAAATTTAGCTATCGATAATTGCAGTGGTTTCATTAAAAGCAAATGAATTTATTACAATAGCCTACTGGCTCGCCCGATCTGAACCTCATCGAAAATCGTTGATAAATATTGGCAACAAAGGTGTATGCCGATAATAAACAATACGATAACATCAAAGAACTAAAATCTATGATATGAAGGTGTTGGACTGATATTTCTATTGCAACATTGACCAAATTGAGAGACAGAATACCCCTCTAGAAGAATTTTGCTGGAATTGTTGAACTTTATAAAATTGTTGATGATGGGATCGTCCTATTTTCTTGGCTATGGCTCGATTTGAAAACCCTACCTCTTTATAACAATTTATTTTTGTTTTCCTCCTTCTATAACAATTTACCTCTTGGCATTTTTATTAATGGATATTTAACAATAAATAAGCTTTTTTACACTGAAAAGGTAATGCCTGATTTCGTAGGATGTCTGACTACCCCTGTGAAATTATAGAAACTATATTGACAAAATAATCTCTCTGTTATTCTCTTACGTTCAAAAATGTAATTCTAGGTAATTCCCATCACATACCGTTGCTAAACGTTTATAGGAGTACTACAATATTATATGGAACTATATAAATTTCACTGAGTGTATGCTTATATTTAAATGAAACAAATCTTTCCGCAACTATTCAATCAATTCTTGCAAGAGGGGATTTATATCTCGCACAAGTAATCTAGTCGTAGAAGCCAGAATAAGATTCGGAATAAGAAATAAAAGGAAATTTTAATATCATCGACATGTCTGCAAATTAAAGGATACGACAAATGCTTGGATTGATGCGGGGGAGTTGCAATACTAGTTCCGTAGGAATTTCTCAAGGGACCCATCAATACTGTACAGCTTTTCCCAACAATATCGAACACTATTGAAAGAATACAAAAAAATATTAATGTTTGTTCAGTCCGGTATTGAGGAAAAGTCGTCAAACATAGAAAAATAAGAATAAATACTAATATTTAAGGACGGAATGGTTTACTAACAGTTTTGTTTGTTGTAGGAACCGCTTTCTTGCTTTAAATATTTTTTGTTGTATTTTCGTAAGTTTTTCCGACATTCTATTTTAATAGTAATGAGCATGATAATCAATTCTAAAGAGTGTGAACTCCCCACGTCATGGTGTAATCCGATAATCATTTTTTAAACAACTAATATGCAACAAATTCTTAATTTAAAACTGAGACAACTTCAGAAATAACGAATAAAATTAATGATACTGTTTTTAAACGAAAGGAGAAATAATATCAAGAATATATTTTACACGTTAGATAAGGATAGGCGAAATATGTTAAGCAATTATTTGAAGCTTTTTAACAACGGCCAAAAATCTGGGGTTACGTCTGATGTTTTTAAATCCAAACGGTAATTTCGTTGCCTATTATTATCCCCCTCATGAATCATTCTCTACTGTATAGAAGATGGGTAGAAAGAAGATTGAAAGACATAGTAATTCATAGAATATTATTTAGATCGGTTACTATTGTAGAAAGAATATTTATCTGTTTATGTAACAACGTTTTTCCGTGTTTACCAGTTAGTGTTGCACTTTAAGTTATTGCTTGTATCCGCTTTATATATTTTCGTTATGGTTAAAAAAAAAGGACATACCAAATGAGAAAAAAACTGCATATTAAGGCAATGCTGCGAAGAAAGAAGAAGTATCCCGACAAACATTGCTGCGAATCGCCGTTTTAATGAAAGAAGAGATACCCACTACAAGTACCGGAATAGCGTTTTGCGGCAACTAGCAACTGAAAACCGAGGTTTATTCACCAAAGAAATAGGAAATGTAATGTCTCAACAAGGAGTACAAATATCCACGCATACAGCACGTAGACGATTGTACGAAGTCGGATTAAAATTCAGACGCCCCCTGAAAAAGCCAAGATTAACACCGATGATGAAGCGATCTCGTAATGAATGGGCAAAACGTCATCAACATTACACAATTGAAGATTGGCGAAAGGTAAGACAAAATAACTTAAATCAAGCAAATCTTCTTGTTTGAAAATGTATTCTCGTTAAAGATCGTATTCAGCGATGAGTCAAACTAGAACCCACACTGAAAACGGTAAAACACCCTCCGTCAGTTATCGTATGGTTCTGTATAACAGTCGAAGGACCGGGACCATTATATTTTTGTCAAGGCACCATGAATCAACACCAATATAAGCGTGTATTGGAAGATGTCTTGATACCATATATCAATAATTTAGATCCGAATGAAGGCCCTTACACATTCATGCACGATAAGGCACCATGTCACATGGCCAAATCAATTCAAAGTTTGTTGGAAACGCGCCCTCTGCCGGTGTTGCGAAATTCTCCCGATCTCATTGCAATTGAGAACGTGTGGGTTATTCTAAAATCACGCGTATATTCGAGAAGAAAAGACAAACAAAAGAGCAATTAGTAACAAATATTAAGGATATGTAGCAAGATGAAGCTACAATTAGACATAACATTAACGCTTGCATAGATAGTATGCCAAAGCAATTATAAAATATTAGTTATATAGTTGTAACGATGTCTATAAACAGTTCTGAATAAACTTATGCTTGTTCAATACGTTTTTCATTATATATTTTAACAAAATCGCTATTTTAGCAAGCGGCCCTAATAAGTTGGACAGGAACTGCACAACGCCGTCAGCCAATAAGTGTGTCGACATTTATTATAATGTATTTATCGTATGGCTACACACATCATAACATAAACACAATAATACACGTAAAAAGAAAATTAACATTAATTTAGCAGATTTTGATCTTGGGACGAATGTCTATTGTTATTTGGCCCTTAAAAGGGACCGGTTTTTTATATTGTTTCGTCATCTTTCTGATGTGTACATTAACCAATATGTGCTAGCTCATTTAGTTCACGCAAAAGCGCTATCCAGGGTGCACCACGAGGAGGCGAACTAGCTCTGCACCCCACTGTATCGACAATAGATCGGAGACTAATAAAAGCCGATCCCATGAACGGTCTAATGGTAAGAAAACCACGGTTAAGTTCTATACACCATCGGAAAACTCTAAATTAGGCAAAAGCTCATGCAAACTGCAGTGTAAATGGTTGAAAAAATGTGTCATGGATGGATGAATCGAACGAATGTCTAGACAGTATGCCAAAAAGAATAAGAGCAATTATAGAAGCCAAAAGAAGCGTTACAAAATTTTAGTTATATAGTTGTGACGATGTCTATAAACAGTTCTGAATAAACTTATGCTTGTACAATACGTTTTTCATTATATATTTTAACAAAATCGCTATTTTAGCAAGTGGTCTTAATAGATTCGACAGGGACTGTACGTTCCACTTACAATACCTTCTTATAAAATTTTCAATTTATCAATTTTTAGTCGACTATTTGAAAATGAAATTTTTCCTTAATAAATCTGAACCTGTTAGCAATCAATCTTGATTAATTTAAGAATCTAAAATCATTGTAGATGTCCCCGTTATATTGTAGTCATAATTCTTTTTAATTGTGCAGGTTAGTTGATTTTTTATGTGTTAATTAGACATTTCCATGTAATTTATTATGTTGCCTAAAGTTATCAATTTCAAATTCATTACAACGTTCGTTAAATTCGTCCTCATTTTTAAATTCGATTAATGGTCTCGTGTGTGCGAGCCGGCATTTACCTTGCGGGCTTCTTCGCCCATATAAAACGTTTTTCCCTTAAAAAGTTTCAAATATTGTTGCTACGCTCTGTATATCAACAGTGGCATCGCAAATTTCACCGAGTTCCAGCGAATTTCCACGATTTTATAGGAAGGAAGATAACAACTACCCAGTTAAGGACGGAGGATGCTGGGGTGTTAGTTGATGTCGAACTCTACTCGGGGTTGGTCGTTACCCTTCCTAATATTGCCGCGAAGTTTCGTCTTGAAAATTACAGCAGAAGATTTTGCAATGATGACCGTACAATTCGATTTCTAAAAGAAGTCTGGAAAAAGGTACGTTTTAGATTAAATTTTAGAAAATTATTTTTTTAGGGGCGAAATTTCAAATTTCAGAATGGATTTTCTTGTAACTTTATATGGATGCATGTTCTTAGTTGGAGTTGTAGCAAACGGAACTCTAGGAATAGCATTATGTTCTGGTCCTGGAGCCAAGCATCGAAGTCCTTTATTATTAGGTCTTGTAGCAGCAGACTTTTGTGTCTGCTGTTTCAGTGGACCTATTACTGCTGCTATATATACTATTACATCTTGGACTGAATTATGGTTTTGCTTTGCTTCATTTATCCAGGTATAAAAAAAAATGCACTTGGAAAATGAAAGTTGACTTCCGTTTTCGTCTTTCGGTTTTGTTTTGCTTTGACTTTTCCAGACTTGGCCAACATCCGCGAGTACCCTTTCGATGATGATACTATCTGTGGATAGGTATTTAACGGTCAAAAACTACAAGCCTGCTGGTCAAGTTGTTAGAGGACGTGCGCTTGTACTAGCAGTGGTAGCGGCAACTTGGCTATCAGCCGCGCTCTTATCAAGTCTTGAATGCATTGATAAAGACCCTTGGAGGCAAACTTTCCTTATCGTGAGAGTTATCTTTGTGCATGTTCTGCCAGCATGTACCGTCATTGCTTGCCACTTAGGAGTCCACGGAAAACTTACAGCTCTCTCGCTAACAGCTCGCGCCAAACATGGAGAATTGCCGCTTCCAATGCCCTTAATGAGACGTCCTACACACGTCATAATAGTAGCTGGTATGCCGGGTCGTCTAGAAGATGAGGTATATGCACCTCAATCTTTTTATAATTCCTAATTTTTCGGGTTTGGTAAATTAATTTAAAAAAAAATGTGTACCAAATCCGCAGAATGATTTTTCTCTTACTTAATTAATACAAAGGGTCAATGTTGAAAATTTTAATCAAAAAACAAAAAAATTAATAATCGAGATAGAATAACGAAACATTTTTCACGAAGTATTTATTTCGGTCTGAAAACATCGAGAGTAATATCTAAATATAAACGGACGGATTTAATTCAGAAAGCTTTAAACTTCCGAACTTTTTGCTGTTGATCTTTTAAGGATGTTCATTTGAAAAAGTTTCGCGATAAAACGAGGTAGACGATTTTTTTTTTCGCATTTCTCGACGAGATGTTCGCATCATTTTCGATTTTCGCCGCATTGTTTTGAAAAGTGCATCGTATTATTACGAATTAATAGCAAGCCTGGATATGAGAAATCAATATCTAACAAGAACTGTAACTGTAACTTTCCTAATATATATATACATATATATGTGTATGAGGTCATCAGCTAACAGCATCTTTTTTAAATATCTAGGCATTCCGTTTACTGCTAATATACTGCGTAGGTAGATTGTTTTTTTTTTCATGATCGTTTTAGCGCGCACTGTTAAGATATGCATTTTAATAAAGAAAAAGATTAGAGCTTCGTAATTTGATATTAAATAACGCAGAATTAGCATGATTTTGTTAATATATTTTTATTCAATAGGAATAGGTATTAATTGTAGATTGCTAGAACAAAGGAAAGATTACTATAGCGCTTTGTTTATTTAAAAATAGCAACGATATTATTAACTTATGCATAATGAAAAGAAATTTGAGTATTAATTATAATTAGTGATGGATATAATTGAGAATTGAATCCTTTATCGATTTCTTCTAAAAATTGATTAAATATTTAGGAACATACAAATACAAATAAAAAATGAAAAACAAGATTGATAATCCCTCATCACTAATTATGATAATAAAAGAAAGATTAATTAGACTCTTTTTTTTTATGTTCAAATTTTTCAATAATATCATTAATAATAGGATCGCAATGGTGTACATAAACAGGAAGTTGAGCAAGAGGATATTGCTCCACCACCGACTAGCACCTTGAGAAGCCGTAGGAGACTTGCAAACTCTTTGCTATGGGTAGCCGTAATTTTTGCATTATGTTGGTTCCCGCATGTAATCTGCTTGATCATTAACGAAGTTGCCGGAGAAACCCCAGAAATTATCCAACGCTATTGCTTACTACTTGGGCATATACATTCCGCCCTGAGTCCTCTCATGTATTGGACATTGAACCATCAATGGCTCCAACATCCATGCCGTTTCCGTTTGCCGGGGCTCTACAGGAGCGCTTCTTCTACCAACGAAGCTGCACTAGGCCCGTTCCATCCACGTTTAGTGAGACCTCCACCAATTAGGCGCAGGTCTTCGCATTATCTCTATTGACTGTCTGTGATTTTCGAGCCTAGTCGAGATGATCTACCTCAAGGCAAAAAATACTTTTCTTATTACCAAATGATAACGCTCCTACAGCTATCTAATACTGTATGGGGAAAACTCTTCTTTATCATAACAATTTTCAAAGCGGGCTTAAGAAGGAAGTAGATACCGAGACTGAATTTGGGAAACGAGAAATAAATATATTCAAAACTATTATCTATTATTGTTAAAATATAGAAAAGAATATATATATATATATATATATACACACATACAATATAAAAGTATTATATTATTAAATGGATATATGAATATATAAGAAAAACTTACAAAAAAAAAATTAGTAAGTATATCGGGATAACTTAAAGTAAATGTTATAATTTATATATTTTTCTATTCCAACATATAGTGAGATCAATCCTATGTTTCCAGTGTTGACGTCAATGGCGATAAAAAGGAAATAATGGGTGATGTGATTATTGAATAGAATTTATAACAGAAAAGAAGGAATTTATCAAAAATAGTCAATGATATTAAGCTTTTATTTTTTCAACTACATCTATAAAAAAATATTTATCGTTATTTCCTTAATTTTATTAAAAAAGAATAAATAAAACTAAGTCAATATCAAAAAGAAATATATATTAAATAGCATATCCCCGCAGCTTCTCAGTATCTCTCACGCATATACTCGGGATCAATATTACAAAGAACTGATGAAAGATAATCTTTCAAACCTTCAAAACACAACTGCTAGATAATATACCAACGAGGACATAATAAAACATATCTCTGCAAAATGAAAAAAAAATCGGCCGAAAGAATAATTCAAGTAAATACTTAGTAATTTTTTTTTTCATTCATTTCGTGGATTTTCGTTTTATCCGTTCCAAAAATATAGGAATATTTTGTGCAAGTAATGTAGCAACATTAGTGAAAAGTAAACTTAATGTCGTAGATAAAAGTAGTAATAAAAGAACTTGGTGTAAACTATTGATATAACTGTTGCATCTTCATTGAGTGTATATGAGAAAATTATTATACTTAAATGTCTTTATTGTAGTCAATATATAAAAGTAAATGTTAAATGTGTGAAACTATTAATCTAAACTGAAATCCGACTTTAAGAAATCAATAATTATATTATATATGTGTCCGTCGATTATTTACGAGACGAGAGAATATATCAGACAATATAAAAATATATTAATAATATATAATACAAATCTTTCTACTTGAAAAACAAATAGTGCAAATAACTTAATAGAAGAGTTTTCTTCAAGATTTTGTTGTTTATTCGTTTCCGCTGTTTATTTATTATTGACAATCAAAATTGCATGTGTTAAGCGTGCCTTTTTTGTTCCTAAAATACCACAGTTATATTCTTCTACTAATCTATAATTATTATACTAACTCTCTAGTCACTCAGAAAGATCTCTCCTTTAAGACCTAATGTACTGTGTATCATGGAATAAAAATTAAATGTTGTTAATGAACAGTAAAATGTGTTTTATTTAATACAAAATATATATATTTAGAAAGGTAGGTAAGTGAGAAAATTACATGCGTATATGAAAATTGGATACAAAATCCGGTGCCCTAGTTATGACGTGTTCGAATTCCATATAAGATAATTTACCATCACCGTCAACATCTGCTTCCTCTATAACTTTCTCAATTATCTGTTGCCTATCTTCAGGAGTTAATTCCTGTCGCGTTAGAAGACGTAGAGCATGATCGAGGTCTTCAGGACCGATATGGTGATCCCCATCGAAATCTAAAAAGTATCAAATTTGACCATTGCATTCCTTTCTATTGTATTTCCAGCGGAAAACCGAATCCAAATCATTTTTAAAAGGATATAAAAAAGGGTTTTCCTACCGTATATTCTAAAAGCATAGCACACTTTAATATCTCTAGGAGCTTGTTCACTAAATACGGACAAAAGGTCTAAAAAGTCTTCAAAGGACAAATTCCCTTTTCCGTCCCTCGAAAAAACTTCGCAAATGCGTTTCCGAAAAGGATTTTCCTATAATAAAAGAAATCATACCTCATTTAACGTAAATATGCTTTCTGAGTACCTTTAGTTCCGACAATTTTTCCATATTTTCGAACGGTATTCTTATTGAAACCGGTTCATTTCCCGTCATACATTTCGGGACAGTGTCTGGCTTAACTTCTCTATACCTTTTATGAACCCTGCACAAAAGCACAAATTTACATAACAATTAGATTCGATACAATCTGCAATTTATTACCTCAGGATCTCTTTACGAGTGAAAAACGTGCAGTCCTACAAAGGATAAATTCGAAACAGTATGAGATGTGATGAATTCGTAAATTTTCGTTAATAATACCTGATAATTTTCCAATTGCTGATCTGTGAAAGTAACTAATTTGTTCCCCATGACGTTACATAGCAAATTCTTCCTAACAAATGCTACAATTTAACATTGGGAAGCCTCGCGAACCTTGTTACCATAGCTACAAAGGCGAGGCAACAACTACCTAATTTGTTAAATAGGTATTGATTTAGGTATCCTAACGAACTATTATGCATCCTTGATGGGGCCAAATTACGTTTAATTAACGATTTGTGGAAATGGCACCCCTCCAAGAAGTAATATTTTTAACCACGCACAAAATTTCATGAGATATTTCAAATTCCTATGGAAATTTATATTTTACCGCTCACAACGCGCAGTATTGCCAACTTAAACCTTAAATCCCCAGCTAAATATCTCATGGTTATTACAAGATAATTCATGAGTAATTTAATCAGAACGAAATATATTATCGTTATCCGAATTGTTTACTACAAGAAGAGAACATATTTCGTTAATTAACGAAATATAAGTGTGTAACGTAGTGAATTTTGTTTTTGCATTTACCAGCCTGTTTTAACAATAATTGTTGACATTCGACGCCCTTTTAAATTTTAAAGAGCTTCCCGTCTCTCTGTTACATTCCGATTACCTTTCGTGCAAATCAACACCGAAACAATGTCCATACTTCCCAAGAACCCGTATGAACGTGCCAAGAAGTATAATCGTTTCGGCAAGTGTTCCATTGACGATTTACGCAGGGAGATCAGAAATGTTCGTATATACCATCATCCCACATAACCTGTTTTATCTAGATAATCCCACTTTGATAGGAATTCAAGAAGCGTCTAAAAGACTACAGAAACGCCAACGTCGATAAGAAGAGGGACAGTTCGGAAGTTAGCCAGGTCGTTCGTCAGGGCTATAAGGAGATAGAAGCTTCTCTATTGGCCAGCGAGGAAGCCGTTGAGTTCCTCGATCAGAATAATCTCTCGAATCTGCTAACTGATGTCCAGGAGGAGATACTCAGCGAGGAATGGCAGCAGCAAGCCGATGATCACGAGAAGCAACTTGAGGAGGAGATAAATGCTATCGTCGATACTGCATTGAATACATGTACCATTTGCAATAAGGTGATTGGTACATTCGAGGCAGGTATCATATGCGAAGTATGTGTCAAACACTTTGATGAGGACGTCTAAATAGTCGTCCATTATCTCAAATACCCTACCTAATATAATTATTTGATATATTTTTGTATATATTTTTTTTTATTAAGAACTACTGTATATTTATTTTGATACATAAAATGGAAATTTTTAATCATTTTAGTATCGTAGAATGTATGTTTTGTATAGATTTTATTAAGCATTCAACAAGTACAACTATGAACTTAGAAAAAGTACAATTCCAATTTAGAACCTCAGATATCTTTAAAACAAAGAGCCCAGTGTTGGACAAGTAGTAAAACATGTAGTAATAAACGATGTATTCAGCTGATTAAGTAATTTCATTTTACCCCAAATCCCCCTTCCCTGTTTGGGCGTTGTCAATCGTCTTTAGCGTAGAATCTCCCAGCGTAAATAAACAATTTGCAAATTCTATAATCTTTATTAGTCAAGAGCAATGCTTACATATTAATTTTGTATACTTATTATTCAAAAAATAATTTTTCTTAGATTTTTACCACATTTAAAATTGTAAAATAAAGAAAAAACTTCCACAACCTGAAAGCTAATTATCTACTAAAACTATTTCTCATAAACCTAATTATTAGTATCCGTAATAATTATTATAAATCCTTCATGCGAAGAATTTGCGTCCACTAAATACATCAAGGAAATTAATAAAAGGACTACTATAAATAAGTCACTACTTTTTTTTTGTTTTGGAAAAGCATCGCTTTTAAAAAATACACATTTTTAACGTGTACTTTCCCAAAATCGTACACACGCCTATTATATTCTAAAGATTAATTAATTAAGTTTATTTTCGGTACTCGTATTTGAACATGATCTAAATATTACAAACAGTATATACAAACTGAAAGAAATTGGTGTTATAATTTTGTGAATATGTATATATATATTATTTATGTATATTCTATAAAAATTCCAAAATACAGTAAACCACACCGTACTGTGACGATATAATTAAAGAATAAAG
This sequence comes from Trypoxylus dichotomus, assembly GCA_023509865.1. Taxonomy (NCBI): domain Eukaryota; kingdom Metazoa; phylum Arthropoda; class Insecta; order Coleoptera; family Scarabaeidae; genus Trypoxylus; species Trypoxylus dichotomus. The sequence goes on along the minus strand of CM042083.1, from coordinate 9,773,776 downwards.
GTAGTGGTAGGGCGAAGAGGCACATCAACTAGACGAATACCAGCTGCAAGCATCAAGCACGGTATTCACCTTTGATTTGTCGAAATACGTACAGCTACGAACCACATAATAGAAAAGACGGTTATTAAATAGTATAATCAAGGCCACTCATTTATTTATTTATTGCAAATTGCTTCTTTTTATCCGCTTTTAGTATAATCGGACTTGCAGTGTATAGATGACTTTATAGAGAATGGCCAAGATAAAAGAGGCCCGAAGTCATACGATAGAGAGGGGGTCACCTCCTTCATTATGTTCTTATTCCTATTACAACTGTAAAACTTCTAAAAAAACCTAGGCCTAGATGGGAAAAACATCAGGATAATAGTTGACCTATACTGGAATCTGCTTTCGTCAAAGTCGAGAATGACATAACAGAAGAGACAAACATACTAGGAGGTGTAAAGCAATATTGCATTTCTCTCTTCATTACTATTTAATATATACTCAGAGTACATAGTCAGGGAGGCTTTAGAACACAGAAATTCTTCTGAATGGAGAAAGATTAAATAATGTCCGCTATGCAGACAATATAACAACTTATAGCTAGAATAACATTATCACATGTAGCCGATTGCATAGTCTGGACATAAAACACCAAAAAGACAAAATTAATGATTAACAGAGAAGAAATTCACAACTGTCATCTCACAATAAATCAAAAACAATGGGACCATTCACAAGAAGTACGTAGCAGAATCGAAAAGGCCAGGTTTACTTATAATAAAATGAAAAATCTGTTCATAAGCGATAACATAACATTAAACACCAAGATAAAAATCCTGCGCTGTTATGTGTTCTCCGTTTTATCCTACAAAGTAGAAGAATGGACGCTAACTAAAGCTACAACAAGGAAATTGGAAGTATTTAGAAATATCGTGGATGGAACACAACATCGAAGTTATGAGAAGAATCGGATAAGAAAAGGAAGTAGTTAATACCGTGGAAACTACAATATTTAGGAGATATAATGAGAAATGAAAACAGATTTTACCTATTGCAGAATGTTCTACAGCGAAAAATAATGGGAGAAGACCAAAAATCTCGGTATAAATGGGACTGAATTATTCCGAGCAGCAGCAAATAAAGTTAAAGTAGCATGCATAGTAGCCAACTTCTGAAAGAAGATTTACTACTTTTAAATAAAAATTATAAAGTTTATGATATAAATATTACAAAATACAAATTTACGAATGTACCAAAGATGTTAATACATTAAAACTCTATATATATTTCATGTAAACAATTTGAGTGTAAAAAGTACCACAACCAGCCCTGATCTCCCTTAATATATTAATAATTTAGTTTTCTGTAAGTATGTGTGCTACTTGGATTCACACCGAGCCTCTTTTATCTTGGCCACTTTGTACATTCGCATAACATAAATTACACATACTTCATGAATGATATTCTTTGTAAGACGAGACATAAAAACATAGAAGCCATCTATAACTCACAAACGTTTATAAATACTATAATAATAATGGTGTACTTTGCAACTGTATTCACCCCACCTTGTTTTCTTATTGCTATCTACCAATGAAATTGATTTAGCAACAGCCGGCAGTTCACTGTATACGTGTAAATAAGGCAGCTACATCCTATAATGTATTACTCTACAGTATTTAATTTACCTACAAACGAATCTCCAATAGTGGAAGCATTTTTAATATATGTAGGTTTGAATGTAAAGTGAAATAGAACTACAGGTTTTATCACAGAAGTTAAAAACTACCATCTTTCCCTTGATAAATTGGGTTAGAGATAAGCAGTGGCGAAACAAGTTATATGATCCCGTATTTTAGCCGTTATACCCGTAATTAATATATACCAAAATTAATTATGACCTTCTCATCGATAACATAGTATTAATTTCCCAAATTATGCGCCTTAAATGATCTATAACATCTTTCAACTGTTTATTCTTCAAGACAACCTGCTCCATAACTTCTTTACTTTCTTCGCAAACCAAACGGTATGCCTCTGAATTCTTCTTTTCATCGTATTTAGGATCAATTTCATCTTTGAATGGAATCAAGCTTTCGATATGTGTGTACTCCATCCCTTGTATTTGACAATTTTCATTGCATTTCTCATAAATTAAACGTAAACGCTTAAAGAGCACCCTAATCGTCCTCAATTGTTCTTGTATTTTGGCTTTCTTCTCGTTACTACTATTTGTACCTTGTGGTGTTCCGTTGGGTGGCTAGAACAAATTCGCAGACTATATTCACTTTAAAAATAGACTATTCCGTTATTTATTTTTCATGAATATTTACCTGAATTGTGCGTAACATCTGAAACACTTCTTGAGTTCTACTAACGATATCTTGAACAGTCTCTTGGCCAATACGACAAAGAGATGCTGTATTGAACTCTTTAGCTTGAGAAGTTTGTGGTTGAGTTGGAGGCGCTGGAGCTACATTTGCCGCAGGTTGCATTACTGGTTGTTGTGGTTGTTGCATGGGATGATGTTGTAAACCACCTTACATAATAAAAATCTATTTACTAAGTATACAATACATTACTTCTCAACATACCCATAGGTGCCTGCGGCATCTGCATTGCAGCCGGATTTTGATGTGGCGGCATTTGATTTGGACCATTAATATATTGTTGATTCATTTGTGCCATCATTTGATTTCCGGTTGACATACCAGTATTCATTTGATTATTTAACGAGTTAGCCATTTGGGACATCATTGGGGTGCTCATCTGGGGTGGCATTTGGTTAGGCATAGGTACGGGGATCTGATTGGATAACTGATTGCTTAGTTGGGTTTGCATTCCACCCCCCATTTGATTCTGCATTGGACCCGAACCAAATTGACTTCGCATACCACTCTGGGCATTCAGCCCTGGTATAAAATGATGCGGGGGTGCAGACATATTTAAGGATAATTGTCGATCTCGACTTTTGGCTCGGGGTCAAAGAAAAATGTATGCCATTTATAAATAACCTACAATAGCGAAATATGTATAACTTAAAATTAAATTTATGTGCCCTTACCTATTGCCAAGGGATGTTGTGCATATTGTCAAATCATTTTTTTGTTGTGATATGTCAGGTTGATTCCATAGCAATGTGTGAATGTTGGTTATAACTACAACAGCAATAAGAAATTAGGAGGTTCAGCACAAATTTAAAGATGCACAAGAAGCACATCCCTACTATAAATATTTTCACTTAAAACAATTAATAAATTAAGAATCTAAACCCTTAATAATTTGTATTATTTCATACATCAACGTGTCATATTTATAGACCATTTACAAAATTATAAATGAACACTTTGCATAATTAATTATAGACACTATCAGTTCTACAAAAACAATACCTTGTTTAACCAACAACGACAATAACCTCAACAACAGAAAATGTCAACAATAGAACCTAGTTCACGTGATGCTGAAATACGCAAAATTTTTAATTGCATTTTTACATATATTATAGACATAAGTTACTATTCAACAGTATAAGATGTAAAAATTGTAACAATTTATAGATTGTTAAGTTAATAGAGTTGTAGATGTTGAAATAGATATAAATTAACAGTAACGCAAGGGTTCTTTTCTACGTCCATAAATTAATAAATTTTCATTATAAAAGGCAGATACATTTGAAGTAGTAAATGAAGAGGCATCTTGAATGTATGCATGTATGTATAGTATACTTCACTTAGATAAAGTAAAATAAAGAATTACGTTTTCCGTAAATCAGTGTTCGGTAAACAAGGTTTAATTCGTATACGAATCGGTTATCGTCTCTATAAATATTACATATCTCCTAACGGAATTGTGCTAGAAAATGTTGGCAGCGCATGCGTGCTGATTGGAATCGAGAATATTATTTAGAAAATATTAAAATTTTAGACAGATTTACGCTAATTCCGGTCTAATTAAATAACTCTAATTTCCCAATAATCGGTCGCTACGTTCCCAGTTTTTGAAATAGTGCTCGTGCGAGAATACGTGTCTGCGCAGACGCAGTAGTCGTACAAAAAGTATAGTCTAGATCTCTAGTAAAAGGTGGACTATCTCATTTTTATCATTCCATATATTAAAAATGTATTAAATTGTGCTATATGTACGATAATGAGAGGTGGTTTATTTGTGGGTCATTAAAAATTTTCATAGACCAATAACATAGTGGAAGGTGCCCTCGGAAAAATAATATATTGACGTTGTCTCACATCATTAGGAAAATGGCAGCCCTACCTCGCAGGATAATGAAAGAAACTCAACGTTTAATGCAAGAACCAGTACCAGGTATTAGCGCTGTACCAGACGAAACGAATGCACGATATTTTCACGTTATAGTAACTGGCCCAGAAGACTCCCCATTTGAAGGGGGGCTCTTTAAATTAGAACTGTTCCTACCAGAGGATTATCCAATGTCTGCACCAAAAGTACGGTTTATTACTAAAATATATCATCCTAATATTGATAGACTTGGCCGTATATGTCTTGATATTCTAAAAGATAAATGGAGTCCAGCATTACAAATTCGTACTGTATTGCTCTCCATTCAAGCCTTATTAAGTGCTCCAAACCCAGACGATCCATTAGCGAACGATGTAGCAGAATTATGGAAAATTAATGAATCTGAAGCAATTCGTAACGCGAAGGAATGGACTCGTAGATATGCTATGGACAACTGAAGCTTCGCAAGTGCAAGTGTGTTTCGTGGAGTAATAAAGATGAACATTCAACCTATTTACTTAAAACTAATATGTAGTAACCAGATAGATACATAGAGTTTTGAAATTCTAAAATTAAAAACATTACTAAAAAGAAGTGAATTGACAAGACAAAGGTAGAATGCTCATATTTGTTGCTACTCGTTCCATATAAACTATGGTGTATATCTTATTTCAAAAAAATGTTGCTATATTTAGTGTAGACTATTTATAAGATATTTTAGTTGTTTATTTAATTTCACTTTTTCTTAATTAATTTCAAAGATAAACAAACTCAATTACTCAATTCATCTTAAGACAACAAAAACACTTAAGAAGATTGGCCAAAAGCATATATTTCAATCGACCATCTCTCTGATCTTCTCTTTTTCTAGTACTGTAGGAAACTCCTCCCGTTTTGGTGTTTAAAGTAATATTTGATAATTCTACTGTTCACGTTTTTATAATATGAGCCAACATATTTTTTTAGAAACTGTTGGGCTTTTTTTTAAGATGCTGCTTGAACTTACTGTGTTTCAAATATTGAAAAAGGTACGGTGTGCTTCTATTACCTTGAAAACCCTTGAATAATAAGAAACAAAATGATCAGAGTAATGTAATACTGTAAATAAGGTATGTAAGGCTTTTTACGAATAAATTCTTACAGAAATTATTATTAGTTTTAATTTGATTTCGTTTCTTTTATTTTTTCTAGGAATACCTTTTTGGATGTTTTTTCAAAAAAAAAACGAATTTTAAACGCTTAAAATTGTAAAAAATAATTGTAATCTTTAACACCATGTATATAAGCAATAACGAAAAAGACGCTTTGTATTTAAATGTAAAAACAACATAAATCATTCATAATCATTTATGTGTAATTGTTTCATCGCAATTGTACAAGCAATAACAAAAATAGAAGATTTGCAAAATTCCAAAACATATGTCCCGGATAATGCAGCAATCATTATCGATAAGTATTCGTATTATTGTTATTGCCTTAACTACTCCATTTATCATCATTTATGTAAAACAAAAATCTAATTGCGTCCAATAATTACTAACAATGCCCATTAACTATATTTACGCGCGATACACTGTAGTTATGTGTTGTGGCTGGTAGTGGTATTATTGTAATTGCTATCGAAGTGATTTAACAAAGCGTGAATTTTCAATGTGCAAGCTATGAGTCAGTCACCTCACTCTTATCATTGTTTTAAAATATTTTACCTTATCAAATGTTTGACTTAAATGACGGCTTAATGTAGTAAACAACGGAAAATATGCGATTTTTTGCAATAATGTATTGTAACTGTTAATTGTAATTTATTACCCTAGGTGTGCAGGTGTCCCAAATTCACCAAATACTGTTTTAAAATGCCTAGTTCACTTTAAAATTCCATATTTGTGTGTAATATGCTACTCATATGAGTCTACTTGCTGTTTTATGATATAAAAGTTAATACTAATAATTTATCGCCTTTTCTATTGTAATAATCGAGATTCCTACAGGTAAATGCGAATTTGGGAGAATCTGTACAGTGAATACTACTTAAAAGTTTCCAGGATTAAGTCAGAAATTGTCGAATGTTTTTTGTTTAATTTAAAACCAAAAACATTCGCCAAAAGTTATTTAAGGTAGTGCAGAACGATTAGGTTGAAAAAAAACAGATAATCCAAATCGTATACGTTTATATAGCAATAATTGGATGTACTAAAGTTCAAGACCGAGTTTATTTACGTTGTGTGTTGTGTGTCTATTACATTACACAGTAATATATACAGAGTGATTCTAAACTCGTATGATATCGAGTTATAGTAAAATCAAACTATTTCAAATCATCTTGTACAATAAGGTGCGGATATTTCGCAACTTACTGTGCAATTAAATTAAGCACACTGCTGGCTGTGGTATGTAAAAATTATTCAAATTAATAATATCAGTGCACTTATAGAAATTGTGATTGATTAATGGTGTTGCCGTTTACTTTATATATCTGTATTTGTTTTTCAAATTTAGAAAGATAACAATAAAGCAATTGCATTTCGAATGAACTAACTCTACTAAAACTTCTCCCTAAGGGCGTGGGGATATAAATTGCGCATTTTGTATATAACTAAAGGTTTTAAGCGGATAAACTATGTACGAACGTTGACAAATCAAAAAAACGTCATATAGATATATTTTAATTGTTTATAAACTAGCTAACAAAATAGCCGAATTAAAAGCATGAAAGAAAATAGTTTAGAAAGTATTCTAATTTTCTTCACGTAATTTGTTTAACCAAAATAATAATATAATAAAAAAATAGGAGTGATATTCATGATTACTATTGTGCATCTAAGATTAAATTTAAATAATAATCAAGTACGCGTCTATTATAAGTTTACCATGCTGGAATACTTAATCGGCTATGGCGTTTAATAATTAAAAATTGGAGAAAATATTAGAAAAAGAATTCACACTTTACATTCCCTTGAATTCTAAAGTTACACAACATAGTTAACAAAGCCTATATTTACACATAAAAACAAAAAAATCAAGATATAAGTGGGCTATGAGACCACGTTGATGCAACCATTATTAGCTGGGAACATTACATTTAAAAATTTAATAAACCCGTTAATTTTTTAAGAAATATATAAAACGCGATGTTCTACACGAATCTACCATAAAAATTCAGTTAAACCAAAACATTATGGTGATATTATTGTTGGTACAAACCTACGCGCTGGTGCCTGTAGTTACTATGATCCTAGATTTATCTAGAGACCGGATTATATGCAAAGTGCATATATTTTATCTTAGTTATTTATTATATTTTATGACTATATGTAGATGTCTTACACTGGTTACAGTTAATTAGCGTTAATTAAAATATAATAAATAAATAAAATGAAATATATGCACTTTGCGTATAATCCGGTCTAGTTATAACAATATCCAAATTAAAGAAATTACGAAAATAAATAATCTACAGAAGCACCAAAAAAACACAATAATAAATAATATAAAGAAATAATCAAGAATCATTACTAGAAACAAAAGAAATACACATAAAATCCATTAAGAGAACAAAGAAAAATACTACTAAATTAATTTCGGAAAATGTTAATCCTAACAATCACAAAGTAGGGTGGAAACAAAACAGACACCATCAAAGAGGCAAGATTATCAGATTATACCTTAAAGAATAATGCATTATAAACAAAAGAAATACAAATAAGAGCTCAACAGAACAAAAAAAAAATATATACAATTGGGAAAATGTCAACCCGATCCGAAAAAAAATCTAGAATAGGTAAACAATTAGCAAAGCAGCAAATGAAAAATACCAAAGTACCTCCAAAAACAATAACCACAACCAAAAACGTAACATTAATGAAGTTCCATGACGCAAGTATTACAGAAGTTGATAAAATTATTAACAAACTACAATGATGCAAAGCACCTAGATTTGGTGGAGTAACAAAGGACCTAATAAAAGACAATAGGGATGTATTATCATCTATACTAGCAAAACTAATAGACGCTACTTTGAATACCCAAACTATATAAACCGAACAATAATCGTTTTCATCTTCAAACAAAATAAAGGGGAACCACAGAACTACAGACCTATCTCATTAGTCTTATCGTTAACAAATCTCTAAATAAGATCATCAGATTATACTTTAAAGAACAATGTAATACACCAACAAAAATATGCATTCCAAATGAATTCAGGAACATCTGCAGGATATGATCTGATTAACCAGATAAAGAGAAAGCTGAAAGATCAGAATATAGTAGTAAACATATTCAAAGATATGAGAAAAGCATTCGACATAGTATTAGTAACAAAACTAATTGTAAAACTAATAACCTTAAGGATAAAAGGAGCCAAATTAAATTAAATTTTGTGTTAATGAACCTATAGAAATTTCGCTGAGTGACTAGAGAAATTTGAGAAATGCTGCTGTAATAATCTATTGATAATCAAAGCAAAACCGAATGTATGATTTTTACTAGCATCAAACAGAAGCCAAAAGGACAGATAAAAATAGAATCGCAAACAATAAATAAAACAAATTAAATTAACTTAATGACCATCTGAGGAAATATCTCCACATCAAACCTAAATAAGATACAAAAGCATCAGAGCAAAATCCTAAAAATGCTATACTCCATAGATATAGGAACATCAACAGGAATTGAACATTAGTCAATTATTAACACTAAATAATCTACTGTTAGTTTATAAAATTGAAAAACACCTTTTCAAAATCAGCATTAAACTAGAAATATCAATGTTATAACAAACGATAACAACAAAAATAATAAATTACCCAATGAAGTAAAACAACTCAAATATAGAATACTAGGAACATCATATGAAGGAACAAGGGCAAACAATTGCAGCTCTCGACACCGTTAGATATACAAAAGCACATACTATGCTTTCAATTAAATTTTCATTTAGAGTAGCCCATGATTTTTATTTAAATTTAAGAACAGTGAAACAGTAGTCTTTTCCGAAGATCAAACTTTGACCTATCAATATTATCATATTGAGTTTGACTTGCAAAAAACATTACTGCTCCCCAGTGTTCCCAAATTTAAATGAAAATCATAGGCTATTCTAAATGAAAATCTAATTGAAGGCGTGGTATACAATAACGTGCATACTATATGTAATGTAATGCATGCAAGCTATCGAACTTAAAGTCTCTGTTAACAACAGCAACTAGAAAAATACAACATTAAAGTCATTTAATAAAAACTGTTTTTCTTAGGAGTCTATAACGGATTTTATTTTCAATAAGGCAGTAGTTCCTCTCATTCATATTATAAAATTAAAGCGTGGAAATAGATTCTATCCTCTAGAATGATCAACACAATCTCTAGAGACGAACCCAATAACAGGAGAATTAGGAACAACAAGATTTGGTTAATTAAATAAGAGAATATCGCATTGGTGGGATACTGTATTGTGTTATTCAGTTTTGTACACATTTTTGTTTACATATAGTTTATCGCATAGTTATAGAATAAGAATTGCAAACATATTTTGTTCTTTAAACACGTAGTTAAGGAAATAGGAGGTATTATATTTATATATCGATAATATATAAACACAAATAAGGGGAGGAAAATGAGGAAACGATAGTGATGTAGTAGATTTGATATGGTTTTAGGTATAATAGAAAAGTTTTTTTTTGTATCTGGGGCTTAAGGCAGTTTAAGGTCAACATATATTGAACTACTATACTTCGCGAGTGACGTAAATAATAATTACAAAAAAATCACAAGATAAAAGTGACTAATACTTCGACTTATTCCATTTAATATCACTATAAAATTTACGAAATTAAAATTAATACATATACAGATAAAAGTGGAATTAAAAAAATAATAATGGAGTATTTTTAAAAATCTGGATAAAACCAATATAGCAAAAATATACTTTTCATCTAGTACAAATCCATGTCAAACACGATTTTACTTTAAACCTCTAACTGGAATGGAACTTACTGCACTGAGAAACTTTCTTGACATGAATATGACTTCACATTAAAAAAAAAAGAACATTTAATCTAACATTTGTATCTCTTTTTTATATAACTATAGATGCAAATATACACAATATTTGTAATCGTTAGTGGATAATCGCCCTTTTTTTTTGCTTTAATTAAATTAAGTAACTAATTAATTTAATATACATATATATATTAGCAGGTTTTCCAAAATTCACGAAAATTTAGGACAACCTGTATATTTATAACAAAAAGAATATGATATAAAAATTTCGATTTTACCACGATAATGAAATGAAAAATGTACAGAACACAATACATGATTTAATAAAAAAAAACAAATTAAAAAATAACAATAATAATTACTATTGTTGCTGACTAGAGAGAGATAGAGAGTGTGTGCTACATTGATTTCTTTTAGCCAGCTTATTCTTAAGAAGTTGGATAAATGAATTTCTCCAAAAATTTTAAACGTTTTCAAAAAATCTTAAAGGGGGTAATTCAAAATATATTCATAGTAAATCTTTTTTCCTCATTACAATTTACGTCTTATTAATAATAAATAAAATGGGAAGAGGATTCGATAAAATACGTCCTGAAAACTAAAGAAATATATTTTAATTTACCTCCACATATACAGAATTAGAAATTTTACATCTGGATAAACAAATTTCTAATACCGTAAAATAGATTTTCCAACGTCACCTTTGGTGTGATCTAAACATTAAAACGAAAACGGAGTCATTGATCCAACGCATTTTTTCTCTTTGGTTAACGCTCTGACATTCACAATAAATAAATACAATATGCAATGAAGCGGATATTAATAACGAAAGCGGAGCTCATTTGTTTTCTCTTTTTTTTTTTGTTTATTTTCGTCTTGCCGCTATACAGCGCAGGTCGGGGCCTGTTGTATTGTCATCAGTCTGTTTTTTTTTCAGAACTTATACATACAATAAAAAATATATTGATCTGCAAATTCAAGCACGACCAAAAAACTTAATCAACTATTCCCATTTAGAGTTCAATATCAACTATTAGATAGGCACTTTCAAACCTTTAGTTAATTTTAAATATACACTGGATTCTCCTGCCCCGTCAATAACCTAAACATTGACGTCGGCATAGTTTTCATTAAGATCTAAAAAAGAAGGAGAAACTTTATAGCATACACAGTAAATACAAGAGACCTACAACTGTAATTATTGTTTACCTCTCCAACAGAAGTAGCAAGTAAGTTAACTATTTTCTCATGCGGAACAGCTACGACACTTTGATTGTTAATTTCAATTATACGGTGACCAACTCTTACGCCACCGCGCTCAGCAATGCCACCTCTCAATAAACTACATATCTAAAACGTAAGGAAATATCCAAAAATACAATAAGCGTACATGTAAGCTCATATATACTAACCACTCCGTTTTGTACACTGAATCCTAACTGGTATTTGGTATCAGGTCGTTTAATTTTAACTTCAACTACAGGAGCACACGGAACAACAGTCAATTTGACTACAGTCTGGTTCTTCGAATTCTTTATGTAATTCTGGCATGTGGATAAAGGAAGTCCTACTAAACTAACACCATTAATTGCTATGATTTGGTCCCCAATGTTGAGCTGTCCACATCTTGCTGCCGCACCTGATGGGGCCAAATTCGCTATAACGACCGTTGGAAGCATCGAACCCCAGCCAGATTCTACTATGACTACGCCTAAAATCTCGCCTTTAGCTTTTGGAACGACCACCTAGGATTAAGACAAAATTAACAAATCGAGAGGAAACTGAAGAATTAAACTTACTTCTTTTTGCATTTCCTTCTTAGCAAACATTTGTAGTTCATCCCCAAATATTTCCTGAGAATTCAATACTTCTTGGTAATCCATTTCCTTCACGAAACTGTGATCCTCAATTCCGTTAGCCTTCAGGAATTCCATATACGCGACCTGAAAAGCTTGGCCGATAGATTGTGCAATGAATTGGGCTTCCTCGCTTTCGAAAACGTGACAGATCATTTTCGGTGTTCGATTAATTTTTGGTGCATCTTCCATTTCGTGCGGAACAAAGCGTCGCCTAGCCATGAGAACTACGAGGTCGCCAATATCAGCTATGTAGGAAATGGTTCTCAAAGCGTGGTCCATCATTATCTCTTTCAAGTCTGTGTTGAGCACCATGATCTTTTCGGTGGAGATGAACAGATCGACTTCAGTGCTTGGTTGGGTTTCACCATCTGGTGCCTAAAAAGTAATTTTCCTAAACTATTGTTTTAAGTAAAGGTAACGGAATAATAACTTACCAAAGCCTAAGGTCCCGAGTAAGCAGCATGAATAAGATTAGTTAGTTAGTTTCAGAATGAATGAATATGTTTCTTTTTTCTTTTATTTTTAATATGTACAGTAGAAGAAACCCTCGCTTTAAAAAATGAAATTAAAAACACAAACCTTAATCTTAGTGACAGCTACTTCTACCATGTTTTTCTTGAGGCGTTTGCGTCTCTTACGACCCCCTTCCTCATCCACTTCAACAGATCCAAGGAAATGAAGACGAAATACAGTTCCAGTAGCACCGACACCCAGAGGTAGGGGGTTAGTATTCAGCAAGCGATTTCCCTCTACAGAGTCGCCTTTTCAAAAAATTGCAATTGCGTCAATATCATGCTTTTTGCATCTTTTCAGGAATTTTTGTTAATTTTTTTTTAGTACTGACCAGCAAGAAAAAGGATGGACCATCTCAAAACAAATCTTCGTACGGGGCCGTAAAAAATAAAAGTGATTGGGAGCTATTATTAAGAACTATCAAGAAACCTGGAAATTCTAAAGATTCGATGGAAGAGCTGAGGAAAGAATCTGACAAATACAATGTGACCAAATAGATTTTTGGTCTACCAAGTTTGTGTACATAGTCCAACTTCTTTACGTCAATTTTTCATTTCATAAGTTAATTTAATTAGTGTAATCCATTCTATAAATTATTTTTTTTAAAGATCTGGGAAAACAAATTCAATGATATCATGAATTTTAAATTAGAAAAAATACTTTTATCCAAAATGGGCTAGAAAATGAAAATAGCAACATATCTCCTGTGACGTCAAGTCCATGTCAAAAGAGCTCATTGCTCAATAGCTTCTCCAAAATAAAAAGGTTTAATTGTTGATTGTGTGTTGTAGTTAATTATATTCAACGTGGCCCATTTTTCCTTTACCGGTCAGAAAGAAAATTTAGATATTTCGAGCAATATATTTGAAAAGCTCACCCTGTTCAGGTTCTGCGGGTATTTCAATAATTTGTTCTGTTTCCATTTTGAGCGGTGTTTCGTCATCAAAGCATTGTGGACTGCTTGGTCTGTACGGTTGGCCGTAGCTTTGCAACATTTGGTTGGATGCCTCCTGTAAGTTTACCCTATCTTACCACCCCATTTATAGAACATACCCTTGATTTTCTAATTTAGGAAGAAATGCTATGGTACCTATGATCTTTTGTCTGTCTAAATCTATCAAAAAAAGTACAACTATAGAAAAAAAAATTGAATATGATGCAGAAGATATATTAAATATATATATATAAGTAGTACAAAGAAATAAACAAAAAATATAGATATTGGAGAGGATTAGGGTATATGATAATTCAAAGATCGTTAACTACGATCCACAACAGCCTAAGGCTATGTAGGTGCAATGTATACTTATGTACAAAATTTAACGGTAAAAAAAATATTAAAAAAACATCCAAAGCAAAAAAAAAATGGTTTCGAAAAAAGGTAGAGTGCCACAATTGTGAAAAAAAAACCCAGGGTCTTACAAACATGGAACAGGCAACCAACCAAATATATAGAGCACATTAAAGCGTGCTTAGCACTGCATAATAGTCGCAATAGTGGGAGATAAGGGGGTAACAAACGCATTTGCCTCACGTTACATCCTTCTGATATAGTTATCATAGCCAAGGGTAACTTGATAATTACATGTCATTTTATTAAGTTCAAAATTTATTCTTAAAACAATATATTATTTTTTACCATACGAGATTTTGAGCTTATCAAACGGAACATTATACAATTATAGGTTACGTGTCGAGTGCGCAGGCTCACTCAAGTACGTGTACCGTTTCCAAACTCAAAATTCCCGTACAACATTAAGTTCACAAATTCACTTACTACACAAACAACATCGAAAAGAAAATTATAAAAGAAATAAATCAATTAAAAAATAAACAAATTCACTCAATAAAGAAACATGCTGTTAAAATAATATTCAATCGAAAAAAAAAGCATTTACAAATTAATCGTGCCGCTTCACACGAGATAAAAAAAAAGCATTTCTTTTAGAACAGGAAACACATGGATTAGAGATAGTAACTAATCAAATAAAATATACATGTATACCGAAAGAAGGGTGATTAAACAAGTGCAAAGGAATTTATAGTTGTTAGTGTCTAGATTCCTATTTTTTACTAATTTAATGACATGCTTTACCTTAATCCTGGATACAGCTTCTTCCGCTTGCATCATCCTTGTGGTCTTCGTAGGTTGGCCTTCGCAAACCAGTTGGGTAGATCCAAGGTATCTTGCACGAAATAGAACCCCTTCTATCAATACTGATTGATCAAGCACATCTATAACAAATATTACGATTTACAACTCAAGACGTAATGGTACTTCTTCAAAATAACCTGAAGGCATATTTTTGGTTGTCGGTCTTTTTTTGTGATAGGACGAATGTGAAATGAAACGATGTGAGGAAGTTTGAAAAGTAAATCTTACCATGTATGTATCCCGAAAGCAGATTAAATTTCATATAGTTAATAAATGATACAAATCAAACAATAATCAATCATTAAAAACAATCTTAAACGTAATAATTTCAAAAAAATAAATAGGTCTTACCTTCTTTGTTTCTTCCTTTCTTTTTATTCTCTTTATCCTGAAAATAAAAATATTTATCCACGTTTAAAAAGGGTGATTCAGATATAAGGTTCGGGTGGTAGGTATTAAGGGGTTTCAGTAATCTAGTAAAGGCTTAGTGTTATGCAATGTCTGATGTGTTCTTATTAATTCTGAAGTAGTAGTCTTGTTAGAGTTGAGATTGTTAGCATCTTTTATTTTTAGGTGCATTTAGATATATACGGTGCTTTGTTAATTACAGGGTCGTCTTTTTTTATCAAGAAATGGAAAATCAAGTATTTACACTATATTTTAAAGCATCACTCTTTGTACAGGGTTAGTCATAAATATAGTACGAACTCTTCATATAACATGGGTTCATCTATAAGGATTTATAATTATTGGTGCGTAAGAACGAACTTCTCTTAATTCCAAAGTACACAGAAATGAAGAATAGATAGGGGGTAGATCATATTTTCCATTTACTGTATTTAAAGTTTAACTTGATGTCATTATGCGAACATAAACAAATTTTTATATAGTGTAAATAACTTGATGTTAGATTGATCCATTTCATAATAAAAAAAAATAATAAAGCATGTTTATAGGTTAGTTTAGGTTAATTCAGTATACATAATGCTAAAAACTATCTACATAACATACAAAACGCATTCCTTTACATATAAGAAAATTATAGTACAGTAACAGTATACACTACATCATGCCATTCTCACACCTTTTTTAGTTTAATTGACGATATTGATCCTTTCTGACTTTGAGGCGACTGGCTTTTGTCTGATGTAACTGTAGGGGAGGGAGGATGTGAGGTACGGGGTTCAGAAGGGACCAACGGCACAGTCCCTTCCTCCAGGGTATGTAATTTAGGGGTTGAAAGGCTGTGTGGAGGCATTATTGTCCGACTTTTAGGTTTTCTCCAACCCTATTGATACAAACAACATAGGTTAGGGGACATGCTAAGGCTAACTAAATTACTAAGTAAGCAAATCTACTATTATATCGTCTTTCCGGTTTTAATGTTTTATAGTTTTGTTTCTAATCTATCACACCTTCCATTAATATATGTTAAGTGAATATCATAGACTTTCCTTAATCAAAACCATTTAGATTCTATATGAAGTAAAAACATATATTAATGAAAATGCTCATCTTTCTTTGTTAATGGTTATTTTAATTTTTATTTATTAAAATAAATAAATAAAATGCAAAAGAAATACATTGATATATAATAACAATAATTAGAAAATCATCCACACATATAAATATTGAACAATTAAACGTTAACTGACACATCATTTAAACAATAAATAACAAGGATACCAACATTACGATCATTAATTTACCTTATCGTCATAAAAGCCTTGATCATCTGTTCTTTGCTGTCCTAACAATCGATCGGTTTCCAAATCAGTATCGGCTTCCTCTAAAAAAAAAAAATAAATAAAAAAAATAAATTAAAAAAAAAAAGAAGTTAATTAAATTCGAATTTTTAAAGTTTCCGGATTAGCGACATGAAAATGAAATTGTGCGATGTAGATGAATAAATATTATTTTTATAATTATTTTGTTTAAAGTAATCGTCAAATTTTGCATGAAGTAGGAAGTATTTATACTGTTATGAGCATTCTAAATTTATGATTCTAGTGGAGTATAATAACAAGTTTCCAACGTACCTTCGTCACCACCTTCTTCCCCACTTTGGGCTTTCCTATCTGAATCACCGCTTGTCGTAGAAAGACCTCTTTGCCTGAATATAAAAATTAGTTTGAAAAAAATTACAGCTTAAGTTAATTACCTAGGGACCCACACTGGGCTGGCGGCTGTTTCTTCGCATTCTTCCTCGGGATGACACTTCAACGGCAGTGTTTTTGTTCTTTGTAACGTTAACCGGATCTCCTTTATTGCTGCTTCTACATCGCTTGGTTTTTCCCCGCTAATACTACGATGTGGCGCCGGAGCTGGAGGTGGTGGCGTCTTTTCTGCAAAAAGGAGCTAATTGTTTTCGGAAGGAAAAATATTTTGAAATGGCCGACCTAAAGATTCGCTTTGAGTGTGTGAATGTTGATCGTCATAGCTACTGCATCCATTTATAATATCAATTGGCGATGCCGTTAATCTTTCTTTGGTAGGAGATAACCCATTCTCCTGAGATATAGCCTGCTTCGTTTTACTTATGCTTTGGTTTATTTCCCTTTCGATTTCCGTAATTTGCCTCTTCATGAGCATTACAGTTGGATTATTGTTGTCTGTATCACTTGCATGCCCAGACGATAATCCATCTTCTAATACCGGCATACTAGAGTATAGTCTTAAAGAATCGCTTGGTATTGCTATATCACCGCTGGAACCTATATAGAAATAAAAAATTTAAACTAATCCAACTAGTAAATGGGTGACGCTACTAGTCACATAAAAATGATTTTTTTGCAGATGTCAATCGTTAGCATGTTATCGTATTATGCAGACCACGACAGCATTACATTTACGAGGGGATGGAGTGGGGATAGGGGCGCTCGCTTGGTGTCATTCTCATTGGCAACTCATCATTAATATATAATTAGTATATAAATTGAGTGGCATGGTCTTTTTAAACATGGTCGGGAGTCGATTAAAGACGACCCCCGCTCAGGACGGCCAGTTGAGGCCACCACATCAGACATCATCGAAAAAGTGCAAAAATGTCTACTGCAAGATACCCGTTTGAAGAAAAAACAATTATCTGCATTAGTTGGAGTATCAGTACCTCCATTTTGCGTATCCTACATGACCACCTGAGTATGACAAAAGTCAGTGCAAGATGGGTACCGAGAATGCTCACGCCGCTGCAGAAACAGTAGCGCGTCTGTACGTCCAAACAATTTTTGGAGCTGTGTGGAGGCAAACCTGCACAGATTTTGGAGCGGATTATTACCGGAGATGAAACATGGGTTCATCACTTTGAACCTGTGTCCTAACAGAAGTTCATGCATTGGCATAAAAAGGGGACACCACCGCCAAAGAAATTCAAAGTATCAGAATCGGCTGGAAAGTTGATGGCTGCTGTTTTTTGGGATTCTGAGAGGATATTATTGATTGATTACAAAGAAAAAGGTAGGAGCATAACTGGAGAATATTACGCAGCGAGATTAGAAAAATTAAAGGAGGCCATCAAGGAAAAACGTCGAGGAAAATTGACTAAGGGTGTGTTGCTCTTGCAAGACAATGCGCCGGTTCACAAGAGCAAAGTTGCAATGGCTGCTCTGCACAAGCATGGCTTTCAATCAATAGTTTATCCACCCTACAGTCCAGACCTGGCACCTAGTAATTTTTTATTTGTTCCCCAATTTAAAAAAAGACTTACGTGGAAGAAAGTTTTCCGTCGACAATGAGGTAAAGGATGCAATTTTGGCCCATTTTGAGGCGAAAGATAAAAAATATTTTTATGATGGTTTAGAAAAATGAATTCATAGATCTAATAAATGTATTGTGCTTAAGGGTGATTATATTGAAAAGGAAAAATAGATTTATTGTTCTATTTTATTTAAAACCCTTTCATTCCACGAACTTCTGGACCTCCCCTCGTAACATTGATTTTACTAAAGCTATTCTAATATCTCTGAACAATCAATCAATCTTAACAAGAGACAAAAAAATTAGCATAATAGAAAGCTTTAAATTTCTAAGTGTAAAACAAACTGATCCCGAGTTCCATGTCAAGCAATCAACACGATGTTCTCACCTGAGATTGTTATTAATTACTATACCTAAGAGTTTAGTAAAGTTAGCAATAGCAACATTACGAAAGTCGAAAATATTCATAGCATTAGATCTAACGTTTTAAAACAAGATACAAGTGCAAATCCCTCATACACAAAACAAGCCATTTGAAAAAGCTCAGCAGCTTGAGCGTTTATCAAGACACTAAAATCATCGGCATAATTAACAACATTGCAAGAATATCTAGACGTTATCGATTAAATCAATGAGTCAAGTTGGTCCAAAGACAGGAGCCTTGAAGAACACCGACATCAATGCTCAACGCTTCACAACAATAACGATCACAACGCTCCACTGCTCAAATAGGATGTGGACCAATTCTTAATAATTCCCCTAACACCTATACTTTCTAATTTATATAATAAGGAATCGTGGTTAATACAATTAAGTACTTTGAGAATTACTTAATATATTATTTTTGGATAAGAATTTTATTAATTTTATATTCATTAAACGTTCATATATTTCCGACAAAACAGGCACATTAGAATTAATAACACTCACATCTTTATTACTCAGTTGTCCATGAAATCGCCTGTATCTGTTAATATAACATACTCGGACCAAATGTCATGATTTTTTCCTCAACATTGATAACAGGAACAGTAACGATTTATATCAACCTGGGTATTTAGGTTTTTGTTTGGCGAGTAGTGTCAGCCGTTAAAATGATAGGGTGAACTTGAGAGACAACCTGTATATTTATCAAGAAACGCAAATACTTAACAAAAATAAAAATTACTGCTCACAGTACAAAAGAGCAATTATGCAGATGTTTTACGTTTTGATAATATACAAGATGCTACACAAATACACAACACAATAAACAAGATCATTTCTAAAGAAAGTACAGTGAAATTCCCCTTCGCGGACACACCTCTTACACGAACACCTCCCTTAAACGGACAGTTTCTCATGGTCCCGACTGGCTCTCATATAATTTCCATTGTATAAACTCTTTCTTGGACGGACATTCTCTTGAACGGACGCGGACACGAGAAAATGTTCTCTTAACCGGACAAAAAATAAAATAAAAAAACGCCTTATCTCATTTTTATATCGAGAGTATTGCTATTGCATTTCTCAATCAATCATATTAAATTCTAAAATAGGTAAAAAAAGCGAGATTACCAATGGGTTTGTCGTGACAGAAACGCAAAAAACTTATTTTTTTTAGGTCCGCTAATACGATGTAAAGCAAGAGAAATAGCCGCTTCTTTGGGACATTCTACATTCAGTGCTTCTTCTGGTTGACTCAATAAATTTAGAATCCGCTACAATATAAGTTTTAAAGCGATTTCGGGAGAAGGAGCTTCGGTTAGTGCTGAAGATGTTTCATCGTTTAAAAAAAAAATGTCCTTCTTTGATTAAGGGATATTCACCGAGACATCTATAATGCCGATGAGACAGGCCTGTATTTTAGGGCTCTACCCGACAAAACGCTCACATTAAAGAAGGAAACATGTGTTAGGGGTAAGTATCCCAAAGCGAGGTTTACAATTTTGCATTGTGCAAATATGGCGGGTGAAAAAGAAAAACTCCTAGTCATTGGTAGGGCAGCTAAACCCAGAGCTTCTAAAAACGTTAGTATAAATAACCTGCCTGTAACATGGAAATACAATAAGAAAGCTTGGATGACAGGACAAATTATGACAGAGTGGTTGCAAGACCTAGATTGGAAACTGGCTAAAGAAAAAAGAAACATTTTGTTATTTTTAGACAATGCGGGATCTCATCCGAAAGACGTTCGCTTAAATAATATAAAAATTTTAAAACTTATTACCGAAGTCTAATACTCAAACATCTGCTAGTAGACATTAAAAGTGCTGGTACAGCTTTTGAGTTAATAAAGAAAATTACACCACTGGATGCAGTTTATTTGGCAAAAACCGCTTGGGACCAAGTAACCAAAAAGACAGTTCAAAATTGCTTCCGCAAAGCAGGATTTAATCATGTAAATATGCAAAATGAAGGCCAGTTAACTGAGGCCCATACATCTGACCTAGAAGACGATTTGCCTTTTAGTGTACTTTCAGATATCCTCAAAAATAAGAATTTATTGAAATTGACGGATAATGAAAACCTTAATGATTTTTTGAACGTAGATGAAGATTTGTATGTTGAAGATCCAGATTCAGAACAAGAAATTGCAAATCCAGTTGAAATACAAGAACTTTCGGAAGATTCTGATGTCGATAAGGTTCCAGTGCCAACAGAAGCTATCCCAAATTATGGTAAAACTATTACCCTGACAAAGCAGCTCAAAAGTTTTGTCGAAAATCACGGAGATACAGTCTTTGGGGGTTCTTTCTAAATTAGAAATACGATTTCAAGACGCCATTTTAAAGAAAAAGAGAAGACAAACAACAATATATGAATTTTTGCGTCCTTAAAGTGACTATTCATTTCATTGTTTTGTATTACATACTACATCTATGTATCTATGTGCATTATTATACTTTGTATGTATATATCTAAAGGAAATAAACTTTTTTTTCTTAAGTTTAAAGTTTCTTATTTATTTTAAAAACATTTATATGCATATACGATTTAAATGTCCCAGTTTCTTTAATATATTCATTTTTCGTTAAAATACGATTTTTGTTGTATCTACTACATATTTCTTTTATGCGGGCACCCCTCCTGAACGGACATCATCAGTTGGTCCCGTTGGTGTCCGTTCAAGGGAGATTTCACTGTATTTATATGAGGTGTACATCGACATTTTCAAAACGATAGTGGGTAATTATGTAGATCAAAAAGCTTATTATCTAATTACCTTGTTTTTGATTTTGTAATTTTATTAGAAAAAAAAATTAAATAATAAAGGCAGAAACCGATCTATCATCTCACCTAGTAATCCTGAAGATGGTCCTAATTCATTTTCCATTAACATTAACGACACCTCACTATCCAAGTCACCACAGTTAGAATCGCAATCTGTAGTTTCTGGGGAGAGCGTAAAGTTCCTACTATGGCCAACTTGTAAACCGACCTCTGTATCACCTAGATCGCCGCTTGAACCAGTACCAATTGATAAATCCAAGAAATTATTTTCGTGTTCTGTAACGTCATGTTCCTAAAACGTTTATATGTTACCAATAATAAATATAGAGCTCGTTCTTTTCCAATCTACCATACCGGAAGTCCTAGTAAATTGGTGTTATTTATGTGTTTCCTTGGTGAATCGACTCGTATACAAAAATCGGATTGTTCTTGTCGTCCTTTGGCTAATCTCTGGCCCACGTATGAGTTTCCGGAATCGCTAGCTTGTCTACGTAGTTCATATTCTAGATCCTGGAACTCTGCTTCTAATTGGTTCTCTTCTTCCGGCGGGGGACATTTGAAGAATTCCTCAAGTACCTTCCGCGTTTCAGAAAATTCGTATAGGTAATCAAACGTTGATGTAGTCGTAGCAGTTGTAGTAGGGTGCGGAGAATTAGGACTACTTATCTGGAAATTGATTTTAGTATTCGTTAGCAATGATCAATCTTAATTTCGACGCACTTACATTATAAGTTGTGTTTTCTGTTGATTGTGTCGTTTCAATATCACTTGGTGAACATATAACCCTTTGCGGAAAACCAGGCCTTGGCGGATAAACGCTGGGTGAAGCAAGTAAGCTTTGTGCACTTGGTAGTTGTGGATGAGAACAATTAGAATCTACTTGTCTAGGTCCATATCGTCTGGGCGACCCTTCATAAACAGCAATTGGTAGATTACCAATTACCTTAGTCACCCTCTCCGGGTCATTATCAACCGAACTGTACATATTCGTAGAGGCAGTGTGATTATACGGTGGTGCTTCCTTAGGGCATTCCTCTTCTAATCTCTTATCATCGTGCCAAGTGTCATCAATATCGTCGAAAACAACTACTTCACCTGGCATAGTCATCTTAGAAACGGGACTCATAACTTTCGGCTCATTCTCGGTCGATATGACGTGTTGATCGCCCTGGTGGTGGGTTACCGAGCAGACTTCAGAGGAGAAGACTGTCTCAGTAAATTCACGCGAATTCTTTAACTTCTTTGATTCATTACAACCCCCGCGCAACTCCCATACGCCTTGAACAGGTGATTTCTGGTTCTTCTTCTTATCTGGATCGTCACTAATCGCATTTCTAGACTTTCGCACCGCTTTACTTCTACTTTGGGAGTAAATTTCGCGTCCTCCAGCAATCTCTATAATTCTAGAAAAGTTCGAAAAGGAATACAAGCGCGTCTGGGAGCTCGATTTTCGGAATTCAATACGCAAGTGCAGAAGTATATTGCTTTAAGTAATAGCAGTAAAATCAAGCTTATGAATCGGTTTTTTCTTTGACGTAGGTGTCAGGCATGCAGCTATTTTGATTAATTATCGATATACAGAGTGATTTTAATAGACTGACGATAGATTAAATTTCCTACCGTCATTTGTCTGTTTTAGGATGCCGGAGATGAATCGTAGACTTATTGTCTTATATATTGTCATACCCTACAAAGTGTTTACTAAACTCAATGATAAAATTATCGAACGATTCGAAGGTAAATACCGATAATTTTAACAGAAGTGACTGCTGATGACGTTAGGCGCAAGTACTCAAAAATCTATTCATTGTTCAGTAGTGCAAAAAAGCATTGGTGAAACATTTACACATCCATCCGTATAGAACAACCATAATACGTCAATTACTGTCAATGGTTTGATGAAAATCTTCACAATGATGATATTTTAGATCCGACATTCAGAAGACGTCTGATTTCATTTGTTAGGTCAAAATTACAGAATATGGACTACAGAAAACTCATATAATTTTGTTGTGAAACTGCTTTACATCCACAAAATATCTGGGTCAGGGTAGCAATGTCTATGTTTAGACACCGCATAATTGGTCCAATACTTTTTCATAAAGATATCATTGCGGAAAGATATTGCACTTAAATTTTGGAAGTGTTAATAAACCAGTTAAATTACGATGAACTGGAATGGGGTTATTTTCAACAAGATGGAACACCACCTCACATAGCTCAACACATTGGAATATCTAGAACAATATTTTGGTGACAGAGTTATTAGTAGAGATCGGTGGTCTTTAGATTTTTATCCATTTGTGTACTTAAAAAATAACATTCGTCAAAACCGACTTCACAACTTGGAAGAATTGCAAGCAGCCATAAAGCAAGAAATCCATAATATCTATCAAAACCAATTATAGAGACTATTTGGCAATATTAAGACACGAGTTAATTTATGTTTGGAGTATAGTGGTAGTCACTTCGAACATGTATTATAATGGAAAATCTGTAGTTGTTTTATTGTAATAAAATTTAGAAAAAAATAAATTGTTTTACTTTAAATATGTTGTGCTCAATTTTAAATATTTTAATTCTATTTTTTATGATATTTACATTAACTTTCTGTATAAAAAATCAATATAAAATTGTTTTTTGAAGATTTTTTATTAATATTTTATCATCCCTTCAAACTCTATTTGAGAACCTACTGGTAAGGAGCTCAAAACCAAAATTTTATTTAAAATCACTCTATACACGGTCTATATAAAACCAGCTACAAACTCTTAAGAATGGTAGAGGATTATAAAATAAGGACTTTTCTTCAATATTATCGCTGTGAAAACAAATTCCTACAATAAATTAAATAATCAATTCCTATTGTATCTGTGGATTGCATAGTGTTTTATTGGTAACTTGTAAATCAACTTCATATTTTAAAGTGATGAAATAGACATCCTGTGTAGTAATAATTCAATGTTTTTTAAATTAAGTAAGAGATCTTTTTCAATTTCTTTATAATTCTCTACTATCACTAAAAATATGTCGATGGTTTTCACGTACGAGGTAAGCGCAATGAATTCTCGGCCTGACATGCTTATACAGGTTCAAGCGTCTTCAAACTCCTTCACGACATGCATACACAAACACGAGGTCTACGCTATAAATATGACGGTTCGAAGAGTAGTAGTTTTTAGTAGCCACCAACATGACTAGCGAGGGGGCAAAAGAAGGGGATACGCTTAATTACGTAAAACGACGTTTAGACGGCATTTACGATGATTCTCCTCCTTGGTATTTCATTGTAAAGAAGTGGGCAAAATGATTCCGTTTGGAGCAAGAATCGCTGGAAGATGCTGAACGGTCAGCAATTAAAGTGATAATGCCTCAACAAATTTCAATTACTGAAGATCTAATGCTAGAAGATCGTTGTTTGAAAGTGAAGGAATTAGCAGTGATAACAAACATCCGAAGCAAGTATTCGTCGAATTCTCCATGAGCGTTCTGGTATGAATAAAATTAGTGCTCCCCAACGTGAACGTCGAGTTAAACATGTATGGAGACGACCCAAAACCGATTGTGGAGTCCATTGTCGTAGGCGATGAAATAATTGCTCTGTTTTCGGATCCTCTATCGAAAAGGGAGTCCATGAAATGACGATGACCTGATGAACCTCGTCCCAGAAAGGCGAATGTCGTTCAATCAACGAAAAATGTTCGCGTAAAACGTCGTGGAAAATTGACAAAAGGAGTGCAATTACTGCACGACAATGCTCCCGTCCATACTGCCATCCGCGAATGTGGCTTTCAAGAGTTGAAACATCCACCGAAAAGACCAGATATGGCTCCTTGTGATTTTCATTTGTTTTTTAATTTAAAAAAAGACCTTAGGAAACGTCGTTTTAAGGACGACAGTGTGTTGCAAGCAGCTGTTATAGAACATTTTGATGGAAAAAGTTGAGATTATTTTTACAAGGGTATATTTTTATTATTATTTTGTTCCAAGTGTCTTTTTTTCTATATCAGGCCGAGAATTTATGGTGCCTACCTCGTACATTCTGTATTTAAGTTTATTTATCTGTGCCTTGACATCTACTTAGTTTAATTCTTGCAAACTACATATAAATAAACTGGATAATTTATTCCAAAACCTCAATAATAAAAACTGATGTTTCATATACGATTCATTTTAACCATTTCACTTTCCTTTGAAGATTCAATAAGAATCAGTCTATTTATATGTAAAAAAACTATTTATAGAAATAGCATTCAAATTGTTAGGTAGTTATTGAAGTAGTTACGTTCTAAATATTTAATAGCAACTGAAAAATATGTAAAATCAATGAGAATAATGCTTTAGTTATCGTAATACGAAGAGTTTACCTGAAAATAATACATAAGAAGCATTTTGAAACGTGTATATACAAGGTGCAATCGCAAAGTTGTAATATGTTTTTAATATTACACCTGATATATTTCTAAAAGTGGCTAGTGCAATGATGAAGAAAATGAAATGAAAGGAAACGAAACAAAAAACATAATCGCTGGCGACTTGATTTGTTTTTGTTTGTTTGGTAATCATGCTCAATTGAAGCATGTACCTTGAATCGCGCAGTTTGTAAGTTCCTCCCATTTGTTCATTATCAACAATTAAGTCGTCGTCATCGGTTGAATGTAGCT
The DNA here is from genome assembly GCA_023509865.1 of Trypoxylus dichotomus. Classification (NCBI taxonomy): domain Eukaryota; kingdom Metazoa; phylum Arthropoda; class Insecta; order Coleoptera; family Scarabaeidae; genus Trypoxylus; species Trypoxylus dichotomus. Next base: position 9,747,437 of record CM042083.1, on the reverse strand, counting down.
GAATGGTGTCCCTATTATCACTACAGGTACCATCACCCATCCATCTAGAGTAGTGAGCAAAATAGAAACAGAAAAAGCAAAAAGCAGATCGCAAATTTCGTTATTTCGACAAAATGTTCGAAAAGTGCTTATTTTAACAATACCTATCATCCCTGTCGTTACTCATGACAGCAATTGTTGAATTATCTGTGCGATCGTTATCATGATTATTAGAAGATACTATAGGATTTAAGTTAATATCGCTACGTGGTCGGCACTTGGGAAACAACTTGCTTATATGCTCTGGATTTTCACTTACGTCTACATTATCCAAAGGTAAAGTCAGGCTAGTCATTTCTGTATTATTGAAACGTCCAAAGCAAGCCCATCGCAATTTCTAAAACACAAAATTGTACATCTCCTATTAATAAAAGCTTTCTTAAACGACGAGCTTTTCTTCTAATTTAGACTTTCCTTTCTTTCAAAGATAACGTAAATAAATAATCAGGGTTACACAAATCATGTAAAGACAACATTTTCAAATTTAAAATTACGTTTAGAACCGTTACCCTTCTTCTATCTAGGCAAATTATTTTAGAAAATATCGTCTTTACCTTCAACAATACACAACAATCATGCTTATAAAATGGAAAATTAGTTTCTGATGTTACATTCTACTGTAGGAACATAGAATAATATCACACAACAATAGGAGCCCATAAACATATCACTAAACACATGGTGGATAAATACACACGTATGGGGGTATGGACAAAAATTAAGCAGCAATAGCGAGATTGGAAAATATAAACGTGTACCTTTATGTCAATTTTCTAATTATATATTCAACAACTTATGAAAAATCAATCAAAGTATAAATAGCTAATAGTACGGTTTAGAAACATGTTTTCTAATGTATAAATCTGCAAGTAATACAGATAATAATATTCATATTTTTAACACATAATCGTGTGAAAATAACATAGAAAATTCAGCTTATCAGAACTGAAACTAATCTATATCATTGTTTGTTTATTAAATCCAAACAAATAAAAAAAAAGAAAAAAAAACAACACAACGCGTGAACAAATTTGAGTCATTATAATTAAGTCTTGCAAATAAGAATTTCTTTTATAGAACACCTACTTATTTCCTGATATACATCAATCATTATATTTAGAAACGAAATATTCAGGATTCTTTCGTTAACAACGTTTTTTGTGTTTATAGGAACGTGTCAAAAATTTAATAACAAGGAAGACACATTAAGAAAGGGTAAAATTAACTACGATAAGGAAAATATTAAATAACATGCAAAGGGAACTTACTTATTTAAATCACTTTTTTGCAGGCATAGCAAAAAATAATAGAAACCTATGTACATATTTGATCGATATTGTAACATTTAATACATGTACAAGTTCAATCTATTTATGATCTTTTTTCTGAAGCCATCCTTTTGAGTCACAAAAAACGATGACGCATTGTTCTCAATATATTTTTTTCGAAGGAGGGTATTTAAAAACTTTTTTTTTCCACTAGACTTCGTCAAATTTAAATTGGAAAGTTTTTTTTTGTCACTTGCAACTTTCAATTTGAATTGCGAAAAACGATTGTATTAACCCTCTAAGAAGAATTGTATAACGTTAAAATAGCAGAGTAAACAATATTCAACTAGGACCACTTGTAAATTGAGGGGAGACCTAAAATCAATATATGCACGAACCACTTATCTAGAACACGTTCCAAAATTTTTCCCATTGATTCACAAAATGCAATATTTTTTTCTCGTAAATAATTCGAAATTCATCCTTTCGATATTATCGCGTATTAACGTTTGTTTTTCACGACTATTTGCTGAATTTCAGTGTTATGGTATTTAAAAGGTAACAAAATGTCTTGCGCCTGTCACTACAACACTTATTTATTAGATGGTGTTGAAATTATTGAACTTATGTCAACTAAAACTATTGCTCCAAATAACTATTTTCTTACTTTACCACTTCGATTACATAAAACAAGATAATCAATGTAAATATAGGCAATTATTTTGTAGGGCATTTAAAACAGAAGCATGAAACAAATAATTTTTTTTTTCGAAATGTCAAAATCGTAATATGTAACACCAGCTGTTGAAACATAATAAACAGAGTTTTTATGTTTTTTTTCTTTTTACTCTATTTATATATTAAGTAACAACCCGCGAGATAAATATTATTCAATTCCGTCAACGTACTGCAAATATACATGTGTAACATAAACATTCTATACCACTAACACACGATTTAAATGTCAGTTTAAGATATCACTAAGTCTCGGATAATATTAATAAGATATTACCTATTTTCGCGTGTACTTGTAGCCTAATCCACACAGGATAACACAATGTTTAAACCAAAAATGTTATTAGCTTTCTCAAACTTGAAGTATAACACTACAAAAACCTGACAAGAATGAATCAATACTGCCAACCTCACAGCGCGACAGTAACGTCAATAGCAAAACAGGTGGCTCAACTGAAAAAAAAATAAATTCAATTTTTGCAGCGCAATTCAAAATTCTCAGTTAAAAAGAAAATTAAAATTATTTTAAATACTTATAGTAAAAAAATTTTTATTTGTCAAAAAGCGTTATAATAGTGAATAGTTTAAATAATACAATTTAGTTTTGATTTCTATAAACACAAAAAAAGCAAAATAGCCTTTTTTAAGTGAATAACGCGTGATTTTCCATCGAATTTTTATTTATAGCCACTGTGTTGCATATATCCATTATGGAAAGATCAATTCTTATTCATTCTGTCTGTAATGGGGTACATTATCATTATTATTAACCTGAAATTATAAATCACTATAAATACTCATTAGGAAGCACATATTAAAATAAAAAAAATAAAAATTTGAGATAAAACGAAATCATTTATTACATTATATACATGATTTTAATCACAGATATGTAAAAAATAAAAAAAAAGTCAATTAGATAAAAAAAATTAAGAGTGGGTTGCTTTCATCATTGACTCTACTCTATTTGCTGTTTCCCTTACAACATCAGATAATTCCGGTAATTCAGGTAAATCTATAGTTATATGAGCTGATAAACGTTTATACACCGAGTTTCCATCGGGTTTCTTTCTACGGGATTCTTCATATTTCAATTGCTGCTTTAAAAAAATTGAATTCTTGAGATTATCTTGAATATTCTTAAAACTACTCTCTGCTTTATCCATAGCTTTTATAGCACTACAAAACAAACACGAGAAAACTCCAGAAACAGATAAAAGCAATGTAAATTACCTAACTGCATATTCCATATCGTAACATCTACCTTGAAGTTCTTGGTGTAATTTATTAACGTCAACTCGTCTATCTACCATAGGGTTAATTGCTTTACGGACATGTTCTTGCAATCTGTAAAATGCTAATGAAGGCTCGTTGGCAACAATGTGCATATTTTCTGATATTCTTTCCGTTGCTAAAAGGATAGAAATTAATACGTAATAATAAGAAATAGAAGCGTACTAAAGGGGCTCATACCTTTCTTCACTTTAACCTCTAAATCACTATCAGCGTTATAAGACATGATTTATTGTGGTTCTTGCTTTTAGCGCCCGAAATAGTGTAAATTTATCACATTTTCTTATTTATTTATTTGCAATTAATTCCTTCAAGTTTATCAGAAGATATAAACATTGACACCACCGCCATTTTTTTGACATAAATAATAAATTTAGATTTATGCATTTTAAAAATTAATAAAATGTATTATTAATTTCTATACTCTTATTTTTTGTTTTAATTAAGGGATTATAGTAATAAAACATCTAAATAAAATACTTTTAAATATAATTTACCGAAATTGCCATCAGCGACATCTATCCAAGAATACGAACGGTAAGAGCTTGCACAATATTATGTAAGATGACACCATGTGTATTTTCTCAGTAATTTGAGGGGGGAAGATTAGTACTGATCCCCCAGTGGTCATAGTATGAAGCAACACATTGACGCGGCAAATTCAAAATACCTTTCTCGTTGGAGAAACTAGAAATCCTTAATGTGCTTAATCCATAACAAGTGAATGTGGAATCTAATGAAGGAATAAGTAAAATTCGTTGCAAATAATTTTATATTTGTAATAACAGGAGTGCTATTAACACCACAGATTATGACGTTTTGTAATTAACAATAATATGATGCGTATAATTAACAGCAAGTTCTACGCAAGATCCAATGTATAATTTCTAAGGAAGCTGTCTGTCTTAAGTTAATATTAATGGGACATTACAAATTCAGAAACAAGCACACGAGACGAACCACGCAGTGGACGTCCAAAAACCGCTACTAACGATGAAATGGTCGACAGGATTAATAACGTCATGTCCGCCAATCGCCGATTGAAGCTGAAAAAGTTAGCAGAGACAATAGGCATCTCAGAAGAACGCGTTGACCATGTCCTATACGAAATTTTAGGTATGAAAAAGCTTTCGGCGAGATGGGTACCGCGTTTGCTCCCACCGAAGCAAAAATGAAATAGGGTGACCGTTTCACAGGAGTGCCTGGCCAGGATCCAACGCAATCCAAGGGATTTCTGCATGCGTTTCGTAACCCCAGATAAGACTTGGATCCACCATTACATACCGGAGACCAAGGAACAATCGAACAGTGAACCTTTTCCGGGCAAATCGGCTCCGAAGAAAGCAAAGACCGTTTCATTGGCCGGTAAGGTCATGGCGACCATTTTTTGGGATTCCCAAGGTGTGATCCTCATCGACTATCTGCCGAAGAGAAGGACAATCGCGGTGCAATACTACAGCGATTTATTTACCCGAATCGATACAGTATTGAAGGACAAACGCCCTCGTTTGCAGCGGAAAAAAGTGCTTTTCCACCACGACAATGCATCAGCTCATTCATCCCGCATCGTCGTATCATCCTCCATATTTACCGCACCTAGCTCCCAGTGACTTCTTCCTATTCCCAAACCTGAAAAATCACTGGGAGGAAAGAGATTTGCCTCAAATGAGGAGGTCATCGCCGTCACAGATGGCTGTTTTGCAGACCTCAAAACATCCTACTTTTTCGACGGCTTGAAGAGACCAGAGCATCATTTGGAAAAAGTGTATTGATCTTCGAGCACACTACATCGAAAAATAAAAATAAAAAACCACACCAATACCGTTCCTTTCTTGTCGATTCCGGAAACATTTCAGGTCGCCCTCATACAGCCAAGGTAAAGGCTAGGCATTTGGTGCTGCCACATAAAATCATGGTATGAACTAAAATGGTGTCCAATATTTCCAGATACAGTTGAATGCTCGTGTATTACGTTTATTAAAATTGTTTGAAGAAAAAGTAAGTTATTAAATTACTAAACCTATTTTAATTTTATAAAATTTTCAATATACCCTTTTGAACAATTGTAACTTGTTAATTAATTTATATATTTTTGTAACAATATACCAGCGACATACCTCTCAAATGGGAACATGCTGAACTAAAGCTTAAATATCATCAACAAATGTCACTTATTTTTGAAACGTGGCTGGTGCGTGGCTTGTTGAAATCACATTCTCTGATGAGATCGTGACAGACGTTCGATTAAACGAAACAGAATTTGGCTCCTAAACAGACTGAAGGTAATTTTATAACATAAACTTCTTTTGAAACATCTGAAAATTACTTAATTCTTCAATAATTTCTCTTTCAGATGAATATGAAGATAGTTTTCGCGTTATTTTTAACCGTAATATCGGTTAATTGCCATACAGAAGAAGATCCTGGACCAAGATTGTTAGTTTCCAAACAGATATTGAATAGATATCTTGTGGAATCGATGGATATTATAGTAAAGTACACAATATTTAATGTTGGAAATTCAGCTGCAATCGATGTGAAATTGGTGGATAATGGTTTCCATCCAGAAGCTTTTAAACTAATTGGTGGTCAACTTGGCGCTTTAATTAATAGAATCCCTCCACAAACAAATATCACCCATGTAGTCGTGGTTAGGCCACAAACTTATGGATATTATAACTTCTCAAGTGCAGAAATAACATACAAAGTGTCAGATGATGCTAGAGTAGTAAGTAAAGCTTGCAAATTCACTTTGTATCATTTTAAAATTTCCTGTCTCTTTCCAGGAGCAATATTCTTACAGTAGTGAACCTGGTGAAGGTGCAATTATCGCGTTTAAGGACTATGACAAAAAATTCTCATCCCATGTGTTGGATTGGCTTGCATTTGCAATTATGACCTTACCATCGCTAGCAATCCCCTTTGGACTCTGGTTTAAAAGCAAGAATAAATATGAAAAATTAGTGAAATCATCGAAAAAAGTTCATTAAACAGTTGTAACAGTGCATTTAGTATTGAAAGGAAAGACTAATTGAACAGAATCAATCTGGGAGTTGTGTTAAATTTGTTGTCACATCTTTAATTTATGTTGTTGCCGTTTTTTCATTTCATAAGCGAATTTCCACACTATAAAGACTATGTTATTGTATTTTGTACAGTAAAATAAACTTTTTCTAAAAAAAAAAAAATTGGTATTTGTTTTACTATCTAATTTTATAATTTAAATCGCGAAAAAATATATTCCTTCATGATATTTTAATCGAAAAAGAGAGTTGGTTTTAAATTTCGGCTTATTTATTCCAACATTACTGGCAATATACCTGTAAAAATTAATAGAGTTATAGGACACACCAAGCAACAGTGTTGAATGAGTTGCATATACATCAGGTTATTTAATAGAGGGTAGCCATTTTGAAGGTTGTGATGTCAAAAGTTTACATTTTCCTGTTTTAATATTTGTTTGTTAACATACAACATGATTTTGCGAATATATTTATATTATCAATCTTTGAATCCAATTCTAATAACAAAATACCATGGCAATTCTACTGCTTAAAATTTTCCACTTTTTCAAAATAGCTTCCTATTATTGAGAGCTATTTTCAAATTCCAAACTTATTTTTACCAATTAAATAGATGATGCAAAGTTGTAAATTATTTATTTTCTACTTCAATTCCGTAAAGTTAAATGAGAAAGTAGATATCACGAGAGATATTCACGTTCTCTCTTGATATTGTTAATTGGGTAGACTGATAAGATGATAAATTAATTTCTTTTTTGTACAGAGATATTGTGGTTGATAGAAGGAAGTCGCTGAGATATGATATGGTAAAAACAGTAAGGACTGCTTAATAAAAAAGGAATGAACCCGGAAGTCTTAATCAGTATCAACTAATGCCGCATCCGCAAACAGAAAAAATCACAAACACTATCAAACATTGTATTGACCATTTACTTCAAGTCGTAAAATAGGTTGCCTATGTGCAAGGTTGAAATATTGATTAGAATTAAATATGTATTATTATGAATTACCTAGTTTAAATTGTAAACTAATTAAGAAATGGGTATCATGCTTAAAACGAACTGTAAAAATATATTTGTACTCCACCAAAATATTTTGAATAGGAAATTATTATACCCAGGCGTATTTTGTATACTCATGTCAAAATATAGAGATAGTGAAATATAAAACAAAATTTGATAAAGATATTCATAGAAAAGAAGCTTTGATATAACGCAATTATCATTATTTAATATTGTACACTTGAATTTCAATATCAATTTTTCTCCTAAATTTTGAACTTGGGCGTGGACTTTTAAAAGTGTTGCTTCTAGCTATTAGTCGGGTTGCTATCTCCTCAAAAAATATAAATATAGACTTTCATATTAAAATTTCCCTGCAAAAAAAAAAGAATCGTGGAAAGTTATAGCTATAACGAAATAGATAGCAACAATCTATGATAAACTGATTGAGTAATCATCGTGTGATTTTAATCAGTGGCGGTACGTACAGGAAATATTTATTATAGAACATCTTTTCAATGAACAAACACCCATGTAAATACACACAATATAACCGAGATTAGTTATATAAATTCAATTATCATAATTTAGTTTCTCTACTAGATACAGGAGTGATTAAGATAGAACAGTCAAAATACCGTGATGTGATAAAGTAATACTTTTATGTTTGGTATTTACGAGTGGAGACATTGATTAAAGTCCTGTAATCTTTCTAATACAAAAGGAAATAAATTAGAAAGGTAAATAAGTGCCAGTACATCTTTTAAAATTAGCGTTGAGGATGAGACGGTATTAACACGTTTTAGCAACAAATCGAGATCACATGAACACAATTACGTGTTTTCGTTTAAATTATCTTATGTAGAATATTGTTTAATTAATTGCAGGTATATTCATTTTTATTCTCCCTTTTTTTGTAAAATACAGATATTAATGAATTAAATGGGCGTTGAAAATAGAATAGAAATAAATAAATTGCATATTTTGTAATAAAAATAAATTATTGATTAGAGCCTCGTAATGTTTGTGAAACTTTCTATTGTAAGTTTTTAAGGTTATGAGTTTCGTAAACTCATCTATTGGTGATTCTTTAAAAGAAATGAGATTATTTGAATATTCCACGGTCATTGATTAGGGAAAATTGTTTATTTTTATTGGAAATTCGCTCTTTTGCAAAGAACGAAGTAAGATGATAAAGCTTATTTGGACTTTTATTGACAACTACATTTTTTGGTGGAAGTGCATTTTAGATGAGTGCGTTCTTCAGTACGGTCCTGTAGTAGTGAAGAACTCGTACTGATCGCAACAAAATATTTAAAACGATCTAAGTTAAACGGGTTTATTGTTAATTGTATATGAATTGTCTAATGAATAAAAATTCTCTATATATTCGGTAAATATATTTATTTAAAGTGAAATATAGGCAATGTATAATAACGGAACAGCTGTCATTTTGTGATAACCGGCCCATGTGAAATATTTGGATATTATATTCATATAGTGTGACAACCTGACTTTAAAAATTTATTTTAAAACTTTTGAACATAGAACGAATCGAAATTATTTTCCGGAAAATAAAACAAACACGTAAGATATAATTGAATTTGTTCCATTTAAAATTGTTTAGTTTTTGTGAACATGTTTTGTTTATAAAAACCCAGTACTCTATTCATGTTATAGCCTTCCTCTTGCAGTAAAACACGAGATTTTTTCTATTAAAACAATATGCCTATTACTACTATTGTAATTTTAACTGTAGGATAAATGATTTTTCTTTTTCACTTTACAGAATAAAAATGTCCCATGAGACACTTCCTTCACTAAACTCTCATCGAGGTGAGCCCTGGTCAGATTGGTTGCACGTAATAGAAAATATTGGAGACCCACGTATGTATATTTTGAAATGTACATCATCTATTCCTATGGTATTGATAGGATATAAAATTTTAGTTATACCACAAGTAGGCAGCAAAAATGCCCATACGAGTGTTAGTTTGTTACCTAGGAAAGACATATTATTATTTGGGACGTACCCTAAAATGGATGTGAGAGTTATATGCCAATGCGAGAAATGTAGTAAAGTGATGATGCCATCAGCTTTCGTTTCACATAGCAAAGAGAAACATGGACCTGATCAAGTGCATAATGTACAGATTATCCCTCCAGGAACTAGTTTATTAAAGAAGAACAAATATTCACATTCAAAAAATAAAAAGAAAACTATACTACCACCACCAGTGCCTCCACCACCTTTATTTCCGGTAAGTTTTTACACTGTTTCTATATCTGTTTTTTTTATTTTCTTTGTGTTAGCTAAGAGAAATTGCTTAAAAAGCATATTTCAATTGAAATTAAAATAAGTCATCATTGATCTAAATAAAAGTTTCATAAAATTTTTCTATGTGAAAAATTTCTTATACATTTCAATATAACAAACATAATTTCTCTAATATTGATTCATTACCAACAAAGAAACATATTTATTCTATGATCTGAATATCTATATCTGCCAAGATCCTTGAATTTATTACACTATGTTTGGTAGTATTGATTTTCCAAAAAAATTATTTCTATGAAGGCATTCCTACAGGTTTAGAGGAAAATTAGATGCCTATTTTTACATTTTCCCATTAGATATTGATAACAAAAAAAACGTGATTTTTTTTATCATGAACCACTAATCCTCTTCTTACGTTAATTACTGCCTGATGAGATCAGGGTATTATGTATATTAATTTTATTGTACCGTAAATTATTCACGTTATTCAAAATTATCAGAAAATATTATTCCTTTAAAGTTGTTGCTGTAGATCATAGGCTGTTAACAGGAGAATATCTCTAGAAAGAGTTATTTGATTTATAGTTAAATTGTTTTAGTATATAGCGTTGTTTAAAGGAAAAATGTACGAATATTTTTACAATTAAAAGCACCTTTGGAATTAATTTGCTTATAATGAGGTTTTAAAGTTCACCCTTGAATACCTGAATATGTTGAAAACAAATTAACATGTTAGTAATAAATAATTCCACATTTCCTTAACTCGTGATTTTATTTTCCCAAAAGGATGTAGTCCTTTTACAAATTAATAAAGCTGTTAGCAACTAGTCATTATTTTCGTAATAGTTGAAAATGAAACGAAAACATGACTTTATTTGCTTTATTTCGACCTTCTGAATATACCCTCGAAGTATTTACCTATAGTCTTAAATCACCCTGTATAATAAAATTTTTCGCAATTTTTTTTACGTCGAAAATAATACTTTAGAATATTGATTGCCACGCCTACGATGAAGCAAATTTTAATATGCGTGCATATTTCCTGTAAACACGCTGTATATATGCTTTTTAAAATTATTCATATTGTAGTAAATTTAGTTTTCTTTGAGGAAAAATTTTTGCATAGTTTCAAGTTGCTTCTCTTTTCATTCCAGGAAACACCTAAAAAGTACGTTTTTAAGTACCACGTTCGGATTGAAGTCTTGTAGATACGGTAAGAAATACAACTTTAGTTAAATCAAATAAAATGTACATCAGTATGAGTTACTTTAGTGGTGCAGATAAGTAAATACACAGGTTCTAGATATCATTTTTTTTGTTGACGTCAAAATAATTAAATAGGTTGAAAATTAATTTTCCTTCATATTGATGTAAATCATTATTGAAACTGTTTAGAAATTATATTTCGTATCATAAGATAACTGTTTCTTATGTTTAGATAAATGTCGTTAGATACTTCTGTTAATAAACAATATGATGTAGATAACATGGCTATAACGAAAGGTAAATCGAATCGACTTTGATAAGCTAGGGTTCTCATGTTTCACGCAGAAGTTCGTTCGACTGAAAAGTACTACCAGAGACACACAAAGCGTGCGGAAAATATGTGAACTAAATAAAGTATTCCTAAAATTTCTACACCCCACCACAGGTGTGACCGTTTGCAAATTGCATTCTTTTAGATGTTTGCTTGTATGTTTGTCGTATGTGTTTTATATGTTTATACACCACTTACTAAATTTACCAGACTTTTGGTGCTTTCTTTCGTTATTAGTTGATCATTTATTTTTGCGTGGATTGTCGTTCAATTCGAGGGCATTTCCCCCAAAAAGCGGTATGTATCCTGTATATACATTTCGCTTTTCCATACTTTTTATTATTTTTGATATCTAGAAACAACTTTGCGATGTACATTTTGTTTTATTTCGACAAATTTTGTATTTCTTACTATTTACAAAGACGTTTAAATTGAGTTGTACGAAAAAAAAGTAGTTTCGTAATTTTTTTTATCGCCTTATTTTACTTTTATTTTTTTTTTCTTTCCTTCCTTCAAACTTTCATCTTAGACTATCGGAAGAAATTAATATTTTCGAACACTCGATCAAAGCATGTTACCGGTAAAACGCGAAATTATTTTATGTGGATATTTGTAGATTTTATTATTCGATGTGATATGGTAGCTGTAACGCTTTCTTGCGTAACTTTCCACGTAATTTGATACCTGCATGTTAATGTTGTATCAAAGAGACGATTACGTCTTACCTTTTGAGCTTTTTAACTTAGAAATTGCGTTAATGGAATGAGTTAGCATGACATTGCCGATTCTTTACATTGACAATATTTTCGGTTTTATTTTATTTTATTTTTTTAATTGAGAAGTAAGCATGTAATTTAATTGGCGAGAAGCTCAAAAGATTTTTATTTCTGTTTCTAATTTTAGATCTTCTTTCCTCCTATAAACACTTCTCTATTTATTTTACGATTTTAGTTAAGTTATCATTAGTTTCGGCTAAGTGGGGCAAGTTACACTGCAGTGCAGAGAACAACGTAGAGGAGCCGAGAGCCCGTATCAAGGAGTGTGTTCAGTAACGTTTACGTACTCGCATCGTTTATGATCGTAGCCTTCATGAATGAACATAGGCGATGCGGAAGCAGGAATGTTTGCACATAGAATAATGATAAAAGATATATTATGTAACGTGCTGAAACAGTTACTGTTTTAAGAAGTTTCCACGAAATCACAATCTGGGTGGCATTTATTAAATATTAGAATCATTAAACATGTTTCCACTCTTGTTTCAATCAAATGAGTACTGTCTTAGTATAAGAAAATCTGAATCCTTTTCAATAACACTTTCAAATTTTCGTATTACATTTTCATTTTCTTCACCTTTCGCCGTACATGCGTGTGAATGAACATCATCCACAAACGACTTCGAATCATTTTGTAATTTTTCGATTCCCTTCGCTAGTTTATAGTAGTTCTTGCGAATACTTTCTAAATCACATTTTATCTAACTTGAAACGTTTTCTGGCTTTTCTTGATAGCTTTGGCGTGTCTCGGATCGAATTGTAAAATTACCTTCTTTACATCATCAAAATGTTCGCAGTAGTAGTAAAACTCAGCCGTTAACCATGTTCCCCAACGCGTAGTAATCGGCTGTGGTGGTGGTTCAGGCACTTTGGGACACAGTTCCTGAAATCTTTTTTGTACGCTTTGGGGACCTTAGAAATACTGCCTTCGTATGAGCTATTAAAGCATTTAATCGTGGATAACATTTAAGGATCAATTGCACCACAAGATTTAAAGGATGGGTTTTATATGTTACATGTAACAGATTGGCTTAAGGAAATAATGTTATCGGCACCGTCACTCACAAACGTTAAATGTTGGGTTGTTGAGACTTAAAATTTGTTCAATGCTCTCAACACCACCTTTAAAATTTCACATTCACCACAGAATGTTTTTGTCGATCGGTTATTTCGTCCACACATAACCACTATTCTTTATCTTCCAATTCTACTTTAATTCTTCTTTCAACATAGTCACGAACAGATGGCATAAAGTTTCTTAACAATGTCCGACTTGGTAATGTATAATTCGAATACTTGCTCCAGAAGAAGACAAATGCTTGTTGGTCTAGTAAAGTGAACTATATGTATCGTTTTCCACGGACTGCAGTACAGTGTCTTATACTTTCTAGGTGGCGTTCACACTTCCACCAGCTGGTACACGTCAAATAGTTGTCGTACTTAACACATTTCTATCGCCTTCGTATTCTAAGTCCGGCATACTCGCTATAACATTTTCTAGTTTATTCGTTTCTGAAACGAACCTAAATGCGATATTTTTTATGTATGTGTGTACTGACAAGCACTGTATTGAAGCTTGTCTCTCTTTGCCGAGACTAGTTATTATTGTTTCTCTCAAGTTTGCGCAACAAAAAACTATTACTAAATAAGTTAAGTAGTTATTTTCGATTGTTATTAGAAGCAAATTACGCCTCCGTGTTCGCCAATCTCAGCAAACGCGTCGACAGCCGAGCTACCGCCGCCAATTTTGCACGCCGTACAAACTTCGAAGTCTCTCACCACACCGCCGTCCCCTACGCACACTACGACCAACCACTCGAGCAGCAACCATAGCAGCTCTGGCGGCAGCAGCAGCTCGAGCAGACATAAGAAATCGAAGAAGAGCTACAAGAAGATAAGGGAATATGATCCAGATAAACATTGCGGCGTCGTCGAAGGGCACAAGGGTCCGTGCATGAGATCTATTACGTGTTCGAATCATATGGTAAAGAGTTCAACTTCAACCGTCACTAACCCCTTAGTTCCTCTAGCGGAGATTCACTATATTATCGATGGAATTGAAATTTTCAGGTACATTTGAGAAAAGCAGTCCAAGGTCGTAGCAAAGATTTCCACCAACTTATCGCTGAACATAAGGCTACCAAGGAAAAAGAGACCGTCAAAATGAATCCACCGGGACTATCCATGCCTACACTTGACACAGTTGATACCCCACTTACCTCATCAGGTCCAACGTTTAGAAGTATTAGTACATCTTTTGTGGTATGTATTTAAAATATTCATTTGTTTTTTAATCCACACATAAAAATGTAAGATATATTACAATTCTAAATCTCTTGATAATATTCAAATGCCAAATTCAAATTATGTATTTATTATTATTATTATGATTTGACTTTATTGAATACCATTTTGTATTTTCTTCTGTAAATTTTATCTTATCTACGTTACTATTTATAACTTAAATGTAGAATGAATTATAATAGTCACCGAATATTAAGATTACCTCAATTTTACTTTGCATGGTTCATGTATAAGCCACAGTATCATGAAACAGGAAGAAGAAAAGCTATGACAATTGCTAGAGTGACTAGAAAATGAATCGAACACCAGCTTCACTTGAAACGAATAACGCATGTCTAGCGATATACCCTGTCGCCTCCCAGTAATACAGAATGAGCGCTTCTTCATTGAATCGATTCAAATTGAAGAGATCGATATGAGGATAGGATTTTGTAGTTGTAAACAAGGGCAGAGCATACCGTTAGACAGAGCTAATATACTGACACCCAATCGCCCTGCAGAATAGCATGCGTATCTCTCGACTTTGTTAACTTATAGAAATCTCATTTCATCCTCGTCTTACTCACAATTACGACCATTGACACGTCATGGTATGCATAAACTGACCATTAACTTAATGAAAATAGAGTACATGAGAATCAGGGAAGACCTACAGGCGGATATGGACTTACAAATTAATAACACCATTTTGAACTGCAGGGAATACAAATATCTGGGTTGCATGATATCACAATGGAAGCTATAGAATATAGACTGCAGCGAGGTAGAACATCCATTCGACTCTTGAATTCATTACTGTCATCAAATAATATAAAGACGTATTTAGAAGGCTATAGTAGAACCAATTATCGTCGTATCGCTCAGAATGTTGGCAACTGATAATGAAAGAGAAGAGAGCTATAGAATCTACTGAAATGGACAATCCACGAAGAGCATGCCAAATATCAAGAATGGAGCATATTCCGAATCAGGAAATAAGAAAAAAAACGGAGAGAGTTTGGACAAGTCTGAATGAAATAGAAACTAGACAAGGATTTGGAACGGTCATGGCTGCAATATGTACCACCTAATCTAAGGAAGAGAGGACGACCTCCTAGAACATGGAAGCAAGGATAGGGCAATATGAGAAAATGACTGAAGGGACAGAGAAGGATGGAAGTCGAAATGCTGGAAACTCTAAAAACGTGTACATCATCGCCAGTGGTGGCGAACCAGAAAATAAATGCTAGTTGTCTGTTTGAATGTTCTCGAAGTGTCTCCAAAATAGGTCATCTGGCAACGATTCCTCTACAAAATCAAAGAACTTTTACTGCCGACTGGTGTACAACTATTTGTTTGCCGCAAGTCATCGCAGAGCCTTGAAAACCCAACCCCAAACGACAATACAAGTTCAATTTTTAATTTTAACGCAACAAAAATTATCGATTACTTTAAAAGGCTAAATATCCACGAATAAATAAATAAATCGTTTAATATTCAAAAGATAGTGTAATTCCGAATTTGTTCCAGCAGTTCGCTCCTGTTTCGCAGATTTTCTCAACAGCAGCGTCAACAGCCTTGGTGAGACCAGACTTTGATATGCTGACTGAGCCGTTGCATGTTCGAGTGGATTCTCCTGTTCTTGAAAATAGCAATTCTCAGGGAATTTTAAATACTCCGCCTTCAGTTATGTATATGCCTATGAGTCCAGTAGCTGTAGTAAGTCCTATACAGGTAAGAAATATTTATTAGCTTAAGGAAGTAAGTATTTATTTGAGATGAGTTTTATTATGATTATAGTTCGTACAATTGGGAGGATCCATATTGCGTGTAGCGTCCACCCAGTCAGTTCTAAGTCCACCATTAGCAACGCAACCGATTGTCGTGACAATACCTGTACAAAGCAACAACGCAACAATGTATACAACACATCCCAAACCATTAATTATGTCGACATGCTCAACGAGGAAAGTAGGCGGCACTTTCGTCCTGCAAAATCAGCGTATAGATCGTCAAAGAAGCGAAATACAGATAGCAGCGAACACGAGGCGTTCAATAACGAATTCGTGCTCATTGATGAACTCCCACCATCATAAACCAAACATTTTGAAGAATTCAATCAGAACTAATAGTCTTAATAAAGTAAGTACTGTAAAACGTCAAGCTAGCGATAAAATAGTTAACGATAATAAGCATATACGACTAAACGATGTCAACGGATTTATTATACACGCAGACGTAAATGAGGTATCTGATGCACCGCAAACGAATAATTCCATACATGAGAAAGTTAGTTTTATTAATATGAAGTAAAATAATAATGACTAAAAGCATAGAGCTTGTTTTTTTTTTACAAAATCCCCATGGAATTGAAAATAAATAGCTGGTCTATTAGAGACTACATTAATAAAAAGAAAAATGAGCTCTATCGATTATATTTCCGGGAAACTTAAATATGTGTATATGATAATAATAATAATAATAATAACGATGATAATAATAATAATAATGAGAGAAAGTATCCTTGGTTAAAATTAATTGATTAATTAAAACCGGTTTTAAAGACTTAATATTCTTATGTACTGCCAATCACCACAGTATTTTCTAATATGTTTCCAAACTATAAGTTTATTATACAGGATGACTCAAAAATATAGGATAAGCTAATAATATGACAGCTATAATACCATATGATCTAAAAAGTGTTTTAAATTTAGAGATAGACTAATAGTATATTAAGGTTTTTAGCAATAGCGTTTTCACCTTAACAGTGCCTGCACGTCATGGATCAAATTTGTATGAAATTTGTCAAATTGACGTGAGATATATACAAAATTAAATGATGGAATATCCATAAAGATGTTAATTTGCGTAATAAAAGGATTTTTTTTTCTCGTATATTTTTAAGTAAAATTTACCTCATCTATGTAGAACTCTATTAATTTGACATGTAATTAGGGTTGGCCGAATCTTCGCCACGTCGGAACCGATACGAAAATTAAGATTCACAGCAGCGAAACCGAGACAGATTAGATCAACGAACTTAATTTTCGTATCGGTCGTGCGTGCGAGTAAGTGCGGATCTGCTAAGCCGAAGATTTGGTCAACCCTACTATGTAATACAATAAGTAAGTGTAATAGGATATAAAAATACATTGTTATGGAAGAAGTATTCAAATATGTGAAATACAAATTCAGCGCTATCAATGAAAGTAGAATAGAAAACTTTTCGTTCCTCAGCGGTTTTTATAAAAGGAATATTACTTTTAAATTAATCACAGACTTTGTATCCGAATTTCACGTAAAATAAAAATCCTCCCCGAAGAAGAATTAGAAATATTTAGTCTTTTGGTCTTATATTGAGTGATATATTTTTATATATTACTAAAAAGAACATTTAGTCAAATTCATTTATACTTTGCTTCTTATTTAATTTAAAACTGATTACAAAATGGCAGTAGTCACAACATAAAAAATAAAAATGCGTGTAATTCGCACATTCACATGAAAGAACATAAGCGTATTATGTGTGAAACTACACTGATGATCAAAGTTGTCATTATTTTGTAAAAGTTGGAATTAAAAATATATAGCATGTAAGAATCGATTAGAGAAGGTAAACCAAATGAAGACATATTTGTAACTGTGACTATTCATATTAAGAAATGTGCATCACCGTAATAGATATTTCATAGACCAAGGAGAAGTACCTACACACGATGGTTGCCCGTAAAATAAGCATCCCGATGATTTTTCACAATGAAAAACATAAATAATCTCTCAGACTTTCACGGCAGTTCGTTAAAATCGTAACGGTTTTCGGGTTCCGCCATGTCACTTGGATTTTTATCTCTTTTTATTTAGGAAACTTAAATAAATGACAATAATTGCCTTAGCTCCGGTGCTCCGCCAGAGGTACTACACCGGATGTCCTCGACTTAACAAAACAATGAACGCAAATCTAGCTAACTAAATCTATGCTAATCTTTTCTAATTTCCGCTGCTTCTTAAGGATTGGTTCGTCTCGCTGGTGGTCCCTTTGGATTGAGAAGGCGTCCGCTTGCAATCGTCCAGGTAAGTATCTCTCTCCTCCAGGATCATGAATAACTCGTCTCGCCTTTAGTTGCCATCTCGAGATACCTGAAACAATGGGAGACCTTAGTGACAATGCTCACTAAAATCATGCCTACTATTATGGACTCGCTGTCACACCACATGTGTGCGGATGCTTATCTTTGTCGGCATTTATTCACTATTATACAAAAAATGCAAATCGCCCCTCTCGAGACTTACCCTCTCCATCTTTCCTCCGCTGCCGGAGGAGTTATCTGAAAAAGATATCTGTCTCTGACTCGCACTTTCACGCTTCACGAACGGTACCGTGAAGCGTCAGTCAGGGACACAAACCCAAGTTTTTCCTACTTTTCGACATAATCGCTGTTAAGATCGATGCATTTTTACATGCAGTGTGCTATCGTAGAACTTTCAGCCCCTCTCCGGTTCTGAAATGCGTCCCACCCAGGTGTTTTTTCAATTCAGGGCAGAGATAGTAGGTACTTGGGGCTACGTCTAGACTGTAGGGTGGGTGTTTGTTGATGATATCTTACACGGGTAGTGTACGGACGAAGGTTGTCCTGTCCCTACTTATCTCGCATGGGTCATCTCACAGAGTTCCCAATGGCCGTCTAGGATGCTATTTGTCATGGACGTCTATATATCCGTCTTTGAATTTTCTGCACCATTTGCGCACGTGTTGTACACTCACATACATTTGTGCGTGGACTTCACACAGTTGGGAATGAATATCAATCGGCGCAATTACAGAGCGTAATTCACACCTGGCAGAGAGGCGAGTGGGACCTCCATCTATCTCTAAGAAAGACCAAGCGTCACGACGACGGACAACCCTCGTAAATCGCTTTCTCTGTATGTATAGAAATAAAATACGAATATCTTGGCCATCTATTCGATGTATCGACATGTCGTTGGTGCAACATTTAGGCCATACCATAATTCGGTCTTTACTAATGTTAATGCAATTTAACTTTTACAATATACAAAAAATAGGGAGATTATATGATCATAAATGTATCGGTTTTTTTATTCTATTGTAATTGTCACTCACAATAAGATTAAAAATTCTAGTTCACAAGCTACACAACATAACTAAAAGAAAATAGAAGCATATAAAGCGATTAATATAGATAATAATCTAATTTACTTTACACTGCTCTGAAAAGTTTTGGTACAAGGTTCAATTCGAATATAAATCTGCGATTGATTGAAAAGTTAAAGTTTTGCGCATTCATCACTATCGTTTCATTGTACACACTTTGATAAGAAATTTGCATGTTCTACTAGCATATGTGATTCTTAATTCATCTTTCGTATAACGGAAGCCATTATTTCGCAACACGTTTGACAATCTATGAATATTTCTCACTTTTAGACTTATACATCGAAGACCAACTTATAAAGCTGACGCCATCTATAAACAATTTATAATGTGTATAAAGATTTACTTCCCTCGTAGCAATTAAAGTGAACAAATGTCCTCCAACATTCTCACATTAGCTACAAAACGCTTTTAGCATCGTTAGTTATGAAAATAAGTATTCTTTTGGGCGTAAATTTACAAACGGTGTAAATTGATAAAAAAGACGAAACGAGACGATAGAAAGTAATGTACAGTAAACATGTTGATGTGGACACACTTCTATTATTAGTTTATTTTATATTTCTGATTAACCCTGTATGCCAAGGAACAATTTAAAATTATCTACTTAGCCATGAACGAAAAAAGCCTTTTAACACTTTCAGGACCAAATTCTTTCGCTAACCTTCCAAAATATTGATAAATCATTTTTCAGTTTTCCGAAGAAATGTCGGTTTTGGTGGAATTTGAATCTACGCCCTTTAACTTACCGGGCAAACGTCTTAACTATTTAGATCATGGGACTTCTAGGTTCAAATCCTACCGAACCAGATTAATTTTGCAAAATTCTTATCGTTTTTTATCACGACGCTGGGTAGATAAAACAAAATCGAATGTACTTATTCTTAAGGAAGTAACCATAAAAGATCTATTTAAAAGAATTAATTTTAACAAGTGATACCCACCCGGAGTTATATTAAATAAGATACAATAAATTTTTGTCATGTTGGTACTACTATCGACTGTTTTAATTTTCAAAGACTGTTTGTATAGTTAACAATAACATATGTGATTGTTTTCTTTTTCCCCCACGTGTCCTTTTTCTTTCTAACACAAATTATCCCTCGTTTACGTTTTAGTGAATTAACTAATTTAGAAAGGTTGAACTTTGCAACACAAGCAGTATTATATTGAAAGAAATCTGCTTGGGCCTTCTCCATTACTCCCCCAATATCCCCACCCTTAATAATGGAAGCATTCGTATAGGCTACGGTAACTTAAAATGATAGATAATTTCACGCTAAAGATAAGGAATCTAGTTTAAATGAGAGAAAAAAACAAATGACGTAATCGCGTTTATTTAGGAATATGGGTTTGTAAAAATTAAATTAAGAAACTATATGGCTGTAAAGCAATGGTCAATTTTCATCTACAGAGCGCAAAGGTATTTCTTATACGTAGATTGATATTTTTATCCCGTTTAAGCATGGGTTAGTTTATTTTTTATTACATGTATGTATATATATGTTTTTATGGATAAATTATTTTGTATATTACGTTAAATATTTTAAAATTAACTTATATAGCGACATTACTTAGATTTTATTAGATAAATTTTATTCTCTGGATTCTTTCCCATATAGCAAACGCCTCTTGTCTATTCCCAAGAATATCAAATCTTAAGAGATTTAAGATATTAGCTGGGAATTACTCAAAGAATTAGGTAGCTAGATTTTAACTGGTCTCTCTTTCACATAGAAGTCCTCACATTTCGCTAATCGAATGAAAATTGACATTGCTACTATGTTAGAAATTCTGTATCGTTAACAAAAATAAAATCACAAGACTTCACACGCAAATCTAGTAAAAATTATCTTTCAACTTGTTTAGGTTCGTTCTTGTGACTTGTTTTCTTTTATATATATAAATATGTAGGTTAATATTGTAAAAGGACGTCTCTAAGTATTTTATTTATTTTTTTAACGTATTTATTTTTTTTTACGAACTTAACTTTTATTTATTGTAAGATGGGTTGAAGAATATTTATGCGTCATAAACGATGACATGTAGAATCGCCCACGTTGAAAATTTTCTAGTTAACTAGTGTGATGTTTTTTATACTATTACTACTATTATTATACTATTTTTAAATGTGAGAAACAAACGAAATAGAACGACGCTATTGGAATTAACTTTGTGTATAATATCTAGTATGAAATTAAAAGATTTGTAAAAAAAAAAGAAACAAAATGTATGTATTTCCAAAAAAAAGCAAAATTTTGGTGTTAAGCGCCATTTGTGTTTCATTGTTCCAGTATTACAATTTGTTTATGCCTATTTAGATTAAAAACCAGTTCAGCTTGAGCTGAAGCACATATTTACTTTTTGTTGAAAAATAATAAATGTTTTTATTACCGTAATAACATTGTTTATTATTGTAATAAATTTATTTCTTATTGTGATAAATTTGCTTATTATTTATCCATTTATGTGGCATAAACTGTACTCGTGTAAAAGAAACGAATATTGGAAAATAGTATCTTCTTTTTTCAAATATTTGTTGCAATTTTTTCAGTCCTTCTTTGCTAGAAGAAAGTAGAATTATGTACAAAAAAGTATATATATATATATGTATAAATGAATATAACGAGAAAACCATGTATAATAAATATAAATAAACGTTTTGTAATGGTTTTTGCTTCTTATAAACGTATATATATTATTATGTAATATAAACGTTTTCAGTTCCACTTATTAAATAGATACTACTTTTTCTAGCGAAGAAGGACCCTTGTGTAGATTGTAACCTGTGATCTTCACAAGTAATGCTCTAATGGCTGTGAATATTGCCAATTCCAGGCTGGCAACCTTACTGCCTCGCGTAAAATATCATTATATGTCACTATATGTAAATGATACTTTACGATAAATGTTTATTTTCTAGTTTATAAATAAACCTGTAAATATTCTACAATGTCTTTATTTATTTGATTTCAATAAAACTTATTTAAGAACACCACTGATTTTTTTCCCCCAAATTTTAGAATCTACAGGCAATAAATTAATAATTGTGGGGTCGTGTAATCCATAAAGATCTTAGTAAACTCCACTCCAATTACTTTTTCAGGGCACAGTGTTTTAAGAACGCGTAGGTTTTCATCGTCAACCGAGTTACCGAATAAATGTGAAAATATACTCGGCAAAATTTCTATAGTTTCATACGAAGTTTTGATTTTCTTAATATCCTAGCCAAATTATGCATCAAAGTTAATGCTGAACTACAAAGAGACACAAATGCAAAAGCAAATAAATTAATTTCGATATATAATTTATCGAAGATATTAAGAAAACCAACTATTCTGTTAAAAAGTTCATATGGAACTATCGAAATTTCGCTGAGTGTATTTCTCACACAGACCGAGAAAAATCTTAAGTTACATACTTTTTACAACCTTTCGGGTGAAGAAAGAGTTAAGCATTAGAAACTTAGATGTTGCTACAAAAGATTATGTAAGATTAACTAGGAGAATCTCAAAAGTTGCGGTAAAGATAGAATAAATTTCGATTGAGTCGGCCAATATTTGAAAATCTATAATCGTGGACGAAGAAGTAAAACACACTGCCGTTGGCAGAAGTAGTTTGCGGTGTTTATGGCAGATAACCTATGATGAAATCCAAATATAACATCGAATAAAAACCTTAATTTAATAATCATAGTGATTTATTAAATACCCACTAGATAATCATGGAAAAGTGGACAAAATAATAAAAACAAAAAAATTAATACAACAATATAAATCACGATTTGCGGTTCTTCCTCCTCTCAATTAGTTAGAAATATTTAAAAAATTTGTGTTGAATCCTTTCAAGAAGATGGATTTGAATCTTATAGAAAGGGAGAGCGTATTTGAGCTTCTCCAGATTATTAATATCGTCAACATAAGCTAATAAAGAGCAGTTAATAGATTGTAGCAAATCATCGATGTTATGTATTAAAGAGCAGTGGAGCAAGGTTCGATCCCTGGGGTACTCTAGAAGTGAAGTAAAAAGCTGTTTAAAGGATACGATCTAATTAATTCGACAAACATTTTTGGTGAATGATCTATTACGTCGAAAGCGCGATCTAGTTGATCATCCCCCGACTATCGTTTGGGAAATCTGCGCCAAGTTAATTACAGCAGACCTATTTGACATAAATTTATCTTGAGATACAGAATTTAGTCAGAAGAGATATGCTTATAAATTAAGACTTCAAACACTTCACATCTTAGGAAACGTTGATACACACACGTATATAGTACTACATAAAAGATCATACATAGAGAAGTAGTAAAGATAGTAGCACAATCTTTTATAAAAAGAATAATAGAAAGAATATTATCATAACCAGATGTGAATTTGTTCCTTAATTTTTTGATGGCACTGCATTACTTCATCTATCGAAGCAGACTGCAAATACAACGGTGTCAAGTTACAATCTATATCTGAAAGATCAGACACCAAAGACAGAGAACAATGCAGCGAAAGTATCAACTACCGATTTCGGATTACTGTATGAAGTTGTAGCATCATAAAATTGTCCAGGAATTCTGGTAGCATCCTGCTTAGAAGAAGGAAATTACCAGAAAGAATGTGGGTCTTTTAAAAGGCTAAGTTCGACATTATAAACGTATGAACTATAGGATAAACTAATGTCCGTCTTAATAATCATCATGTCTCTTTCCATGTTTTGTGATACGCCTTCAGTTTTAGGTTTTCTCTTTAATTGCAGAGGAAAACCAAAGGAGATAATGTGTCTTACAATATGAGCCAAACAAAGGAATGCGTTATCAAAATCATGTCTAGCCAAATCAGAAATCAGAGGAGAAGTTATATTTATTTACTTCATAAAAATTATATGGAAGGTTATTATTATTGGAAGAATACGGAAATACTTTGGGAGGTTTTGCATTAGTTACAGTAATATCCAGAGGGAAATGGTGATTGTCTTCAAATAGAGTGAGGGAGAAAATCTGGCAAAATTTCAAGTTCAGAAGCAAAAATTAGATAAAACTAAATGTAAAATTCTATTATTTGAATTCAAAATACGGTTAATTTGCCCAGATTCAGAGACTCTACGAAAGAACAGGCTTAAAATTGCAATAAAAAGCAAGATAACAGCTGCAGCATTCCTTTAGCTAAAAAAGTTGTCCAAAACATAAAGACGACAAAATAAGACAATAAGCGATAAAAATCAGAGACTAGAAACAAAAGTTCTACAAACCGAAAGGGGACAGGATTAATTAACAAATAATTAAAGATGTATCTCAGTACACAGGATATAAACTATAGAAAATACGATGAAAAACAAGAATGCAAACAAACGTGTATAGAATTAGATGCCTATGAAGTAATATTCATGAAAAAGAACAAAAACTTGCTTAACAAAGAACTACCCCAATGGTATACTCGAGTTTGATTTATTACGCCACTTAAGGTCACAATGCCTGTCATAAAATGTTTCGTTTCTCCTTCCTTTTCCAGGAGATACAGATCCAATTGGAACTACCTAAAAGGTTGTAAAAAGTTGCTATTCTAAGAATCTTTAGAGCCTTTGTAGGAAATATTGCATATAGTTATTTTTTTTTTACATACATTCGATAACTCTGTTGACCATGGGAACCCATACAACAAACCATTTAGTTTGAGTAATGATCGAAAATGATCAGAAAATATTAGTGTAGCAGGAGGCTGAAGAGGTGTTACAGGCATATGTAGATTCGATTTAATGTGAGATGAAATAAAAATAAAATAGCAACCGTATGTTTTTTTAACAATTCAACAAGAAAACGAACGTATTGCAATTAATATTCTCTTATTCTCCTCAATATAGGCGCAAATTATTATATTATCTGGTTAATATGGAACCGGCATTAGTAAATAACGTTAGAGGTATGTATTGCGGGTAACATATCCGTTCATATCTAAGGGAAGAGCTGTGTTGCGGGTAGTATATCTTTTAAAGGGTGAAATCAAATCCTCCCTTGCATCAAATAATTTTTAAAAAAATTTCTGCACATAAAAAACCTAACTGGTCATAATCTAGAATGAAATAAACACTTCCATTAACAACAAACATTTGCGATATTTATCTACATTTATAAATATTATACGATTCTTCAAGATATTTCGCATATAAGAAGTTTTCGAAAATATTTTGGATACGAGTAAAATTTTCGATGTGTCACTGGAGTATTGGGAAAACATGATGTAGTATAGGTAATACTACAGATCGGGTCTGCAGGTAGGCAACCGGTAGTATAAAATAAGTAGAAAACTTCTTTTTATGTAAGTAAACTGCGATTTATTAAAAACCATTCTGTTTCTTTCTTGTTTCGAAAATGTATGTTGAAATTGAATAGGCTTTAAATAAATCAAAATAAGGATGAAAAAATGGGCTTTTACATCAGACATTAATAAATAAGAAGATAATTTAGAATCCTAAATTATCTGTTTCTTGAAATAAGTAAGATAGAGACCTATATTATCTGTCTAGTTGGATAACTCATTACGGCAAATTATTCAAATGTAATAGTAATAATGTTGCATTTGTGGAAGCCTTTAAGCAAAGAAAATCTAGCATGTTTCAATTTTTATTGAGTAAGATTCAAGTTTAAAGGAATATACACAATAATTATAAAATGGCACAAGTAAATATAACAATACGAACATTGTGCAAAAGTACAACAGCGTAATAAGAATATTACTCCAGCAAACATATAATAAACACCATAATGTGTATATAATATAAAAATATATATTTAGCGAAACAAGCTTATCGGAATATAATAAATATGTTAAAAAAACAACAAAAAGGGATAACACACCATAAAATGTCGACAAAAAACCTGAAGAGAAATTTACATCCATCAAAAATACATATAAATATTTATTTCTTTTATATATTATTCTGAGTAGATTTAGACATTCATTGTAATATTTATCACCATAAGGCCAAGTAATAAGCGTTAATATATTTCTTTTCCATGAACATTTTGACCGCCAAGCTAATCCATGGTAAACTACATTAATTGGTAGGGATGTAGATAAGATTTTAGGGAAGCTATAGTAATCTTCTTAAAAAATGTCATGGTAGTCAAAATGGTGTAAGTTACACCAGTAGATAAAGAAGACTTAATTGTTGGGACTATTTTGTTCGAAGTACATGGCATCCTGAAAATTAAATTTTTTTAGAAAAGCTGATAATATCGTTTTCAAAATGATAGTTACGATTAAGAAGCACGCCCCAAGCATCACTGCCTTCATGCGAACATCCAAATCCATCGGGAAAGTTACACCAAAATAATCAGCATCAGTAAACATTTCCCTTACCAAACCAGTCCATTGCTTTGATATCTTCCCAACTTTGGTATTGCCATCTGCTGAAACCAAATCAAATTCGACGTCGCCACATATCCTCATCGTACAGAAAGGGCCCTCAATTTTAAGGACCGTTTCACCGCTGGGGTTTTTAATAGAAAATATTGGGAAGCAAAGACTCCATTCTTGCTCCACAGTTCCAACGAGCGTACCAGGAGGGGCCGATACTTCAATAGACTGCAATCGATTGGATTAAGAATGAATTTAGTTGGAGTGTTCCCTATTTACCTGTAAACAACATGGAAAGCAGCAAGAGTCACAAGCTAGAGGTCGGCTTAGA
Source organism: Trypoxylus dichotomus (assembly GCA_023509865.1). Taxonomy (NCBI): domain Eukaryota; kingdom Metazoa; phylum Arthropoda; class Insecta; order Coleoptera; family Scarabaeidae; genus Trypoxylus; species Trypoxylus dichotomus. The sequence goes on along the minus strand of CM042083.1, from coordinate 9,720,350 downwards.
TGGATCACTTGGTTACCGTAATTATCTAAAATTTGCATGTCAAATGGCCGTAAAGCTCCACAGAGGTTTCTTGTGCAGCAATCACTTTCTTCTCTTGCATAGTAAACTTTTTGGCCGAGACTGTTTTTAATAGAAAATTTATTTTTGGTTTCATATCCCACCATGGCTAAAAATAAGACGGTTAGTTTAGTGATAAAATTATATAAAAAGAGTTTTATTGTTTGTTTGTGCATACCCTCCAACAATTCAACTTTTTGGTGTACGAGAAGCTGATCAATCATAGTAAGGTATTCCAATCCTGGTGGGCAATTGGGAGGACCTTGCGGTATACTCATCCATCCACCTTTAAAAAATATTGAATAATTAGGCAATGTTAAATTTATACTTTACCTCTGTTCCTCCTCAGTAATTAATCTACCGTAACCGCATGTTCTCGGAGACTTTTTAATTTTAAAACAAACCCGTATTCTTTTAATGATATATCGGTAAAAGTTCCGTCGTCTACTCAGATCCATAACATTCAACGAACAAGTAAACAATAGGCGATGAATAAGACCAAGACAGTCTTCTGATACCGAATAATCAGTGTTTATTAAAGATATTCAGGGCAACTGCCCACTATAAACATTGAATTGAATGAAGTCTAGTTAAGGCTTTATCACAAGCATCTAGTCTATTATCTTGTAATAACACTTATGCGTGAACAAGCCGGGCAAATGCTTGCATATGTAACTCAACACTAAACGTTGTTTTGTACCTTATCACGTATAGTTTTCATGTATATTAAGTTTCCAAATCCTTAAATAAATTTCGTTGCTACTTGTTTACAGAAATACTATCTACATATTTTACAATTCTTCTTATTTTTTTCACTTTATTTTATTTGCAGCATATGAATCATTATCTTTTCTCGTATTGAAAGAAAACAATTAATTAACAACAATATTTACGAAGGTTTTTGAATACGTAACGTAGACTTCTGTAAAATTTTGTTACGTTTTTGAGAATTTTTAGACGTCTATAAGGCCGACAAATTTGAATTTTTCTAACAATTTCGCACAATTATCTCATTTTTTTATGAACAACAGATTCTCACAAATACTTTAGAAAACAATGTGAAGATTGTTTCATAAATGCCACATCAAAACAATATCCTTGGTTTTCCTTATCTAGAAGAGTCATTAAAAATGGATTTTACAACATCATTATAATATTTTCAAATACCTATTATAACAGAGCTTATAAGCATATACATATCGTCGTAAGTTCGTATGAAAGATAATTATATGTGCTTAGTGATAAATAACATATAAACGGATACCTTGTTGATAAATAGAATCAGATTTCAATTCCAAATATTTTGACAAACAATATAAATTCACAAAACATACAATGACCACCATAACGTCTGCACAAAAGGGGGAATATTTTTTATTTCTGCATGTTTTAAAGATATAATTAATCCAATTAATGTAAGGGTTTTTGAATTCATTTTTCTACAGAGACCTAAAAATAATATACATATATAATAATAAAAATTGGTTGAAATCTTTCCTATACTTTTCGAAAAACAGTATTATTTTCATTTTATAACAGTGTCTCGTCAGATCTGATTTGAGCTTATTTAGTTTTCAGAACAAGAAAAACTGATAGCATAATTACATACTTTTAAAAAGTAGAAATAAAAAATATTCCCCTTTGGTATGAACTTCATGGCGGTTATTGTATATTTTAACTCAACTTTCGACTAACCTAAATTAGAGGAAGGTGTTTTATTATTGTCGACAACTACTTTTTAATGCTAGAGTTATTGGAGATTCCCAAAAAAAAAATGTTTAGGTTCCCAAAGTTAATAATCAGTCATAAATAATACCATCAAAATATCTAGACATTCTTATTAGATTAAATAAATAAATAAACAAAAACTATTCAAATTTAGAATATTTACCACATACTAGCAGCAATAACAAATGGTGCATTAGGTTGCCTATAGCTTTTATTGCAATAAGAGTTCTTTTTTGTTGACCTTGTATTGCATGCTTGCTTTTCATATACACAAAAAAAGGCGCCGCGTAATTTAACATTCTCTAATGCATCTGTTGAGATGGAATATTGAAATTACCGGTGACGTCAGTAGATAATTAACATAGTTGATTCACACATAAATAATATTAATAGATTATCGTTGTCATGTTATGAATGAGTAATTTGATGATCCTTAATACCGTATCAAGTCAACTAAGAGATAATTTCGAAAAGAAAAAAAGTTACATATATAATAGAGAATAAAAATAAAATCATAATCATCATTTATTATTTGGGTCATCCTGACCTGTTGGTTGATTTATAATTGGTGGTCCTGGTTGCTGATAACCAGGCCCTGGCGGTGGATATCCTTGTCCAGGTTGGCCATATCCTTGCCCTGGCGGTGGATATCCTGGTCCTGGCGGTGCATATCCTGGTGCTGGCGGGCCATATCCCGGGGCTGGAGGGTAAGCCGCAGGGGTTGGGTATCCTTGCGGTGCTGCATAACCACCTCCATACTCTTGAGAAGGCGGATAAATGTGCGGCGGTGGATATCCCTGGGGCGGCATAGGGGGATAATCTTAAAGAAAATCAATTATTTATAGAATTAAGGTTATAAAGCAGTATTTAGTATACAAACTTGCATTTTGCATATTTGGATATGCGTTGTGATCCTTATCTTGAGACATGCCGTGCAGACAAATTTAAATATAGAATATTTCAGGTGGTGTTGCGCAATTTTTGACAGCACACCTATTCGATAACACACTTATCCGGGCTGTTACTTGCGTATGTGTAACGGTGGACAATAAAAAGGTCCTCAAAAACAACTGATTTCTCGATATTTAAAATACTTGTAAGCTAGTACAAGTCGATGATTAAAAGGCGATAACCGACACCTACTGTGACAGTTTTCAAGTTTCTAAACACGCTACGTTCGACACCGTCGCTAAAAGCAAACAACATCCAAGCAGTAAGGAATTTCTCCAAGAATAAATATCGGTGAAACGTGAAAATAATACAAATATAGGCGCGAATAACAAACTCTCACATTTAGTTTACTGATATCGATAGCTTTGTTTGTGGAAACAAAAGTAGCAACCAAATAAATCGGACCAAACCCTTGCAATAAAAAATGAATTATTATTATATTTATCCAATAATCTTGGCGTCAAACATAAGAGCATCAAGGGATTAAGAAGAGTAATAACTAATAACAATACAAAAAATTGGAATTAAATGTTTAACAAAATAATCCCAGAGTATTTTTTACGCGCGACATCTATTGTGCCATCTTAAACTTTTAGCACACAATATTTTCAGTTTGAATTTTGAATAATAATTCGAATAAATCAAGTTTTAAACTTCTCTATTTATCATTTCTTCAAGGAAAAAATTTCATAATATGCTTTAGTAGTCTTTTTGGTTCAAAATCAGATGAAATAAGAACAAAATTGTTTTATTCGTTTTCACGTTAAAAGATAAAACAAGAAAAATATATATAATAAAATATAAGGTTAATTATCCTAATCTTCCTCATAATTTGAGTATTTTTATTTTATTATTTTATCGAAACACAATAAACACGTAAAGCAATTGTTATTAATGGTTATTCATGTTTAATACCGCAAAACATATTTTGTTAAAAGAAAGGTTTTTTTATTTAGTTATACAGAATTATTTTGTGAGGTAGCATTGCGTTTATAAAAGCAAAATTTGATTTGGGAGTAATGCGATTGAAATTTGAAAGTATTGAAAAATATCCAAGTGAATAGCTTATGTTTTATCAGCCACATAGAAATCTGTGACAAAATAGGCGATGTAGAAATACTAATACAATATATTACTAAAAAATTAAAAGAAGGGAGGTTTTAAAAAGGTAATAGATGCTGACTGAAGATAAAGTAACTTTATATTGGGTTGCATTACTGTGTTTCGTATTGGTAATTTAATTAGAATTATTATAAAATTATTTGGACGTCTTGAAAGGCAACGGTACATTTGCAAAATATGTTTTCGTCTTGAACTTGATCTTAATTGGTTTGAGGCGTTCCTTAAACAACAGTCAAAATTTCCATATAATAAAATCTCACTTTCAAATTATTTCCTACAGCGATACTCTAGAAATGCACTAAATACAACTATTAAAAAAAATAAATATCACATAAACATTATAAAAAAATAACAAATAAGTATCGCAAATATTTAAAAACATCTAAAAACATCTTTTTTCAAATTAGTATACCTCGTAGTGATAACCTTCCACCACACGTACTAAACTGATGTATTCTTATGTATTAAGAAATTATTCTGATTGCAATCAATATTAAAGTAGTTAGTAAATTACAGTAAACAACAAATTATTTACCGGAATTGAGAAATTTGATCTTGATGTGCGCATGTTCTTTATTATCACCAACAGTTATTAATTGAAAATTGAAAAGGAAACTGTAATTTATTTGTATATAGATTAAATTAAAATTAGTTTATTTATAGTAATATTTTGAAAAGTATTAATTTATTTCGATGTAATGATTTCAAGATATGTTTAAATTATAGAAAGGATTGAAGTTTTGGGATATATGTTCATAGATGGAGCTATGCAACGTTTTCGTATAAATTTCTGTGTAATAGTTTGAAGAAATCAACACGGTGTGTCAGCTAGCAAGTGCCTGCAATATCTGGCAAATCCCCCACCCTGACAGACGACAGCGGCTCTAAAAACATAGGGAATTCTCAAAGCTCTTCAGTTATTAAGATGGCGACGTGATTCGGAGAGTGTTTGTTGAGATGGCTATTATCAAATTTGTCAGAATATACGGAAAATCGTTTAGTATATCCGATTGGTTAGCAATCGCGTTAGCCGTGCCCGTGTTTTCTTAATAGAACAGTAGAACAGCACCCCGAGAACAATGCGTGAATTTAAAGTTGTGGTCCTTGGTTCGGGTGGGGTTGGCAAAAGTGCATTGACGGTGCAGTTCGTTTCCGGATGTTTCATGGAAAAGTATGATCCGACCATCGAGGATTTCTATCGCAAGGAGATCGAAGTGGATAATTCACCCTGCGTCTTGGAAATCCTGGACACTGCTGGTACCGAACAGTTCGCTAGCATGCGCGACCTCTACATCAAGAACGGCCAGGGGTTCGTGGTGGTTTACAGCCTGACGAACCATCAAACATACGAAGATATTAGATCCATGAAAGATCTCATCACCAGAGTTAAAGGCCAAGAACGTGTCCCGATACTGTTGGTAGCAAACAAAGTCGACTTAAACCACCAGCGCGAGGTCCAGACCGTGGAAGGGCAAACATTAGCGAGTAATTGGAGTTGCCCTTTCATTGAGGCCAGTGCAAAAAACAGGACCAACGTGAATGAAGTCTTCGCAGAAATCGTCCGAGAAATGAACTGTAGCCAAGAAAAGGAGAAAAAGAGTTATTGCTGCTGCACGATACTCTAATAGTGTCCTTATTTGTTTCGTTACAAAAAAAAAAATGGGGAGAAAATGCATATATCTTATAAGAACTTTGGTGTATGTCATGTTGTGTGCCCGCAAACAAAAAAAAATAATAAGGAAAAAATCGTTTAAGGACGGGTCTAATTAAATGCTCATATTTTACGTATACTTTTTCATAATAAAATGGCTTGAGAACTGCACAATACCTATATTTTTATACATTGAACAAAGTCAACGCAAACTGTATTATAAATATTTTATTTACATTTTTAAACTTATCATATCTGTACCAATAAGATCTATGTATGATAGTGCCTGAAAAACTGCGAAAAAGGAACGCAGGAGATGGACAAGATGCAGGGGAGGAAGAGGCGGAAGCAGACGATGAAGAAGAGGAAAAAGAAGATAGGTTGTTAGAAGAAATATATGCGTCGGCCTAAAAAAAATCTTCAAACAAACAAAATACTGAAAAAAAAAAACTTGAGAACAAAACAAGAATACGGATTGCTTGGCCAAAATTCAAAATATTATCGTGTCTAATTTTCTCCACCACAAATCGGCCTTTGTTATTGCGGAATATCTTGTTTTATGGTAGTAAAGAGCAATGTATGTTGTATATATTAAGTTAATAGGTCTTAAAAACAAACTAATTTTATCAGAGATATGTGTTTTGTATAAAAAAAAAATTAAAATGGAATATAAACATTTTAAATCAAAAGTGGCGAGTGCATGAAGGTTGCGTGATATTTTAGACTAATAAATGTTTTTTTTTTGTAAGTAACATTCATCTTTAGTGTGCGAGAGCCAAAAAGGATTTGTGATATACCTATAAATATTGTAATAAATACATTTTAAGTGGATTCTACTTGTTTTATTAACGAGAAAGACAGGCAAATTGAAAATGAACCAAAGAAAGTGTAATATTTGACATATGCATATATATAAATATAAATATATACATTATCTATATATAACAATAAAACAATTATAATGTCTATCGATTACTTTCTAAATTAATGTCATCCTCTATACACATAATATTTCTCAATATTCGCCGTTATCATTTCCTAGAATGACAAGGAAGGTTTTACCCAGGTAGTACGTTACCTTCGGGTGACTACCTGCGTTCTCAACTTCAATAGATTATTTATTACTTTTGGACGACGTCTGGACTGGTAATCATCATAGAAACATAAGCTCAAATTGTCATGAAATTTATGCATGCGTTGGTTAACGGTATGCTTTCAATGCCAGAGAAGAAAGTAAGTATGGATTTTATTTTTGAAACGAATTGTATATCAATCTACAAAAACACATGTCAATATTATTTTCATTCATTCATAAAATAAAAAGGAAAGGGGGAACATTCTAAAAGAGAAACTGTTTCACTCACTACTAATGTTAGATACGAAATTAGTTTTAATAATACAATAATTAGTTGCATTCACGTGGGATAGGACATATTGACTAGTTTCTTTGTTTTAAAACACCTGTGTGTGTGCTCTAAAACATATGACGTAATTTTCCTACATTTATTTACGTTATAAGCTGTTCGCGGAAAAAAATAGGGCATATTTTGTAGCACGGACTAGATTCTAAAACACTTGAGATCGCTACATTATTCGCGATATCTGTACAACGGACTAGAACTTCAATGGGAACAGAGTTAATATGTTATAATCCACATATTTGCATATTTTTTACGTCATCGTAGTCTAAATTTTTATTTTGGCAGCGCTATTATAATCGGGCGTATTTATTGCAGTAATATTTAAATTTAAAAGCATCCATTCATTGAATAAATATTACACCCAAGTGAAAACAGGATTTTATAAACACACGCGTGTTGAGCTAGTAGTAGTTGTGACTCAGACAGAGTGCGGTATTCGAAATTATTACTAATTTAGTCATTTAACGCTGAAGTTAACATTACCGTTTTTCTTGAAATAGAATTTCGACAGGTTTTCAATTAAAACTCCGATTGTATCTTGTTTAAGAGAGTTTATCATTCAGAAGTTTCGATTTTAAGCACGCTCGATGTTAAGTACATATGCGCGATGCAAATTAGAAAATCGTTGCGTGTGTCATTTCACTATTGTTAGTTTTTCGAAAGTTGCTTAGGGAATCCCTCTAATTAGGGTTCATTTAAAATTTCATCGAATAATCCCTGTATGTATATATGTTTTATAAATTTATAATTTCTTTAGCGCCATATGAACTTTTGAACTGAATATTTGCATGAGAAAATAACTTTAAATTTTTTTAATTTACACTAATGGTAACTCAAAACAGCCAAATTTCTATAGGTCCATTAATACACAATTAATAAATAAAATAAATGTAGTACTGTGTGTTAGATCCTCTATTTAAAATAACTTCAAACACCCGGGTCTTCATACTGTTTATCAATTTGGTCAATGTTGAAATAGGAATTGTTTATTATTGGCGTCAATATTCCGAAAAGATTTTGGATGGAGTTCAAATCAGATCAATTAATTTCATTTTAATTAAACCACTGGAATTATGGATAGCTGCATTATCTTGCTGGAATATCCAGTCTTGCATCGGCAATTGTTCACTAAAGTCTGTCAGAATCACTTCTAGAAGTTTTATATATGAAATAGAATTTATTCGCGTAGAAATAACAAATAACACATACTATACTGTGACTAGATGATTATTAAATGAATCTTTGGTATTGTCATATTTCAATTATGATGACATCCACTAATACATTAAATATGTAAAGCCGTCAAATATTGCACAGTACATTATTTTATTGCAATATTTTAAACATTAGGAGACCTAAGTATTTATACGACAAACTTCGACTTTGTGTTGGCGATCTCAGCGTAGATATTAGGAACAAACATCAATTATCCATTCCAAGACGCAGAACAGAGATAGAGAAACGAAGTTACTCCTATAATGCACCCTCCTATCTACTAAATAGAATTCTTATCTACAGATCAAGAGATTTGGATGTCTACGTGGCACATAAAGAATAGGACCCGGCAAGATTTATTTATTTTATATAAATTGATGCAATTTCCAGATTGTGACTAGATTAGTTACCCTAGAGTAACTATTACCTGTAGCGAACTTGGAATGACTTCTTTTTTTTCTTGTGTGTTTGCTCTATATATTTTTTTTACATATTGATTTTTTTTTCAAGTAGGTTAAAGGAAGGACTTCAAATTCTATAAGCTATTACAACAGTAGGCGATTTAATCTCATTGGCTATAAGTGATATGTCTATACTTAAATTGTGACTACCTGTTACATAAGGGCTTTATTGTTATGTACAAAAACTACCCACACTATTGCTACCAAAATTTCGGCTCATCGCAACTTCAGTGTTCTTGCGCAAATCGTGCCAATATTATTTGAAATCATGAGGTCCGCCCAGGTTAAATTTCTTCTCGTCAGAAAATCCCATCTCATATGATCTTGCGCAAATTTCAGATTAAGAAAACCAAATATTCTATTCAAAAGTTCAAATGGAACTATAAAAATTTTGTTGAGTACAATTAGATCATATTCAGTTTTAAAATGCCTGTATCTTTAATGGGTTATTTTTTATTTTACGCTACAAATATTAACAATAATGGCAATTATATTTTATCTTCCTCAGCAGATTTACAAGTTTTAAGATAACAAATTGTATACCTTTTATTTAAGATTTAATCTATAAAACGATCTATATTGATTAGAACTACATCTTTTTTTTTATTGATATATGCGCATATATATGTATATATATACATATATTTTTCTTTTCCACAATTTGCCCGATATTTGTACCATTTATAAACAAATTAACTCTGTTACGCTACTTTCACAATATAATATTGTAATGGTTGAAACTCTCACAATTCTCAAAATTTTCAAACAACAATTAACCTGTATACAAACCGTTAGAGTTCTTTTGCGGGTTTAAATATTGAATAACTCGAATCGTTAAATTTAAAGTTGAAATGAGGATTAATTCTTTACAGGCATGCTATCTTAGTAAAGAAATACGTACACATTTATTTTTTTCTGAGAACTATATTTCTTCTGTTCTCGCACAGAATATTAATGAAAATTCTCTTATCGATTCAAATTTATTTAAGCAGTGACATTCCCCATTAACAGATTTCATTCTCTTTTATCACTTTTTGTATGTACAGTGACTTACAGTGGTATATAATTTGGCAAGAAGTTGAAAATGTTAAGAAAAGTAAATTAAATATATGCGAACAGGTATTACGAATTCTTACCAAATAACATTACAGCTGTTACATTGAAAATGACGCAACCCAGTACATAATACTTATACGAATAAGGAAAGCCCTTAGATGCACGTGTAGAGTTTACCTCTCTATCTGTTATAAGTGTGAAGTGCGATTTTATCACACGCAGCTTATAATTTAGAATAGTACAACATGGGCCAACAGACAATGTTGGAAGAGTAAGAATTAGTAATTCTTCACCATAAGAAAAATAAAAGTCAACGGGAAATTGATACGGCATATTCAATTCATTAAATGTAAAATGCTGTAAATGTAAAATCAATATTAGAATACCTAGAAATAACCCACTGTTAAGTGCTCCAGAGTTAACGCTGGAGGTGAAACTTGTTCTGGGAAAAACCCTAAATGCAGAAATTGTTCTCCGACTCTGACCCGAATAGCCGAAAAATAACCGTTTATAAGCCCAAAGAATAAAAGAAATCACAGTTCGCATTAGAACACTAAATAAAGATTTCGACTCTTGTAAAACTGACACAGAATGAAGAATTAAAACCGCAACGTTTAAAATCAACCCTTAAACATGGAGGTGGGTATGTAATGGTCTGAGGCTATGTTTCTGCTCCTGGTGTTGGAAATCTTCATTTTATTGAAGGTATTATGAATAAGTTTATGTACTTAAACATCCTTAAACAAAATTTAGTGTCTAGTGCCAGGAAACTTGACATAAAAAATGATTTTCGATTTTACCAGGGCAATGATCCGAAACATTCTTCGCGTGTTGTACAAGAATGGTTGTTATATAACTGCCGCAGTACGGCGAAAATCCCAGCTTAGTCACCTGATATTAACATTATCGAAAATTTGTGGCATATTCTTGAAATAAAAGTGCGTAGTTATCGAATGTAATAGCAATGACCCAAAGAATGGTTTGTTACGAGAATGAAACAGTATTTCGCCAGATTATAGATATAAGTTAATAGAGTCTGCTCTAAATAGATTACAAATAATTAGAAAATAAAATAATTACTTTTCCTAACATTTTCAGCTTCATACTAAATTATATACCACTGCATCATTTTCATTGTGAGTGATTGTATTTAATGCATAAGCAAGTCGAGATTAAGAAAATTGGGTCATTCTCCTCGGTTAACCCCAAAATACGTCCAATTAATTATGCATTACGTGTCTTCGAACCTGCCATATTTATAAAATCGAAATAAAGGGTGTATAAGCGACAAACAGGAAAGATATATTGAATCGGAATAATGTTACCATTAAAAACGTCTGGTCATTTGAATTCCAAACAAGGTTGTATCAATATCAGTACACGAGTTACTTCAACAGAACTGAGCAATATAATACCGTAGCATTTATTCCTCATGACTTTTAAACATAACTCGGGAATATTATTACAAGCGTCTAGTTTCATAAAATTTCCTGTTTTTCATGTACGTATTATGGCGTAACTTTCAAACATTGGAAGCTCTTTTTTTTGGCTTTTTGATTAATGTGATATAAAACAAACAAATTTTGTGAAATTTAATCACGATTCAAAATTCTTTTAAGTTAAATAAAATATCATGTTTTAATTGGCGAACAGTGGAAAAAGGACCAAGTTCATTTAAAACGAATCAAAATTAATTTGGATATTTCAAAAAATAAGTCGAAACCAACAAGAGTCTTTTTTCTATTAGTTGCAAACGCCAGAAGTAGACTATAACGAAAATAGTAATAATTTCCACTGAGATACTTACCAGCTTCTGGTACTCTTGATCTTCAGTGGAACCTCTACCTGTGGCGTCTAAGCAAAACGACAGAGGCGAAAACTAGTGACTTGCTCTGTTTTAAACTGGAGCATCGAATACGTATGCATGTATATATATATGAAAAACCCCTCAAGGTTTAGTTTTTATTTGTTTCTTTTGAATGCTGAAGACCGAGCATGCAAAGTATCTGGCGCAAGCCAGTTCGAACGTATGCAAAAGTGTGGTAATGTATTCTTCTGCATAAATAAAAATTCTAAAATTAAAACGTAAGAAACGAAGACTTGCATTGATGATAATCATTGAGCATAGTTAGGCTATTTTCGGAAATGTACACATTTCTAAAAAATAAAATTTATTATCTCAAAACCTACCGAGTTTAATATAATAAATACAAATATATCAGAAAACCCTTTCACCCATAAGGGTATCGGGTGAATAGATCTCTATTCTTAACTATAAACAAATTTCTTCCATAATTCTTTGTTACTGGCCAAAATTTTAGCTTCTCCCCAGTTTTTCCTCCTCTTCTGGATAGTGTGGTCCCATACTTTTCTCCATTCATTTTAAATGTTTGTTATTACGCTCCTTACTCTTCTGGGATATCTTATTTCTGCAGCTTGAATTTTGCTTTTTTGCCGACTATTAAGTAGCCACGATTCGCATCCATATGTCGGAATAGATCTGTAAACTGCTTTGTATACTTTTATCTTGGTGCTTTGTGATATTTTTTTTTTCGCAATGAAGTTCTTATTCATCGCGTAGAATAGTTTGGTTGCTTTTTCAATTCTTTCATTAATTTCTTACTCAATCTGTATATTATTCAGTCGTTCTTCATCAGTGGTCAAAACTTTTGTTTTATTTTTATTCATGTTCATATCTTTTTTCTTGTGTTTCATACCATATATTTATATTATTTTGTAGGTTCTTTTCGTTCTCTGCTAATTACCACGTCATTTGCAAATGCTGCTTCAGTTATTTGTATCCTCTGTAGATTCCTGTATCCAATTGATCTTTTTTCGTCTGCATTGAGCATTGTTTTGCTATATCGTCTATGAATACAGTGAATAGTACTACAGGACTTAATCCTTGGCTTCATCTTAACCTATCTTGGGTTACGAATCCTTCGGATCTCATGTTATATCTGATTATATAATTTATATTGTTCTTATATAGTCTTCAAATCAATAAATGCGTAATATGCGTTTTTCCCTTGTTGTAATATCTTGTCAACTATTTGTTTGGTTGAAGGTTAAATTAGATGCAAATAATTTCCCCAAACACCTTCTTAAAGGAGTAAGTTGACAAATCACCCTGTATACTTTTCTATTTACAGTAGAAGAAACCTTTAGTACTAAAAGATAAAAGCTGCTTTATCAGGAGCAAGGGTATTCTAAGAGTTTAAATTTAGTTAAGCGTACTGATCCGTAAAATATTCGTAGAAAGGTTTCCCTTTTATGCTATAAAAAAAGCTGAAGTTCGTTTTTTTTTTCGATTATACTCTTTTACTGAATGTTGAATTTAATTAAAAATTACGTTTTCAAACGATGAGATCGCAAGTGAAAATTGAAATGTACAAGAGCATCATCCGGTTGATAAAAATCTATAATTGGCAGAGAAAAAAAAAACGTACATAATTAGCAAAAATGTTGTAAGCGTTCTTTTTTGCATTATAGAAAGTGTTACGGAAAAATATAATCAACGATTTTCGAGTTAAAATAAAAAAAAAAAACAAGATATATGTTAATGTGTTAATGTACTATTATTGCTACTACACAATTATGTTGTCCGAGAAGTAATGTGAAATAATTCATCGTCTTCTATTCAAACAAGTTGGTATTTAGTGACGTTGACAGCCGCACATAGTTTATGAATCATTGTTTAACGGTTTAACAAAATTCATTTGGTGGACTGGACCAGCTGGTTCAAATCTAGAATCTCTCACATATATACACTTAAAGCTTAGGGCCTTGACAACACAAATAGCCGGTGAGGGTCTCCCATACGTTGTAGGTTTCTTGTGCGATGGGTGCGGATACGGCATGAATTTACAGCCATAGCACTACGGAATAAGTTTATTAAGTGAGCATATTTCGACATATGCATATCGATTAGTGGTATACATTTAAATGACAAATACATTCTCGGTATCTAGAAAGAGAAAAGGCCCGCCTGTCAGTGTACCCGTTTTATTTACATAATTATGATGAAATGTTTCGTTTATGATTTAAGGCACACTACGATGAACAATTTAGAGATATCGCACTGGATTGTTTACTTGCATTTTTCGCCATTATTATTAGAAGTATGCGAGATATTATGTTTCACTCACAATAGCTTTTGTTGTATGTGTTAAAAATACGTTGGCATAATGCGATAAAACGATCAATAAATACCGTACAAAAATTCTTTATTTACTCTGATACTACTAAAAACGTGTCACACGATTGCAGAGAATACTTCCGATCCACGTAAAAATTGCATCTACAGCGAATTATTGATTAATGTTCTCCTTTTAGGGTACCCACATCAACCAATGTGCAGTTTACGCTAAATTACCTTAAACGTCCGTGACGTGTCCGGTAAATTCTTTAATCCTCTGACCCTAATATCTCATCCATATACGAAGTACTGTTATTTAATCGATATATTATAATAGTAACTCATATCAACGGAAGAAGTTTATTAAGGATAAAAATTACCAGAAAAAATTCATTGACAGAATGGTTAAAATATTTAATTAATCAGTAAAAGGTTTCTAAATATTTTGAGACCAATAACAACCATCGAAATAAATAGAAAAGAGCATCCAATAACGAGGGTAATATATTCTTGATGCATTCGATAACAGGAAACATTTCAATTCTCATTCAGATTAAAAAACTACGCATCTATTAGAGAAAAAGAACATTATCCTGGATTATGATGTATCCTTAGGGCTCTTTCCTTTAAATTATCTTCTTCAAAGACCTCCCTAAAAACAATAAATCTTACAGGTATTTTATAAAAATAAATAATAAATAACTTACCTTAGTATAGTTGTTTACATTAATTCCAATTTGTTTTGTCCTATCAAATATGCATTAATTCGTCGCAAACGGAAATAGACATGACTACAACAGCAAACAGGAGACTGAATTGTAAATAAGGTATTTGTATATGTCCAAGTCGGTGTCAGTTATTGAAGACCTAGACTTTGTAATAAATTGCCTCATGAAAAAAATATTGAATTTGTTAAAGATGTTGTCTAGATCGATTCTAGTATGAATTGTAAATGACTGTCTGGCGGAAATGGTTTTTTTTTCTCCAGTGAATTTAAAATTGCAGATTCATAAAAAAATTATTCATAAACGACTTTTAATCAATATCGATTACGTCAACTTTCGTGAAAGTGTATGATGGAAGTTATGAAACGATATAAACATGTAAAGCTTCTGATTTTATTAATAACGAAATACTGTAAAATAAGCTGGAATGGTATAACGCAAGGGGTCGCCCACACAACTTCGCTAGAGCTTACTTGCAAGACCGAATTCAAGTAATCAATCGAAAGGGCGGGCTATCTCAGCCTACTCTGATGTTGCGTGGAGTAGCACAAGGATCGATATCCGGCTGGTCCATGTTCATAGTCTACATGATCGATTTAGCTGAATTACTGCCTGGGAAATAGCGATGAACAAGGAGAAAGCCTGCACAACTACGATTTTGGATCTTCGGCGAAGATTTTAGGATTAAAATATATACAGTGGATTAGATTGATGGATATATACTGGTAAAGCCTCTAAAAGATTATCCTCCAGATGAAATCTTTTTTTCTACTCCATTATGATGATACTATACATCATCTTTGTCTGAAGTTCCTCAGCTGATGTGGAACCGGTTTTTGAGCTTCAGGAAAAGACTTGAAACAAAAAGAAAAAGTTATAATTACCTATCAATTACCATTGCACGTTGACCATGTACAATACAATCGACTACTGGCGACCGGAACTGCCGAAGGCAAAACTATTATTATGTATTGCTAAGTGAAAACGTGGTTTATGATATTAAGGAATTTTTAAACTGAATTGGTAAGTTATTAATATACACTCAGTGAAATTTCTATAATTTCATATGAACTTTTGAACAGAATAGTTGGTTTTCTTAACATCTTGAGCAAATTATGAGAAATACTAATGCAAAAGAATTACGTTTTATAAAGAAAAGAATTATTACATTTTATACAGAGAATATTTACAATAATGCGAATGCTTGAAACAGCGAAGTTTGTATAGGTCAATTAACACAAAATTAATAAATACATAAAAAGTTTAGTTTTTTTTCTAAACTTAGTAGTGAGTGTTAGATCCTCTATTGAAAATAACTTACAAACATCTTCATATTGCCTATCAATTTGGTCAATGTCGAAATAGGAATATCATCCGAACACCTCATTATCGCAGATTTTAGTTCTTAATTCATTTCCTTTCAATGAAACCACTGGAATTATGGATAGCTGCATTGTCTTACTAAAATATCTAGTCTATCAGAACCATTTCCAGAAGTTGTATATACGAATTGGAATTCATTGACATAGAAATATATATTATTTCTAGGGGTTTTAATTTTTTGGGTAAAGGCCGCCCAAACTATTACACTACTGCCATAAAAAAAATGGCTCATCGCAACTTCAGTGTTCCTGCGGAAATCGTGCCAACAATTTTTGAAACCATTAAGCCCGTCCAAGTTAAATCTCTTCTCATCAGAAAATCTGACGTTGTTCTACTCATGATCCCATCTTGTGCAAATTTCAGTCTTGTCTGTTTATGTGTCTCTTTTAAGGGTGGCTTTTAAATCTTTTTAGCCACCAAAACCGTTTACTGCCGGATAAAATTTGTTGTACACGTTAATATATATATTTAACAGTAAATAAACTTTTGATGATGTTTAGAGGCTTTATTGCATTGAAAGCTAATGCCTAATTTCGTAGGATGTCTATTTAAGTCTGTCTTGAGTTACCATTATTCTAAATATTCTCTGTATAAAATTTTATAATTTTTTTTAATGTTATTTTCTCATGCATTTGTGTTTCTTTCCCAAAATTTCACATGTTCAAATTTCAAAATGAGATAACTCCTAAATTAAAAGAGATAGAGGGTTGATCGTTCCAGTTATATTTTCTATTTAACACCAAGCAAACGACTGCATTCAACGAGAAAAATGAAGAGAACTCTTTTCCTTGACGAAAATTATAAATTTCTTGAATTCAAGTACGCATATAAAAAAAATATCCACTAAATGTTCAATAATAAATATAAAAAAAGAGGAAGATATACAGACGTTTTTGATCGACATGTAAATAAAGGCAGTGAAGATAGCTTATTCCTCAAGATAACGTTACTTATCAAACAATTCTTTCTCTCCTGAAAAGTTTTTGACTTATCGTAGCATTTCGTAGATATCAAGGACTTCCGTGTTCATTAGATTCGGCTTCCTGTAATTGTAAGATCCGGATCATTAGAACTAAAATTAGTAATTATGTATTAAAAAGAAGGCATTACAAATT
Organism: Trypoxylus dichotomus; assembly: GCA_023509865.1. NCBI lineage: Eukaryota > Metazoa > Arthropoda > Insecta > Coleoptera > Scarabaeidae > Trypoxylus > Trypoxylus dichotomus. The sequence continues at coordinate 9,703,327 of CM042083.1, read as the reverse complement.
CATTACCAGACGGCACTAAATTTAACACAAATCGGCCATTCATTTTGGGCATTTACATACGTAGCCATGTATCAAGCAATAAATCAAAAATAACAGATTCTATGTCTTGTAAACGGACGCGTTAGGCTTTTAAATATTGTGCTACAAATGTATAGCTGTGAACGATTTATCTCCCAACAGCCACGTTACTGTGCCAGTGCTCACAAGTTTATTGCTATCCAATGTTTCAGTGAGTCTAGTTTAACGATTTACTTTCTAAAGGAAAAAACTACATCAATTCTCTAACGGAAACGGGTGGATATCCTTATTTGATAACAAATAATAACACTGTATTACGCATGTAATCTTCCCATTTTATTCAAGCAATTATTTATGTAAGAAAAGCGTCTTAAGCTTATCATATATTTGATTTTAAATATTTTCTGTTTAATAACTGCGTTACTTAAATAAAGTAATAGAGCCAAAAGATTTACTATTTCCGGGTTACATAAAGAAACGTATTTCTGTTTATTTAAAGCATTACTCCCTCAAATTTCGCGTTTTGTTATCGCTTTTCCTCGAGGTACAGCTCTGACGCATTAAAATGTGTTTATAGAAAGGGATGAAGGTCTTTAGAAACTTTCGACGTCACCAGCATTACCTGGAAGATATTCTTCTGTGAATACTGTTATGAATTTGTCGGGTACTCTACCGAAAATATTTTTTTTCTATATGCAGGTTACTATGTTGTAACGTTAAATGAAATACTGTTCAAATACTAGAGGATGGATTTATTTATAACACTGAAAATCTTTTGCAATTTTGCCCTGTTTAATAAAGAGCAATTTTACACTGTACAAATGATAAAAAAGTGAATTTCCAGTTTGGTTGAAATTTTACACATTTCGGTTTATAACTGATAGAAATTTTTACACCTGACATCTTAATTGCAATTAACGGCGTATAATTTTAGTTTTAATTAAAAATTTAGAATATTTTGCACTCGCAACTAACTGCATCCTCATTTGTAAACAATTTCAAGTTTTTGCAATAGGTTTCATGCGAATTTGTCCAGAAGGCGCCACTAATCAAATGTTAGTACTATAAATTAATGTTGATCTCTAGTCAACCTAAATCCAAAGTTTCAGTGCGATAAAAACATTAGACCGCTTCAACACCGGAATCCCTAAAAAGGTGTACAAGATCATCAGTGATGATGAATCTTGGATTTACTGATACGATCCAGGAAATAAACACCAGTCGTTTAGGTGTTCCAAGGTGAAAAAGTCAATAAAAATTATCCGTTCTCGAGGTGGCACCAAAAGTATGGTCGCGACATTTGTCTCGAAAACAGGTGATGTAGTAACAATTCCTCTACAAAGAACTGTTACTGCTGATTGATGTACAAAGATTTGTTTGCCGCAAGTCATCGCTGAGCTTTGAAAAACCAACCCTGAACGACGGTCACCCTCCACCTAGACAATACAAGTTCGCACATAGCAAGTAAGTAAACTGAATTATTATCGCAACAAAAGGTCAAACTGCTAGACAATCCTCCGTACAGTCCGAATCCAAATTCCAACGATTTATTTGTCTTTTCAAAAATCAACTGCGTGATCAAAAGTTTCTGTCATCAGAGGGAGTAGTCAATGCCTTCAAAAACGCAATTTTGACTGTACCAACAAACTAGTAAAATACTTCAAAAAAACAATGAAGCCTTTAAAAGCTCCCTACTGTTTTATTATGTTTCTTCCAAAAAAACAACCACAATATAGTATTTAACAAACTTCTTCTTTTTTTTACTAAGTATGATTTACTTTTCATTCCATTGGAACCAGATCCAGAATTAGAATGAAACGCTACAGCCCAATTTTGTTCTCCTTAATAAGTTTGAAGCGTTCTCCAGTAGTTAACCGCCGGCAAACTTGAAATGCTACGAGGAGCTGGGAACCCAGCTTCGATTAAAGTTTCTATTGGTATAGATATTAGCACGGCAACATGAATAGAAATAAGCTAGATATAAACCTAAAGATTAAGTAAGTACAATTCATTTGTAACGCTACTAATAAACTTAGATTCAATAAAATGATATAAACAGAAAAGAAAATATATCGATAACAAAGTAAAAAAATTACTTGGCGAAACGAGCGGAAATAGCCATAGGAATTGAATTAAAGCTAAGGGCGTTAATATCGCAGAGGTCCGCGATTTGATTAAAATTGGAACACGCCAAGGAAATGAGAGACCTCATTAAAATGTTTGTCATGTTAGTGTTACAGTAAAAAGTGAAAGATGATCTGGTGTTCGCTCTAAGTTGATTATGCAACAGTGAAAACAAGAACTTAAGTAGAGACATCATTCTCCCCATGTAAAGCGCTGTGAAATTAAATTTGTTCAGCAGAGCGTCGTATTCGATATTTCGATCGGGATAAGATCCTTCAAGCAAGAAAAAAAATTTCAGGAACCTCCTTTGAACAGACTCTATAGAATTTACATGAGTTATACAAGTGGGAAACCAGATTAAAATACCGTATTCCATCGAGATCGAATGAGATAAAAAAGACAATGCTTTCATGTTATGGAAATTCAAGTTGATGACTTCTTGATGTAAGGATACCCAAAAAATATCTGGTTTCACCTTCCAAAGAACAAGAGCAGTAAGGTGAATCCAAACCTCCAATAAAGATGTTCCTCAACCGAGTAGTGCCCTATCTGTATTCTATTAAAGGTGGTAAAAAAACTCTCTAGAAGCACCATGCAGTGGTGTGAGTACCATGGAGTATAGTCGATTCTGGGTTGGATGGCAAATAGCGTATTTTCTTTTGTATATGTCGATTTTTCCCACCAAGATTGCCATTCTAAAAACATCTAATTTTTAAATCTGTTGAAAGAATTTCTTGAGTCCAATTGGATTAGAGATGGTTCCAAGTGACTTTTCATTCACTTTGATTCCTTCAGAAAAGAGATTGTGTATCGCATGGATCATGACTTTAATGTCCTACAACGGCTTATTCACACAAGCAAATCCAGAGTATGAAGAACGATTATACAATCCGAGATGACGAGAGACTTTGGAATGCAATCTACTTGATGATTTGGGAAGGTCTTCCGAGACAGAACCATCAGTATAAAAATGTAATTCAAAAGACTTAATCATCCATACTTACTAATAAATCACTTTTTATCTTTGACAGGGTTTTTGTATTTCCTTAAGTTGTTTGCAAGTTTCGAAGTGTACAGCAATGAGCAAAAATATGTACAACATCCTTCTCACACGTTTAAAAACTTTTGCTCGTAGCTGTACGTGCACAGATAGTAAAAGAAAATCCACGCTGTGTCTAGAATTTTAATTGCATATAACTGCTACATGATTACAGGCACAAATGTGTTAGTTATTTGTACGCGTAACTCAATACCAACGTCTAGGTATATACTAAGCTTGTGAGATCTACTAATGTTTAAAAAAATATTTATAAATAAACGTGGTTTATATGGTCGACAATATCAACTAGGGTTTTGTTATCACAAATAGCCGTTGACCGTAATAATTTCAGTACATAATTGTATATTAATTTTGCAATATATTGCCTTGTTAAATGAAGTAGATGTGTATAACCGCGTCTGGGTCCTGATAACCCTTGGCGTTTTTTTTTTAAATTTCCGCAGTTAATAATTAATTGCTAAAGACTTTTTATCGTTAATGAATTAAAGTGATATAGAAGATAAAAGAAGGCAAAATAAAAGAACAACTCATACAACGTCTTTTATTAACATTTCCCTTTTATTTACTTACTTGAAAACGACACGGTGATATTATCCTTTTGACACGATAAAGTCCTGTTAAACAAAGGCCTCGCATCAAAGGAAAATTTAATATTAAAAAATTCCGACGAGATAAAAAGAGGAATATAATAAAATATAAAGTGAAATCCTTTCTCTGTTAATGAAATTTGCGAATACTTCCTTTTTTGTTGTTACTTGAAATTTTTCCCTTCCAAATTACGTTTTATTTTTATCAAAGTAGGACTAACCGTTGAAATTGAAGAGGAGCAAACAGAGGACCATAATAACCGTTCATACACATAGTCGCCGGGGTACTTGACAATTCAGTGCTAATGACTCATAGTTTCACACAAACCAATGATATGTTTACTGTCTTCCTGTCAGTTTCTATAAACAGATAAGCAATCGTTAAAAACAATGTATAATTAGAAAATTTAAATGCATTATTGGAACGGTTTTCTCTCTATATATTTATTAGGAAATACACGTGTATCGTATAACATAAACTACTTGGTGTTTTATATAGTTACCATTTCTTTCTTCAGCTTAAGGTTAGGTAGCCCTGGAACAATTGCTTTTATCGTATAAACAATATATGGACGAAACATGTTAACGCCTGTACTTACATGTGTTTGCAGACATATCGTCACATGAATAAATCTAAGATTTTGCCGTTAACCTTAACGCATTGTTTTGGCAAATGAACAAAATGTTTTACAAGGTTATTTATAAATATGTGTTATACATGTTTCTAAGGCATGCCACTTGTAAAGAAGGAAAAGAAGTTAATTACGAGAAAAAGTAGAAAGGGACATGAATAAATAAATTAAGTAACCGTAATATGTAAATCTCATCGACGAGAGCAAGTTTAGAAATGTAGCATCATAATAATTTTTATAGTAATGCGATGCATTCATCTTTATCATCGGTAAAATTTGGCTACTGGGTATTAATGCCGGAAAACTTGTTAGATTATGCTTTATTATAGTTCCTCTTTTCCGTGCTTAACAATTCCTATCAGAGGTTACTAACCACTGGAAAAACCCAATACGTAAAATTAAAATTCTATTATTTCATTTCCATTCACTCTTAAACTAAATCGAAAATAAAATAATTTACAGAGGGCTAATTCTCGAGCATGCGATTTAAATGTATTGAGATCTGGCCTCTTTATTATAATCTAGACGGAAATTTAGTAAAAGATAAAGACATTGAGATGGGAATAACGTTTTTGTTTTATATTACCCAGATCTGGTTAATGGTAGTTTTATTTTGGAAGAAATAAGAGAATGTAAATTTTCAATTTGACTGTAATTTGACAAATTATCATTTGCAACACATTCGTATTATAGCACTACTTCTAACATTTTTGATAAATATGTAATTATTTACATCTCCATAAAGGTTTATACCCCTGCATGTATTTTAAATGTATTGAGATCTGTTTTTTTTTTATCACGATCTATGCGGAAATGTAATAAGAGATAAAGATATGGAGATGGGAACAATGTTTTTTTTTTATATTACCCGTAAGCCTTGTTAAAAATATCGCGTCTAACACGAAGTAATATCGCATAAAGCATTGATTACAGGACTCAAGTTGGGAATCAATACCGTAGATAACAAGGCATAAATGAGACAACGGCAACAGTAGATAATCCGACATGTACAAAATTCTATTCTAATCTTTGATATAGCGGAGTTGAAATATTAAACTTATTACGAACATTAAAGCAAAGGAAAATGGTATGAAAAGATTCATAATTCCTTTGAAGGAAGATCATAACATTATTACTTTCAAATATAGAGTTGTTCATAAGAAAGTTACATAATTCCTTAACAATTTTATGCTTTTTTTAATAGTGCTCTTGGTTTATAAGCAAAACATGGAGAACAAAAGCGTCATATTGTTTTACTGTTTAAGAAAAGTATTATTATATGGTGATAGAGCTCTAGAAGTGTCGGAATTTATTAATTAAATTTCGTTCTGGTGATTTCTCACTCAAAGATGAACCACGATCTGGTTGATGATGACCAATCGGTGCCATAATCGCTTTGAATCATCATATTCCTCTCCGTATTGCACATAACAATTGAAAATCATTTAAAACATATGGGATTCATTAAAAAACTCGATATTTGGGTTCCTTTGGATTATGAGATAAAGGAAACTCATTTAAACCAACACGATTTCCATCCCAAACGAAATGAAATCGAACCTTTTTCAAAACGAATAATCACTGGTGATGAAAAATCGATCGTTTATCATAACATCGAATGAAAGCAGTCATGGTCTGTAGAAAATAAACTAGCGCAAACAACATCGAAACTAGCGAATTTGATGGCGTTATAAGGGTATTGTGTATTTTGAGCTGCTTCTTATGAGCCAAACGATTAATTTAGATGTTAAACTCTGCAATTCAAGAAAAACGAGTTGGTGAATCGTAAAGGTGTTGTATTCAATCATGAGAACACGCTAGATCACACACATTGTTGACACTTGGTTGGGAAGTGGTACCACATCCTACGTATAGCCCTGACTTAGCACCATTAGATTACCATTTATTTAGTGCATTACAAAATTCCTTGAAGGTAAAACACCTAGTTCAGTTTTGGGCTGATAAAGACCAGAAGTTCTTTGAGCGTGGGATAATTAAGTTGACGCAAACATCGTAAAAGGTTATCGATCAAAATTGAAAATGTGTCATTGAATAATGTTTAATAATTATACAAAAAAGAATCATGTTTCATTTGTACAAGAAAATCCATAATTATTTTGATGTCAATCAATATATTATATGAAACCTAACTAACACGGACTTTTTTAAAAGAATGGGTCTATATATTTTATAGTAATAACATATCATTTTAAAATACAAAGAAAACATATTTTACTTTAAAAACTATTATGTTGGGGAGCCTCTAAAAACTTCTTCTAGAAAGAATAATAATAAAATTTGTATTTCTTCTGCAATTATGTTGCAATTTGTTCTCCGTGTTAATAAACTGTGTCTTAATCAGAACCAAAAACTGTACCTTTTATCTCCTAGACCCATACCATCATTTTAAACAAGAGGTCTTTTTGATTTCTCCTTGTCAGTTACTATTGACAAGCAATTAAAGTTAATATAAAATTGCTCCTTTAATGAAATGAAATTGGTGTCTACACTAAGAAATTTGAAAACTGTAGATTGGCAATTCCATGGTAAGTTTCAAGAAAAGATTAATGTTATTATCGCAATAAATCCTAATTTTGTGAATACGAATTAAATATCGGAAACTCTTTCGTTTTCCATCCTTGCGTCATGATTTAGAAAAATATTTAATTATTACATCGCCCAACAATGCGCAATTAATTTGGATAAACGTGTATATTGAACAGCAATCCCCCTTGTATTCGATGAAATTTGTTTTTAATAATAATTAGGCAAAATGTATTCAGGGGAGGTTTTTCGATAATGGAAAGAATGTAAGGCGGTATTTAGAAGCGAAACAAGGAATTTTAAACGCGTCTTCAATAATAAAATATTGATTTTCAACTCAATTTACATAGCAAATGGCATCCCATTTATTCTCGCCGGAATTAAATCTCGAACAAAACATGTATCAATATAGAGGGGTTGATTTTCAATAATTGAGGTTAAGGGACATAATCAATACATCTGGGATGTGATCCCGGTGTCAGATGAATATTGACGTTTGCTTCTTACAAATAACGAAGGGAGAACGTATTTATTTATAGAAACGAAGAAAATTTGGGTAGAGTATTCCAAGAATTATTTATAGAGAATTTCAAGCTTCGCAAAAAACGAGATTGAAATCTCTGTTATTCCCTTCGTTCGTCCGTTTACTTCGGCTGTTTTTCTAACTTCCACGCGAGTTTTGAATACGTTAATATTAAAGGAAAATAATTTAAATTACTAAGTTATTTCGAAATCGTACTGGAATGGAATTCTTTTGGAAATCCTTTATTATTACTTAAATACCTACAGTCTATTAATAAAATATAAATTCCGTCTAAGGCACGAAAATACCTTAAAATTTGCATTCATAAGAGACATTACCGAGTTCAGTTTGTTCCCCTGAGAGGAAAATCGAAAAAAATACGTCATTGAACAAGCATTCATACCTTTATTTCTTTTAATTTCCCCAAATTCCTCAAGTTATTGTTGTCATAGGCATTCAAGTTCTTTCACTCTTGCTACCTTTTATTTGACGTCTCTCGAGAAATATTAGTCATCAAATATGTAAGCTTGAGCTACTTTTAAAGAAACATGGGAGTTATGTTGTTCCTATGTACCAAAACCGGATTATTAAGTAAATATGTACAACTGATAAACCTTGCGAATTGCTTAGATAATGAAAAAAAGATAAAATTCTTATTACTACGCCTAAAAATAGGAAATATTACGTAAGATTTATCTCAATGTACAATAGGATATATGCCATAACTTATACAACAACATCGAAGCAATACGATGCAATCTATATTATTTTAACAGTTTTGAAATCCTTAATTACACTACTTAAAAAATCACGACTACAAACGTTCTTTTATTGATAGCGCAATTATGACGTCAATGTTATGTAAATAATAATAATAGAGTTTACTGTCCAACAGAATACCAATTACAGCACAAAAATAATAATAGAAAGTCACACATACATTCTGAAAAAACTTAGAAGATAAAGACCTAAGAGTAATTAGGTGTATCCAAATTATCCCAAGAAAATGAAATTATTGAAAATTTATTTGAAAAATTACACATTATATATGGGGGCATTATGCAAAATATTAGTTTTCGGAATAGGGAGTGCAAATATAAGACAGAATCTAAGCGAAAAACGAGGTACATGGAAGTGCAACTTAGATAACAAATCACCGCAATCAATTTCTAGACAAATTGAGAGCAATAAGTCTCTCTGCGTTCTTTAAGGAAACGCATACTGTGACGCTCCAGCAATGAATGATAATCGATTCTTCTAGGAAGATATTGGCCATTAAGTTTGTACGAAAGAAATTTAAGAAAACAATGTTGAACTCGTTCTAATGTAAGCTGATTGAAGGTATAATAAAGGGACCAAATAATAGAAGCGTATTCCTCACTACAAGGGCAAAATATAGAGACAGCACCACGAAGCAAAACCTTTTAGAGCAAGTTGAGGATAATTCTTCAATGTGCTGGGCAAAGCTTAAGTGGTTATCAAAAATAATTCCAAGATCTTTAAATAATTCAATCGTAGGTACAATCTCCTTTTGTTTTGTATAAAACGGAATTAAGGGACTCGTTTTGCTTGAATTGATTGGTTATACCCCAGCCGATTATCATGTCAACATTTTTCTGAAGAAGTGCAACATCTTCTTGGTTGAAAAGGGCGGAATAGATTTTAATGTCATCAGCATAAGCCAAAGCTGTACAGGAAAGACTAACCAACAGATCTTTAGTAAACAATAAAAATAATAGTGGTCCTAAGTTGGAGCCCTACGGTACGCCAGAAGTAGATATAAATTCTTGCGACCAGTAACCATTATAAAATACATAGTTAATACGCTCCGCCAAATAGAAGCTCATGAAAAACGAGGAAGTAAATCCAAAATAATCCAGCTTATTGAGCAGAATTCCATGATCGATTGTATTGAATGCACACGAAAGGTAATAAGCCATGCTGACATTCAGAAAATATAGATGCCACACTATTAAATATACTGGAATAAACAGCATGTTCATATATGAGGGCTGTTTTTCTTTTAATGATTTTCATCATTGACTTCGTCAGAACAAATCTTGTATCACGAATTAGGAAGCTCGAAATTTATTAATTAATTAATTAATACCGACAATGCTGGGTTATTAGAATTGCCAGACTAGTTAAGTGGCGAGCTACTCAAAATCTGTGTGCTTAAAAATCGGGCAGCAAACGCATTCATAATCTTATCAGAATTATTGATATTTTCATCACTTTCGCAACTTATAATTTATTTGTACGTAACAGTGACGTAACCGTCAAGTACGTTCTCCCGCGTATTTAATCGGTTTGAATTTCATATATTGTTTATCGATTTAATTTTATGTAATCTTTCAAATCCTACGTCATTTTCGACTAAAAACAATGGTCGTTTTATTGAATTATCCTTAAATTTCAAATTTACGATTATTTACAGATGGAAAATATTGTTTCTAGTTTGTACATATTCAATTCTAACGATAACGAAATAAAGATAATTTTATAAAGCAAAAGGATATAATAGTCACGGACTTGTGAGTAAGGGTGGTTTTAGTAGACGATCTGTCAGACTTAAAACAGCCTTGAAAGTTATTTTTAAAATCGTTACAATCTTGACAAAACCGCGATCCAACACATTATAATTATATTGTAAATGCATCGGAAACCCGCCATATCCCAAGCTTGTATATATGCATTTTGAATATTAAACAACACTGCCTACTACTTCTTCAACTCTTATCTTTCTTGTAAAGTGTACGGTATTATCGCAACAATAGGTTCTTTTAGTTTAAGATAAATCTTGAATAGCAGGCCTTTTAAGTTCTCTCCTAGGTTTGTTACTGCACACTGCTGATAAGGGGATCCTCGTATTATTCTACTAAAGAGATCACTTTTACAGCTAATAATAAATTTAATAAAACAAAAAGGTAGTCGCTGTATAGTAAATACGATACACTGTAAGAATATCTTCTTGCATGCTAGCGTACGTAAAAGTAATTTCCGTAATAAAATTCATATGAATATTTGACTTAGAAGACCATGAAATGTGACCCAAATATCAAGTTTACGATTTTTTATACACGTATCCAATTTAAATATTCGTTAAATCTGTAATTACAGCTATGGTTAAAATTAAAATTTAATTTGCATACGATAACAACATATTAACCACGTCAGAGTACATTTTTATTGTTAGAAATATTTAATTTACGTAAAAAGTTTTCAGGAAACTATACCGCTATTAATATGTGTTTAACATTGCTTTTACCAAAACTGTTGTAATATCTGTGAACAAAGCAGACAAGTATAATATAGTGCACATCATAAAATATTTACAACTTACAATATATGTATATACAGGACGTGTAAATTGAATTAGGTACAAACCGTTTAATATTTAGATTTGGTATTTGGTTATTTCGGTAGTAATTCTGTATTTTTGGACTACATACATTAATATGTAAACTTTCTAATACTGCTATTATTCTAACAGCTTCTGTATACTGCTTATTTAAAGACTTTAAAAGTGCAGATAAAATATTAACCAAGACGTAATCCCTACAATGGACGTTGCTTTAACAAAGGCTAGTACAACACTATAAATGTAATAAGTTGTTTTTAAATCTAATATTAAAAAAAAATGTGTTTAACATTGCTTTTACCAAAACTGTTGTAATATCTGTGAACAAAGCAGACAAGTATAATATAGTGCACATCATAAAATATTTACTGATTAAATATTGGTTTAGATGATTCAGACAATTTTAAGTTACATATTATATGTAGTGTGTATCTCTTGCATTAAAAATATACTCTATGCATGCGATGTTAACCCCTACTACATCACATCATACCAAACAACAGACACAAAATTAGCAGAGTAAAACGTTTTCGGAATATCCAAGTTTCGTCTTAGATTTCCGAGTGCAAAATAAACTAATCTCAACTTCAAGCCTGAGATTATTATCAATTACTATACCGAAAAGTTTAATAGTGACATTACGAAAGCTAAAACCATCCATGACATTAAATCTAACATTATGAAACAAAATGCAAGCACGATTATCTCTTAATTAATACAAATCCTCCCGTACACAAGAAAAACTCGGCGTCAAAACATTAATATCGTCAGCATAATTAACAATATTGCAATAATTAAAAGAGCACCTAACCTTATCAATTAAATGATTCATATAGATTATAAAAAAAGAGGGTCTCAGGATAAAGCATTGGGGAACACCGATATCCTTGTGGATGGGTCGATAAATAATGCTAACACAGGATTACGATTATCTAAAGCTTCGCAGATGGGTGAAAGAAAATTAAAAATAGCTGTATCACCTTTCCGGCGTTAAAGCGATGCTATAAATTATTTAATGTATTAGAATTTTACCAATTTTCTGTTCATTAAATGTTCACATATTTTCGAGTAAACAAGGAATATATTAATCGATTTATAATGTATTTAAATCGTCTTTTTTGTATACAGAATAAGAAGTGGCCAGGGCTTCTAGAGAAATTAAGTAATTTAATGCAATGATATTCATGTCTACAGGTGTAACAAAAAAAGTTTTATAAAATTTTTCAAACTCCACAGTCTTTCTTAAATCGAATAAATATAGTTCTTTCACAAATAATCTCACATTCGCACCACCATGATAGGATGGTATCATCTTGGATTTTCTTTTGCTAAAAAAGGAAAAAACAGTTTTGTTTAGCGTAATTTAAAATGTATTTACTTAAAAGAATATGTAGAAGTACATTTTTCAAAATGTTAAGTGAGTCATTCCACGTCAAAATCAGGGGTTCTGAGATTTGGTTGGAATGTTCTATAAGATCTTATATATCACAAATTTCAATTAAATGTTTTCGTTAGTTGCATTTCTACGACGTCTCAAAGAGAAGCTACTCGTCTTGTCTGCATGGAAACCAGTGCAAAAGTGCCGATTTTAACTTTTTGAATGTTACATAAAACATATCACAATCTATATATATATCTATATACATAATTTTTTGGGGATCTTTAGGAGACACTACGTTAAATGTTCCTATTGCAATTTTCTTTACCTTAGTATTGCTACAAAAAGCATCTTTAAATATTTAGAAGCTACGAAGTTTAATTTTAGAGCTCTGTATTTTAATTAGTAAAAAGATATCTGAAAATTATGGAAATTAGTTATTGACAAAATGCTTAAACATAAGGGAGCTTGTAATACATTACGAATTTCTACAATATTCTAGAATAATTATTCCTGGCACATCAACCAAAGATCACTGCAGGCTACTGATAAAAAAAAAAACTATGTTCAGCTTGGAACCAAAAGCTCCAAAGCTCATAAATTCATATTTTACAAAATTACTTTGTGTGTTTCTATTCATCTTGTTGCTTTACTTCTGTGCGAAATCGACTTGCATGCTTACTTTTCTATTTTTAGTGATATTAAAACAATGTTTGATGACTGCGTCATCTTATACTCAATAAACAAAATTCTTTAATTATACAAATTTTCGGTAGGTATCAAAAATAATAATTTGATGCAATTTCTTATTCATTAATTGAGACGGCTCTAAAATTAAATTACGTAGCTTCTAAACATGCTTGAAACATCCTCTTTCTAACTACTGTCTCCCAAAGATATCCAAAAATTTGTAACCAACTTTGCAAGTGCAGATCTTTTGATGCTGATGCACAATGAGAACTGAATTTTATCTAGATATTCATTGAATAACTGGGTATAATATCACCAACCAAAAAGTTATCGTCGTCTAAATCTGAGCTCCCAGAATTGTGCAACAAATGTTTCGCCCACTTTCAAGAAACATATCTATGTATTTATATATATGAGATAGATACGTTTAAAAAGCTAATCAGTAATATATTCTGATTCAACTCGTTTAAGGATGCAAAACCACGGGGCTGTATATTTTATGTAACTTTTAAAAAGATAAAGCAAATTTGGAGAAAATTGAGCTTGGATCATCTTTAAAATTGGTCCCTTTTGACGTGGAATAATCCAAATTTTGAAAATAATATTCAAAGTACCAAACACAATAAGTAATTTAAAATAAATAAAAACTATAGACATCAATTAAACAATTTGCTACTAATCATAGTGTCTCAGAGAACAGTTGTGTGCTAATAGAATAACACTAGAAACTTTTATAAGGACTTACTATAATCTTTTTGTTTATTCAAACACCAAAAATGCTTTCCTTATTTTATATTTATTTTTATCAATTTACAATGAACAATTTGTACTTCTCACATATCTTAAGAAAATATCTTTCAAAGGGTTATATGTATTTCATTGATTTCTATAAAAAAGCATAACCCCAAGAAATATCAAATATAAATTACAAACGGTTCGCAGGTCTCAATTCTATTTGATGCAATTCTTTCATGTATCATATATGTATAGAGAAGCCAGACAATTGTCTGTCTATATACGGATCACTTACCTTCAGCAATTGATTAGCTTGTCCTTTTTTTTTCAATAGTGCTGATTCTAAAATTGTATCAAATGTCACTCTCAAGCAACTACCACTGTCACGACCATATACACAAAGTTACCGTCAAATAGAAAAAAGTATTTCGAATTTGAGTTATGAAAAATTTTAGCAAATGCTGGGTTGCCTAAATAAAAAAAAATAAGCGTTACAAAATTAGAATAAAACCAATCGTTTATAAAATAAATATTTATTTCTTCAAACTGTTGGTGGCTTTCAAAATTGTTCATTCAAGGCAGTTGATAAAAACAATAACTGAATTTCCTTTAAAACTAAATATTTTTTTTTCTTTTGGAGTTGGATCTAGGAAAATGGTAAAATTGAAGAGATTTCAAATGCTTCAATATTATTATTAACATTAATATACATATGCTACAAATGTATTAAACATATTATGGAACAATTATAATTTCTTCGCCCTAATTCAACTTAGAAGTCTTGGACAATTCTTCTGCTTTAATGGTGAAGCTAATATCCTCATTTAATTTTTTTGCAAGGAAGTACAACTCCGCTAACGCAACTGTTAGTCCGCAAATGATTCCCAGAAGAAGACGGAAGCCAAAATCTAATCTACCAACGAGTAATTCAACTCCTATGAAACCAAAAGCGAAACCAGCTATTACTGAGAATATAAATTGAGCTACGGCTATTAGATGCCTATTCAATTGTTTCACTAAAATAAAAAAAACAACGGTATTACTCATTCCAGTGCAGTAATTTAAACAAATTGACATGGTATATGACCTTGGATCCATTCCAATTACGGATACTCACTTTGATAAGCTATTGTGTCTTCTGGATGCCTTTGGCGCACATTATCGACGTTCTTTGTCATAGCTTTGTATTGCCTATTCTGTTGTTGAGCTTTAAGTATATTGCATCGTTTTTCCAAATCGGGATTCCTTGGAATCTCAACGTTTTGAGGTAGAATTACCTGGGAGCCTTCGAAAATCTCATGGAAATAGTTCTTACTTTCGGACGTTGAGTTATTTTCATGGATTTTCTTGTGCACCCATCGCAAATCCTCCAGATTCAAAAGCTTGTCGTCATCTATAGTTGAATCTGAAGGGAAAGTAGGAATGGTGGTTTCCGTGCTTAAATCTAAGCCGTTCATGAAGACATGATCGTCTTCTTCCAGCAAATAGATGCGATCCCCTATTTTACGTTTATTTACATCGAGTTTATCTTTGGATATTAAATTTAGAATACCTAAAGGAGCATCGTCCTCGTTCGCTAAGCCCTTTATGAATTTAGCGAGCGATTTTGATGGTTTTATTAGCAAGCACGGGTTATCGATTTGAGCAGCGGTCATTGCTTATTACTTAACGGAATGCGATAGGTTTAATTTTCTTTCTAAATCCCTATAGAATTCTTGTAATTCTTCTTCTTTCTCCTCGAACGTGTTATCAAGGCGTTTGCAACGATAGGATATTTCATCCACGAATTTTTCCCATTCGACTTTGCGGCTTTGGCGGCACAACTCCAGCGATGGGTCCTGTATATTTTTGAAGCGCATTAAGTGAGATATGTGAAGGATGTTACCGTTATCAAACCTTTTTGTATTTTTCCTCGGATTGAGCTATCTTTTCACAAATATTGAGGGCTTTGGCTAAGGTTTCTGTGGACGGTTTAATCGTAAGATCAACAGCCTGTTTTACTCGGTCTATTTGAGTTGTTTTTATGTCTGTTATTTGCTCTAGTAGTAGGAATAGAGATTCCACTTCGGTATCGTTACGGAGATTCTAAATTAAATACGTAAAATATAAATAATATAATATTTAAATATAAAAAAATGTATATCGAGAACAAAGATCCCTGTCTGCAGGTACTATTGGCACCCTCTATGGAATACAATGGCAACCATGCCGACTTGAATCGATCGCTTGTATAGCTGAACGCTCTTATTTCCATTATGTAGGTTAGGAAATTGTCAATACGAAAACAACAAGTGAAATCTACATAAATTTCGTTCACTTACCTCAAATTCGTGGAGCGTATAATGAATTTCACCATTTAAAAATGGTCTGTGGTCGAAAAGTCTGCTCCAAATAACTCCGAAATCTATAAATAAAAAATAACTTATTAGTAAATAAATCGACTAGCAATTCATGGGTATACACCGCACCCTTTACAATGTCAGACATATTTGTTATGCATCACGTGATATAGCTTAAAGTGTGCTGTATTTAATCCAAGATTTTTTTTAATGCAAAAGTATATTTTTTTAATTTACGAAATATTTTAGTGAAGTAAAATTTTGAGGGCCTTCCATTTTAAAGGTTTTTTCTGCGCGTTATTTAATTGTTCCCTAATAAATCAGAGATGGCGCTGGTCCCCTTCCACAAGAATCTTTTAGAGATTCGTAAATTATTTTAATAGAATATTTTAAATAATTAATTATAAGCATATGAGCTATAATACGCCAAAACTAATTTAATAATTTTTTTACAACGCAATTTATCTAATTTAAAAACTTTAAAGTATATAGAGGGCGTTTTACAATGTTTACAATTTGTCATCTGGGAGTAGCTAGCCTTGGGGATATGCGATATTTCTTTGACGATTGGTATAACTGTGATTGTGGTTAGCCATCCTAAAAACCGAAGGAATTATGTGCGAACAATGTGAAATATCAATAAAATGTTCGAGCGTACGATATTTCGCTGAAAATCTCGTTGATGTGTATTGACTTGAGTGCTCAGTGATACGTAAATATAATGATAGTGCGATATAGGTTCCGTAAGGCTCATTAAAAGTGAAATTTGATGCTAATTTGACGTCTGTCTGACAAAACTTCATCATGCCTGCTTTAATAGGAGTTACGGAATTTGTTGAGGAGACCAGGCAAGATTACAATTCACCAATTACATCAAGTTTCGTTTCTCGTATGCCACAATTTAGGACTACTATTGCCACATTAGAAGAGGTTCGTATGCTCTGAAAAGCGATTCAATTGATATTCTCATTTTTATTAGATTAAAACATAAACATTGATATTTATAAACACACTTTACTGTGTTATCCTTGAGCGGATTTTTCAACTTGGAAATAATTAAAAAAAAATCACTGCTTGGAATTCCTATGAGAATTTTGTTTGGTAAATTAGCAGGAAATAGATAGAGATAATATACTTCCTTTTTTGATTATTAAATAGTGTTATATCAAAAAAAAAATAATTGATACCAATTTCTTTTTAATTACAGACGCTAGATTATGATAGAGATGGTTTGAATAAAATGAAAAAAGCCGTTAAGGCAATATTAACTTCAGGAACAAGTATGTCATTTTCATCACCATATTATTTAATTTCTATTAATTATTTTCCCTTTTCTGCAGCCCATGTAGAGAATGAAATGTGTTTGGTAAAAGCATTGGAGAAAATTAGCGACGCATCTAAAGATCAAGACACCGATATTGGTGCCGCATTTTGTAAATTTGCTGTTGTCACTCATGAATTATCGGCACTTATGAAAACGCTAATGCAAAATTTGAATAATATTGTCATGTTCCCGCTAGATAATTTACTAAAAGGCGATTTAAAAGGTGTTAAGGGCGATTTAAAAAGACCCTTTGACAAGGCGTCCAAAGACTACGATAACAAATTCGTCAAAATTGAAAAGGAGAAAAAACAGCAAGCCAAGGAAGTCGGGATGATCCGTACCGAAATAACCAGCGCAGAAATTGCAGATGAGATGGAAAAAGAGCGACGGTTATTCCAGTTACAGATGTGCGAGGTTTGATTCCTTCCATATGGATCTAGCTATTACCAAATCTTTTATCAAATTCTTGTTTTAGTACTTGATCAAGTATAACGAAATTAAGACAAAAAAGGGCATCGATTTGCTGCAGAATCTGGTAGAATATTACCATGCACAAACGAAGTAAGTATACAAATTCGTTTGAATTATATAATAAAATCACATGTATTAATTAGTTTTTCAAATCAGATTAGGCATTACATTTAATCATAAGATAAGATTATGTCAATAATAACGCAAATTTTTAGCTATTTTCAAGACGGTTTGAAAACAATAGAGCATTTTGGAAGTTACGTTGCCGATCTCTCGATTAAGCTGCAGAAAATTAAACAAAAACACGACGAGGAAAAGCGTAAATTAAGTGAACTACGAAATTTGATACGTACAACACCCAGTATTGAAAAAGAAGTAAGCATAGGTACTTTGGAAGAGGTAGACAACAAATTAACTGAGTAATCATTTTAGGTTGGATCTTCTAGTGATAAAGGAGCTGGAGGCTACTCCTTGCATCAATTACAAGGTGACAAGCACCATGGCGTCACACGTAGCGGCCATTTACTTAAAAAATCTGAAGGGAAGATGCGGCGAGTTTGGCAAAAGCGCAAATGCAGGGTCCAGGCCGAGGGATATTTGGATATTTGTCACGCAGACGAAAGCAAACCACCTACGAAAGTTAACCTTTTAACTTGTCAGATTAAAGTTGTTCCTGATGATAAAAGATGTTTCGACCTAATTTCATGTATGCTCTTTTCTGGTTGATTGTTACATTACATTTAGAGTTCATTAATTATTTCATCAGATCGATATATGCGAGTTCTGTATCAGAAAGGTGTCGCGGTACACACATCATAAGAAAAATACGATAATACATGTATATACTATCTTGTTTCGTCATCTTTCTGATGTGTATATGGTCGCCAGTATGTGCTAGCTCATTTAGTTCACGCAAAAGCGTTATCCAGGGTGCACCACGTGGAGGCGAACTAGCTCTACACCCCTACGTCTTTCTCTATTTCTCCCTCAATATTTCTTTATTTTTAATAGATTTACCAGGTTAGCTTTTAAATATCTATCAAAATAAATAAATACGTGACGGAGTTTGAAGACGCTTGAACCGAGAATTTATGGCGCATACCTCGTATCTGCAAACTGTGGACAATATTACATTCCCACGAATTTATTTCTTCTGCGATAAATGAAACTCGATCCTCTATCAAAAAAATGAAAATAATCGAATTTCGCATCCGGAACTTTGGCAAATTTGACTGGTATGCTTGACAATCCATCAGCAATCACATTTTCACCCCACAAATGCCATTTGAATCCATTTAGTCTCATCAAATGAAGCCTGTAAATGGCCTGTGACCTGAACGAATTTATTTTCCATCGTATAAATAGCAAAAGCTTCTTTATATATAGCAGAATTGTGAAGTCCACTTTTATTCAAAATTCCAGATGCAAAACTAATAGGTTTTGCCGTACCGTCAGAGTAAACATGTGATAAAACTACTCCCAAGTCACTCTTTGAAGTATCCTAATTTAATTTTCTAAGTGCCGTTGCTCGTCACTACTGACATCATAGTAAGCATTTAAATCTGTTGGCATTTCATTAAAATTTAAATTCACTCAATTTGCCATTAAATAATAAGTTATTGTGCAAAACATATACCTTTTATTTTTTATTACATTGAAGGTGTATTTACATCAAAAGCAAAGAAAAATTACATGTTTATGTTATACAATAACTACAAGAAAATGTTTAGTATTTTGTCCTTTAATAGTTGCCAGTACAACAAAATATCAGTCGACGATCATCAGTTGACGCTGCTGTGTTTCGCTTCGCATTTAGCTTTGGGTTATTTGCATTAAAGGTTGACCTGCAATGGAATTTAGAAAATCTCTACTACACTTAACCTTACATTCGTCATGAATGCTTATTTCTATTATATTACTGTGCAGATATTACACTCAGCTTTTGAGTTTTCTTCCTGTATCTAATTCCGAAAAAGAAATCATACTGTGTGCATTACTAATTTATTTGGGAGTAGCAGAACTTAAAGCAGTTTTGCGAAAACAAGCATAACATAAAGAAGATATTTTCAATTTCACAAAAACTTTGGTTTAAATAAATTTCTTCTACAGATAATAGAACTTACCATTTCCAAGCTGAAGATGAGAATGATCAACATGCTTGGATGTCCGTCTTGGTTAATTGCAAGGAGATGGCTTTGATGAAAGCATTTGATGATAGTAGCAAAAGTGGTGGTGATAAAGTTAATCATAGCTTAATAGAATTACAGCAAACGATAATTCGGTACATTCAAAGAATACCTGGGAATGACCATTGCTGCGATTGTAATTCCCAAAACGGTGAGCTTCGATTCAATTCCATTTCTTTTTTTGAGGAGCGGTTGATGCTAAAGTTTTATCATCTTCCAGATGCCACGTGGCTGTCCACGAATTTCGGCATCATAGTCTGTATAGAGTGTTCTGGTATTCATAGGGATTTGGGCGTGCACATATCTCGGATTCAATCACTAACTTTAGATAATGTCGGTACTAGTCAACTATTACTTGCTCGTTTTATGACAAATCAAATGTTTAATGATATTATGGAACCGAAGTTACCATATGGGAGTAAGCCTACACCGTCCAGTTCCATGTAAATTATTTTCTAATTTTGGAAAGATTCGTATGATTTGGGATATTTCCATTTTTCTTTTATTTTAGGGAAGATCGATTTAATTTTATTAGAGCCAAATATGTAGATAAATGTTTCGCTTTAAAATGCTGCCAGACTGAAGAGGAAAAATTTAGAGACTTAGAAGACGCTGTTAATAGCGGTGAATTAAACCTTCTACTTCAAGCATTTGCCGAAAATGTCGATCTTAATGCTCCATTTCCTTCACTTGTACGTAGCCACTTTCCAGCAATTTATCCTTTAAATTTTTCGTCTCTTCCTTACTTTCACAGAAAAACCATGAGAAGGAAACCGCTCTACATCGGGCTGTGACCTTAGCTAACCCAAAAACATTACCAATAGTCGATTTTTTGATTCAAAACATGTCAATTCATGGATTGAATAAAGCAACTGCACGACCAATTTCATCGGATCGAGTAGGCTGCAATACAGCCTTACATTTAGCTGCCCTTTACGACAAAGTCGAATGTATGAAGTTGCTTTTAAGAAGTGGTGCTGACACGTCGTTACCTAATTCACAGAACAAGACTGCGATGGATATTGCTGAAGAATTAGGTCATCATACATGCCAAGAACTATTACAAAACGCTGCCAATCGCCAAAAGAATCTATTCGATAACATCAATATCGATTGGAATTTGTCCCATGATGATGGATCCACGGACTTTTCAGATGATGAAACTATCATTGATGATAGAGTATGTTATTTAGCTTGGGAAGAAAATATAGGTAATTTGACCAATTTCTTTCAATTGCAGAATGGTTCTCTGACACCTGAGAAGAAAAACCGGTCAAGGCCACCCAGCTATACTGGAGGAGGAGATTCACCTGTCACACTTCGTTCAAGATCCTCAACATGTGATAGTTTACAATCAGGTAGTAGCCCTAATAGTAACAACTGGCATATGCCACCACCCCCACCACCACAGTCACGGAAACCTGTGATTGGTATGTTCATTAGAAATGGTATCATTGAATTCATGAACGTTGGTAATTATTTTTATTGAAAAAGAAAAAAAATAATAATTACTATAATATAAACCAGCAGATTGGACTGGTTTGGGTCAAAATATAGGTGTTGCTTAACTAGTTGCTGTAGAATTTTAATAGAAGAAATAAATACTAATGTTGATGCTCTTTTTAAAGACTTGTTGCGAATGGTCTTTTATCATACTTTAAAGTTTTACAGATACTGCTTATCATCCCAATAAACTATATAAAAACTACCCAAGATTTTCTTTTGTTGTAACTACAGTGACCAATTTTCTTTTCTATTTCTTCTCTAAATTGTATCAGAACTTTATCTAATAGCCAAACATATCTTTGTAGCTTCACTCACGTAAATATTGTTTATTTCATTCATTCTCGGTAATTTTCTAAATCTTCGTTTTTCGGTGGTGGGTCTGGTTCAAAAATAAAGATGTTAAGGAATTACAGTCTCCAGAACTCGATTCCGCAGAGTAGATTTTATATAGAAACGTATCAGTAGAGGTGTAGGTTTTATTTTTTTTTCCTGAAGTAAATGCTTTTTTTTAAGCCGCTTTTAATTAATTTTCTAGTTTGCATGTTATTGCTGTTTCGCCCAAACTGTTTCGATGCTCGAAAGATTTTTCTGGTGATATTAGCACATTTTACCAACATTCAAGAATTATCACCCCCATATGTAATGGTCCTTTCATGTATCTCCCTAACAGTTAGAAGGAAAAGTATTACTAATAAGTGTTTGGAATATTGGAAGAAATGGCGGTCCTCTAATTTATTTTTATCCTTGTTCATTTAGCTAACGTTCATGGAAGTTTGAAGAAACGTGTTGCTCCTTTACCACCATCTGGTCCGGTTCAAATGCCTTCCGGTTCAATATACGGAACATTACCAAACAGCCACAGTCGCACACCATCTGATCCCGTTGGAGCTGGCTACCATACGCTTAGTCACACACATAAACGCTCACCAAGTAGTGATTCAAGTTCTGGAGTACGATCTGTGATACATATAGGTCAGTAAAAGGTAGTGCATCCAATTTAAACAATATCTCGCTAATTTGGACTTAATTTCAGGTAAACTAGTCATACCTCATGACCCAAAAAATGATAAAGTTGGTTTAGTGAAACGGCCACAGAATCCACCACCTCCAGCACCAAGTCCACGTCTTTCAAATGGTAGATCAACTGAAAGTATCTCATCGATGAATTCAGAATTGGAATCCGGGATAATACACAATCCAATACCACCGCCCAGAAGGGTAAGTAAGAAGCTGATATATTAAATTCATATCCTTCTATTACAACGTAATTTCTTTCTTATGTAAGAATGAATATAAAAGATATTGTTTTACTAACACGACCCCACGTTAAATATATTCGAGCTAAATTATTTGCAGAGGAAACACAAATATCGTTTGGCGCATTTATCTCAAGGGAATGATGTGACAATTCTGGTAAAATTTATCGGTTGTGGCATGTTTAGTTTCTCATTTCCGTTTCATTTGTTAACAAATGCATGCTGAATGAATATGAATGTATTTTTACCATACTAAAATCTGAAATTAATCTGCTTGTTTTTGTTCTAATGTAATATTTCTTTTTTCCGAGAAATGGACGGAAGAAATTAGTCCTAATACGAAATCTGTTTAAAAATTTTGTTGAAAGTTTTCTTTTAGTGGATTTGAATTTAAATTATTCATAATTATATGCGAATCAATTTGCATTTTTTGAACTAATTCCAAGCAATTTATTTTAGGCATCGGATTCTCCACCTCACAAGCTAACCTCTAGTCCAATTTCCATGGGATCTCTATCTTCACCAAGGCCAATTGCTGGTAGGTTGTCGTATACACCAAATGGTAGCACTGCCAGACGTTGTAGGGCGTTATACCCTTGTGAAGCGGATAATGATGATGAATTTTCGTTCAAGGAAGGTGAAATAATCATCGTAACTAATGAGCATACAGATGACGAGAACTGGATGGAAGGAATGGTGGAACATGAGCCTGATAGGAGAGGGATGTTCCCAATAAGTTTTGTCCATATGTTGTCTGATTAGTAGAGCGGGTAGCTCGTAGTCGAATAGTCGAAAACGAACAGTGTATTTCTTGATGTCCCCCTTATTATTATGATTGCATATTCATACTAATGATATTCTTTTTCTTTCGATTAAATTAATATCTAAACTTTTATGGAGGTAAACAAAAAAAAAACAGTAAAATCGATGGTTTATTGAGAATAACAACGCCATAATTTATAGCCATTTGTTATTTCTAAGATAGAAAAACGTGATCAAAACTAATAAGGTGAAAGGAAGATAATAAGAGTTAAAAAATGTGTACATTTTATAACTTTCGTTTTAATTCTCTAAGTTAGGCATATATACGTGTAGGCTAGATTGCAGCGATTAAGAAATTATATAACAATAATGATAATAAAATAAAATATTCTAAATAAAAGCTAAACCTCGCGATCTAGCCCTACGCTATGTATTAAATATAGCTATATGTAGCAAATGTGATGAGAAGCAAATATAAAATTTTAAATGTTAATAGAAAACAATAACAGAAGTAGAAAAAACAATAAGCATTTTTATAGCATATAGATATACATTTTTATTTTTTAAAAGAAATTAGTGAAATTAGTATTATACTAGTCAAGTAATTATCCATACAATATTTCATCCATTTTTGTTATTAATTTATTATATACTTATCTTTGATACATTTTGGTCCATTTGCAACTTAAAAAGCATTTCGAGATCTGGTTATTCGCATTAATGCACTTTGCCCGGAACTTCGAAATTGCTTTGACCGAAAAACGCTGAAAAATTTTATATTTCAAGTTAGCTGTGATATAATTGATGATCTTATTACATTATAGGAGGTAACACATTTTACTGAAGAAAATGTTTGCTCTCTGAATACCGAAGAAATTTTTTTTGTATATTATTATTTTTCTTTCGTAATTAAGTTAATATTAAATCGCTGTTACTTAAATTTTAATCATCGTTTTCTTTTTCTTAAGTGTTCTTTATAGCACCACACTAAAGTATTATTTTATAATATTCTTAGGATACATTTCCTTTTTTTTTGGTTGGCACTGTGTATATAAACACTATTTTCTCGCGGCTTTGTACGTGGGTTGGTGGTCAAAATAAGCTTTGTAATACACGAATTCTGTTATATGCTTATTTTATTCACCGACTACAAAAAGAGCTTCACTTAAAGTAGAACTGTGTTCTTATACACTTTTTCTTAAAATCGGTTTTTATAAATTTTTAATTAGTTTAATTTTAAGTGATACGGAGATTGTATTTAAAGAAGTGAACTATTATGTCTAATTCAAGCAACACCAGTTAGTACGTAGATATTAAATACAGGATATGCCGTTTAAAACTGCTTTTAAATGGTACATTTTGTGTATATACACTCTGCAATAACCGATTGACCTCAACAATAACTTTGTATATCTTTACACCACATTATTTTGGTAAACAAATTATCATCATATTACACAATAAAATTGTTTTCTCTTTTGTCAATCGTGTCAAGGAGTGTATACAAAATGTTTCACAATTTATTGGAAAGATTTTAATCACATATACATTTTTAAATAATAATTTGATTTCGAGTTTGAAAACGAGACATTTAAACGGTTAAAATTTATTGAATGCATGTTATTTCCGAAAGCAAATTAATTATAAAAGCTAAGGAAATCAATATCTTATCTAAAAGTGTAGATTTAGTTAAAATTTTTGTGGTAAGTTATGAAGCGCCCTATATATGTATTTTTAGCCTTCAATTGTATACACTTAAAAAAGTATGTGTAGATATATAGACAACATTATTTTTATATTCTATACATGAAAAAATGAAAGTTATAAGATGTATTGTTAGTTGTTCTATTTAATATTTATAGTTTTTCTCTATTGTGGAAAATTATTGATGATGGAGATGATATTTAGGAAATTTGAAGAAAATTTAGCAAAGAAAATGAGATATTTGTGATTTTCGATTCTTAAAAAAAAAAGTAGATTTGAAAAGATCAGTCAAATTGTTCCTCGAATGATGTTGCAAAAATTCGACTGAAGTACCTATATATAATAATAATAATAATAACGATAATATATTTCGTCACTTACGTAGTGATCTTTTTGGATTCTAACGGCATGTTTGTGTGAATATACATAGTTATATTTTTGTAGGAGAATTCGCTGCACTGGAAAATAAATACTAAGGAAACATACTAAACCAAAGAGAAGTAAAGTCTATTATTTACGTTTAGAAGATAATCAGGCGATAATTTTAGTGTTTATTTTGAATATCGGTTAGGAAAGAGGAGAAAAATGTTATACAGGCCAATTTAATTTTGTTTTCTACTGATTTTCGTGCCCGATTTTCGCTGTTATACCAAATAAACGAAATCATAAAGAGACAAAAAAAAAGTTATTGAATACATGTTACCTACTCTAATAATAATAATATTAATTATAATAATAAAAATAGAGAACATATGTTCCTTTCACATGTTTATCTATTTTTTGAATTGTTAAATTGTCTTGTATATCCTTCTATTTGTACATATATACATATTGTTTATTGTGTAATTAAGACATATTTATTTATTCCTTTTTTTTTCAATATAAAATGAGAAGCATGATCTTTATGTTGCACAGAATTTGAGCATTATTGTTTTTTTTATTACTATTATTTCACTATTCTGCCCTCACTTTCCTTTATCTTATTTTTTAACTTTCGTATTATATTCTTTATTGTTACATTAATATTTGAACAGTATTCATATTAACTTTAACAATTTACAGTATTCACCTTGTGCACAAACATGCTACTACTAAGAGGAAAGTTTGATGCTTTTGATGTATGTTATATATATATATGAAACATATATTTAATGTGTAATCATGTCAAAATGTAGATATACAAAGAGTATTGAATACAATTTTATTAATTATTTAATACACTTTCATTGAGTTTTCGAATAGACCTGCTAGATCTTCCTCAGTTTGACTGCATGGTGCCATTTTCGTAATTCTTTCCTAAAATATTTATAACTTAGTTAATTTGCTTATTTCAATATTAACAAGGGAACATCGAGAACCCGAAAGTTAAGATTTGAAAGCTGCGTATTTCATATTTTAAAAAATTCTCAAAACAAAAAGCACCAGAAATAAGATAAAGCACATTTTATAAATAACATGCTTAAATGCTTGCTTGTATTGCTTTTTAAACCACATAATGTTTTTGATGTAAAGGTAACAGTAAATTTAAAGTATAGTGACAGCTGCATTGTTCCAAATAATTATTATTCCTACAAAAATATAGTTCCCGAAAATTCAAAAGAAAGTGTAAGTTTTAAAGAGATCTGAAAGCCTAAAATTATATGATTGGGCTACTATAAATCTCCATATCTACTATTCGTTAAATCGATTTTTAGACGCACGTCATCAGACATCTTTGGCATGAAACAATGACACGCATCTAAAGATCCATTTGACGAAGTATATTTTCGGATGCCGGTGTTCCCTTGTAAGATAATTTCGCTTTGCATCTTATAAGAATCTTTATCGAGGGAAACGGTCCATGTCATCAACAGAAGTTTCAAACAAATAAAGATTTTTTCGCAAGAAACTATGATGTTACAAGGTTATAATCAGTAATAACTAATAATTTTTAAAAGTTACCTAACAACTAGGTTGTGTTCGTATTAGTACCAACGTTTTTCTTATTGTTATTTAAGTATAAATAATCAAACATATATGCAAATGAGTTCTGTAATCGAATTTCCATATATAATGATAAATGAAATGAAGAAATGGATATACCACTTTTTATTGTATATTCTTTCCTTTTGTAATATACATTAAAACTTATTTGATCACACATTCTTCCCAACAAGTAACCGATGATGTTTAATATCACCGATATAATTTCACTTCCGCTTAGTAACTATGAATAACCACCTCCGTAAAGTAGTTAAAAATATATAACAATTGTCGAATATATAACGCAATAAATTCGTCAAGAAAATGCAGATGTTATCGAATTCTCTAATTAACTGTAACACTATTACTCGCGAAAAAATCCTTAATACAACACAACAAAAGTAACTATGAACACAGGGTTAAATACGAAGAAATACCAACAGTAGATATTGAATTGTGTTGGCTGCATTGAAACTGACACATTGAATGACGGGCACTGCTTCCTTCGATGAAAACCGTATACCTGTGGTAATGTTCCTTTAACAAGTTCAGGAATATCCTCCTTACTAAATCCAAGCGCTTCCAAACCATTCTCAATCTTAATCTTATCCATATATATCTTTACGGTATCTGATAGGATGCTTCCGGCATCCGCTCGCTTCGCATTGAGCACATTTGCACCAAGAATTTCAGCAGCTTCTAAATGTTTTTCCGGGCAATACGAGCCTATAAACCTGAAAACCGCTGGGGAAGTCATAACTACTGACAAACCATGCGGAATTATGGGGTGATCGTCACTAAAACAACCTTTAGAGGAATCCGGTTATATTCTAAAGCGAAAACGTACTTGTAACCTTTTGGTTTGAATCTTTTAACCATTCCCGATATAGGATATGATAGGCCGTGGCATAAATGTACGCCAGCATTACCAAAACCAACACCAGCCATGGTTGAAGCCAAATGCATGTTTGATCGAGCTTCTAAATCATCGCTATTATAAACTGCTCTCGCAAAATATTTATGAATAATCTTTAAAGCAAACCTAGCCCATACATCCGATATAGGATTTTGACCCTGATACGTAGGACGAAGATTAGGATTTGTTGGGCAAGGGGTTCTCTCGTTATAAGGAATTGCTGTAAAGGACTCGAGAGCATGGCAAAAGACATCAAAACCACTATAAGCAGCTACCCTTTCTGGTAATGTTAAAGTATGCAAGGGATCTATCATCGCAAATGTTGGTCGCAAACGGGGACTTGATATACCAGTTTTGACGTGAATTTCCTTGAAATCAAATATACAGACGCCTGTTGTTTCACTTCCAGTACCAGAAGTTGTAGGTACTGTAAAGTAATTGTTGTTTCATCATGTTGGATTGCTTAAAAAACAAATTTACTTGCTATTAGCGGTTTTAGGGGGACTGTTATTGGTTTAGCTTTTCCTATTGGAGCGTTAACATAGTCTAAGAAGTCAGCTTCTGGATTTGATGCGTATAAATTTGCTGCTTTGCATGTATCGATTACAGAACCACCACCTATTGCTAAGTAAGCATCGAAATCCTTTGATTTTGCAAAATTGGCTGCGTCTAGTAGGCTGTAAGAGTATATATAAGAACTTTATGGCGGAAATAAACACATATGCAAGGATACCTCGCATCTGTAGGTTCCACGTGCACATTATCAAAAATCTCAAAGTGGATGCTGTTTTTTGCTAGAGAATCGAAAGCTACTTTTATGGATGGTAGATTTATCAAATTTTTGTCAGTCATAACGCAAACTTTGTGTACATTTCTGTTAGCCATATCCATACCTATTTCCTTGGTAACCCCAAGTCCATACCTTACTGTGGACGAGGTCATCTGTGTAGATAAAAGCAACTTGTTTTAATTTACATTAATCGATATGTGATATCTTCCAATATCTGCAATTTACGCAAGTGTCACGTACAAAAAAACATAGATATCCATCTTAAGATAAGGAATTTCAATGAGTTTATATCAGATTATAGATAAATTATGAAAAAAAAAAAAATTGTGACAGAAAAATTATTTGTACCTCCCCTATTTTAGCAAACCGCTTACGTATTTTTACATGGACCCAATGAGATTTAGCTAAATTTGGGAGCATTTCGCGTAATCGTAGCATAGATTCAGGTTTCATACAAATACTGATATCAAATGGTAAACCTCGTATTCTAATTATGGCACAGATAAAAATAATAAGCAAACATGTGATAAAAAAAAAACAGAGCACATCATGAAAACATTACTTCGAATGCGTATTCCTTTGTTGATGTAGCACTTGATAATGTACTGGAGCAGTTGCTATGGGAATGAGCCGGACAAGCATGTCTGAAACGTATACAACAGTTAATACATGAAACGGGAGTAATTAAGTTATAAGTATAAAATAATTGCTTGTATTCTAGGTACTTACGTTGCTGACGTAATCGAACGTAACAAATGTATAATCCTTGATCTTGAAACCATTTCCGCTTTGCAATTCTTTCTGAACAAATTTGATTTTAACTGCTAACGTTTGAGATTAGATATCGAAATATTTTGTCCGAACAGTGACCGAGTAAAGTTCGTATTCGTTCCGAGGCAGTTTTCTCTTTCTTTATTTTAAACAGAACGCACGGAGACTCTTTTTGCTTTCGTTAGGGAAACTTTGAATTCTGACTCTTTATTTTAGATTGGACTATGAATTTTGTGATAATGCGTTATTAAGATTAATTATAGTTTGATGTTTACAAAGTAACAGGTGTGGATTGAAAGTATTTCATAAATATTCAGATTTTTTCGTATGGTTAAAACGAAGCAATCATGGAAATTGAACTTACATCCTTTACGTCCATATTTAGCGTATGAAGGACATTTAAAATAAGTTTAAATGGATATTATGTGACCAGATTGATTAATAAATTCTCTACCGATACGTCTCTGTGTGGCATGAATCATTTTGGTATGCTTCCAACGTAAAACTATCTGATAAACATATTAATTTAATAAATAAAGCGTACTACGTAAGCAATACTTTTGAAAAAGGCAGTGTTCGATTTTCATGAATTCACGTTCGCAATGACGTAGAGTTTTAGCGGTATCATCTAAGTAATAAATAATAGTAAAAGGATGTATATTATTCGAAATGATTTACTATTTTTTATTAGTTCATTAGCTAGTCCTAGTATACACGTTTATTCAACAATTAGTTCTTATCTGTATTAGATATACTTATCTCCCAGTCATGTATTATTCCTTTGTACAGAAAGGTTAAGGTTTGTTTCGCTACTTTAAAATTCCCTTTTATACGAAAGAATACTCAACATTTTCACAAAAAGCATCACGAGACTTGCGTTTGTTAGGTACATTATTTACGTTCTAAATTTCTAAACATGCTGACTCAGCCTGCAACGTCGTTAAAAGTATTTTTGCACGTTTAACATGGTTTAGTGATATTTGTGACGTAGGAAAATCTGGCGATAGCTATTTTCGAACAAAGATAGATCACTTAGAACATTTGTTGTTTACGATTGAGAGATTAGGAATGTATAGTCATAATAAATTTAGTAAATTAAAGCTCAATTGATATGAAAAGCAGAACCCAAGTAATTTTAGAATCTAGACATTGGTTGGTTCTTTCCATTCTCCAAAAAAATGATTTTTTTTACATAAGCTGAAAAAACTATTGACTTCTTAGCCACTATTAGATTCAATATTTTTCGTAGGTTTACCTTTTAGCAATTTTAAATTTAAGTTGCAATGCTGTAATTGCAATGACTCCTTTCACCATATGTGAAGTCAGCTACTATCAAAAATTATATCGCACTAATTCAAATTTTTCAAAACATGCCAAATTATTTGACATAAGTAATTGTGGAAAAAATAAGTCTAAGTAAGCCATGCATTTTTAAACTAAAATATAAATCATCATACATAAACAGACTACCGAAGAAATCTGGAAAGCAACAAGCTTCTGAAGAACACCAAAATAATGTCCTTGTCAATTGGTTACGAGGAAACTCTTTTGACCAGATCAAATCAAGCTGTTAATAAACCAAAGTTGGCAGAGCAAAATAAATGAAGAAGACTACGTTTTACCAATGACTACATTGTGACTGACTAGTTTAAGGAAAATCTCGTTAATGTTCTTCCACCGCCTTTCCAAAACCTGGATTTAAATCTAATTGAAAATCTGCGGAGGATTTTGATTAAAATTTTCGACCGAATATAGAAGTTTGAAAAGAACTAGAAGAAATATTGGAGATGTATGGACAAGACTTTAAGTGGTCACTGTGGCTAAATACACTAATTATTAAATCATATATTTTGTAATAAGATACTAAACAGCGAAATATTTGTGGTAATAAACCGAATTATTAGATACAATGAATTAAAACATTTTCTGGTCTCGGTTTGTGGGACCTTCCACCTTGACCGTCAGTGTTAGGTAAACAAAAAACGGATACCTCTTGTAATAACCCAAACAAAAGTAAAAGGATTATGTATTCATTTATTTAAAATCAAAATTCCTTAAATCATCCGTCACAATAAGCGCATAAATTTCGATGACATCCTGTATTTATGTTCATGCAGTTTTAGACCAATGAAATCTTAGAAAATAATTGTCTTTGTTAACCATTAATTAATGTAAAATGATTTTATGTTTGATATTATTAGATATTGTTATTAATAAATGTTAAATTACGAAATTTTACGTTATATACCCTCTTTATACTAAAAAGAAATATTGGATATGGATGGACAAAAGGGTTCAACCTGCTATTGCCGCTAATTGCCATTACACTATTATTAAATTATATATTTTGTAATAAGTTGCTAGTAGCTAATAGTTAAGTTTAATTAAAAATATCGCTTAAAATACAGATTTAGCGAAACATTTATAGCAAAAATTTTTTATGGGAAACAAAGGTAATTGTATTCCGGATGGCGATTTTCCTTTAAGCTTGAACATAATTATTATTCTAGTTTGCAAATTAAGCAACAAATACGCTTCTATTCTAAGGAGACACGATGTCTCTTTGAAAGAAATCTATAACAATCTGAATTACTTGAAATTATTAAAGCAAAATCTGCACAGGTATATTAAATTGTATTCTTTTTTGTATCTTAAGAACAGCTTTGATAATACATGTTTTAAAGATAGTGTAATTTCAAAAGTTTACGAATGTCTCAAATAAGTCTCCTATCGCAAAAATAGAATAATTTTCCTGCAAAACAGACAACTAAGATTAGTTAGTCAGAGTTTTTCTTTTTGGTGGTGAGTAGCCCAATGGGGTTATAAGCTATTTTAGCTTGTTATAACCGCAAGAGCTTTAATGTATAGGAAAGTGTCCCATGGCCTTGTTACTAGTCCTTTTCGCCGTAAAGGGTGAAGCAACATTAATTATTTTTCTAACGCCTAATGAGAACATACAAAAACATTTTGTAATTACATTATACAACATTATAGTTCTTGCTGAATAGAATTTACTTTGTTAGAATTTCTGAATTCATTTATGATAATTACCACGATGTGGGTTCAAATCCTACCGGGAGTAACTTTTTCAGAACCAGAAAAGAACATTTTCAAAACGTTGGTAATTACAAGAAAATTATAATTTATATTTATGAATTGCTAACGGAAGTTTCATAAAAATTTGTTTCATTTAGTTCAATATATTGAGCTACTTTTTGAGTTATCACGGATTGAATAAACTTTGAGGAAGATAAAATAAATTTGTAAAACCACCCTCCAGGTGTAAATATATTATAATAACACTAGAACACAAGATTCAAGAACTACTAATCTCTGCAGCAAATTTTAATCTTATAATCGAAGTCGTCTCAGACAAATTCTGAACAGTCTGACTTCTTATCAAAGTTCCATACTTTCGTATCTCGTCATTATCTGTACATGCAGAGACAAATTCCACACAACTTTCAACAATTAGTCAACTTAGTTATTATCAAAATATTCACAAGCGAATATCACTCTTACCTAATCACACATAAACTAGTCTTTTCCTCGCAAAAATGTCTATATTAGACTCGTCAGTCCCATAGAACACATTTCCAATCATCAACTGTCCAGTTTAACCTTTTTTTAATTCACTTTCCGTAATAGCGGTATTTTGATTGGTGCGACCGATAAGTTCAGCTATTTTCAGTCGATGAAAAAAGGTAGTGATTGAATTTGACGTATTGCGTTTGTTACTATAAGTATTTATAATCATTTATTAGTAATAGTAAAAGTTTATCATCAAGAGTTATTATTAACGGGTTTTCAGTTAATGTGTTACAAGATTGCTTGACAATTTCTTTTGTAGAAAGCTACAAGCGTATTTAAAATTGTTTGAATGGTCTACTACTAATACTAGAGAAATATTTTATTCTATATCAAATTTTCGTGTATATAGTTTTACACAATTGAAATGAATGCTTCTTCGATGTACTTCATACTTTTTTATATTATATTTTTCCCAAAGAAATAATTATAGGAAATTCCTAAACAACAAAAAGTATTTTCTAGAAATTCTACGTATGTGGTTCTACACGTGAAGTATTAATAATATAATTAGCACTCAAACGTCACGCGAGATGTAAATTAAATATATCCAAAAATAAACAGTTGTAAAGGCAGAAGAGTTTACTATGGAGAAATAGAACAGCGGTATTGAAAATGTTGCAAAATCATGCTTTGTTCTTTTACGAACATTACTGGATATTTTTGGCCACGAGATAAAGTAAACCTAGCGAGCTTTGTTTATATGCTTGGCGAATATTATTTATTCGAATAGAACACTTTGTATTTCACCGTTTTGAAAACACGCCAAAATTATTTTTCTTATGCGGATAAAGAGGCGTCCGTATTAAATACCGGATAAATATTTCTCACGTAGTGTTGATTACTTCTATCTGTAGATAAAGGAATATCATACAAATATAATTAGAATACTTCTATCAACAATACCGCAATCATATATTTTTTCCCTTTTCAAGAAATTATTATGAATATGACTCAAGGCATAAAGTAAAACAAAGCAACAGAGAATAATGACACTTCGCGATACGATTATTGTGTATTTGATTTCGAATGAATATGAATATAGAATAAAAGAATAGCAAATACCATTTAAATATTTTATTATAGCGTATATGTATATGGAATGTACAACTTTAATTATTAATAATAATTAATACTACGTGTGAATTAAATTTAAAGGCAAGTTAACTTAATTATCGAATTAAGACTTAATAATAATACAATAGCGATAAACTCTACTAAAAAATAGAAATTGGAAATAATAGATAAGCTACAACATAGATCCGAAAAGGACCTAAAAAAAATACATACTAATTAAGAACGATTTTAAAATTATAGTTTCACATATACGTAGATGTTATTTCGTGTTAGAACAGTTAAAAAAATCAGTCGAAACTTCGCTATAATTTACCCTCTCTTTAAATGAAAAATGTAGCAATAATAAACCTTGATATTTGATGGCACTACAAATTTGGCGCTTGTGGTTTATCGCCTTGTGTTATTATTATAGACCTTGGCCTTGATATGTCCTCCGTTAAAGGCTTGTAAACGAATCCGCTATGTGCGCCATTTTTCCATGTCAAATTGATGTTCCTGGGTAGCTGACCTCTTTTCCTAAGTACGCAGAGGATCATATTTGTCACGATGAAGAGGACAAACAGTGCCGTCACAAAGAAAACTAGTGCTGGCCAAAAGAAGCTGTATCTATGATGCGAATATTTGTGGTTAACCACCACATCCTGTTCGAAATACTCATTTGGTTCATCACTTTCTGGGATCATTTTCCTGTTGTTCATGAATTTTAGCATGTCGATATCATCATAAACCACTTTGTCATACTCGTCTTCTTCAATTTCGTCATCTCCATCATACTCTTCAATTGGATCTGGCAGGTTAGTGCAAATGCTGTTATAAAGATCATTCCAATACGTATCTGTGTAAGTCATCATTTGATCCATGGTTAAGTCAGCGTTCATTCCAAGAGAAGAATGGATTACCGTGCGCATATTTAGCCATTTAACAGAGGCTTTCAGTTCCTCCGTACATTCCAAGTTGTTATTGTTTAAATTAAGTACTTTCAAGTTAGGTACGACTTCTAAATCGCTTACAGAGATCTTGATTAATTTATTATCTGCAAGATTAAGTACAGAAAGGGGCTGGATCGTGATATTTTTAGTATTAGACTTCCAAATTTGCTGAATACCATTGTTGCTAATATCCAAATTTTCGAAGACATGATTATTAGCAAAGATCTCAGGATTTATATACGGAATATTATTTCCAGCCAGATTCAATTTCTTCAATCCAGTGTTATACTGGAATATATCCATATCAATATCCTGAATGGAATTGTACGAAATATCTAGGACTCTTAGGCTCCTTAACGTGTTAAACACATCAGAATCGAGCTTCTTTATTCTATTAGCGGTTAGGTGCAGACTAACTAGAGCCGGCATATCTTCGAAAACATTCGCTTCGATACTTTCCAAACCGCATTCGTTACAGGAGAAGGACTGCGTTTGCAAGTTTTCGCTATTTTTGAATTTTGGCAATCTATGAAAGTCGTTACGATCCAAGACAATCCTACTCAAACGTGAGTTATTCGCGAAAATATCTGACGGTAGGCTAGTAAGTCTGTTTCTCGATAAGTTCAAGTATTCCAGATTGATCATATTCCGGAAAACGCCGCTGGGAAGTTCAGTAAGTAAATTATTGCTTAGATCCAAGTTAACTACCTGTTCTAATTCGCTGCCATCGAATTCGCGAAGTTGGCAGTTGCTCAAAATCAACTGTTCTAAGTTACTGAATATCGACGTGTCGATCTTTTCTAATGGATTCCCTCTCATATCTACGGCCATCAACTCATCATTTTCGTCGAATATATTGGGAGGTAGTTGACTGATGTTATTGTACGACAGATTCAGATCGACTAAGAAGACTAAATTATTGAAACTACCAGGTTCAATTTTCTCAATCTTATTCCCTTGCAAGTTTATATCGGTTATCTCGTCTAATGTTTTAAACATCGCCTTGGTAATTTCTTTAATGCGACAGAAGGAAATTTTTAACTGTTGCAAGGATTCGGATTTTAGAGCTTCGATCTTTTCCAAATTGCACTGATCAATATTTAGCAACCTCAAAGAAGTCGCGTATACGAAAGTATCTGGTGCCAATTCAGGTAACGTGCAATTTACAAAATGTATTGAGCTCAATTTGGTAGCATGTTGGAAAGCTAATGGATCTATGCTGAAAATAGTCGAGCTTTCGATATACAAAGTGGTTAGTGACGATAATTCCTGTCTCTCGAAGAATTCCGCGTCAATAATAATAAGTTCTTTGACGCAGATTAGTCGTAGTTCAAGAAAATCTTGCTTGAAAGTAGGGAAAGCCAATCTGTCGCAGGTCGCGACATAGTTTGTGCAGTTACAGCCTTCTGGACAAAGCTTATCAAGCGGTGGAGTGGCTAGAGATGGTAGAATAACCACCCCTAGAATGAAAGCTACTATAAGCATAGCTAGCAACCGTAAATCTGGAATATACAAAAAAATCGAAGATTAGGCTTTTTAAGTTTCTGTAATTTCTTGCTTGACTTCTTTGTTTTCCAATTTGTATCAGAAGCAAATAAGGTAACGTCAGGGTTTTAGCCAATAAGGTCAAATATATTTGGAGGTCTTTAATTTCTAACAAATGGGATATTAATTTCCTTATTACACATTAAACACGTACATAGGGAATTCCCGTATTAAATATTTTGGTACCATGACATGACAATTAGAATGAAACAAATGTTGCAACGGTCTACGCATTGTTCTATTACTATTTTTTTTTGCATTTATTAGAAATTCCGGTTAGTAATAATGGCACTGCTTACAACAAGCAAATTTTAGAGATGACTTTCATAAAAAGAAACAGTAAGTAAGTAGATGAATCATCAACCTTAAGCTTCGATTTTTGCTTAATTAGTGTTTTATCGTATCTGTCGCGTTTAAAGTGATGCAATTATGAATATTAGAAGGGTACTTCTAATTGTTTGATTTCATAAAAAGTAGACAGGCCTTTGTTACATTTTACGGATATTGTCTACAGAAAAAAATCTTAAAATTCGTGTGAAGTAGAAACTTCATTTGAATCATGATTATGATTTACATAATGCTGGGTAATATAAAACTTTCTAGGAATACATACGTTGTAAACAATTAAATAAACAAAAAAAAAACTGATAAGATTAGCAAAATACTTTTTGCTAAAACATTCTATTTCGCTAGAATATACGATTTTCAATATTTAGAGGACTTTCATTAAATTGAATTTCAACTGAAGGTGATGTAAACGTACCCAAACTTGCTATTGAAATTGAGAAAAAAAAGAAAACCACAAAGAATAAGAGGTTAGAGAATGGAATTTCTTTCTTTATGCATTTATATGTTGGTATTATTGGCTTATAAAAGCAATAAAGCGAAAACAGACTATCTCTAGCGATAAATTTTTGATGTATCCAGGTGACAAGTGCGGAATATCGGAAAGAGAAGTAAATATAATGAATTCTAAGGAACTTGGTTAGCCCGTTTAATGTACTACGACCTTGAATTAAGCAGGTTCTGCGCATTATTGGTTAGAATTTCACTATTACAAAGTACCTTAACCTTAGATTTAACGAATAAAATATTAAATAGTAACCGCACGAATAATAGATGAATAAACTGGAACTCACCTGCAAGTTTCGTACGATGGACGAATGTGCACTGAACGAGTTTTATACAAATCTCACTGTCTATGATAACGTTATTATTAATGCTTTACCTTTACTAATACTTTTAATATAGATAGCTGCCTATTACAGGTGATATTGGCCCGTAGTCGTTACAATGTACGCCGTTAGAGGACGCATATTGTCAAGTTCGTCTACAGTTTCGGAACAAATTGCAAAGCAAAAGGTTGTAGTCATATATGCAACTTAATTTTCGTTTTTACAGAACGGAAAAAAGTTTACAAAGGATACTTGTTCCCAACAAATTTCCACCTAATTTTCCATGTCTATACTTTAAATTGTAAAATGAATTTTGAAAGATTTAGATCCGATTGAAATTCAAATAGGTTTGCTTTTATGCAAAAACTGTTTTCCCGTTTCTTACTTTAATTTTATTGATGATGAAAAGGCGTTCTAAAAATGGAATTTCTTATCGAATTATAAGCTATGGTCCTATTTTTTCCAGCATATCTTTGTTGGGGTTGATAATTTATTTTACTTTGCAACTGTGTGAGAACAAAAATAAAGTTCGTTTGCTGATTTTGTAGTACAAATTATGTTTAATTTAATTGATGGTCAAAGAATTTAAAAAGAAGGGGTCTTGACTTCTTTAAGTTATGTGGTATGATAATACAGTAGATGCTCGATAATGTGAAGACTGGTAATGGAAATTTGGGATAACAATCCTTGAACAACCATTTTCATAATGCACTGAAAGAAATAGCCATAACAAAAAGCTCAAAACCACAAAAAAACAAGCAAAAATGACACAATGAAAAAGGATTTTCAAAGGATTGAATCAAGATCTTTCCAATCCATTAGACATGGTACTATTTCCAACGGATGCCAGTTGAAATTCGTGATTTTTCTAGCTTTACTGTTTTTAAAAAAATCTATACCTTAAGGAAGTTTAATATTTATAGAGTAATAAGCAAAGAAATTTGCTAATTTTGTATAAGTGCCTTTCTATGCTTAGTTTAATTTAATTGATGGCGAAAGAATTTCATTCAAAAGAGTGAATTTAGATATCTGTAAGTTATGAGGTATAATACTATTTCTAATGGATCCATCTTGGAAAAGCAGATAAGTTTTAACAGTCATATTAAACTTTCTTAAATTAGTAATTTCCTTGTACATGTTAGGGAATGAATTGTAAATTATAGCAGCATTATAACAAGAGAATCTTTTGAATAGAGATGTAAAGTGTCGAGGTACCATCAATTGATATCGATGCCTAGTATTCAAAACATGAATAAAGTGACGTGGAATTAGAAAATATTTAATAGGAAAGTTGCAGAATCAAACCCTGAACAAAACTAGCTAATGACTCACAAAACCGTAACTTTAGGTGTACAATAGCTTCAAAGGCGTGGAAGACTTTTTAAGAAGGCATGTAGAGAAAATTACTAGAAATTTGTAAATTAAAAATAAGTTTTAAAAATCGTGCGTTGTGTTTAGTACCAAATAATAAGCCATCAGTTTTACTAAAATTAAGGCATAAATTATAATTGTGTGATAACTTATGAACTGTATCTAAATAACGCTTCATATCATCCATTGCTTGTCGATAATCACAAATAGGAAACGAGAAAAACAACTGAGTGTCATCTACATAGGATTGAATGCTATAGGTTTGCACAGCGTTTAAAATATCATTTGTATAAATTATGAGAAGGAGCGGTCCTAGAACTGAAACCTGAGGTACATCTCAAAAGCGTTCAAAGTTCTCGACTTATTATTGTCGTAACGTATTGTCTGCGTTCTTTCTGATAAGAATGACCGCAGAAACAATTCTGATTCCTCAGAAAACCTATAATAATTGCACTTAGCAATAAGGAATTCATGGCAGACCGTGTCAAAGGCTTTGGAATATTCAAATAATATTAGCACACTGCATAGACGCTTGTCCGAAGATAGCATAATATTATTCAAAACATTAGCGAGCACAGATGCAGTGGTGATTTATTTTATGTATTAGTCGTTTTTGATAAAATAAAATATTTATTTCATTATCGATTTTTAATAAAGATCAGGTAAGCTTTATTTAATATTTTATTGATTATTTAAAATTTTGTATTTAAATCCATAAATATGATTCTGATGTTGCATGTATACCACTGTACGTATACGTAGAGAATTA
Organism: Trypoxylus dichotomus; assembly: GCA_023509865.1. NCBI lineage: Eukaryota > Metazoa > Arthropoda > Insecta > Coleoptera > Scarabaeidae > Trypoxylus > Trypoxylus dichotomus. The sequence continues at coordinate 9,663,234 of CM042083.1, read as the reverse complement.
AAGTAAAATCTTCCATGAAATAGCTGTATTTTACTTGAAGCTAAATGGAGGTATTTGATTTTTTTTACCTAGACGGTCAACGTATGCAACCAGATTACCCCACTCCGCTGCAATTCGAAATTGTCTTTGCTATAGTATATAGCGTTGATAGCAACCTCCAACTATGTAGTCCACGTTTTATTTGATGTTTAGACGAGACACACAACCGGCTCTTAGATCTATAAATGTTGTTTCGATTTGTGCACGTGAAAACTGTACTAAAACTACCTGTATTTTACTGTCACAACTTACTACCTGTCCGCTTGTCGAGTAGACCGGCCCTATACTTTCCCATGATAGCGTACTTGAACTGATATACAAAAAGGTCAAGCAAACATAGCATCGATGATATTAAATTAAATGATAATTCTATTCTACTCCGCGTAGTTCGGATTTCAAATTAGAATAATACGGAAGGAGATAGAGAACGCGAATTTTACGCTGATACGGAAATTAGATTTTGAACATTGCACGCATTTTTTTTTTTTGAATCCTCTTTCTGGAATTCTGTTTTATTGACGACAACACGGTGGGTGCATATTTTGTTTCTTCATTGACCCCACTCATTTAATGAGTGCAGTGAGAAAACCCAATCAGTTTTGAATATAGTGGACTATGGTCTGTGACAAATAAAATACACGGACATTAAACAAAAAACACTTGTGTTACATTTAATAGAGAAGCAATTTTGTACCCACCAGAGTCTTTGAGGAAATCATTTTTTTGCGGCCGAAGCTCAAAACCAAAGAAGTATGTATCATTAATTTATTTATTAATTATTTTCGGTTAATTTTTAAAAGCAATTAGATATTATTTCTCCGTCACATTTAATAATAATTATAATTAACGATAAACAATGCGTAATTATATAACAATGTTAAATCGTTTCTGCTTCATTAATATTATAGTCATGTAATTGTGTTAATTGAGGTGCAAGCGTTAAATACAATAAGAGAATTGTAGTTTGCATATAATTTAAAAACCATCTCGCACACATGTTCAATTATCAAGGTTTCAGTTAATTAATGAAATTTTGACAAATAAAATATGCAAAAAATGGTTCTTCACCTCAAGCATTCATATACATAGGTCACTTATTTACGGTTACCATTAATGGCCATATAGTATGTGACTTATTAATAAATATCGTAGTGTTAAATAGTACAATACATATACAACACGTATATTTCCAATGCACGAAAGACAAATCAAAGATGTTTGCAGATGTGAAAGTCTTCTGTCATCTTAAGTGTCACAACTTCGATTTAATTTATTTATTTATTTGTCATTTCTATGTGATCGTCCTCACGGGATATACCCAAAGTATGTCATTGTCAATGCTTCTGCTGCATGATTTTATGACTAACACGTATAAGAACATTGTATGTTATTTTACGATTATCGTTTTTGAGAAATTTTGCTCTTAAAACTTATGTAACGTTTGAAATCGGTGTTCCAAGAAAAAAACGTGGGAGATAGATTTAATTATATCGGGCAAATTGCATATTTATAACAATAAGATACGTTTTTAAATTCAAACTGACAAAGATTCTTCATATTGAATACTAGGCGAAGAATGTTTGTCATTTCTTATTTAATTTTATCTTATATCCTGTACATATTATTAAATAATTCTACGTAATGTATCTGTAATTTTTAAGTGAAAGTTGGTGTAATAGCGCAATCACCAAGAAAATTACAAAATACGATATTTAGTAATAAAATCATAAATGGCATATCAGACTTTTAATTTACATAGAACGTATAAATACTTTCGCAGATAAGATATTAAGATAAAAATTTTTTGAAATAAAAGTTGCCTACCATTTTAGAACGTGTGTAAAGGTGTGTAATAAATAATTAAACGGTGTTAAAATACGTCGACATGTTTATGTTCAATCATAGCAAGGTTTCGCAATATTAAACGCTTTCAATTTAACTCCTTTAAGATAAAATGCAATATACATGAGTAAAACCTCATTTTATCACTGTAGTTCCGAAAACGGCTAGAGGTATTATCAATATTTGCCATGTAATATTTGCTATTTTAACTTTCTTGTTTGGTTGGTGAGAAAAATTAAACAGAATTTTTTATTATGTTCCCTTCAAGGTTTCTGCGAAATTCTAACTAAATCAAATTCTTGTTTACAGACATCTACGTAAATTACGTCAAATCAGATTGAAATCAAAAATAAGATTTCCGGTTGATTAAAGATTAGTATTATTTAACCGATGAGTTACTGTCGAATTGCTAGAACAATAATTATTATAATAATACATAACGATCTTGACATTTTCAATTTCACGGTTAGATACTGGATATGAAAGCAAAAAAATATTTATAAAGGTAATCCTTGATATTTGCGTATTCTTTTTAACATGTAAAACTCTAACTTAAAATAGATAAAATGTGTGTTGTCTAAAATCGATATTATTGTTTTTAGATATTAAAAACGTCTATTTTAGATACATTTGAGTGCAAAGTATAAGTGACAGTAGCTAAATCTACTTTAAATTCTTTTCATTTAACAATTCATAATCGCATTTATATAGTAATAAACAAAAAATAAAAGGAATGTGATTCATAGGAAACTACTATGCACATCCTTCTTTTGTCCATTACTATTGCCGCATTATTCTAAGATATCACTCATACTACAGATGCAAAATTTTAAGAAACCTATCACATCTTTATCTTTATGCAAACGGGGTTTATATGATTCGTTGACCTATTGCAGTCCTTATATCTTGTATATGTTGCCGATAAATTGTCTTCCTGCACTAAAAGACTATAATCCATTCTTTATTCGTGCATCTTCAACATGTAACTGGGAAAAAAAACGCTATCGTTTGACAAATAGACCGTGCTGTTGCTTCTCCAATTAGTGAAAAACTGTTTAATTCACGTAAGGCACACGTTATACCTTTTGTCGTCAACGAAATTTATGTAAAATAACTGCTACGTCATCGGACACCGTTTTTTTAATCATTATTATTCCATGTTCTAGATGAATTTGCATATTTGATACAGTAAGGCGATTTTGAGGTCAAGAAAACTCGATTTTATAATTGTCATTGACGTAAATTCATGTGGTAATTACAATTTTCAATGATATACATCACCTGTCGTAAATATAGCAACGAACGCATACTCCCTTTTTCCACTCAGGCTTCAAACTATTGCTCTTATGGAAATAATACTAAACGTTGCTACAGCGTATGATTATTCTGTCATTTTGACAGATTTTATTAGAAAAAGTTTCCATGCAGATTATTGATACTTTTAATGAACCGTATTTGCATAAATTAAAATAAAATATACGAGAAATAAATATAAAAAAATATACAAGTTTAAGTTTCTTTTATATTTATTGATTCGTAATTTGAAACAAATTTATTCTGTGTATTATAAGAACATAAACGCATTTATAAGTTATTGGAGGTCTAAAACCGTCAATAAATTAAAGATTATTTTCAGATATCAATTTTTCTTCAGTTTAGTGCCTGATAATCAAGTTGAAGAAGGCAATACTGATGGCAAGTGAAGTAAAATAAAACAATTTGAATAAACTGAAGTAAGTTAGAATTTTTGTATATTACACTTCTTAAAGTTTTAATTAAGTATTAATAGAAATTACCAACGTTTTTAATTTTTTTTCTGAAAATGTCTGTCCCGGTAGGATTTGAACCAGCGTCCTCTCCCTTACCGCTATATAACAGGGCCCTTTGAATCCAAATCACTTCTAGATTTTAAAAGTGGTTTGAATTCACAGGGTCCCGTGGTCTAGTGGTAAGACGAGAAATTGATGAAAATGACACATGGATTTAATATTTGCATTTATATAAGCATTAAGTAACAAAATAAATGTATTAAAAAGCGAAAATAAAATATGTTCTCATTTGGTGTGAACTTTATGGCGATATCTAATATTTTAGGTATAGTATCTGAAAAAATAATTTTATATATTACAGGAACTTACGTTTTTTTACAAGTTAAAATGTAATAGTTACAAATAGCTAACGGTAAAATTACAATTCAAAATATTTCAAGTTTATCCGGAAAGAAAAATTATAAATTATGCTCTCGGAGTAAGAAAAGTAAGTTATTTCGTAAACATGTGATCGGTAGTGACTTTTCTAATGTGAGTGGCTTCATTTCTGTCAGTCTATTTTCTAGGTGTTATTTTTACCGGGATTGGTTAAGATGAAATTTGGATAAATATAGATGAATGTTGACATTTTAATCATTATGGTAATGGGCTAACTTAAATTGGAAATTTCACTACACAAAGGTGAGTGTTAATAATAAACTCACTCTGAAAACTTAGAGAAACTTTAAGCATTTCAAAATTCATTTTTATGTACAGTATTAGGCGAATTAATGTGAACGTAAGTAATAATTACAAAATAAACATTTATTGGTTATAAGAAGATAGAGAACAGAGTATTGAATTTAAGTTAATTTAATAGGAAATGTGTTCTCCTTTCAGCATAGTGTCAATAAGCTTTTTTTTATAGTTTTCTGAAATTTGCAGTTCTCGAAACCATATCTGGATTCTATTCTCTTCACTTTAATCGGTCCAATTTCCCTCTTTTGTTTTAAAATCTTTTTTACAGCTTCCAAATTTATATTATACTCTTTGGCAATGTCTCTTTGAGTCATTGATGTGTGTTCACTCGCAGTAACAATATTTGTTCGTGTTTTTCGGAGGGATATCAATTTTATAAAGAATTATGGAACAAACAAATATTATAGCAGTCTGGATACAACTTTTATAGCGCATAATATTCTTCGAAAATATACAAAAATAATAAGTCTATAACTTGGAAAAAGTTTTCACTCGCTAACTCTAGGAATAGTAAAAAAGATAATTATTACTGCAAGCATAATTTTGTTGCCAACTACAAAAATTCGCATAATACTGAAGTAGGATCTGTAAAAGATATGGAATAACTTTTGTGGAAAGTCTTCTATGGTAGAGGTAATTAGATGTATTGTAAAGATTAATGAGATGACTTAAAATAATTGAAAATCATGACTATGTATAACGTTTGGATTTTTGGATCGTCTCTCTTTGTTTTTCAAAATAAGACTTTCACTCTTATAAAACCCGGAAAAAAGATTAAGGAACCCCTTACAATAGATTACATCTTATCCAAGATTCATCAGATTATTTTAGTCAAGAAGTTTCTTTATCCGAAATTTAAAGAGAAAAACATACTTGCTTTGTAATCCATTTTATAATCTACATCAATATCTTTCTTAATTATTTTTTGAGTGACTCTAATTGATTTTTTACTTATACAGTTTTGTATTGTCTTTTAAAATAAACTTGACTATTATTATACCACAATTAAATTATAAAATTAAATTTTAGAATTTAAGAAATTTAGTATAATAAACATGATTTCAAATATTACAGGAATCTATAGTTTGTCAATATAAAAAAGATATAGATATTGGAAATATAAGAATATTTTTCAAGTAGTTTTATTTCGTAAAAATATTAGAGGAAACTATAGTTTTCTCGACTCAATATGTAAAAGATATAAATATTGGAAGTATAAGAGTATTTTCCAAGCAGTTTTAATTCGTATAAATATTACATGAATCTATAATTTTTACAACTTGATATGCAAAAGATGCAAATATTGTTAATATAAGAGTATTTTCCAAGTACTTTTACTTTGTAAAAATATTACATGAATCTATATTTCTTACTAGTCAGTGTGTAAAAGATATAAATATTGGAAATATAAGAGTATTTTCCAAATGTATTTTTACGTCGTAGAAATATTACAGAAATCTATATTTTTTTTTACAAGTCAATATGTGAAAGAGAGAATTTTTTGAGTACACTATGAAGTAAAAATGTAGAAGGTACAAATAGCTAACAGTAAAACTACAATCAAGAATATCTTTTCGAAATTATCCCGAGAAAATGATAAATTATGGTTTCGGGGTATGAAAGATACGTGTTTCGTAAATTCCTGACCGGTAGTGTAATTGTAAAAATAGCGGAGAAAAAAAATCATTTAACAGTTTCGCGTTTGATCGCGATGTACAAAACCGGCCCCGCGCTGCGTGGATTGGTACGAACGCAATGTAGTACCACACAATATATTAGAGTCGATTATATAAAATAACATATAATAGCTGAATGGAAAATAGTTGTTATCGTATTACATACACTTGGTGTACGCATCTGTGTGTGTTTGTTGTTGTCGAATGTGCATTTGAACAAGAAAAAAGACACACCATACCATCAGTGGCCAGCATGCTGTCTCGTTGACTGCTGTTGTCCGTTCTGTTTTACAAGAAACACCGTTACCCCAGACCTGGGCATACATCAGTGTGAATCATACGACACAAGGCAGCCAATAATATCAGTTTAGAAAGCAAATCGCTAGGGTACTTCTTTTTTATTTTGATTTTTATCGCATCGAAAAAGTTAATGCCTTTATTTTTTGTTTTTCGCTTTTTTGTTTGTTTGTTTCGGTGAATAATTAAAAAGATGTGTGAATCGAACGGAGATTGTTCATCTACTGATCGCGTAAGAATAACGAGCGGTAATTTGAAATCTTTAGCCCGTTCGGTATAATAAGTCGTGTTATCGTTTAAATTCGAAATTTGAACTATATGTTTCTTATCTTTACCACCGTGGAACGCTTCACAGTGGAGATAATTCACCTCAGTCGGCGTGCTGCTCGCAACTTAGTCGTATCGTTTTTATTTGCGCTTATTGGTAAGTTACGTAATCTATATTCATCACTATATGATCGTTGGCCTTTGGTCCATATATCCTTGTGCATTCATCAAGAAGCGTGGACGGAAGTGCTGCATTATGGGTTAGATAATTGACACTTAAGAAGATCGTTTAATATATGTACATATACGTAGATATTATACATATATATACAGGTTACTTTATGCAAGTGACATTGGTTACGCCCGTTTTCACATACATAAATAATATACGAGAAAAAAGAGAGATATTCAACGTAGATAAGAACGCGAGCATGCCGGTTTTATCTATATAAGCCTTTCGATACGAGGAAACCAAATTAACAGTTTCTTTTTTTTTTCTCTATTTCAGATCGTCGAGCATGTTGGGCCCCATTTGCCTCTTGTGGATGTTTGCGTGGACCGTCATCGGTGCCCCGTCGATGTTCACAGTCTGCCCGGAGAATTGCGAGTGTTCCACCCTACTAAAAGGTGGACTAAAAGCACACTGCTCCAACCTAGATTTCCTCAGCAAGCTAAGACCGAAACAGATCCAAGAAATCACCGAATTGGACGTCAGTGGTTTATCGATGAAAACCATCGATAATAAACTTCGAAAATTAAGAAACCTGAAGAAATTGGATCTATCCAATAACGAACTTGAAGACTTGAAGAATTTCCCGCAACTATCGCATCTAACTCACCTTTACCTAAGTAATAATCATATCGTACAATTCACTGCCTCCGATTTGCCAAAATCCATTAAACATTTAGATATATCATCGAATCGAATCGCTGTTCTAACCGACATTTCGAAATTCCTGCCGAATTTGCGCGAAATCAACCTAAACGAAAATGTTTTAACGTGCGAATGTGATTTTTTGAAATATCGCGACGCGCTTTTACGTAATGATGTGCATATTACACGGCCGGCAAATTGTTTCAACCCCGAAAATGTACGAGGCATATCCCTCTTGAGTGCTTACTGTGTTTCTGGGAAGGTTACTTATGACGACCTAGGGCAAATGTTAGCAGATGAACCAGGATCGGGGGAAGACGTCAGCGCTATTGTCGCAGCTTCTACTTCTTCAGATTTTCTGGGCTACGATGTGAAGGAAGAAGAAACCGCGCCAGACGATGATGCGTTAGATCCCGAATATATCCCCATGAACCTTGATGCTAACTCATCAACTTCAGAATCTTTTGACGAACCCATAGAAGGCAGCGGTTTGCCATTTTTAGAACCAACAGATGGCTCAGGTGATGGTGAATTCACACCTGTTTTCCCGAATCCAGAAATCCCTCATTGCTATTATAATTGTTCAACACCGGCTCCTAGTAAAGACACTAACGCAAGCGAACCATCTGGAAGCATTGGGCAGGAATTGTGGAGGATCTTTGGAGAAATAACTGGAGAATCGCCAACTTCTACGACAACCTCGACTTCAACCACAACTACACCCTCACCGCCGCCATCTCCACCTCCGGTAAAAGAAGTGGAGCACCAGCAAAGTTCTGCTACCGTACAAGAGACCATATCTAAAGAACGTCCTAGTGAAAATGATAGTATCAGGGCAGCTATAGATGCACCCAAAGAATCCCAGGCAAAGGAGGACGTATCAAAAAAAAATAACGCAACCACTTACGTGATCGTAGCAGTTTTATTTGCTGCAATGGTGGTATTAGTAATGTATGTTATAATACGACGAAGAAGAAGTGCGAGACATCCTATAAATAATCGCAGACCAGCCTCGAATCATGAAATAAAAGAAATACCAGCACCAGTAGAAATGAAACCGTTAATGACTCCACCAGTCCAAACGTTTCATAAGCCAAATCCAGTTCAGGAAGAAAGAAGACCTTTGGTGAATAGGCAAAATGGAACCAATAAGAAAGAGGGAGATGAGAAACCGGTGAAAGATGAAACTGATGGGGGAAGAGCACCACCAGTTGAGAATGGTTTCGATGTGACTGAAGATGTACCGCAAATAAGGCCTAAGAAAGAAGACGACGCCTTGCTAACGCCTGGTACGAAACGTGTAACTATACAAGCGAAAGAGCTATCGTCACCGAAATCACCGGTTCTAGTTCAAAGACATGTAGGAGATGATGGGAAAATAATTTCCAGCCCGGTCTCGAACGAATTCAAATATACGTAAAAAAAGCGCAGTATTCGTAACCATATGACATATGTGATACACTTTAACTTATAAAGCGGTTGTTCCTAATATTTTAGATTGTGTCGGCTGGTCGCCATAAATTTAATAGACTGTCTTAGAACGGCTGTTAAACCAATAACCGCTCTATATAGATACGCAATTGTTTAAGAGTTGATAATAAAATATTTACTTACTTTATATTAGTTTAAGTGTTTGTATATTTACATGGATTATTGTTGCCAAAGTAAAATTTAAACCTTTGTCGGGTGGTTATATATTTATTTAAAGAAAAAACATATTTATTCGATATTTACTAATTGTTTCGTAATATAAAACAATCCGACCGTATATTGTTTTTTTTATTATAATAATAATTATAAATGCTATACATAACTCATTTTCTCTTCATTACTTTCTTTTACATCGTGTCTTGCCCTTTCATCTTTTAAATACTTTAATTTTATTTCGAATTGTTTACTATAATTGCGGTAGTTATGATTTTTTTTTTATTATTTCAGTCTTAAATGTTATTAGAAGTTAATTTTATGTTATAAATGAATATAAATAAACGTGTTATAAAAAAATATCAAAAGTTGTTTTTATTTATACTGTCCTTCATTTTGCTAATTGAGTTGTAAGTTTTTAAAAATAATCTATACAAGCGTGTTTCGAAATTGTTAAATAAAATATTATTGTTATCTTTGTACAAATAATTATATCATTTTCGAGTAGGTTTACATCAATTACATCATAATATTAAAAATATTTCTATCTGTACAGTAGTACTTATCATAAGTGGGACACGGTAAGTATAAACAAGAAGGTGCTAAACTTATGGCCGACATTGTATATCCCTTTATATTACACATAGGCAAGTTGACCGACAAAATTAAAACAGTAATCAGGTAATGTTATTTAAATGACGTTACTGGTTGCGTTAGCTTTATTAAATAACTCCTGTAGATTTTAATAGAATAATTATTGGATATGTTTTTTATGTAATCGAAGGACATATACACGGTCGTAGATATGCTGCGATAAACTAAGGCTTGTAGATTCATTGATGATAAAAAAAAACTGCCGGAGAAAAGTTATAAACCAAGTAAATAGAGATATATTTCGTAACTGAACTTGAAAAATGATTGATGTACTTAAAGGTGCGTATAAAAATAAACACAAAATCTAAATTGGGGTGTGCAGTTCTTTAATAAAAATTAAATTGCAATATTTAGCATTGAAAACAGATAGTAGTAATAATAATAATAACACGCGTAACAAAATTTCTGGCTATTATAAACATCAAGCGTGGAATGTAAAGCTGATAACGTGCTATAATGAAACGCTAATTGCAAAGGTGGTATTCTCATTATAAAATATCCGACTTAATAAAGTATAACCTTCAAAGGTCATATTTTTTTTCTGCAAAATTTCTCTGAAATCTCTTCTTTCGGTGAAAGTTGCATCTATCAATTCCGAATTTATTTTGGGAATCAAGATATATTCACGTACATATATATTTAGTTTTATCGATAATTTTTTATACTTTCTTATCAGAACTTTAACACTGAGGTGTGATTCATATCGATATATTGGAACACCTTTCGCAGATTCGTTATTTATTTCCGAAAAAAGATAGTTTTAACATGAATATTAGTCACGAACGTTTTAAAATTCGACTTATTACATTTCACATAAAGTGCTAACATTACGTAAAAACTAATATAGATTGTATTATCTAAATCTAGCTTAATATTTTTTTATATTTAAACAATAAGATACATAAAATCGATCATGTTTATGGCATTCATTTTCGCATCTTTGAATAGTAATTCTTTAAGCCCACCTAGGCACTAAGCATTGTAGAACTTTGTTTTATTAGACTTACATATATCTGAGAAAATCTAAAAAGTTCTATAAAATTCTGATACGGCAAGTAAATATATATGTATATATTTTAATATTTGTATCCATTTAATCGGCTTCCAATGATATCACTTTATCTTTATTATAGGGAATTTTTCCTTGTAAGCAGGGGCCTTATTTGCAATAAGGTTGCAAGTTAATATATATATAAATAAATCATTTATTATTTAACATAACGTAAACCAATACTCTTTTTGAAGGATAATTTTATGTGTTAGATTTTCAATTATCAAATTAATAATAATAAATTGCATTTATTTATAAAATAACTACAGAAGTGGGAACTAGAGAAATCTAAGAAATACTACTCCACTCAATCAAACCCCACAGAATAATACAGAACAAGAGGTTACAGAAAAAAATAAACAAACACCAATCATAAATATAAATGCAAGCAAAACTTAGAGCGATTGTATAATAAGAAAACTAAAAAATACGTGGGCTCATTCATGAGATAACAAAAAAGAAAATCAAAATAAGTGCCATGTGTCAATGCAAAGAAAGCAGATACATATTAGGCAATACTCCTAATATTAAATAAATTATTTCCAATTGTTTAGTATTCCACAATGCATCTTAATTAATTTCTTTTTATTGCAAAGTATCGAAAGTGATACATAGCTTTTTATAGTTGCCTTGACCTCTGATAACTTTTTGCATTAAGCAATTTATCAACCTGCACATTATATGCAACGTTTGAGTTTCAAATACGTTCACACCAAGATCATTATCTCTGATAAGTTAGGCGTATTCCCAATGATTCAATTTTGAAGTTTAGTAATCGATTTTGTTTGAAGAGATCATCCAAGTGTAATTAGATCAGAACTTTGTGATACTTCTTAGATATTGATATTTTAATTTTGTAGTTTTCCACGGTTGAATGAATGAAAGTAAAACTCATACATCTACGAAAAACTTAATATATTCAAGAATAAGAAACGAACGTAATATTTTTAATTAACCATTATATGTACATACATATATGATAATGTATAACCTATATTAAACTTAAGAAATTTATTGTATATCAAACTCGGTTAATTCAATAATAATAATAAGTAGGCTATTATTACATAATTCATATGTGATATCAGATTGATAAGCATCAGGGTGGAAACTAAAAAAACGCGTGATTAATATTTTCGGGGGTAATTTTGCCCTCACCAATTTTTCGCAATATTTTGCTCCACTCTTTAAGTCACTTCTATTAGAAATATTGTTTTTTCTAATTGCGATTTTTAATTGGCTCCAACTGCGACCTTTAAGCTTTGTGCTTCGGGTCGTTGCCTTGATAAAATTTGAACGATTTACTAATGCTTAACTTTTCAGTACTAGGTTTTAAATTTTTTCGAAGGATGTCCAAATAAGTATTCTGATCCATAATATCTTCTATAACTTGGAGATTATCCACCCCTGTCGCAGAAACACATACCCATACCATTACCCTGTTTTGAAGTCGCAGGCAAATTCTTAACTTTTAATTCCCACCCCATCTGACCCAAACAGATTAAATATAGTCTCATGAGTAAATAACACGTCTTTCCAATATGAAAAATCATATTCCGAGTGGTCTTGATTTTAATCTTGCTTTAAGATTTTTCTTATTCACATAAGGTTCTCCTAGCTATACGTGCTCGAAATCCATACATTTTAAAGACATTTCTCACAGTTTGAGGATTAACTACTTTATATAAGGGAGAGACGGAAGAATTTGAAATAATTAAAAGGGTAAAGCAAGGAAACTTACTGTCGACAGCATTATTGAACTAGGCACTGGAATAGGTATTAAGAAAGAAGATAATGGCACAATAAGAATAAAGGCAAGCTGACGCTTTTGTAAAAAAGGCGGTGACAGAATGGGACTGAAAATAAATTCAGAAAAAACAAAAATGATGATGGTAAATGGAAAACAGAAACATGGGAGTGACACAATTGAAATAGGAAACTATACTTTTGAAGTGGTGGATGGGGTAACTATTATAAGTGATGGCAACAGAGATGCAGAGTAATGAATATAAATAAAACCTACAAGGCAAATAGACGACTTTTAAAAAGTAAAGTATTGGGGAAAAACTACAATAATACAGCCAACAATCTTGTACGCGGCAGAAACAATCACAATGACATAGAAGCAATATTAAGACCGATAAAAACTGATAATGACCAATATAGGCGTAGAACAAATTGTGAGGTAGCAAATGAGTTGGGAGGTGTGGACGTTGTCAGAAAAATAAATCAACAGAAAGCAAGATGGCGGGGATATGTGTGGAGAACGACCCAAAACTACTTGACTGCAGGAGGTGAAGGCGGACTTTGGTGGAGCTAGCGTCTACAGATGGCAGAAAAAGACACAAGAAACATATGTGGAAAGAAATAAACCGACGAAAATGTGAATTGATCTACCCCGCAGATTTTTGGATCTAGAAAGCTTTAGAAGCGGCGATACCTCATTGGGGTGCTCCCCCAATCTGAACCCCATCGAAAACCTTTGGGAAATACTGGCAAGAAAGATGTATGCCAATAATAAACAATGCAATAGCGTCAAAGGACTAAAATATGGGATAACGAGGTGTTAGAATGATATTCCTATTTCAACATTGACCAAATTGATAGACAGCATAAAGACCCGGATGTTTGAAGTTATTTTGAATAGAGGATCTAACATTCACTACTAAATTTAGAAAGAATTATAAATTTTTTATGTATTTATTTTATTTATTAATTTTGTATTAATGGACCTATATTTTTAATGTTATTTTCCCTTGCATTTGTATTTCTTCGATGCATAGTTTGCCGAAGGTATTAAGAAAACCAAATATTAACTATCGAAATTTTGCTGAGTGTATTACTTTTTCGAAAAGGAAAAGAAATATTTTTGCGATATCCCTACGAGTACCTTCGTTTAAATATTTGTTAAAGCTGGTTTTTTAGAATTTCCTACAATTAGAAATACAATCACATCACTCACACTGTTGCTTGCTACTACTCAATTATTATGTCTACAGTGATTTGATCCGCATTTTCTATCATGCGGTTGATTAGTATGCCAGGAATTTATACAAAAGTATTAGGTTTCATATTCCGTTCGAGATCTTACAGTTATTATCTTACGTTGTACGTAGTGCAGATGTAATATTGTACAAATATATAAATGTAACGACCTTGTTGGGAAAAAAAAACTCAATTTCGTTTATTACATTGTATTTTCTTCAAACCTTTCAAGGTAACAGAACACACGCATGAAAAAAAATATAAATTTGACGTAGGTGTGCGTTTAAAAGAAGTATATTGATTATAATGCTTTTAAATGTCAATTGACGTTCTTTGCATTTCCCTCTTACGAAATTGGGTCACGAAAGATTGCCATATTTTTATTACCCCGTACACAAAATAAAGCGCAAGACTGTAAACAGAAATCTTTTTCTTCTTTTCAAGAGAAATCAATAAAGACCTATGTTGGTAATGTATCATCAATTCTTCAATATCATTTCACACGCGCTAAATCAAAAATAGCAACCGACAGATATACTTCTAAATTGGAATATAATATATCTAGTTATGCACGTCTTGTATTTTTTATTCGAGCTGCCGCTGTTGTCCAAGGACAAATTGATATTAACGGTAACATTGCTTTAGAAGTGACCTAGACCAGTTTAAATGGGCTTGATCGAAACAAACTTTTGACTTCTAACAAGATAAGTGCTTAGTGAATTTTGTTTCGTAAATGGCAAATGAATAGGAGGCTGGGGCGTGAGTAGCGTTATAGAGTGAAGAATCTATTTGATATGCTAAAGACGCAAGTAAAAATGAAAGGCATTAAATTGATTTGATTGATTAAATGTATGGCGAGTCGCAATCTTTCTCATTCTATTTAAGTACAGGTCTCTATGAAATGATTGAGAAAAGTAAGAGGAACTTCCTTATTAATAGCTTAAAGGTCCTGAGAGATGTTCCCAAGTTCAAGTACAAATAAATCAAAGATAATGTATCTGAACACGTTTATATACAAATAAAGCGATACGTAACAAAAGAAACATACTGTAACATTATCAGAAAATTAATAAATTAACTAAAATTAAACATCACTTTCCATATAAATACGTCTATTAAGCTCGGTATCAGAGGTAGTACTCATTTCCGTGTTAGTTCTAGAACTACGTAGATCTTCTGATGAAGAAGCCTTTTTTCTTCGCTTCCTCCTCCGTTTTTGTCCAGGACTTTTCAATTCTGGGTTACTTCCCCCTAGATTATACCTACTTCCAGAGAGACTAAATTGGCTTCCAGCTAAGCTAGGATGAGAACTATCCAATCTAGGCATATTGATAGCTTCGGCGTAAGGGGGTGGTCTTTGGGATTCCCTTGGATCAGGAGCATTTGTCGATTCTTCAATTCTACCTTCATGCTCTTGTAAACGCATCCTTTGCAATCTTTCCCTGGCTTCTATTATGTTTTGTGCTCTAGTTTCTCGGTCTCTCTCTTCCCTCAATCTAATCGCACGTTTTATCGATAGGATGACACAGAACAATAAAACCATCGATAGAATGAGGATCAACGAGTACATCCAAGCTCTATCAGCACGAGTGTGGTATATATTCCAAGCTTCGTAGCAAGCTGAAGCCCATCTATACCCTTCGACAGTAGCAGGTGATTGGCAAATTAGATCGTACAAATCTGTATCCACATCACTAACCAACCAATCGTATAACTCCCTAAAATCCACATCACTACAGTCGCAGCGCCAGGAGTTATCTCCCAAATATAAGACTTGTATATCATTAAAAAATTCACGTCGAATGTTTGATGTAAGCCGATTTCCTCTTAGATTTAAAGCTCTCAAATCTGGCATGGCTGCGAAGGTACGGTTCGATAAAGTGCTTATCCTGCAGTTGCTCAAATCTAATTTTTTCAATTTGGCGGCATCCCAATAATCAGGAATGGAGCTGATGAAGTTGCCAGAGAGCGTTAGATATTCCAAAAGCGCCATTTGACTTAAACTAGTCCTATCTACTCTGGATATCTCGCACATGCTCAAATCGAGTTCAAGTAGTGACTCTACATCCAAATTAATAACTTCCTTTAAGTAATTGTGTGAAAGTTTTAATGTTTTTAGCTTGAAATTCGAACTGAACGTTTTGGGATCCAAATCGGAAATTGTATTGTAAGACATGTCTAAATAAATAAGGCTCTTAGCACCAAAGAAAGCATCTGAAGCTACTCTCGATATAGCATTTCTTGACAAATCAACGTTATGCACGAATTCCATGCTTTCAAAAGCTTCCGTTGGTAATTCTCTTAGATGATTACCACGGAATACAGCATCTATTAAAGCTGGATATGAACCTGTTGGTATAGTACTCATATCGCAATCAGGAGCATCCAGATATCTCAAAGTTAATGATTTGGCATGGAAATACTTTAACTGCCTATTTTGCCCTACTTTTAGCAACTGCAACGCTTTCAACGAATATAAAGCATCCTGAATTCTTTGCAACCCGCAGTCTGTTAAGTTTAACGTAATCAAGGTATCTGATTGTATCTGATCTGAAAGTACATCTATACTATTATAGGATAAATCTAGTAGTTCTATCTGCGGCAATCCTTGTAAAAAGTTAGAGTTAATATTTGTTATTGAACAGTTGACTAGAAAAAGGTTTTGTAGCGTCGGACTAGATAGGTAATCATTAGCGATGTCCGGGAATCCCTTTAAGGAATTCTGAGAAAGGTACAACCAGGTCAGGCTTGGTGCTGAAGCAAAAACTTGGTTATGGATATCCGACCACGATTGAAACAAGTTGTTGGACAAGTCTAAGCTTCGTAATCCATCGAAACCATTCAGAGCATCTCTATTTAAGGCAACAATTTGATTGTGGGATAGATCCAACCATTCTAAGCTTTTGAATTCGGATAGAGCTGATGGAATTTCAGTAAAGAAGTTGTGCGATAGATCTAAGCTAACTACCTAAAATAAATAAAGTAATTTTAGCAATTATAATCTTTTCGTTCGTTTTTATATTCATTAATTTTTACAGTACAAAGAATATCAGGCCATTCTTATCCGAGCATTAACGTCAATGTTCTCGGGTACGTCATTTGGATCGAGGTAGGTCATTATAATAACCGTCAGGTATGGATGGGTTCTCTTGCGATTTATATACGATTCATCTAAACCAACTAGTTTGCCAGTTTGTCTTAACTTAGCGCGCAAACATTGAAGCGACTTTTTTGTGTTATTTTTTTTACTTTAACAAGATTATGTAAACATCGAGATTCACTAACAATATAATTCGTTTAATGCGACCAACTAGACGTATTCTCTTAATGATTTAATTTGTTTTATGTGTTTTCTTCAATTAAATTTCGTGTGCGTATCTTGAAACAACAGGAAGTACATTTTTGAGAATCCTCGCAATTTTTTACTCTCCTGTAGTTACTCAAACACCTACATAATTAACGCATGAATAGTAGTAGTCAAATACAATGTACAAATTCACTATATATACTGTTTTAGATAGCGTATCCGTCATTGAAATTTTGTAAAAAAAGAATACAGAAATATTATATTGTATTGATAAACTTATATACAGTAGTAGGAATATGTTCATGGCTATTATCAATTAATTTCCGTAGTTTTATTACGCTGTTTTAATGTTGTAATACGTACTTTATTATAAAAACAAAAACAATAAAAAATATATATTACAAATAATTGATGATGTTCGTAAACATGCAAAATAGTGTATAATAATTTCATATCAAAATGTGAAATTCATTTATAAGTATTAAAAGTGTGTTTTTTTTCTATCACTAAAATGAACAAAATATTGTTAGATCCTAATAAGATAATAGTGTTGTATCAAGAGGGTTACAACCACAGAGAAATTGTCAAAAAGACAGGAACTGATTCAAGATATTAAAAAAAATTAAGATACAGAATAAGTTGTAGAAGATGCTGACAAAATTTTTAAAATTGCATCTAGTATAATAGCACCACCACCTTTGTGCATAGGGGAATTCCTAATAAGCGAAGGTCATGTTTTTGTCCGAAAACTATTATCTCAACCAGGCAATAAAAAACGACTAGAATATGCAAAATAATACAAAAAAGACATGTACACGAACAAATCCAGATTTAATCTTTATTATCCAAGGGGTCTACACCCAATAGTAGGATAACAAAATAAAATTTGTATGTACATACATATTATATGTAAAGTTGATTATAAAAGTAATATCTAAACTCAGTGAATGTGTAATACCTCTTTAAGCAATATCGCTTGTAAGCTCTCCTCATTATATTAGTTTCTCCAAATGGAGTCACAAATGCTGAATTGTATCTCAAATTGATACATGAAACCAGAAAGGATATCTACTGAAGCAAATAGTGTTCAGCAAATTTTCTAGAGAACGTCTCTGCGTCCACTCAAGACCATACCAAATCGAAACAGCATATCATTCTGTGATACACCTCTCTCCAGGATACACCCCATCACTCTTGAAGGAAAGGAATTTCAAAAACTTACACTGAATGCGCCCCAAATCCAAAGTGGCAGATGTGTACAACGAATACCAGATCAAACAAGCATAATATTCAACCTTACTTAAAATGAAGACAAAGTACACAGAGGTTTAAGCAAGATTATCTCTTCAAAGTATTTAGATATTCGCACAATAAAACAGAGAGATTTATTATAAGAATTACAGCACAGTCGAGATGTGGGGGTTTAAGAATAAAACTAGTATCAAACACAAATCCGAGGTCTACAAACACAGTATTGCCTCCGGGAGCATTGCCATCAATGTGGTAGGGTGAGATGAGAGCTGTGGTATTTAGGTTACGTTGAAGTATATGAGCAGCCACCTCGGAGTATATCTTTAATTTATCGGCGTAATTGAGAACAGGACAGTCCATCTGGAAGAGCAAGTCGTTAATAAAAAGTAGGAATAAGAGAGGATCTAAAATAAGAAATTCTTTAGAAATATATCCATAATAAACCATGTAGCACTTGCGTTGAAGTATGAGCGCAACAGTTCAAGAAGAGAAAGGACTAAACCAAAGGCTACTAATTTATGCAATAAGATTGTATGATCAATTAGATTTAAATTATATGAGTTAGGACGGCGACATATTCGTGCAAGATAGGGTGAAAAACTTGAATATACTGCGCCTGGTGTTTTATTGTTATTTGATCTCATGCACATTTTGTCTTATTTAATTAATTTTCTATCTCTTGTATACAAAGATACTCTTATTTTACTGAAAATATTTGCTAAAATATAAAATGAATATGAATTTTGGTACCATGTGTTATGATCTTTTACTTTATAGTTTCTTCTATTCTTATGTCCAAGATTGTACATCCATGTTATACATAACCGATTTAGAGTAGGAAATTTACTATAATTGGAGTATCCGTTACTCTGTATACTATGTCAGTGTGCGAAACATCTGCATTATTTAATTTAAGATTTTAGTATACAGCACGGAAAAATATTTTTTAGCAGTGGATAAGTATCTCATAAACTTCAAATGGAGAGAGAATCACCTTAGTCAACTTTGAAGAATATGTAGTTAACAGATGTATATGCAAATATTTTTTAAGTTTTTGTTTAATCAATAATAAAGTAACAGGTCTACAATTTCAATCGGTTTAGCATTTTCTACAAAACGTAATATTTTTCATTACATATCGCGTCATATTTCTTGTGTGTATACGCAAGTTTTTACTATGCTAAAAGGTCTATTTACATGACAATTTTTTTCGTTTGCTTACGCCTTTGCTTAACGAGAAATTAAAATAAAACAATTATACATACGTAAGCAGTACTTTGTTTTATATTTATTTTAAATTGTGAGACAGGTGAGAACTATTCATTGGCCATTATCAATGACATCGCCCAGAGTTAACGTCAGCGTTTTTGCAGAATCTTAGTGCAAGGCTAACGTAATAAAGTAGACATGTAAGTACGTATGTGCATAGATACAGTTAGTTACAAAAGTCTACATACGCTATCTAAAACTGCAATACTATGGTGAACAGCAAATTTAACTTTTTAATATATACACAGCTAATTCTGTTTATTAATCAATATATCGCACAGGAAAATATAAAAAACTGCTGCACCCTGGTCAAGTACAAAAGTCAAAATACAGTTTTCAATATTCAGAAACCAAAATATTAATATTTTGTAGGTCCTCCTTGTAAATTCAGGACTGCTTGTAGCCGTTTTGGCATGGAAAGTACAAGATTTTCACGTCTTGAAAGATCGTTTATTTTTACCCCGTGCTTCCGTATTCTTCGTTCTACCTTGTCCTAAATGTGCTTAATTGGGCTGAGATCACGCGATTGAGGTGGTGAATACAGTTGTTTAGGCACATTATACAGTAGCCACTCTTTGCCATGCGCTGTATACTTGGGGTCGTTGTCTTGTTGGAAAACCTAACAATTTCCAGATCCCAGGCGCTAAGCTCATGCATTTAAATTTTGTCGCAGTATTGTCTGTGATTCATGATTTCATTAATAAAAACTAAATTTCCAAGTCCAGATATCGCCATCGAGCCCTAAAGTATTACAGATCTTCCGCCATGTTTAACAGTTGGGAGCAAATTTTATCAGTTCAAATTTAAAATCTTTATCAATGTATTTTCTAGCAAAATGAATCCTTTTCTGTGTATTTTGTTTAGAAATGAGATGTTTTGTTCGCGAAAACCTTCAGTTAAATCCATTACGTCGTAACATTCTCCGCGCAGTTTCTACATGTACAGCTTTATGGGTAATTAGTTGAATTTCTTCCGCGAGTTATTGGATTTTTCTTTGACTCCTTTCAATATTATTCGAGCATTACGTTCATTCGTCTGTGACGATCAGAGCATAGCTTATTAAATGTACATCCATTTGAATTGAATTATAGCACTTTTACTAATAGTTTTTGCTATCTCACTATACGATTTTGCTTTATTCCGTAATTTTACAATTAAGTTACGAATATCAACTGATATTTCCTTTCTGCCCATGATATCGAATGACAAAAATTTTAAATAATAAGTATGTTATTCACTTTTCAGTGGTTCGTTCGAAATTAACAATTTTCGATGCACAAAGTGCTATAACTAATAAATAAGAAGGATCTAAAGTAGCTTTGTATATAATAGAAAGTTAAATTTGCTGTCCTTTACTGCCCATGCGAACCATGTTTTCTCCTTCAAAACTCAAAACGGGGGAAATCATGTCTATCCTACACCATTGAGGAAGATCAAGGCTAAACAACTTCTCAATATGGCGAACTTTGAAAGAACTAGAAGAATACCCCAGATAGGTAGCTCAGTAAATGACAAAAGCCCAAAAAAAAATGTCTGCCTCGAGGATTCTAGGGGCAGGCAAAAATTCGCCAATCACATCTAAAGCCTCTAAAACTAGATCAACACAGAAAACAACTAATGTTCATAGCAACATACAACGCCAGGACAACAAAAGACAAAGTGGTAGAACTCGAGGAGGAACTTAGGAATATTAAATGGGATATAGTGGGACTAAGTGAAGTTCGACGAATACGAGGAAATCAACTCACACTAAGCTCCCTTTCCATTCTGGTCCCCAAGAAGCACATCGAGCAAATTACAGACATCAAAATAATAAGCTCAAGATTCATACACATAACTCTCCAGTTAAATAAAAGATACACCCTAAAAGTAATCCTTACTACTTACGTATCAATAGAAGACCACTCAGAAAACGAGGTTGAATACTGTGAAGACTTTTGTAACTAACTGTAGCTATTCTATACAGTAGGTTGATTAAATGTTTGATGAGAAAAAGATCTAGAGATATAAAATCAAATATTGGTTAGCAAAATTTGTAAAACTATCAATAGTAAATAATTTATTGTGTTGCGGCGATGAAACAAGTTTAAGTTGTCTATTTATCTGTTGGTTTAGATGATCGTTAATTACAAATTGCAAAAACGAATAAATAGTCTCATTCAAAAATTAAATAAAAATTCAAACGTACAGGATGTTTTCTATAACACTGACAAAAATGTGTAGATGTATTTTACTGATGATAATTACAAGAAAAGTTTATGTACAAGGATATCCCAGAATATCTAATGAGTGCAAAGACTCTTAAACATGTACTTAATTTTTTGTAAATATTTTGCGTATACGTTATTATGACTACCATCAATATTTCGTACAAAAATGATCGTTCAAGCACTTGACAAATTAGGTAATCCTTAAATCTTCAAAAGGTTGCAAACGTTGGAAAGCATCTATATAAGTAGTTTCTATTAGTATAATACACCTGTATAATTCGACCAGCATTACAAAAAACATCCGATACAATTGCATTGCTTATAACTAGAGTGAATAAATTGGAAACATTTCCCATAGGCGTCTCTGGGACTCTGATGATAATCACCCAAATAATTTGTTTGATGTAACAAGTCAACAAGTTTCTAGGTTTAAATACGTACAGGTATTTAATAACATAATAATATTCTATTGGCAATTAGATAGTCAATATAGAAACAAGTACTTTCTTAAATTACGAAGAATGTTCGTATATTAGGAAAGTATCAGTTTATTCATAAAAAATTGATTACTAAAGAAAGAAACGAATTTTTTGAAAAGAATGTGGAAGGTTTACCCAATGTTTTACAATTTAATAATGATTCTAATATACTTATTGAACGCCCATGGTATATGTCACAATTTGTGCGCTCTATTTATAGTAAGATAATAGGTATAAATTTGTTAAAAATGTTTGTTTTCAAAAATAATTTAATTAGAAAGTAGAAAAAAAAACGAATGTTATGCAGATCTCGCGGGAGATAATAAATTTTAAAGATATGTAGGTATATCACGGGATTTTAAAAGACCGGGTGAGCATAAGGCTAACTAATTTGAGGGCGACACCTAGGGCTTAAGATTAATGGCAAGGGTGGTACAACGTATAAAATTAATATAAGCAAGGTTACACACAGAGAGAATGTTTATAGAGTTTTATGTAATCTAAAATTATGTATCTCTGTTGATTAGAAAATTTTTCGAGATAATTGACATTACTATATATTTTTCACCGTTCGTATTGCTTAATACTTACTTCGTAATATATACCGTCAGGTAAAGAATTTAAATCTCTTCCTTTGCAGTTAACCAAGTTGTCTATGGGATCACAGTGACATATTTCGGGGCAGGAATAAATAGCATGTTGTACGGTATATGTGTACAAGTGAAATATTAGACACCATGAGTAATAGGCTCTACCCATTGTGTTTTTTTTTGATATCTGTAAACAACATTTATAATACATACATTTATATCTACAAAATAGATAGTAATGTTAAATAATATGATGTTATTCGAGATTATCTATCTTGTATGAAGCGTTCAAGGCTTTTTTTTATAAAACAGCAAAATAGAGCATGTACTTTTTTTCTCTTACACTAACCTGCACTTTAATATCCACTTTTTTTCACATGATTTCACTATAGCATTTGAATATGTCTGCGTTAGCCATACCTGTTCAACTACATCGATATCTAAATCAACAGAGATTACATGTGAATATCTCCCCTGATAAGCGGGCTATATCTACGTAACATTGTTTAGTAGTAAAATTACAAACATACATGCACAAATGAAGATACATTTGAGAGAAAGCATTTTACAAGTAGGCAGTAATTTTATCAGTAAATTATTAAAAAATGTATTGAAATCATTTTATAATGCTATTCATTTTCTCTTCAAATATACATATATATTTTACAAGGCATAGAAATACATATATTATGAGAATACAGCAGTATATCCAGTGGAATTTATTTTACAATCTAAAAGACGCTAAGTCATCTAATGCTAGAGTCAGCGATCTTAAAATCCGAAATCCTATATTGACCACAAGGGCAATTCTTTAATATTATTATCCATTCATCCACGTAGCTTTTGTTTCTTTTCATTTGTCGATATACAGTCAGTCACGAAAGTTTTCATACACTTACTAAATATTAAAGAACATCAAATCTAAACATTGTACAATGATGCAGTATTTTTATTTCTTTGTAACAAAGTCAGAAAGTACTTATTACATTACGAAATTATTATTTATTAAAAGTAGGAAGCAATACAATAAATATTATAAAACTGAGTGTCACGAAAGTTTTCGTACACAGAGCAAATACCAATTCAAAAATTAATTTAATGTTATCTAATACTTTCCTACAGCTTCGTCAGTTTTTTTAATACCGCTACCCTCTAGGGACTCCGAGTTAACCAAATTTTCTGTAAAACTTGGAGGAATTTTTTGCCATTTCTCTTATAATACTGCTTTCAGAGCTTTTTTTATTGGTTATGTGGTGATGCCTAATCTCTCTTTCTAGATAATCCCAAACTTGCTCAATAGGATTTAAATCCGCTGACTGGGGGGTGGTGAATCCGTAGATACATTGTACAATAATTATTCTTTTATAATTTGAGCAGTACGTTTAGGATCTTTCACAGAAATAATTTTTCTACATCTTATACATAAATATTGCTTTTATGATGTAATAAGTGCTTCCTAACTGCATCATTATACAATGTTTAGATTTGATGTTCTTTAATATTTGGTACGCGTATGAAAACTTTTGTGACTGACTGTACACAATCGTTTAAAAGTTTAGTTCCTAAATATACCGAAAATATTAGAATATCGAAAAATTTAATTAAAATTTTTCACACATGGTTGCATATTTTCAACATACTTTTGTTTAGCCTTTTTAAAATGAAACTGTGTGTTAAATGCAAACCTATACAACCTATTTTCGATTGTGAGTGGTCTTTATAAATTTATTTGTAGCTTCAGGCAAACATGTGAAAGTATAATAACTTGTTTTTTTCCACGCATTGTTTCTAAAGTTTGTTGGTGATAGAAAGTATATAACGAGTAATAGAAAAAGTACGGTAAATATGAAATGCATTTTTAAATCTGCGAATGAACTGGACTATCTCTACGAAGAACACCATTAGAAGTGATTGATACAGTTGGAATATCTTTCCCGTGTGCCAGGGTCGTAACAAGGCGAGTGTACGAATAAACCGGAGACCTTACAATGCATGCGTTATTTATATAACTGACAAAAGTCTGCAGCATGACCTAAGTTTCCATATTTGTCTCGAAGAGCAATGTACGCCGCGCTGAATAGATATATACACAACGAATCTATATATGCACCACCACAAATTTGTTTTAATGTGGTAAAATCGAAATCTTTGTTTATAACACTCTCGAACCTTTCTACAATATGCATATTTTTTCACTTGTAGCACATAGCAGTGAGTGTATATTGTTCATGGTTTGAAATTTTGCTATTGAGTCAAATTAGCCTTGATAATTATCGATTTTTTTTAATCAGTTTCCAAGGAAATATTTTCAATTTTTTGTTAATAGAAAGCTGCCTCTCAACCATATCCTCCAACGACGTTCTATACATTGTCGCTTCACCATCACTCATAAATTTCAACAGTTGAAAGTTGACATTTTCTTAGCGTAGCCAGCACTACCTTTACAGTTGCTTCTCCAGTGCACTTGTCTCTAATCTTTTACTAGCTAATACAGTGGGAAATGCCACTATAATATACACAATAGAATGTTTTTTTTGATTTATTGTTTCGTTGACACATAAGCTGTTCTTTTGCTGTATCTTTTAGCACCGATTTGTTGATGTTTTCTATGTCGTTATGCACAGTTAGCATATTGTTCTGTAACACATTCCGAGATGATAGCTACCAGTTGGGATTCTATTCATTCCAGAAGTCATGAAACGATTGCTTATTGAGTAGATGAAGTCTCACAAATCACAGAGTACTATCATGAACAGTAAATCCAATATAAATTGCATTTTAGGCGATATATTATTTTTTCTTATTTTGGAGTTGTACACTTTATATGATTTAACGGTTTATCCCAAGCTTTACAGTCGCCTTATAAAGATCCACCCGGTACTAATTTATAATTCTACGCTTCATCCGTTTTATTACATTATACTGGTTGGAATGTTGCGTACTCAATATGTCCCTGGTATGCGGGAAGATATCCCAACTCCAGTGATTGTGAATGTATAGAATACAAGTAACAAAATATTGGTAAATTCATTTCGGGATGAATACTTTCACCTAAGAAGCAATTTAATTGTTTTCCAGTGTTATACATCATTATAGCTAAAGCGTGCTAGGTAGTCATTAACTTTGTATTAGCTGTAGCATAATGTGAACTTCGTTGTCAAGTTAAAAACAAAAAACCGAATATTTCGAATATTTTTAGTCACTGACGCTGCGACGGAATGAAAGAAAAACAACCTAATTGGGTTCCTCGTAGTATATTTTTCGAGCTTTTCAAATCTTTAAAACTTATGGAAGTATATTTAATGACTTAAATTTGTATTTATTGCTCGTTATACTATAATCGATAATTCGTTATGCTGCAAGATAATAGGTACTTCTATTTATTTGTTAAACATATCGAATATTACTCGAATATAAACAAAGCGATTTAATTGGGGACGACTTTCATCAATCCGAGAATATGGAAACGAAAAAAAAAAGAATGGTACTGAATTTATCTCAACCGATAGCATATCGTATCGTACGATGAAGAGATTTCCTCTTAAAAAATGGAAGCTGCAGGAGTACTAACAGCGAGTATATGGGGTAAAAATCAACTTCAAATATAATCTCTTGTTTCGAAGCGACTTTATCTACGACCTGATCTTTCCTGGCAAAACGGGACACTGCGGATCACAAGTTAGAGTGGCTTTGGAACGATTTCAATTGAATCGCAAACAGTTAAGATAAAGACGTATAGTTTGTCGCATGGTATTATCTTATGACGAAGGGAGGATATATCGAACTTATGCCAGTCCCTCCCCAAAGCTCAGCGTTTCTAACGGTTAAAAGGGCGGCTAAATATGAGCTCTTTCAGGTGACTATTAGATACTCTTAATTGATATTAGCGTCTATAGACATGGTTTATAGTGGTGCCGCAGAGATGTGGTCAATACAAGAAGCTGACTTAGTTGGAATTAATGTAGTAGCATCAATACATCTTTAAGGTCACAAAGTGAATTGAGCTTTCAACTAATTATCACCGCTAAAGTCTAAATCGTGTACTTAAAAGGACGTTGGAGAAACCATGATTGGTTACCGATATTAAGCGTTGATTATGTAAAATTTAATTTATTTTTTCTTTAGTATCTGTTAAAATACAGGCGCAGTAAAGATATACAGTGGTAAGAAAAAGTGTTCGTATACGTATGAATGCAGAAATTGATAATGAGCACCTATCTTATTTATTAGTTATTGCAGCAGTGGAAGTTCCTTCTATGATTTGCAAGGTTCCGCAACCATTAAAAATAACAATAGAAAAAAATATATTTAATACTATCTCACAGAATAAATTA
The DNA here is from genome assembly GCA_023509865.1 of Trypoxylus dichotomus. Lineage (NCBI taxonomy): Eukaryota > Metazoa > Arthropoda > Insecta > Coleoptera > Scarabaeidae > Trypoxylus > Trypoxylus dichotomus. The sequence continues at coordinate 9,635,958 of CM042083.1, read as the reverse complement.
ACTATTTATAAACTAAAGTCTTCTATATACTAACCTAATTCGATACGTTAAATAAATGTTACAAAGTGCAATCTGTCAGTGCAACCTTAGTGATCGTACGATGTGCAGTAATATTTTACGAAATAGTTAAAAAGCTGTTGCCTCATTGGGCTCCAAGAAATTTGAATTCCAGAATTGGCACTGTGTTTGAACACTAACGCTAAAAGCTACTATCAATTCAAGGATCTTATCGATATACCTAAGCACCATACCCGGCAGTTTGAGAAAAGCTTTAGCTACGCTTCTGCACGATTATACAACTCGCTTCCCCTGGATATCAAAGAGTTACCATTTTATACCTTTACGCGTGCTATTTATAATAGTTTAATGAATGAGCAACTCTCTGGCAGATAGGGATTTGTAGTATTGTAGTATATTAGATAATTTAGCTGTCTAACGAATTATGTTCTCATTTTATCTTTGTTCTTGGGTCACCGTTAACAACAGGAAACCTTTTTGGTTTATTGATGGTGATCCAATTGGCAAAAATGCTTGTATTTTTTTCTCTCTCTTTTGTTTCTGTGTTCACTATTTACTTGCCAATAAATTATTATTATTAATTAAGCTTCAGGTTGTATTAAGAGTTTTATTTGCTGGTTAAATCTATTTTACAAGATAATGCCTCAAGTAGATATAGTATAAAGACAATTCCAAACTAGGGAAATTGATCCATGTGTTGTCAATAAATCTATATAATCATTTCAGACTCAGTTAGCTCAAAACAGAAATAATATCACGAACATTCGGAATACTGGTGACAGCGAGCCATTAACTACAAAACGACCTAAGATCGATGGAGACGAATACATCAGAAAAGCAAACGAAGTTTGTTATATTATTATTTGTCAAGTCAAAAATAGGTTTAGCTTTATTGGACATTTAACTGCAACTTTTCTATTTCATGTTGATAAATTTAATTAATACAGGCTCAATTTTCCTAAAAATGTATTTCAGGAAACAATTAAGTCTTACCCATACTTTGATGGAAATTCTGTACTGAACTAAGCGTAATTTATGAAGCGGAAGATTTTAAATCAATCTCGGGTTTACTTCCGATTTATGACATAATTTTACAAGATTGTGACTTTTAATGTAACTTTAAAAAATTCTAATTACTCTACAATTCCAATGGCATCATTTGAAGCAGAACGGTGTTATTCTACTTTGAAAAAAATAAAAGAAACAGCATAGCACTAGAAAGATTTTCTGCATTAGCCACGCTTTCCTATACAAAAGATTTTATCGAAAGTATTCCAAATTTGAATCAAACAGTTATAGATAAATTTGGTACTATCAAAGATCGTTGCATGGATTTACTAATTCAATAAAATTAGGATATTAGTAAGTCCTATTTGTTTATAAGTATCCTAGCAAAGAATAATTTTTAATAAAGCAGTCACCTATTACAAAAGGTATTACTCTTGACAAAACTTACGACCTCCACATTTTTAAGTACGAGCCGCTACTGCATTATAGCTTTAAAGAAAATACAGTTTTGAAAATTAAGATATAGCTAGTTTGAAGGATATTCTAGCTATAAGATTTGAATTTTTTAACCACATTTATATAGGTCAAATATCAACCGACTTAAGACAAGGATTTGAAACCGTAGCAGCAATTATAGTCTAAAGAATCTATTGCTCTATCAACACAATTGCAATAACAACGAAACGAACAATACTGGCTTTTTTGTTTGAAAAACAAGAGAAGGTATAAAAAGAATTTTGAGTTACAGGGTGAAATCAAAGAGAGCTATTTTCAGAACACGCCTCATATAACGGTTATATTGTAAAATATAGAAAAGAGAAAAAAAACTGTTCTTTTTTTTGTATAAAAGTAATTATTTTTATAGAAGAGTTATATAAATAATACAGCAGTTAGATTTTCTCTGTAGTAACATCCTTTACCATTGTATGTACGTGTTTTGAATTTTGAAAAATAGAATGTTTGAGAATTTAGCGGTTAACTAATCAAATGAAAATATTGGGTCTGTACTTTGTGCAAATACTTTTAGTAGTTACTGTACATATACAAAAAAAAAAGTGAATTAATACGCTACAAAGTCATTAGCCGTATCAGCAAGAGAAAGTTCGGACTCGAAAGCCCTAATAAAAGTAATTGCTTCTTAATCAGAATTTATAGAAAACGTTGAAGCACAAAACGTCTCATAAATCGATTTAAGCGTCTTGAAGTTGTAAGAGGTAGTCAGCCAACGATAATCCAGCCCATCGCATAAATATGATCAAGTGTGAATCCCGTACGGTAAGTAGTAAGCCAGGCTTATAGTTTGCCCTGTCCCTAGTGAACAGCTGAGACGACAATCTAAGCGAAGAAAAACGCCTACAGGAACTTTACCATAACCGCCACTTTATTGATTCCAAATAATTTGTATATGTGGAGCGTCTACACGTACACCGCAGTCGATTATTCAAACGGGTCACCCCTCAAATTACTTACGAAACATCCCCTATACGTGTACCAAGGTGTTTAATTTGACCGTCGCAACGATATAACGGGTTAACGTGGATGAACTCTATAAGCAACAGGTTAGGAATGTCTAGGGGGGAGGGATCAGCTCTGCAGAAAAGATTAATTTTAGTGAATTCCCTGACGGGTTTCCCTACAATGCCACAGATATAGAAATTGAGGTGAAATAACTCCCAACGAATTTTTAGAAAAGGGACATTAAGAGAAAGTTAGTATTTTCTTAAAAATATAAAGTAAAATAAGAACTGGCCACATTTTTTAGAAACTGGTAGTTATGTATAAAAAAAAAGAGAAAGACAAAAAGTTTTGGATCCGATTACAATTAATTAGGAGTAGCTGAAAATTTTGCAATCGGCTCAACTTCTATTACACACGTGTCTTCGGTAAGTAATCTTTATGTAGAACCATTAATTCTTTTCTTACAAAATATAAATCAGTCGCTAACTTAAAGAAGATGATTTTGACAGAAGGATATAGTATTGTGCAAGAATAGCTCAAATTATTAACCAACATTCAACTTCATTCATAAACATCTTCTTTAATAATGAATGTATATATTTTTTCTAAATGGTCATTGGGATAACGAAAATCTTGGGCATATATATCCGGAACTATTACAAACTTTAACAGATCTGTTAATAAAAGAAAAGTGAAGTAGATGTACAATAGAATGGATGACATGACCTTCTGATCTTAACTCTTTGCCTTCTTTCTTTGGGATCACTTAAAATATGTAATTTACAAAACGCAGTTAAATGACCTCCGAAACAATGGTAACAGGATTATAGAAGAATGCAGAAGCTTTTAGTATATTTAGAAACATACGAAGGGAATTTGAAACTAGACTACATATCTGCTTAGAAAACAATGGTAAATATATATTACACGTACGTGTTTTGTTAAAAATTAATTATATTTGTGTTAGCTATAATTTATTAATTACTTGATTGGAACTTTGACAGAAGTAAATGCATAAAATTGGTACTTGGTTTATAATAAGAGAAACACCTAAACTAATTGACATAAAATAATTAATAAATTATGTGATACAACGGAAATCTATTAAATCGATTGTTTAGGAAGTTAAAATTCGTCCGAAAATTTTTCCCCAAAGTTTGGAATATAAAATAATCCACCATTGTAATCAGAAGGAAAATCCCAACAATTTGAATGTGAATGTGAATTTGGATATTTCTCTTTCGTTATCGAAATATCCAAGGAATATGATACACTTAATACACGTTATAGACAACCCCCAATTAAATGAAAATGTTTATTGCGCAATCATTCAAGAGTATAAAAGCATATAAACATATTCAAACGTCGAACATTATATGGTTTCAGACCAAATTTAAATCGAGAAATTACATTTATTTAAGTGAAATTCCACTTCTTTGGGAAGGAAACTTTAGATGATTTGGAAAACTAAGAAGCAAGGTTTTCACATTCAAAAGTAGCTAACGTATTTAATTACATATACCAGGTGTATGCGTATTAATTTGACATGTACGTTATTTTGTTCGTCCGAAATTTAAACTACAAATACACACAAGTATAGTCCGCCAAAAACTATGGTCTTTGCTTTATCGTTCAGTGATTATGTCGAGTTTTGCGCCTGGAAAAGAATATTTGTGAAACGCATTACTTTTCTTATTTAATCAAAGGCAAAAGGCTGTTGAAAATCATCGTTTGCCGGTAGAAACATATGGTGAGCCTGCTCGATCGACTAGAATATGTGAGATATCGTTTCGACAATTTAAAAGCGGCGATTTCAATGTGAAAAACAGTGAGCGCTTTAGTAGACCACAAAATGCGAAGACCAGTAATTGCAGGGGTTATTGGATTATGATCCAACTCAAACTCAACGGCAATTAGCGGAAGGTTTACATGTGTCACAAGAAACAATCAGCAGAATGGATCCCACACGATTTGAATGCAGTCACCAAAACCCACACAAAAAACAAAGAATACCAAAACAAATAAAAACAGAAGTGTATAAAAGAGTGGTCATACCAACACTAACATATGGGAGCGAGTCATGAACAACGCAAATAGAATTAAAAGCAAAGTCACAGCCATGGAAATGAGATTTCTAAGAAGAATAGAAAGAGTAACAAGGAGAAACAAAATCGGAGACACGACAATCACTAGTAGTCTAAATATCCAAAAGCCAATAGAAATAATCATATAGGAGAGACAACTGGGATGGCTTAAACACCAGGAAAGGACAAATGTATAGAACATTAGAAAAAAGAAGTATGGGATGGATTGAAGACAAACAACTTTCTCAGAATAGGAAACTGTGGAAGACAAAAATAAGAGAATGGTAGTCCGACTCCGCAAGATACAAAGGACGAAGGATTAAAATAATAATAAAAAAAATATTATGACCTAGTTTAAGTGTTATTTCGGTTGAAATTAATTCCGCAAAAGAATAGTTTATGAAAATATGTGAGAGAAGTCATCGCAATTTAAGTTTGGAGCGTAAAGTTTTAAGATGAATAGTAAAGTTCTTGCGTGCATTGTCCACGATAAGGAAGTCTCGTTTCGAGCAAAGAAAAGAGGCAAAAAATGGAGTAGGAGTCGTTAGATCGATCGGAGGTAAGGGAAATCGAGGAATTTTGGAGATTTATAACAAAATTATTTAGAAATAACCCGCGAGGCGCACCTGGGGAACTGGTTGATGTACGATTATTGAGTTAAATAAACAGTTCGCAGCGCTGGCGCTCGTAACTTATAAATATCTATCCTGTTTTCCTTACAGGACTTAGCGTGATATATGGCGGTGTAGCTATAAGGATTATACACCTACTCCTTTCTTCATAAGTTCGCAGGAACGAGCGTCTCTCTCCTTTGGTATCGTTCTGTGTTACGGATATCTTAATAAGATTCATGAAAGGACGCCATATTTTATATCCACCCTATCTGGCGTAATGCCTTGTGAGCTGGCAAGCCTCGCCATACCAAGGGTAGAGAGACTGTCCCGTCGGTACGTTGAGATAAGCTCAGTCTTCGTGTGGTACTGCATCTCTATCTAATGATGCCGTATACTAGGTGGTAGCGATTTCGTCTAGATACATCATAATAATTCCTAGCTAACTGCATCGCTTCGTTTCGCACGCCGCTGTGCAAGCCAACAATATAATTCCAAGAACGCCGTAAATCTCAACTTTTAGAAGCCGCTCCACTAAGGAGAAGAGAAGGCAACGAAGGCAGGAAGGGGATTAAAGATCAGTAATCTTATAGGATAGATGAGTTATGGCCGTATTTCCGAGGCAGCGCTATACCGCCGCTCTGGCCCCGGTTCTCCAACGAAAAATCCTTTATGTTTTCCAAGAAATTGCCGTTTAATTGCCGGAGATTACTGAACAGAAATTAATTAAGATTCTATTGGCCATGCATCTTAGAATCGACGCCGAGTACGGGCCAGATGCGGCGTCTGTTTCAACTACCTAAGTAAGTATCGTCATATTTTATTCTCTATCTGCGTTAATCTCCCATACACTCCAAGACCCTCAAACTCACCCGATACCTAACAATAACCGTTAAATATAATAAAGGATAACAACGCACTTCTAAAGTTTGCCGTTTTTTTTTTTGTTTGAAACCAATAACGCAAGATGTGATTATACAGAATGTCTCAGAATAATCCTTCATTGTAAAAATTGTTTTCCCAAATGATAGAATGGTGTATATCTAAAAGATATTCCATGTTACCTACAATAATTAGTATACATGACACCGGGACGGTTAAAACAAAACAAGATTTTCTTTCAAATGTAGATAAAAAAGTAAAAAGGACTAATTCTCACGAACACCTTTATTAAAAAATTAAACGACAGGTTGTGTATGAATTTGAAACAACCTCAGGATTCTAGACTAGACCACAAAAAGACTTTAGTGATCATTGGAGAATGTAGAATAACTGAAGCATTACAAGTAGCAAATATGTAAAAGCAAAGACAGCTGTACAAAAGGCCATAACAAACATGTTAAACACGAAGTTTCTCAAAGTATAGAATACCTGGCCTGATGATGTATGAAATTCATACGAAACCGGTTACCTAATATTTTAATAAAGGTATTTGTGAGAATTAGTCCCATTTAATTTTTATCTAGACTTAATACCATGAACTTACACCGAGTCAATAATTTTACTATATAATTTTTATATATATTTTAAACATTAATATGTTCTAAAAATATCTTTATTTTTCATAAAAAGGTACTAATAAAATATTACTTGATTTTTTTAATATTGATCACGAACTTTTATCTTAATGTCGAATTTTTATTTGGGTATTAAAAAAATGTTTACTTTTCTTGTTTCATTTATTGTCCTTGGCAACGTTTTATTGACATAGTTGTCAACATTTTCAAGCTTCTTCAATTTTTCCCCTTACTTTTTAATAAATTATATTTTTTATAATTTTTGGCCTTGTTGTCAATATAATCATTAATAAAATAGTGGAAAATCTGCTTTGTCACTTATTGTTTTCTTAGAAACATTGCAATAAATCATAAACAAATGAAAAAATAAATAACAAGATATAAACAGATTAATCATTAATTTGTCCTCCTTTATTGTTAATATTTTCATTTACTTGTAGGTTATTGCAGTCCTTTTTAAAAAATAATAAATGACAAAACATTATCTGTTGATTTATTAAAGATAATATTGGCGACAAGACTAAAATGAAACAAGAAAAATAATAGCTTTTTAATCTCAACAAACGACCTAAGACCCAAACAAAAATTCAACATTAAGGGATGAAGTGTTGAGCAATAATCTGGAACTAGAAGAACTGAAAAGATATTTGTCCCTACAAATCGACAATCCTTCTACGAACGTGTTCTAACATTAAATTAATATTAATAAGAAAGTACCGTTGGTATTAGTAATGATAAAATTACAATTCCTTTTCATTTAACCATCGTTTTAAATTCCTTAAAAAAATGTCAGTCAAGATAGGATTTGAACCCATGACCTCTTCCACGAGACTATGGCATCTAGATATTAAATGTGAGTGATATAGTTGGTAGCACATTGCACCAATAATGCAGAAGACGTGTGTTCAAATCCTACCTTAACGCAGCAGATCGTAAACTTTATCGTGTTCTAGCATCTTGAAACTAGTAAACTGTTCTAGATCGTATAAAGTCGAATGCCGCACCGTGTTTCTCATAGGTAATTTTTCAATCTAAATTAATGCAAGTGTATGCATGACATTTAAAATTGCAAGTAGATAAAGAAGAGAAGATAACGCAGGTGGTAGACATGCAAGGGTGGGTCAATAGATTCAAACGTTAAAATGATTACCAAAAAATAATAAAATATGAATAAATAAATATAATTGTTGACTATTCATAGGTTCTGAAGTAAGAACATCAGACTGTGGTAATAGCCAACACATAATCACGTATCACAATATTCAATTCGAACTAGAATTCTCATTAACCCTATATATTTAGCTATATGCTAAGTACTCGATGTTGCGAATTTAAATATTTAGCGCAACTGACCTTCACGTTACATGCATCAGTCAATATTAACGCAAATCAATATCAACAAGAAATAGAAAATTAAACAAAAATTTGTTTAACTCTCTTAAACACAAATTAAATTTTTTTTTAAAAGCTGAAGAAGCCTTTGTAGGTAGTTTTGGCAAAAAAAAACTCTATTGGGCTGTTCTATTGGATTATGATTATTATAAACAATAATTTAATCTCTAGTTAACACACCAATGACAAAAACGCTGTAAATACAGCTTTTCTCATGGTATTGGTTAACAGAGACTATTAAAGTCTCGCAATATATGCGCAATTTTAAATAACCGGTAAATAATGATAGTAATAAATCAATAAAAATAAAATTTCATAAAGAATGAAATGGAGTAATTAAATTGACACTATAATGGTTTTTGTACGATGTATTGGCAATCCTGGTTGCAACCTGAAACATAAAAACAAATTCAATTAATAAATATGTCCACACTATATCCACATAAAAATACGTTTAAAATGCATTCCAATAAAATACAAATTAATGATATTACAAAAATAGAAGATATACAAAAGATTTATAATAACAAAGTTGCCAGCATCTGCAATAATCTGCAACAAAAAGTAATTTTAGTAAATTATAAGATTAATTAACACTGAAACTACATACCCACATTCATAGCAACTGCGGATCTATAAAAATGTGTTATTAAAGGAAAATCCTAACAATGAATAAATAAAAAGCTCTAGAAACTGAAAAGTACATCGGGAAATCTACTCTACTTAGTTAAAATTAAATACGTATCACATGTATGTTATAACTTTACATCTGCCTAGCTATCAAAGTTGCCTAGATACAAGGCGTTATATTGTAGTAAAGAGATTTCAGGCTAATATTTCCCATGCAGCATTGGGAAAATTTACGCCATAAACTTCATATACAGGGTAATACATAAGGACAGCGTTTTATGAAGAATGTAAAGAAATACAAATGGTGCATCTACAATTGCAAAAGCAATCAAAAAAATTAAAAAAGCTATAAGCATACAAAGCAATATGAGATTAAAATATACTTATACCTTCAAATTATGTTATATAAATAAATTACTGCATTCAGAATACAAATTACCAATATGTACGGACACTATTACTGATGGAAGATGATAAAAAGAGGTAAAAATCCCCAAAAATTTCACAGAAATTAAATTCCAAGATTATTTTAGAATAAATCAATTGTATTGAGCAATTTGTCGATACCTAACAGGCCTTAATCAATATTAAGCAATACCATAGATGCTCGAAATGGTTTCGAATAAGATCAATATTATAGATTGTATTCGATACATTGCTATATTACATATAGAGCTTGATTTCTTGAAGAAGATTTCATTCATTTGTAAAGAGAAACAGAATCAATATAATAATTAACTCATATACCTTCTCAAAATAGCTCTCCAGAAAATTTTCCCCCAAAATAAATTAGTTGCTCAGGTAATTTTTGCTGAAGAATCTTCACAGATTAGAATCTATCAGAGGTAAATACATTCCTTCAACGCTTATACATCTAGCTACAAAGAAGAAATAATGTTTTAAGGTATGTACTTCTAAAGGAATTAACATAACCTAAAAAAACTGCAATTGTTAGTATTGTGTCATCAAAGCGTGATTTAATTGTTTATAGCACAGAATGCTAAAGAATAATACTGGGTGTTTAAAGCTTTATATAAAATTCTGACCTTCAACCGCCGCTTGGTGCATCACACGTTCGTTCCCCCTGGAAGTTATCTTCGAATTCGGTTTGAAATTGCACAGCACAGCACTACATAGAAAGATTAACGAAAGAGCAGGGCATAATATAACTTCTTATTATAAACAAAGTCTATTGAGACAAATAAGTTATAGAATTTATGCATAAATTTGCAACAACAAGCAGCCACCTCATTGTCTAAGTCACTTGAGTTTAGTGCTCAAATTAGCTACAAGTGACTCCGAATTTTGAATCTTTTTAAAACGATATTTGTGTCTTTAAAAATTAGTTATTATCGCAAAAAAATCAAGGAAATATATTTGAAGACATATATTATAGATTCGTATTAGATAATTAATAAAAGTTTTAAACATTTAACATCAACTTAACTAATGGTGTTAGATGGATGCCAAATGACGCTCGCTAATTGGTTGAATCCTTGGTTTCCGCATATGCACTTTCCGCGTTCCAATAAAGTTGACGAAGAAGGAGATGATGACGTATGTATTGCAAAAATGGCGGTTTGCAAATTCAAATGTAAAATTATTTCGCGCATTTATTATGATGAATTTAGTAAATCACGTAGCAAAATCGACTTTATTGGGTTGATTTAATAGTTTGTTAGTGTTGTGAGGAGTGTTTTACCGCATTTTCCAGGCTGTTGGGATAATCCAGGTATAAATTATTCACTATATGCCTATTACATTCCTGACCTAAATTTGCATTATCGAATTTAACTTAGGTAACTTTCTAGAAATTTACGAATTTAGAGGGGTATTTTACATCTTTTCACGATTAAACGAAACGGGAAAATCGCGTTAATGTATTCTAATATTCAATCTTACTATATTATATGTATATCGGTATTGAATTTTCAATAGTTGCTTTTATTTTTACTTAATTAATTCATAGTTTCTTCTTTTTGTTGTCTTTGAATCCTTTGGTTTTTACAAATTTATTATTAGATTGTGTCAATGGTTTCCTTGTTCTAACTTGATTATTTATATAGCTATTTGTTCTTCAAAATATTAATCGCTATATGCGAATTTTTTGATTTTGTAATTTTGTATGTATTAATAACCATTTTTTACAGGGTCTTATTTTTTTAACTTATTGCTTGTTTTATGTATTTCTTGTTTTTCTGATTTTAATAATGTATTAAAATAATTTAGGACATTCAAAGTGACTTTATTGGCGCACAAGTTTGAGATTATATGGTAATTTCGTGGAAAATACACTTCAAATCTCTGTTTTATTACAATTCAATATAGTTTAGCATTTTTTTTGTTAATTTCTTTAAAGTTTCTGCGTTAATTTTAATCCAGTTACTCCGTTGACGTGTTTTTCTCTCTAGTTAGGCCCACAATTTCTCTATAGGATTGAGATACGATGACTATGATGGGGAATAGACCATATTTTTAATGACTTCCTCTTCTTCTTTCTGTTGTAAAGAGTTTTTGCAGTTTCAAAGGGCACTAGGAGATCGTAGATACAGTATTCACAATATTTTTGAGTATAGTTGGAGACTATTTTCGAGCTTGACTTACCCTTTTAGATAATCTGCTAGAAAGTTAATTCTTAAAACTTTTGGAACGACGCTGTTTTCTTTAGATTTGCAAAGGAAGGTAATATAGTATATATGGTTTACTTCCTTGGCAAGTTTAATTAAGGTTTTCTGGCACTGTCTAGTCTCTTGGTATGCTTGAGGTGAGTACCAAGTTTCTAACTGTGTTAAACGACAAGAAGACCTTAATTAAGCTTGCTAAGGAAATAAACCTTTTTACTTTCCTTTCGAAAAGCAGAGAAGCCAACGTCATCCCAAAAGGCTTGATAATCAACTTTACACTTAAAAGTATTTGGGCTAGTAGAATATCCAAAAAGGAAAGTTAAGGTTAGATTAGAAATTGGATCAATCAAAAGATTGAAATAGTTCGTCTAATACTCCAACCATCTTCTAGTAATATGTTTCAGGTGCTGTAAGTCACCGATTTTGTTTATTGATTAATACAGTATGTTGATCTTCGGTAATGATTGCTATTCTAGGTCTCTTCAAGTGTGGTCAATCAAAATTTCTTCTTGTTTCTCGATATCTTTGAATTGTCTTTTGTAACTTCTAGTTTATTTTGAGATTATCGGTGAAAATATACTCAAACCCATGCAACTGAAAGAATTTTATAAAATTAATTAAAAACATTTTTTTATATTAGTTTTTATGATCTTAAAAACATTACATCCTAGTTCTATTACCAAGTTGCTATTTTTTGATAGATGTTCTTAAACTTACGGATGATAAGTTCATCGTCTGCATTCAGCAATATGTGCTTTAGTATTTACGCTCCAATGCTAGAGAATATATGCAGTATTTGTAAACATGAATAGCATTGTTTGCAATTACTGGTACAATATACAGCGAAATTTATCTATAATGGGATAAAATTTTCTTCCATTATAGAAATATTCGGATTTCCGTTATAAGCAGGTTTACTGTCTATAGCGAAAAATTAATAAGATTTCACAAAATATATGTAATAAAAAGCAACACAACCTTATTCGTTAGAAAGAAAACTACACATCTTTGGTACTTTGATATACATTTTAGGAGTAACAACTATATTAATAGCACAAAGATAATTTTGGGCATTTGTATACAGGATAGTTGTAAACTTATCTTTAAAATTATAAATATTTGTAACTCAAGTTAAAATAACTAGAATTAAGTTACATATTCAGTAAGTAAAATGTCTTGAAGTAGTAAAAATTTCTTTGTAATAAGAGAAACTTGTTGAGAACTCTTTGAATTGGTCATGTAAATAGAATTACATTCAGTGAGTAAAATGCTAGCAAAAAAACTTCGACATATATGCTAGCTATATGTCCACATAATTATCCATTCTTATTTCCACGATAGACTGGTTGCCTTATACTCAGGTTTGCTTTATATGAAAATCTTGTAAGTGTTTTGAGCTGATATAGAAAGTATACAGAGAAGAAAAGGTCTTGAATCAGACAAATATGCATTGAATCACCCAAACAATAATTTTAAATGATGGCAATGATATATTTCTTTAATTAAGTAGTATATTTTTTGACACAGTTTATTTGATTCAAATAATAATCTCATGAAACAAATGACTTTATAAGTTCCATTTTAAAATGTATCTGCTTGATTCAACTATATATTTCTTTGTTTGTTCAAATATATTATTCTGTTGGCATTATTACCTCCACTGAAAGTGTTACCAAAATAGATTGCCACAATAGAATGTTCCTTCTCTTACGCTATGTTTTTGGTGCTGCCCTTGTTTGTTAGTGATTTGGGATGGATTCTTTAAATTTCCCATCTCAATTAATTTCAGAATAGCAATATATATATAATGGCTAGTCACTCCAATGGGGTATCGCCGCTTTCTAGATCCAAAAAAATCTGCGAGGTAGATCAATCCCCATTCCTTCGGTTGTCTCTTCACTTGTTTCTGTCTTTGGTTTTCTCCTGGCATCTGTAGACGTCAGCTCTAGCAAGGTCCACCTTTACCTCTTGCAGTGAAGTAGTTCTGGGTCGCTCTCGTCTTTTTCTTCCTCCGGTTGCCACTCTAGGATATTGTAGATTGTAGTTTTGTTCCCAGGTCTAAATTAAATGTACATATATACATAGGCGTACGTAAACTATTTCCTGTTAGTTCTCCTAAGTCTAAGCTTTCTAAAATACCATTTATCAAGGCCTCCTTAAACAATTGCGTGGTCGCAAATAAAAACGAATTTGCAGAATCTAGAAATTAGAATAAATTTTATACAATTTTATTGAAATAACAAACTTCTGCGCACGTTTCATAGGTGTTGCGATATCGGTTAAATCCAATATCCAAAAAAATAATTGGATTCTTCATTTCAGTATTTTAAAGTAGGCATCTTTATCTTATTCTATTAATTTGCGACTATATGATAGAGTGGAAGTGTGACCACGGTGTCTTCCATCCGTATTCAAACTAAATCACTGATTCCTTTGTACTACTGCAATCAATGGAAAGGTCGGTACAATTCTGGTAATTGTATCATCTTCTTTCTAGAAGTTATAACATTAATCAGGCCAAGTATGCATCCTTTCTGTTATGTGGAATAACATGGATGTTATTTTCAAACATGTTGAATTATAACGATGTTCATAACAACTTTATGATTTTTTAATAGTTTATATCCTTGTAAAAACTGTTATGTTATCATCCTTGTTAGAATGACAGGAACAATGTTTTGTGAGCATTTCTATATGATACGTAAAGAATAGCTTTATACATATTTTAGTTGATAGAAAAGAAAAGGTGCAACACGCTCTTCGTATAATACCGGAGTTCCACTATATTCGACTCAAATTTGTCAGCAATTATTTTCTTGTTATTAAATGGTTGCGGTTATGTTGCTGTTACGGAATGAATAGGACAGGAGGGTCCGAAAAATATGCTCTACCTCCGTAGGCCACCTGTGGAACATAAAATATGTCAAGATGGGTATGCAACTAAAGAGTTTGATGATTAGATTGTAGGAAAATTATCCATCATGGCGAAATACTTCATATTCTAAAATTAGAGGATTTAGCAATAGTCATTACTAGAGACCGGATTACATGCAAAGTGCATATATTTTGTTTTATTTATTTATTATATTTTACGTCTATATGTAGATGTATTACACTGATTAAAGTTAATTAACTTTAATCAGTAAATTTCAAAGGGGTACCCCTTATATTTTTTGCGAAAAATCGAAGTTATCTAAAATATGACTGACAGCACCAGAAATTGCTGCCGAAATGAATCGTTTTTTTAATTTATTTGCGCGTCCGAATTAATATGGAATACCTCTACTCTACTTCTGTAATTTCATTTGAAATAAATAAATTTATCTGTCCATTTTTGAGAATAAACAAATCAGTGAATTATTCGAAAGTTGATTAGAAGTAAAAGACTATTCAGCTGATAACTTTTCTACGCCATATTTTACTCCTAACATGCTTGTTATTTTCAACAGCAAGTCTACCAACAGTGTCTATCTTGAACTTACCAACAGCTCTACAACAGCACATGTTAAGGATACATATTTGACCTGAATGTCAAAGCTAAATACAGTACGCCAATAACTTTCATACTTATATTACTTTTGATTGCAAATGTTATAAAATTTGCTTTACTACCTTTGTAACTTTGGAAAATTTGAAAACCGCGAATGCGTAACAAATATAACTGCATGGATACGGTTTTAGGTGTTATGATAATATATATATATATATATACACTAGGGTGACAGAATAAAATAGACATCTACTAATTAAAAAAAAGATTCTATTCTCGTTATATGTACAAAATATTTTAAAATTTTTAAATTAGACTAATATTTTGTCGATCCACCTTTACATACGTGAAGTGCTGCGAGTCGTCGTGACATAGAATCTATTAAATGATTAATGGTCTCTTCTGGAATATTTAACCACTCTTCTGTAACAGTTGCCTTCTGTAACAGAGTTCTTCCTTATTGCTGGGTTTTCGGGGTCGTTTCGCCATATTTGTCTGGATTATGTGCCAAACATTCTCTATCGGATTCATGTCTGGTGATTGGCCTGGCCATGGTAAAATCCGAATCCCCTGTTCCTCTTTTCATGTGGTTGTTGTTCTTGCATTGTGGCAGGGTGCTCCACCCTCCATAAAAGTGGCGTCTTCTTTAGGTAAAATGGCGTTGTCGAATATCGGTAGTAGTCCTTCTGTTAATATTTGGATATATTTTGCCGCATTTATATTTCCGTCGCAGATTACTAATTGCGATCTTCCACCGTACCATATCGCGCCCCACACCATCATGTTCACACCGCCGTATTTCACCGTCTGATGCAAAAATTTGTCGTCCAGTTGCTGTGACGAACGTCTCCATACATATGTACGACCACTATCACTGAATTGGCAGTATCTGCTTTCGTCTGAAAAAAATGACAGACCGCCAAAACTCTTCGGGCTTCGTTCGCATTTCGATTGCCCAAGCCATTCGACGCCGTTTTTGAAACGCCGTAAGGAGAGGTTTTTTGTTTGCTACCCTTTTATACATCCCTACACTGTGGAGGTATCGCAGAACGGTGCGCTGACTTTTCTGTGAAGTTGCCGCAAGCTCAGCTGTACTTTTTCGCGGTTCTCTTAACACTTCGCGCACAAGCACCCTTTTACTTCTCTCAGAAGGTCCGGCACGACCTGGTCTCGGCTCCACTGTTGTTTTTTCCTTGCGTTTAAATTGTGTAATCACACGGTTAAATGCAGACAACGGAATATTTGAAAATTTACTTATTTCACGTTGCGAAGCGCCGCGTTCACTCTGGCCAACGATGCGACCCCGGGTGAAGTCGCTAATATCACTCGAACTTTGTAAGCGAGGCATAGTTGTAACGATACTAAACTATGACGAATTCCTTCCGATACATCTACCCCTACCCTAATGAAAAGAGAAAGTTTTAATTCGTTCTTAGAATTTAGCTGTTTACATATTTATACCGCTTTACCTGGTGTCTATTTTATTCTGTCACCCTAGTGTATATATATACAAAAACATCTTTAGAAAGAAGTATATTGCTTACCTATTACTCAACGGTCCTGAGATACATGTTATATCAAGAGAGAAAGAAATATACTAATGTTTAGATACAAACAGAAAGATCAAAGCATTCTTACAAAAAGCTTCCTCCTAAACACAAGGTAGTATTATGCTCAATTCATAGTATAAGGGTGAAATGAATCGCAATTTATTTAAACCACTGATATTGACGATATTTTCTCTGTCCTTGCAATTTTCGCTCGTCCTTAATAGAAACACCACTTCTAATATTGAACCGTATATGGCAGCTATTTCGTTTTGGTTTATACATATAGTAAAAATATACTATTCTTGAATTCAATGCGTGTGGTATGTAGTTAGAGGTACAAATATTTATGTCAACCACATCAATTAACTAAGCCTACAGAAACGAGTGCACATTCATTGGCGGCGATGATATATTTCGAAAACGATCAGACGTACACGAAGTCGGGATTCATACGCGTATGGTTATTATGTGTACTAATGCCGGATTAGATTAATGTACGACGAGTATTAATCTATTTCTTAACCGATTTTCAACATTAGAATATACTGGCACTCTTATTAAATGTATTGTTTGCAATATCAATATTTTACTGTACAGTATTTTTATGTATTAATAGCAAACAACAATGTGCAACGTGATGATGCATCATATTATAAACTTCTATATGACTTTATTTATATGTTTTACCTACGTCATTGATTTTATTCGTATGAAACTAATCGATACATCTGGTTCAAATCAAATACCGTATAAACAGTTAATTTGAAAATAAATTTAATGCAGCCCAAATTATTTTATTTTAACAAAATTAATTATCTCTCGATTTATCAATGTTTTACAGCAACTATTTAATGAAAAATATATTTATTTGAATATCTAACATATAAGCTGAAATAGATTATGAATTTCAAATAACAAATATGGATCAATATGTGAAGGATTAAAGTAGATATGGGACGAATTTCTATTATTAATAAATGACACAGTGTGTATGTTTATATTCCAATTAACCACTGCCTCCACGTTCTATGTAACAAACAGCTATTCTTTTTAATAAAACAATATATATATATATAGTTTTCATTATTTAATGATATTTTAAGATATCAAGCGAACAAATTTGAAATAATATTCATAATAAACAAGTAAACATTAAATAAACACTGAATTTATAATCTAAAAGATGTCATCGAAAACTTTAATCATCTATTTCTACTTCAGAACTTGAAGATTCGTTGGGATTGGGAATTATGACCTCGATGTCTATCTCTACTACGTTTCCTTCTCATTTATACCAATTTGTTATTAAGTTGCCACGTTTGCCAAACACTTTTAATTGTATCATCTTGCCAAGACCTAATCTTATTACCCTTAGAATAAATCCACGTCTCATCCAAGAATACCATTAGTTTCGCAGAACTCGACAAGGTGAGCTACATGTTTTTTTCAGAAAAATACTTCGCAATAATGCGATATCATGTTTCTTAATGCTTGCCTGTTGTCTTCTTTTCCATATTTGAAGCCAATTTCCTTCAACAATGTACTCAACGGTTGTTTACACAGTTTCACAATGGGTTTGGTTTTAAGTTCATTCTTAAGGGTTTGTTAGGTAACATGTTTCCCTTAAACAAAATCATAAAACAAGTATATAAGTGTTCTTACTTGTTGATACATTTTGTAGACAGCATTTCGCACTTCCATCACGAAGTACCTTAGATCTAAGAGATGATAGAACAGGAACTTGAAATTTTCTCTTCTTGACAGTACACATAGATTGTCGAGTCACACCAAGTGCATTGCTCAGTCTCTACAACAATACATTCTTTGTAAAGAAAATTGTGAATGTGTTAGGATATTTATCCCATAAACAGCATTCAAAGGTAACAGAGGGCCCCTGTCCTCTTTTTCCTTCTGAAAATATGCCAAAAGATTAAGCACAAGCCCCTGCGCCTTGAAATTCAACCGCTTTCCAGGCATTCTCTGTAACGATAGTAAAAACATCTACTTCTGTTCGATGTATTGTCTTTATTCAAAATAACTTACTAAAGACTTTGTAGTCGTAATCTGTGTACTGAAAAGAACAATTACTCGTAAAATGCTATAAATATTAAACTAAATACAGAAACGATGTTAATCTACATTTGACAATCGACAACAAACGCTAGTAGGTAAATACGTAACTTGTTGTTTGTCACTCTAATAAAATTAAACCGTCATCAGTCTATATCACCCTGTTCCAATCATCCATTGTCCAATTTCCATATGTTTCTGTCCACTCTAGCCGTTTTTGACAGTTTTCCCGTCGAAGTAATGGCTATTGTAAATTTATTACTTGCAATATTGTCCGAAAAATAATCCTATTTGTACCCATGAGGATTATTATATTAGGTCATAAAATATAATAGGTTTTTAATCATTCTCTAATCGATATTCTTAGAAGTTTGCAAATATTATTTATATATAAAAGCAATTATATTATATTTTAGTAGAGTTTACAACATTTTACTGGGTGTCCGAACTAATATGGACGGTAGTGTATATGTATATATAATGACTCTTATTTTTCAGTGATTATTTTCTTGGTTAAAAGTACGGTCACTATATACAAATTCTATTGTATATATCTTTGTTTGATGCAAGAACTTTTTTTGCTTTGTGTATAGAGAATTGGATAAGTATTCGTATGTAAAATCCTTAAAAAATATGTTCAGTGAATATAGAAAATATTTCGTGAAACACCCTGTGTAAGAGAAATGTTGAGTTTATTTGTCGCGATGCCTCCTTTCATGTTAAGGTCGTATCCTGTTCGTATGTAAATTTCCTTATTGTTGCAACAAGGCGCTTGGTGTTTAGAAATTTGGAAATGACGACAGGTGCAGCGAAATATGCAGGGAGAGAGTTCAGCTTTATATACATACACTGTACACCTAGTTACGGTTTTGAGGTACAATAACGTCGTACTCCATTCAGATTGCTTAAATCAGCGTAAACACCTTGGAGGTGCAAATTAATCCGGTGCTCGGAACAAAAATATCGCGCGTTTAAACTTGAGCGATTTCTGTATTTCACCTAGCGTGTACAGTAATTCGATTAGACAAAGAATAAACATCGGTACGGTTCACGAATGAAAACGAGAGAGAGTAAAGCGGTTGACGAGGGAAGCGAATAAAAAAAAAGATAAAGAAACGTACGAAGAAGATAGAGGAAAAAAGCAAAGTGTATATACATATTTAATGCCGCGAAATAAAACTTATCTAGGCTTGTTTCGAGGGAAGACGAGGGGGTATATTTTCCTTGAGTGGGCACGATAACCCACCCAATAGAAGGTTTATTAAATGAAATAAGAAGAATACGACTGTTATCGGTGTTGATTGCCTACCAAACAGACCACTGTAGCAGCTTTCATTTTTGAGAATTAATTTCCTGTCAGCATTCTTTAAAAAAAGGGGAGACAAGCGAACTACCATCGAGGTATCGTAGCTAACCGCACATTGTTCGATAAAACAGCTAATATGAAAAAGTATAACTGCCTTGCATCGGGTGCCTATCTTCGGTATATCTCTTGGTGAGAAATTTAATTAAAATTCAATCAGAACGTAACAAGATTCGCTCAGGCATTTATCAAGCGTGTTATCTCCTTCTGACTCTTCCTAAGAAAACATTTTAAAATAGTGAATTGGCAGCATTTTCGTCGGCTCCCGATAAAATAATGTGTATCTTTAAACGTAACAACAAATGTTTATGAGATAAAGCATACTTTTCCATTGGCCAACCTCATCTCTACAATTCTACTTTCGCGTTGCATCGAGCCGCCGTCTCATTCTTCTGTATTTTAGCACTTTCATTTCCCTTCGTATTGATAACATAATCTCGCCTACCACCTACTAACCAACTTGCTAAAGACGTTATTATGTTAAAAATGAAATATTCAATACAAATGACGATGCTTGTTTAATGAAACATACATTAGTGTTATATTCCTTTCGATATTTCGTTATTTCGAATTCGAATACGCAACTGTTATACTCAATTTCTTCACAAAATAAGAAGACGATTTTAGTTCTCAAAAAGCATCCACAATAATTTTATATCTACCAAGTTGTAATCATTTACGGAGACATTTTTTGTAGTGATTCTATTTCTATTTTGTACATACCAACTGCCCTTTGATGCATTGTGTTTACAACTCCTAGATAAACAAATCTTAATACATGGTGATTTTAATTGTCTGAGTATCGGTTCTTCGTCTCGTACTGATTTTAAGTGCCTTGCACTCTTACATTTCATGGATTTATTAAACCCACAATAATACAACAGCATTAAAAATTGCAGCGGAGTTATTAGACCTATACTTCCATGTACTGTTGGTTTCAAGATATAGAGCAGAATGCAAGCTTTTACAGTAACACGAGCACAGCAGGTGGTATGCAATTGCACTTAAACTTTAGAATATTCTTAATCTGGTACAGAAACCTTGATTGTTTATGTTTACCATTAAGGGCTGATGAGTAAATGGGTGTGTTTATAATTACGCATTATAAATTGACACGGACAGTACACAACTAAATTTTCAAATTAAACATATTTGGCTGCAAATTCAAATAATTGTTTACATTTTATAAAGGTATTTAAAAACATAAAACATACAAAAAATTATGTATTGCCCATTTATATTTTTTTCAATCAATTACACAATTGAATTAACAATAATAGTAATAACAAATGAATATTGCATACATTTTGTCTTGTTCTTCGATGACATGTAATATACATTTTTTCCATTTTCTGCTGTCAATATTTGAAATGACTTGAAGTAAACTTTTGTATCTACCTTTTTTCTGGAGTGGACTTTAATTTATGCCCAAATCAATTCAATAGGATTCAGTTCATGTAGTGGTAATCTTAAAACAACTTAATTTTGCAATTTTATTTTGCCACAACATAGTTATTATACTTATCCTTATGTTCTATTAAATTCAATAATGCTGGTCGGTATGTCTGGCAGAAAAAGAGCATATTTTTTCTGCAGCCAAATTTGCATATCTCTTGTGTTTGAAGAAGACAGCACTTTTTCTACCTTCCGTGAATGATACGAAGCATTGCCCATCTCAATAACTGCATTTTCATCTAATGTTTCCAGTATGGTTTTATGTTAGTTTTTAAATACTTTAGAATTCATGTCTTCATCATAATTACTACTTCTTTTACTTTCAAAATACAAAAAAATGAACCAATCGTTTGAACCAATATGTGTTATAATGAGCCTTTTTATCTTTCCCAGTGGAATTCCACAAAACCTTGCCGAGAAGTTAGAATATTTATATCTGTCATCACGTTCGATTAAAAATCCTTTTCTGTTTCTTTTCATATCCTTGAAATTATTTTTTTTGTTAATAAATAAAATGAAGATCGACTCATCTGCGATATATTAGAATTGTTCTTGACCTTAGCATGTATTTTATTAATAGTTGAAAGAATCCATGAATTGTTCCACGTCCAGCATTTTTCACAATTTCATCAAATACCTTCTTTGGGATTATTCACAGCTTTCTAGAGGTTTTATACAGGCTTATAATTTTAAAATATTTCGTGAAAAACTGAAAATGATGAAATGGATTGTGTATGACCACTTTGGGTTCTTATGAAATATTATCTAATGTTATTATCTTTGATACTGCAGTTATTGTTGCTACCTCAGGTTATCCAGTTTTAATTATTTGCAAATATTAACAATACTTTGTTAGGAAATAGTAGGTAAAAGAAAACGAAATGCTCCTGAATTAAATAGCCTTTACGCGAATTAATAACACCACAAGAATTTACCGCATGATTTGAAAGATCCACCGGGTATAGTCTTTCCTAATGTACCATGTTCAATTACAGTCAGTCATAATTTTGATCCTTTAGCTTTGTATATATGCCTTGATATGTCTAATGCAAATTCTTTCAAAAATTTTTCTTCTAATGACAATTTTTAAAAAGCTGATTTTATATCTCTTTACAGTTCCATTACTTACATGTATTAGTCTTTCCTCAATAACGTTTCTAATGTAAATCACACTGTTTCTGCATTATACGATAATACTTATGGTATCATAAATCCATTCGTTCCTACGTATAAAATTTCATGTCTCAAATTTCCTTTGTAGATTCATATGAATATTAAAAACCGTCTTAAGTTAAAACAATATTTCTTTCTTGTTCCAAATGGAAACATTTTGCCCGCTTTTTTTACAGTGGAATACGAAGTAGATGAATCACCGTAAACGCCGTCTAAACGTTGTTTTATGTGATTAGGCGTATGCCCTTCTTTTGTTAAAAATTTGATGACCACGCGGTACTCAATTGTCATTACTTTAGACATTTTAACGAAACTACTACTCTTCGAACTGTTATATTTATAGCGTAGACCTTGCGAATTTATGGCGCTTACCTTGTATAAATAATTAAAGCTATTTCTCTATGGTACATACTAATTTTTGTAGTCAGTCTTTAAAAATCTCGCGTATCACCTTCAATCATTAATCTTGCGTTTTTTTTTTAATTTTTACATAAATAGAAATTTAATTTTTTCGTTATTAAATTATCTATTAATTGCATCTTGATTTTTCCTATTATTTAGATCGTCATGACAGCTTAAAAGGAAAAAGTCAAATCAATTTTTACAAAGTAGGAAGAGTGCACAATTTGTGTTCAGAGACGGGGTGTTGAAATCCATTTATTCAAGCGAAGCACTACCTACCAATAAGTATATCTATTTTATCCTGATATGTACGTTAGGTGCGCTTTCAATTGCGTAAATTTCACCCTGTGTGTTCAAGAGGTCGATGATAATAAATTGGATTTAAGAGCGAACCACAGTTTCCACTCTCACAATACAGATAAGCTAAGCTTCATCCCCTAAATTGAAATTATTTTAAATTCAAATCCAGTTTTGTTTCTATAATCGATCATCTCCGCGTCTTACGCGTAATTTTATCCTCCCCCTTTGTCTCCCGCTACCTCATCTCTTATAAGGGGGACAAGGGGGTTTATCCGGGTTTTCCCCGATTTGAGGACGTGGTTTCTCTTTCCGCTTCTCTTGCGTTCTTTCGCTCTCTCCGGGGGCTTCTCGGCGAATATCTGCCCTTTCCATTATCCCTAATTTTTATTGCCATTTTTATCATTACCGAGATTGCCGTGGTGACGCTCTCGCGAAAGCTAATCGGATCACAAGCCGGGACATTTAAGAACGTGATCAAGAGATGCGAGGATTTACCCCTCCAACTGAGCCCACATATCTCCCGTGCTTGAGGAGATGGAAATTGAATAAGCCAACTCAGAATGGACGTGACAGTATATTTTTTATCTTTAATTTAGCAGCTCGCTGATAAGTGGCTGCGTTTTGCAGCGCTGCCGAGGCCACGGACCAACTTATGTGTATATAGCGTTTCCTAACCGCGCTAGCGGGACTCTCCGTTCTTCCGAAACCTCCACGAGAATATGCATTCATGTTAAAGGAACGCCAAGACGCCAGATTACACCCTATATCAGTTTTATTATTCATAACCTCGCTGGAAACTTGAAATACTACCTTAACGTATCGTAAAAGACCTTTAGAAATGATGTCCTGGGAGATTATAATAACAATATTAAACAAAAATCCGATATATTTTACTATGCTAAAGTTTATACATAAATACAAATCATTTTAGCATTTTATGAAAATATGTTGCATCCCAAAAATATTACTTTTGCACACCTTTTATTGGATATACAGTTTTTAAAGTTTTCGGGAAATATTATATGAGTAATATGATTACAACTAGAAAACTATTTCTCAAAGATTTTTTCATTTTTTAAATGAATTACATATCTATTTGTACGAGGGTTGCTATTTGTGTCCAGAATAATAAATGAAAATAAATATTTGTCATTGAAAATAGTTTTATTGTTTTTTCAAAATATTTTGCATACGTTTGAACTAATTTTCATAGCACTTTTTCCATTCCGATTCAGGTATCTCCAAAACATGCATTTTAACGCATCAACTGCTTTTTCTGGCATCGAAGATCGTTGACCACGTAGTTTATTCTTCATGGACTGTAATAAAAAGAAATCACTGGGTGCCAAATCAGGACTGTGTGACGGATGACCCATAAATTCGATGTTTTGGCAGGTTAAATATTGAATTGCTTGAATCAATGTGCGACAGCTCGCGTTGTCATGCTGTCGATTCTACGTCGTTGGTTGTTTTTCTTATTTATTGAAAGACTTCTGGCAAACATATGATTGTGTATCATTCAGCATTGTGGACGATTTTGGACGACCTTCTTTAAATTCCTCCCTGAGTGAATAATAGCCACGATTGAATTCGCTACACCAGTCATATATTGTGGTACATCCTGAGTATGTCTGTCAAATGATGTTAAACTTTACGATGTATATGTCAGATGCACTAATATTTAACATTCTAATCTAGCATTAAAATAATTTGGATCTATTTTATTCCAACTTTTCCCGACATTTTTGCAATGGAAAATATCAAAACTATGAGTAACGTAATGAATTGTCATAGAAAAATACAAACTCCTTTATAACTCCCGGCGTTCGACAACGCGTCGCAGCATAAGATCTGAGTTTTACCGTCAAGGCTTCATTCTTGTAATGCTTTATTCACCGTCATAGCTTGTTCCTTGTAGATTCCTTGCTGGTAAGAGTGAAGTACCAGTTAACACAACAGATAACGTTTGGGGTATATTATCCGGAAATATAGTCTTAGTTCTATTGACTCCCTCTATTCTAAAATCGTACAGAAAGATAGTCTCCTTTTTCAATATTAGAACTGTCAGAATTCTCATAATTGACAATAGTTGCTGTGGAAATTTATGGTAATGCTTGAAGTTTACATTGACATTACAGTTTTCTTTTTTGATGCATTTCTTCTTTTATAGATAGTTTCCTGCTAGCTGTTCTTAAAAGTTCGTAATACTTGACGTCTTGATCATCTTGTCGTGATCTTCAGAAATGAACTGACTAGCCGTTGCTATCGGTCTTCTCTGTTAATGTTATCGGATCCTTCTGTATTTCAATGGATTTGCTGCATTTATGGAAGTTGATACCATGCTTGGTGTTTGACATGTGTTCTGCTATTGGTGAGTTGTATGTCGTAACCTGATGTTGATATTTCTGTCTGTTTGTCCGATCTATACCTTTCCACAGCTGCAAGGCATCTCGTAGACTCCTAGGTTTAGGAGAGGCGATGTACGATTTTCCGGTGAAAGAATTTCGGTGGATAATTTTTCGGAAACATTGAAGATTACTTTGATATTGCGTTCGTGCTTCCTTTGACTTATGATGGTATGATGGTTCCTATCATCGTTGTTGGTTCTTCCGGTTCTTGAGATGTTGAAATTCGGCTTTAAGTTGTTCTTCATCTGATATTTGAATAACAATGCTTTAGACGTCGAAAATTATCCGTTCTTCTTAAAGTTTAGTAAAATGTTTCGCTAATTCGTATATGTCTCAATTTCAGTTCGTGCAATGCGTAGGAATTCACTTTCTCCTAAAATATTAAATACTCTCGGATGACTAAATTTGCGGTTTTTTTACAAATCAATTTAACGTTTTACGGATTAAAAAATACTAATAAAATGTGCCAATACGCTGAAAGCTTTGTACCTGTTCTATGATCATTAACATTTCAACAAAAAAAATTAGGATCATTGCTTCTCAGTGTGGGTGACGTATGTTTGTATATCTGGGTGCTTACAAAACAGATGCAAGAGATAGACCGAATTCACGTCTTTCCTTGCATATTTATTTTTAGCAAATTCGTAGGATAATCTCACCACATCAAAGGGAGCGCGCCCACTAAGTATTAGTATATACCGTCGTATTGAAATCGGCACAGGTTAACAGTCTTATGAAATTTTATTTGTAGGTATTTTACACTGTAGTTCATTCACGTTATGTACGAAGTAAATAACGTTACAATCGGCGTCCGTTTCACATTGCTGAAATTGAACTCGATTAAATAATAATCGGTAAATTGTAGATGTGAAACGTTAGTTCAATGATAACCTTTGGCAAATCTTTTAACTGACTTGAATTATAATGGAATACTATGTTAAATATTACATATTGGTAAAGAGATTTACATTTATCTTAAATAGTTTCTTTAATCCCATTAAATGAAATAAAAACAATTTTAAATATTCTGAATATTTCATTATAAATTCTATAACAGTCTAATTGTAAATGCAGTAAAGCAAAATAACTATATACAAAACAATTAGAAATAAGTAATAGACGTTTTTAGAATAATAAAGAAAGTGTATGATGTTATATTTAAAATTGACTATCAAATGTCTCCTTTTGTTAAATATCGTATTAACATAAATTTCAAATCTAAAGAAATAGCTATTTCGTCATATATAAACAAGCCTTAGCAATTAACTAATAGTAATCATGGAAATTATAAGCCTGTCTTACTTATAGTCTAGTAGACCAGGCAAATGTGTCAGCTCAAGCAGCACTGTCATGTTATTATGTACACTAGCGCCCATATTAGTTCCAATACGCAAATAAAATTTTAAAAAGCATTTCGTTCAACTAAGAAACTTCCTTTTGCGCGAAGAAAAGCTTTCACAATCTGAGGCACCAGCTCCATTAATTTTTTAAGGACTCTATTTAGCATATTAGTCCATTCTTCTTGTAAAATATTCCACAGGCGGCTGACGGAGACAGGGCAAACTTATCGGATCCTCTTGTCCAATTCATCCTATAACAGCGCGATGAGATTTAGATCGCGCTTTTCCAGCGGCCAGCTTATTATTTCTAAAGTGCCGTTATCTTGTTCTTCCTTCAAGAAATTGTTACATACCACTGCTGAGTGTTTGGTGTCGTTGTCCTGCATGAATATAACATTTTTGCCGATTAAACGTTGCCCCGATGGTATTGTATTTTCTTGCAGTATTTCTAAATAACTCTTTTCGCAAAATATCTTCGATTCGCTTCAAGTCTCCTGTATCGACGTAAAACAACCCCAAGCAAGCACAGAATTTCTTCCTTACTTGATAGTTGGCACTACACAATCCTGCAGCGTTCCTTGGGTTTTCTCTATTCTTACAAAAACGCGCCTTAATTGTCCGAACAAGTCCAACTTTAACCCATCAGTCCATAGCACCGTTTTTCAATCATCCATTGTCCAATTTCCATGTGTTTCAGCCTACTCTAGCCGTTTTTCACAGTTTCCCCGTCGAAGTAGGGTGCTTTTTGTTGCAATGCGGCCATGAAGATTTGCAACTTTTAATCTTTTTTTCACTGTAGTAATAGAAATTTTTCTTGCACGATCGCGATTCATTTCGGCGGCTATTTCTGGTGCTGTCAGTCTCCTAGTTTGCTTGCTCAGCAATTTTATACGCTCATTGTCGGCGTGAGTTGTTATTCTCTTACGATTTGAACGTGCCCGATATCCTAAACTGTCTGTGAGTTGATGTCTCCGAATGGTATCACTAACAGTCGATAAACCTGAGTAATCTTCTTAATGAAGAGCAACAGTTACAGAGCTCTTTTCTAAAGTTGTCGGTATTCCTCTCGGGATTTGAATATCTTTAATTAGGTTCAAACAGAAAGAAATGCTTTTAACACTAACGCACGCACAAGCAGGCTTATTTAGAAACTAAAGCATTTATCAATACATAATACACTGTTGGGTGGTCTGCTCTCATCCCAAAGAGTATTATAAATTTATTACGTGCAATGTTTTCCCAAAAATAATCCTATTTGTGGCGATGAGGATTGTTCTGAAAATTACTATATTGGGTCATAAAATAAGTTTTTTAATCATCCTCTAATCGATATTCTTGGACAATTAATAAACACTAAACTTCATAAAGTACCTAACATAAATGTTATTTATATATAAAAGCAATTATATTATCGTTTAGTAGAGTTTACAACATTTTACTGAGTGTCCGGATTAATATGGACGATAGTGTACACTCAATAGGAAAAAATTTAACACTCCAGATTTAAATGAATTACAAAATTAATTGGCAGTTAGTTAACTTGTGACACAAAGTTATAATAATCAAAAAAGCATAACATACCTCCAATACCGATATAATTATCTGAAAAATATCAAACTAAAACAAAAAATTGTAAATATATATATAACGTAATATCAATTTGCTAACACAGATAATTACACATTTAAACTTCCGATTCGTCATTCTGTCCACCTTTCTTTTTTATTACTACCACACTCAATCTTGGTATTCTCTCGGAAAATATCCACTACGAATCCTTCTTACCCACATAAAGCTAACGGGCTGTAAGTAGATACGAATACAAAGAACGTTTTCTTGAACACGGTGGAATTTTATTAAATAATTTAATTTCAACAAAAAGATGCACAATATACGATGAAAGTTAAGCACGAACCGGTATAATTAGTTGTTTGATTGAGGATACATCCGCGGGTTTTAAATTTGGATAGAAAACACATAATACTTTTTTTATATATTACCGGATGTACACAAGAAAAACACAAGTATTAAAAAGGGCAAAAGATTTGCAAACAAAAAGTTAGTGAACGTTGGAAATGAAGCTTGTAAAAAAAATACGTTTTTTTTGACCTCCCTTTAATATACCCACACATTCGATACCTTTTTCTTTTACATGATATTAGATAAAAATATAAAATAGAGGCAAATATATGGATCTGCGCGACAGGACCGGATTGTGTATCTTCTTTTAGTCAATAGTCTATAATCGACCCGAGTGGATGCATGATATCGAATCGGACATAGTTGCGTGGTAATTTGTAATAAGTTAAAAACAATTATATCGAACGTGAAGTGCTAATAAGCGGTCATTGGCTGATAAAATAAAAATGTTTATCGGAATGTGTACATACTTAAAGTACAGTGAAAGCTTTTTTTACTTCTGAAGAAGATTACGACAAGATCATCGAAACGTCTCTTCAAGAAACATGTAAATTGAACACAATTTAAAGTTAATTTAACGTGCATGTTTTACCGGTGTGAAGTTAGTAACAGATTTCTTTTTTATTGTCAACGTTAGCGTTAAAATTTCTCTGCACAGACGTATTGAAAAGTTTTCAGTAAATATTTTAATAAAAAAGTAGCAAGGTGTAGATATGACAATAGATTTCGCATATATATTTTTCTATCACCAAGGTGTGATGAACTGAATTATAAAGTGAAATGAGATAAGGAAGTGGTACATATACACTTCCTTATCTCATTTCATTTTATAATTTTTTTACAAAAATATGGTTACTGTTTACCTGTCGAAAGCAACAGCTTTCTTCTATACCCTATATCTTCTTGGTAATAAACAATTTCATCTAATGAAATTATTGAAGTAAATCGAATTAAAAACAAATTTTACCTTATTACAAAACAGGTTGGATCTGAACTGGATAAGAAAATTATTATGCTTGACATTATTGAAGTTCACCACTTTAACTAGAGAAATATACGTAAATATACTTTTTTCTTGACTGCTCACTTCTTCTTACCGTTAGCGAGTGATGCTGATAGGTAGTACAGAAAGTTTCCAATTTTCAAAAATACATATTCCTAAAGATTAATTATTTTTCTTCCCTTTTCTTACGAAACATCCTGTATAAATGCAATTCATTGGTGTCAGAAACAATTTACATTATCCAAAAATTAACGCAAGCAATCTTGTTAGATTAATTAGTGCGAATTAAGTACGTAAAAATTAAAATTCTTGTTTAAATTATTACGTGAATCTCTTTCAACTTATACTGATATAATTTCTCAACTTGAATCGATATTTCGTATATAGCTTTACCATCTTCGTATAATATTTTATCTAAAACAAATCTAAATTCATGCGCAGGTATTAAACAACTTAAAGTTGAAGTATTTTTAATTGGGAAAATCGGATTGCGCTCATTATCCGCATTTGGGAAGCATAAGACAATCTAAGACGTGTTCATCATCAAAATAAGCGGCGCTGCAATACATAAGACGATGACGTTTGCCGGGAAAGTATTATTCGTTAATTCTGTGTTTATGCACAAATAATACTCAGACGGTATGCAATAGGAGATATAATTGATGGAAGGAAAAGGTATGAGGGTACTATATTCGGCTTAGGTTGTAGTTTAATCCTTGTGTTCTATGGTATAGGGAGCGCAAGGCTTAGCTTTTGTTTGTATTTCGCTGCATTATTTGTTTGAATTTCAATGAGAATTTGTTAATACCAATACGATGCGGTATGAAATGCATTAACCTTTTTAATAAATGGTAGTTTTTCCATCTCTGTTATGCGTATCAATTCTCTATGCCTTCAGATGTAGTTCATCTTTTTTTTTTTCGTACGCACATAGATGTGGATGCAATCAGTACTGGAAGATAGATAATCATTGCCTCTTCACCAGCTTCCTGTATACTTGGAAACTTGCCACTTTACTCTAACACATTGTGTTACACCCTAACTATTGTTAGCTATCTGATGTTATCGTTGAATTGAGATGTCGATTTGAAAGACAACCAGCTACATTTAGTCTATTTCATCCAATTTAATATCTGTATACACTAGCTATTACTCCGAAACATACGTTAGACACTAAAATACATACTTTGCACGAGTCCATAGACCGGAGACTCTGTATCGTATATTGAACAACTTCTAACAAGTTCTTATCTATCATTTCTCGTGAGGAATCATGTACTTATACGTATTATATACGTTGTGTATTGCAACCCCTTTTCAATAGGTACTAGTTGGTTAGAAAAGGCATTTATTTATTGAATACTTTCTCGTGTGAGCTGAAAGATTTCATTGCCTTTTAAAAAAAATAATAACGAATCCTTTTGAGAAGAATAAAATAAAAATATCTAATACTTACCGTTTAAATTATACTAGCCTTCCACTTATTATACAGCGTGTCACACAAATTAATTTATAATTTAGAACGAGGATACTAGGATACTTTATTAAACAAAAGTAATTTTTAGCAAAAAAATATTTACAATAGCTCTGAATTCTACTGTTTTGGTTATTTAGCGAGCGACCATTGCATTATTTTGTCTTTATATCATGAACACGTGTTATTTCTTTGTTACTATACATTTTTTTTATATAATATACCGATGTATATTAATGATGTTTTAGATCTGTTTTCCTCAATTAAATAGAAAATTAATAATATTGGTGGGAATTATTTCTCCTTTCGTTTTAAACTGTGGGTTCGGATTTTAAAATAATACTCGAATATTTCGGGCAAACAATATTTATTTACATATGTAATGCATTGTATAAATAGTATGGCCAAAAAACATTTAAAAAAGTAATAATAGTAACCAACAAACAAAAACAAGGACATTGTAAAATACTGCAGGTAATAGACACAATTTTCTTTTTTTTTTTCTTTGTTAAATATACTTTCGATTACATGGTAATAACAACAATTTGCAATAATATACGAATAGCATATTAAATATGCGAAAGACTGGCATTTAACAAAAATATCACTTAATAATATTCAAAATTCAAATATCTTGTCAACATATAAGAGTTCGAATCTTTGGTAATTTGAAACGACTACACTAAGTACGAGCTAACTGCACCAGATACAAACGATTAGAGCATCATTCTCGATATCATTAAACTATTTATTATTCTTTGTCGGCATGGTGGTAGTGCGCTGCACTTTGGCTATCGAACAAGGACATTTTAAGTCTCTTGCATTTGGCACGACGATTTTTAAACCAGAACTGTACGTTTTTCGGCTCTAAACGCGGAAACTTCTGCCTATAAGCCATACAATTCAGTTCGTCGGTATACTTCAATATGAGATTATGCGATGGATGAGTATTTACCGAAAACCATTGCTCCAAGCGAGGTACTTCAGTTACGGGATCGATGAAAGTACGATTTCTTTTGCGTCTCTCGTCAGCGGTTAACGTAGACATGTTGAGCGCGCTCGAACCTGGAGGTGAGGCAGCGGTATGAGATAATCCCGGAATGTATTGACTCATATACATAATACTGTGACTAAACATAGAATTTGGAACTAATGGAAAGCTAGCA
This sequence comes from Trypoxylus dichotomus, assembly GCA_023509865.1. NCBI lineage: Eukaryota > Metazoa > Arthropoda > Insecta > Coleoptera > Scarabaeidae > Trypoxylus > Trypoxylus dichotomus. The sequence goes on along the minus strand of CM042083.1, from coordinate 9,603,502 downwards.
GCTAATCTTTCTAAGCCGTCATTGGCGGTGCGATGATGTAGAAGTTGATTTTCGCCATCGGGAGACCCGCAGACCCTTTGGATATTCGGCCTGATTGTATTAGATTCTTCGTTCACTCCATCGGATTGCTTATTATCACCAAATGCATCCAAATCGTCTTCTTCATCGGATATTTTATTATTCGATCGATCGTCGGGTGAATGATAACCTACATGCTCCTCTTTAGCCTCTGTAGAAGTACTTTCTGTCTGCAACAAAAAGATCGTGTAAAAATAAACATACTCCCTCAAAATTTTATTTATTAGCTTACTTTGATGTCAGGTGCAGTTTGCGTTGGCGAAGATGGCCTCGAATTATTTTTCCTATTACTTGTTGTAAGAGACAACGGTCCAATAGGACTAGAAGGTTGCATATCAGTCATATCATCGTCCTCCAAGTCTGAACCACCGTTGGAAAATTCGTCCGATAACTGCGATAAATTCGGACCTCGTCGTACTAAACTTGGAATGCTATTCTTCAATCTTTGATCAGCAAGGCGCTCTGAATTCAAATAACTATCAGCCATCAAAAATCCGGTGCTGTTTGTCGGGCTGTGACTGCTATAACCGTTCATGGTTAAATGACATGGCAATCCCGGCCCCACATTTCTAATTTCAGCCCTTTTCTGAGCGGCCCTAGCATTTTTGAACCAATACACTACATTATTAATATCTAAAGGTTTTCTACCCCTTCGAGATTCTAAACTATTGAGTTCTTTGACGTACTGCTGTATCTGCTGCCTACTCGGGTGTTGATTCTCAGCAAACCAACGTTGCAATTTTGGCAGCTCCAATTCGGGATCAAAACTGGTGCGCATTCGAGTTTTTTGCGTCGGAAATTGATTATGTACGGTTTGCATAGCTGGGTGGCCGACTTCCGGAAGGGTGCGCTCAATAGGTTTAGGCGGTTGAGTTGACATTGTATAATTTCCTGTACATGGTGGTCCGTATTGTGGCCTACTGGGCGATTGCGGACTAAACTGCGCTGTCCACCATTGATCAAATTTCCTTCTAACTTCTTCTGACATCTCTTGAACTGGACCACTTGAATTACTTCGACAAATCTGTGATAAAAAAAGCTGTAACATGTTCATTGTTAGTTAGATTATATTTGTTTTTTGTTTCCTAACAAGAGAAGGGTTCCGATTTGAATTAAGTGTGGAACATTTACCGAAGCTATTTATTTGCGTATATCTAGTGGTATATTATTTGGTAAAAAGCTAAAAATGTTAGGTAAAATAATTATTTGGGTAAAGTAAATTAAATATATCTACTATTCCTGAAATACATTACAAAGTATTTTTTAGATCATTCCTATTGGATATTCGATGACTACGCACTTTTGTTTTAAGAATAAGTCACAAATTTTTGATAATGTTTATCTTAGGTGTCTGAGCTGAAGTTTTCACCGTACTGCTGCAGTTATATAACAACCATTCCTGAAACACATGCGTAGAATGTTTTGGGTCATCTGTGTCAAGTTTCCTGGCACTAGATTCTTTGTTGAATTCTGTTTAAGGATGTTTAAGTGCGTAAACCTATCAATAATACCTTCAATAAAATGAAGGTTTCCAACACCAGCAGCAGAAACACAGCCCTAGACCATCACATGTTTAATAGTTGGGTTTAAATGTTGCAGTTTTAGTTCTTCATTCTTCTTCCTCTAGACATTCCCATCTGAGCCAAAAAGATTTAATTTACTCTCATAGGAGAATAAAACAGTTTTCCAGAAGTCGAAATCTTTATTTTGATCCTGTAATACAAACTGTAAGCGACTTCTTTTATCCTACTGGCTTATAAACGGTGTTTTCCTGGCTATTCGTCTGTGTAAATTGGCACGCTCCAGAGATCCTCGAACTGTTTCTGCATTTACGGTATTTCCTGGAACACGTTTCACTTCCAGGGTTAACTTAGGAGCACTTAACAGTGGATTATATCTAGAGTGTCTAATAATCCACCACTCCTCATGTTCGTTAGATATTTCTTTTTGTACTTATTTTACATTTGTTCTTCACTCTGTGTTTGCAATTATATCGTTCAATAATATGCTGTATCGCAAATGCGCTTCTATTTAATATTTTTGCAATTTTCCGTTGATTTTTCTTTTGCTTATGGTAAAAAATTACGAATTCTCGTTCTTCCAACGTTGTCTGTCGACCCATGTTGAACTACTCTAAATTATAAGTTGCTTGTGATACAAACGAACATGCATCTAGAGACTTTCCCTATTCGTATAAAAACTGTATACTGGGTTGCATCATTTTTACTGTGATGTTGAATATGTAACTGCTGTGATATTGTCTGGTTAGAATTCGTAATACCTGTTCGAATTACTTTTGTAATGTATTTCAAGAATAGTAGATATATTTAATTTACTTTTCCAAACATTTTTAACTTCTTACCAAATTATATACCACTGCGTCACTTTCACTGTGAGTCACTGTATATATATTATCCGTTCAAACTGCTTGGTGTTGATGTGAAATAAATGAATTTACATTGTTATGTATATAAAAATGGCAGTAAAATTATATGCATTTAGTTGTTATGGAGAAAAACGTTTACAATACTGAATTGGTTATACAAATGCGCCATGCTTCATTCAAATCGGTCTGTTGTACGTCAGAGTTTTCGCTTGTAAGTCAAATGTTTAGATGTAAAATTCCTAAAGAATTTGTTTTAAAGTTATCTGAAATCGTATTTCTTGGCAATATTTACGTCTGTGTTATTTTATCAGAATGAAAACTGCCTTAAAAGTACACATAACTCAAGTAAATACATCCCAAGTGGATAATAAAGGAAATGCATTTTAACCTTGTAACTCGCAAGAATCTATATCATTGTTTCATTAATTTTATCCCTTACTATACCCGACACAATGTTGACGCGAAGACGTGGATCTGTTCGCTGTTGCAGGATGTAGAAGGCTTTTGATCTCATTAATACCATGAAATAATGCTACATAATCTTATTAAAAGCGAGGTTACTCCTATTCTCTGCACCCCTAATACATTCATTCCCATCTAATTCTTAAGACATTCTCTCTCTAACCCGCCCATATACAACAGCCCGCGTTTCTACCGTGCGCTCCGGTTGTTTCCCTCCCTCACCCACGTGAATAATACGCGGATTTTCAGTTTTGTTAAATAGTGGCGTACCTCGTCTAAAGGACATCCTGCCGATACGAGATGCCCATGCGATTGTACTAGCAGATAGCGTAATAGTTTGTCTTTTATATCCGCGATGGTGCCGGGCCTTCCTCGAAAAACTTGGATCCGCAGCGTTGCAACAGTTGTCAGCTCACCTAATATATCACCTACGGTTACTAAGGGATCATCGGATATCTGATCGAAGGTTAAAGCCTTCCAGTTCTTTATAACTATTGACCCTTTCGCTGCCGCTGCACTTTCGGCAGAGTACCCTAACCGTAATAAAGCGGCGTGTACTAAATTATGGAATGGAGTTCCTACTGGAATGATTACGTAACTGTCTGTTTCTACTAATGGACGACGTCTCCATGGTGCCTGATGGAGAATTCGACTTTCTTCTAGACTACCAATAGCTTCTACTATACAATGTACAGGCAATGACTTTGCTGGAAGGAAAAAATATGCATATTAAGTAATTTCTCTCATGTTAAAACTATTTAAATGAAATGACTAAGCAAGTTTTAAAGTCACAATATTTAAATTTAAAGCTGTACTGTTAGTTCTAGAAAACAAGTGTAATTTATCCGTTGAAATTCAAGTTATCAAGGCTCTTCCTAATAATAAATAAATATATTAATCTTAGTTTCTCCAACTCTCATTAAAATGTATTTACTCACTTCTTACGAATGTAAATATTTTTGAATGCTAGTAAAACGAGTAATTTCCAAATTATCATTTTTGTTTCACTATAGGAATTATGAAACAATGAAGACATAGTTTTCGATTATCTCCCTATTTAATTAATAGCATTAAAGTAATCGGCGATCAATAGCTGATAAAGGTGCGAATTGCAGTAATGTATATATAAAAAAAAATCTAAGCCCAATTAAATTAATTACATTTTTATGTCGTTTTTCGTATTTAAGTACATATCTGTATTGGATAAAGTTTGTTATTAAAAGATTATTTATTAATTATATCCTAATCTTTTACTTGTAACGTTCTCAAGATGTGTAATTAAAAGAATCCATTAAAAGATCTAGTAGGCATTTGTAAAGATTATTGTATCAAGTTAATCGATTCGTTTGAAATGTTATTTTATTGCAAAAATTAAATAAGTTACATATGACGTAAAACATTGCAACATTTTATGTTGCGGATTACAAATTCGACTTGTAATAATATTTAATTTATATGTTATATGGTGCAATTACTTTAAATATAAGGATATCCTTATCGTGTGACAAAGGAGCTTTTTTCAACAATGATCTACAATACTTTTTAAATGAAACAAAATACAGAATGTACCGCACCCCGGTAAAATTTTGAAATTACAACAATGGCATTGGTTTTGCAAAAGATTGTGTGACAAATTCTGAGTAAATGGGCTTTAATACAAATTAAGCCAAATCAATTGGGGATAGCTTATGATCTAGAATTTCAGATAAAGTACATCCTAATTTGTATCCCTTAACCTATAGAAATTCGACTTTATGGATAAGACTATGGATCTCCTGATAGGTCTGAATTATCAAGGGGTCTATTTTAGATGATAATTTCTCTACCACACTTCTGCAGTACAGAATGATTAACACGTTTTGTTGCAGATGTAATGTTTTTACATACTTCAATACCTTGTAAACAGCTATTAGCTCTGATGAGTATACTGACATAATTGAGTTGAGTTTATAAGACTTGTGATATTGTAGTTGTGGGTCATAAAAGTACAACCAAAACATTGATCCTTGAAACAGCCATCAGTGTAAATTATTTAAAAATTACTCCATCTCTGTTCAAGCTTTTGGTTAATAAAATGAGCAGTTTGGCTATTGATGAGTTCGTCGTAATACCAACATCGTATAGGGGATACAAGGTGCTTATATGGAATATCGCAGATACTGGAACTGGAGATATTCGACTGAATTTTTAACGAATTTATAGCACGACACTAGTAATAGGAGATTTTCTTTTTATCCAAAATTTGGATGTTAGGTCCAATATAAACAGATTATTGAATAAAAAGAAAATTATGCTATTCTAAAAATAGTACTTTAAAAGAAAGAACAGGTGCAGTTACAAATTAAGCCTGTTCCGCAATACTTTTTTTCCTGAAATTTAGTAACTATATAAACTATTTCATCCAGACTACCTAGTATATATAGTGTAATTCTCTTTTATTGCCCTATATACAACCGCATATACTATCGTTTTCCAATAGCTGTAATTCTCATTTGTTTTTATGTCAGATACTTTGTAGTCAAATTAAGATATGTACACCACTGCCCAAAAATTTGGAAGCAGCAACGGATTTTACAAAAAGCCACAGATATAGTAAAATTTACAACATAAGTGACTGCCGTCAAATAAAAGTAAATTAATTCAAACATAATAATATTTATACATTATTTAGTTCGTGAGTTTATTTTCGTGGATATCTCCGTTGGCATTGATAACCGCTGCACAAATTTTAGGCATTCTTCGAAGCAATTTTTCGAGGCAATTTGCGTCAATTTGTTGCTGTGTGCTCTGTAAATATTCCCATAGGTGTTGGATGGATAGTTAATCTCTTGCAGCTTTCTCTAAAAAGTTTTTACGAATTCGACCCGTATGTTTGGAATCATTGTCTTGCTGGAACACAAACGGCTCACCAACAAGGCAGCTTCCACATCAAGTAGCACGATTTTGAGTGGACAATATAGTACTATATACAAAGGTAATAATGCCAAGTTCATAATAAATTAATATGAAATTTCCATTGACTTTTTAAATAAATAAATAGAAACGCGCTTGTCTAGAGAACAGATGCTGTAGGTTCGAATCTTACCGGAAACGGTAAGAGGTTGGAAATTACATCGTTCCAATTCAGTTAATTATGTATTACACAGACAAAAGATTTCTATAATAAAGAAATTCTTATCTCTTCAAAAACATTCACTTAACCGAAGTACATTTTTGTTAATTAAAGAAAATTATACTAACTATAAGTTGATCATGTGATTTGCTTCAAGAACAATTCTAAATCGTATTTTTTCTTAAATTAACTCGATAACATTTATCCATGGAAATATTATAATAGCAAATATTAAGAATTAACCAAATTATAATTTCTTGAAACTGTAAAAAATAAATTGCGTAAGTTATTCGTATTAAAGATAGCAATTATTCTACATTTTCTGTATGTAGACATCAGAGTATATAAATCGTCGAATTGCGAGAAAGATATAGAATATCAGTTGTAAAGGAAGTTTTCGTAATTTAGTAAATGATTTGGTAACTGTCAGGTATAAGTGTGAAAGATGTAAGCGTTTTAAAAGTCTGGGTCGATCCGAGAGATAAGCTGAGTGAGGCCGACAACTCGCGGTAAAGAGAAGCTAAGGAAATTCAAGCATAGAAGGTGGCAGGCAGATCATCGCGATACGAGGATAGGGGGCCAGAGAACTAACTACGAGATGGGATATTTTGAAGCCGAAGCGAATTTAATGGAGACGTGCAAAGCGGAAAAGTATCTTGAGATAAGCAAGACAGACAGATATATTGATAGCAATACACAGATGACGTTTAATGTTGAGTCGAGGCGAAGACTTGTTCATTTCCGTTATAAGTTAAAGGATATACCGGCGTTCTAACACAGAGTATAGGTACAAGAGGAGGAAGAGCTGCGGAGGCGTGGAAGGGGAATTTCTCGTTCGATAGTGCGATGATAACGCATTTTACGGGCGCTCGAATATATTCAACATTTAACCGGTAAAATAGCAGAATGACCCTGTATGCGTTGTTCGTCTATGTTAATCTTGTTAGTTTAAGAAGGTTTCTGCATATTATAAAGCTCTATGTGGAACAACCCGGATTTACTCCGCGTCTTAAGGATTAGTTACCTCAGCTTGAGCTTACTTGCACGGCTGCCACACAAAAGGACCGTGTATGACGTCATGTGCCGGTCTTAATTTCTAAGTCCTAGATTTATTTTTGTTTTATTAGGGGGTGCCGCTGTCTTGGTCTTGCGATGCAGATGCGGTAGCGAGCTTCCAGTTCGAAATCTCAGGGTTCCGGCTCTTAGATCCGGACCGGACCTAATCCCATCGGCTTACTGTGTACAGCGTATAGTCCACTAGCCGCTAATCCTACTCGCTCTAATCCACCCCAGCTGACCAGCGTCTTAACTCGGGCTCATATTGCCTTTCGGTCCTTTGTTCCTTGTAGCTAGCTGATCAATAATGCAACCTTATAAATAATACCGGCAAATGTAATAACCGTAACGATCCCTTCTCCGATGTAACCTATAACCGTGTAGGGTGTGTATTAGCTACTAGGAATTTTCTTTAAGATATCACGTCGATGTCGTTTCTATGGCGCCTCTTCGCTTATATGTCACTGCCAATAAACTTCAGGTAACTCAACGATGCCACAATCTGGATTATGTCAACAAGTATTTAGCGCATTGCTTCACGGCGGAAAATCACTTCGAGCTCTCTTCCTTAGAAAGGTGGTCGGATCTTTCTCTTTTGCTTTATCCTTCTAATTTCGTGCTACCTTTATAAAAATATTTTTCGTCTTTTACTTTGATGCATTAGCTTTTAGAAAACGCGAAGCGGAATAAAAACGAGAATTACTTCACGTTTCTCAAAAATCCGTTTAAAACTTTTTTTACAAAAAAAACGTTTAAAGAATATTATTTTTGGTCAACTGTATTATATTACAGTTTTAGTTTTCAAAAGTATAAAGCAAACAGTTTTAGTAATTCCTTTTACAGAGAAAAATATCTTAATCTTCCTACATTTGAGAAAAGGATTTTATGTTTTATGTTAGCTTTAAAAGCTCTAAACATTTATATGAATTTCCCAGAAAAAAAGAACATGTACGGAATTTTGAAGAATTAACACCATTCAAAATATGACTTTAAAGTATTTTCTAATCTCCCGATTTTCATAACTATTAATATTATCTAATCTATACCAAGTTGCCTCGAATAGTTGAGAATGTGAACAAAAAGAAAACGAAAAAAATGTTTAAAATTGTTAGTTCGGCCCTACTTGCTGCAAATAGGTAACAATAATTAATAGAAGAAAAATATTAAGCAATTAGTAATTGAGAACATTGATTTAAAATGACTGACGATAGTTTGAATTTGTTGCCTTGCAAAATTTTGGTCAGGTTGGCCATTTGCTTTTGAACCCCTGGCTTGATGAAATATTAGTGAAACGGAAAACGAGGGCTTACACAAGAAGCGAAAGATAAAGCCACATTCATGAGACGAATGGAAAAGTGAAAAACAAGTAGAGAAAACAACATACGAACTATGGGAAAGAAAGTGCGAAGAAGTGGAGAGACTTTATAGGTGGCACAAGAGTATCAGAGGCATGGAAGATGGAAAGAATTAACAGAAAATAGATTTCTTTTTAAAAGATATGAAATTTAACATTACTACAGATGATTTTCGATGAATTTCGGAAGTTAAAAAAGCACTAAAAGAATCGAAAAATTAAAAAGCTGCAGGATCAGGAGGCATTCCCATTGAGCTGATAAAAAATGGACCCAATATATTAATCGAATACATAACGGTACTGTTTAATAGATGTCTACCAGGAGAAGAAGTTCCCGAGGACTGGAATCTGAGCTATATCAGTGCAATGTACAAGAAGGGAGACAAAAGTAAATACCAGGATTACAGAGGAATAAGTATAATCAGGGCAATGGGAAGGATGTACGGTCGTATATTAACCAAAAGAATAGAGGGTGGTCTACAAGAAATAGAAGAGCAAAACGGCCTCCGAACGGGACAGTCATGTATGGACCAGTTATTTGTGATACAACAAGTATTGGATAAACGCATATCTAGAAATTTACCTACCCTCCTAGTACTTGTATTGATATGGTACCCTATATTGTTAAAAGTGTTTAAAGTAATTCGTTGCTTAAGCCTGCGTGGTGTAGATGGTTAACGCGCCTGCCTGACGAGTGACAATTGCAGGTTTGAATCTTGAAAATTTTAATTGTGTGCCTAATCTCAATTATCATTCTGATAATTAAATATCCTTCTTCTGATCGAATAACAGCAGTTATTCTTTTTGAGTTTAAATAATGTTAAATAACTTCTCGCTCTATGATACGGAGCATTATCATGCTAAAATGTGTATGGGTTGTTAAACTCATCCTAATAAATAATCTAAAACATTTTTATATCGTTCTTGCTCCATGGTTCCCGTTAGGAAATACCCTCCCTTTGAACCTTGTTTTGCAATACATGGCCAAATCACTACACAAGTTGGATTTTGTACAGGCGTCTCCGTTTCAGTGGGATATGTTACACGCTGTTGTTTTACGATTTAGTGAATAATTTCCGCGATGATATTGAAAGCTTGTCTTTTCTTCTTGCAGCAATATTGCACCCATTCCAAGAATATTTTCTCCAATTAATTCAGCAATTTTTACGGTTTTATGAGAAACATTTTCTGTTCGCGTTATTTTTCGTTTTTGAATTAAAGTAAATTGAAAACGCAGTATAATAGAAGAATGTTTATTTTAATTTTCGAAAACACTAAATTCGTCATCTTCGTGGTATGATAATCGAAGAAAATAGTGTTAAACAAGCGTACTTCGTAAGAAAGAAGGTATTAGATATAGATAAGAAATGAAAGCAATTCTAGTACAGAAAATTGATGATAAAGCTTATTATCTCTTGGAAACGGGTTTTGTTATTGCAAAATTTAACAGGGTTTCATTACGTCACATTAATTCCCGCAGTTGCAAGTATTTTAAGATATTTCAAGCTTCATTATTGTATATATCGACTGGTTGACATGTATTTAAGTACGTACTTGATATATATATACCGATAAGAGTTCTATAAAGTTGCAACAAAGCGTCTTACACAACAGCTTATTTCTATCCATTTTCTTATTAGCTAAGTCTTGTTAGTCCAAAGTTTTAATTCGGGCCCAACTTATAGTAAAGAGGCTTGATGGGTGTTGGGTGAAGCGGCGGTGGGCGAAACCTACGATAAGGGACCGTGAAGTGTAGGGTGGCGTTAGGTGTGCGCGCGGAAGGGTTGAAAAGTTGAGTTTAGAGAGTGCTAAGGGTCTCCGAACCCGCAATACTGTTTACAATAAGCCCCGTGCTCTGTTTAGCCCGTGCGCTAATACGATTTCATGCTGGATTTGCGATAAGGATTTAAAGGAGCTGTCGGTATAGTAGGAGCGAAGGCACATCTTGAATCCGCCGCCCCCTTCGTCCCCGCGCTCCAGTCTTGCCGGCGAAACGGCGGGCTCTTTCCTACGGGGTCATGTTTTATGAGAGAACTGACCATAGCGAAGGGTGACCCGCGTTTAATTAGATCGCCCTGTGGTCATCCGGCGTTCGACGCTAATCCCGGTCAGATATTAAACGGCCTGTACGATGTGTTCCTGCCGTTTAGTCCTCTGCGGTCTGCCAACAGGTGGCACGCATTACAAAAATTACCATTTTTTTTTTGGATGATCACTTTTTTTGTATATTCACTTTGAAAGGACCTTTTCGACTAACAAATTGTGTATATGCTGTTTTTTCTTAGGCGTTACGTCAAATTTCTAATTAATTTGTTTCAAAGAATATTTAATACAAAATATTTTTATTATTTTTGGAATTTTGGAAACTTTATACCTCGTAATTTAAGTAAAGTTTCAATAATCGCACCTCGGATAATCCTCATTAGCTACGATATGGCCACTGCGCAAATTCTCATCAGACACCTGAAGAGGTATAACGATATAAGAAGAAGAAGAAGTATGCATGTGAAAACTGGACATTGCGGAAGAAAGATGAAGTAAAGATAAATGCAACGGCAATGAAAGATCGAAGAAGAATGAAGATATTAGAAAAATAATAAAGCAAGAACTAGTAATAAAAAATAAGGAGGAAGGAATTAAATTAGTACTGACATATATTAAGGATAAAGATAGATAGAATTACAAGAACAATAATGGAGACAGGAGGAAGACCTAGGAGGAAATGGATGGATCATATAAGGGAAGTAGCACAATAGAATAGAACAAATGAAAGCAATGGCATGAAATAGAAGAGAGCGGAAGAAAGGGCTCGAACTTGGTCTTCAATTTAGTCTCAAAGCTGTTATCCTGTATTAAAGTTCTTATGGAAACTAAAACACATATTGCCTATACTTTCAGAGACAACAATCCCTCCTTTTAATTTCCGATCATTTATCCACTATTTTTGTCCATTACTTTGGTAAAGTTTTTAACAAGACCTAATTTAATGTAAAAGGTGGTAGTAGTAATTTCTTCGCATTTGAAACTATTTCATTCACACAGGAAACAGCTATGTTTGATCTAGACCGAGTAATTAACTATAAAATCGGCACAAACGCTCTAATTTGTTGTGGATGCTTTATTTTTCATCAAAGTAAAATCCTCATGTTCTCCTGATTACAATAAGGCCCTAAATTATTACGTACAGAAGTTTTGTATAGGAAATGAGATATAGTTTTTGATCAAAACCTAAAGAAAACTTGTATTTCAAATTATTTAAAATTTAGCAAATATACAGACATCATTAGTTCTATATTTGCTAAATAAATTTTAGTTCAATTTGAAGTAGAAGTGTTTCCTTTTCTTTAAGATGATAACAATTCTCTTACTTTAAGAAGCTCGCTAACTACAAGGTGTCCTTAAAGTTCTTTTCAAAATAAAAAATATATAATAAAATAATGACCAGATTTAATGTATAAATGTTTATTTTTTATTAAAATATAGGCTTTGGAATCTTATTTCTTAAAAATTATGTCTTCTAAATGTGTCCCGTTATTTTGTTGGTACTCAGTGATAGCCGCCATTTCTCTACGAATATTCCCTTTTAATTCATTTAGAGAGTGGAGAGTGTTGCTGTATATCTTTGATTTAAAGTAACCCCATAGGAAAAAATTCATTGGTGTCAAATCGGGGCTACGTGGCGCCCAATTTGTTATGTTAAACTTTTGGCGAGTGAAGAGGCTCTCATGCTTCTGTTTTAGATTTGTTGAACTCCAATAATAGCAGTATATTATGTTGTTACTTGTTGATTTCGATATACTCTTTTAGCTTTCCTACCATTTACAAGGCTGTTTGTTTAAATATTTAGGTCTAACTTTTCAATAATTACCTGTAAATATGACCGACATAAATGATTAATGAAAACAAACAGTTTTCAAATGAAGAAATCCTTCACTATCTTTATCTATAGCACGTAACTGTTAACAATACTTAATTTGATGTAAATGATGGCAGTAATATCTTCTTTTTTGGCACTAATTTTTTCTTCCAAAAACGTATTGTCCTCGGAAATTGGTATATTATTCAATGCACACAAGAAACCTGTATAATAGATCTTCAATTAAAATGTTATTTGTTGATTTCGATATATTCTTTTAACTTTTTAATAATTACCTGCAAATATGGTCAGCATCAATGATTATCAATCGATGTTCAAGGTTTTATTTACAGTATAAAAATAAAACCCTGACACGGTTGACATGTTGAGTTACCAATCGAATTAGTTAATAGAAAAAAAAACACACATCTTAGTAACTCAAACCTGACCTTCAAACAATAATTAGGCTAGAGCTAAAGACGAAGAATATATTTGGAAAGAAACAACCAAACTTTTCAGGCCAACGTGATTATTGCCGCTTTTAGCGAGAATCTTCGTAACGAACTTTTTTCATTAATTTCGGATCGAATTTCGACTTATCCAAACTTGCGATTCTTTGCTAAGAGATTGGTGAACTTGACCTTGTTCAATCGAAATCGCAATTCTTTTTTCTTAGTCGTATTCTTTGTTTTAGGTTACTTAATTAAACACTAACCGTTTTGATAAGTAAAGCATTTTTTTATATCGTCTATTAATTTGACGTAAAATAGCTGGAGCTTCTTTATCATTCCCGGTCAATGTGATCCACGAAGACGAAATAAAATAATTTCGAATTACAATTTTCTTGTCTTTGGCTTAAATCCTCGATAACCAATTCTTTGGGGACGGTTTTATACTGCAGCAAGTCGCGATCGATACCCTGCTGTATTATACAGGGTTCCTTACGATTGTCATTTATTTTAATAAGATAAAAAATCGCTGAAAGGTATTTGATGATTGCTGTTATTCTTTATTTATTTTACCATTTGGTTTTCTTCCTTTTCCATGGAGAATTGCGAGCTGTCAGGCTCTCACTGCCTCTTATTTAATAAGAGTAAATTAACTTAATCATAATCTTCTGATGACATGTATTGAAGGTCTTTGTATTGTTTACTGTTTAAGAGAGGCGATGCACATAAATATTGCCAAAATTGAAGATAGTTTGAGCAAATTACATATTTTGATACCTTTGAATACCTCTTAAAAAGCTCAGTTTCCCTATCCTTTTCCTTAGTACTCTTTGAGAACCTTTTCACCGTTCACGAAGTTATTTATGGCATATATCTAGATGATAACAGACTCGTAGAATCGATTGCCGTAGATCCCATCCCGTTGTCTACATTATTTTTGAAAACAATGATTCAAAAATAAAGAAGTAACTGAAAATCTCCTAAATTTTTGAGGTATAATATTAATAGCTATAATATTTATTAATCTTCTCACAAAATGTTTATATATATCAGGTATCATATAATTCAAAACGTAAATAGACTATAGAGAATTTCAAAATATCTCATTGATGTGACTTTCTCAGCTTATAATTGCTCCTGTATGGTACCGTTTACTCTGGAAAATTCACACGACTTTCACGGCCTATAGAATCTCCAGAAGATTATTAAGAATTTATGCTTAATATCAATTTTCTTATTTAAAACAAAAAACTTGTAAAATGGTTATTACTAATGAAAAATTAATTCCATACGTGCAAGCATAATTGCATAATGCTTTACAAGCAACTCGTTCCCAAAGATGGAAAACGGCAAATAATAACGGTTTATCGAAATTTCAAGATGATCATGCATAAGCAGCAACAGGTGGTGAATATTAAAACGGGTGTAAGCCGAGGGAAAAAATCAAAGGGAAGAAAAAAAAAGGAGGGCTTTATTATATACCTTTTCAAATATCGCGACGATCAGATATTAATTATTCAAAAAGATTAAATCGTGAATAAATCTTATCAAATCGCGGGGAGTGAAGTGGGGGAGCCATTAAAGTGTATTAAAGAAACAAAAGAAAGACTGATGATGACGTTAAGCGGATTTTTTGGGTAACAAGCCATATAAATTAATAATCACTTTGAGGAGCCAGTAAAAATGCAAAGATTCGCGAACATGAGCCTTCGAATTTTGGTTTCTTTTGATTATAATTATTCCTTTAGATGTTCGAGATCTTTTAATAAATAACGTAAAATATGAGAGGAGTAACATAGCAGTCTTAGTAAATGCCGCTTAATGAATATCAATGTCTGGCGGATGTGCCCTATCATACAGTGGGTAATCCGGTTCCCCGCCTTCCCCCCTATAGTCACCCGCCTCACGTCCCGCATCGCTAGTTTATCTGTTTCCTACATTGATCCCTTTCCATCTAGACTAGCTCACCGCTGCACATGCATCGCAATAATCCACTGCGTGCTTATCTAACTGAAATGGCACTTTCCGTCTATACAGAGTGTAATATCGTTCCATAACTTCCATTGACGCACCGTACACAATTATTATAAAGCGGTTTATCTTATTAACGAGATCCAATTTATGATCTATTAAAGTTTCTCATTAGTTGATGTTTAAAATTTACAATTTTAGATTTTCCTCCAAACAACTCCATTAACAATTTTCGACAGATTAATGATGGAAATGCTCCGACGCAGAAAATAATTGATTCTTTACGGTTATTAGCCTTTTCATACCTATTAGTTCTTGAGTAAAGAAAACATTTATTATTTAAAAATTCCTTCGTTCATTAATTCTAGGGGTTTTAAGTAATTTATTAATCACCTAATTCTTTCTTATTACGCCTCACTTTTGTTTTCAATATTTTTAAACATACACCATGTCTGGAAACATCTAACGATATCTATTTTAAATTACGTTTTTAAAACTATACCGGTTTTTTTTCTATAATATTAATTAAATTACAAAATTTATATGAAAGCTACAGGCAACTTCATCTAATTAATTAAATCGTAATTAATTTTTTAATTAATTAAAAAAATAGAATCTATGTTTTTAGTTGGTTAATACTTATATATTTAAATTTGAACTGAAAAGATATAACTATCAAATACAATATTCGCATTGAATCAATGTTCCGTCTCGTGGTGTAGTGACAGTACGTTGCTGCGCTGATTACGCAGAGATCGTGGGTTCAAATCCCACCTTATATTTTTTCAGGGATTTAAAGAACGTTGGTTAAATACAAAAAGACCGTAATTTTATCATTAATATTTGTATTGTTAGTAACTTAGTAGATTGGCCCTTGCGCTTCTCAGAAAATAATTTAAAAAAATGTAGAGAAAATAGAAACTTGAAGCAAATGATTTTACAATAACAAAAATTTTCAAAGCAAAGCTTAAATCATAAGGAGAAGATCAATCTATGGGATTTTAAAATGTTACAACTCTCATCTATATAAAGTCCAGGCAAAAATGAGCATGGTCAGTGTCATGTTTCATTTCATACTGCTCTCTGAACATCTAATTTTTGTTGTTATTTTCTCTCAATTCCAAAGACAAATCAAACAGATTTATATAGTAGGTTATTCATAATAACTCGTTTTTATACAATTGTATTGTTCTTTTCTTCAAGATTTTCTTGTGTATATGGTAGTTAACAAAATCAACTTGGCCTTGGTATCTTAGAGTATGGAAACCGAGAGATATGCTGATTATCAACATACGTTTAAACAGAGTTATAAAAAGACATCCTGTATATTATCAACGAAAAGAAGAATAGAATCTAATATTTTTTAAGTTGTATACACATATAGTTTCCGTTCCGTTTGGTGCGGGTACAGGTGGGTAGAACGGTCTAAAGTAGTGATTTTAAAGATCACCTTGACGACATAAAAGCTCAAGTCTAAGCTAGGATCAGTGGCGGAGCGCTAATCTGACGATATGGCCGGCTAGCACGACATAGGCCGTGAACACCAGAATAAACCTGTTCGACTCTAATACTAATCGTGACAATATGAGGATTAAATCGTTCAAGGATTAAGTTTTAGCCATTGGTGCGTGTTATCGTTCTCAAACAGAGAGGGAGCTTGGAACGTCCAACGTTTTTTTTTTCGATTCTTCCACGTCAAATACGTAAAGCCCGCGTATATTTTATGAATTGAATTTTTCATTAAATCGTGTATTTACTAACCAGAGAACGTTTTATAAAGAAGAAAAAACGAGATTTGAAAGGTTTTTACGAAGTTTATTTTAGAGAGAGGTAGAATTTCGCTTTTTATATCTACTTATTTCTAACTAAATGCTCAATGATTGAACGTTCAGAATAGATACTACAAGTTATTTTGAACGTGTAACTATATGTTATTGTTATTTGTTGTTATAAAAAAGGATAATAATCCTTATGAAAGGTATCGGTGCATTCTGCAAAACACAAATTTATTAATTTTGAAAATATTTATCGACAGGTAAAGAAAGGAGTGAAATTAGTTTGAGAATTTAATTAATTTGCCTCTCTATTGCTCCAAATTCTATTTGAGGCTTCATCTAAATGATATAATTAATATATACGCGGAGTATGTCTGTACCTGTTGTGTCTATTATAGTATTTCACGGTATTATTTTTTTTTTCTAATTTAATGAAGTTAAAAAGTAAATCGTAAAAATATATTCTGCACTTTATAATGGCAAAAGTGTATTACTTTGTTGTTTGATTGTATCTTTAGTCACTTTTTTTCTGAGTAATACTGTATATTGTGAGAGTATATGTACTATTTGTTTAAGTTGCTTCTTTCTAATTATTAACTTGAAGCCTAGACTTACTTGTTTGATTTTAATAAGAAAATATATTTGAAAAAAAAAATAAGGATAAAATTTTGCATTTTAATCTTCAATGCACGAAACCGTAGCCGTATATAAAGAATACTTTACATACGTATTCGATAAATTAGGAGCAGGCTTGACCGTGGTATACATCAGGGTTTTTCTCTTCATATTTGATCCCTCGTGAATGTTAATCTCGCGCACATATAATCCCCAACTTCCCGTCTCGGAGCAGGCCAGAGTCCCTCTAATCCTAGCTTCCCCTAATTCCCTACCTTCAACTTAATCCAGCTTCAAGCAAACCGCCATCGCTACTATCCCACTAAAATATCTGAATGCCATATGGACGTTATGTTGCGTACCTGTTACGAGCTGTTGAATGTTTTTGGGCCGGGGTATATTGAGATGCAGCCGTTTCATCAATCATGAGGAGATAATCTACTTAACGCCGAACAATCCGTTTCAATCCCGCTGGTAAGTGGGGAGTGGACGGGTAAAATCTGCCTCTCGCCACATCACGACTAAGTAGCGTTCATATACATATTACTAATGACGACCTTTTACTCTACTCTATACACTAGCGGTCATAAATTTAAACACTTAAGAAGTAAAGGTTTTAACTTTGAGCGTTCTACATACATATCTTAAATAACTAAAAAGATAGAAATCGAAACATTGTTCTTAAGATAAGTACGAGGTAGCTGCCATAAATTCTCTCCCTGATATACAAAAGAGAAACTTGGAACAATATAAGAAATTTTATTTTTCAATGTATTCCCCGCTAACTTCAATACATTTATTACAACGATTAATTAATAATTCGATACCCTTGTAAAAGTAATCTCAAGTTTATCCGTCAAAGTGTTCTAAACAGCTGCTTGCAACTCACTGTCGTCCTTAAAATAACGTCCTCTAAGATCCTTTTTAAAATTAGAAAACAAATAAAAATCAAAAGGAACCAGATTCGGATTATACAGTGGATATTCCAATTCTTCAAAGCCACATTCGCGGATGGTAGCTTGTGAAACGGCAGCAGTATGGCGGCGTATGTGCATGAACCTGTATAAACCTGTCAAGCCGAGAATTTATGGTGCCTACCTCGTATTGTGAGAAAATACATTATGTTCAAATTCAAGTCCGCATTGCTTCTAACTTTATTTGAAACTATAAAGTTGACTAAACTGATAAAGCATTTTTTCTATTGCCATTGAGATATTTCAAAATAAATACTTTCTCTTAGTGGAATACCTAGTTTTACATATTTTCAAAGAATATAAAATTCGAAACAAAAATTATTTAACGCATAACTACTCAAAACTTAAAAATAAAAGAATTACAACCATTCAAATGCATTACCGCACATTAAAACGGAACATAAGTAGCTTACGAATAGAATTTATCATGGGCTGCCGAAACGCATGTATATTGTTGCCTGTCACAATTAAACCGATATTGTGGAAATTTTGCGTTATAATTCAGTTGCAAATGATATTCATGCATAAAAAAAATATTTTATGTTGCAATAAAAATTATCAACGTACTCTCAAAAAAAACTTATTTTTCGCTAAGTATTTCCTAAGCTTTTATACCAAGAATGAAGAAACTAAAATCAACGTTGTGGTATATTTTGGAACGTTTCAGAAAAAATCAATAAAGGATTTGCGTAAGGAATTTGAGACCGATTCATTTTTTTGAAAAGAGCAAGTTTTTATCAATTAAATTAATATATTAACGCAGAGGTCGTGGGTTCAGATCCCTCAGATCCTATGGAGGAAATTGTAATTAATATTAATTTAAGAAGAAATAGGTACATTATAAGTATGGACCAAATCAAGCCTTATTGGCCGATAATCAAGGAAGACGAATGGTGTTTTGGCAATGGTTAATTAGTGTTGATTAGTTTTGTGTGAGTGATGACGCTAATTTTAGTAATAGTAGCATGTTTAATTGAAAAGGCCTACATTACCGGAGGCAAAAAAATGTCTCAAAATTCCGATTGGAAATGGTTTGGCATAAATGTATATTCTGCATTTTACGAAGATACCCTTAGTGGCGAATGTTGTTACAATAATATGGTAAAAAAATTAATCGAGGACTTTCTAATTCTTTTTTTCCAGCAAAATGGCCAGCTGTTATACCATTCGACTTTTATCTTTGGCGACATGTAAATAAATAAATTCATAAAGATCGTCATAAAGATGTCAATGGACTTCAAAAAAATATTATAAGCAATATTGATTGAGGAAATATTTTAAAGGTTCACAAGAAATGTGTATAAACGTGTTCAGAAATATATGGAACAAGAAGATGTGTTATTTATAATTTTAGGCTGCTTATGTTATGAGCAATAAATTCATGAAATTCTTATTGTTTAATTTGGGTAATTATTTGATAAATAACTTTTATTTTTTCTTTTTCATAATATGGAAAAATATACTGGATGCTTGAAATACCACAACAATTCGATGTTTTTGTTTCTAGTTCTACCATCGTTAACAGCAGGAAGTATGATGTTATTTTGTCAATTTAACCTGCTTCGTAGTTTCAATAACAAAGTTAGCAATGGTGTCGACTTCAATTTAAACACAATATACAGGCTGTTCCCTAAAAGATACCGCCATATCTTTTTGTAACATTTTCAATTGCCATTTAACAAATTCAGTTTGGTTCAAGAAGTTATTGAAACATTTCAAAAGAAAAAATGTTTAATATTACAACAACTTCTTTGTTTATATACTATTTTAAAAACAAGTTATTATCACAATTAATCGTAAAGTAGCTGAACGCATGGCTAACGTCTTTTAATTGTCTCGTGGTTTCTTCTTTTCTATAGAATCTGGATAACATTTTGGTTCAATTAAATTATAAAGATCTATCGCATTTGATAAATTATAATTTTCTTGTAAACATTAACGTTAAAATTTTCCGAAAAAAATCTCGATCTCGGTTGGATTTGAAAATTTTGACGTTGAAGAACAACAAGAAAATTATAATTTATCATTACAAAAACTTAACGAAAGCCTCATATTAATTTAATCTATCGCATATGTGTGTGCGTGCTAAAAGCGTTATACTTTGTTGCATCAAATTTTCTTTAGATGCTAGTTTTTTTGGCTGCGATTATTTAGAGGGAAAGTTTTTATCGGTGATCTTCAGTAAACGTATGTCATATCTTTCCTGAAATCGCTGCAGCTAACCGTTACAAGCTAGGAGTTTATCATATCTACAAAATGCATTTTTGCCCAAAATTGGCGAATAATTGGTAATTCAATTTCTTTACTGTTACCTACGTTAAATTTAATTCGATTAGTTTTTTGTAAAATTTTTAATTAATTCTGTAGGATTTGAACCTACAACTCCAGTTTGCATTCACAGTCATTAAATTCACCATTTGAAATTTAGGCAATTTAAATAGCGATCTGTTTAGACGGTTTCCTTTGGTGTAAATGGATTCACATCGGTCTAGCAAAGTGGAGCTACAGGTTCAAATCCTGTCGCGAACCATAAAATTTTTATTAATTAAAAATTTCTTAAAAAAACTAATTCAATTAAATTGAGGGTTGGTAATAACAATGGGATTGAATAATCATTGAGACACAAACGGAAATTATTCTAAATAATTTAATTGGCGAATAATTGTTTCGTTCTTTAAGCATAAGATTAAGAATTTAGAAAACTATTCTCAGAATAAATGTATTTAACCCGAGTAATTTTTTTCTTGTAGGACCGTTTCATATATATAATATACATATATTCATCTCTTACGTTATAACTTCTCATCCATCTTATTTGATACGAGAACGAATCTTTTGGACAACATTGTATGTTTATATACGATAAATACAACGTTCCCAAAACCACTGCTACTATTATATTTAATTCGTCTGTTGCTCCGCCGCGTCTGCCATGTCTGAAGCGTAAAACTTTGATTTATAGTCAGTCCCACTTTGTTTCTTATTCATTCTACTACATATACCGGACAATCCAGGCACTTTAAATTCTCCGAAATAAACTTTAATATTCACAGTTCGCAAGATATTTCTTTTCGTTTATGATATTACTCATTGGAGAGAGGATCAATTTCTTCCGTTAAAAACCTATGCACCAATAGAGTATTTACACCATGATGTACAGACTTTAATTCACGAGAATGAACTAAAATTCTGCGTATTTGATAATGAAAATGATATCCCAAAACAAAAGCACTGATTTAATACGCATTGAAATCGGAATTACAAAAAATAATAAAAAATAATGGTTCTTTAATCTTGATGTATTGTTATATGCTTAATTTTTTTTTAATTATTTCGCATTAGTAATATAACAATAAAATATTCACTTTTTCAATCATAAGTTAGTGAAAGAGCGCGAATGCTAGGTAAAGTTCCTACTGATAGATTACCTCTTATAGTTTCTGCAATCCTGTTCCATTATGTAAAATAAAATCAATCACTATGGTTCCAACTCCGATTATATTTATATATAATAAAATGAAAACATGTAAACAAGTAAGCAATGCGATGAAATTTTTTTTAACGTCCAAAGTAACTAATGATGCTAAGAGGTGGTTTATAGGTTATACCTGTTACTGTTACTTCGTTTATTAACAGAAGATACCATTGTCAATTTTAATTAGCGATTGTATTAGGACCGTATAGGGAAATATAATCAATTTGACAGCTTAATGCTGACATAAGTTAAATTGCTCCAGTCTTCTTGTAGTAGTACTACTATTACTCTCAGTAAATTAATCAATGCCTTGAAGCGTTAGAAGCCCACACATGTTCCGAGTTAAGCAATTAAATCTCCTGCCTCAAGAGTGAAGTATTAATTTTAGTTCTATTTTTAGCAAATGGTAAAGATTTATCACAAAAAGTGGTGGAAAAAATTATTTCTTATAATCCAATATATTTGTTACGGGAAATTGAAGTTTTGATATTAATTCGTTAGAAAAGCTCTGTAGGAAATATCTTTATAAACATCAGAGAAGACGATATATGTACCTATTTGTAATTAAATTTATTAGTTGGAATCAAGAATTTGACGTTTTCTCTGAAAGAAACCTTCCACACGGTGTTCACTTAGTTTTTTTTTTTGTCATAGTGTCTTTTTTTACAGAAATTTCCCCGATTAGTATATCTTAGATAATATGTTATACGACACTTCAAAGAAATTAACAAAATTGCCCAACAGGAATAAGAAATCTCTTTTTTGTATTCTTACCGTTGCAATTTTACAAATTTTATTTGAAGTACACGTATATGTGACAAAAATTGAACATTTTTATTTTTAATTCTATAAAAAACCTTAATGCGAAAACTTTAACTTCCACATTCAAATTATTATAAAATAAAACCCCACTTTTCAGTGTGGGGTTAATTATTTCAATTTTTCCTTTTTTTTGTCGCATAGGAATGCCTTCGTGCTATTGTTGTGGTGCTGTTGAGCAATCTCACAGGTTTCTTGATTATTGTATTTTCAGTAAACCATTTAAAATGGAATATGTTGATGTTTCTTCTTCAGAAGATGTGGACTTTCGAAAGCTGCTTACAGTATGGACACGATCTCAAACTTTGAAATTTGTAATTGGTTTCCTTGAAAAAATCGATTTTGTAATCAACTGCTCCAATTAATGCTTGCCTTGGCACGGAACATTATATTCTAGAAATATCAGATCGTGAACATTGTAGAAATAATATTGTGATCTATGGGTCCAATAAGATAACGCTCAAAATCAAAGCAGACTAGGTTAGATATTAAAAGCTATAGCTAAGTTCCCACTCTAATAATAACCATTCTCCTAGAGCTAATTTTTTTTAATTCTGGTCTTATTAATGCTGGTCTCGATAAGCCTTATACATATTTATATCAAATTTTAGACACATCTGTAGAAAAAAAAAGCTACTACCTTTAAATCTTTTCATCAAGCATGGCCTCTTTATTAAAGCCGTAATTTCAAATCTGAAATCAGGAGACCATTATCGACGAAAATGGAAAATTATTAAAAATTCCTATTTTCATAATTATTTCAGTAGAGTTCGATCTATGTATAAAAGCAACATCGCTGCAGGCTACCCGGATTATTTCATGAAAGTGTAAAATCCATTAAGTCTAATCCGAAAGAGATTTTTCGATTCGTGCACCAGGGATGGTACTACACGTATACCACAAGTTTTATTTCATGACGATGTACGCATTAATATCCCGCAGGAGAGAGTTGACGTCTTTTCCTCAAAATTTTCCTCCGGAAAATGAAATAGTTAGTATTATGTCGAAATTTCCTCAGGAGGATATTACTGGTGATGCGCTAATATCTAGCTTTCTCATATGCTCGTTATGTGTCTTCGAAGCCTAGTTACATTAGTAATTTAGCGAGAAAAAATTAGTCCTGTCTTTAAAAAAGAAAATAAAACTTTATCGATCTTATCGAATTTTGCGAAGGTTTTTGAAAATGTTATCTACTCTTATTTACATTACAATACGTTGTCTGCATTACATCAATTCAGCAATTAACATAATTTTATTCATAGGAGGTCAACGGTAACTAATCTTGTTTCTGTATGTCAATTTATTAGTGAGCAGCTAGATCTGCAAGGTCAGGTTGACGTTCTATTCAGTGACTTCAGTCGAGTCTTCGATGTAATTGCCCATGGAATGGATTCCTATATTCTTATTTAACTAAAAGTGTAACTATATATTTTGCATTGATTACAAAGCTCTTTCTTTCATTAACTGTACTACAAACATCACAATTCGGGCCACTTTTGTTTGTACTCTTTATAAACAATTTACTGATGTCTTTATCCTATCATTTAGTATTTTCTTTCCAAACCAAAACTAAATGCCAGTAAATCTTTATCGGTTTCGTATACAATGAAGATAAATTATATTGAGTCAGTGTACTCAATATATATTAATTACATCAGTAGTTTTGTTGCACGCATTAATGCATATCTCTGCATCAAAAACGTTGGGATTTGTCTTATGTTCTTGCAATACTATACTTTAGTTTCGTTTTAAGTAAATTAGAAAATGCATCTCCGGTTTGATCACCATACTACATCTCTCTAATCTACTCTTTTACATTTTGTTCTTTATCTATTACCTGCACGTTTGTATATACTTTTGTTTATCTTGTAATAGATTTTGCCGTTGGACAATAAATATTATTATTATACTTTTTACTAATAATTCGTTTATTATTTCAGGAATTACTACATTCTTAAAAAAAACAAATTTATAAAATTTGATATTTTCTATTCTCTGGTACAAAACGTATGCATTATGATTAATATATTTTCCTAAATTACTTCTTTAAATATCAGCGTGCGTTATTAGATAATAGTTTTAGTAAAGAAAGAAAAGGTAAAATGTGAATATTATTTATATATTTCAATTTAATTAAATTATTATATATAATTGTTTCTATTTAAATACTGCAATGCTATAATTCCGAATTCCGGGCTTTACTGATTAATTTTTGCACGTAGCTGTATAAAATAATTTGTTAGTTTAGGTTTGGTGGTTGATATCTGGGAGAGAAAAAGAGATAAAATACGATTAAGAGGAAAAAAATAAATGATCGTTTCTCTGCGTTGCGTTTAATGAGGCAGAAAAAGAGGTTATAATAACTATTTTTCACGAAATATCATATAGACGGACAAAAAAAGGCCTTACCTGAACCAGATTTCGTTTCGAATTCCTCTTTAACAGACGGAGGTGATACGACCGACTCAACTGGGGTACTGGACCGTTGATGTACGGGTGTCGAGGTCCTTTCGGTGGAATCACGACTAGATGCTCCAGTAACGACGGGCGTTGATGCTGCTGGCGGTGGTGTTTTACAACTTCTAGTTAATGCCAACGCTTGACTCTGTAACAACATTAATCGATGTGATTAGTTAATGCATAGCATATATACACGTGCAACGATCTACGCATAATATAAATCTGGTCAATTCACTTGCCCATATACTACTACACACTTCGGACGATATTAATCTGGGTTAAGTGGGGTCAAAAGGCTTCAGAATTCCTTACTATATAGTAATAATGCTTGTCATTGCGAGGGGCCCGACATATCAAGAAATGGACTGACATATATATAAAAACCTAAACCAAAATCACCGCCGTCTATAACCCGCTTCATCTCGTCCTCCCTTCCCCGCAATACCCTTCGATAACCCTATCCACGTTGATCAGAATAATCTCTTGTTACTTACTTCTTCATGTATCCTTATACAGCGTTAGGATAATGTTTGGAATAATGGAAATTTCATATATAATCGTGAAAATATATTTCATTGAGATTTGGATTAAATTCAAAGCGTTTTATTTTAAAACGGGACAGCTTGTATATCTTTACTTCTTTTAATTAATGGTTCTCTTTTTATCTGTAATACCCATGAAGAATAATTAATATATTCATTTGATTATTTATTTTTTTTATCAATACCTGTCGAGTGTAATCCATATATGGAGTGTTTCATTTAATTGAATATGAACGGACTACAATATTAATGGTAATTATGTGAGAATTCACACATTTAATCATTTGTAACCAAAAACTGGAAGATCGAAAACTGCAAGCTGATCTTAATCCTAATGAAACCATAGTATGACAAATTATGATATGATTCTATAGCCAACCTTTTGATACGCAAAAAGTGCTACCGTTACAAAATCCACTTGCCCTTAGAACTGTGTGATATGGTATTCTTTTGCGTAAATGATTCTGTGTATGGGATAGCTTGACTGAAGCGAAGTATTTAAAACTTTTACTGTTTACTAAAACTTATATCCATTGGGTGTCGGAGTTAGATTAAATTTTCTTCCTAGCATTTCACAAATTTTCGCCAGTTCTCTTTCTTTCTTTACAATTTTCTTAGCTTCATCCCAAATCTATAATTTCGATTTTTTTTTATTCTAGCTTCGTTTTGGCATCCCTATTATTCTTTTCTTCTGTATCTTTGTTTTCCAGACCTCCTTAATCGGAATTATATTGTTCACCTTTTGTAGATGTTCCCACCATGCTAATTGACTTTATTCGACATAACTTTCGATTGATTCTGTTTGTAGCTCTCTTCTAATTTATTCATTTCTTATCCAGTCTCTTCTAGTTATATTTTTCAGTCTTCTCAAATATTGCATCTCTAGGGCTTGGATCTTACTTTTTTTTCTTGACGATTGAATACCAAAGTTCCAAATCCACATGTGAGGATTGGTCTGAATACTATTCTGCAGATCGTCATTTTTGTTTATAAATCCTGAGGACAGTAAGGTTCTGTTGTTAAATTCTTCTTCTTCTTGTCTTCCTTTTTCGTGTGTTCAAACTGAAAGTGTATTTCTTTTTCCTCTTTTGATATAACCATTACTTTTGTTTTATTTGCATTAAGTGCAGTGAATGTGTTGTTCCAAGCGTTTATGTTGTGTTGTAGAATTCTTTCACTTCCTGCTATCAATGCCACATAATCTACGAATACACATTCTGTAATTTTTACCTTTTCTAAGTTGTGATGTTCTACACAAAAAGCTCATGTTCGCCTCTTTGTGTCTCTGATGATTGCATCTATAAATATTATAAATAGTAAAGGGTTTCCTAATTGGATAATTTCAACCCTGCAGATGCTTTTCTATAGTCAAGTTTGTTATTTGAATCGTAGGTGAACGTTATTTAATAAATAGGGAAATATTTTGGAAATTTCTTTTGAAACATGAAACATTTTCTTCGTTTTGTTTGCAACTCTTCCAACTGATATGAATCTTTTATTGCGGCAAGAAGAAATATGTAAAAATATACAAGGGTAGCTCGCTTAATCAGAAATTCAGTGGTTTCAAACATTACCTCGTTCCTGGATTACAAAAAATTCTCTCTATTTTTTACATGTTTTTATTATACTTTGGTTAAATCACACGAATTTTGAAGTAATCTACGAATAATCAGAATTTAGAAATTTCAACAGGATATATGAAGAAATCAAGTTTAAGTGATAAACGGGCATTTTTTTCACCTACATTTATTTTCGTGGGCTAAAGTATTATTTGTGCAGATAGAAAATAATCTCATTCTACCCAACTTACAAAATTTTATAAAAAAACAGACGACTCTTTGGCCGGAAAATAATATCACCCTTCTGGGAAGATGGCTTGGATGCGTTTTCTTTTGTTTTATATTCTCATATTTTTTTAGCAAATATATCTATGTATTACCTGTTAAGCTTACAGCGTTACCTGTATGTCGAAATTAAAAATAATTAATGATTATAGTGAAAAAATAGGAAAGAAAAAAGTTACTTCAAATTTTAAATTTAAAATAACCCTGAAGGAAATTGCCAGGTAAATTTTATTATGGGTAAATTATCTGCCGGGTTATAGTAATTTATTGCTGGGACACAGGCAAATTGTCTTCCTAACACGATCCACATGAATGTGCCTAATCCCTAAACTGAACTGCACTAACTTTGAAAGGGTATGGATTAACGGTGCATACGAACTGTACTACAGATATATTTTCTTTCCTGGAATAGGTAATAAATTAAAAATTAGAAAAACCTTTATTTTATTTAAAGTACCGATTCACGGTCCACACGAACTGTATAACAGATTTATTTTTGTAGAAGGGATGGTCGATAATATTAATATATAATCGGCAAAAACCCCTTTTTAATTATTCTTCACATAGTTTGCTGGTGAGTGACAAAAATGAGTTCACTTGAGGCAGTGATTACAAGGGAACACCGGCAACAGGCACGGCGGGAAAAATAATACATAATTTAAAGCGATCTTCTTATTTATATATCCAACGTCTACGTGACTTCTTAATCTCATTTCTAATCTTGATATGGATTAGATTATACATGCGTTTCTACTGAAAGTTATTGTTTCAGTTATTACTCATAAGTGACTTAATTCTTTTAATAACTCATTTTTAATCTTGATATGAATTAGATTATATATACACTTTTTCGAAAAGTTACTGTTTCAGTTATTACTAACAGGTGGCTTAATTCCGTTTTTAATCTCTCTCTTTTATTCGATGTATAGAAATAGACAAATTTGTTTATTTTAAGTATTTACTATTTTTTAAATTATTATTCTTATTAATTCTCTGCATTTGTTATACACCGTCATTTTCTACGTAAAAGCGACGTTTTTTTTTTCAAAAATAAGGAAAAGGGAAGTTATTTAATTTAATCTACTGGAAATTATGTTAAAATAGTTTTTTAATATATGTTATAATTTCGAAGATATGCATAGAAATTACAAAATCGCAGAAACAGCAATTTCTAGAGAAAAAGATTCAGGATTTACTTAATGATAAAATAAATAAATTCAAATTTGTTAAAACGGTCTCCTACCATTTCAGATATAATGTCTGGTAATGCCTACCTATGTTTTTATGTATACTCTGTTTCAAGGTATAGTGCTTAATGAAAGCTTTTTACAGTAACTAAACTATGTGTGTGTAACTTAAACTTCAGAATATTCTTAAGTATTCTTAGTAAATCTATGTTTGTTCATTCCTAGTTGAAACTATCTGTATATATACCATATATATATATATATTGACAATGGGGTGTAGAGCTAGTTCGCCTCCTCGTGGTGCACCCTGGATAGCGCTTATGCGTGAACTAAATGAGCTAGCACATACAGGCGACCAGACAATCTTGAGGATTTTCTGGTCAATATACACATCAGCAACAATGACACAAAACATATATTATTGTGTTTTAGTTATGATGTGTGTAGCCATACGATAAATAAATAAATGTATGACGACAAATTTAAAGTGTTAGAAATAAAATAATTTAATAAAATAAATGTGTGGTGTTTCATTTTATCGCTAATACAATCAGCTTAACAAAAATTCCCCTTCCTTTGCAAAGGTAAATCACAGCAAAATACTAACAATTCATTGTACTTGTAATAGCATATTTTCGTTTTAATTTAATAAATTAAACAATGTTGAATAAGAATCTGTATATCTAATTTTATTTTCGTACAATTGTTAATAATTGAAATATTTGCATGTTTTGTGCATATAGCTATAGATATTCAGAAATGACGGTAACAAAAATTAAATGGTTTATAATGGTTAGCTATTGTCGGTGTACGTAAGCGGGATGAAACGTCCAAAAATTATAATTAGTAATAAAGCCATTTATTATAATATCGCTATTAACAAAGTGGAATAACAAAACAATATCAATTGCTTTAAATTGACATTAAACAAAGAACCAAACACACGTTTATCGGTGTTAAGAATAACTATAGACGAAATAAGAAAAGTTACAGGATGTCTTCTCCGTATCAGTGGCACTATCATTATCACTGCCCGTTGTATTATTAGTTCTTTATGAAGTTAGTCAGTTCGGAATTAATAATTTTCAATTTCATTGACGTATCTTATTAAGTTTTTCTTGTCATCCTCTAATTAAATTGATAAGTCTATACTCTCTTCATATACCAGTTTTGAGTTGCCCCCAAATTAACTTAGTCGGCTTTTATATTATTATACCGTATAAAATATATAAGGTTCATATACAGGATGTCTTTGAAATAAAATAAAAAAGTAAAGAAAAATAAAATGGTGCAGTTATATAGAATATAATCCAAAAAATTTTGAGTCAATTACGATGTGAACGTCAGAACTAAAAAATATTTATTAAAAATTAAATTAAGGAAATTGTAATATGTTCCGCCTATGGATGCAAAATATGTATACACAATACAACCATCCAATCAAACTCTCATGATTTTTCGCAAAATACTTTGGATTTAAGTCTAATAAAATGAGATCTTTCCATTTTTCATACTTTTTTATTTTATTTTATGGGCACCCTGTATATAAACTCTATAATTTGTTGTTTATGCTGTTTATTTGGAAATTTTATCAATTTGTCTGGAATGATAGGAAGATCCGACACGAAAGGTACACACCCTATCATCAAATTCACTAATTTCTTTAATTTTTATAATTTTTAATTCTCTGCTCAATTAAAAGAACACGCTCATCAAAGTCATTTATTCATATCTTTGAGATAAAATCTAAAACAGTAAAACTAACTATTTAATAGCAATTATTTCACTAAACATAATTTTCCTCGATAAATAGGATAATCGAATAGACACGTGCATTTTTCTAACCGCAAATTAATTAAAATGCATATAATTCATTTTGCGTACGCATGAATTTCTTAGAATTTAGGATACTGCTAGTTTTAGCGGACGATGATTAAGGGAATTATCATGGTAGCTGATGGAAATGATAAAATATCGCTTTGAAATAATTACATCGCCTTGAAATCAATTACATTTGTAATTGCTGTGTTTGCGCATTGCCATCCAGTTTTCTTTTTTTTTTAAACACCCGGTTAGCATGAAATAAAGGTGAGCTTTATTTGAGAAAAAATCGGATCTTAATTGATAATGCGAAATTGGTTACGTATTTGTAATTATTAGCGTAATTTATAGGGTGATTTCTTTTTGGGGAATTTTGAATTTCGATGTGGTTTCCCGGATATCTAGTGACATTACTATTAAAATCAGCAAAATCTCATTTTCGTCTTTGTTGAACTTTTTAACTAATATACATGCGTACAGTATAGCGTAATATTTTATAAAATAACATGTTGTCGATGATAAGTGAAAACGCTTACCAAAAATAACTTTTTACTATTTTCGGGTTAAACAGACCTAGATTATAAAATTACGGTTTTATTATCTTTTGTCGAGGATTTATATTGTTAGGTAAATTTCAGCAAATAACGAAAGATTACGTTCGTATTTTACTGTATTAAATAAAACAGGTGTAATTTTATCAGGCAGGCGGATCAAAAATCTCACTGCTACAGACTAAAAGAATCTGGTGTAAGTAGAATGAGTGACAAGACCTAAACTTCTACGAATTACTTTGCAAAAAGTGCCAGCAGTATAAGTATGCAGAGGTAAAATAAGAGCATCGACCTTGGATGTATCTATAGTGTTACCAAAAAAACGCAACATAATGCAATTCTGTAACATCTTTTTTTTTAAATCTTACCGCTTACTTTATGACTTTATGAATTTTTGCTTTTTTAAGACAGATCCGGACTTAAATGCTTCTCATAGTATTTAAGTTCCTAATTTTGGCAAAAAGAATATAATATTAAAATAGAAGTGAAGAAGGGAAATTTACATGGCTACATTGATAAGAGATTCGGTAAATTTACACTGCAAAATGTAATATCTCGCTTTAAAAAATACACGAAATTACATTATACGGTCATTTTATTGTGTACTTATTTAAAAAAATTGCATATTTCAGTATTATTATGAAAAAAACATAACGATATTGTAAATTTACATTTCAGTATGAATTAAGAATTACACTACTAATATTACCATGATATTACAATGTTGGTCATCATAAATTTACATTTATTTCATCGGTTTATTAAATCACATCCTATATTGTTGTTAGATATGTTTCTGATATTTATGTACTTGCCGATTTTAACTAAGGCTGGACGTCTAACTTTTTCTCAGGTATTTGCTTCTTTTTATGCTGTCTTTTAGCCTTTAATTGTCTGACGAAGTTTACAACTTAAATTCTCATTCTTAATTTATATAGATTGCTACATGTGATCTGCACAATTTTAACAACAGTATTGCCTTTGGAATATAAATTCAATCGTGTTTTTTAGCCACTCATTTCTTCTTTTAATGAAAAATCTAACTTGGATAAGTAAGTTGGAATTGTTTCTATATCCGTTTCTCACGCATTCGCTTGTTTGTTAGAATTATTTATTATACAATAGAATATGAATTTTATTCATTGACTATCTTATCAGAAAGGTTATCTTCATAAAAGTGTGGTCAAATTAAAATTCTTATTATGTGTAAATTATACCAGAACTGGCCCTTCAAAATTTTCAAAATTCATATTTTCTTCACTTTTAGTATTGGCAATATAAGTTACACTTTCAACTGGTTCTTTTGGTTTTCATCAGTAAGATTTTTCAACCTTTTTCTGAGACACTTATAAAAAGAAGTAACTTCATGCCATTATTAAAGAAGAATTAACAAAAATGTTGTAGAAGTTCTGAAATTGCTGCATCTGAGAAATGCATTTTTTGTGTAATTATATAGTTGGTAGTTGCTATTTTTACATAACAAACCAAAGTATTTGTTTACTACTGTCGCTTGCATCAGTCACATCTACCAGTCGTACAATTTTCCGCGCGATATTATAAGGTTATAAATTCGTAACTCTTGGCGAATGATCCTTTTTTTTACATCATAGATCAGATTAAATCTGTTCCAAATTGAATTAAGCTATTACTAATGAAATCGGATCGTTATTAAATCTATATCAACATTAAAAATAACACCAGATCCATTAGAAATCCGTGTATTGGCGATAAGATTATTCGTTCTTAACATTAAAACTGATTATTACAAAATGTCTCCTCCACTTAATGCTCCACATAAATCACATCAATTACTAGCCAATAAAGTGAACATTATTCGCGAACGTCAGCAAAGGCACACAGTGTGTAATGTAGTATCTAAATCTAAGATTAAATAAAATGGGAATTTAAAGTATATTTACACGGATGTTTAGCCGGTCTTATTAAAAGGCGACAGACATCATATATAGAACAATATTTACCAATTAAGTGCGATTATTGAACGATTAAGACTTGAGCGAATTAAATAATTTAAACGTGGTTGTACTGATGGATAAATCTGTTACGATAAAAGAATATTAATATCTACTTGCAGGTACTTATAACGCCTAAGGAAATCTTTTTAAAAACACAAACTTACCATTTTCACGATTATTTGCACAGATAAGGTGGTTTCTTGACCATAATTGTTCAATATTATATTTTTAAGAGTTATTTATTCTTCTGATAAATATTATCAAATAAACAGAAATGTTAAAATATGC
Organism: Trypoxylus dichotomus; assembly: GCA_023509865.1. NCBI lineage: Eukaryota > Metazoa > Arthropoda > Insecta > Coleoptera > Scarabaeidae > Trypoxylus > Trypoxylus dichotomus. Next base: position 9,570,454 of record CM042083.1, on the reverse strand, counting down.
TATGTTATTTATCAAAGCCAACGGATGTGGCCATAGGATTACGCTAGCTGTGAGAATTGTAAAAGTGACTACGTTAAAGATTATCCGCGTTATAAAATACTGCAGTTTTAATAAAAGCAAACTTTTAATATCGCAAACAGTACATTAAAATTGATAAAATTTCTATTTAAAATTCGATTGGAGAAGGTACATTTGTGGATAGATATTGCAATTTCTAACGATATTTTTAGTTTTAGGCGAAATCATTTTAAGGAAAAAATTGTACTGAAAGAGTTTTTAAATAATTTTCTTCTAATCAATGTAGAAATGTAAACCATTATTCTTTTTTAAACAAATAAAATTAGGAATGCATAAATAAACTTTTGAAATTTAGATTTTCAAAAAAATATCCCCCTTCTCTCCGGAAAAAAATTAAATTTATTCTAATTTGTCACTATTTCGAATATCAAGTCCCTAGGCGTTATATTAAATGATAAAATATTAAAGTAACATATTTATAATAATTTTTTCACGTGCGTTCCATAAAAGTTCTTACGCACGTATTATGTTTTTGAAATTAAAGGCTGTACTCTATAGAAAAATATTTTACAACCTCTTACGGTCCTTATTTTTGCTTAATAATTATTATACTTCTACAATAAAAATAATACAAATTACAGTTCCTAACCGGAACTGGAACATGGTCGTATTTATGCATATATATCCACACGTAAAATACCCTGACCTTTACCGTAGGAAAACGGTTAGCATTGTTGAAGGAGCGAGGGAGGTTTTAGCTAGGGGAGTGTTTACAAGTGGGGAAACAGGTAAAACATTGAGTCTTTCCGGTGTCACACTTCGTAGGTTTTTACCGGTCTTTCATCTACTGTAACGTAATTATTTTTTTAATATGAATTAGTTTTATCAAAGGCAATTCATCCACTTTTTGTTGTTTTTTATTATTATTGTTATGGGAATATTATAAATAAAAAAACAATTATTTCGTAAATTCTAATTTTAAATAAGTTTAAATTTGATTCAGTTTTATTTGATACTAATCCTACGAAATGCCATAAAAGAATCGGTAAGAATCAATATCCTATATACTCGGTGAAATTTCTATAGCTCTGTATGAACTTTTGAACAGAAAATTTGGTTTTCTTAATGTCTTCGGTAAATTACGCATGGAAGTTAATGCTGAAGTTTTTTTTGCAAAACAGAAACTGCTCAATTATTTTAATTTCATCCACAAGACGAACAAAACTCAAAGGAACAAATACGTTTCTGTTAATTGCACATGCACATCTCCTTGTATGTGGGTCTAGAAGATGTTTTCGATGAATTTTATGTAACCGTTGTAGTTGCGTAGTTTAATTAATTATTATCCTCTTACGCTTACATCGAATTTACTTACATAAATTGTAATTTTAAATAAGCTTAAAGTTGATTCAGTTTTATTTGTCACCAATCCCTCGAAATATATCATAAAAGAATTGGCAAAAATCAATATTCTATATATTTAGCGAAATTTCTATAGTTCAATATGAACTTTTGAATAGAATATTTGGTTTATTTTGCACGTATCTGAATACAGTGAAATTTCTACTGGTCCATTAACATAAGAAATTTATAATTCTTTCAAAACTTAGTAGTGAGTGTTAGTTCCCTCTATTTAAAATAGCTTCAAACATCCGGGTCTTCGTATTGTGTATCAATTTGGTTAATATTGAAGTGGTAATATCGTTCCAACACCTCATGATCGCAAATTTTAGTTTTTTGACGCTATCGTATTGTTTATTATTGGCATACATCTCTCTTGCCAATATCTCCCAAAGATTTTCGATGGGGTTCAGATCAGGTAAAATACCGGGCCATTGTAATGAAACTAATTGGAATTATGGATAGCTACATTCTCTTGCTAAAATATACAATCTTGCGTTGACAATTATTCACTAAAGTTTATCAGAACCATATCCACAAGTTGTATATAAGAATTAGAATTCATTCGCGTAGAAATACCACATACAGGGATTTTATTGTTGTGGGTAAAAGCCGCCCAAACCATTCACCCATCACCAAAATTTCGGCTCATTACAAGTGTTCTTGTGCAAATTCTGCCAATAATATTTGAAACTATCAGTCCTGTCCAAGTTAAATTTCTTCTCGACAAAAAATATAACGTTGTTCTAGTCGAATTTTAGTCTTGCCTGTTTATGTGTCTCTTTTAAGAGTGGTTTTGAAACCTCTTTTTAGCCACCGAAAACGTTTCTGGATAAATTTTGTTGTACACTTTTATTTATTACCGATAAATTTAAATTACATTTTATTTGTTTTTGATTACTCTCCGTAGCGCGATTTTTACTGTAGGAATTACCTAACTTTATAAAATTATTGATGAGATGATGGGATCGTTCTATTTTCTTAGCTATGATTCGCTTTGAAAACCCTACCTCTTTATTATTTTCGTTTTTTCTTCCTCTTGTTGTTTAGAGGTTTCTTTACACTAAAAGATAATGCCTGATCTCGTAGGGTGTCTGTCTAATTCTGTGGAACTATAAAAATTTCGTTGGGGTCTATGTATAATTTACCTATTATGAATAAATTCCAACGTCTCTTGAAATAATTTTGATCAATTAATAATTTAATTTATTCTGTTTTATATTATTTATTAGGACTGTTTCAAAATTTTTATTTTAAAATTTATATATTCACATATAATAAAATTGAATATAATTCCCCAATTTCGAAGCGTATAAAATTTAAATACGTTCTGCACTTTCGCTATGTGTATAGACTTTCGTGTTATAATAATATCGGCTTGGTCGATCTCATCGATTTGAGCTTTCCATTCAGTGCCGGCTAATCTGGGATAAACTTAATCCCGGATTAACTGTTATATAAATGGAATAGATCGGATTTACTCTTGGGTCGAGCTATACTCCAGTTGGTTTTAACGCAGGCCTGCATATTTTCCTGGAAATATATGTAAGGTAGTTCTTTTTTTAATTTAAATGTAATATTAAATATATATACATGCGTATATAATATTGAGTTCATGCTTGGAAAACATATAAGCTTTTAATAGTCTTTATTCCAAAACTCGACAAACGTGATTTCGGATATAGAGACATTTATTCACATTACTGTCAATGTATTGATGAGCGTTTACATCTCAAGGAGTTTAAAATAATGAAATATATAAAATTATTGCCTTAAAGGCAAAAAATTGTACAATAAGGTAATGTAACAGGAAAAAACTCACTATATCGCGTTATTAAAATGTAAGTTCCAATTCTAAATTTTATATGAATTTTCTTCAAAAAACCTTCTTATTATTACATTGATAACGAAGTGAATAATCACATTACCAACGGCGTTTATTGAGTTTTGCCCTTAATATGCATGGTGATACCCAATTAAGGGTGCTGTTAGAGTTGCATGCGGCTCGGTTACTATCAATAATAATGCATGTAATTACTATTTTAGTTTGATTGTCTTGATGTTGAATCTACGTAAAGCGGTAGAATGTTTCTTATTTATTCTGAATATTTTCTTTTTTAATTTTAAAATACAACGTTTTGTTTTTAACTATTTAGGAGATGTCAAATCTAACATGCAGACAAAGCTTATTTTATTAAATTATTGTAAATTGAACTAAGTGAGTTATTATTAAGGCTGCCGAAACAAGTGCTTTCACAGTGCGGTACATCTCGGCTACTGTCAATATTAAAAATAATGAGAGTAATTACTTTATATCAACAACATCATTATTTTTAATATTGATAATAACCCGGCAGCACTCATCTCTAACAGTACCTGTTTCTGTAGTCTTATTCTCAATTACTACTATGTACAATTCGAAGAGATATATTAGTATAGTGACAACCTGAAAAATTCAAACTTCGATGAAACTGTAGGGACTAAAAAAATAGTTTGGTATAAGAATAAAACCATTCTTTGTAGCAAGTGAATCCCCCGATTATGACGCGCAGCTTGTTCCAGAAATTTGCACATTTTTTTGTAAATATCTCGAAAACTATTATAGGTATAAATTTCTTTTTTAATTTGAAGCCTTATTAAATAGTTTGAAGGATGATGCAAATTATTTTCAAAAAGAAACAGCACAAACAAAACATTCAATATACTTCATACTATAATGTGATTAGTCACATAATTCTGGGGATAGTATTATTTGCACCACGAGAAACATATAAAAGTTTTCTTTTACAAATACTACCCAGAGCTGCAGACCCTCTTACGAAATAAAATTCTAAAAGAATTTTAAAAGATTCCGATCTTTCATTCACGTTTCCACTCAACTGATCTTCGTGGGTCAACGATTACAGTTTAATAAAATTTGTCCAAAGTCTAAATAGATGTATCTGGATCTAGAAGTTGTACCATTAGTGTTGTTGTTTAATTAAACACTTTTACACAAACTATCATTATTGTAATAACTAATAACTATATAGCTTAGGTTTTATTATATGTGTAGTAATATTATTCATTGCTGTAATATACAATCAATGAAATTGCACTACAGTTTGTAGTGTATTAATTAACCATGTATAAGGATTATAATGTTTCTGTAATTCTGTTCGATTGTTTTTCGAAAAGTTATTATTGGTACAAACATGTTAGCTACATTTATACTGCATTAAATGCCGTAACATATGAAAGAAAATAATATTAAAGAATGAATAATATTATATACATAGAGTTTCATAACATATTTTTATTGTTATGAAACATATACATATACAACATATACATTTTATGTTAAATGCAGTACTATATTAATTACTGCCATTGTACTAAACAACAATTTTACACAGCACCAAAAACAATACATCATTTGAAACGATCGCGTTACTTATATATCCAACGTCTACGTGACTTATAATTAATCCCATTTCTAATCTTGATATGGATTAGATTGTACATGCGTTTCAACGAAAAGTTACTGTTTCTGTTATTACTCGCAACTGAGTTAATTCCATTTTTACTCTTGATATGGATGAGATTATATATGCGTTTTTAGAAAAATTTACTGTTTCAGTTATTACTCAAAAGTGACTTATTTCCATTTTTAATCTCTCTCTTTCTTTTATTATTTGATCTATATGAATAGACAAGTTTACCTATTATAAATATATATTATTGTTCTTTAACTATTATTCTTATTACTTTTCTAAATTTGTTGTACACTCTCGAAAAAGGGAAATTATTAAAGAAATGGGGCTTAGGTGTATTCCGTCCCCCATTATTGAGACAATGTAATGTACTGCAAATTATTAAAAAATTAATTAATATAAGAATTGAAAGATCGCGCAAACTTTGGAGGGGGCTGTAGCCCTAAATCGGGCGTTTTCGCCGAAGAAAAAATCCGTAGTGTTTCTACAAACCTACCCTTTCAGTTTGTAAAGTTTCATGGCATTTTGTATATATATATATATTATTATATATATCTGTTGGCGGTGTTCCCTTGTTAGATTATGGATTAATTATAATTATTTCTTTGAAATGTTATCGAAATGGGTCAATAATGTTTGATTTTCTAAATTGTTTATGTAGCATCGTTTTCTCTCTAAAACCGAATTTATTTTTTAAAAATTAAAAAAATATGTCCTTTGTTATATATTTTATTCGGAATTGGGCTATGAAATATATTTCAAATTATGTTCCAAAAAAGAATTTATATTACAAAAATTGTATCCTGAAGTTGGGCGCGATTCAGTCCCCTAAAAAAAGGCATTTTTTTAATCCCTAAATCCATGTTTTATAATTTTTAAACAGAAACTCCAACTGTTTTCAAGTTTGAAGTAATTTAAAACGAATTATTAGAAAAGCAAAGGACACTTATTGGATAAGTGATACACCATTCCGGTTATATTAATGCTATATTAGGAAAAATAATTTCAATAATCTCTTTGATTACATACATTGGCATTCAGGAATAATTTGCAATGTTTATTTATCTATTAGGATTACGTTAAAGGTTAAAAAATTGTATAATGAAATGATGAAACAGGTGATGAAAACAAGTCATTCCAAAGAAAACGCATCCAGGATCTGTATAACGTTTAAGTCATCTTGCAACAAGATGACTCTAAGACAATATTGACGATTTATTTTTGAAAAAATGAAACTCGCCAAACATAGACCAACAAACAATGAGTTTATTTGGACGGAAGAGAAGGTACGCGTACAACTAATAACTAAGAAAAAGGTTAACACATTGTTATTGTCGTTAATAACAATAATAATAGATCCAAATCATATCGACAAACTCTGACCGAATAGGAGCGTTATTTAAAGTAAATAAATGCAGGTGATGAAATAAATTTTTTCGAAAAGTAATACCCACATATCGGATGTGTATAGAAACAGCTGCTTTTAGTTTGAAGGTAAATGCGTTAACACCGGCTAATTGTAGACTTATTAATTCGTCACAATCTAGAGAGACTAATTAAATACAAGTAATTATTTTTAAGTGAATGATTTGCGTAGAATTTTACAATATTCCTAGGTATTAGATGCTTGTATATGAATGTGACAACTCTTGAAGAACATCTGTATTTACGCATCTAGAAAAGTTTTAAAGTTTTTTAAAGTATAAATTACAGACAATAAACGTAAAGCGCCCTTTATTTTATTGCATATATAAACATATTAATTCCTCTTTAAAAATATATTAGGGATATCTTATCCTTTCTAAGAAATACATTCCCTAAGTAATCCCACTATCTACACTTGATCTTTACACATGCAAATATTTAATATTAATTAATGTAAGTTTCGAAAACTTTAATACAAATTTTGATAAAGGGATATCTGTGCAAACAAATGATTTTCTTCTAGAATTAATTCATTGTTTATAAATGAATACAGTATTTAAAATTTAAAGGATAATAACATCGTGTTTGTAGCTAGTGTTTATTTATTTTTTTGGGATGCTATGTTTCTGATTAATCGTTTCTAATCTTATTAATTTTTTTTTTATTAAAATAATTGGGGATACCTGTGTGGCCATTTCAGCAAGTGGTGTTCCTTTCGTATTAGCAGCAACCCAAGCTTCAGCGAAAGTTTCCATTGCACTTTGAAAGTCCATCCTCATTTAAACTTAATTCATATGTAAAACTGAATAGGGTCGAATGGGTTTTGTAAAACGCCAGCTAGCCAATAGGTACGATGCTGGTGTAGTAACTTGTTGTTGTAGAGTATTACATGTCAAAATAGGAGTCAGCGTGGTATAAACAGGCGATATCGCAACGCTGCTGCACCTATCTAGTCGCTTTGATGTCACGAACACAACTAAACTCAAAGCATCGCTCCTGGCACTAGTAAGGGAAATATCGCACCACCCCCTTGCATGCGCCAGGAGACGCGCAAATATGCCTTTTAAAAAAAATCCATCTACCCAACACTTTTCCGTAGTCCAACCCACTAACCAACCAAATATGTATACTCAATCTTCCGATATTATAGAAATATTAGACGTAAAAAAAAAAACTTCGTCCTTGTTTTTAAAGAAATGCGCATCTTTCACCCCTTACGGACGTAAAAGGCGCGAACCGCATCCGATTCAAATTTTCGCACTTATGAAATCCTAATAATATCCCGTACTAAATCGTTAATCTCGAAGCGGTTTTGTTTATATAATTCTACGTACTTCGAACGTGTTTTACTTGATATTATGCAATTCTTACGGACGGGATTATTATTTTTCTTAAGAAGTTTTGTGTATTCGGCGCTTGCGTTGGATCCTCTAAGAGCGTCGAGATGCCCAAATGAAATAGTTCATGTAGGCGGAGTTTTGATTGTAAATAGGCGGTCTCAGTCTAAGGGATGTCCCACAAGTAACAAAGGTTTCAGCAAATTATTCATCCCTGCAGATTTTCGCATAAAATAAAATAAACTATTGTAAATGCCTTGCATACATCTGACCCCATATGTTTTTCTAGCTTACTCGAAAAGAAATCGTATAAGGACGTTACGAAAAAATTCGTTATGGTAACTTTTTACGTGTCAGATTTTTATTCTCTGTTCTGTTTTATTAAATATTCTTATAATATTATACACGCTAAACAAATACATTTTATTGAAATTTTAGATAACTTGAGAAGTAGAATATATTTATTCTACTAAAATCAATCGAATAAATAAAATAGTATAGACAACAAATCCCATCTTAAAAGTTAAAATCATCTATAGCGAGCAAAGAATGTCCATGACGACATTATAATTTTTAAGAGGATTATCCTTTAGTCCGAAAGATCTTTACCTGGCTCCTAAACCATTCGTCAAAAATTAATGATCCGAACAACGGAGCACCTTCAAGATAGGAAAGATTAGATCTGAGAGGCTAATAAATTTAAAAAATCCTAAAACAAAGAGAAAATAAATAGTAAGCCGCACTGCAGATAAGGGTATTTGGATTAACATATAAACAATACGATTTCTGCTTTTGTAATATTTTTTTTCTTCTTACATAATACGTTTGATACACAGAAATATACTACAACCTTGTTTTGGGTATGTAAAATACAGCGATGTGAAAAAATTAGTGGCCTTATATCATTTTATTTGTCTTTCTTTATTTCTATAAAATAAATAATTTCAAACGAATTGTTAATAACATAATAATCTTTAGTTTATTTCATTATCAACACACATACCGTTAACAAATAATAATAATAATAATAATTATATAAACTTTGTATTTTTCAGAGAACAATGTTGAGAATGATAGATTAAACCCAGATAATTAAAAGGCATATGATAGGGCTTAATAAAGATGTATTAAAACAAATACTATACAGTCATGTGCACGAAAATAACAGTGATCTTAGTTTGGATGAAATATGAATTTATACATTAAGTAAAAGAAATTCAAATGTATTGAATTCTTTATTCCTACATTTACGTAATTACGTAATTACAATTATAAAACAAATAAATTTCTTAATACTAAAGAGAAAATAATTGTCATTCCTAATAAAAAACTGTTTTCGCTTTATCCTGCATGTACAACCATCTTCGTGGCATTTATTCCTCTGCGTGTGGCAGAAGCACAAATTGGAATATGTTTACATAGACATCAGCTTTCATTATGTCTTGCCATGAAAAGCACCCCCACAGGGTGATGCTCGAGCCTCAAATTTTACCGTCTTTTTTGGTGTATGGCGGTTGAAATGCTGTTGATGGTGGTTTTCGTACTTATTGGTATATGTCCATAATACATTACGCCATTATTACGTTTAACTCATGTTTAATTGCAGTTGAACTTGCGAACGGTGTCTTTGCACAAGTTATAATGTTTCTGTCTTCTCTTGGGCTATTTTCCTTTATGCACCACGATTTTCTTTCAATTTCATCATTTTCACAAAACAAAATTTTCACTATCAAGAAGATCGAGTGTACTTGCTCTTTTTTTTCCGATGAACAATATGTATTACAACAGAAATGGATAATTAAAAACTTACAGAATGTTATACATCTGCGTTTAGTGCCACAAGCTATGGTACTGCTATTTCATTGCATGGGCAAATAACAGAGAATGACTAGAAAACTCAATAATCCCCCCTCACATTCGGTACTTTTCCGGAATCATATGTATTCAGGGATTTCAAATAATTTTAATATGGCTGCATTGGAATTGTCTGTTGCAAATGTGATTTATAAGTATTAATTTACGGCTGCTATTTTCATGCACATGACTGTAATTATTGTAAAAAGTATAATATCATTATTTTAAAATGCTTACGATAATTACTGGTTAGATGTTATTAATATCAAATTAAATCAAATTTTATTATACAAGCTTAACATCAAGTAAGCTTTCATTAATAGAAAGTATTATGCATTTATGCATATAGTATAGGGGGTCTACTGCTTTGTTTGCATCAAATGCATCTTAATGGATTCATTACTGTACAAATTGGTTTTCTCCGAAGTAATAGACATCTTTGAAAGTATTTATGTTGTACAATTATTATTTAACTCTACGATAGAAATTGCAATATTGATATTGGTCAATTAATCTGAAATAGAATACAATTAAAAAATTACATTTGTTCAGTTGTAAAATTACAATCGAGTTGAAATTTCACATTTTCTCATGCTTTTAATGCAAAATTACATTTGATCGAGTCAGGGCTACAGTAATCTATTCATTCAATTGTAACATTCGAAAGATTTTATTTGCAGTGAATTAAACAATTAACTGTAACATATTAAACAAAGCCCAATGTAACATTTTCTTTAGAAGATTGTTTTAGACACACTACTCAATAATAAACATAAGAAAATTTATTTTTTCGTCGCTTCTTTTTAATGGTGAGCATACAAAAAAAAAGAGGAATCTTAGGTGTTAGGAACGTTAGTGACTGGTTAAAATTTATTTGAACACAATGCATTGGCAAGATTTTATTTTACAAATATTGTAGCTGGTATAATACGTATAACTGATCCTATACACATAGTATTATCTACTTTTCTAGTTATGGGTAAACTTTCCCATATTATTTGAATACTTACGTTATCATGTGTGGTCTTTGACGAAAGATAATGAACATACGTATGTATATGTAATTACAAATTAATATTATTGTTTAGGGATTATCATTAGCAATAGTATTAAGATCGAATCATTATTTTTCCTTAGATTTTTATAAATTACACTTTCACACTATAAATTTCTTTATAAATAGTAATTCTACATTCAATATAGTTACAGTACTGTCTTCAGGTAAATGTATTACGCTATCTGCATTGTTTAGTAATATCACCAATTTCAATAATATTTGTAAGTGACACGGACAAAATAATATCAGTGACACAACAATTGGAAAGAAAACGCCAAAATATAGAGAAAGTATTCACTAAATAATATTAAATTTAATATATAGTTGCATAGCCCTTATTTCGTAATACTACTGCACAACGCCTTGAACAATTTCACATAGTTGCTGCTGTATTTTTGAATTTGCATTGTAAACGGCTTCTTTAAGATCACTTTTATAAATCTTCGATCCAGGGCCTTAATCCTTTGTTGCATCAAGCAGTTTTTCACTCGTCGATTTGTGGGCTTGGAGCCTAGTATTTCTATATACCCATATTCAATTAACATGTCTTTGATCCAGCCCCCCTAAACTGTGATTTTTCACAACTGTGTTTAACTGTGGTGGTAAGCTGTGTTGCGAGGTCTTCTGACATACTGTCTACAACCACTCGAACCAGATAAAACGATTTTACTCTCATCATATCAGAAGATATATGGCTGCTGGCCAGTTTTCATGATCTCTAGTAAATGCCAAGTTTTTTAAACTGGCACTCTTCTTGGACTTCTGGCTATTAAATTTTGTTTTGTAACTGTCTCTGGATTGTTCTTGGAGCAACGTTTAATTGTAATTCTCTTTGTAGTTGAGAAGCTGTCAAAAATGCGAGCTGTCTTGGTGAACTGTTGTTTTTCTTTTACGACCACTTGTTTCTATTTTATCCCGATATTATAATGCATTTGAAATCATTTTAGCCGAGCAATTTAAAAGTTTTTGAATAAAATGGTGCGTTTTTCCTTCATTTCTTAATTTTTTAGTCAGCTGTCGCGCCTCTTCACTACAATATTTTTGCGACCCATTTTATTTCTTAAAAGTAACTAAACTTAATCGTAACTGAATACTAATGACTAGAGACCAGATTATATGCCAAGTGCAAATATTTTATTTTATTTATTTATTGTATTTTACGTCTATTTGTAGATGTCTTACACTGATTAATTTTAATTAACGCTAATTAACTTTAATCAGTGTAATATATCTACATATAGACGTAAAATATAAGAAATAAATAAAATAAAATATATGCACTTTGTATATAATCCGGTCTCTACTAATGACTGTAGAGTATTTCAACAAATAAAGTCTTTTAGTCTGCGCATGACATTTGAGTAGTATTCCTTCGAATGTCGTGTAAAATGCAGGACTTCCCCGAAATAATAACTGACTGAGTGACTTTTAGGTGTTTCTTATGTCAATATTTCTATTTTCAGTTAATAATGAAAAACATTCATTTAAGGTATTCTTAGGTTCTTCCTGCTATTATTTTGTCCGCTACTGTGTATAACTTTTCACATTGTAGATTCTTGCAGCTTAAGAGAGAATGATAGTGGCAAACAAAATATGTTACTTTAAATTGAATATCCTTTTAGATATATATTTTTTTACAAAACACTACTTCGCATACATCGGTATAATAAATCTCAGCGTATTTCTTAACAAAGGGCTTTAATCTAAATTGGATATCGAAACCGATTTGAGATAGTACTAATCAAATACTCAAACCAAACACTAACATGAGATTACTGTGCGTATTATTGCTTTGATCTAATACCGTTACTTCAGAATTATTGATATTAATTTAATGTATTAATCACTCGATTTAATTACATTACTACATTATTCGCACACGGGAGGAATTTCAAAATAATAGGACACTTATCCAGGCGCACGGTCTTATTAATTATTCGATTAAGTACGTAATATGATCTTTAGATTTTCAAGCTAGAAAAATTCTCTCACTATCAGAGAATGAAATACTTGTAAACATATATCTGCTAATGGATTTTGTATTATTTAAATGAAAAAAATCTTTTAAGTAATCTCAAAGATGGATATCACCGTTTTTTGGATCAATTGCCGATGATCTTTTATTTTTAAAGCTTACGTTATCTTAAAGAAACGCTATATTATAGGTATATGGGACAACTAATTCTAGGTAACTGATACAACAGGCTCTCCTCCTTCGAGATCTTTGCGTCCTGATTATTGCTGTTATCCAAACGACTTGCTACTGATACTATTTCAATTAAATTGTCAACAAATTTAGAAGATAAGCGTGTTTGAATGTGTAATCCGAATCTTTTAAAGTTAACGATTTTTAAGGAAATTAACAACAAAATTTAAATTATTTTCTTTTAAATATTACATGTATTGTTTCCTTCTACTGTATCAGAGTGTTAAGCACTATGATCTTGTCCATTCACAATGTATAATTTTTCAGTTATTATTATCCAATAAACAAACAATGACCAATCAAAAATGTTAAATGTAAAATATCAGGCGTCGATTAGATGTGTAAATTTAAAGAGAAACAATATCCCCACATCGTTAATCTTGCATTCCATTACGATTAAAGAAATTAAAATCCTAGATTATACTGTATGATCATGTAAAATTTATATTTCGGTTAACTGATTTAATATACATCCAATAATACTTAAACATGTCATATATACACAACTCTTATAATTATTAATTATCTGATCCAAAAAAAAACACATTTATCAATCAATTCTTCGCCTGTTTTGTAAACACTTATCCATTAATCTTAATCTATATCTTTTTAATCCCTGCCGGTCCTAATCGAGCAAATTAAAAAAGAATGTAATCTGTGAAATATTGAATAAATAATGTCACGATAAAATCCGTTACGGTGCTTGTCTTTAGTCGATAATGCGTATTTCTTTTTATATTTAAGTAAGAGAAAGAATCTGTTAGATAATATCACGTATGGACTTTGAAAACTCAATCCAATAAAATGACCATCTGAATGTAATATTTTCGTATAATTTATGTGTTAATGGAACTTTCAAAGAAGTAACCAAGTATTAGGGTAGTATGAAAACTATACGTTTTCGCACAAATGGCGAGCTAATCAAATAATCATACAAGGGCGACATGAAATGTTTTCGGAATCGACAAGAAAGACACGGTATTGGTGTGATTTTTTATTTTTATTTTTCGATGTAGTCTCCTCGAAAATCAATACACTTTTTCAAACGGTGCTCCAGTGTCCTTGCCCTCGCTGACCAATGAATCCACTTCAACCTTCGTGCAACATCTCTTGCCGATTCCGAAAACATTTCACGTCGCCCTCGTACACATTAAAAGATCTAGTATTAACATTACTGCTCAGAAGTAACACACTTACTAGAGCACCTTCACATGTATAAAATTATAATAAGTATTTCTTTTGATTGTTCTTTTTTTTTTCCTATAAATTAGGCGTAAATGCAATACTCTTGGGTATAATTTTTATTTTAACACAAAATCAGTTTAACGTTTTTAATAAAGATACTGGGAAAATACAAAAAAAAATATTTCTTATTTAGCTATACACTACCGTCCGTAAATTTGGAAGCAAGGTAAAATTCCTTTAAAATAATACAACTGATAGGCATATCATGAAATCGTTAAACTCTATCATAGATTAGACATAATCCGTAAAATCCAAATTTAGGTACAAATTTCACCTAAATATATTTTATTACGCTTTCCAAGAATACGACTATTGTTTGACGAAGATGGGTAACGATACCTGCAGTAATGACTCTCGGTCAAACTGTATAGTACTAATCCTTAGTATCTTATCGCTTTCCTGTGCGGAATTAGCTTTTTGAAATCGATGCCCAATTTTAACAATTTGGTAAAGTACTGAGCGTAAAACTGCCAAAATGCAGATAGAACAACGTAGAAATATTTGTACTCTTCGCAACGAAGGTTATACCGACAGAGAAATTGTTGCACGGTTAGGGATTTCACCGACAGAGGCAGGACAAAATCTTGATAGATGACGAAGTGGTTGGACACGGGTGACTTTTTAAACTGAAGATAGATTCCTAGTAACGACTTCCTGTTACCACCGTCAAAAAGCGATTATTGGCAACAGGTTTAAGTGGATATATTGGTCGCGTGTAAAAAGAGAAACGATTAACATTGGCAAGAGAGCATACAAACTGCTCAGTGGATAATTGAAACATAGTTTCATAGACTAACAAATCCAAATTTCAGTTGATTGATACGCAACGGAGAGTTTTTATTCGTCGACGACCAGGAGAAAGTGCTAATAGGGCCTGCTTAGTGTCGTTCGTTAAACACGGAGGTGGTAGTGTTATGGTTTGGGGTTGTTTTGCTAAAACAACTACGGTTGATATAATGAAAATTGGTGATAGAATGTGGAATGATATTTTGCAAAATCATGCTATTGCGTGTAGAAGCCGTCTTGTTGGTGAACCGTTTTGTGCTCAAACAAGACATTGACCCCAAACATAAGGCTCGAATCTGTAAAAACTTTAGAGGAAAAATCAGCATGAAATGAACTAAAGTTAATGGTTTGGCCTCCTCAAGTTTCGAATTTATCATCCATAGAGCTCTTATGGGATGAGCTTGATCAAAGTGCTAGACAGCGATAACCTCAGAATGCCCAACACCTATGGGAGTATTTATAGAACGTATGGCAACAAATTGCTTCGAAGAATGCCTAAAACAACTTACCAGATAAGTAATGCATAAATATTATTATTTTTAAATTAATTTAATTTTATTTGACGGCAGTGACTTGTGTTGTATAAATTCATTAATAATCACAATAAAATTTTACTGTATCTGTAACTTTTTATAAAATCCGTTGCTGCTTACAAACTTTTGGACGGTAGGTGTATACACGAAAGTATAGAAATAATCACCTTCCACAACGATGTTGATGAATTGTAAACCGCGAACCGCATTTATGACGTCACAGCTTTTCATTTCAGCCAAATTTCTATTACGTTAGACATTACATTCAGTTAATATACTACAAGGTACAATTACACACCAAAATATTATTTTACAATATATAGACCAGCATTTTCTATATAATATTGTAGTTTTATACTTTTTCACATTTGGGATATGTTATTGTTAATTTGTTACATTCTTGAATGAGTTTTTACACTTTGAAATATATTTTTACACAACAAACAGCATAAATTTACAGAATATCTTCTCTATACAGATTTACAAGACACAATAATAATAATATAATTCTCTAATATAATTCTATAAAGTAAATTTTATTGAACTCGTTTTAATTATTCGAAAAATTGCAAATAGTATATAGTGCGTCCATAAATCCAACTTACTTATCATTTGGTAACATTGACGAAAATATATGTATCCCTACTTGACGAATCAACAGGTTTTTAGTTGCAGAGACATTAGTTTAATAGGTCTCAGATTTTGAAGTTATCATGCTGAACCTACAAAGTACATATCGTGATCAAAAATTGCTGATACCAGAAATGGTCTATAAAATTCACCTAAGCAGGAACTTATTCGTTATCAATATGAATGGTTTGGAGAAATTTAAACAACAAAACTGTTTTTTTGTGATTTATTTGTCAAATACGCATTCATATCCTCGCATCCAAAGAACAATTGAAAATGGAGGATAAAGCGTGGAGCATTAGATCCCGGTGAACTTTACTTATGCTCATGTTTTAGGTCATTTAAAAACCTCATTTAACGAAAAATCAGAATGAACAGAAGTTTAGTAGGAAAGAGTTAATATATTTGGTAGGCATGAAAATACAAATAATTTATTTGTATTTTTATATCACAACTTTCCTAATTCCTTGAATCAATGATCTTCTTCTTTTTGCTAGCATTTGCAACGTTTTAGAATCAAGTGTATTATTTTCCTCAAGATTATAATTAAAAGTGGGAAAGCTAAGAAGTAACAGATTTTAAACAATTTTTAACTTCTTTATTTCTATGTAATAAAAGAAAATAGGAACACCATGATTAGTTGATATTGATTTACAATTTTCCTTAAATTCTTTTTATGAAATGTATAAAAGTAATAATAATAAATTAGGACAAGCAAAGAAGTATCTTGTGGTTAATATTGATTCTAAATTAAAGCAGATTAACTAAACAATTTCACAAAAAATAAAACACATGTGCAAAAGTAGTTCATAAGTTACTTCAACTTTCCTCTTGCGTTTCATCTAATAATGCAGCGTCTTTAGTTGAAGCTCTTTTTAAATTATTAACTATTAAAACATTTCGATCAATGCTAAGACACAGCCGAGTAAAATTTTGTTCCCTGACAAAGGATCTACAATATAACGAATAATTGAGTTCCATCTTCTAATGCCGAACCCCGTAGGTAAGTAGCAAGTAATATACTTAGCCTATAGAGCTAATTGTTGAATAGCATATTGCTATAATAAGTCTCGGTAGAGCTCTTAGACTGGTTGTATCGCTCTTTGTGTGACTTCGGACAATATTATTGAAAGCTAATGGATTTTAAGAAGGGTTGACACTGTCTTCGTTCAGAAACGGCAAGTAAACTGCCCTGGACCCGACGATTTTAACCCCACCCGCTAATATCTTGACTATTATACCTACCCGATATTTAATTATAATTAATTGCCCTGGAGGAAATGTACAGAATTTAATAAAAACATTTCGGAAATCATATAGGGCGTTTTCAGGGGATCTACTCTGTGGTGTTATCATTATAGTTCGACGATACCTATCTGTTTTACATATATCTCTTTCTATAGGCAGTTGTTTATGCTCCTAGCGTACACAGAATAAATCACTAGGTTTAGCTAAGATGACGTGAAACGCAATTCGAAATGAAATAAATAAAATGGCGCATTGTCATCATAAAATGGAACTTTCTTGCAGGCCATTGCTGATCAATTTTTTCAGAAATTGCTTTCTTCAATGTGTCTAGTGGAGATATACGTCTTGGGTTTCTTCGGAGAAAGACTGCTTTCACATATCCTACGCATAAATTTAACTTTAGATTCTGCAACATAATGACAAATCTTTCTAAAAACCAGCTTAGATCTTGTTGAACAGCTTCAAATTATCTGAACGTCACCAGTCACCATAACAGAATGTCATAATATGATGGCAAAGATGGTGCACAATTAAAATACGATAATCTAGTCTCGTTTCTGGTCAAATCAACTTCATATAGGCAAATAGTTACTTTCTTTTTATTTTAACACTGCATATAGGAAATTTGAAGTATCATACTCAAGTAATATATCTTAGAAACTCCATCTGTACCACTGTTAAACATTTATGTGAAATACAGAAGTCCTTGTTTGCAAATATCCTTTTCCTGGATAAAAAGGAACTTCCTTTTGGGCATTGCTGGTCAATTTTTCAGAAATTGTCTTCAATGTAGTAGAGAGATACGTTTTGGCTTTGTTTGGGGAAATAGTGTTATGGTGTATCCTTTCCAGAAATTGCACTCTGCGTACTGCAACTTAATTATAAATTTTCGTAAAAATCAACTTAGACCTTACTAAGCTTTGGGCATAATTAGAATACGGTGGTCAAGTCTCGTTTCCCGCCAATTTGGCTTCATATAAGCAAATACTTATGTTGTTTTTATTTTAACTATGTTTTTCTTTTTATAAGAAAATATCACTTTATACAGGAAATTTTAAGTATCATATTCAAGTAATATATTGCGCCATCTGTACCACCATTATGCGTTTATGTGTGAAATACGGAAGTCCTTGTTGGCAAAAATCCTTTTCTTAAAGTAAATCGAATTTAAAAAAAATGTCAGACGGTACATTGTCGTTATAAAAGGGAACTTTCTTGTGGGCCATTGCTGGTCAATTTTTCAGAAATTGCTTTCTTCAATGTGTCTAGTAGCGAGATACGTCTTGATTTTCTTTGGGGAAGGGCTGCTATAGTGTATTCTTTACAAAAATTGCACTCTGCATTTTGCAACATAATGATGAATTTTCGTAAAAATCAGCTTCGACCTTGCTGAGCTTTTGTCATAATTGGGATGTTATTTCTTTTTTTATAATTTTTCGTTTTATAAGAAAATATCTTCATACAGGAAATTTTAATTATCATATACAGTTAATATATCTAAGAAGCGCCATCTGTAGCACCTTTTCAACTGGTGCTCCAGTCTCTTCAAGCCGTCGGAAAAGTATGATGTTTCGAGGTTTGCAAAATAGGCATTTGTAGCGGCGATGACCTCCTCGTTTGAGGCAAATCTCCTTCTTCCCAGTGATCTTTTCAGGTTTGGGAATACGAAAAAATCGCTGGGTGCTAGGTCCGGTGAATATGGAGGACGAGAGACTAATTCGTAGCACAATTCATTCAATTTGGACACGACGATGCGGGATGAATGAGCTGGTGCATTGTCGTGGTGGAGAAGAACTTTTTTCCGCTGCAAACGAGGTCATTTCTCCTTCAATCCTACATCGAATAGGGTCAATAAATCGTTGTAGTTATCGTCTTTCCTTTCTACAGGTATCACACCTTGGGAATCCCAAAAAATGGTCTTTGCATTCTTCGAAGCCAATTCGCACAGAAAAGTCCACTGGTTCGACTGTTCCTTGGTATCCAGTATGTAGTGATGGATCCAGGTCTCATCCACGGTTACGAAACGCACGGAGATATCCCTAGCAAAATATTTCGAATTTCCGTGGCCGTTTTCCCAGCCATCCGAAAGTGTTTTATCACTGCACGAAATTCGATTTTATCCATTTTTATGAAACCGAAATTGTACTCTGCATTCTGCAACATAATGATGAATTTTCGTAAAAATCAGCTTCAACCTTGCTAAGCTTTGGTCATAATTGGGATACAATGGTCGAGTTATTTTTTTTTTATAATTTTTTTCTTTTTATAAGAAGATGTAGCTTTATACAAGAAATTTTAAGTTCATATTCAGTTAATATATCTAAGAAGCGCCATCTGTAGCACCTATTAGGCGTTTATGTTAAATACCGAAGTTCTTGTTTGCAAAAATCCTTTCTTGAAGTAAATGGAATTTATTTAATATTTATAAACTGCAAGATGTGTAAAACAATATTTTTTAAATTGAATAAAAAAAATTGTCTCATCGGTGTGTTGAAATCATATAGAATAAATTAACTGAAATGCGAGATATTCAAAATTAAATACATTCTTCTTAGGTAGTATTTATGATGGTCTATTGTAACGAAAAAAATTTTAGAAAGACAGACATCCGTCATTGGCAACAGCCCCGTCTCTGGCATCCACACTCTTTATGTAGTGTACAAAAACTACATTTATATTATGAAGTTAAACCTTAGTGCATAGTGAAAATAAAATTCGCTTATAAAACGAATTTTAGCTCGACTGTCCTTCCATCGAGTAAAAAAATATTATCATGTAATTAACCTAACGTTCTAGAACTGGCTCTTTGTTTAGCGGTAGATAATTCGGTTTGTCCTAGGATATTACCTCCCTTAAAAAGTAGTTTCTAAATGGAGTGGAAAATTTGATTTTCCAATAAACATCCCGGTAATAGGGCGACCGGGCTACCATCCTTTCATGCTTTAATGTTGCTTCGTTCTCCTATTTAGTTCAAAGTCGCATAGATCTATAACTATAATAATATACCCGTCACTGAAAACAAAGGAATTAAGGTAGTGGTTCAATTCATTGTTTTACGAGTTTTTCTTTTCAGAGAAGAAATTTTATTTACAACTTACGTGAATACGACTGAAAAGAGGAACAAGAAAGAATACGCCACATCCTTTTATTATAACCGCATATGGTTGTATGTATAAAGTCTGAAATTTTATGTAAATCAATATCTAGACTAGGAGTCTCAAGCGCATATTACGTTTTCGTTTTATTTTATTTTTTTCTTTTTCTTTAAAGAATACTCGCCGAGAAAATATAGTTTAAGATTTCACATTTCCTCTGCATGCATATACATTCATTCGCCTTCTGTGTGTATCTATAACCTATAACAATATTTCAAATATTTAGCAATGTAATGTCAGGGTAGATCTTGTGGGATTGGCATGATTTGTAGTTTTCAAATGTTATTGCTCGTTGCGACTCATGTAAGACGGTTCCGTTGTAGGCGAGATATTCCCCTAGAGTACACTTCCTTTACAAACCGAAATTATATATTCAGTAGCGAAATCGAAATAAGACATTACCGCCACCCGCATGGCTTCAATTTTACGGAATGATATGTTATCCGCCTACTAAATAATTTCGTAAAATTAATCGTATGTCACGGCCGCTGCAATTATTTTAAGTTATTGCTTTTATTAATACTTCTGTAAATAGTAATCTCACTGGATTAGTTCTTAAAGTTTGTTTTTGAACCATATTCCTTTTATTTTATTCTTGCGTGTAATCTTCCATCATCATAGTAAGCTGTTTCAAAGCAAAATTTTGAACCCCTTAATGTAGTTGCACCAAATCTCATATTAAATCATGCGATGGTGTGGGCCTTGTTAACCACATTTTCGCTCCTCAGAGAAATCAATGGGTGTATACTCCTGATAAAATATTTTTTCAAGAATGCAATTAAATACTGATAGAGATCCTCATAAAGGAATTAAAATTTAGGTTACCTATTTAAGTCTTAGTCTCACCGCTTCTGTACAATTCACTTACTAAATGTAGACGATTTAAATGATGAGTCAAATATCAAATACTGTTATGATTGTTTATATAGCAAAAACAAGGGCAAAAGGAAGTATGATATAAGTAGAGATTCCGGAAATACCGCGCTAACTATTTTCTTTCTCCTTGTTTGAAATAAATAACTTACGGGAATCTTTTAATCATTTTTCTTTTTCACTGCATGACTTCAAAATTACTTTGAACGCAATGCTTAGATTATATAATACCAAGAAGTCGTGTATTCATATGCTATTGGAACTTGTGTTAATCAATGATGTAGCTTCGAACTCTCCTGATTTCTAGTATATTTTCGTATGTACTATTACATTAGAGATCTAAAGCACTTTCCTTTTTATTGTAATTGCATTTACTATAGCCTCTAGAATCGCTTGTAGAAAATTCTTTGCAATCTTCTTATGTTTCGTTCAAAATGAAAAGATCCCAGAGAAAAAGCTATTGGATTTTTTGAATGATCCTCATTTGTGTGATTAATTTATTTTTGTAAAACATTCCTGTAGTACTTACTTCTTTTGGTAAATAAATTGTTGTGGAGTCCCACATACTTCCACTTGTATTTGGTCTTGAATTTGCATCAAAATCAAAACGAATTCTTTCTTAAATCATCTTATTTTCTTTTTTCTTGTTTAAAGCCTTCGTTAGGATATAATCGTTCGATATTTAAACTTATAATTACTCTAGTATTGTTACAAAAGCATTCATCAGAACAACATCTTTCAAGATCCTTTACTTACAATTAAATTTTAAATTAAATTACTTACAAGGAAGGTATTTCATTATTATATTTGTAAAATCAAAAATTATATCTTGTATAATTACCTAAAGAGCGTATGTGTATTCGCATATTATGTAGACGTTACCATCTTCGCGTAGTATTAATTCACCGCTCAAGTTGTGGTGGCAAAGCATAGTAAAAGCATTAGCATGATCATACCTTGTCTCAAATCTTAACCCCGTACGCATCGCGTGGTATCTTAGGGGGCTGGTTCAGACAGTTGCCACAAGAGGATTATCAGATGCAGATAAGGTTCGAAACTACGGGGTAAGTGAGTAAGTAAGTAGTAATATCCATCAAATTCATTTTGTCGTTATGCACGGATACATAAACAATACGGTCTTTCCACTATAGGGCAAATAATAAATATTTATCATGCCCTTGATCCTCTTATTCTTATTCTACTTTCTTCTTTTGTTTTAGCTACTTCCTCCTCGCCCTTTCCCGCCTCCTCGTTGTTCCCGCTGCCTCTGTTCTCTCTTAATCTCGTCACAGAGAACGGCTCATGTATAAACTGTGGAAATGGCTCGAAATCCTCTGTGTTTATTTAAAACGGAAAATGGTGTCTTTATGATGTGGAAAATGTAACCCTCAGATTATGGATTACGTCCTCGTTTAAAACGTTCTTAACTGCCCTCTCATTCAATTTAAATGTATTGTCGTTAAATAAAACCGCTTTCTTCGTTACTTTTTTATTAAGATTTTTGGTATATCTTTTCTAACATCACCAACTTAATTTATTAAACTCTAAGTTCTTTTGGAAATAATCTGCTTTTTAATTTCGGCCAAGTCAATCATCTTCCAAAGATTTTTATACGTTCAAAAAGTTGAAAAACATTTTTTTTTAAATCAGAAATGTAACCGAAGTAAAATACACTAAGAACCAATCCTATGTTTTGTTTTCAGTTACCGAAACAAATTACTGATCCAAACATTTTATTGAGATTGGAAGTAGCTTGGAATGAAATTGGCGTAATATATAATCCTGGTGCAATTCACCATAATAAAGCATCGTTGGAATAATTTTTTAAAGAAGAAGAATAACTCACCAACCCCAGTATACTAGAAAATGTGTATTTGAATAAACCAAGTGATTATTATCAAAATAAGATAAAATTCTCATTTTTGCTTTGCTTTTAATTTAATTGAGTTTTTAATTTGAACTAAATTGGTCATTCCCCAAATCCCTTTCTTAGATGCCCAAAAATTTAATGGATTGAAAATTAATATTTGAATTTCTTTAATTATCTTTTAATGTCTGTCAACTTATTTAAATGATAGATCTTTTAAAGCATTTAGGTTTCCGAATTGAAACCGCGTCATAATTGCACGAAACGTCAACATTTCTATCTCTGTTGCATGAAGCTTCTTCTGAGCTGCTGCATATTTTATCGTTGCTGTGAGAAAAATGATCGTATTCTGTACTGTTTCAACAGACCATTAAAATGAGGGATTATGCCATACCCCTTTCGATTTAAGATTTCCAAGGGAGTTGTTCTCGGGGACAGTTTCCAAGTTTCCAGAAATTTGGGGTGAAATGTTTTGAAGTAAACGTATTTTATGTAGAGATGTACGTTTTACACCTACATCAATGTTGTGTGGAAATTGTCATCGAGTATATTGTTACTTCAGTAGTGTTTCAGGGCATGCTTACTGCCATTAGCTGTAGTTTTCAATAAAATTTCTTCTGCGCGCACAATAGAAGTACTTTCAGTTTTTTAAAAAGGAAACATACTGATACCTTTAATTTACCTGTCCAATCTGAGTGTATTGTTATTTCGAATTCTTAAATCAGGTATTAATTCTTTGATGTCTTCTAGATCTAAAAATATTTCTTCATCAATTCTATGATCTAATGTTAGGACCGAAATAAGATTAGAATTTATACAAAGATCTTTAACAATTTTGATTTAGACAATATAAACAAGTTAAATATCTTTAAATCTTCTTCAAACGTTTCAGTTTCCATGGCGTTTGAACACACGATATTCAACATTATACATACTTATATTCAAATGAATTCTCCAGGTGTGCTAAATTTCATTTTCTTAATTCTTCTTTGTCGAATGTAACCATTGAGACCACCAACACCACGAGAAAAAGTGCGTACAACTCTACACTTATCAGTTGTTTCAGATTAGATTAGATCCATCATTAATTAGTTATTGCTATTATTCAAAGAATCTCTTACCAAATTATCGCTATCCATAACTAGAAAACTTTAAAAGTAATTATATCGACAACCATTTTTAAAATTTTAAAAACACCATTGAAAATATTTACGGGATTAAAAACTTAATTTTCTGAGAAAGCACTTTTCTAAGCGTACGTACATATTATTTGAAATATTTTTAGCTTACGTCTCCTATGTACGCTTTTATTAACATAAATATCTCGATCAATTTGAGTTAGTTTGAGCTTACTTCGATTTCTACACATGTACGAAAAGTTTTCTTATTTTTTTTTTTGTATTCGAGAAAAATATCAGTAGGACAGTCGTATATCAAATGTGCAAATTCTCCGTTCAGATAATCTGCATCCACCCAAATAAACTGGCCATATATATTCGGTATCGTATTCTCGAAAGAAGCGAAGAGATGCGAGTTATACATGTAGTATCCGATAGACTCTTGATTTATGGTTAAAGTAAACGTTCAAGACCGGCCGTTTTCATTAAGAACACGGATTTACTACGAACCATCGCATCCACTGCACTGGCGACAATTTATGGTATTTGCCGTTTGACTCCGAGCTTTTATTCCGGCTTCATTTAAAGCTTAAGACTTTAATGTATACGAAAAATAACCCTGAGATAGTAGAATTTCTTTAAATTAATTTATTTCTCGGCGGAAGACCCGGGAAAATCGGAGAGAGAAAGACCGAGGAAAGAAGGGGTGGTGGCGGTCTTTAGAAGGTTTTGCGAGTGAGGTGGGTGGGTGAAGTGGTTAGGACTCGGCATAGGTGATTAAAATGTCGTTTACATTGTGACAGCTTTAGTGCTTTCTAATATTCCACAGTAAATAACCTAAAAAGAAAATGTGATGATAGAGTCCGCTTAAATGGTGATTGTTATGCAAAACGGGCACGATCCCAAATCACCACCTGTTCTTCTTTCTTCTCCTCCTCGTCGGGCTCTTTATCGTTCATCCTCATCAACCGACTTCATCTTTTCCTTACTGCTCCCAGTGATGCTTCTATTGCTGCTGCTGCCCCGACAATATAAAGCCAATCTTTTGTATTTGTCTATTTTCAAAAGAGAAGGAGCTTTCGCATTACTGGCGAGCGTCGTGGTCTGGAAAGAATAGCTATCTAGACTAAAAGGTTTTAATGCCGTATTTAGAATAATTGCTGCCATATTTAAGCTTACAATTTCTGTATAAATAGGGCGACCGCGGAACAATTCTCGTTTCACTTGCTTTCCACTTGTTTCATATGCCCGACTGAATTTATCAACTTCTTTATCCTACCTAAGATTTCCTTCTTGATTTACAAACTCGTCTACCCTCAAGTAATAGCATCACAATACTCGAACCCTATCCATTGGGGTTTCATTAATGTTACAAAAACTAAACTTGATATGCCATTTAATTAGTACGCGTCCCTTATAAATAAAGAAGGAAAGTAAATATACAAAGTATGTAATTTTACATAACATATATGTATTTTTCACATTTGTATGTAATTTTATATTTAATATTCCAGTTATGTTACACTGAAAATAAAATTTCTTTATTAAAAGTAGGGTTTACACTGTTAAAAGATATGTTATAGTGCATATTTCTTTTTATAACTAAATTATTCTAAATTTTCAATTGCTTGCTGTTCGCAACTTTTTAATTTCATTATGCAATTGCTTCCAGCAGAACTCCATACATTCTTTCTTTGTTATTCTAATACATGTTCCTGTTTTGAAAAACGTAACTGTTCAAAAATAAAAAGATATCTTAGATTTTAAATTTGGAAATAAATTGTACTCGATGTCTTGATAACTAAATCATTTGGATAAAAATACATGTTCCACCTGAATAGTAATTTATTCCCAACAGGCTATAATACGAGGGGATGTCCAGAAGTTCCTGGAATGAAAGGGTTTAAAATAAAATAAAACAATAAATCTATTTTTCCTTTTCAATATAATCACCCTTAAGCACAATACATTAGTTAGATCTATGAATTAATTTTTCTAAACCATCATAAAAATATTTTTTATCTTTCGCCTCAAAATGGGCCAAAATTGCCTCCTTTACCCCTTTGTCATCAGAAAACTTTCTTCCACGTAAGTCTTTTTTTAAATTGGGGAACAAATAAAGATCACTAGGTGCTAGGTCTGGACTGTAGGATGGATGGACTATTGATTGAAACCCATGCTTATGCAGAGCAGCCATTGCAACTTTGCTCTTGTGAACCGGCGCATTGTCTTGCAAGAGCAACACACACTTGGTCAATTTTCCTCGACGTTTTTCCTTGATGGCCTCCTTTAATTTTTCTAATATCGCTGCGTAATATTCTCCGGTTATGCTTCTACCTTTTTCTTTGTAATCAATCAGTAATATCCTCTCACAATCCCAAAAAAACAGTAGCCATCAACTTTCCAGCCGATTCTGACACTTTAAATTTCTTTGCATTTCTTTTCATTGCATGGACTCCTGTTTGGACTCAGGCTCAAAGTGATGAACACATGTTTCATCTTTGGTAACAATCTGTGCAGGTTTGTCTCCATACAGCTCCAAAAATTGTTTGGACGCACAGACGCGCTGTTGTCTCTGCAGCGGCGTGAGCATTCTCGGTACGCATCTTGCACTGACTTTTGCCATACTCAGGTGGATGGCGTCATGTAGGATACGCAGAATGGTGATATCTAATACTCCAACTAATGTAGATAATTGTTGTTTCTTCAAACGGGTATCTTGCAGTAGAAATTTTTGCACTTTTTCGACGATGTCTGACGACCCCCGCTCAGGACGGCCAGTTGAGGTTACCACAACTGGCTGTCCTGAGCGGGGGTCGTCTTCAATCGACTCCCGACTATGTTTAAAAAGACCATACCACTTATAAATCATTGATTTAGTAGGGCACTGTTCCCCATAAACGGTTTCCATTTCATTCAATATTGTTTGAGCGTTCTCTCCTTGCTTTGTAAGGAACTTTATCACAGCACGGTGTTCAATTTCCTCTATAGTTTCAGTTTTCTTCCGGATTGACTTGTTTAGCAGGCAACTATTCGTAAGCGACTGACGCTATACGGCTGCAACTTAACTTATATACTAATGATGAGTCGCCAATCAGAATGACACCTAGCGAGCGCCCCTATCCCCTCCATTCCACGAACTTCTGGACCTCCCCTCGTAGTTACAGGAAATTACTAAGATACAGTAATGTTTACGTACTCGCATCATCTATGATCGAATCATTTTGTAATTTTTCAATTCCCTCTGTTAGTCCGTAGTAGTTTTTGCGAATACTTTTTAAATTACATTTTACCTGACTATCTTGAAACATTTTTTGGCTTTTCTTGATAGCTTTGGCGTGTTTCGGATCGAATTGTAAAACTACTTTCTTTACATCATCAAAATGTTAGTAGTAGTCAAACGCATCCTTTAACTTCGTGAAATCTTTTTATGCGTGCTTGGGTACTTTAGAAATACTGCCTTCGTATAATTATTATTAAAGCATTTACTCATGGATAACATTTAGGAATCAATTGCACCACAAGGTTTAAAGCATAGATTTTATGTGTAACAGATTACCACTCTCTTCTTTAAGAGATCGGCCTACGGAAAGCATGTTAGCGGCACCGTCACTCACAAGCACTAAAAGTTGGATTGTTCAATGCCCTCAATACCACTTTTAAAATTTCATCGTTAATACATTTTAC
This sequence comes from Trypoxylus dichotomus, assembly GCA_023509865.1. Classification (NCBI taxonomy): domain Eukaryota; kingdom Metazoa; phylum Arthropoda; class Insecta; order Coleoptera; family Scarabaeidae; genus Trypoxylus; species Trypoxylus dichotomus. The sequence goes on along the minus strand of CM042083.1, from coordinate 9,542,541 downwards.
AGCTTCCTTGGAAGCAACTAAGATGGGGGATGACGGTTCAAACTCTTCCATTGTACGTACCATCACATTCACCCCAGAATGTTTTTGCTGATCGATTGTTTCGTCCACACATAACCACAATTTTTTATCTTTCAATTCTGCTTTAATCCTTCTTTCAACATAGTCAAGAGCAAATGGCATAAAGTTTCTTAACGATGTCCGACTTGGTAATATATACTCCGAATACTTGCTCCAGAAGCAGGCAAATGCTTGTTGGTCTAGTAAAGTGAACCGTACATTACATAGAATCTCACAAACACCTACATAAAATATTAATTGTTCGCTGTATCATTTGCCACGGATTGCAGAACAGTGCTTTATGCTTTTTAGGTGGCGTACACACTTCCACCTGCTGGTACACGTCAAATAGTTGTCGCACTTTACACATTTAATTCTAACGCCTTCGTATTCTAAATCCGGCATACTCGCTATTACGTTTTCTAGGTTATTCGAAATACGCCGTTTCAGAAACGTACCTAAATGCGATATTTTCTAAGTATGTGTGTACTGACAAGCACTCACAACGGCCAGCCGAATAATACTGAACAAACGTGCTTTGATGCGTGTACTTCAGGGTAAAATTCCTCGATTTGAAAATGCATAAACTTTAAAAATCTCCTCTGCGCCATCTCTATAACGTTTACATATGTCGTATAAATAGGAAACCATATTAAAGACGCGTATTCCAGCCTACATCAAATAAATTAAATGGAAATAAGATAGATAAAACTCTTAAGTTGCAGAAATCTCTGTAGTTACAATAAATAATGCCATATATTTTATAGCATTTCCAAAGTAATTCACTGACTCAGGTCATTAATTGATGTAAATATTTATAGTATTACACCCTGAATGTATTGATAAGCATTAGGTTTTATACGTTTAGTAAAGGTTACGGTATAGTACATTTAGAGATGTTAAGGCGACCCTTGCTATCCAAAACTTCAGACACATATGCGAAATTGGGAAAAATACTCTGCAAAAGTTACATTGTACGGAGACACAGATAATGTGATGTTATTCGAAGAACTTTTCAAGCTTTTAGATCTTCACTTTTTCAGTTTTCAAACGTCGATTTCTCCCGAACGGTTGTAGCTAGTGGACTGAAATCTCTCAGACGTAATACATAAGTAACCAGTAAAAACGAACTAAAGCAGAACGATGTTATTTTAAGGCTTTGTTTAGATATGTATATGGAATCGATAGAATTAAAAGAGTATAACGAAAGTTTAGAAAGTTTGTGTACTATAAGTTTCTAAGCAATGCTGATAAGACAGAGTAAATCTAAAATTAATAGGATAGGATTTACTTGTTGATTTTACATATAATTAGACGTCTAATAGTCGTCTAATGATAACTATATTATCGCCTGCCGATGGCATTAAAATTTTTACGGAGTACAGACACAATACATCTTAACTAACGTGGGAAATATTATCTACTGCGCATTTATTCTTCTCGTCTACATAAACGAACGGGCTGTATATATATATGTTAAAGTATAAGATGGAAGGTAGTAATTTTGCCACATATTATTTCCTGCTTTGGTAGGTCCTTTATAAACTCCCAAAGGTATTTCGTTTACTTGGCGCTTTGAAGGGATTATTTAATTGCTAGCTAGAACACGAATTTAACTTAATACGATAGTTAGACGCGTATATAAAGGAGCATCTCTTACCCTTACTTTGGAACCATTAACATCTAATATTTCCCCAGCGGCAATCGTATTAGTGGATCGATGTTTCTATTATTAACATTTGAACAATATGACGATGAGGCAGAGGAAAATCGTACTTCAGTACTTGTTTTGTTGACTTTCGACATAAGCTACCGTAATTTTCCACGAACATTAATACCCCGTCGTTATAAAAATATACAAAAGCGTCCTACGTATTTTTATTTTGCTTTGTGACACTCTTCGAACGTACAAACAGTACCTTTACAAACATTTAAGGTTTTTTTTTGGTGCGTTTCGTATCTTACACCTTTGTTATTGCACATATTGTATAATGTATCTTAGAAGATCGTCACAAAAGTTCAAAGCACATATAATAATCATTGATAAACCTCACTAACGATATGCTTCTTCTATCAGAAAAATATCTACCTACTGCAGAAAGGTAAAAGCGTACATAAGAAGCGACGGTTCTTTGATGGGACTAATTGCAAAGATTTCAGTTCACTGAGCGTCATGTACCAATTGTAATTCACGTTATGTACACAATCCGCTTTCCTTCTCCCAATGTCGGAATGAGAAAGGGCATTGGAAGCGGTTAAAAATAAGGAGGAGGATAAAAAATACGCAACAAAAAAGAAAAAAATCCTTAGCTGCTACGCTCTATCGCCTACCTAATAATCCCGCGAGCCATTTCAATAATGAATAATTACTTGTCTTCTGTATCTTTTACATCACTCAACTCAGAAAAACATCTTTCAATAGATGGCGGCGACGTAAATATATATTTCCAAAAGCGAATTTAATTATAAAAAGAAACGACACATCGCGTTTGTGGATTTTTCCTCCTTAATAACGCAAGCTTCTAATTTTTAGATCTTTTAAAGAGGGTAAGATTGCAGGAAGTACTTTGCTTCGTCTTCTTTCTGTTAAAGCGTTCATGGACTTTAATACCATCTAATCCTTGATAGGAAAGATTTATGATTGAACATTTATGATTACTGCAGAGTGGTGTGGGATGTTCTTTTCAATTATTTTATGTCATGTTTCATTTTCCACTTTCGTATTTTTGTTTAATTTACCTCTTAAATTACCTCCATGCACCCCCTGATTGCGGCTAGAACTTCTTCATTTTCTTGTATGATATCTTATTAGTTGGTTATGTACATCTGAAGGATAATTTTTGTAGTACGTAACATTGGTAGAAGATAATCTCTTCTTTTTTAGGGATAAATGGAATAAGTTAATTCGTGATTTAATTTTTTGATTCTGAAATTGTAAGATTTCTCAATAAAGCCTCGTGGCATGCTAAATATATGTATTGAAATGGAGCAATTAGCAAAAGGTCTAGTGAAATAACTCCTGAAGGAAACTGAACAAATATTGGCACCTCCTGAAAATGACTTTTGACACCGACATTTTTTTAATGCATCTTTTAAGTAATTCTTTGAACTACAGTATTGAAGCAAAATCGGTTAGTTTTTAGAATATCTTCTGTTTTTTTAATAATACAATTCTTATGTCTTTACAAGTGATGAAGTCTTTGAAATGTGTCGACTCTCTGAAACCATGCCAATTTAGCACGTTTGTTTGTGTTCGCGTCTGTTGGTTCGGATAACGTTTCGAGTATCGTTAGTGGTACCTGCTCTAATTCATGTGAAATTGATAACTTTAGTATTGAATTTGTTAGAATGCATTGTCCATATATTTTACATGTTATTTATTACACATATAATCAATTTTTGTTTATTGGAGGAGGTTTTCATAATTGCTGGAAAATATAAGGCGTATTAGTATTTTACTTATTTTGTCCAAAATTCTCTATGGGGCTATAAAAAAACAGTTAAGAACATTAATAATATTTTAGTGACTTATCAGTTTAGACGCAGGAAAAATCACCATCTTAATTTTATTAATTTTAAAGTATATTTAGGGTGTTCTTCAGGTCTCTATTCTCGGACCGCTTTTATATGTTATATGTATCTCCTCTGTTACCTCAAAATGTGTTTATATGACTCTATTCAAATTGTGGTGAATGATGAGGTGTTGTTTATTGCAGACAAAGCTAAAAATCTTACAGAGTAGGATAGCTGAGCATATTTCGAAATGTGCTCAGTTATCCTACTCTCCTTTAAGACTTTCCATAGATCCATAGATCGCCTATGGACGTACAACGAATCTTATGTGATACGTTATGGTCCTTTCTCAATTTAGCTATTGTATTCGCATAATATTTTCTTGTCTTGATGTTGTTACTAGACACCGTATCCAAAGAATTCAAAACTCTTGTTCACGATTTATTAAGATCTACCTAAGATACCCAAGTATGGCCACATTTTTCACAGACTAACTAGTTGGTATGGAATAACGCTTCAAACCAGCGACTGCTGTCTTTATCATAAAATGTTACTTTGTTAAAAAACACCATACTTGCTTGCACAACAAGCCAACTTGCCATTCCACGTCATAGAATGGCCTTATTTTGACGTGTCTTCTCTTATAACATTTGTTATTTGTATAATTCCTTCCCTGGCCATCCTAAAATATATATATACCAAAAACCCGAATTGTATTAGTCAGTTTTTCCATCATGGCATGCACAATTACATTTATTGTTTTGGATTGTGAAGATAAGAAGAAAAATAACTAACACTATAATAATCGAGTTTATTAATAAAACCTTTGATAATCTAAACTATTAAACGCCCATGACAAATCCAAGAAAAAACCATGAAGAATTCTTTTATTCTCTAAAGAGTGTAAATCAGTATTTACGAAGTTGGAAAGTGGCTGTTGACTGTTTTTTCGTTTAAAAATCTGCACTAAAATTTACATAGTTTATTGTGTTTTACAATAAAAAATAAATAAACAATTATAAGCTATTCTTTCAAACAATTTAAAGAATAAGCTAATCTCGGGATAGGTTTTGAGGTCATTTGGACATCCTCCATTATAAAGAGGAATAACTAGTGCGTACTTTAGACGGTCTGGAAAACACGTCGTTCAAAAATTTACCAAATGACAAATATGCTCTAAAAGACTATCTGGACATCCTTTTAACACAACAAAACTTATGTGTACCGGCGGATCTACAATCACTCATTGCACGTAAAACCGGTTTCACTTCCTGAACACACACTGGAAAGATATCAAACTAATGAGAGTAGTTTTTGTTTTGAATATCGTTGCCTAGACTCTGGTACAGAAAGCCTAGTGTTTCTGGATTCTCCAATATTTTCATAAAAATTAATGTCAATAGTTTTTCAGTAAGTTTCATTATACAATGAACAACTTGTAATTTGGGTATTTTTGTTTAATTCCATTTAATTTCCTTTAAAAGTGTCCTTCAGAGTTAAAATAGCTTATTTTACAAAGTTAGTGATAAACGTTCATTTAATGAAAATGTCATAGTATAATGCAGACTAAACCTTCATCCAAAAGAGATAAAATTTGAAACTACTGCATTCATTTCAGTACTTTTTAGAAATGTTCCTGTTACAAAAGCCAGTTTACATTCTCACTACTTCATATGAGAGTTGTTATACACATGTATCATCTGGGAAAATTATTATTACCATCGATTCCTTAAAGCAAATATCTTTGATGTATCTACTCAACGAAAGCAATACTGCTGGAGTACGGTCCGGGATTTATTAGTAGTAATGCCTTGGCAAATTTGATAGAACGCGGCTGCAGGTTAATTTCGCTAATAAAGTCCTACATTGCACAGGCCAATCAATATTTACTTTGCTAGAGTTAGTTGACATAAACATACATAACCAATGCGGAAGGAATTTCCACTCGAGCGAAATAAAAATACTTCTTGTTTAGCATCAAAGCTTCGCTTCAGTATCCATGGCCAATCATGTGGCAGCCACTTCAGTAATTGAGTGCATCCTTTTACCAACGATGCAAAAATAAGGGTCGACTATCGTTTAATCTTGCAGTAAATGTGATTAAAAAGATCAATTGGACCCTATGTGTACATTTGGGCGTTTAAGGAAAACTGTACGGAGGGTCTAGATGTGTTTTTGGGGAGTAGGAAGGGGGAACATTACTGTCTCGAGTCCTAATAAGAAGGTGGCATGGGTAAGGGTTACATTTAGTCTGTGGTTTATTAATTATACGTACAGAAATGTTTAAAATATTAGACAAAAGTTAAGAATTAATCTAAGAAAAGAAATACTTCTTCCTGTCTTAGAAACAATTAGATTTATCACCAAATGAAGTAAATTTTCGTAGTCAACTGGTTAAAATCCATCGAATATGTTGGTCAAAACATCATTCTTCGTTTTCAAATTTTAAAAAGTTAAACAATCTATTATTTTAAAAAAGCTGTATCAAATTAGAAAAGCTCAATCTATTATCAGTAACGTTTTTACAACCAGAACTTCTGGGAATCTGGGCGTATTTTAGTTCTTTTTTTCATCATCTTTCATCCATAACTTAAAAAAATAAGGGAACTAACAATTTGCAGTTTGCGGAAATCGATTCTACGAACCGGTTTTTATTTAAAAACCTATTGCCAAATCGTCGTATTTACCTAAAATTGAACGTTTGAAAATCTAATTTAGATTTGTACGAAATTTTTCCATGTGAAAACAGCTAAGGGGTATTCGAGGGCACGTAATAGCAATTTCATTTTCATTATAATAAGACCGTAATTCCTTTAGAAAATTTTCGTACTCAATGTTTCAAATTCTATAAAGTAGAGTAGACAAAATATCAATTTTATTTTTTTTTTAATGAATTTTGACTGGTAAATAGAATATTAAACATACGGCATTTTTTTTTTCTTTAGATATTTGATTATTTTTTGCGGCCATCATACATTTCTATACAAAATTGAGATTCGTCACTGAACAGCATCCAGTCGATTCGCGACCTACACAACTCCAAACGTTGCTGTCGGTATTGAGCCGTGGTCGATAGGATTGCAATTTGAAGATCATGGTTCGGCAATAAACAATTCAAAGGATTTTAGGATGAGCCATAGAATATCTGTTTATTTGATACCGGGGAATCGCTCTTGTAGTACCTTTAAACAGAGGTGGTAATTCTGCACTTCATTAGTTCTTGTATGGGTCCTAGTTCCTCCTGGGAGACTTGTTTGGGCCTTCCTAGTCCATGACTGGATAACCAAGGACGCTGCATCACCATACATATATGAAAGGTACCTATATAGGTTACTTAACATATCGTTTGCGGTAACGATGGTGGATTGGTTTCGGTTAAAATGATTTACAATACCCCTGAACGCAAACCAACATCATTCATTCATTAAACCATTCACACCGTTAGGGGTTAGACTCCATAAGGCCAGGTACTTGGTCCTAAAGCTCTTTCCCAAAAAAACTTCCTCTTACCCAAAGAAAATTGGAGTACTCTCGAAAGTTCTAATAGATCCTCTCCGAAGTGCTTTTGGCTGAGTGTTTTCAATTCCTCTCATGTGGAGATTATATACAAGCTCCTTTCTTCCTGTAGTTCGCGTCTGGGCAAGTGAACAATTCAATCTTTGTCGAATTCGTTCAACTGGCTATAATTTCCACGTTACCGCATTCTAGGCATAATCAAACCCTCAAAACACGTTAAACAAAAAAATATGAAGGAAGACGGTGAAAATTCAATCGAAACTCCCAAGAAATGTGCATGACATAAATTTCAGAAATGATCGGAAGAAGTGTCATATATGCCATGACCGCTTAATCGTAACAAAATTATAACACTGGCCAACACACATCTTGGTGCCATGGATTTTCTAAGTGTAATTAAGCAATTTTGGAGTGCCTAATCCAAAAATGCCGTCAGATTTGTTCTATGAGATATAGTTTTCGAAATTCACTCTTTCTGTCCTATTTAGGAAAAATTCGCCAAAATTAGATTATATACGTACCTTTTTAAATATTACTATTTGATAACTGTTAACTGAAACACAAAAAAATGGGTAGGGTAATTTATTTAACAGAAAAATATATATATATAACTTTCAAACAGCATTTAAAAATTTCCTTGCATGAGGTTTACCCGAACAGTTTCGCTGAAGATTCCAGCAGTAATCGGTCATCATATGGGTATCCCATCTTCCTTGGTCCCTTTCCTCTAACCTCACCTAAGTTTTCTGGGAAGCGACTTAAATGGCTGTGAAGGTAATGAATTTTGATGCTCATGTTACATCCGAGCATGTGAAAGTTAGTGGTGAAATTTATTACGTACGAGTAATAAATTTCACTGCGGTGTATCTCAAAAACTATTTTAGGAACCAGCAGATTAGAAATACCCCTAAATCAGTTCGTATTTTACAGTCAACATGACCGGTGTAATCAATTATTACATTTGAATAGTTATACGTTTCTGCGAAGTTTGATCAAAAAATTCGCAGCCCTTCTTGGTGTTGCAATTTTCATGTCATGTGTAGCACATTTCCAAAAAAGAAAGACTGTTTTTTCCATATGGTATTTCGTTAAAATTTAAATTTAAGTTCATAACTTTTTTAATTTAGCTTACGTGATTAAAAGTAATTATTTATTTTTTGTCTTTGCAACTTGGTTGAATTGTTAATTTTGGCACGGTTTAATACTTTATTTTCTTCTTTTTTTCTTTATTTCTATAAAAAATAATGATTGAAAAGCTGTGTCATATCGTGGTTATATTGGGACTTTATACAAAAGTACTGTATCTTGTTTTTGGTAGGATTATTTTAATCTATTTATTATGCATATTGCATGATCCTACATAAATTAAATACATACTACTTATAACTTGAACAAGATATGGAAAATTTTAGAAAATATAAATAATCATTACTTTTAGAAAACGTAACTATATTGCAATCTCTACTTTGGCAAATTAGGGCAGCCTATCTTAGAAAATCCTTTATTGAATTAAGTTCCAAAGAAAATATATGTTACTATTTTTAACAACTTTAATATAAAATTTTAATTCTTCTGTTACGCAGTTTTCGATGTTATTGTTCAAAATACAATCAATTTCTCTCAATTCGTGCGCTTTCGCAATTTATTCAAAACTTCCAAAGGTAAATACAAATATTTACTTTTTTTCAAGATTAATCTGCTTTTAACTAAAAAAAAGAACGTCGTTATTGTGAAATGACGAAGAAGAAATACGTAATATTTACGGAAACAAAAGATAAAAAAGTGCCGCGAACAAAAACCAGAAAAAGAAGCTCTCAAACTGGGGGGTTGGTTCGGTTTTTTTTTTTAAGTGGGAGCTATACACTAGGCGGCAACTCTTTTGTTTTGTTTAAATTTATCGATACAGGTTAAGATGTTTTTTTTTCGGGTTACATCCCCGCATTCTTTTCAATAAAAAGGGTGGAATATAAGGAATTAAAAATAAATGGAAACTTTTTCCATAAGTCCCGTCAGATTACAAATAATGAAAGGATGGCTCGCATTGCGTTTAGAGTTTTAATAGTATTATGGCACATCGCGCGGAATTAGTCGGTATGCCAGAAGTATCTCGGGAATATTTACTCGTTTTTCCAAACGACTCGGTCCGAGACAATGCCAAAGAGATGGCGCGGGTTTAGGAACGAGGAGGGGGCGTCGTGGCTGTGAGGACGGGGCTCGTGATTTCGCTTTAATCCTCGTATAATGGTTGTGTAATTCTTCCAGCTCGGATCTCCGACCAACTCTTTCTTCGATAGTCTAATGTATTCAGGAAGAGCATTCTTCGGGTTCAGAGGACGACGATTTGTTTCGGGCTGCTTAATATTTTTAACGGTGCCGCATTAAGTCTTGAGCATCAGTAAGTAGGAGGGGCGGTGGATGGGGGATTAAAATGTAATAACATCGTCGTACTCTCGAAATTACATTTTTAATTTGAATAACTTATTTTTCGTGTTGATTTAAGCATTTGCCGAAGGAAAGAAGGACGCTAAGACGTGCCCTGCCGGTAAAAATTGCGATTCCGAACTAAAGCTAAGTGTATAATGGCGAAGATTGGGGCTTAAAAAGTATAATGGGCTGAAAGGGGGTTAAATAATGGCGCGCGGGGGTCCGTTTTGCCGTCCTCGCACGATCCTTCCTTGGTTCTTGGCCTCTTTCATCGGCTTTCACACTCCTCGCCACGGGTTTCCTGGTTTTACCGGTTCGAACGATCAAATCTGATCACGTCCACCGACTTGATCTTGGCACGTAATGAAAAATTACACGTTCGTTACGAGAAAAAGGTGCTAGAAGTAAAATAAGTTTTATGAAAACTAAATTATGGAAAACCGCCGAACAGTGACGGCAAGTCTTTAATACGTTCTCGAAGAAAAAAAGCTCTTTGCTTAGCGTGTTAACCAACTTGAGAAAACGAACTTTTAACAGTGTCATTTTAAAGATTATTGCAAACTTTAACATCGTTCTTACTAAAAAAGAATTAGTTATCTGTGTGTATGTAATGACATTATATAGCGAAAGTAAGGATTTCTTTAAATATAAATTGCAAGGTGGTGCAAGGGCACGCTATACCGGAGATATAGAGATGTTGGGTTCAAGTCCCCTCCGAGACCGATATTTTCTCGGAAATTTAATACGTTGGAAATTACAAGAAATTTTATCAACAATAGTATTGCTTTGAAGAAGGGGTAATGAACCTCTGAAACACGTCGCAATCGAAATAAAATCATATTCAAATAAAAGGTATACAAACTAAGTAGTATAAGATAAACATACAAATTTCAAAACGAACCTTTTTGATAGAATATTTATTATTACGTTAGTATTTTTATTTTCACGTATCTTTCTGGGAAAAAAATGTATTTATTCTGTAATCCCAATATTCAGAAATTTTCATTAATTTGATTACCTTAAAAAAGCTATATGTTTAACGTGTAAAAAAAAAAGATTACGTTTTTCTAATTAACGTTTTTAAATTGTGAAATTTGTATATCTTCCGTAATTTGACTACAAAATACCAATTTGATTCGGATATAAGAAAGAGCAAAAGAAACTCCAATACAGTTTCGTGAAAACTTCAAAACAGAAAAGTTGTACTTGCTAATTAATCCAAAAAGCAAAAATTCATGGTGTTTTAAAAATGTTAAATCACTAGAAATAGCAAATAACTTTAATGAAAAGATTAATAAGACCATTGAGAAACGGCTGCATAAGTTGAACAAATCGTTACATAATTCTTGTAAGATGGTTGCATCCCCATTGTCTCAAAGACCTATTTAGTTTGGACTCTTACCGAATTTCTAACTCGACGTGATATTGTTAATGGTAAATGATAATTGGGGTTGTTGTTTGAGCTATTTTTATCGTTTGTGAAACTAACATAGTTTGACATATAGTAGGGGTAGTGCAATTCCAACGAGGTTTCAACCTCTTCCTGTATTGTCTGAAAGACCTATTTAATTCGGGCCCATACCCAATTTTTACTCTTGAAATGATGTTTTTGAGGATAGATGATAATTAGAGTTGTTGTTTGGGATATTTCCATCGTTTGCAGAAATTACGGAGCCCTTGTTTTATGCAGGAATGAAAGATGGTTAGATTTCCTGGTAATCTTGATCATAGTCTTTCCGTATTGTCTGCAATTAATTCAGACCCATGCCAATTTCTAACTCTTGACGTGACATGGTTGATGATGGATCATAATTAGAGTTATTTTTTTAGCCATTTCCATCACTTATGGAACTTACATAGTTCGACACAGTAGGCATAATGCAATTCCAACTAGGTTTCAACCCAGAAACATAAATTCTTTAAAAGAAAACAACGATCGTGGAAGTCTACAACTACAGAAATTACAATACTCTTTACCAAAAAATCTCCATCCTTTATTCCAAATAATTGCCTTTATCTTTTGAAAACGTAACTCTTGGCATGATATCGTTGACGATGGATGATAATTATAGTAGTTGTTTTAGCTGTTTGCATTGTTTGTGAAACTTACATAGTCCTTGTTTTATGCAGTTATGTTGTTCCTTCGCAAGTTTGGTCATGGTCTTTTCGTGTCACCAAATAAAACTTAAAGCATTGAATTAGTCCTAATGCAAGTGTTTACTTTTGTATGGTAGCCAGAGTAGACTGTAGCGATAATCGGTTTTAGATATAGATAATAGTCTTTCTATTTCAAATTTGAAATTATGGAAGAGTGTTGAAAGTAATAGATTTTTTTGGGCACAGATGTATCTAAAATTTGATATAAATATTTATAGTACCCGTCCAGAGCTAAGTTAGCATCACTATAGCACCCAGCATTATAGATCAGAATATAATTACAAAAGAATTTGCAAATATAATATTAACCCAAACAGTATTGGTGTCTCAAAATGAATACACTTATACGTACGACCTCCTTATTTAGCATAGCTGTACATTAATCTGCAAATCTAAATACCGAGATAGTAGGCGAATTAGTAAATCACATATCGGCTACCAATATCAAGTCACTTAACGCAAATCATCCATTGACGTCGTATGAAAATTCCGTTGTTAGAATCTCCCGTAACTAATTAAATTTCAATTGAGCAACGTTTAAAATATGATTTAAATCAAAACAAGCGAATATAGAAGATCATTAATTTTTTAAATAAACGTTTTTAAACAAATACAAAACGCATATCTGTATTATTAGAAATAACATAACCAAAGAAACATTCTACAACTAAAATCAACAATTCGTAATTATTGTAACATTAAGAGTGCAGGTTCAAAAGAAGATAAGTCTAGGAGTTAAGTAAAATGACCAGTATATTCGTACATGTCCAGAAAGTGTGAAGTCCTAAGGGAAGTTGAGTCTGTTTAAATTATTGTGCAAAAGAATGAAATAATCTAACCCGAAAATAACTACAGTGATAATGGAAGTAAGTCAGAAGAAGTAACTACTGAAAATGAAACATGAAAGAGATTATGAAAAAAAAATTGTGTAATTGCCACAAACAATGTTTTCAAAATATGTCTGCAGATGCAAGGAAAAGTATATTTAAAAATTTGAATACAATGACATCTGACGTTTTCTTCGAAGCAGACCCTTGAAAAGTGCTATATTTAAATAGAAATAGATGTTTCCAAACAAGCTTTCCTGTCTATTCATGGAATAAAGAAAAATTACTGAGAATACTACAAAATTCCCTAAAAATTACGAGTATAGTTCCCAAAACTTAATTAAAAATCACTATAGTACAGATAGCAGTAAAAGATTATACTTACCTAAAGACCTCAACATAAAAAAGATGTTTAAAATGTTTTGTGAGTTGCATCCTTAGATGGAAGTGTCGTACGTGTCATATAGAACGTCATAACGTTGCTTTTAGAATTTATCTAGAATAGATACATACATGCAGCTCATGTGATGAAGTTTCCTATAAGAATAAAATCTCTTCAATCTGATACTTCAAAAACTATTAGTATTGATGCAAAAGAACATTTACAAAACGAAATACGCCAGCTTACAGTGCAAAATGAATTGCACGAGTTATTCCGCAACAGAAAAATAGCCGACTTTTGCACATCAAGAAGCGATTTATATGGGGGAAGACTTTAGTGTTCCAAAAAGACTTATTACAAGAGTCAACGGAACATATATATGCTTCTAATATACACATCTTGTTTATACTAAATAGTGTTTTATATTTACTTGGAGATCATTTCTTTGATAACATTGCAACAAATTTGGAATATTTATTATTGTAAAATGTTTTCAGCAATTATAGTATTTTTTCACTTCTTTGGGCAAAGTTGTTTTAATTGTGATAATAGATGTGATAGCTGTAAACTTTGTAAATGTAGTGATGTGTTCTTAAAGAAAAAAATGTAAAAATAATAGTTATTATTTCGTTTTTATATTTGAGGAAAAGAAGTTGCTTATTCAAAAAGGTATTTATTTGTTTGTAAACAAACTAATTCGTTCTTCACTTGAAATTTGAACTTGATGAAAACGGAGTCGTGGAATCGATTTCCGTAAATTCCTAATCGCTAACTTCACTTGGCAAGCTACTGGAAATGCAAGAAAGGTGATGCATTACTTCTAAAACTGCTAGTTTGCATTGTCTAAAACCTAGAAAGTTTCAAAGCATACACTTTTGGTGGAGGTGCTGATATACTACAATAGTTTCTGTTAATTATAAGGCTTCAACTGCTAACACCGCTGATAACCAATGAAATTCTTCAATTAAGATTTCATAAGGATTGCTTAAGAGAGTTTGGTTCGTGTTTTTCAAAGATTTTTTTATGAACAACCTTTAGATTTGTTATACTTAGCCTTTTCTAAAGCTGCAAACAAATACTTTTGCTCTCAACTGTACTTCAAGCAATGTAATATATTACAAAACGACTCTTGATAGTTTGCGTTACGCCTCTAATTGAATATATTTATGCTGAACACTTTTATACTTGATCAAAATAAGTAATCTTATTACATTAAAGTCATGATAACAATTTAACGGCAGGTTATTGGGCATTCGAAGCAGTAACTGCTTGTAGTCATTATATAGTTATTGAATTAGGTAACTCTGCATCTCTCTTGCTTCCTGTTGTTTGTCTTACGCACATGTTAGAGAAGCGTTACGCTACATACGAGTGCCCTTATAAAGTTCGTAGCAAAATTCGCGAATGAATCAAGCAAATACTCCCTGAATTGTTTAAGTTGATTTAGGTTTTAAAATACTGTCGCGTCATTTGAAATGACGTTAATCGAGTAATAAGCGTCTTTTATTTGAACAAAGTCATCATGTCGATGTTTTAAGTCATAATCTAGCGGTGTAATAAATCATATCTGAAGGTAAATCCATATTTACTTAAAAAATATCGCTCCTTACAATATTGCACTACCTTATTGTTCGCGGTATTTTAACAGCAATGTTCGCCTTTAAGATAACTGAGATTTCGCGTTGAATTTTCTAAAATATCGTTTTAAAATCGTCGATTGTTACAAAATGACAATGTAAAATAATTTTGAAGTGTTATCAAGAGTTAGTTGTGTTCAAGCATTATGTCGAAGAATTATATTTCAGTAGAAACTATAGATAAAGGTGAAAAAACCGACACATCAGAGGATGAAAAGTTTTTTAACAAATTTATTGATAAAAATCAAGAACCTATTGCGGAAGATTACGCTAAAGAGACAACCTGTGGTTGGTGGATATTCAAAGGAGGCTGCCTTCAAAGATTTGCAAACAAAAAAGCTTTCGTTTTGCTATATGGTGTAGTTGGTTGCTTATTTTCTGCAAGTTATTCTTATAATAGTGGTACGATCACAACTTTAGAAAAAAGATTTAAAATTCCAAGTCGTACTACAGGTAATTCTTATTAATACTATTAGTAATTTTGATTAGTGAAGTTGTCTATATTGAGGTTGGCAATACCCAAGTGTCTCGTGTTTGGACTAAATGGTATCTTATATGAGATTTTTCATATTGCTTCAATATTAGCTATTTATGTCACTAATAAAAATATGAAACCGAATAAAACCATTAGATTTTTAAATTAAAGCAAAGATTCGGTCGGAATAGTCGTGGCACGTGTCGATATCATAATACTTGAATAAGATATTTGAGCTTATCTAAGGCACAATACATAGAAAAGGAAACTAGAGACAGAAATTTTAATTTTCATTTAATCGTTAATGAACAAGAAAAAAAAAAGAATTGTCAAGTATTACTGTAAAATTATCAAGCTGTAAAACATTAAACAAAAATATCGTATAATGTTGTCAGTGTGAATATGTAACTAAGTTATGCAACCAAGAATACAGTATGATACTACAAGGTTTCTAGAAATAAAAATTGAGGTCGCCCATAAGCAGCTGGTTATTCAAAAGTATCATGTTTTTTCTTTATGTTCTTTTACTTGGTAAATGTAAATTTAAAGTTTTTGTTGTTTGTGAAATAATTTAACGTTATCGCTGTAAATATTAAAGCAATATGTAGTATATTTTCTTGAATATTGTGACATATTCCTTAATTTTTGATTTGCACCATTTAATAGTCCATAATGTCTGCTTTGTAATCATTATACTCTTATCCACTCTCGATTTGTCTTTCAATAATGAATAGTTGTTTCGTGTTATCTCGATAATATTTTAGTTACTTTAATTTTTTATATTCCTTTTTAGTTTGTATATATTTCTTTAGACAAACTAGTTTTTCACAGTCGTGTATACGAGGTATGTCTCAGAATTAATCAATTTCTCTGCCAAACAACAAATCCTGAATCAAACCCATGTTTATCATCTTTTTTGATTTCCGTGGAATTGCCCACAAGAAATTCCTACCGCAAGACAAAACAACCTGAAGCAAACCCTTTATCGCGAGGAATGTTTGAGGAAAAGAGTTTTGCGTGTGAGACCTGACCCTGCTCGTGTATCTTGCATTACGATAGTGCCCCCAGTCATAGCTCATTATCCATTAGAGAAGTTTTGGCACAGAAAAAATATTTCAGTTTTCCCAAATGCGCCCTACTGTCCAGACATGGACGAAAATTTTTCTCATGAATTCATTCATTTTTTCTGCTGTATCTAGAAGTTACTTCTAATTGTATTGTACGCCTCTGTCTTAGTCAACCAACATTAACATTTCGTGTATTAGACAAATCACTTTTACGAAGACGTTAATTCAGCTTTCGAAATACATTTCTACAGGGGTATTTATAGTTTGGAAATTATATACAGTATTATCGTTTTGTGACGTTGGCATTTCCATGTACATATTCACATACTCATTGAATGTAGAATTCAATATACATAAATGAAGAAAATAACAAAAGAACGAAAAAAGCTGAGGTTACACAAAATTCTAACATTTCATTAAAATCAATTATGGTTTTCCTTATACTACAAACCTTCTTTTTTCGCAAAATTTGCTTTTTGACATTCTGACTGCTTCGAAATGGGTTGAATAACGTATTGGACGAAATGTTTGTGATAGCAGTTTTTATAGTTTCTGCGTTATAGGATGGTTTCTAAGGTTGCCACCACACATTAGACACTGTCTCTATTAAAAATTGCATGGTGGCTTATATTTACCATTCTTTGGAAGTAAACTGTTTTTGTTTTCAGAAAGAAATTTGTGCTAAAGTGTACCTGCTCTGTACTAATTTTCATTATATATTTCTTGTGTAGAAAGATGGTCTCCAATATTCGTCTATTGGAGTGTGTTGCTTACATAAACAGTCGAATAATCGATGTTATTTTTTACCTTTTCTACCTTTCGATTGCTCTGAAATTCTCCAATTAGATGGTCAGCTGGTATTGCTATAAGTTGTAATTGAGGTATGCTCTTTTTGTTGATCATTTACGGGGATTCCGAGTATATTGTGGAAGATTTCATAGTAGATATGTCAGAGAAATAACTTGATTCTCAAGAAACGCAAAAGTTGGCCGAAATGATTCACTCTTCCAATATATTTATTTTAGTCATACACAGCTTTAAGACATTCTATCCATCCTCTTTCTCGATCTCATTTTCTGATGGATTATCGAAAGGACTTCTTCCATCTGCCTTCAGTGAACGAGAGATATATCTATATTATCATGCTTTTATGAGGACACAAGCTTTGCGGATAATGTTTTAAATTTGTTCGAAACTTACCATAACAGAAAAAGAGGCCTTCAGATAACAGTTTATTGCAAATTTGATAGCTTCAAAATTGTCCTTTTCTCTAAAGTCTCGTTTTATTAAGTCTTTACCTTTCCTTCTTATGCCAAAAAGTTTGGTAAGCAATAAGTTTTGGAGCAAGGTACAGCTCATACTTCAAAGTCTCTTTTCGTAAGCTTTTGCGGCATTTATTATTTCAACGACGTTCTTTCTTTGAAGCCAATCATGCTTTCATACCCAAATGTCTATAAGAAATAAAAGCTTCTTGGTATTTCTTTGGTAATATTTCTAGAAACGACCTGACTTTAGAAGGTTTATCAAAATTTCTGGGCATCGTGTGATTGTTACTTTGATTTACTATTGATAAAGTGATTTATCGAAAATAAAAACAGAAAAGGTATAGACCCTTGGGGGATTCCTCTATCTACTTTTGATTAAATTAGATCCTAACTCCTTGTTCTTACAAGTTATTTGTACACACTGCATTAACTAGGAAGTTAGTAACTTATATATTATACCCCTTAATCCTAGTGCTAGTCCTAATGCTCATAGTTTTCTTAATAGGGTGTCGTATTTTACGCTATTATCCCACTTAGATAAGCCCTTACATGATATCGAGAATGATGTCAGCCTTTCTAAATTCGTTGACTCAAGTACTTTTGCAATAATTGAAATTGAGACGATTGGTCTGTTGTCTTCAATGTTACGTTTGTCATCTTTCTCATAAGCTGAGTTTATAAGTGTAAATTTGAGATGAGGTCAGGAAAGATTCCAGAGACTTATAATAAAGGACGACTTTGATAGAATATCTTCGCAATTCTTTCATAATTTAAGTGGTAAGCCATCTGTTCCTAGTACTAATGTAGATTTTTGGGAATAGATTATATTCAGAATTTCTACAAGTTTCAGTACCATGCAAGAATAGCATTTTGTTATTTTTCGGGTTACCAATCTGTCCCCTAAAAACTGCATCATTCTTACATATATTAACAGTTCCAAATCTGTTTTTGCTTGTTTCTTGACAACATTCTTCCATGTTAAAGTTATTTCTATTTTATTTGTTAGTGATTTTGTTTACCAGAATCCACACAGCTCTAACTTTGTTAGATTCCTCTTCACACATCCTGTTAGTATAGTAATTCTGCTTACGCTTTTGAATAGTAATATCTGAATGGACGTAGCACTTTTTGTCGAAGCTTTTCGGAACGCGTTGATGTAGCACACAATTACCGTTTAACACGGCACTTATTTCTAATATCCTGAGTTAACCATGTTTTTTTTCTCTTCGTATTGTTTAAAAGGACAACGTAATAATAATAGTTTCAAGGTTAAAAAGCTGTAAATGTACGAGTAGTTAATATAAACGTCTTTTTTTAGTTACTTCTTTTGGAATGTATTAAAGTTAGCATAGAGTTCAAAGAAATTGGTAAAAATAAGTTGTGCTAAGCTATAATAAAATATAGAAGTGGATCTTTGAGAAAATTTAGTTACATCTGCCTGTCCTAAATAACTAATCTTTTGCAAAATTTATTTTTGATTAAACTAAGGTCAAAATTTCAGCTTCTAACTCCTTTTTATATGTTTTGTGGTATTGTCTTTAAATAACCTTGAATAAACTACAATAAATATCTCAGATTAAATTATCTTAAAATTTTTGTAAATATACTAGTTGCATCTACTCTTATTTGAACGTAGTGTATAAGTGCATCAGTGTAAAGCTATCGCCCACCTTTAATATGAATCGGCTTGTATATCTAATGTTTATTATAATAGCATCTCCACAGTCTCATCGTTTATGAAAACAGAGACATTTTCCGAATATTTTAAATGATAAAACACGATATTAAAGTTGTATTAATGTTAGTTTATAGTTGTAATAGTAAAACTTCCACTATATACAACAGAAATGCTTGTTTCTATATAAATGTGCGGTGAAGGCTTTTGTGATAAAATCGCATCGTATATTGTTGAGGGAAAGTTGTATCTCTGCCATTATCCTGATATTCGCATATACATACACGCGAGTTTCCACTTTCGTATAAAACAGGACCATCCCTTTACTTTTGAGACTCCATTAGACAACTTCCTAATCGAAATAATAACAAGTATTGATTTGTTTTCAATCTTCCAGGGATAATATCGGTAGGAAACGATATTAGCCAACTATTCGTTTCGGTGATTTTAAGCTATTATGCCGGAACAAAGCACAGGCCACGTTGGATGGCTTTAGGCTTATATACAGTAGTTTTATTCTGTCTGATGACGGCATTACTACATTGGCTTTATGGTGCTGGCGAGGATGCACTGGTATTAACGACGGAATTCGGCGCAAGGTACGACGAGAACACAACCAAAGGAGTATTCGAGAAAGAACAGAGAAAGAGTCTCTGCCACGCCAGGAACCAAACCTTCGCCGAATGCGAAACTTTAGAAGGGAGCTATGCGCCACAAATAATACTTTTTACCGCTCAATTAATTTCTGGAATGGGTGCACCCCTATATTATACGCTGGGAATTTCTTACATGGATGACAACATTAAAAAATCAAAAACACCAGCTCTTATTAGTATGTACTTAATAAACGCAATTAAAATTAATTAATACATGTTATCATCAGTCAAATTACATTAAATTATAAATAATACTATTGTACATGTTCTTTTCAGGCATATCGTATTTTTTAAAGACACTGGGGCCAGCTATTGGGTACGCTTTAGCTTCAGTGTGTTTAAAAATCTACATATCACCTACACTAACACCTACGATTAACAATAAAGATCCTAGATGGCTTGGTGCTTGGTGGCTGGGATGGATTATACTGGGAGGTATTATATTTGTGTTTGCTTCTTTACTTGCACTATTTCCAAAGCAACTACCAAAAGCCGCTGCTAGGAGGATTCAAAGACAAATTTCCCATGCATCTTCATTTAAACAGGAAGCTGAAACACAGAGATCATTTAAAGGTTAAACTTCCCTAAACACCAGACCATCGAAAAATTCGTAACTATCTAATTTCAGATATGATCAAAACATTCAAACGATTAATTGGAAATCCAACACTTATGTTAAATAATTTCGCGGCAGTGTTTTACTTCTTGGGCTATATGCCTTACTGGATATTCTTGCCTAAATACATAGAAACCCAATATAGGCAATCTGCTTCAGCATCAAGTTTAATTACAGGTACAGCAGGGTTAGTCTTTTCGGCCGTAGGGGTTTTGCTTTCTGGTTTGTTTGTATCGAAAATAAAACCGCGAGCACGAAGTTTAGCCGCGTGGAATGTTCTTGTTGGAGCCATATCAGTAATTGGCATCATCTCATACGCTTATCTAGGTTGCTTGGACAATACTCAATACTCCTCTTTAGTAAGCAATGGAGAGTTAGTATCTTTTTACAAAATAGCACCAAATTATCTTTAGATTTCTTTGATTCTAGATATAAACAAGTTTTGCGTTGCAATGCAAAATGCTCTTGCGACTACGTAAAGTATAATCCGGTTTGTTCTGAAGACAGAGTAACTACTTTTATTTCAGCATGCCATGCTGGTTGCACAGAAACTAAATTTATAAATGAGACCAAAATATATTCGCACTGTTCGTGTATACAAACGAAAGATTTCGAAAATAAAACTGCTCCAGGAATCGCTACAAGTGGAAACTGTTTAGTTGACTGTTACTATAAGTTTTATCTATTTGTAGCAGTCGTTTGCCTTTTAAAATTCACGGGGGCAACTGGAAGGGTATCAAATTTTTTAGTAACTGTAAGGTAAATTGCTAATTTGAATTTAATGTAGATAAAAAAATACGTTCATAACATTTTAGGTGTGTTGAAGAAAAGGATAAAGCGGTAGCTATGGGATTTGGACTCATGATGATGAGCTTATGTGCTTTTGTACCGTCTCCTATCCTTTTTGGCATAATCATAGGTCTTTTCCCAAGTAATTTGCCAATTATTTTGTCTAATTTAATCAATTTCAGATAAAGCGTGCCTAGTTTGGGGAAAAACATGCGCAGGAACGGGAAATTGTTGGCTTTATGACAGTGACATGTTGAAACATAGTTTAAATTATACAGCTGCTGCTTTCGTCACTATAGGAACCCTATTCGACATAGGAGTATGGTATTTTGTTAAAGGTTTAAAAATATTTGACGAGGAAGTAGAGTTAGAATTGAACCAATTGTAATCAACTGTGAATTAGTTTTACTGTTGCTAATAAAGTAAAATTACCTAAAAATCAGATTCTAATACTTCTGATGTTGTTTTCCTTCTTCTAGATTCATTGTGGACTTCAGCGTTTGTGTTTGTGACTTGTCTGTTTTGATTGTTATCCTCTAATTCTTGATTAAAATCCGAATCTAAGAAATCATCATCAAGGTCATTATTTCTTCTATTTGTTGTCAGTCCTGTAGCTTCTTCCTCAGGGCCATCTTGAGATATATTTGTATTTTGTCTGACATTGGCATTGGTGTTAGTGCTAGTGTTACCAGGGCGCCTAATCTCTTCCATATCTTCCATGGTTATATCATAATCATCATTAGTTGTACTTTCCCCATACAAACTCATATTTCCTATCAAGAACACCACGGCAAGTGCTAGGATTGCAGAAACTATCATTAGGACTACCGTAGTGATCGAGAAGAATAAGCCAAAGGATTCCGAATGGAAAAGACAGCGATCATCACCTCTGGCAATGCACATTGATTCTGAAACATAAAGAATATATCTTCAAAGGCTTCAATTTTATTAATCTATTTACCTGCAACTGTGGAATATACCAATTTTCCAGGGATAAATGGTACAATCCCTAATACTGTAGTTTCAAAACCTAGCGCTAGAGCCTTGTCTTCGGGAGCCACACATCTTATATTGATCATGAGGTTTGTGACAGTCGATGCTGCTAAAATGGAGCTGGCCATTACACTGGCAATTTGTGCGAAAGCCCAATATAAATCACAATTGTCTTTTTGGCAGGATCCTCCAACTGCTGTTAAGCCTGCTTGTTGTTGGAGAATATCAGCACCGCATGTGCAATTTCCATATATCTAAAAACTATCTATTAAGGAAAATAATTGGCACTTTTTGTTCGAAAATTACCTCAATTCCACGAATTGTATCCACTGCGTTACAACCAGCATGGCAAGGTGAGAAATAAGTGACATTTTCTTGAGTTGTACAAATTGGAGTAAAAGGTATACCTTTACAAATACAATGGCTGCTACAAAAAGGTATCGTTAACTTGTCATTAAATTCGCTGTGAATCCTGTCGTTACAACGTGAAAAGACGAAGCTAACATAAAGAAGAGCTGCAGCTACGTAGATAGCAACGTT
Source organism: Trypoxylus dichotomus (assembly GCA_023509865.1). Lineage (NCBI taxonomy): Eukaryota > Metazoa > Arthropoda > Insecta > Coleoptera > Scarabaeidae > Trypoxylus > Trypoxylus dichotomus. The sequence goes on along the minus strand of CM042083.1, from coordinate 9,519,952 downwards.
GAAACTTGCTAAGAATCTTGCGCTGGGTTGTGTTTTAGCCACAATTAATCCTGTAGCTAACAAGGATACAGCAACGAAAGGGTATTTGATGATATTCATTATAATCTGTGCTAAAAATGGATCGTGATATCCTGAAAGATCCCTCCCAACGTTAACAAAGAATCTCAATTGGTAGAATATATTTTGATGAATTTCGAAATTAATTAAAGCAGTCAACATGAAAACCATTGCTAGTATATTGATTACCAAAATAGGATTCGTGATCAATCTCAATAAGGTTGCACAAAATCCTAAAAAAAAATAAGTTAGTCAAAAATTCTTTTCACAAAAACAACGCAAAGTTTACTCTTTTGCTTTGGAGTTTCTTCGTCCTCATCATCTTCTTCTTCTTCACTCTGATTAGCTTCTCTATTTGCTAAATTTAGCAAAGTTTCTACTTCTTTTCCGATTAGCGTTGAAGGTAGGCTATGTGGGAATAATACTACTATAAAACCAAATATCATAATGACTAAGGATAACACCAACCACACTGAAAAGAAATTAATTGGTAAAAAATAGTATTTGTTATGAGTTTGGTAACCTACTTGCTGTAATAAATACGTTAGGGCTATTAAACAATGTAGGTATCCAAGATAAATATAATCCCAGTTGTTTTCCAGCAATTTTTGCTGCTAATGGAACAACTGAAATAGGAGAATTTAGTACAAGACAAGTGTAAAATGCTACCTACTACTTACTTAAATAGATTGGTGAATTTTCCTTTTGGATATTGTCATCCAAGTAAGTTATACCTAAAGTATAAAATACGATGGTTGCAAACGCAAAAAACAGCTGAAAGATAATTAAGGCAGCTAGAGCTACCCAGTTAGATTCTCGTAACTCTGTTTGTGTTAAAGATGTTGTTCTTAAGCATAAATTACTAATATCTATAAGATAAATGTAATTAGTAGTATAAATTATTTAAAAAGAAAATGGGTATATACCTGTTCTATTTCCTGCATATTCCACATGCCTTTCATAAACTTCTGGAACCACCAATGTAATAGAGGCTACAGCCTGCAACATTACTATCGCACCAAACCATGACGGTCTATGGATTTTGTTTCCCCAATGTGTAATTATGAATGCAAATACACCAGCTAATATATCGTTTAAATGTATAAGCCAGTCTAGAGGACAGAATCAATATTAGAAGCTAGCTATTGCAAAGAATTATTCAAACTTACCCATTGTTCTGTCACTAAAATAATAATGATTTGTCCATATATGGGACGTCCCGCGAAAATAACTGAGCATTGCACCTTGTAATAGTCCTAAAAGACCAAAAACGGTCAAAAACACTTTGGCAGTAGCAAATCTTTGAAGGTTCAATTTTTCTGTAAGCCATGGCGCGGCAGTAAGTCCACAATCTATACTTTTTCGGTTCCTATTAATAGGAGCCGAGAATTCTGTCTGCTGGTCGGAATTAGCTCGAAGAATTTCACTTGGATGGATCATCGTGAATGTGAATGCAATTCGTATGCTTATATGTTATGTTTATGTGTAATCGGGGTGTATCAACACACGATTATTATCTTATCTTGCAATACATTTTTCACTATGCAAACTTGAAGATCTATGAATTAGGTCCATATAATGAAGTATCTATTTTGATTTTCCCCCCAAATTAAACACAATTACTTATTCTTTGCCAACAATGACACTACTACACAGAAAACTTTGAAACAAAAGTGACTTTTTTACGTATATCATATCAGATAGTGAGTCAGTAGTACGAATATCTTATCTTTCTGATAAGGAGACTGGATTTGTAGGCACCTGTAGATAAATACGACGTAAATACTACGTAACTCCTTTAAAATATGCGTTGAAGTTAATCCTCTAGAAGAAATAAATTTTTTTTTGGTCAAGAGAACATTTTGTTGTCTCCGTTAGCTAAAGACTTTATTGTCATGCCTTGTAGGAATATAATTCGGTATAAGTTATTGTCCCTCTCAAGGTCATATTAAATGATTTATTTAGAGTATGAGAGTGTTCCTTCTCGCTGATTTACATAGAGCGTTAAATTCAAAGGTAGGGGAGATGTTAGAATTATAATAGATAAATTTTGACCACATTACAGCCCATGGTCACGGGATCATTAATTTTGGGCTAACGCTATTTTCAATTAAGATAAATCACGTCCTATAAAAATAAGCTTGAAGTGTCACTTCAAGCATTCCTTTAAAAGCTAGGGCTTTTAAATTCGAATCGGGCACGTACCGTAGTACTCATGTAATCTATATTCTAAGTCATTATTACTATTAGCGGCTCATGAGCTAGATGTACTAAATAATTCAATCGAATACGCTTGTCATACAAGATAAGCAGATCACTGTCGGTAATAGACATGGATGGATCATGTGGAATCGGCTTCTTTAAGCCTGTATGGCTGAGGAAATTCGCTACCGTAAAGTGTTTTATGGCTGTTTACGGACTTTTGGGGACTATACAGGCTATGTCATTCGTTTATTTGGTTGTAACTTTAATTACAATGGAAAAACGATTTAAAATTCCAAGTAAAACAACAGGTAAGTTGTAAATGTTTTCATTTAAAAGACTTTTATACTTTAAATACAATTTCTTTTATCTCTTTTATCTATATCCCCCCTTTTCTTTTATTTTTAGGAATTATATTAACCGGAAATGAAATAAGTCAAATACTATTATCTCTAATATTATCCTATCACGGTGCTCATCGGAATCGACCTCGATGGATAGCTTGGGGTGTAGCTTTTTCGGCATTATCTTGCTTCGTAGTTGCTTTGCCTCATTTTATATACGGTCCTGGAACGGATGCATTAACTTTGACAAAGGAATACGTTGACCTGGAGATGCTTAACAACGTAACAAGAAGTATATCGGACAGTAATCAACTTTGCTCGGCTACTTTCAGAAAAGGAAATTGTGAAAGCCCTGAATCTGCTGCCGACTTTTCCGTAATACCATTGATATTAGTATTTTTATCCCAATTTATATTAGGCATCGGTAATACCTTATATTTTTCTCTTGGACAAACATATCTCGATGATAATACGAAAAAAACTGAAATACCGATATTACTAGGTAAAAGAAAATAGATCCTTAGAAATTAACAAAAATATAATTAAATACGATTCAAATTTCCAGGCTGGATTCTTGCGTTAAGAACTTTTGGTCCAGCCGTTGGTTTTGTGCTAGCTTACATCTGTTTAAGCATCTACATAGATCCCCAAAAAACTCCTCTGATAGATAAAAAAGATCCCAGATGGCTAGGAGCTTGGTGGTTGGGTTGGATACTTCTAGGAAGTGTAATGTTCATATTCTCTGTGTTGGTTTCAATGTTTCCACAATATTTACCAGAATATAAGAACCTGGTGAAATCCGACATTCCCAAATTTAAAGGTTAAAAAAAATCGTCTTTAACAAGTGCCTTTTAATGCTCTGTAATTGTTTTAGATTTCCCGAGAGCTCTTAAAAGATTATTGAAAAATAAACTACTGATGTACAACAATCTTTCGGGGATATTCTACATTTTGGGAGCCAGTGGATACATTACTTATATAAGCAAATATTTAGAAGTTCAATTTCAAGAATCTGCAACCTACACGGTCATTACAGGTGAATCATTCAAATTTAATCAAAGCTTCGCTAATTAAAGTTTTTGAATAGGTCCTACAATGTTAGTGGGAATGGTTGCCGGTTTTCTAATTTCAGGGTATTTGATCACTAAATATAAACCTAGACCTAAATACTTGTTGGGCTGGAATATCGTAGTAGGCTTAATTTTTGTGTTAGGGCAATTTATTTTCATGCAAATTAATTGCTCTGTCAAAGATATACAGCCGTTTTCAATATATACAAAAAAGTAACGATAATCGACAAAGAATTTGAACTTTTTCTTTATATTTTAATTTTAGTTTAGATTTGAACGCTTCATGTAATCGAAATTGTTATTGTGACATCAAATACTCGCCATTGTGTGAAATTTCAACACAAACTACATATTTTTCACCATGTTATGCTGGTTGTAAGACAATTTACAACGAAACAAATGGAATTAAGGTATGTTGAAAAAGATGATTGGCGGTTAATTTATATAAATTTTTTATAGTCTTTTACTAACTGCTCCTGTACAGATCCGAATAACATCTTAAAAGATGGGCCCTGCCTAAATGGTTGTTTTGAGAGCTTTTTCATATTCGTCTGTATATCATTCGTTTTAAATTTTATGGGCAGCTCAGGGAGAATCAGCAGCATTTTAGTGAACTATAGGTTGTTTTATGTTGATATTAAAAGCATTTTTTTACCATGGCTATATATACACAGTCTGTTAAGTAAGAATGTGTTTTCAAATATCGTTTGTCGTGAATGTTTTGTCACAAAAGATTCAGTTAGGGTCAAACTTTAACTTGAGAAACACGTTAATCGCCATGAATGATGTGTTTCTTTATTTCGCACTCCAAAGGATCAAAAATGTCATATCCGGTGACTGCTAGGTACATGGCAAAGTCGAAATCGCTCGTTGCTAAATGGGTTCAATAATATAAGAAGATCAGAAATGTTTATGACTTGTCAGAACGTGACTCGATAGGCAAAGTGACGCTAAATATGACAAAAAACTCGATCTTAACATTTGCGACAAGGAGCAGCAAATATCGAAGTACAATGAAGAAACCATCCTTTGGAACAACGTTCCTAGTCAATCCAGACCAATAGATTAACACAAGGGACTATTAAACACCCTGTAAAAGTTCATTTTTTGGGGCTGCTTTTCGAAACAGGGTTTTGGAGCATTACATTGATTTACATCCAATTTAAATGCTCCAAAAATGTTTAAAAATTTATGAGAAGTGTTTGTTGCCGACTGCTAAACGATGTTTCATAAAAAAGAGGGCTAGATCTTACAGGAAGACCCAAAATACTGAAGCAAGCTCTGCACCGAGTGGAAGGAGCAGCCTGGCATCGTCACACTTGATTGGCCATGGCAGTCACCAGGTGCAAATACCATTGAAAATGTGTAGGTATATGTCAAGCACTTTGAAGTAGCTGACACGACAAATTCGTCTCATTTGGAGACCTTTATCTGAATATACAGTCAACTTAAGGGAAGATATGCCTCGGAGATGCCAGGCAATTATCAATACCGGTGGTGACTGGACTCATTAATCGTATAGCATTTTTCTTCTCGTGGAATACAACAAATCCATGTACTTAAAAATCGGTAAAAATAAATTTTTCTATACATTGACTCGTACACGCTCTTACTTTACAGATTGTACTAACTTTATTGTTGGTTTAGATGCTTTATGATGACTTTACGATTTTAGGAGTGTTGATATCAACGACAAATCTTTTGCGCAAGGGCTTGCTTTATGGATGATAAGTTTAATGGCTTTAATCCCCGGCCCTATTTTATATGGAATTATTATAGACTCAACGTGTCTAGTCTGGAACGAATCTTGTGGTTGGAGTGGTAATTGTTTTACGTATGATAGATCTAAAATGCGAATTTATTTAAACTCAACAGCTATAGGTAAATTACAACAACAAAAAAAAAAGCTTTAACCAAAACTAAACGATTATAATTCAAGTTTTGACATCGTGTGGTATTATTTTCGATGTAGCTGTTTGGTGTCTAGGAAAGAATCTCAATCTATACAATAATACCACACTTCCCGAGGAGGAAGTTAAACTTAACCAACAAGACAAAAATGTACAAGAAGAAACATTGTAATGGTCATCTCTCGTTTTCAATATGCAATATTTATTTATATACTGCTTCTTTTACATAAAACAAACCAAAATAAAGTGTTTGAAATTTGCAACGTTGGACGTTAGTTGTAGATTCCCTCACTAGATTCAGCTGCGTGTCTGTAAAAATGAGCCTGTATAAACAGTTGTCTAATTTATGGGCTTTGGCACGGCAATCAATAAATAGGAATATAACTTGTAATACAATGGAAAAATAAGAGATGGTGCTACGGTAGGCGATTCTTTATTTTCTTTTAATCGCTTTTCGAATTTTTTCTTTTCGATAAAATGTAATAAATGGTATTAGCAACAATAGGGGTGATATGATATTGTAACCCGCATTTTTTTTTGCTTTCTATATTTTAAAAGCATAACGTTACTTTCAGTGCAGTTTGAAAAGTCACTGAGTTCGGTATAATTGTAAAAAAAAAAATAAATAAATAAAAAAGTGACAATGTCTGAATTGTATATTTATAAAAATATTACAAATAATTGTAAGTACAAAATTATTATTATTACATTAATACTTTGAAACTATATTGAGCCAAAGTATTAAATAATTTACATTAAATTTAATTTATTCACCTTAATTCATTTTATTATATTTTTAGCTACCACTCCTAGTGGTGCGAATCCACGTCAACCTAAAACCTTTCAAACGCCATTATTTGGTCTTCTCGTAGCGGCTACAATTTTAGCCAAAGCTAGTCAAGCTAAACCATATCTACTGGGATATGGTCAAACGCCATGGATGCCTTTGAAGCCATTTTATAACTACCTACCATCAATATCACAGCTTTGGCATCCTGTACCAAATAACGTGTATTCTCAATACAATCAACTAACTACATCTTTGCCCCATATTCAACCACCTCCTTTGAATCAGCAGCAAATAATCCATATTCATGAAACGCCACCATTGAAAAGTGTTGGGGATGATATTGATGCTATACAAGACCATACCCATCAGCAAATTAGTACCAATCATAAAATAGAGAATTCTAACGAGAATAAAATACCTTTATATGAGGAAAGTAATATTCATAACGTTGAATTAAGTCTAAATAATTCGATAACTACTACGGAAGGTGAATTGGATACTTCCGCCGAAGTTATTGATAATGAAGCTGAGGCATCTAATTTCACTTACACTATTGTAAATTCAAGTAGTGGAGAAGAAGAGAATATTACTATTTTGACTACAATTTCACCTGAGGAACTAGAATCTTTGACTCTGTTCCCACAAATCGAGAATATGGATGATACAGTTACCGTAAGTACAAATAAACGATCACGAAGGACAACTCCGAGGACAGTCATAAGACGAGCTGGATCCAGAAGACCAATTCATGATTACGACGATTTTAGAAGCGGTAATAGGAGAAGACCAGTTAGAAGAAGGCCAACGACACCCACCTATGATTATATCTTTGATAAACAATCTAACCGTAGAAAGAAAAGACCTCCAACAAAAACGAGGAACAGGCCAAATCGGAGACCAATTAACAAAGAACCTGAATTCTATGATAGTGATTACAGAGACGATGAAAATGAGTATGATGATTATTATCCTAGCAGCGTGAATATTCTTGCTAGGCAAGAGGATACTACGGTTACCGATACTTCAACATCGGAAATATCTACTATAACAACGGGTTCTACAATCACTACAACAACTACACCACCAATATCTACTCAAGGGGTTAACAATAATACTAATGGATACACCTACGGTCCACCAATTCAATCTGGATACGGTGCTCCAGGGCAAACAGGGTATGGACCTTCAAATGGTAATGAATATATTAGTATAACATATCCACCAGTTAGTGGACCTGGAAAGGATGTCTTAGCGCCATTGTTGGATAACCTATACAACCAATATTCTAAAAATTCTATTATAAGACGATTACAGGAACTATTACAACCAAACAATTTTTATAACAATCAACAATACGACGTAAATTACCCTGAAAACTTTTAATTTTACTCAATAAAATTGTATTTAATATTGTTGGTGATGGATTAATGATTGTATTTTTGCTGGAAATAAAATATTCAATAGAAAGTGTTCTACGTTTATGGTCAATATCTATAATTAAAACATGAATATTTAAAAACTTACATTACGTATTGCAATTTATTTCCCTTCATAAATTAATATACTAACGAAGTCTTTCTAATTTAGAACTTATTACTTTCTTTATACGCTCCATAATCGTTTTAAAATTTTTGATAATAACTTTTCAAAATAATTGTTTTTCAATCTCCACGAGTTTTCCATTACGAATACATAAACATCGTAAGCCATTAGTCGCGGGGGGACTTTCCAATAGTTGTGGGGAAATCTGCGACACATAACACAAAGACTCATTAATAATTTACAATAATTGAAGGTAAAATATGAGCTTTCCCCTTTTGTCGTGACAATAATAATAAAGGAAAAGCGTTCAATAGTTTCCGTTGGGTGTTAAGCAGCGACCCACATTTCACACGACCATTTCGCTGCTTCGATTTTTCCAAATTACCCCCTTTATCCGTATTAGGTACTGACCGATGTCTAAATGTGTACGTGGTATCGAGATGTTAAAATAAATTGATTTACAGAGCAATTAGTCTAATGATAAGGTCCTGGGTGTAATTTGGATATTCGTGTTTGACCGATCGAAATGGAACAAAGGAAGAAAATCTTGATAATAGGCTTTTAATTGTTATTTGAGGGGAAAATGTCCGGTAAATAAAAATTAAGCTTTACACACTCACAGAGAATCTTGTATATGAATATAATTCATTCAAAAAATGCCCAATACCAAGTTGTTGCTATTAATACCTTTCAACTTACAGAGATTGAAGTTTGTATTTATGTTTTACTCTACGACGTTGCTACATTCTTTATTCTTTCACTTACTCAATTGAAGTTGATTTGTAAAACTTGAATATAAAGAAGAAATGTTTCTATTTTTTATCAATATTGTGCATTTTATTAAATATATGCGGATGATATGTCGCATTTCGACACAATGCTTTCTTGTCACCGAAAAAGGAAATCGAATAACGCCAATATTAAACTATTTATTGTAAAATGCAAAATTTTGCTCACCGTTATGATTTGGAAGGTAGATCATTTCAAATTAATTGAGAGGCAATAGGTTATTAAATTAACAAAAGAAGTTGTTGTCAGTTAATTTTACACATTAAACGGCCAAGAATATATATTCTTTTTGATATGAGAGACAACATAATATTTTAATTTTTTATTATAAATTTTGTAAATTCGAACCGAAAAGCATTGGTTACTTACTGCCACTACCAATCATGTAAAAATTCATTAACAAATGTAAATTACCAATGACATGTAAAATTACAAAATGTAAACATGATAATTAATTAAAAAATTATAATTTCTTTTCAAGAAGATATTTCTATATTTGCGTCTATGATTACAAGAGTAGAACTATAGAGCAAATATGTAAAATTACATGTAAAGCTATATGTTGCTTTCAATTTCTCATAATAATTACACGATCGAGACTGTAAATTTACATTTTCAGTATGCACTAATGCATAAATTTAGAATTTCTGTGTTACACAAGCAATCGCTTAATATTACAATGTTGATTATGTAAATGTAGTGTAAATTATCAGCAGTTCTATTAGTTTCGCAAGATTTTTACTTTATCATCTACTTTCGTTCTCAAGTTATTTTCTTCGTTTTCCAAAAGGGTGATGAACTAATAAAGAATTTTAATATTTACCATTTACCATTACAACATGAAAGACAAAAAGCCATATTAGTTGGAAATAAATTACCTTCAACTTAGCCATTTGAAGTTTAAATTTTTTTCACGTCTCCATAATTTATTATTACGATTTAACTTATTATTATTATTATATATTGTACCCTTGAGATTGAGTAATTTTCATATTGTATTTTAGGCAATATATATAGAACTTTTATTAGCGTCGCAGTAATGATGTACAAGTTCTATTTCGGTTGTAAAGGAGGAAGTAAAAATCGTTTAGTATTCGTGTAGCAGCTGTATATGCCTTTAGTCTAATTACTTTTCTTAGCTGAAAAAGTTCCAATCGAGTCTATTTTTGATATTCCCAAACGTTCAGCTGTTGCTCGTATATCAAATTTTAAATTTCCTACATTCGTCGGCCATTATAGCATCATTTTATATTCGAAAATTAACGTTGTTAATATGATGAATAAATCTCGGTCGAAATACTGTACGGAATTTAGAGTTTCGCTCGTTTAACACTTGCTTATTTTATATAAAATTGTTGCCAAACATCACTTAATTTCATTTGACAATATTTATTTTTGAAGAATGTTCCTTTGCAGAGTTTAGATTTTGTGTGTAAGCATTTGTGTTTTCTAAATTTTCGAATTGTTATTGAACCATAACCGTAAAATCGTTAACTTTTGCTACTCGGTAATATTCCTTCGCGTTATGTTTGGATGGCATGTGAATAAAAAATAAACAAACAAAATATATTTGACAGCTTCGCTGACAGACAAATGTTCATTAATATCTTTTGTAACGTATCTCTCGTTACTGCACCAATATGCGAGCGTTTTATTAACCTCCGGAAAAGCTGGCCTGCTGTTTCTTCTCTCCGAATATTTTAGACTTAACATATAACATTGTTGGAGACCGACAGTTGTATACGTTAAATTTAGAAGATTAGAGAGACACATGACCTGATCGTATTTTTCTCCGTTTGCTCCTAAATATATATATTTATCGAATGATCAAAAACAAGACTCCTTTCGCCAGACAAATGCTAGTTTAAATTAAAGTTTCCGTCTCGTGTATATGGCTACAAAAGTAAAAATTCACTTCTACTAAACCTTTATACAGAACGTCCTTTAAAGAAGAACTTACTAAACTACTCCAGCGTCGACTAAGATTTAGCGACCCCTTAACATCTTCCTCAACAGTACTAAAACTTTACATGTGAATTGAAACTTATTATTTACAAGTAATGGTTTTACCATACAATTTTGAAAAAAGGTTGCAATTACTTACAAATTGAATGATCTGTTTTCAAGAAATTTTGGAAGGTGATCCTCGAAAGTAGATGTTTAGTCGATTTTTACAATGACCAGCTTGACAAAATCTTTATTTCAAACTAAATATGACTTTATTTGAATGGTTACGTTAATTCACAGAAAATGAGAATGTGGACTATTGAAAGATCACATGGTAAAACCACCCTTTATCCTCAAAAAATTGGAACTGTACTTCTACTTCAACTTTCTTCTTCTATTTATTCAATTTCTGTCTCTAAAGGTTGGCAATCACCTCATCAAATGTCTCGATCTAAAGATGCTCTAATAAGGTCTTCAAAATTTAATCCCGTCCAGTTTCTAATATTCGACTTTGACAATGACCAGCTTGACAAAATCATTATTTCAGACTAAATACTACTTTATTTGAATGGTTACGTCAATTCACAGAAAATGAGAATGTGAACTATTGAAAGATCACATGGTAAAGCCTCCCTTTAACCTCAAAAAGTTGACCCAGTTTTTCAACTGTACTTCTACTTTAACCTTCTTCTTCTATTTATGCCATCTCCATCATCGAAGGTTGGCAATCACCTCGTCAAAAGTCTCGATCTATAGATGCTCTAGTAAGGTTTTCAAAATTTAGTCCCATCCAGTTTCTAATATTCCGCATTCATAACAGCTTCCATCTACCGATCCCACGTCTATTCTCTACTTCCTCTTGGATTACACGTTGGAGTAAGCAATATTTTCTATTTCTCAAAACGTGTCCAAAGTAAGTGGTCTTTTTTACTTTAATTGTGTGAAGCAGTTCTCAATCTTTATGCATTCTCCTTAAGACTTCTTCATCCGTGGTGTGCGTTATCCAAGGGATTTTCAAAATTCTTCGATATATCCACATTTTAAATGCTTCGATACGTTTCATATTAACAGTTTTTAGGGTCCACGTTTGATCAATAAGTTTTTCAGATATCTTTGTTTGCCTTTAACGTATAAGACTCCATTTATAAAATTCAAATTGCATGGTTTTTACATATTGTCTAGCTAAAATTTCTGATACCATTAACGACATCGATCATGATGCTTTATAAAACGTGTTATTTCTGATATCCATACGAATAATTTTTGGTTAGTAAGTTCTCGTAACATAGAAATCTATAAAGAAATGTCTTCAATCGTAGTGGAAAGCAAAATTATAGTTTGAGTGTTTGTGTAACGAAATGCCTGTTTATCCTTTGTTTGAATCTTTTCTCCCATGGTTCTGTTTTGTTTATGTTATTTAAGAATCCCCTGATGAATCCCTGGACGAGAAGCGTGTATTCCTGTATAATCCATAGTATAAATGTATAAGATATGAATTATAGTTGCTGATCATATGGCGTACAGCTAAAACCATTATAGAATTAGAAAGTATTGGTTTTGATAACTTGTTCGGATTATTAATAATTCTTTTGGTATGTCTTTTTTTTATTTAACATACTTGAAGAAGTGAAATTGAGAAAATTTATATTTGATTACAGGTTTAAGGGATTTAATTTTCTTGTTTTATTTAATAAGATTTTTGAACGTATTACAATTTCTTTCTTAAGAAGTATTCACTCACTTACTATTTCTTTGTGAGTTTATTTGTTATTGTGTTACGATAACAAAATACAACAGCATAAAATTGGCATACAACCATTGGATTGTGAAATTTGTTATGTTAGCTCATTCTATATTATTTGCCGGCCTTCTAGAAATAAATTTAACGAACCTGTAACGCACTCAGCGTTTAAATTGAAAGGAATTCTGTACGACTCCGTCCTGAAAATCTCAAAAGAATATAGATCGTATTATATAGAGAGATATCCCCCTTAAAATAGAAACAAGGGGACGCAAGGATCTAAAACACATAAACAAATAAGCAAACTTGTAGTAGGTGTAGTAAATAATAGACACTAGATTTTAGATAATCAACAACGGAAAATGTGTATAATACAAAGAAGTTGGAATCAAACAGAAACGTGAAACATAATAGAAGGACTCACAAACTACAGGAACGAGACAAAGGCTCCCTAAAGGGTTAACGTCGATAAATACATTTATGAACGTTATTTACCTACCACGAGATATCTCAAACTAAAACAGTTTTACGTTAGATCTACGCATTAAGTAAATTAAAATGTAGTAATTTCGCCATCTTGTAACGACAAAAAAAAAGATCGCGCCTCGTGCCAAATAACGGATGTTGTGACAACGCTTATTTTTGATATACAGAACTTGGCATTCTCTTGCGATTCCAGTATATAAGTTCGGTTTTTTACGCTAAATTTCATTACAAGCCAATGCACAGAGTCCGTCGTATTTATTACACCCAATAATTCGTTATGTTTACGTAAATAATCTGGAATCTACGCAGTTGCTGAAAGAATCACGGAATTGAATGAATTTTTGCTCAAACTACGAGTCTAAATTTGTATGCCATTTACCAAATTACATGTGTGAAATCTTTTTAAACGAGACAAAATATTTAGACGGAGATTATTGTGTTTTAGAAGGAAATAAATGTATCATTATATGCGATTAATTAACACTACATTGTTAAAGGCAAATAATAATAATAATTGTGTATTTATTTCTATTAATTATTTACATTTCACGTAATATAGTAAACGGTGTATACTAACTTGATATTCTATAAATTATTAAAACAATGTTCTCTAAAATTCCCTACAGTTTTTCAAACAATGTTGTTAAGTATTACAATTATTTTTCTCGGCACATCTTTTACAAAAACGTTACAAATTTATAAATATACAACTTGTTTGAAATCTATATATAAAAACTTTAAATGTGTGTGTTTTAAAGTAAAAAGAAAAATAAAATTGCATTACATTTCAACTATAGTTGCTACACCTTTTTCAAACACAACTGAGCCCAACCTACTTGATCCTTGCTACAGCTCATTTTCAATCGGATTCGTTACTCCAATAGACATACAATAGTGCAAAGAAACTCGAAACGAATATTACTGCCAGACATGATGGACTGCCAAGCTTTTTGGTCCGTGACTGTTCACTCACTCCATCTGAGTTTCTTACTGTTATTTTCAACTTGATCATAAAAATTTCAACATTCCCTAATTATTCAAAGATTGGTAGAATAACACCGGTTCTCAAGAAAGGTGATCATTCTATCCTTAATTATCCTTAATTATAGACTTATAAACCTGTTATCGAACTCCATCTGCAGGAAAGAATATTTAGCAGCATTAAACCATATTTATCATGCCATCAGTATGGATTATTTGCGAAAAAGTCAACAGTTACGAATCTTTTGGAGATCACACAGTTCATTAGTGAATTGCTTGATGACTTTACGTCAAACTTATTTGCTCTTACTACTGGAGTTCCATAGGGATTAAATTCGGGACCTCTATTGTTTAATATTTATATAAATGATCTTCTTGCGCTCTTGAACTGTAATGTATGGGCTTGTGGAGATGACTTGAAGATTTTTCATACTATTACATGAACGCAAGTAATTCGTAGTGTATAGAAAACAAAATCTACTTGGACATAAGCAAGTTCCCACCAGAAGTAGGAAACCAACTACCTATAATTACGTCGGTGAGAGACTTTGGTGTACTGTTTGATCCAAATTTATCTTTTACGGAACACATTAACTGCTTCAGAAATTCTGCTTATAAGACGTTAGGAGCTCTCATACGATGGTGTCGTGCCTTTGGCAAGTTAACAACTTTCCTTGCTTTATACTACGCACATATTCAGTCTAAACTGAAGTACATATGTATCTGTGGTTTGGTATCCTCACTACCTCTATCAGCAAGTCACTCTAGAAAGAGTGCAAAAAAATTTTTGTCATTTAAAATAGACGATATTTAGAACGTGGTGTGGATTACAACAGCCTGCTTATTTTTTTTATTTTGATTCTATAGTACCACAGTATGGCACAAGAACGTGTGTTACTTTCCAAGTTTCGAGAGCTAGATCTAATACGTTAGTAAAAATCTCAATAAGCCACATGACAAAAAATGCAAATACACGGTATTCTGATCCATTCAATATATGTAGAAGTATACGATCGTTACCGTTATGTATATTACATTTATTTTGTATTAATTAATATTTTGATCATTTCCCTGAACTGATGTTATATTTAAATTCATTGCTGTTTTTTCCTTTTTGTATATTTTCGTCAGTATTATAAACTGAGCACTGTTGTCCGCTTATTGGAAGTTTGCTGTTGGACAATAAAGACATTATTATTATTATTATTATTATTACAGTCAGCTATATTCATTGGACTACAAATATGATCAACATACTTCTGCTAGCCTAAGAAAAACTGTTGTTAATAAACATCTTGAAAAAGTTTTTAGAATATGAAAATTTCAAATACTTTCATCGTTAAGATTTGTGTTAAAATGTAGAGTGCACATTAACGGTAAAAAAAAAAAATGAATTTCCAATCTACGATAGTACTATCGTATCAATACATGATGTATACGTTAATCGGAAAGAATTTGAATGAAGCACGAGAATCGACAAAAAAATGACTCGCAATTATCTCCCGTGAATAACACGAAAGTACCTATCACTAGCGTCCGTATACTACGACAATGTTCCCTATGATATGTGCACAAAACCGAACAGCTGTTCAACAGACAGTAGGGAATATAATTACATAGTTAAATAGTAGAAAAAAAGCCATATAAGTACGTTATATTATACATAGGCGAAGATACATACATTAAAGTGAGTTATTTAAATACTTATCATTAATAGGTGTATTTAAGGAACTTTGGTGCACTTAAACGTTGTTACTGTGGAACTTGGCTGAAGAAGGAAGTTTTAACGCGATAGATATACGAAGTGCTTTATTTTATTATTCGCATCTTTACTACAAAGCCTGTGATCGGTAATTGTTAAAATTAGGGTGAGGGTGAACTTCCAGGTGTTCATTGGTATAATATATGTGGAGGTAACGGAATAGGGTATACAAAGAGGGTACGTACAGTATGAGGTAGCGAAAGTATATACATTCTAAACAAGCGCAGATGCATAGAACATAGAAAAAAGACACTCATTCGGATTTTCGGGGTTGCTACGATATATATACCCAGCGAAATTTCTATAATTCTATATAAACTTTTGAAGAATATTTGGTTTTCTTAATATCCTTCGCAAATTATATATCGAAGTTTAATGGTGAACTACAAAGAAAATGTAAGAGAAAATAACAATAAATAAATGTATTACATTTTAAACATATAAAATTAATAAATAAAATAAATAGATAAAAAATTATAATTCTTCTAACTTAGTAATGAGTGTTAGATCCTCTATTCAAAATAACTTCATACATCTGGATCTTCATACTGTATATCAATTTGGTCAATGTTCAAATAGGAATATCATTCGCAGTTTTATTATTATGGATAACAGCCACCCAAACTATTACACTGTCGCCACCAAAATTTCAGCTCATCACAACTTCAGTATTCTTGCGCAAATCATGCCAATAATATTTGACACCAAATTAAATTTCTTCTCGTCAAAAAATATAACGTTGTTCCAGTCATGATCCCATCTGATAAGATATTGTGCAAATTTCAGTTTCTTTTAAAGGTGGTTTTGAAACCTTTTTTAGCCATCAAAAACGTTTACTTCCAAATAAAATTTGTTGTACACGTTTGTTTATTACTGATAAATTTAAATTACATGTTATTTGTTGGGCGGTTCCATCCTCGTTTTTGATTGCACCCCTTAGTACGATTATTACCGTAGGAATTACTCAATTTTATAAAATTCTTGTGAAGATGACGTGAACTTTATATTTTCTTAGTTATGGCTCGACTTGAAAACCCTTCCTTTTTATAATAATCTATTAACTGACTATGTATACTTCAATAATATATGTATTTAACAACAAATAAACGTTTGAAGACGTTTAAAGGCTCTCTTACATTGAAACGTAGTATCTGATTTCATAGAATATATTGCTATTTCTTTACATTCAGAAATGTAATTCCCTATTCATACCGTTGCTAAATATTTATAGGGGAATTACAAAATTATATGAAACTATAGGAATTTCGCTGAGTGTATGTTAGAGTCTAATTAAAAGGACTTCGTTTTATATCCATATGACGTCATTGAAATCACTCACAAATAAATCCTTCCACGGTTCCAAAAATTATCCTACTATTACGCTAACAATTGATATATTGATAATTGCCGCTATAAATCTGACGATCCTAAGAGATTAAACTACTTCTTTTTAAAAATAATTCATATAAATCTAAAACGAAACTCTCGAAAGTACATCTTACATAATTATAGCGTCCAAAACCTACATCTTTTGCGTTATTTTCGACGTGATGTATACATGTTATCTTTATCAATACGTGGGTCTAAAATTAAATAAGATGCCCCATCCACGTGTCGTTATATCCTACGTACTCATGTTGGCCACGATTATTACTAGGACACTTTTTTTAACCGGTTACAACATTTTTTTTCTCTACATTAAATATAGTAACTTTATAAAATAATTTTGTTGGGTTAGTTAGCGTAGGTGCTAGTTCGGTGCAATAAATTTTACAGGATTTAACAACTTTCACGATAAAAATTTTGTAAAAATTTAAATCTTAACTTCGAATTTTTTGTTTTGGAAAATTAGGTCATTATGTTAAGGATATACGATAAAATATTTTGTCTTAAAATACAACATTTCGTTAGTGAGGTGGCCAACATTTTCAAGCTAATCTGTATTAGTTGTTCTTTCATCTTTCTGTCCAAAAAGTATCATTCTTGCATTTTCTTTGTGTTTTTTATTTCTTCCGCTTCTTCCTGGTTTTATTGCTTAGGTTTTACTTCTAAACTTTGTTAATCAGAATTAGATCAAATTACATGTAAAATAGTAATACTAAAACATTTGGATTTTTTTTGGACCCCAAGAAATATTCTATTTTGAGAAAATTTTTAATAATATTTTTTAAATTATTAACAAAATGCTAGTTGTAAAAAGGATTACAACATGAACAAAGTTTCACTCCAAAAATATTAGTTTTCGTTACAAAAAAAGAAAGAGTTGGCGTATAAAAACAAATGATTATAATTCCACCATTTTTTTATCATAATATTAACACTTTTTTGAGTTAAACAACGTAACGTGTATTTTAACATAAGGAACAAATGGACGTAAGACAATCCCGTAAAAGAATTGAAAATGGTGTTGCATTAAGTCCATATTTTTATTGCGCATATTAGAAATGATCTTTTGTTGTTTAATTGATTCCTAAGAATCTGAATGTTAAATAGACTGAGTATATTTTCAATTGAATGGATGTAAGCATCAATAAACGCATAATTTGAAACTGAATATCCAACTTGAACGTAGGACTTTTCCTAAGAGAATTACATTCTTAACTTCGAGTTTTTGTTTGGGAAAATTAGATAGTTTTGTCTTATTTATTTTGTTCTAAAATGCAATGTTTCCTTGGTGTTGTGACCAACTTTTTCAAACGTGTCTGTATTTTTTTGTTTCTTTCCATTTCCTAATCGTGTTTAATTCTTACTTTTTTTCTTTCTTATTTCTTTCCTTTTTCCCTTGTCATTTATTGGTTCGGTTTTACTCTTATTTTTTTAGTGAAAAATTTATACTTAACAATATCACAGTTTGATTAAAAGACGTATGAAGTAGTAAATGAATTAGTTTAATGTAATACGAACGCATGCAAATTTTTACCTTACACTTATTTTTTCTTTACTATTTTATATTTATTATAATCAAGTTATGGTATTTTTAAGAATAGATTTGACTAAATAGATGTTTTGTATTAATTTTTAATAACAACGACGAAACAAATAAGAATAAAACCAAAACAATAAAAGAGCAGAGAAGAAAGGGAAAGAAACTACAAGAATTATACCTTTTGGTTATTAAACGGAAAGGGAAAACAATACAGACTTGCTTCCAAAAGTTGGCCATCACATCATCGAGACGTTCCATTTTAAAACAAAATAAATAAGAAAAATTTCATCGTTTTCCTTTGATAAAATTTTCGCAAACAAAAAAAATCGAAGTTAAGAATAAAATTGCAAAGTCAAAGTAAAAAATTTAACCAGTAGAATGATTATAAACCGAAATCGCGTTGTAATTACATGAGTCTGTCTTCTTCTGGGCTACTGTGAGAAGCAGCAGTTACACAACAAGTTTAGTTTTATTGCTAAGGTTGATAGTATCGAATCGTAAGTCGAGTATTAGTAGGGTGTTGTGGTAAGGATAATCGTGAGGTATTTTGCTATTCTCATGTTATCTTCGTTTTTCCAAAAGTGCTTAAATGATTTTCTTAAATCCTATAACTTTTAGGACTAAAAGCATTTCACTTTTTATAATTTAATGGAATAAAGATTGTTGCTTCTCGTATTTTAAACTTTGCCTATTTCTCTTCTGTGATTTACCTTAAATTTACAGTTTTACTACTAATTCTTCGCTTCAAATTCTAAAGATTTTAAAACGCTTCCCCATCCATGTGTTATGGCGAAATGCAATAAAATCTGAGATATAAATGATTGTTTGGAAAGATACAATAAAGTTGTATATTAACTTTATATTCATATACTAGGTTTGATAAAAATTGTCTTTATTCGTTTTGGGAATCCCAGACGTCCGAAAGTTTTGCGTACAGTATTGAAAATTCTTGAAAAGTGTGAAATACGATGCTAACTCGTGATGAAAGTATATAAATGTAGTATAATATTACATAACTTGTGTTTAATTTCAATAACCATGTGTTAATTTGAACAAATTGTTAAATAATTTTTGTTTGAAGTTTTTCTGCGTTAAAAATTCTTTTCGAACGTCTTTAATTAGATATTTTCGAAGTATTTTTAGAATATGAAGACTTTTTATGTTCATTAGGCTATCTAAAGAATTAATCGAATATTAGTAAGTAATAATTGAAGTAGCATCTTAATAAAAGTTCGCAGAATGCTGAATAAGATCAAACAAGATCAAAGTAGATCGTGGAAAAGATGAAGAGAAGCGAAAAGAGTAACAACGATGTAGCGTCAGATAAAAGCAAATCAATTCATTTCGGGAGTTAATTATAATGCACCCCTAAAAGATATACGAGTTGGGCAATACAGCAAGCGCGTATAAGATCAGTCTAGTCCCCACCACATTTAATTCAAGCAATACACACAGCAGGAGTCTGCGATTCGGGTTGTATTCGAATCAGAATATCAACAGCTGTAAGTTGAGTCGAAACGTTTGTCAAAGTAGATAGAGCAGGGGGTTTTTAGTATATTTGTATATTTGAAAAATCATCGAAATAGTAAAGCGTCAATCTAAAATTAGTTTCAGTGTTAAACAGGCCAAGCGTTCATTCGGACAGTTGCAGCAGATATAGAGAGAACTTAAACATGTGTAAGCTGTAGCGAGGTGCATTATGGGTTTAACGCTTCGTGGGGTAGCTTAGCATTCGTCGACGTTTAGTTAAAGCAGTGGCGTATTTGTGTTTAGTGCGTTTGTACATATAGACATATGCGAGATCGCCGGACGAATTTTACGAAAGAGTACATAAACAATATATTAAATCCTCTTGGTAACCGTCCAGATCCATTCGGAACTAGAGCATCAAGGTCAACTGAAGGACCTAGTGTTGCTCGAGCAACCAGTGACCGGCCGATAGTTTCTGAACCATCTCAAGAAACATCACCGTCGACGACCATGCTCATGCAGAACACGACGCCAACTACCACCGAGGCCGAGAGCTTGGTAGGCGGCCTAGGTCTTTTACCAAGCGGCCTCAACGGTACCGGGGTTCAAAATCGCGATACCACGTGGACCAAATTATTCGTCGGAGGTTTGCCGTACCACACGACGGATAGGTCGCTTCGAGAGCACTTTTCTGTCTATGGCGACATCGAGGAAGCGGTCGTCATTACGGATCGTGCGAATGGAAAAAGTCGCGGTTATGGATTTGTAAGTATTTATAAGTTTTCGTTCAAAGTAAACAGATTCTCTCGCCTAAATTTATTTCGTCAAATTTACGTGTCTTGGATGCGCGTTTGCAATTCAAACATGTTTTTCTTCGAAGGTTATTATGGGTGATCGACAATCTGCCGAAAGGGCATGCAGAGAACCAAATCCTATTATCGATGGAAGAAAGGCTAACGTTAATTTGGCGATTCTAGGAGCTAAACCACGAGGAAATGTTCCAACTGGTGAGTTTAACATCTTATCTTCTTTTCTATTGAAAATTGAACGCAAGATTTATTTTGAACCGAAAACTAAAGATTTAAATTTTTGGCCAACCCCTCCAATCTAAATAATTCACTTCAAACAAACTTATTATTTTCCAAAATGTCTTTTATTAAGAAATAAGTCAATCATACTCATTTTGATGCCCTCCAACAAAGTTTTACTTAACTTAAAAATAAATCCAGGATGCAAAAACTATTTTAACCAGCAAATTTGGATTTGAAAAAAAAATTGCGCCAAAATAATACTTCTGTGGTCTATATTGGATCGCATAAGGTTAAAAAAAAACCAAAGAAAGAATTTATTTTAAACACTTTTTGTGACAAATACATTTTCATAATCCAAAATGTTTTTCCAATTGGGACGAATTTGGTTTGATTTCATACAATAAATTCGCATTAAGCAAAGCGAAAATGAATACAAACATTGTTTCGTATAATAAATTTGTTTTTCCAAAAAAATTGTACGATGTTCCGCACTGAATATAGGATTGCATAAGGGTTAAAAAAATTGTTTCCCAAAGAAAGAATTCATTTTAAACATTGTTTGTGACAAATATATTTTCATAATGCAAAATGTTTTTTTTTATTGGGAAGAATTTGGTCACGATTTTCTACACTAAACTTCTATTAGAAACTAAATTTATTTTGTCCAAAAAGTATAGAAGGAATTTTGACCAACCCCTGCAATCTACATTATAATACAAATGATATGAAAAATTTATTTCCTAAGAAATGAATTAATTTTAAACAGTTTGGAAAAACAAAACTTTTTTCCAAAATGTTTTTTATTAAAACAGCATTCATTGTTAAAGTTATTTTGATTACATTCAACAAAGCTCAAGGAAATCCATTACATCCACAGCGAGTGATGTTTTTTTCTTTCTTTTGAATCCCGCATACCATTGACTAACAAAGAAAATTTCAACAGAGGCAGCTAACAAACACTAAGCTAACAAGGAGTTTTATGACGAATATAAAGTTTGTTTTTGCCATATAGATCTAGAAACGAGAAAATACTACGATTTCTGCTTACCACCCACATAGATTTATAAATTTAAGACGTGAATAATCTGTGTCATGTAATGAGGAAGCCGGAATTGCTTATTCATTTAAATACTGTAAAAAGTGGTTTTTAGAATGGGTTCGGTTTTATTTTGTAGTATCATTTGCCAGGTGAATGTTTTTAAAGTGATTCCACCCTATATACTTCCGTTACATTATAAGGATGTCCCGGAAATTCACATATGGTCGAATTATCACGTAAACTCACTCAGTAGTTCGGTATTGTTATAGGGTTCCCTTTCCCTGGCGTTAGAACCGGCTACCCAACGCTACTTCCCGGACAATACGGGTGAGTAAGACTTTATTAAACTTCAAGCACGTGTCTTAATAATTATATACTTCTCTTTGATAATTATTATTATCATTATTACTCTTTACTTCTATTATAGATCACTATTATTACTGTCAGATATATAATCAATAAAAATTGTAATAATTGTACATCACCAACTCTGTCGTGTTCTGTAACCAATATTTCTCATATTTTTCTAGCTTCTTGTGGCAGATGGTGATTTGTTATTCCATATGATTTGCAGATTAGCAATTGGCTGACATGACGATGATGTTTCCCAGTTCCATCGTTCAATCATTCAATGTAAAGAGTTAGTCACTTCGATGAATGCTTGTGAGTGTGGGTGTGATTTAATTTTTTGATTAGTATTGAGTTTCACTTATTCTCTAAAATAAAAATCATACAGGATATTTCAATTGAAAGGTGTGAAATTAAATTGTCCAAATTTTTCCCTTTAAAAAGAAGACGCTGGATCTAAATGATCCGAGAAACAAAAAATGCCACTGTATTACAGAAGAATCCACTTATCAAAGACCAAAGTCAACTTTAAAAAAGAAACAACCAACGGGAAGCTGCAAATTCTTTTGTTACCATCTTCAAATCGTCTACAGGTTTCAACAGTGAAATAAAATTTAATTTCACTCTGTAAGGAAATGCAATTAACACGCAGTTTTAATTTCCTGTATTTATATCTGTCGCTGTTTGAAATCCACGCGGAATATTTAAAAAGAAAAAATACGCCAATTTTTCAATCGGAATCGCTTTTTTAAGGTTGACAATGAAATAGAAAAAAGCATTTTTTGCTCCAAAACTCAAGCAAATTTATGGAAAAGCTTGACCAACTCTTTATCATTGGTTTTTTCCCTTCTTCTAGAATAGTTGCCAGTAAATTCGAACTCAATACCCTATTCTCTTGATTGCAGTCAGTCGATTAGACCTTTTGTAATATGCATATAATTACGTAAAAACTCTAGCCTAATACAATGGTATTTTCTGAAAGATCACGAAAATGATGGTCATTTTAAAGTCACGCTCGTTTTTTGAATGATCCTGTATACTGCACGGAGACATGGGCCGGCCCGATGTCTTTTTAATGTTTGCTGTGAGGTTTTCACATTTTTTTACTTTTGGGCTGACTACTTTGATGTTCATTCCTTTTTTTAATTTACATTTTACTTTTAATTTATGATTTAATTTATTTAATTTTATTTTTTTTTCTATTTTTTTTTCTTGTTACTCACTACTGCAATGTAACACTAATGCGTATCACTAACAATTATCTTTAATTATGTCGATGTGCTTGGTTCTTTTCTAACTTTTATTTATTTATTTATTTATTTATTTATTTATTTATTATTATTATTATTATAATTATGTTGTTGTGTTACAATGCAGCAAGTGAAAACGATGTAGTAGCGAGTGAAATTGTGTGTCTGCTTGATGTCGGTGCGGTTTTTTTCTTTAATTTTTCTGCTAGATCTTCTGTAGACCTACTGAACGTAGATGTCGTAGTTCTTTTATGTAGGATATGCAATACACCATTCTATATCGAAATTTGGTAAAAGTGTAGGAGAAAGTATTATAAAAGAGTAATGACAATTCCAAATCATATCCATATTTTTGCCAAATTTTTAAGAGGTGGTAAAACAAAAATGATGTTAAAAATTTAGTTTTATGAATACAAATAATTTTCTAGAAATGCGTTAAAAACATCATAAAACCCGAACTAATAGTTATTGTTTGTGAAACAAAACGAAATCCAGATATATTTTCATTTTCTCATCTCCTGTACATGTACCATACGCAGTTTTGATTTTTTCCGCGTGTAGTTTGCTCTAGTAAACAAGATGCTAAAAATAAAATAAATATGGTGAAATAACTCCAAAATGATGTGAGATTTCGAATGTTTCAACAAGCCAATCTCGCCCACCCGAAAAGGACACCTAATTAAACGACATTTAGGGAGAAGACGATTTTCTTTACCACCGTTCCTAGTGCTACGTGATGGACCGAGAAATTACACGTGACGCAATATTTTATTTTAAGAAACAAAAAAAATAATACAAAAGGAACAACAGCAGGCGTACGTGTAATTATGTATTTTGACTAGTATTGCTGTTCGTATTCGTATATTTTTATTACCGTAATAAAAATTTTGAATGGATTACAAAATTCGGAAATTTATCTTTAATTTTGTTTTTTTTTTTAACGTTTTGATGGCTGTATATATGTAGCTTGTTTTATTTCTTTAGGCAGGTGTTCCGCAAGGTTCCATATTTTGACCCATATCGTTCTTAATTAAGTTTGAACCGTATCTTAACATTATATATAAATCTATCCACGCTTGAATAAAGCTTCCACGGTTTCTAAGTATCGCAAAACGTTTTACATACAAAATAGAACGTCCTAGATTTCTTGTGTTAACGCAATTCTATATATAACCACCTTTAGTACAGACGGATTAATAGATAATAAAAACTTGCATCGGCGAAACTGTACGAAACCTCTCCCTTTATTTTCTTTATTTCTTATTAAATTCAATCGATATCGACCTTCTAAGGGGGGCATATATACCAAGGCATACGTACATACGTCGTTTATGTGTATATATGTATATGCTATATATATATATTCACAGCAACATCGGTGGTCATTAGTAGAAGTGACACCACTAGTTCCACGGTCACAATCCATTAAATTTTATCTAATCATCATTAAGTACTGACATTCTCCTCGTAAAAGCGCTTTTTTTCTATACGTACACGTATGAAACCTAACCCGCAAACAATACATAATCGGTTTATAATTTTACCCGTTATTCATGGTTCTAGCTAGTGAATTCGTATTAATATATTTAAATGCACGAATTTACTCTTAATATTAACTACATTTTATTTAAAAAAAATGTAAGAAAATGAAAAGACTTTATTATACGTGCTATATTTTAGCACGCAAATGAGTTTAAAACGCCAACAAGTGATCTAGATTTCAGTCCCGAGGGTGTCATTCTTTCTAAAAATACATTGTGTGCTAACAACACAAGCCTTAATGTCTCCTATAAGATTTAGTCCGGAGATTATTCTAATAATTTATATCGCTGTGTAGAAATCTTCAATATGCCATTGTATATATATATATATATAGATTTTGCTTTCTTGAAACCTTCTTCATTACGCTACAAACCGAAGTGCAATTACTTGTTGTGGGTGGAATACAACTTTATTGTTTTTCAAAGTACTTGTATTTAATACAGCTTCGAATACACTCGCATACACTATTTTTGATATTTGCAAAAAACCGAAGGAAAGTCACATAAATATTATGGTGAATCTGCTCCTTTCCATGGGATGATTTGTAAGTGGTTCACTGCTTCCAAAAGTGGTTATAAATCGAATACATTTGCTTGTGATGCAGTTTCAAATGACCATGGCTAAGCCCAAACGAAATTTAAGAGAACTTTAGGTCAGAAACGAAAACGCACTCAAAAGAAACGGTTTTCTTTTGACGAACGTACTTCAAAGAAGGCAGACCCTCTTTTTCTGCTAATAAGATTATGGTCACGATTTTTTTTGGTTCCAAAGGCGCATGATTTTTATTAACTATTTACAGAAAGAAAGAATAGTAACTGGTCGATTTAGAACTAAAGAACCAGCAACCGCATTTCGTCAGAAATAAGTTATATTCCATTAGGATATCGCAACATTTAAACTTCCCTGCCTTATCCACCATATTCACCAGATCTGGCTCCGAGTTATCTTAAACTTTAAAAAATTACTTGATGGAAAGAAATTCAAGGAAAATGAAGAGATGATGGCCGAAAAAGATCCAAATTTATTCACCAATAACAATATTATAGACTAAATTTGATCGACCACGATTGAACTTCTTGAGCATTCCTTTGCACCATTTGACATGTTTTACGGCTACTGCCAAATTGTGTGGGATTTAAGGATCGCAAAGCTTCCATATGTTCAAATATTAATGTGAAACTTCCTCGGACATTGCTTTCATTCGAGTATCCCCAAGGACGCAATCTAACGGTATTTTGGCACGCCGATTTCGCTTTTGGCATTTCCCAATGACCCTCATAGTGCTTCAATTACTTTAAAAGCTTTAAGGCCATAATACTGCGTATTATTTTGAACTATTACAAAGCTTACAAATTTACACAAATTGAAAGACAATTCTTGAAATAGAATACATCTAATTGGTTGCATAAATTTTATGTGAGTCAAAGCTCATGTCGTTAAAATATAATAAAAAAGTAAAATAGTTACAACATTAAAAGACGCTGTCTGTTTAGTCAACGAACAACAAAAAGTAAATTAGATGCAACAATGCGATGAATATGTATTGACAACTTCCTCTAGATACGGATCAATACAGCTTGAATTACCTAATAAGATTTAGTTCGCTAATTATAACGGAAATACATGTCTACCTTTAATCAACGTAAGTTTTGATATGGGTGTTACTAACTGAGGATAGTAAATGCAGTGCGTTTAAGACTGCAGAAGATCTTGGTCATATCATTTTTAATTGTGAGGGACATTGAGCTTGCTGTGATGTCTACGCTAGTATAGCTGAATCAAGTGTAGAAACGTCCTTCGACCTTCAACATCTATTAACCCTAAATAGAAAGGGACACTAGTGTATCTATTTTAATTTTTCGAAAATTCGGGTGAGAAAAATTGAACCAGCTTTTTGGAATTCGTGTGTATATACACCTCTATCGGGAAATCTAACCATATCGTGGCCTAGTATAGTTTGTGTTATAAAGTCGCATTGTACAGCTTTGGGTTTCATCTTCAAATGTCTTTCCATATTAGTTATGCTCTAGTTGGATGGATAATAAATAATAAATTCCAAAAAGAAAGAACCTTTTCACGTTTAAAATCCATCATCAAAATATCCTCCTAATGTAATTAAATTTAACCCTAGATCTTTTTCATTCTCATGCATACGTTTCTGTTTGGATTGTCCTTGTTATTGCAACAAATGAACCTTTTAAATGATTTTTCACCCATTTGCTGTGTTATGGACATTTTAAAGTTCTTGTGGTATAAGTGTCTTTCCTTTTTTTATGTCTCCTTAAATAAGGTGAAAAATAAATAAAAACGTTCCATTCAACCAAGCTCTTACCGTTGACAAATAACGTGCACACTTTCTTGAATAAATATTTTGATTTAATTTAATTCAAGTTCTTTTCAAGGATTTCCATTTGATACTGTTAGGTAACAAATGCTTGTTTATCAAACATTTATCGGTAGTAACTCCATTGAGTTCGAATAATAATAATTAATGCCTAGCCTTTACATACATACATCTGCAGCACCTATTAGACGTCTGTATCAAGTATACAAGTTCTTGTGTGTAAAAATTCGTCCTCAAAGCAAATTCAATTTTAAAAAATTGCTTAGGTTATAACTAATTCCTTATTCTCGACTAAATTATTCCAGCAAGTAACAGTCACAATTTTATTAATTAATTCGGAGTTTAGCTTCATGAATTTCCGGATTTGCAACAACTCATAGTTATTTCAATTCATATTTTTCTTAATTTAATTGTTAAATGTTTAATCATTCCTCGAGTAGGTTTTAAATCTAATAATCTTTTTCTATGCGTTTAGTCTTCAAAGTGTAAGTATCCAAAAAGTAATTCCCGATTCCACTTTAAAGATACATTTGTATTGTGTAGTACACCTTATATCTTCTTCTCGGTAGCAGTTCCTTTGACAGTCGAGTCTCTTTCGAAGTCAAAAATAGATCAGCTTTATCACGGACGAACATGTTTGCATTAGTGGGGATCATGCAGCTGTTCGAAATTCTTTGCTCTCTGTCAGTGGCGACATTTGGACGTCGCTTTAACGCCTCCACATAACCAAGATGCCAGCGGACCAATGTTTTCGCCATCTTTCTCGTTTTGAAGTGCGTCATTAAGCAACCTACTAAAATAACGGGAATATGAGAGAAATATGTCAAAAATATACAAGAAAAGAACACGGAAAACGTTTTGTTGAATTGAATGAAAATAATTTGGAACGGATTAAAGAAATAATAATAATAATAATTTAAATTTATGATTTTCTTATCGCTAAATTTTCATTGGTAACAACGCAAGCGTATCTGCGTCTTTACCATTTTTATTTCGGATCCACAGATGCTTTTTAGGCTGTAGCAGACAGTAATTGGCATCGGTAATTCTGTGGAAAACTGGAAACGAATGGAGGATTTCCCGAGAAGGCGGGAACTAGTGCGGATAACACATTTCTATTGGATAATCTTGCTAGAGTCCCGAGCAAATCCGGACTTACGCTCTAACTAATCACGTTTGCGCGTCTGGTTGCGAGTCCGGGAGTTCCGGAAGTCCTAACAAGCCTATCGGTGTTGGCCACGAGGCAGCGTTCTTTTTTTATTATTATTATTACGCATTTTCTTCCGGTTTATACGATCGCAAAACGTGCGGCACCTACGTTTGCCTTGCCTGTGCGGGTGTAGATTAATTGGAAGATAGGTTGTTATTCTTCCGTGTTCGAATTAAGCGTTTTCCGCTTTCATTTAAATACTTTGTGTTTTAATAGCGTCATGCATAACTAAAATGCCGGCGACTTTCCCTAAACATTTATTCTAACATTTTGTTTACTGTAACACGATATTACGGTTTACAAACTTGGATTACGTTTCAAGACTTCGTAATAACATTGGACAAATTTGTGAAGGAAAATTGCATATAGATTTCTATTTTAATAGAATAGAACAATTACTTGACATTTCTTTTTGAACTGATTTATAATTAGTGCAAAAGACGGAGAAATTCTATTTATGGAAAAGAAAAAGCCAAGGGCGACAATTCTATATATAAACATGTAGGCTTTGTAAAGGCAAATATCTCCGAAAATACTTCACCTCGCTAATGATGCCATTTTTTTTTATAACAATACCTATAATACAAAAGTTGTTGTTGTGGAAATATTTCTAGAGATCGTGTAGAAAAATATACATACCCTACCGCTCATAATAGTTTGGACACTTTCTATTTCATGCAAAATTTGACGCTTGTTTGAAAGCTTTAAACAAAACAATTATAAGAAAAATATTTATTCATCTAAACATTAGCAACCATACAGCAAGTTATACTTTTTTCTCATCGAAAAATCCATCTCTTAATTTAAAAACTACATTCGTGGCATTCTTTCTACCAATTTCCTCAGTGTATCTTGAGGAATATTATTCCACTCCCTCTGCAATACCGTCGAGAGATGGCTTTTAAACGTTGGACATTCTCTACTAATTGTTTATCCAGTTCGTCCCAAAGAAGCTATATCGGATTAAGATCCAAACTCTGGGGAGGCCAAGTCCCAAAAATTGTTACCTATTAAGCACAATCCGTATTTTCTTCCAATATCTCGCGATAATTCACCTTCTTCATTATTCCATCAATTCTCACAAGGTCTCCTGTTCCACTTAATGAAAAACAACCCCATACAAGAATGGAACCACTACCTTTCTTTATAATTGGTGTAATGCACTAGGGAATCATTTTCTCATCTTTTGAGCTCCTGACAAATGTTCTTCAGTTTTGATCAAACACTTCATATTTGGATTCATCAGTCCATAGTACGTTTCTCCATTGCTCTATTGTCTAGCCTTTGTGAGTGTTAGCCCACTGGAGACGTTTTTGTTTATTCTCACTGCATAGCAATACGGCTGTGGAGGTTTGCTTCTTTTAAACGACGTTTCACTATGCTAATTTCGCCGTTTATTTCTCTTAATAAGCAATTTTATGTGTTCATCGTCGCCCCTGGATGTTGCTCGAGAATTTGATGGGCGATTTTTGCTAACAAGTGTATCAATTTGTACGAAGGGACGAACAGTTAAATTTCCTGGGGATTTTTTACATTAAGTCGTCCGGAAATATTTCGTACAGAATATCCATCTTGATGTAGTGTTAATATTGCTTTTTTACACAGGAATTAAATTATTTACTTGCACTAAAGAAATAAGAATATCGAGCTGCACGTAATGGTATCTAATGATAAAGTAAACTCACTGTTAATATAATTTATGCATACTTTATTGGGTAAATATCATCTCTGCAGGAACTCAGTCAATTTTTAGAATTCGTGGTTTCATTTATAGTGTCATAAAATGTCTGCCCGTGTATTACTTCATATTCGATTTTGATTTATCAACTTATTTCTTTAATTAATGTATATGCTTATATAATTATTACATAAATAGAAATACTTCGATTTAAAATATCTTCTTAAAATTTAAAGTGTCCATCTTATTATGAGCGGTGGTGTAAATGTATTCACATCAATACACCTTTGCCTACGCTCGAACCAATTTACGAGACAGTATTTTCACTCTTCAACATCTTTCAACAATAACTTCAGGCGACGGAAATCACCCACAACGTATTCTATTTTAGATGTTTGGAAATGAAAATAAATCACAAGGTAAATTGAACATTTTTAGTGGCTAAAAAAATCAACCGTTACGGTTGCCACGTATACAGTAAAACCAAACACATAGCTCCAAATACCAACAACTTTGAAATAACGAATCTTTTACGCCATTTGACACGACTTCGTTTTTGAGCTTTTATCAAATTGCATGAGATCCAACAACTTCTAAGATTCCAGATTAGTAATGCTCAAGGATGCTTCGAGCTCATGATATGTTACATGCCGAAGTTAAACCACATTTGAAATCATATAAATGTTTAATTTTTACAGCTAACTACTTTTTGCAGCCCCCTTTAGAAGCTCTAAAAATAATGTTATTGACAATTTCTATTAATCGAACCTAAAACAAGAATTGACAACCTAATAAGCCACTTATTAAATATGTATATTTATATTTATGGGGCACATTTTATGTTTATTACGGAGTATACTTTACTTAATGAGTAAGCGGGTAAAATGTATATCTAGTGGAAATGTTTGTATCGCTTAAGGTACCAGTCCATCATATCGAAATTACATAGTTGTTTTTTGGACAACAGTCCGATATTGGAAATAGGTAAAAATACAAACAAATTAAAACAGCATTCACCCACGTAGATATGTATATAAATGCTTTATGGAAAAATCAATAGAATCCACAACATGATAAAGGATAATTTAGTTGTTCGATGCATCAACTTTCTATAATCTACCAAGTTCAGCGTTGAAATTATTTCCCTTCGTACACAATGCAGCGTATATCGACCATTTCCCTTGTCAACGGAAAAAATCTAAAATGGCAGAGTAATGCCATGCACATGAACATAAAGGACTCATCAATAATTTATTATAATCGCCCTATACGTTGGTTGAATTAGGTGATAGCAGCTTTAGATAGGGTGTACTACCCCAGCGGCATTTCACTTAACCGATGTTCTGCCACGTGCGCTTCCACGGCTTTTGCAAAAACGAATAAAACAATTTCAACTGGTCGACGAAAATAGACTTGGCAACGTTTATATATTCGGATGGTGTCATCTCATTTCTCCTGGCAATACGTACGATAGACGTATAGCTTCTAAATACCCCACAATAATTATCTCTATCGACCATTTTGTTTAACAAATCATTTTTCCGCATTGACGGTTATTTTTAGCACAATAAAACACTATTATGAACGTGTAAAAATTTCACGGGATATTCGTAAAATCTATAAATCAATTCAGGTCCCTATTATGACCAATTGTTTCGAAAGATATAGTGTGGGTTAATACAATAACATGCTCTCGAATTGCATGTAATATTTAAACAATAGCATAATACATGGATAATTACCAGAACAAATGCAACATATACAGTGACCGCCATAAAATTCGCATCAAATGGAAAACAATGTTATGAAATTTTCAATAAAAAGCAATCCTTTTATGTATCCTTTATTTTTATAAGAATCCAAATGCGTTTAGAATGAGGAATAAAAACTTGTTTGAATGTTAGAACTACTTAGAACAATAACAATTCATTTAAACAATACCCCTGAAAGATCTGAGAACCTTCCAATCTCTTTATAAGGGAACGACGGGTCAAGAAAATTGAAAAATAAATTCATTTTAGTTTCAAAATAAATAGCATAGAAAGGATCAAATCAGATGAAACGTTACCACTTAAATTACAAGAAATCTGCATAAAAATTTTAAATTCGACTCAAGTAAATATGATATTTACCAAAGGCGATACATTGACATGGTATCGTGTAGAAGAAAACTTTTTCTATTTTAACTAGAACTTATTATTGCAAACAGTAGTATAAAACATTATTGGTGTACTTCAGAAATGTAAACCACATTTTTTTTTCAAATCTCATGCGAATGAGAAATTAGGTTCAACGCAGTTTTAAAGATGTGTTTCAAACTTATTTCCATACGACCGATAACGATGACAATGACTCCACTCGTGGACAACAAAAATTAATCATTTTATTAATTGTTTAATATCTGCCCAAGTATAAAAATGGTTTAGGTTTTTAATAATTAAAAATTCGAATCTCATGTCGCAATTATAAATATTATCAAAAAGTTCAGGTTGTATCACTTTTCTGTTTGAGCAGGTCTTTCATTTACATAAATTCATAGGTTCTGTCTAACAATTTAATCAGTTATCCCGATTTTATTGACTTAATTTCTATGTATTACTTTAAATGGTATAAAAATCAATCCCTTTAGTACATTAATAAAATGTTAAATATAGCCAAACTATTTAGAACTCTTTCTTAAATTTACCAACAGTATGTTACAAAATATTAATTCTTTTGTATGCATAACGATAATTGATACAAAATTAAAGAATCTCATAAAAATAATTGTTTTACTTCGCCCAAATTTTGACATTTTACTCATTTTGTCTGTAATTTGACTGTATCATATTAAGTGGCGCACACTGTATGAGCTATTATTATTAATTGTTCGTAAGTATTAGTCTTGAATCGATTATAATAAAGTTTGCTCGATGCCACAATTGTAAACAATTCAATTGCTTTTACGAGTACATTGTTCAAACTCTAGTTTTGGACATATAAATTCTTAGTGCGAATTTCACATAATTCTGAAGAAGTATACTGAAATATTAAGAAGAACATGAACTGTAATATAATTGGTTTTACCATAGCTCGAACCTAATATCCTCGTTATCAGAATTGCAGACTTAGTGGATTCGCGAAACAGTTAAGAACAATTCTAAGGCACCACGTTATCACAAACTTTTTTTAATAGAAAGTGTATTGTTTAAAAGCATTTGTTTATTGCAAATTCTTAAAAGTTATATATAGTTCGGTGGACTTGCAGATTATTTATTCTTCTCATTTGGAGCAAATTTTTTGGCGATCACCAAATACAGCGTAGCTATTGCATGATAGACTCGAATAATATGCGTATTGTTGTTAAAGTTATAGTTCGTTAATGGGATATGTAAATATACGTTCTCATAGTAACGCTAACCCTAAAATGACATTTCAGGGTTTAAAAATAAAACGACGACTGAGAAAAATGTAAAGTATCTTCCTCTAACCCCTCTATTCTTTTTTTTTTACTTTTCGAATAGATATATTGAAACTAATAATGCGACTAAAATAAATTCCTACTTCTATTCTTCTCAAATAACCAAAGACTACTGATATCTTACTACTTCTTGATGTTGTATGTAAAATAACAGAGGATTTTTTTGCGAACTTTAATGTAGCTAATAATAATATATGGTTTAATATAGACATTGTCTTTTTTTTTAATAGTAGAATCACCCTGTACACAATTTCATTGACCTCATGTTTCTTGAACGATTTTTTTTGTTTTTTTAATATTTTCTGGTGTTGGCGTGTTGTGTCCGATATGTGCGACCATTTTTAGTGTAATACAACATATTTATACTTTCAGGATGCCGGGGTACATGTACCAATCACCGTATTTGGCAGCGACAGCACCTGGGAGCTTGATGCCGTTACCAGCAACGCAGCTATCGCATGCGGCCGCTTTGGCGGCCACGTCGCAATTTTACGAGTATCAGAACGCGGCTGCGATGGCAGCTGCAGCCACGGCACCCTATACCGGTCAATATCCGAACGGTTTTGATGCTTACACGCCGTATGCCGGAGCCGCAGGTAAATGACAAAATTTTCAACCAGCAAAGCTCGAATACACTAATTTGAGCAAATATTTTTATATCTTTACCTCCGCCAATAAGCCGTGAACGTCTGTTACTGCTGCCAAGTTTATTTATTGACGCAATTTCGGTATACATTTTTTGTATGACGCATTTTAAAAGACTGGCAGCGTAAACTGCCAACAAGTCGAAACAGCGATGCAATAATTAAGGAGAATTATACAACAAAGTATACTTTTCAAAACATTTGACAAGCTCGTTTTCAAAGTGCATCTATTTTTCGGAATTTTCAGGAAAACGAAATAACTAATTGCATGAATTCTATTATTTTCTTTTTAGACATCATAAGTTTTATATAAGTACAAAAGTTACAGGATTTTTCGGAAAGATTTCGCCTAATTTGAAATAGAATTCGGAGGAGGACAATTAGCCGAACTTCACAGTAACTCAGAAATTACGTACACATATTTTATCATAAAGTTTTCGGAGCTGCGGAACTCACTGACCTACACAAAACCAAGCAACAAATAAAATAATTTCTATTTCCAGCCATTATTTAAATTGTAAATTTGTTTAAATCAGGAAGTAACATAGTATAGGCAATTCAAAAATAAAGCAGTAAAAGCTGCAGCAAGTTAAACGCTCTGGTTTTTCAATGTTGTGGCAAATCGATAGAAATACGGTAACAAACCTCCTTGCGGTACAATCAGTAAATCAAATTACTAGGGATACAGATCCGTTCCATACAGTTTATTTCCCATTGTTCATTGCTAATTGAAAAATATTTTAGGTGCAGCAAGTTACATGCCATATACCTATGCAGCATTACCTCAAACTCCAACTATACCAACTGCAACGGCAACTGCTTTTCCAGGCCTTCCTTATCAAGCTGCGGCGGCACAAGCACCAACAATGCAAGAAGCAAGATTACCCTAATGTATACATTATAAATCTTTCATAAAAAAAGAATACAAAAGTCACTTATAGAACAGGAAGGAAGATGTATGCGTCTTCATTGAGAAGATGCTCTGACGCTGTTTTCTTTTTGATAATAATTTTACTTGTTAATCTTAGTAGGCTATATTTATTAATTTTAGAAAGAAATACGACTTTAAATTACTTTAATTTTCGATTTAATTTAGAAGCATTTTTCTAATGTATATATTATTGCATATAATTTCTTTCTTGTAGTTTATCGCATTACCTAGTTCATTTTTCTCTTATTCATTATTCCAATTATTTAACTTACATAATTCTAATGAGTATAACACTTCTGCTCAATAAAATATAATGCATATATATATAGATAAAATATTAAGAAAAAGGAACAAAATATGAGATTGCCCAGTCAACTTTTGTAGAAGTTAATTGTTAGTCTACAAAAGTACGTGCAATACAGTTATATGTAAAATATTATTTATATGACTCATAGACTAGATAGTCAATTCATTAGTTATTATATATTTATATATATTTTATACTAACGTAGTATAAAATATAATAAGTCTAGTCTGAATTATTCTTCAAGAAAAGAACTTCTTTGTAAAGTATAATTTATTATATTCCTATATATCCTTCAATATGGAAGTTTTTTGACCAAATTTTTGTATGCAGGCATCGTCTGTATTTTTTTTTACAAAAATTTGGTATATAAAGATTAATATTAGTATATTATAGAAATAAATTTAGGAATTAGTTAGTTTTTCTACTAAAATACAGTTATATTTTCACCATTATTATTATTTTATCATCATCGAAATATTTTATACAAATTAATTCTTAATACTCAATTTCAACAAAACAGAACATAAAAATTAATTTACATCTAAGCTAGTCTACAAATTAATTAATATTAATTTATCAATGTACAAAAGAATGCCCAAAGATAATACCAAAGGTATATCGAAACATGTTCCTTAGAATGGTGAAAATATTTCCTTAAGAAA
Source organism: Trypoxylus dichotomus (assembly GCA_023509865.1). NCBI lineage: Eukaryota > Metazoa > Arthropoda > Insecta > Coleoptera > Scarabaeidae > Trypoxylus > Trypoxylus dichotomus. The sequence goes on along the minus strand of CM042083.1, from coordinate 9,483,489 downwards.
AGAATTTTTGTCCACCGCAATAAGAATATATTTCAATTAATTTCTTTATCTGCAATAAAGACTGCATTAGAATTACAAAATCCGCAGATTTTATATATACAATTTCTCTATTGAAACAGACTCTATGAATGCACAGTTCGGACAGAAATTCACCTTTTTTTTTTTTTGAATCGTATCATTTACAGTGCCTTCTAAAGGAAAGAAACGAAACTACTATATGAGTTAAAAATCTTTGTGATACTACTTAGTACTTAAAGCAGTCCGTATCTAGTCAAAGGAAATCGATTGAGAAAATCTGAAAGGATGCATGGAAAGAGCATAATAATACCAAATCCGTCCATTGGGTTAGTGCCTTTTTTGTTTAAAAATAAAAATGGAACCACGAGAAAAATAACGACTGCTCACTCTTTTCTTTCTATATTTTTTCTACTTCTTTTCTTTAATTAAAATCGAAATTTTTTTAACTCATTACTAATAACTAAAAACCAAAGATGGCCCTGTATTTATTTAATTTATAAATATATTTAAAAGATTAATCAGGTACAACATTGGATATGATCTTTTTAAGTATCCAAGAACTCTCTTTTTTAATGTATACTTTGCGTAGAAAATATATACATATAAATATATATATATATAAATATCATTAAATATAAAGTTAAATATTACAAAAAAATCATTTTGTAATATTATATATTAAGTTAAATAAATATTTATAAACAAAAACGTCTTATTTATTTAAAGAGAAGTATACTTTGAATTTGGTTTAATTGGCGGGAATACTGACGCGTCACCTAATATACCTTCCTTATACTATGCATTTTAGCAACTTTACGTTAGATGTCTCCATGTATATTATCAATTTCATTCTTATACTGAAATAAACATCTGCATTAGCCTTCATACAAAGAAAAAATTAACTGCATATTTCGAAATATTTTTATACTTTTATACTACATTTTTTTTAATAGATGAATAAATAAATATAAGTATTACATATGCAAGTTCTTTTCAAGCATTTCATTTCGTTTATACAAATAGATGTTAAAAATAATCTTCTAAAACGGTTTTCCAGCCAACGCAAAGTTCCCTGTATGAATTATCTACGTCAATAGTTTACTACTTGAGGATCTTTTAGATCAACCGTATTTACGTTATCTTTCCGTCATAAACGTTCTGAATACTTTCGCGACGATATACGACGAGCAACAAGTATGATTTTGAAAAAATTCTCGAAAACATGAAAGCGTATTATTTGTTTAAAGATGTCGGTGATGAAATGTTCAAGACTTTTAGCCGTAAATAAATTTCTAAACACAACAACACGTCGATTATCGCAAGTAAGTGTGTGTGTGTGTGTGTGTGTGTGTATGTGGGTACACCAATCGTATGCTGTATATATTTTTAGAATAGTTCATTTGTACGAATCGTAGAAGTTGGACCAAGAGATGGTCTTCAAAATGAACCCACTAATGTTCCGACGGACATAAAAATAGAATTTATAAATAAACTCTCAGACACTGGCCTCAAAACAATCGAAGTAACAAGGTAACGGCGTTTTCTACACTATTTGTGCACCTATGTTTGGTTTGACAACTCGCTAGAATACTTGGCACCGAATTCAAATTTCCAATGATTTATTTTACCTTTTAGTTTCGTCAGCCCGAAATGGGTCCCGCAAATGGCAGATAACGCGAAAGTATTCAAAGGCATCTCAAAGAATCCTTCAATAGACTATCCTGTACTCGTGCCAAATGTTAAAGGATTAGAGTCAGCTGTATGAAATAAATATTCATTCTTGCAATACAATGTGAATCAATTTAAATAAAATTATTTCTAGATAAATGCAGGGGTTAAAGAAATAGCGGTCTTTGCATCAGCTTCCGATGGCTTTTCCAAGAAAAATGTAAATTGTACAGCTGAAGAAGGAGTACAAAGAATCAAAGACGTCACAGAAACAGCTAAAAGGCATAATCTAAAAATTAGAGGATACGTTTCGTGTGTGGTTGGTTGCCCATACGATGGTTACATAAAACCAACAGCGGTTACAAAAATAACTGAGGCTCTCCTCAATCTAGGATGCTATGAGATATCTCTAGGAGACACTATAGGAGTTGGCACAAAGAGAACTATTCAAGATATGATTAAGGACGTGCTAAAAGTAACCACGCCAAATAAATTGGCCATTCATTGCCATGACACTTATGGCCAAGCATTAGTAAACGTTCTCACGGCTTTAGAATTCGGAATAACAGTCGCGGATTCTTCAGTTTCTGGTCTTGGTGGGTGTCCATATGCTAAAGGTGCTTCTGGGAATGTAGCAACTGAAGATCTGATTTATATGCTTCATGGTTTAGGAGTTAAAACTGGTGTCGATCTGAAGAAATTAGTTGAGATAGGCCATTTTATTTCTGATGTTATTAAGAAGCCAACATCTTCGAAAGTGAATAGAGCATTGTTTAAGAAATATTTTTAATTGTTTTATAATGAAAATAAAGACATTGCATTTATAGATCTTTATATTTATTTGTCAAGTTTTAATAATCGCTCTTTCAGCGTTATATTTCACGAAAATACTCTTGGGATTTCAGGAATTTCAGGTCTTCAGTGTTTGTTTTATTTTAAGATTAGAATATTAATGCTCGCGATTGTACACTACCACTTTAAATGGATAAACTTGTTTGATCGAATCCTGCTCCATTTCAAGGCTTTTTTTAGCTTTCCCAAACTAAAATCATTAGTTTTACCCCGTCCGTAAATATTTGAATTCTAGCGGGGTTGAGACGTAATCTTTAGTGTCCTCTAGTGTATTTGTTTGCAGTACATAACTTTTGAAACATCAATACCATTTAAGATACAAACCCTTATTTTGTTATTCAATTTATTTTGCCCCTTTTGAAAATGGCCGTACATATTAGAACATTGTACTATCAATTAAGCAATTAGCTGTGCGCTAAAATTATAAATAAAATAATATGATCGATTCTGTATAGCCGGATTTATACACTTGTCAAAGGGGTAAGTGTTATGAATACATAATATCCAGCAGGACAAAAAATTACTCATTTTGATCCCCAATTCTGTATTAATTTTGTAAAGATTCAATATGAGGATTAATGCTACTAGAATGACCACACCAATTGAGGAAAAAATAGATCAAAAATTGAAAGTTAGGACCGGAATGGTCACTGTTAGTGATGGGAAAAGCAGGCCAATTCCTATAAGACTCCATTTATCGATGGAGGTATTACGTCTTCAAAAAGAAGAAATTATCCAACCCGAATCAAAGCCATCTAATTCTAAGGTAAATTAAAATTCTTTCGTATATTCAAAATAAATTAAAATTTATGGTTTTACAGGAGAGGATGGTGCAAATACGAAGGCAAAAAGTTGGAGGACTAGGTTTGAGTATCAAAGGTGGTGCTGAACATAAATTACCAATCTTGATATCAAGAATATACAAGAATCAAGCCGCAGATCAAACTGGGGAATTATTCGTGGGTGATGCAATAATTAAAGGTAATTTTAAGGATTTTTTTGTCTAATTTAATTCTAATTCACTCCTCTCTTTAAGTGAACGGTGAATATATCACCGCATGCCCCCATGATGATGCTGTGAACATTTTACGAAATGCTGGAGACCTAGTAGTTTTAACAGTTAAGCATTACCGTGCAGCGACACCATTCCTCCAGAAACAAGGTATTTAATTATTTAAATTTTTAAGCATTCTTAAAAATTTAAATATTATAAATATGTAACAAAAATTCTAGAAGAGAAGGAATCCCAGCACACTGACAGCAATAGTGACGATAAAGAAACCTCAGATGAGAGTCTGAAGTTAGCTACTAACAGTACAGGCAGCAGACCTAGCTCAATTTGTTCCGAATTTGATCAGGAACCTCAAATGAGGTGGGTGGATATGGTCACCTTGCCTTTGATGATGGCATATGTTACACGTTACATTTTTGGAACTGATAAATTGCGACCAAATGCCTTTGAAGTACGAGGTTTAAATGGCATTAGCACTGGTATTATACATTGTGATGATTCGGCAATACTTTCTCAGTGGCTTAAATATATAACAGATAATATCATTGGACTTACTCATTTACAGGTGAGGCACTATTATTTTAACAGAATATGAAGAATATTACGTAATTTTTGTGCAGATGAAGTTATATAATCGAAACTTTAGCGTATCTGACCGTATAGAATACATGGGCTGGGTTAATGAAGGGGTTCTAAATAATAACCACCCATGGCAGAACTATAAACCAAGGTTCTTTGCCCTAAAGGGCACCGATCTTATGTTATTTGATACACCACCTGTAAGCATCGACTTGTAACCACCTATTCAGTCCCTAATTTCTCTCTTTTATTGCCTTAGCTGACTGTAACTGACTGGAGCAAATGTTCTTTAATGTTTAAAGTATACCAAACGATGTTTAGGGTCGTCAAAGACTCAGAAAACGTTGACGAGAGGCAGCACTGCTTCCTGGTTCAGACTTCTGGGCAGGATTCTAGATATTTTTCGGTTGAAACCCGTCAAGAGCTTTTGAGGATCGAAAATGCGTGGCACTGTTCCGTATGTACTGCTGTAATGAAGTTAGGAGTAAGTACTTAATAAAGGAATTGATTTAGGTTTCGTATTTAACAGCGCATGCCCATTCCTTTTTTTTTTTTTTTTAGAATAAGACATTTACTGTGAGTTGCAATGGTAGAACAGCCGGGCTCACGTTGGACTGGAACATGGGATTTTCATTGCATGAAGCTGATAATAAAACACCAGTTTGGCAGTACAAATTCTCACAATTACGTGGTTCTTCTGACGATGGTAAATCCAAGTTGAAATTACATTTCCAGGATTCAGAATCTAGAGCTATAGAAACAAAGGTATAATAGATTCTCTGTTTCTCCTATGAACTTAATTCGTCTTGATCCGTTTTAGGAGTTAGAATGTTCGATTTTACAGAGTTTGTTGTTCTGTATGCATGCGTTCCTGACAGCAAAGGTAGCATCCGTGGATCCCGGATTTTTGTGTTCAATGATACCATAAGTATATTCTAAATTTGCGCGTAAGGTCTCCTTAAAAAGTTGTTCACTAATTATGATGTAATTACTAGGACAACTAGTTTAGACGTTTCTCGTTGTCGATCCTTGCAATAATTTTTTACAAAATGCAAGTAACGAAAATAAAGACTTAAGAGCGAATTTCTTGTAAACACAATGATATTTTATGTCTACGGGGTGTCTTACAACTTCAGAAAGTATTCCAACGAATGACGCTACTTGCATGTAACGGAATCGTTAAGGTTCATCTAAAATTCTTTTAATCGTGTTGGTGGCTTTAGGGAAAGTTAATTACAACATAACCTCACTTTCCGTAACTACATTTACCCCCAATTATTATAACAATGTTACGACCACCGTAACCAATTCTTCAATAAAATGAATCCACGTAATTCCCCAATTACTAAAGGCGTCCCGATAAGAACTTATAAGAATTAAATTTAAGAAGAAGCAATTTTTTATTGCTTGGGTGTTTGGTATAGATACTTTTCAAGTAACACCAGAGGAAGAAGTTTTGGTCTTTAAAACGAGAGATTACTTGACCAATTTTGTAATTCGTTTTTACAATCAATAAACGTTCTTCCAAATTGTGACGTACCTTTTTTTATAAATGTCAGTGTTACTCTATGCCAATTATGGACTATGCCTGACGCGATTCAAATTCCAAGTTCTTCTTGAGACATCCTTTGTAAAATTTGTGGGAATATTTTGTTTCTAAAGGAGCTTTTTTTAGAGAATAGTATCAGTTAGAATAACTTTTAAAAGTTGCACTACACTCTGTAAATGCAAGAACAATGATAATAGTGAAATTAAGGATTTTAAATTAGTTTGTTTGAAACAGAAAGCTGAAGATTGCGATTTATGCTTTGAGTGATCACAAAGACTCGATATTTTGTATCAATTTTATCGAATATAATTGTTGACAAGACAAAGCATATTCTTGAAACTGAGAAAGAAGGGGAGGTACAGAACAAACGAGATATGAGGCATTCTTATGATGAATAACAAAAATAAATTTTGTGTTCAGTGATACCTTAAAGAACATATATTCTAAATTTAATCTAAGAAGCTCTTAAATATGAATCATTGTTCATTAATTATGATGTAATTATTAGAACAACTGGTAACTTAGAGATTTCCCCCGTTGTTTTTTAGGCGAAACTGTAAAAAGAAGTTATATGTCCTATCTATGTCAATCAAGTGGCCCCATGTTCGAAACTTTTGGCGCACATTGTGTAAAAAGACTACCCGGAGAAATTGCACAAAATTGTCAAGAAGACGTATAACTTTTCCTCGCAATTGTACTGAATGAATAGGACGATAATCATATATAAATAAATATACTATATGTAAATGAACTTGCACAACAAATGCGTTGCACACAATTTTTTGGAAGATAGAAACAATTTGTACCAATGTTCCTTAATCGTAGAAGACTAATGAAGAAAAAAAAATCTACAAAAAAACCAATTGACTTGATAGTAGTCGAGCATTTTAGGTTCTTTTAATGATTCCTTTTCGTTTAAATGTTAGATAGGCGTAACCAAATTGTATAAGATGAAGTGGCACAATTAATAATATAGTTATTTGGAGAAACGGAAGTTGGTAGTGCTGATGATGAAACGAGATGCCCCTAATTTTTATTGATTAATGCATATATGTATAAATATCAGATAGTTATTCATTGTTCGATTTGTTGTTAAAAACTTTTTCCCAAACTATTTGGGATTTCCCCTACTGTTTGACACTAAATCGAAATAAATTAATCACAATATATGTATTCTTTTGCAATAACGGCATCTTTTTTGCCTAACATTTTATACGAAATTGACTTCCTACTTAAAAATGTATACTTGATTGATATTTCTCAGATAAGTTGTAAAGTATACTGTAATGGTTGTTGGAAACAATATTGTGTAAATACATAATAATATTGTGAATTAGTTTGGAAAGTGGATATTAAATCGTTGACTTTTTAAAATATCTAAAGGAAATTTAAAATCAAAAATTAAAATAACTTAATTAAATTAAAAAAGTACATATCTTTAACGAAAAAGAGTGTACTCCTTTATATTTGTATTATATCCCTAGTTCTTAGTTAACATAAATTGTATATAAATTCCTTTCCTATTTTTATGAATACGTATTTAAATTTATGATATAAGTAAATTATTGTATTGTTACGAAAAAAATGGCGAATCTTTTATAAATGTTATTATAATCTGTATATAGATAAATCTGAAATTAAAGAAATATATTATATTATAATACAGATTCATTAGGGGCAGTATTGTTTCATCACAAGTACTTGTTGTTACATTGTAGATTCGATAAAGTGAACGTGTATATTATATTAAAAGGAAACAATGAATAGGAAATTAGTCAATAAGAAAGTTCAATTCATACTTTTTAGCAATAAAATGAAAATGATGACTTGTTAATATGCCAAGATTGGTTTAAATTGTAAGTAGAAACAAATAAGGAACGTTACACCAAACATTAGCAATTTTATTTGAATAAAGACGGTAAATTCTAATTCCTATTTTGAATTTACCGTTTTTACCTTGTCTTAGACCATTCTTAGACGTCCGTTGAAAAATTGTGGAAGGTACAGTATTATTTTGGAACGGTATGTATCTACGACAGGAAAGTTTTGTTGAAGAATCAAAGGCTCTAATTTGCTTCGCTGGTTTAAAGGGGACGTCTTTTGATGCATTTCTATAGATAATTATATTGTATATCTCTCTTTCTTCTTAAACGTTATTTAGTGAATGCGCTAGACCTTCATATTTACTATATACATAATATATAGCAAAAAAACATTTAATGTAATAACGGTGGAAGATTAAATAAACAAGATAATTGTTAATAATGATTGTAAGAATAATAACGATAATTTAATAATAAAAATTAAACTAAAACGAGAACAAAACGGCTTTTTTGGCTTCAAAAAAGTTTAATAAGTTGATACTAAAGACGTGGTTGTGACGATCTGTTATTGTATGATTATATTTTTAATGAGAAAATGTATCATTATTTGACATTATTCTAGATAGTCAATTAAATCGATGTTTTCTCAATTGTGAAGATGTTTAAATGGTTTATTCCGCAACCTGTTTATTTGTATCACGAAAGATTATTCCACGTTGACAATATGAATAAATATATTTAAGAAATATACGTCTTTTTATAGCATCTATAAATAGAATACGATTTTAGATACAAGATTTTAATCTTGAACGCTGATAAGGTACTTTTAATAAAATTGTTTTATACATGATTGCTGTTATATCAACGTAAAAAAATTAATTCAATGTAGTTGCTAGAGTTAGATTTATACCGATGATTGATCTTTGTATAATCTTCTCAAAATTGAATGCGCATTCGCCGGAGCAGAATCCTTTTATTTCTATATATAATAATTCATTTGTGATTTGAATTGCGCGCCATTTCAAAACACTATTTCTTTTTAAATTTAATATTTCAAGTTTTTATTTAGACATCCTTTATGCTCAAGATAATGCTTTATAACTATCCGTTTGATTAATAATAAACTTTCTACATCATGGTTCAATTCAAATGGAATCTTCTGTATACACAATGTTATCATTTCGACATTGTTTCTATGGATGGCAGCACATGAGATTTGTAAGTTGTCAACGTTAAGTAATTCGAATTGAGTGCTTTTGTTATGTTTGTTGTAATTGACATTGAAGTTGTCAAATAATTATTTTTGTATAATTCCTCCGGTGATTTTAAAAATATAAATGTTGAACATAAAAGAAAATAACATGGAAATAGCGCCATTAAGAAGTCTGGACGATTTTCTGTTGGAATCGGCGAGGTTCCAAATTCCTAACATAAAACATCCTGAGAGATGGGGTAATAGAGTTGTGAAAAATTTGTTATACTATCAGACGAATTATTTCCTGCTTTATATACTCCTATTTGTTATTGTTGGGTAATAAGTAAGTGATGTGAATGTATATATTGTTTACTGACTATTAATCAATTTTTAAGGGTTATACATCCTAAGGAAATCGCATCTGGAGCAATAACATGCATATTAACAGCATTAATATACTTAGGATTTACTAACAATTCAACTCAGTTAGAGCACATAAGAAAGAAATACAGCAGTGTATCTATTATTGCAGTAGTGCTTGCTTTATATTTTGTTTACCACATGCTTAATAGTATTTTGGTATTAATAGTTGCCTTAGTTTTTCCAATTTCAGGTAGATATTTATTTATTACATAGTTTTTGTTTTTGTTATTCACCTTATTTTTTAGTTATTTTTATTCACGCGTCCTTACGATTAAGGAATTTTAAAAATAAGCTTGCAAATCAAGTAGAAATGCTTGAAATTAGGGTCACTCCGATGGGCTTAATTCTGAAGCAATTAGGTTTACAGACTGAGGTACATAAAATCCCGCCAGACATGAAACTGACTGAGATAAGTGATAGTTTAAAAAAATTTTAAACATATTTTTTATATATATACAATACATATATGCGCTTTATTTTATTCCATCTTACTATAAACTTACAGAAGACTATTTTTTTGTATTCTTGTTATTGTTAAATAAAGGGAGGTTAAAAAAATGAAACAAAAATAGTTTTTTTAGACTATATAATATATATAATACAAAAAAGAAAACAGATTCTATAAATCACCTATAATATAAAGTTAATTCTTCATTAAACATAAAATAGAGTTCTAAAGTATAATATAGATTCATGCTGTACAGTTGGTGTAAGAAATATTCATATACTCATAATCTAAAACTTTAAATTCCTTGCAGAATTCAATCCGATGCAGTAAAAATATATACCTCCCATTTTCTCCATATGCATACATTGTTTTCTGTAGCCATAACAGCCTAGACTTCCTATATTGTCATTCAATAAATTAAATGCTAATTTCATTGTGTTAAATCATGAATAAAATATGATTTCCAACTTGATAATTAAATAAGCGAGTGCATTGTTGCAATAATTAATATTACTTCCCAAAAAAAAGTACACAAATATTACTTACACTTTATGTAGAATATTCGAAATGAATACTGAAGAAGTTGCAATGTTTTTAAATAGCGATTAAAGCATTCTATTATTTCACAATTTCCATTCATCGTAGTTCTTTATATTCTTTCTTCATATATTATCCAGTCATTTTCTCATCTTCCATCCCTACACCTTTAATCAAAACAAATCTGGTTTCAAATCGAGCCCTTTAAGAAAGATACCCATCGGTGTCTGTTTGAGATTATAATTTTCAGCTTGGTTCACTAATTTATTTTTTATATTTCTCAATCTCAACGAGGAATGGACGAAAGAAGCTGCAAATGTTAATCGGTACTTTGATACGTTGAATTTTGATTCAGAAAACATTCTTACCCGAGAATGGAAGTAATATTCCAAGGAAAAATACTAAAAGCGAATCTAGCATGTTCATGACCAAGTATATTCCGGCAAATATTAAAATTAACGAAATGATAGGATGCTTCCGTTTAAATTGGCTCGCTGTTAAACTTTCATTGGTAACATACCAGAACATGAGCAAGAGTACGGAGGAGACACAGATTCCATATATCATTTTAACTGGATGAATTACTCTAAAATAATTATGTCAATTGAGAATTGTGTATTTTGAATGTTTAAAAGTCTTACCCAATTACAGCGAAAAAAAGCATGGCCATCAAGAAATAATTGGTTTGATAATACAATAGATTATTTGCTACGCGATTACCCCATTTATCCAGATCTTTAAAATTCGGTAATTGAAATCTAGCAGACTCTAGTATGAAGTCGTCTAGGGTCCTCAGTGGTGCGAATTCCATGTCGCCAGTTTTACTTACTTTGAACATCTTCTACCTCAATGTGAACTCGTCTGTAAATTAAATGCGTATGGTATTCTAGGTCGCTTTTATAGATGCATCTTATAAATTTAGTTCTTTTATTGACTGACTCATTTTATGCACTACTAAATGTTTAACTGTAGATAGGCAACCCAAATAACATTTCACCGTATAACAATGAAATCATTCCTATTTTTTTCAATTGTACATACATATCTAATTTTAAAACGATTGAGTGAAAAAATTCAGGAAATATTTCATTCTAGTCTGGTATTTTTTAGAAAAAAAAAAAAAATTATGTATGATGTAAATACAGGTTCGTTTATTGAAAATCTTACAAATAATTTTTCTAATTTTCAACCCTTAAATTTGTAATAAAGTTTATTAACTATTTATTTTATTTTTCACAATATTTTAACGAATGCCATTAAAAATATTACATTTAAATTAATAAAAATTAATTAAGAAGATATAAATATGAAGTGTGATATTTTTAAATAGTTTCTATAAAAATATTTCTTTTCATGTATTTGCAGTGCAAATTTATTGAACATAAAGAATTTTAATAAAAAAGGGAATTCTTTTTTGTTTGGAGCAAATATACGCCACCTTTTGCTTTTCGCTGTTAGACTGATACGCTGTTGACATTTCTAACCTTAAAGGATTTAAATGTCTCAAATGCTCTTTCACTTTGATTCAGTTCTTTGATAATTTCGTTTTAATTGATACCAAGCTGATAGCAAGCCATTAGTTTAGTACCAACTACTGCGGAAAGATGTTAAATTTTTTTTCCTAAACGCGGTGATCTTTTTTCTATAATTATTTTGTATTGAAATTATTTTAACATTGCTATTTTTTTCGAAATGGGAGGAAAGTACTCATCGATGGATCCCATGGATGTGGACGTACCTGATATCAATGTTTTGCTTGAAAGGGATTCCTATTTGAGACCTTACGAACGAGAAATCCGGAGAAGGTAAGGAAATTTAATTGCCCTTTTAATTCTTTTTGTGCATCAAAATAAAGGTCATTCAATGTCAAATTTAAATGACGCTTATTTGGAGCCATTTGGAGCGAATGCAATATAATTCGAATAATAAACAGAATTGTTACTTAACAACACGATCTAATGTCAGCGGTTACAAGATATATTTCAAAGATAGAATTAAATTACACAATTAATAAGCTAATTTTTTTTTTATTACCCGAATAGTAAACCATGTGTAGTACATGTCCTTGCAATTAAATTAGAACCATTTTGCGATTGTAGGATTTGTTCAAAATTTACAGAAAATAAAACAAAAATATAAAATGCTTTTATTATGCATTATAAAACAATTTGCATTGTAGAAAAAAGATACAGAAATATGTGGTCAATTTTTTCGATCATTGCAGGCAAGGATTAAGTAAGGCGACAGTTAAACATCTCGCTTTTTTTTTATTGAAAAGGGAATAAAAGTAAACTCAATTTTTTTATTAGAATTTCCATGTTACCATGCTACATAGCACCGAAATTTTCTAAAGCTTTTAACCGGAAACATAGAGAAAAGTTTTCATGCATACACTACCGTCCATAAGTATTTGGCCACGTCTATTTTTTTTAAATTTCGAAATAAAATCGCATTTGAGTCGTGAATATTATTATTTAATGGAAGTTGGTAACTAAATCAAATTTTATTTTCGTGGTTATAACCCCCTGTATTTGTTATAACTATCTATTAAGTTAATTTTGTCAGATTTTCTTCTGATTCTTCATAGAGAAAGATCCACATGAGGGTAGTAGATGTTTTACGTTTCGATTTATCCCATAGCAATTCACTACGATTATTCACTATGTTTTGGGTCATTATCATGCTGAAATGTGAAGTTTTCACCGACTAGGTGCAACCCCGATGACAACACATTATTTTATAAAATATTTTTGTAGCCTTTTTTTCACAGAATACCTTTAATTTTCACTAAATCTCCAACAGAAGTCCACGCAAAATATCCCCATATCATCACCGAACCTTCTCCTTGTTTTACGGTTGGTACAATGCCGATCTTCCAACGAACACATATCTACGTGAACCGTAAACTTCGAACTTCGACTTGTCACTCCACAACACCTTTTTCCAGTCTTCGATGGTCCAATTCTTTTCACTCACTTGTATCCACTCATATTGCTTCCGCTTGGGGGGTTTTCTTACCGCCACCCGTCGGTGAAGTCCAACTTTACTTAAGCGACGTTTCACTGTAGTCACACGTCCCCATTTGCCTTTAGCCACGTGCAGTTTCTCTATTGCTTTTACCTGTTCTATTGTAACTAACAATTAAAGCACGCATCTGTACGAACAACTCTTTAGTTTTCGCCATTACAATACAAAACAACTAAGAAATATCAAACAGAGCCAGTACCCTCAGTTATAAATAAAATGAATTTTTATTTCTAAGAACTTATTAATGGAGCGTATACTAATGAAACTTACTGATAATGTGTATTCATATATACTAAACGACACAATAATATACTAATTACATTCCTTAAGAATTCAATTATCACAAACTATATACAAGCCCAATGAAAACTTTCTAAACATTCTGTTATTTCAGATATGCTTGTCTGAGAGACGTCCAAGATAAAATAGAAGAGCATGGTGGGGGGTTTGACGAGTTTACACAAGCTTACAAATATTACGGGATAAAAACTCAGCCTGATAATACCATAATTTGTAGGGAATGGGCGCCTGGAGCTAGAGCATTGTACTTAACAGGAGATTTCAGTAAGTTTATCAAAAATAATCTTTTCTTTCCTTTTCTAACATTTTTGATTTGCTCCTCAGATAATTGGGACAGAGACAATTTGCCTTATAATAATATAGGCTACGGCAAATGGGAATTGATCCTACATCCTAACGGGGACGGTTCCTGCAGAATCCCACATCTTTCTGAAGTTAAGGTATCCTCAAAATAACCATACTTACTTTTTGAAGGTTCAGCATGTTTAATTGCAGGTTGTAGTGCTTACTCAAAATGGTTCCAAAGAAGATAGATTATCACCATGGGCAACTTACGTTGTGGAACCTCCAAAATCGGAAGGAACCATATACAAACAGAAATTTTGGAATCCTCCATTTTCTGAGAGGCATCTATTTCGTAATTCTAAGGTTAAGCGGCCGAAGAGCTTGAGAATTTACGAGTGCCACGTTGGTATAGCAACGTCTGAATTGGGCGTAGGTAGCTATGATAATTTCACTGAAAACATCTTGCCAAGGATTAAAAGACAAGGATATAACGCTATACAATTAATGGCAATAATGGAACATGCATATTATGCTAGTTTCGGGTATCAAGTTACTAGCTTCTACGCAGCGTCTAGTCGTTATGGTACTCCTGAAGGCCTAAAGCGTCTTGTAGATAAAGCTCATGAGATGAATATTGTTGTTCTATTGGATGTCGTCCATTCGCATGCCAGTAAAAATGTGATGGATGGCCTAAATAGATTTGATGGTACTGATTCTTGCTTCTTCCATAGCGATTCCAGAGGTGTTCACACGTTATGGGATTCTCGCCTTTTCAATTATTCAGAATTTGAAGTTCTGAAATTTTTACTATCAAATTTAAGGTGGTATTTAGATGAGTACCAGTTTGATGGATTTAGATTTGACGGTGTTACGTCCATGCTGTACCATTCTCATGGTATAGGAGAAGGCTTCAGTGGTAATTACGATGAATATTATGGACTCAATGTTGATACGGAGGCTGTTGTATATTTGATGTTGGCGAATTATGTTGTGCACAGGTTGAATTCGCAACATATTACAATTGCCGAAGACGTCTCTGGAATGCCTGGAACTTGTAGACCTATCACTGAAGGAGGGTTAGGTTTTGACTATAGATTAGCTATGGCAATCCCAGATAAATGGATTGAATTACTAAAAGAATGTAAGGATGAAGACTGGAATATAGGAAACATAATCCATACCCTAACAAATAGGAGATGGATGGAACCTAACATAGCTTATGCAGAATCTCACGATCAAGCTTTGGTAGGTGATAAGACTATAGCATTTTGGTTAATGGATAAGGAGATGTACACACATATGAGCACTTTGTCGGATCAATCTTTAATTATAGACCGGGGAATTGCTCTACACAAAATGATACGTTTAATTACACACGGTTTAGGTGGAGAAGGTTATTTAAATTTCATGGGTAACGAATTTGGCCATCCAGAATGGTTAGATTTCCCAAGAGAAGGAAATAATAGCTCATACCATTATGCTCGTAGACAATGGCATCTAGTGGACGACGATATGCTCAAGTATAAATATTTAAATGCTTTTGATGCAGCTATGAATCATTTAGAAGAAAAATACGGCTGGCTTCATGATCACCCTGGTTATGTTTCCTGGAAACACGAAGATGATAAAGTTATCGTGTTTGAGAGAGCTGGATTAATATTTGTTTTCAATTTCCATCCAACTAAGAGCTTCAGTGACTACAAAGTGGGTGTTGATAACAAGGGCTCCTATAAAATCGTATTATCGTCGGATGATACGGTTTATGGGGGTCAAAACCGTATTGACACCAGTGTGATTCATCAATCAGAGTCCGAAGGATATGCCGGTAGAAAATACTCTACGAAAGTATGGGAAATATTTACTTTGATATAATTGAATCTAATCTATGTCATTTTCAGGTATACATACCTTCAAGGACTGCAATTATATTAGCTAAGGTTTGAGTTTGTTTGGTAGCTGTATGAATTGTTCTACCTACACCAAAGGAATCGTTTATGAATTTAATATATTTTTTTTACTTAGATCTATGTTTTTTATTTAACTATTCTTTCCGATTCTTCCTTAAATGTGCGTCCGGTTCTTTTGAATTACACTGTATTCGAATTAAGCCTCATGTATAATTTATCACTTTAAATTTGCCGCCTTTAATAACCATTTCTGATTGGTTTTTATAATTTAACCTTAGAGAAAAACCTTTGAATTCAACTATTATCCTTAAAATATTAATATCTTCTTTTAATTATTACTATACTTTAGTTAGTTATTTGGATATAATTTGGGAAAATTTTATTTTTTTAATAGTTTTTTGTTTTTATACAATATTTTTAAGTAACTAAATTCACTATAGTATATAATAAACTAACCTTAAAATTAAGATAAGTAAAAGTAGTAAAAAGTATCGTTCTATGCTTGACGAATATGATATTTTGAAAATATCGATGGATCTAATCTTGTGATTTTAGTTATCAACTATATTCCTTTAGATGTTAAGCAAATATTCAAATTTCCCGTTGACTATCTACAACTGTCCATTATGATTACGCTTACACGTTGTAAGAAACAGGAACATAACGCCAATTTAAATAATAGGATATCAATTAGGGATAGACTTCTAACACGCGAGGTCCAAGAAATGTCACAATTACTTCCAAGCAACTGTACTGTCATATATGATAACGAAAATGATCTAAGTTCCTTTATTCTAAAAGTAAAACCTACCGAAGGTTATTGGCAGAACGGTTGCTTCAAATTTTCTGTTAAAGTAACTGAAGAGTACAATATGGTTGTACGTACAGGATTCTGTTATTATGTATGTATGATTTTGATCGTAAACTTAGTTTACTTTTAGCCACCAATTGTTAAATGCACTACACGCTTATGGCATCCAAATATAAATGAGACTGGTGAAGTGTGCCTATCACTTTTAAGGCAGCATAGTGTCGATGGATTAGGCTGGTCTCCAACTAGACGATTAAATGATGTCGTGTTTGGATTACATGCTCTTTTCACCGTAAGTCTATTCCTTTTAAACGATTAGAGGTATCTGAAAGGCATGTTTTTTTTTAAACTGTAGGATTTGTTAAATTTTGATGATCCGCTGAATGTAGAAGCAGCAGATATGTATAGGAATAGTAAAGAAGAATTTCACAGGAAAGTTAGTGAATATGTTCGTTTGTATGCCAGGGAATAATATCGACTGCTATGCTAACGAAAGTTGCGTAATGCACGAACCAGTTATTTAATTAAAAATTTGTCGAATGTGGAGGTTTGTGCATTACGCAGTTCTCGTTGCTGTATTAATAAATAATTATAAATAATTTAGGTATACTGTGAAAATGATATTAAAAATCTATTGTATATTTGTTAAGGAATTTGAGAAAGCTATTACGGTATTTATTTAATTAATGTATTTTTTTTAAATAATTAAAATATCTTTCGTATTACTCTAGTATTTTTCAGCTTCTATCTCCGTAGTTGATATTAGTATTTTACTTTTTAATAACAAAAATTTTCATCAAAGTAAACTATATTGTTATTGGGCAACCCAAAGCTCGGTTTACACAAGAGGTCTTACCTGTTCACGGTAAATGTGTAGACAGCATAATGGATGTTTTACATGAATCGAATTAAGACGAACAACTAATCCAAAAACTGATGAGTATAGGTTTTTCTTTGCAGGCAACTCGCTAGTCTTTTGTAACTTGTAGCATATGCACACGTTTCTAATTTTATCTAACATTCTTAAGTTATTATTTTTATTTTCGATGTGCTGGTACACCAGGTGTATGTAAATGTAATAGAGTTTTCATTTTTGTTTTATATGTCCAACATATCTCTCTTATGTTGCAACTCTAGCACTTTCAATTTTTTTTAATTTTTCCAGTACTACCGTTTTGTGGTGATTTGTGTCGCCAAATTTCGGTTTTGCTCGTCTCAAGTATTCAAGATTAAGTGATGAAGAAGACTTTTATTTTACAGTCACTTCAGCACCAATTTCATAATTTCCAAAATTTGATAATGACGATGCTTTGCACAGCAAAAATTTCGTTTTGTGCCCCTTCCATTCTTTCAATATTCAAGATTAAGTAGTCGAGGGAACCTTTTTCGCAGCAACCGCAATAATTTCCCGATTCTTAAATCTTCACGGCAAAAACCCGGACAAAACATTACCATTATCAAATTTTTGAAAATTATGATATTAGTGCGGTAGCTGCCGAAATAAGAGTCTTCCCTATCAGTTAATTTTGAATATCCCCGGAATGGGAGGAGCACAAAACGAAATTTTTACGACACAACTCAGCCTAAGACGGGCACAAAAGTATAGCATAGTCAAAATTTAAAAAATAGAAAACGCGAAAGCTGCATCCATTTTACAAACTCGAATTTCTCGAAAATGGAATGAGCACAAAATATTTTTTACTACACAAATCAGTGCAAAACGACAGCGTAGTCAAAATTTAAAAACTCGAAAGTGCGAGAACAGCGTGAACTTGGCTCGAAATGAGTACAAAATATGATTGTTACAGCACGAAACGTGAGCACTTTCAAATTTTTATCACGATGGTACTGATTAATTTTCAGCAAACGGCAGGTAATACTTTTGTAAGGAAAAGTGACCTAGCTTCTGAGATAACTGCCTTCTATCTAACGTATTTTGAGAGATATTTAAATTAGAATCTAAACATACTTTAATAATAATAATATCTTTATTGCCCAACAGAAAATAATTCCATTTATAGGACAATGCGAGAATAATATATCCTAGCATATGTATGTAGTAATAATATACAGCGCAGTAATAAATTAAAATTAATCGAAAAAGATACAACTGAATCATAAACATAACAATGGCTCGGTGACACTAAAATGCAAGAACAAAATAGGACGACAATGTAAATCCATGTAGACGCTTCAACAAAAAGGATCGTGAAGTAATTCATTGGCATTTCTAATCATATGCGTAAAGGGTGCTTTAAGCAGAACATTAGTTTTGCATGACGGGACCTTAAAATTAGGGAAGGACCTGGTATCGTACTGAGGTACCCCAAAATTAATTTTGGAGAGAAGGGATGGAGCGTCAATAGCGTGATTAATTAGTTTAAGTAGAAATTGGCTGCTAAATTCCTGCCTTCGATCCGATAACGATACAAAGCCGTGTCTCCTCAGCAGACCAGCATAAGCAACATCGCGTCCAGGGTAAGTGCCATCAATTTTGAAGGACAGGTATTTCAAAAAACCGTTTTTGCAATCTTTCAAGTACTTGCAGATGGAGATAGTGAGGATACCAAATTATGGAGACATACTCCAACCCAGTGCGGACAAGCGAATAGTATAATGCTTTTAGCGAGGCAGGATTATTGAATGATCTGCAGGATCGTATGAGAAATCCTAAGGATTTCATCGCAGAATTTCGTATGGATAATATATGGTCTGTAAACGACAAATTTGCATCAAACTTCACGCCCAGGTCCATCACAGACGAGTGCCTAGGAACAATAGCCTGACTCACAGCATAGTGAAAATTATAGAGTCTATCACATCTAGAGTAGCTTACAACAGCACACTTATCCAGATTCAAATGAATTCCATTCTGTGTACACCATCTAACAATAGTATCCAGACTGTTCTGGAGAAACAGACAATCTGCCGGGGAGGTTCTGGTATTGTAGATCTTAAGATCGTCCGCGTAAGCCAGTACATTGCAGTCCAGCCCCTGTAGGAGATCATCCAAATAAATACTAAACAAAAGGGGACCCAAATTGGATCCCTGGCACACACCAGAGGAAGCAGAAAATGTTAAGGAAGTATATCCATTGTAGTGAACATAGCGAAGGTAAGTAAGGCTTGACACTAATGTATATTCTATGAGACGGAAGATATTCAAAAATTTTTGCAAAGTTGGATAAAATATTTATTGGTCTATAATTTTGGAAGTCAGAACGATTACCTTTCTTAAACACGGGTGTAATTCTGCTGATCTTCCAAGCGTCAGGAAAGGTAGAAGCACTTACGGCCAAGTTAAATATTCTAGCTAGAGGTTCACATAGTACTACACAACAATCCCGTGCAAAAAATGCGGGAAGGCCGTCATGACCAGCAGTAAAATTAGATTTTAACTTCTTAGATGCTTTTAAGATATCGTGTGCTGTAAAAGATCCAATCAAAGAACTACCACTAATGAGATCCCTATCAAGAGGCTGGGGCCCCAGTAATGCTTGTGAACCAGACACAAACACTCTAGAAAATTCATCTGCGAAGGTCTGAACAATGTTGCTGGGATCATCAACAGTGGAGCCGTTCAAAGTGAGACATCCAGGTATTCTTGATGCATTACGACGCGCGTTTATGTACTGCCAGATTAGCTTTGGATTTTGTGCTATATCTTCTGCAGCCGCCGTCTGATATTCCACATATACAACTCTAATTTTGTCCTTAAACTAATTTCCTCAAACGCTTGAATTCAATGTCGTAAATCTCCCGTCCACTCTTGTTCCACCTACGAAGGTAATAATGCTTTATTTGAAGAAGCTTGATTATTTCGAAATTATACCAAGGCGGGTATCTTCGAGAAGGGTGTTTGGAGAAAGGTACAGAACGACGGATGACAATGTCTAAGCAATTACAAAAAGCTGATACTGCTTCGTTAACGCAATTAAGATTCTCCAAAAAAGTCCAGTTCCTTAGTAAACAACTTTTACTTACTTTAAGAAACTCCTCTCTCCTTGGAAGATAGCTTGATTGGTTTCAAGTATGATTAGGCTTACTGTAATATACAAATTTCAAGGTCTTTTTAACTTCATCCTGCGGCAAAACATTTCAGGACGGCAGTTAATAGGGTGTAATCTCTCTTTTCTGCAACATATAAATGAAACATTTGCCTTTCTTAAGTAATCATTTTCTGGACTATCCTGTACATTGAACGCTTACTCTTTTTACCTCATTAGTAAAATTGATCTGAAAGAAGATGGATTATTAAACCCTTTTATTTCGCCTCATGTATACAAATAAAACAATACATTGTTTTCATAATTTTATTATTGCAAACTGCAGATAATACATTTAAAAGTTCTCTCAGAAATATAGTACAAAAATATTCTAAATATTTATTTAAAGAACAATATTGTTGGGAGGTAACAATATCGTTCTTCGATAGAATTAATTATACAGCTCGAATCTAACACAACAAATAAAAAAAAAGATATATAAAATCGATATAAAATACAAAGAAAAAACAAACTCTTTCATTTTATATATATTTATAATATGTACAGAATAAATATATATTAGCTTCGTTAGTTCTTCTTATTTAAAATTGTAATTTTATTTTATTTTATACAAGATTCTAAGTAATCAATATGTAACAGTTGATTTACGTAAAAAATTTGACAAGGATAGTAAAAGGAAATAAAGTGTAATAGATATCTTAACAAATCGTTTTAAGGATATTTAATGGTGTAATGTATGGACGCTTTACTCAAACAGGAATATTCAACATCACATAGAAATATTTTACAACTTGACACATATCCACAAAACACTTTCTTTCTGGCTAATCGAATGACGTATATTGATAATGATGGAAGAAATTTGTTCGTAACAACATCCACAGGATATAACCCTGGGTTCAAATAACAATTCAATGATATAACGATATATTTTTATATTTCACAATATCAAGCGGTAATTTAAATAGGTCGTACAGTTGAGGAATTGTTAATTAGTTTCTTGCATTTCCGACAATGTCTTGAATTATTTTAATTCTTCTTTCATTACATAGGTTCAAGCAGAAGAAGGTTATGTTAACTGAACAAATGGGTGGTACTTTCTCGTCCTTAAACAGGAGTCACACGTATACTACTGTAAAGCGGACTTTAATTCATTGAGTAGTATTGTACCGAAAGGGTATTTATCGCAGTTTACCCTTAACGTAATTTTCTCCTCTTTTTCGTAAATTACGGATACTAAAACAAGTGTTGAAGTCTTTAGGGTTTCCCCAGCGAATCTAAAATTGAAAATTAACATTATACGTTTAGTATGAGGTTTATAATTGCATTTCTGACTTTCACGGCCGTTTGACATAGTCGTAACGGTTGTCGGGTTTCGCCGTGTCACTAGGTCTTTTTGTCCCTGACGTTTCGCGAACAACTGCGGTTTGCATTTTCAGTACCTTTGTAACCCGACAACCGTTACAACTATTGTATGAAGATTGTTCAATAGAAAAGCTAAATTCTGCAATTATTTAGTTGTGTTTCCACTGAATAATCTGTATGCAGAAGCTTATATTTACCTCATTCCATCTTTATTTTTTTCAACTAAACCGACATTGGCAATTTCATATATTTTTTGCGGGATATTATTGTATATATTCGATTTTATTGTGACGGACTCGTCATGCATTCCTCGTAGCTTATCTTGTTCCGTTATAAAAACAGCTAGCGGCATCGTGATAGGTCTCATCAATTCACCAACGGTTGGAACTACTGAGACTTTAAAGGAACCTACAATATTGATCATGTAAATCTGAGTAAAACTAAGAGAATTACGTGTATTTATTTTATCGCAAAGTTCAACCGCCATTAATCAAACTATATCATTCGTTTAATAAAACTAATCGCCACAAGTAGGTTGATGTAGTAATTTCTGACGAATTTCGAACAATATTTATCAATTACGTTAGGTACCAACTACGGTATAACATTGACTTATTTTTGTTTAAATAAAACAAATCTTTCGTACGAGTTTAAGAAGTCTTATCATATATTTTATGAAGATATGACGAATCGACAGATATACAATAACAAAAGCCGAGGTTATTAGATGTATTCATCTTATTGATTTGAAATATTTGGTTGCGGTATAAAGTAGCAACTAACTGCGATAATTATTTGATATGTAGTTGTACATGCAACACTCACCTAAAGAAGATACTAAATCAAAGTAAACAGTCGATATCCTATCTTTAAAATCGATTCCCATTGAACCAGGTACACTAAAACCGGGCGTTAAAGAGTTGATATGACCAAATGATTGTATGGTGTCTATATCTAGATCCTAAAGGAAAGAAATTGAATAGAATTTCTTAAAAGTCAAATATAAAATGATGTAAACATTAAAATTGTACCTCTTGTGATATTGCGATGTTTTTAATATCATCTTTTCCAGTATTATGGAAAGTCAAGGAAATATTGACCATGGTTCTATTGAACATATGCGGTGTCCTGCTAAATTTATACGTGACGCTCAATCCTTTCCCTCTGATTCTATCCAGTAAATTGATCGTCTTTGTCGGGATAAATTGAGGTGGCACGTATTCTATTTGCGCGTTATTATTTACAGGCATGAATAAACTGTTTGAGGGCATCATCACTGGGGTACTAGACATAATATCATCGCCCATGCTAAGATCAAGCAGTAAATCTAGATTTTTACTGTAAAAATTCAATTCGGCGTTGTTTTGAAGCTTAGGTGTCTTTGCCGCCAGTTTTGGTGTACTAATATCCGCTTCTACTTTGGTAATCACATCATCTTCGTCTTCCTCCTCTTCATCGTCTTCGGACTCTTCAGATTCATCTACTTCCTCGTCATCAACTTCTTCATCCTCTTCTTCTTCTTCAGCACTCGATACCCCTTCTGAAGCTGTTTCCGATCCTTCCTCCGATATTTGAGCTTCATATTTACCTTGTTTTCTGTAAATGTTAAATATTAAGAAGGTTATTCTTAAATATTTAAGCACTTACATAACTTCCGCAAGTTCTGAAATTACGCTCGAAGAAGATCCACTGAAATCAGATTCGTACGAGCTAGCAACTGAACTTCCCGAAACCCATGAGAATGATTCTTTTTTCTAGAACGAATATAACTTACACTTGTTTCTACTGACATGACTTTGTAAATAATTACCGGTGATTTCGGTTTTGTCTCTTCTACAATAGGCTCAACATCTCTTACATCACTAGGAGGTGGAACCTCTGGAAATGGTGGTAATGGTTCGTACCCGATAGCTCTCATGTTAATAAAATGCGATAATGACCCTAGTTGGAGATCTTCTCGATCTTTAAAGTGTGATTGCAAGAGTGGAGCTGGCTTAGGTGCTAAGAATATTTCTTCTATTCGAGATGATAGAAAACGAAGTTTGGTATCTTCTGTAAATGGTTTTAATAACCTCGCTCGGTCTCTAATATCGTAATCTTGATCATATCGAGCTAACGTAAAGATGTATTTACAAAGAATATTCGTTTGCTTTTCGTTTCTAATATACAATTTTACTGCTAAATTTAATACTTGCAATTTTACAATTGCTTGCTGAAATTTGAGATGCGTAGAAAATAGGTTTAAATTAATATTCGCATTACAATAACTCACCTCTTCAGGGAAACTTTTTGCCATTTTTCTCAATATATCGGGTGCTGTAAGTGGTACAATCGACGCATGCTCACCTAGTAACCAAAGTATAGCTGCGCGAGCGTTTGGAACTGTAATAGTATCTAACAGTTTCGTCATATGTTTGACGATTTCTTTAGGGTCGGCTGCTTTAGTTTGTAGCAATCGCTTAATTACAATCACGCTTTCAGCAACAATAGCTTCTATAATATGAAAGAAGGATGTAGAAGTTAACTTCGTTAGGTGTCAAGTGCATACCGTTTCCGTTCGAAAGCAGGGATACCAATCCATTAAGGCACGAATCTGCAATATCTGCAATTTGGCAGGCACATTTTCCAATAGCTTGTATAGTCGCGGCGGCAAATTGCTTGTCGTTACTTAAAATATACGTCTGCATCTCTCTCAATATCAAGCTAACATTAGCGTCGCAAGCAATATTCGTTAAAATATCCAATTTCAATAATTTAATTCTAGTAGGATCGGAAGTTCTTATAAAGAAATTTTTTAAGTAATGCTCAAACATCCCTTTACGTTGATAAGTCATCGAAGCTACTACATCTAATACAATGCACTGGACTTCCGTGTGGGAACGCAGCAATCTTACCAAAGCTTTCGCGGCGAGGAGACCTTCAGATTTAGGGGCACAATGATGATATAATTGAGCTACAGCTACTACGACAGCCGCATTTCTCGATTGCAATAGAGGCCTTGCTGAACGCAACAACAAACGATGATCGGGGTCTAGGGCTGGTGTCGATTGTTTATCTGAACTATCCGAACTTGAATCATAAAAATTCCTATTAGATTCACCTTTGTCCTACAAATGAGAAAAGATGGCTTAAAATGCCCATCCCGAATTGATACTATGCTATAAAAAAAATTATATATCGTATACAATATGCTTCGCAAAAACGTAATGTTATTGTATATTTTAAAGGAGGTGACGAATCGACGGAAATACGGTTATCGCATACTGCGAAAAAGGGTTTTATGCAAAAATTAATGTAATTTTTTTCGAAATTTGTGAAGCACCTTATAGAAGTGATCTGGTAGGAAAAATATTTCGTTTTTAGCGAAGCTTGTCGGGTTAATACGACTTCGACGAATCTATTCACACCTCTAGTCTAAAGCTTTTAGAGCTGCTTACATGTAAGTTAGGATCCGTAAATTGTGTCCTACAATATCTAGTAAGCGTATTGAGAATAATCACTTGCCCCCATTCATCAACATCAACTATTAAAGTGCACAGCTTCCTATAAACTTGATGAATCAGATCGACACGTTCTGGACAAACTTTCGTGAATGCCATAACCGCAGAACCAATAACTAGGACAGTCTTATCAGCTAGTAGTTTCTGTATTATCACTATGAGTTCGGGTTTTGTTTCATTATCCAAACTAAGGAGCAAATCTATTAGAAATTATATAAGCAGAAAAAGGATTCTAACCTGTATAGTTTTGGTATTGCATGTGCAGCAGTTTTCCTTACGTATGGTGACATATCTTGGGCAGCATCACGAATGGCTAACATTACAATTGGTGCTATCATACTAACTCGTATACTAGATAACACTCGCAAAGCTCCAGCACGTATCAGCTGATTTGGTTCCTGAAATAGTACAGATTAATTTTAATATGTCCTCTTCCTTTGCTACATCCTATAACTTACTTTTAAAGCTCTTTGGAATGTTGATATGGACAGCAAAGCAAGATCTTGTTGTTCTTCGGCATACCTTTCAAGATAAACGTAAACTAACTTTTTAACTTCTATATTTTTTGATACCACATTTTTAACAACTGCTGGGAATAGCATAGAAGCATCTCTACCCTTTGCAACCATCTAAAAGCAATAAATAACAAAATTTCATTTATTAAAGTGATCATAAAGTAAAACCTACCCCTATAATCCTTTTCATAGCTTCTAACTTGAGACTATCTTTATTTGAATCCAACATTTCCTTAAGATCGTCATGCCTGAAACATGTCACGATTTTAACCTGGTAAAAAGTGGTTAGTTTTATGTGTACTTCTTTGAATCGGCGTGGAAAAAGCTTCCTGATGCTGGATCAATTCCATATTCCGGTTCTAAAGCACCAGCACTCGTGCCAGACTTATCGTTACCATAAGATATACTATTCGACATTGTTCCTGTAGCTGAATTTAGCATGACAAGTATAGAGACAAATTTTAACACTTCTTTTATTTACAGTAACAATTTGACAAGTCAACAATCATCGCCATATTATTATCAACTGTATTAAATTACTACTTTATCGGCTGTAATGGAGAACCGATAGCATACCCCCATTATTTTTTCATTTGAAATATTTGGCACGATAGTTTAAAATTTATTTACATTTTGTTGTATGGATTTTCAATCTCAATTTTTCTTTAAAATAGTATTAATTCCAAAAAAGAATTGAAAATATTTTCTATCCATTTGCTTTTATTTATTTACCTTCTCTCTCACTAATAAAGGGCATTATAGGATAAAGCACTGAAAAGCTTCAGAATTTTTTCAGGACCTTTTATACTCCTTTTTGGCCGTAACTCAAAATTAAAACAGAAAAAGTAATGACGATTGTATAGGCGAGTTTCCATATAAAAGCGTATCATTGGAGATTTCATACGTTTAAAAAAAATTGGAAAGATGCTCCAAAGTTAATAAGTGTATATCAAGTTTCGATTTAAGGCTGATTTTTGTTAAAACTTTTTGACGATGCTCAATAAATATAAACCGTCATTTGCACCTTAATACGAGGGCGACCTGAAATGTTTCCAGAATCAACAAGAAAAGTACGGTATTGGTGTGGTTTTTTATTTTTCGATGTAGTCCGCTCGAAGATCAATACACTTTCTCAAGTAGTGCTTCAGTCTCTTCAAACCGTCATTTGTAGCGGCGATGACCTCTTCGTTTGATGCAAATTTCTTTCCTCCCAGTGATTTCTTCAGACTTGGGAACAGGAAAAAGTCGCTGGGGGCTAGGCCCTGTGAATATGGAGGATGAGAGACTAATTTGTAGCGCAACTTATTCAATTTGGCGTCTCTCCTTCAATATTACTATATTGACGAGCTGAATCGGACTATAAAAAGAACAGTCCCCGCACTCTTATGGCTTCGCAAATAAAACATTTAGAAGTTTTGGATAATTTGTGCACCTTTCTTTTGTCATTTTCGAGATCTAGCTAAAAAAATAAATGAAATAGATGACTATAACTCATGGAAATCGATGCTATAGGATCGTTTTCATCTCGAATTATCTTAGTAGAGATTTTATAATTTGCAAGAAAGTTGCAAAATTGATAACGTGAAAATCGATATTCGATTTCGATCTCAGTTTTTTCAAAATTTGAAGACCCTTAATTTCGAGATGAAAATAGCGAAAGTAAAGAGAGAAAAAGATTAACTCCTTTAGAAAAGTATAAAAAATTAGTAAACTTGTTAACCTGTGTATAGCTGTATATTTTTGGAATATTCAAATGATGATGTTTGGTCGATTTCAATACAAATACATCTTCACCTTCAGCGTGTTTATAATTTTAGATTTCTCTGCGCAAGATAAAATTGTTTATTAAAAAGATTATAGTTTAATGATAATGTTGTTGGTGATACTAATTTAGTACTGTGTTAGTGCGTGTAATTAACAAAAAATCTCAGTATAATTTAACATGCAAAAGTCTACTCATTTAAATATTATTTCAAATTGATCGGGGTTGCATGAACTCTAGACAGGGGGTTGGCACGCAACACGCTCGAACTTTGTGCACTGATTCAAACCCTCAGTTGTAGTTTGGACGTTAACTTCTTTTAAACGCGTACATAAGACGAACATACGCGCGGTAAAAAAACATGCTTTCCAAGTTCAACCTTCAATTTCTATGTGTTATTTACGCTTGCCTTGCTCAAAATCCGTTAATGGTAACGATCCCCCAAGGAACCTTACAAGGAAAAGAAATGTCCTTGATTCGAACTCAAAGAATTTACGCTTTCTTGGGGATACCATACGCTCAACCTCCAATTGGAAATTTAAGATTTGCTCCGCCACAAGTTGAACCTTTACCCACTTGGGAGGATGTTAGGAACGCTACAGAATTTGCTAAAGCTTGTCTTCAGTTGGACGAATATACATCTGAGGATATGACTTTTATGGGATTGATAAGTGATGTTACTATTGATAGTTCTGAGGATTGTTTATACTTAAATGTTTTCGTTCCCTATGGTGAGTATTCAAATTATTTTATACGTTAATTTTTCAAACGTAATTGGCCATTTTCTTGATATACGCATAGATACTCGATTAAGTAAGCTAAATACTTCGCCACAAAAGGGAAATTCATAAATTAATGAAGAACTAAGGCGTATATTTATGTAGATAACGTGAATTGCAAATAAGTCAAGTTAATGTAGGTGTATAGAAATAATATACAGGGGGCGATTTAAATAATGGATAGGGTTACCGAAAAAAGATTACAAAATTGAATAGTTGCCTTCTATATTAAACACACTCTCAAATGTAGCATCACCCTATATATATATACATATATTCAGTATTCAACGCTTGTAGAATAAGCATGGAAATGGCATTATCTCATGTTCTACTTCAATTGTACTTTTGGCATGCAAATTATTTCGGTTCCTGCAAGTACGGGAGCGTCATATATTTAGTTTACCTATGCATCGCATGGCCGCCGGGAAGAATAATTTCTTTTTCAGGCCTTCAGCAATCAATGCAGTGCTATTCTTCCAGGCGCCCTGATCATATACGTTAGGTCACGCAATCCCGATGTTATCGGTAAAGCAAAACCCTTAATAGAGAGAAGCAGTATTTATATTTCTAATAAAAATATATGTATATACACATTCGCCACATATGTACATTATCTCCACATCAGATCGTGCTGGTTTATATAACAGTTTAAAAACAGAAAAGTTGTATTTAAATAAGAACCAAGGCAACTGCAATAAGTGTTTATGGTTGTTACTGATTTAAGACTTGATAGCTATTCATATGCAAATCGTATATAGTCACCGTTTGCGTAATAACAGAAAGAGAACGTTACGCTAAAGTGTAACATGTAAGGTACAATAACAGGGTTTGTCAACTTTCGTATTATTTTTCAAGACCAGTTAATTAAAAATGTCATATTCGGTTTTTAGATTTATTATTCCAAGTTGGGGAATGACTCAGGATTATTATTAGCCGGATTTAAGACGCAAAATTCACGGAATCGAAACTTTCGTGAAAGCTGGCTTCCAAATAAAAAGCACTATCCTCATGGCGATGGAGAACCAATACTAGCGTAGGACCGGATGTGGTCCGCGTTAAACATCGGCTTGTAGCGTGACAAACAGCCATTATCCCACAAATACACCGCAAGAAAGTAAAATTTTCGTAGTATATTTCGCAGTGATTAACTCAAACCTAATGCGAAGCAATTTACGTGAATTGCTTTCTCGAAAATGCTCTTCTGCACAACTTACCCAAGGTTATTGATGTCTTTTTTTTCTCCCATTCATTAGTAAGCTCTTGGTGCGTATACTTACTCCTGATGCAAATCGAATTGATTACCTTTGCTTGGAAGATTCCATGTTGCTTTTGAAATATGTGTCAAGAAGACGGCCAAGGAATACTTATTATTTTGCTTAAAAAATTCTTTACGAGGGCGATCTGAAATGTTTCCGGAATCGACAAGAAAAACACGGATTTTGTGTCGTTTTTTATTTTTATTTTTCGATGTAGTCTCCTCGAAGACCAATACACTTTTTCAAACGGTGCTCCAGACTTAGTCATATGTAACGGTGATAACCTGCTCATTTGAGGCAAATGTCTTTCCTCCGAGTGATTTTTTCAGGTTTGGGAATAGGAAAAAGTCGCTGGGGACTAGGTCCGATAAATATGGAGGATGAGAGACTAATTCGCAGCGCAACTCATTCAATTTACTTCTTTTGCTCGGATTGCAAGGATCACACCTTGGAAATCCCAAGAGATGGTCGTCTTTACTTTCTTCGGAGCCGATTTGCCTGGAAAAGTTCACTGCTTCGACTGTTCCTTGGTCTCCGTTATGTAGTGGTGGATCCAAGTCTCATCCACGGTTACGAAACGTACGAAGAAATCCCTTGGATTGCGTTGGATCCTGGCCAGACACTCCTCCGAAACGGTCACCCAATTTCGTTTCTACTCCGGTGTGAGCAAACACGGTACCCATCGCGTTGAAAGCCTTTTCATACCCAAAATTTCATATAGGATATGGCCAACGCCTTCTTCTGAGATACCTGTTGTCACTGCTATCTCTTTCAGCTTTAATCGGCGATCGACTAACACATCATGAACCTTGTCGACCATTTCATCCAGAAGTGTTTTATCACTGCAGGAAATTCGATTTGACCTACAAAATACAATCTTAAACAACAACTATTGACAGTAGAGGTTACCCTTGCCGACCAATTAATCCATTTCCACGTTCGTGCACCATCTCTTGCCGATTCCGGACACATTTCAGGTCGTCCCCGGAAAGCATGTTTTTAAAATAATTGAATTCTTATTCTTCTATTACTTTTCTCTAATCACAGGTAAACCTCCATCAAATGGATTCACTGTAGTGACTTGGATTCATCCTGGAAACTTTACCAGCGGTGATCCAAAAATATGGAATCCGTACACTCTAGTACATCGCCAAAGAATAATTGTCGTCACGTTAGCATATCGATTGAACGTAATGGGATTTTTTACTAGTTTAGACGGGGAAGCACCTGGAAATTTCGGTTTGCTAGATCAGCAAGCCGCAATTAAGTGGATTAAAAATAACATCAAAGAATTTGGCGGGAATCCAAACAATATCTGCTTAATGGGATATGGATCTGGAGGAACTAGCGTAGCGTTGCACATGGTTAATTCGGCTTCAAGAGGTTTATTTTCCAGTGCAATTATTATGAGTAGCGGGATCTTTAATGAAAACGCTTTAAGGACACCTAAAGATGATGAACAATTTGTTGATGATCTAGCAACTAACTATGCATGCTTTAGAACACCATCTAATGCGATGATGGAGTGTCTAAGAAGAGTTGATGGAAAGGATTTGGTGAAATATACGCAGAATTTTAATTGGCGACCTTTAATAGAGTCTAACGACTTTCATAATGTAAGCGTGCCGTTTATCTCGGAACCTTTAAAGAACTCTTTTGCCAGAGGCGATTTCGAAAGAGTTCCACTACTAACTGGATATACAAACATGGAATATGTCCTCCATCTGAGGGAGCTAATCGAGCAAGATCTTTCGGTAAACGCAACTGAGGAATATTTAATTAATTTGTTACCAGAGATAGCAAACTGGGATTTACCCCCAATCAACGAGAATGATAGTTGTTCTTATAATTTGAACCACATAACGGACTCTATAATGTATTGCTATCGACCTCCAGTACCAATCCAAGATACTGAAATATTGAGAAAGCTTGTTATAGATTTTGCTACCGAAAAAAAGGTTGGTGCGTCGACCTTTCAACTTGCTAGTTATATGAGCAGCAAAAATCAGGAAACTTTCATGTACAGATTCGATATGAAGCCAAGTACTCCTTTGGTTTTAGAAAGATTGCCAGAATGGGCGTCTGTTCCTCATCTATTTGATTTAATTTATGTATGGGGTGCCCCATATTGGGCCCCTTTACCCACAAGACAAGAGTGGGATGTAAGGGATAAGAGAACTTCAGATATTATTATGCTATTTTGGACAAACTTTGCGAAATATTACAATCCGGCTGAGAATTTTCCATACCCCATAAGATGGAATCGATTCACTTTAGAAAATCCTGGAATTTTGATAGTTGATCGCACGTTTAATATGAGTGATCCTTCTAGGTTGAATTATAAAGCTTTCGAGTTTTGGAACGATTACTATCCGAAAGTTGTAACCATTGCTACGCAGTGCTGTAACGCAACTGATACATCTGAATCCTTGTATAAATTGAATAACTTTAGGTTAGAATTAGTGATGAATTTCTTTATATTTTATGTTATGTACATTTATTAAATTGTAATTAGTAATGGATAAATAAAATGGTTTACCTTTGATTTATAGTCTAAAATGAAAATTCATCGTTAGAAACTGTTTTCGTGTTTTTGTAATAAAATACGTTCAACGCCCATATGAGATAAATTGAAATTAAATATATCCAGGCAATTAGAAACTTTGATTATAGATACTGCACTGTGATTCAGTTCAGTTTTAAAGTAGTCGGTGTAAAAAATGTATGGTAATTAAAAAAATGCATTGGAATATTTTAGTTTGGTTTGTAACGCTAAGTTGTGCTTCCTTTGTAACATTTGCCATCCAGTAAGTATGATACGATTACCTGTTTCAAATTAGAACAATTTCTAATATATTGATTTTTAAAAATTACAGACCCCAAATATTAACCAGAAATGGTCACCTTTCCATCGTTGTCGACCGAGATAAGGATATAATCCTTTCAATATCCGGCGGGGGGCGTATTAAAGTTAATGATGAAGATATTGTAGGATTAATAAAATCAGTAAGGAATTGTTTTTCCCCAAAATTCATTTTAATAACATCTTTACGATTTTAGTTGAAAAACGTTTCAAATATAATTGATCGTCTAAAAAATCCAATCGTACAACCGGTTGTACCATCTGAAACCGAAGACACAAGCAGTCAAGAAGTTATACCGTGGGGTATAAATTTTGTTGAAAAAGTCAACACGTTAGAACAAAGCTACAACAATTACACTGCAAAAACTGTAAGAATCCACATTCACTTTATACTAATACTTATTAAGATCAAACAAACGCATTTTAGGAACTTAGTTTTATGAGAATCAGAAGAAGATTAAATATAATGCAAAGGAATGTTAGAAATATGATGATGTGGCTTTCTAATGATGAATGCAAAAGTTACCCTTGCCAGAACGGTGGTACTTGCCAGGATCTATACAAATCCTTTATATGTATATGTCCTAAAAATTGGGAAGGACCTATGTGTGAAAGCGACATTAATGAATGTTCCATTTTTGCTGGAACCGATTTAGGTTGTCAAAATGGGGCGTCATGCATCAACAAACCTGGTTCTTATGAGTATACATTAATTCTTTTTTAAGGACGTTATATACAAGTATTTTTTTTAGGTGTATTTGTCCTACTGGTTTTTTCGGAATGCATTGCACGTCAAAAACTGTTGATTGTTACGCGGCTGGGAAAGATCTTTGCGGGCATGGGTCTTGTTTACCCCAAGCTACAGGGTACAAGTGTATTTGCGACCAAGTAATCTACTACATTTAAAATGTATTTGGTTTACCTTCACTACCAAATCCCGTATGCTTCTAGGGATGGACTACAGATGGTAAAAATCCTGGTTGTACAGTTGATGTAAATGAATGTGAGTCTAAACAATTACCTTGCTCAACAAACCCATTAGTGCAATGTATTAATGTACCTGGTTCCTTTTATTGTGGACATTGCCCAATAGGATATTCTGGTAATGGATACCACTGCAGTGATATAGATGAATGTGCCGTTTTTAATGGCGGTTGCAGCATGAATCCTATAGTCCAATGCATAAACACACCCGTAAGTCTCGTTTTAATAGTATTTTATTTGAAAATCTGAATATTTATAAAGTTAACAAATCAATAACTTATACACTATCAGTTGAAATTGGCACCAACAAAATATCTGGAGGTGGTCGCACCTGTGCAAGTCCTTCTTGCATTTCGCCATACCCCGGAAGGTGCCGGGTTAAATCTAACGCTATCATTTCAGTGCTATTTGCCATCTCCTGCAGTAACGGCTCGTTTTCAGGATAATCTCGTAAGATAAGCTGTCGTAGAACGTCCATTAAATAATCTCCAAATTTTCCAATGCGATTTACGACTCGCAAAAGGAAATCTATAATATCTGAATCAATACAGTTACTATAAAATATTAATAAACTTACTGCAAACGTTATCAACAACCGGCATCTTGGTATATTTTAGTTAACTGACGTTTAAATTTCTTTATAGAGGTCGTTACTTATGCTTGTAAAATTATCTCATCCCATTGGCTGGTTTAAGATTGCAGCGCGAAATTTGAGATATTCAAATTCAATTTAAAATTTTAGGGTTCTAGAAAATGTGGATTATGCCCACCTGGTTATTTAGGCGATGGTGTTATTTGTAGTTACCAAGGAAGCGTCTGCAATGTTAATAATGGCGGTTGTCACCCCTTAGCGCAATGTAGAGATAATCCACGTAAGTTTTTATATTTAAAACTAAAGCGAAAATTTTCGCAATCGTGTTATTTTTTAGGTATAAGTGCTTCATACGTTGAATGTATATGCCCTAGGAATTACATTGGTAACGGAATTGGTTCTAATGGTTGCATGCATTCGTCAGTATCACTCGATCCGTGCAATCCTAATCCCTGCGTTTATGGAACGTGCTCTATTAGTAATTTTACTAATGATTACGTCTGCTTTTGTCGTTTGAAATATACAGGACGTAACTGCGACATTAGAAAAGACGCTTGCTTATCAAACCCATGTCAAAACGGCGGTACATGTCTCGATCTTTTCAGCTTGTCGTATAAGTGCAAATGTCCGTTACAATTTACAGGAAATAATTGTCAAACGCAAAGGCAATGTATGATAAACCGACTTTATAAGGTTTAAGATTTAAACTATTTTATTTTCATTTAGCTTGCGGTGGTAAACTGGAAGACATAGAAGGTGTACTGCAATTCCCGCTTGATTCGAATCAACAATATAATCATGCTTTAAGCTGCGCTTGGGTTATTCAAACTAACAAAACGAAAGTTTTGAAATTGCAGTTCACTAGATTTGATGTAGAAGATTCTACTGAATGTCAATACGATTGGGTTCAGGTATGATTATACTGTTCAAATACAGTACCCTAGATAGTGTGTTCTCTATTTGGAACTAGTAAACGGTATGAGATGAAGAGTTGGTTAAGAAGTTGAGAATAAATTGAAATTCTAATCCAAAAAATACCGAAATAGTATTAACAGCTTACAGCCCTTAACGTTAATTCATTCTTAATAAAAGTTCGGTTGGATGTCTTTTCTTTTATCTGGATAAATAATTAATTTAATGAATAGTTATACAAGGGTTGGTTTTTCAGCTATGATAATCGTAGATTTGACGTTTCTAACCTATAGTTTAATTGACAGCTCGTACTTAAGTAAATTAATCTTGTTTACAAAATAATTTTGTTTAAAAACGGAATATTTTTATGACTTCTCTTAATTATAATAATTTTTGTGTTCATGCACGTTTCCGAAGGGTTGGAAGATTACCAGAATTACCCCCGTATTTAAGGAAGGACACCGATCTAACATTGCTAACTATAGGCCTATAAGTACGTATATTGTCCAATTTCTTAACTTAGCATGCATTAACCAATACCTTAGTGCAGCACTTGATAACCGAAAGCAGGTGGACGTTATCTACGTAGATTTTTGTAAAGCTTTCGACTGAATTAATCACGTCATGCTACTACAAAATATGGATAGGTTCGGTTTCAATGTGCGTTTGTTGTCGTTAACTGAGTCTTACCTTACTCGTAGAGAGTGATATGTTTACTGTAATGGTTATTCCTCTAGGCTATTTTCTCCGACATCGAATGTTCCTCAAGGTTCTATTCTTGGACCGCTTTTCTTCAATTTGTATATAAATAATTTGCTATACCTACTTACTTTCCTATAACACCATTCACACTACTATGCACTACAATTACCACATTAGTGATACTGCTATGCGGTGCAACTTCAGAACGTTGGATCTAGAACTTAATCTGTAATCATCTGCTTCTAAAACTCTGGGTTTTGTCATGCACACCTGTAAGCATTTTTCAGATTTAGGAGTAATGAAGTGTTTATATTATGCCATGCCCATTCTAAGCTTGAATACACCTCCATTGTTTGGTATCTCGACTATTTATACCAAGATCTTATGATTCAACGTGCTCAAAAGAGGTGTCTTAGGTAACTTTACTTTCGAATGGACAACGTGTACCCCTTTAATATATTTCAAATAGCAACGTCTTGCCTAAGGCACCTATTAGCCACGTGATGAAGAATGCAAACAAACGGGATCTTGATCCATTTGTGTGAGTCTCCCTTTTCTTCCTTTTTCCTTGTTCCCATAGTTATTGCAAATATTATTGTAGGCAACATATTTTGTATTTTTGAATTTTAAACAACAATTTTGTAAATTTGCCCTGTAATTGCTTTTGGACTGTTTGGCAATAAACAATTATTATTATTATTATTATGACTTCAAATGTGGTTTAACGTGGTTTTTTCATCTATTTAAATAGTTGCTGTACAGGAAATGACCGAACGAGATCAGCATCGTTACTAGAGATTTCTAAGAACAATTCACCAAAGCAAATGGTCGTACTTTTCTTCGATTTTACTAAACTTCTAGCTACCGTAACTTTATTTCTTTTTGTTTAGAAAACTCTTTGTCCTCTTCCATTTACGAGATTTCATTGGCGATCACACTAACTAGGACAGCTTCTAACAGTAATTAAACACACAAATTTTCGTTTCTAGATACATGATGGAAGAAATTCTGCAGCACATAACATCGGCAGATTTTGCGGTTCAAAATTACCCAAGAACGGCACTATTATAACTACAACTAATGCGGTTTATATATGGTTTAGATCTGACACCAAATTAGCTAAATATGGATTCTCTTTAAATTGGACCACGATAGATCCAGGTGAGCTAACTTCTAGAAAGCATCAATATTACTAAAACTTTATGTTTCCAATTTGCAGTTTGTGGCGGCGTAATTTTCGCAACGAATTATGGAACTATACAATCTCCGGGTTACCCTGGAAATTATCCATTGAATAGAGATTGTTTTTGGAAGATAACTACGGATAGAAAGAACAGACTTGAATTCCATTTCTTTACTTTAAATATTGGTCAGAACGTTAACTGCACTGGAGATTACCTAGAGGTGAGATTTCATCTTTCTAAGCATATATTTGTAACATGAATTTATTTCAGTTCTATTATAACTCAGCCGATCCAAATAACAGATTTTCCCAATACTGTACGACAACACATCCAGCACCGCTGACTTCACCATCTCACAATGTTATCATCTACTTCCATTCAGATAATAAATTGACATATCCAGGGTTTCAAATATCTTATACAGTAGTCTCAGGTTTGTTTTTTAATTATCTTTTTTGCAACTTAAATTCTTATAATTTTTTTTTCTTTCTCGTACTCCTCATGTACTACAACATGTTATTAGAATAAGGCCAGAACTACATTTGAGAATGGTCTATCTCTTACCGTTAGCGAATTAAATTAATTTCACTCACTGAAAGTGATCTTTCGCAGAAAAAAAATCGTAGATATTATTATTTAATGGTATTTACTTAATATTTACATTTACATAAAGCCATTTGCTTTTATCAATATAGCCTCCTCTTCTTCTTATAACTGCCGCGCATAATCGGAGATTTCTACCAATTAATTCTGTCAAAGTTTCTTCTGATAACACGTTCCATTCTTTCTGACGTCTGAACCACCTCTACTTGAACATCGTTATCACCCTCGAAATATTTGCCGCCAAAATGCTTTTTGAGAGGACCAAATAGATGATAGTCTCTTGAGACTAGGTTTGGACTGCAAGCTAGATGTTCCAGAAGTTCTCCATTCTAATTCTGCAATTCTCACCTGGGTCAAGTGAGCCGAATGCGGCTTACCACTATCGTGATGCAGCAATATTCCTCTCGTCAGTTGTTCTAAACGTTTTCGTTGAATTGCATCCCAAAGCAGCAACAAAACTCTACAGTATACTGTAGAGGAAATAGGTAAGGAGCACTCCTTGAGAATCCCAGAACACGATAAGCATAACTTTACCAACTGAGGGCACAACCTTGAATTTCTTTGTTGGCGGTGAAGAAGGATATTTGAAGGACGAGAGGTGTTGCAAGGACAAGTCCATTCGAATCCTTCTGTATTCCTCGGTCAGTAGTCTAGGTTCCCACCGTGGGCAAATTTTTCGAATCTTTTCTACTCGTCGAAGTGTTACATCTGTTGCAATCTGAATGGGGCGACTACTTCGCTGATGATTAACAACTTTCGAGTGCCCTTGAGAGAATTTCTCGACCCAGTTATACACGGCTTTATGCAACACTTTTCACCGTAAACAGAAGATGGATATCTTTTGTACGAACTCCTTTTGCCCAGAAAAAATATACAACACGGCAACTCTAGCTATGCTTACACCTAGTGACAGATAGGGAAATAACCCACTACTATTTTCAGCTTTCCCATAGCAGTTTGTGAATTATTTAACGACTTTCCATTGCATTTAGGAATTCCAAGCTGTGGAGGTACATTTACTACAAGAATCGGTCAAATCAACAATCCAGTCATACCAAGCGACTTACCAGGAACTCCGATGATAGAGTGTGAATACAAAATTAGTGTAGAGAACCACATTAGAATTAAACTAGAGTTTACTTCAATAAAAATGGATAAGTATAGAGTCCATTGCAACGAATACGTTAGTGTAAGTATCCTTTCCTCAAAGTAAAATTGTGAAAAAAAAAAAGATGATGAAATTGCAGATATATGACGGACCAACAAAGGAATCGCCTTTAATAGGCAAATATTGCGGTGAAAAGTTACCGGCACCATTTATGTCTTTGGGAAATGAAGTTTTAGTAGTATTTTATGGTAAACGATCGGATACATTTTCTTTAAAATACAGTACAGGTAATACATGGAAATCTAAATCTCACCAGATTGTAGATTAAACTGCTGTTTATCTTCAGTTTGCGGAGGAAAATACTTAGCTCCAACCGGTGTTATAGAGTCACCAGATCTACCAAGAACACTATATTTCGAATGCCAATATGAAATTGAGCAGCCACCAGGAAATATTATTAGTCTTACAATTGTAACATTACGAGGAAGGCAATTTTTGTTTTCGTCATCAAGGGCTACCCTTTCCGTAATTAATACCAAAACTTAGTTGTAATTCGCTATGAACCATTTTGTTCGTTGTAATTTTAGATTATAGACGGTAGCACTAAAGATTCTCCGCTTTTAGCGACAGTTACTCCGGTATCAGTATTGCCCACGACGATAACATCAACCCTTAATTACTTAACGATAATTGCAAGAGGTTCCCAATGGTATTCTTCTTCTATGAGCTATTACATGAACTATACAACTTCGGAAGCTGGTAATTATTAATTATTACGTACAGCTTACACGCAACGATAAAATTAATTATTCTTTTAGGTTGCGGTGGCATTTATACTCAAGATCTTGGTATTATAAAGTCACCGAATCATCCGGGAATATATCCTAATGAAGCAAGGTGCAAATGGTTGATACGGGCACCTGCAGGTTACGTTGTCCAATTGACCTTTCTTAATTTCAAGCTAGAACAAAGCCAACCGTGTAACTATGACTTTGTTGCTCTATATGACGATAAGGATAAATCTTCCAATAAAGGCTTAATTGAAAAATTCTGCGGTGCAAGCATACCACCAACGTTACGCAGTAGTTCGAATACATTAAGAGTAGAATTTAAAACAGACTCGTCACATTCTAGTGATGGATTTTTAGCATCCTACGTATTTATTGCGGAAGAAAATAGTACGTTATCTAACCACTTATAAAAATGGCCTTAAAAAGTTTAAAAATTTCTAGTTTGCGGTGGAACGTATTTGAACGATGCTGGGGTTATAAAATCACCAAGATATCCGGAACCATATCCGGTTAACCGAGATTGTAAATGGGTTATACACGTAAAACCTGGTAAACAAATTAAGTTAAATATCACAGATTTTTATCTTGAATCGTATTCCAATTGTAGATACGATTTCTTAGAGATACGGTAAATACATTACCGAAACTAATTTCTATTTACTAACTTCACATTTTAAGGAATGGTGGTACAAGTGCTTCACCACTGATAGGCAAATATTGCAGTGATACTATACCAAAAGTCATATATTCCCACGCAAATCAATTGTTTTTACATTTCAAAACTGATATGACGAGAAGTGCTAAAGGTTTCTTGATTTACTGGTCCTCTGCGGCAACCGGATGCGGTGGGTTACTAACATCACCTTCGGGTTCCATAATATCACCCCACTATCCAGAAGCATACAGTAAGAACACAGAATGTCATTGGAAAATATCGGTCAATGCAGGTTCCGTTATACAAATCGTTTTCGCTGATCTTGATTTAGAGCCTCATCTTAGCTGTAATCTCGATTACGTCGAAGTAAGTAATGATTAAAAAAAATACATCAACCAGTCTTCTTTACGTTGCCTTTCTATTTAGGCATTCGATGGTAGAGATATATCTGGAAAATCTTTAGGAAAATATTGCACATCACACCCACCTTATTTGAGATCCACTTCCAATCATATGCTGATAAAATTTAGATCTGATGTTAGTTTTCAAGGACGTGGATTCCAGATCCAATACTCTACAGGTTTTTATCAATCAAATATTTTTAGACCGGAATCAAGTGCGGTCATTAAATTTAATATTTTAGTTTGTCAAAATACAGTTAGCGGGTTCGAAGGAGTTATAGAGAGTCCAAATTTTCCAAATAGGTATCCTCAGAATGAAGACTGTACTTGGACTATTGGTGTACCGCAAGGGAATAAAATTAACATTACGTTTTCTCATTTCGAGTTAGAGAGATCGATGACTTATAGTACTGAAAAGTGTAATTTTGACTATGTTGAGGTAGGGAATTCATATATTTACTTGGGATATCTATAAATGCCTTTTATTTTAGTTTATATATACTGATAAAGATACGGAAGAAGAGGTCAAGAAAACTTTTTGCGGCGACACAATTCCTCCGCCTATAACAGTAAACAGCAACACGACCAAAGTCCATTTCGTTAGTGATTATTTGCTGATGGGCAATGGTTTTCGATTAGAATGGCGAATTTTTGGGTGCGGTGGAGTTTTGACAAAACCTAATGCAACTTTCGAGTCACCAAATTTCCCAAGTCATTACCCTCCATCTATAAGATGCGATTGGATTATTAGCGCACCATATGGATATAGCGTTGTCGTTATGTTTGATGCATTAGATATAGAACCGACTACATCTTGCGACTACGATTCAATACAGGTAAATTAGGATCTTTTTTTTTTAATCTAACATCCTTGTACCTTGCTGTGTCGAACTACTATTTTCTTATTTTTGTTTTCCACTGTTTCTTGTTCTAAGCCAGTTGTTTGACTTCAATCCATCCCATACTTCTTTTTTCTTTCCAGGTATTTCAGGGTCTATCTATTTTGTTTTTGCCCGCTGTTTAGGCTTCGAAAATCTTCTTTGTTATTCGATCTTCTATTCTATGTATATGTCCAAGCCATCCCAGTTGTCTCTCCATTAATGTTGGTCTGACCACTCTTTTATACACTGATGTTTTTATTTGTTTTGGTATTTCTTAATGTACATATTATATATTTTTGCAGATTTCCCTATTCTGTTCATCTTTTTTAGTCCTTCTTGGTATATCTTCTGAATCTGCTATCAATACCATATCATTTGCACACATTAGTTCCTGTATATTAATAGCATTCATTCTCCACTTTCCTACTTTGATATTTTTTCCTTTTTGTGTGCTTTTCTTAATATCGTCATCTATTAGTATAGATAATAACAATGGACTTAAGACATATCCCTGGTTTAATCCAATTTGTGTTTCAAATTCCTGGGATGCTTGTTACTGTTATTCCTCTGTAATTTGAGCATTTTTTTATTCTTATGTTCCATTCCTTTAGTATTTCTTTTTCATCTCCTTTTTCTCAATTAATATGTTTCCTTTATCTTTTATGTTTTTCAATGTTGGTCTCTTTATCTGTCTCAATTGTTTTATTGTTCCGTAAAATAGTTTTTGGTTTGCTGTATAATTGTCTCTCCGTTTTATTGTTTGGCTCTCTTGATACTCCCTTTTGCCTCTTTTCTCGCCATTTTATACATCTCCTCTTTTCTACTATGTATGTATTTACTTCATTTATTTTTCTTATCTTTAACTTCGAATTGTATTTCTGCTACCCACCATATATTTGGTTTTGTGTATGTACGTGTTATTCCGCAGGATCTTATTAAAAGTCTAATATATTCATTTTTCTATTTTATACGCAGATTTATAATGGTCCTGATGATACATCACATTTAATGAATAAATTATGTCATACTAACAAACCAGTTACCATAACTAGCAGTACCAATAACATTTTGGTAAAGTTTGAAAGTGATTCTTCATATGAAGGAGTTGGTTTCCGAGGAAGATACGAATTTCATGCTTCCAGTATGTTAAACTCAATGAAGAATAATGAATTTTATATTAACATACATGATTTTAGAATGTGGCGGTGTCCTAAATGCAGAAAGTGGACGTTTCACATCTCCTAATTATCCTAAAAATTATAATGCGGGAATTACTTGCCAATGGTACATTGAAATTGACAATCATCACGTTATTGAATTGAAATTCTTGGACGTGGATTTGGTTAAAATGAGCAATCGTACTTATATCAAAGTTTACGATGGGCCAAGTACTGGTTATCCGGTACTAGCATTCTTATTGGGAGATAAAACACCCAACAATACTTACCGATCGACTTATAATCATATGTTTGTCGAAATGGTGACCTCAGACTTGTCTACTTTGACTGCGAAAGGGTTTAAAGCTAGATACAGAACGGTAAGCATTTTAGATGAAATTTGAACAAAGTGACACCGTTTTCTTCCACCCTTAGGCTTGTGGTGCGATATTAGACTCGGAGACTAGCGGCGTCATAAATTACAAACCATTACAAACGACGTACAATGACTTATGCCGTTGGACAATCGTATCGCCTGATCCAGGTAAGAAAGTAAACCTGGCATAAAAATTATCGTTTTCTAACGTGATGATTTTAGCCGAACATGTATCTCTAACTATTGCCCATACAACGGGATATTATTGCGAGTTTGAAATACACTCGATGTCGATTTATGACGGTTTCAATGACAGCGCTCCCTTAATAGGAACCTATTGTGAAGTTCTTCCGCATACGTTGGTAAGTACGGGAGACATGATGCATATAGAGACGAATATGGGTTTCAAAGCAGCTTATTCAACTCTAAGTACAGGTAAGTATTTTATAGTCTTTGTTTAAATTCCACGCTACCGATGATATCTGACGTTTTCAGCTTGTGGAGGTTCTTTAGAAAGTGAAAAAGGTTATTTTGCAACACCCAATTTTCCAAACAATTACCCAGTTAACATCGAATGTGAATGGATCGTCGATATAAGTGATAGTAAGTAATTCTCAGTAGGAAGAAGACAAGATCTATTCTTTATGCGAAACATTTTAGGCGTGACAACTGGCTTGACGTTCGAAACATTTAATATTGTGGAATCTGAGCATTGTAACGACGACTTTCTGGAAATAAGGAGGGGTGATAAAAATGGGTCATTAATCGGCGTTTTCTGTGGAAACGAGGCCCCCATGAATGTATCTGCCGTCGGAAATCTATGGCTTTATTTTAAAAGCAATAAGCCAGATGAAGGCGAGATTGCTACCACTGCTAAAGGATTTAAAGCTGAATATTTCTTAGGTATATCGTTTTCATGTCTTTGCTTTCAAATCACAACAATTCTTCTATTTAGTGAGACATACTGAATTGACTGAACTTTCTGGAACTATATATTCGCCATTATATCCCGAATACTATGTTAAAACTGAAGATTTCTCGTGGAGAATTACAGTTAAGTTTGGAAACGTCATAGCGATTAATATAAAGGAATTGATTATGTCTTTTAGCAATGATGATTATTGTTATTCGGCGACAATATTGGTAATTTGCGCCGAAAGATCTCTCGTGTCAAACATACCATTCTATAATCATTTACATCTTGTAGTTTTATGATGGATACGATAGGTATGCTCCTGTATTGCATCAATTGTGTAGCATGATAATAACGTCCTTCAGGTCAACTTCAAACGTTATGTTCATCGAAGTAGATATCGATTACACGCGTAGAGGTGTTAAATTTGCTATCGACTGGCTTGCAGTTCCAATTACAGCTAATACTACGCAATCGCAAAAAAGTATGTGTGTAATTTGCTGCGCTTCGACAATAATGCTTTCCTTTCTTTTAGATACCTGTGGCAGTACTAAATCGATTAATATAAATACTCTTCGTAGTTATACTTTAGAATCACCTGGATTTCCAGATGGGTATGCGCATGATTTAAATTGCGAATGGATATTTTCAACGATACCAGAAAATCATCTCCAAATAGATTTCTATACGGTCGACTTAGATTATCGCTTCGCTTGTTTATATGACCGTGTAGAAGTTTACTCTGGAAAAGATGGCGTGGAAGATTGGCAGTTACTAAATACGATTTGCCTTCCAAATGATACATTCCGAAATACAATCGAGACTACCAACTTAATGAAGGTAGTGTTTAAGACAGATTTTTACAAAAATAATACGGGTTTCCAAGCGATGATAACGGAAACCTGCGGAGGAAGCATCGAGAAAACTAATGGTGTTATAAGCGTAACGAATGCGACATTTGCTAATTTGTTCAGTTTAGATTGCCAATGGAACATATCAGTACGTTCTGGAAGGACGATACAGGTTCA
Source organism: Trypoxylus dichotomus (assembly GCA_023509865.1). Classification (NCBI taxonomy): domain Eukaryota; kingdom Metazoa; phylum Arthropoda; class Insecta; order Coleoptera; family Scarabaeidae; genus Trypoxylus; species Trypoxylus dichotomus. The sequence goes on along the minus strand of CM042083.1, from coordinate 9,438,721 downwards.
ATTTACATTCTTTGATATCGGAAGAAACGCAGATGGTAAATGTAACAACTACCTCCTTCTTAGAAACGGACAAACATCTACATCACCTATATTAGGTGATGGGAAATATTGCGATACTACACCTCCTACTCTAAAGACCATAAGCAATCATCTGTATGTGAAATTCTCGATGAAAACTAAAGTACGAGGTTTCACGATGAAATACAGTGAAGTATCCATAAATTGCGATGCTACCATTACTTTATCTTCCCTAGATAATTCTACAACCATATCATCACCAAACTATCCGAATATACCGTTGCCTCACACCGAGTGTAATTGGGTTATAAACGCTATACCAGGAGAGTCGATCCAGCTAGATTTCATCGAAAGATTTGATCTAACGGACACACCAGAATGCGATAAAGAATACGTTGAAATTAGAGATGGTGGTACCCTACTATCGCCTTTAATAGGAAGATATTGCGAGAACATGCCCAGCACTATTGTTACAAAAGACAATATGGCATTCGTAAAGTTCTTTACGGATATAGAAGAACCTAGAAACGGTTTCAAAATTAAAGCGAGCATAGCGAAATGTGGCGGAACAATTAGAGATACAACAGGCGAAATAAAATCAAGATACTTTAACAATAAGAAAAGTTACCCTAAAAGAGAGAACTGTTCGTGGGAAATCGAAGGTCCCGAAGGCCATTTCATTATACTCTCGTTTGATACGCTAGATGTGATACACTTTTCTCAAGATTGCCGGGAAGATTACGTGGAAATCTTTGAACATTCCATAATAGACTACAGCAACGTCACCAGCATTGGAAGGTATTGCTACAAAAACAATGACACCGACGAGATACAAACCACGAGTAACAAAATCCGAATTCAGTTTGTGACGGGCAATAGAAATTTGCAAGCTGCAGGGTTCTTATTGAAATTCAGAACAAGTAAGGAGAAATGTGGCGGTACTTTAGAAGAGGACTTTGGTATAATTACATCGCCAAGATATCCTGTAATGTTCCCAACAAGATGCGAATGGACGATAAAAGTCACCAAAGGAAGAATGATACAGGTCGAAATATTAGATTTAGATTTTGACACTACGCAACCCTCACAAGGTTTGGCATTTTCGAACTCTGATAATTTTGCCGCTCATATAACGTTTATCAAATCCAGCGATAAAGTTAAATACATCAACTCAACTGACAATACGATATCCGTGTTCTTCTGGTCCATTCATCCTTCAAACCATAGAGGGTTCAAATTGAAATATACATCTGACCAGCCATCAAGTAAATTTTATTTTAATATTTATTAATTATGCAGATATTAATGAGACTCCTTTTCAGTATGCGTTGGAGATCTTTCATTGTCAAGCGGTGTTATATATTCTCCTTTGAATTCAACGTACTATCACTGCAGTTGGAAAAGAGTAGACCCTGACGGTGGTTCAAAAACTTTAGCGTTGAGAATTTCTATCATTAACGCTGATAAAACTGCAGCATCTCCTATAGTTTCATGTAAATTTACATCTAGCTTATCCGTGACAGCTGGGAGTAAGTTTGTGAATACCCATTTTCCAAAATTTCTAATTTTACTGCTTATTAAATTATAGAAGAGGATATGATATTAGGGCAATTTTGCGCTGATAAACTACGAAATGCAATTGTAAGAAATCCTTATCCAGTGACTGAAATTGTAGCGAATCAAGCAACCCGTGCCGGCTTCAATTTTACTGTAGAGTACCAAATTTACAAATGTGGAGGTATAATCACAGAAGAAGTAGGGGCAATCACCAGTCCGGGATACCCAAATAAAGTCTCAACTGACGTTGAATGTGCTTGGTTAATACAGTTATCGTCAGAACGAACGATTAAAGTGACCATCGATGATATGACTTTGAACGATGATTGTACCAAAAATTACATCAGCATGTATAACGGTAAGCTGAACACAAGCCCAAGATTAAAGAAGTATTGTCACGATGCAAACCCACGTACATTGCGATCCCAATCTAACTTCGTTTGGATAGAGTATCATTCTGAAGCAAATCTTAGTTCGTTTAAATTGACTTACGAAGCAGTTTCAGAAGGTAGGTGCTCAGTTAGCTTGAGATTCATTTCTTATTAACCATCTTACATTTTAAGGTTGTGGAGGTATTTTCCATGATACTAATAAACTTATACAAAGTCCAGATTATCCAGAGGATTATCCAAACAACGCAGAATGCCTTTGGGAAGTTCGTGGAGAACCGGGGTATCATATAGGTTTGGAATTCTTAGAGAGATTCCATCTAGAGAAGACAGATGGATGTCAAAATGATTACGTAGAAGTAAGAAATATCATTCGCTAGATAGTTCTGGTTTATCGAAACGATAGTGCCTAAATGTTCTTTAAACCCTGTTTGCATACTCCTTTTTGTTTATCCAATGTAACGTTTTTCACAATCGATTTCACATGCGATTTGGTTCGTTCCGGACCTTTTCATCATATCCGGTTTATCTTTGGGATTGTGTAAGAAGTTAAGCTGTTTTTTTTTATACAAAAAGACACGTTTATATTTTGTTGGCGGAACATTTTACTTGGCCTTTTTGCTGTTAAATGGAAAGGTAATGTTATAAATTTCTTATTACCGGTGTTTGTTGATGTCAAGGTCGTGGAATTTCTGATGTGTTGTTTGTATTGAACTTTACTTAAAATACTGGTAACATCCGTAGAAGAGAAAACATTGTCGCTACATCTTTGATGTATTTTAGTTCTTTTTATTACCTGCACCTACTTAACGGAAATTTAACGAGTTTATTAACCAGGATATTAATTGTTCTATAGATGACACGTATGACTAAGATATCTAGAAATGGTAGCCGATTTTTCACTTCTTATTCTGTAGTAAACTTGATTGTAATTAATTTCAAGTTAAGTTCCGCTAGGAAATACCTTTACTGGTATTAAACACCCTGTTAGTTATGTATTTTAAGAACTTTTAGCGCCAGTATAGGAAATTTTACATTCAGTCGGTAACACGGTTGACAATAGGAGTCCACGTGCTCTTGAAACGCTGTGTTCCGAATTTTATCATGTATTATTTGAAGAGGATGTACCCTTGTTCCTTTTCACTAATGTTGCCATAATTTCTTCCAAACTCTTCAGTGTTCTTCCTATTTTTGTTCTTAAGTAACCCAAAACCTATAGTCACTGGTTGCAATTACAAAGTGCATTTGTAGGTATGGGATTTTAAAGACGATTATTGGAGCTCACTAGGCCGATCATGTGGAAGAGAGAAACCGAATTATTTAAATTCTACTTCTGATATGATGAAGATATTCTTTAGAACTAACGAAAAGAAAACAGGATCTGGCTTTAAAGCAAGATGGGTTCTGAATTGTGGAGGTAGTTTCACCGCAACTGCTAAGCAGCAATACATTAGGAGCCCAGGTTATCCAAATAACTACAAAGATAATTTAGATTGCTCGTATAATATCACCGCACCTGGTAAACATATAATAATCAAGTTCGAACATTTTGACCTTGAAATGGGTGTACCAAATTGCCCGTATGATAGTGTTGCTATATCCTATAATCTGTACGGAAGCTTGAAAACGAAGACTTATTGTGGAAAAGTTAAACCGCAAGATATAACCGTGAAAGACGCCATTACCATCACATTTAAAACTGATTTATTCGTTCGAAAATCTGGCTTTTTATTTTCATACACAACTGACGGTTAGTAACTGAATGATTTTCAAATAAATCCATTTCTTATGTTTTGACATTCGTACATTTTAGACTGCGGATACGATGTTACATCACCAACAGTGGCTGTATCACCAGAATACACTGCAGGTTCTCCAGAAACTTTGACTAAACTGTATAAATGCGTATGGAATATAACGGCTCCCGAGGATAAAGTTGTAGCTGTTAAGTAAGTATTAAATGGCTTCGAATTTTTAAAGATACAGCGGCCATATTCATTTAAGGTTCGATAAAATTTATACAGAGGATTCGCGATATTGTTGGTACAACTACGTAGCACTTTACGATGGTCAGAATAGCAGTAGGGAAACTAGACTAGCCGCGCTATGTGGTAACGTAACAGGCAAAGTTACAATTATTAAATCAACTCAGAACAAAATGGTATTAGTGTATAGATCTTACAATTCTAAAGTAAATACCTTCAAAGCAAACATTTACTTTACATATGGTAATTATCATTTTCTTTTGCCATGAAAACATTATTGACATTAACAAATTTTAGGTCCTGCGGCTGGATGCGGAGGCGTTATTACTTTAGACGGTAAAGATAAGAAAACCATTGAAAATCCAAACTTAGAAGGACCACTTGATTGTCAATGGTTAGTGGATGCTCCGGAAGACTATTACGTGAAAATTAACGTGCAAAAGATACCGTCTTGCCAAGAAACCGGTCTGAATCGAACGAAACAGTTAGAGGTATTACACTGCTAATAAAATTACTTATCCCTCGATAAAAATGTTTTGCTTTCTCCTTCAGATACGAAGTGGAGCATCACATTTTTCTGAATTGCTTGTTGACGTATGCAACACTATAGAAAGCGTAACGTCCTTTACAACCGCAGGATCTGACGCATTTATCCAATGGTCCACCATAGACAATAAAGGTGGGAGAGACAAATTCAGATTAGAAGTATCCGCAATTAAATGTGAGTAATCCAGTCGATATAAATTTGCGAAGCAATTATCCTCGATTTTACAGCAAGCTGTGGTACCACAACCTTAATGGCTACTGAAGAAATGAAGTATATAACTTCACCTAACTTCCCCAACCCATATCCTGATAACATACGATGCATTTGGAAGATTAACTCTACCACTACTTACAGACATTTAATGCTGAAAGTTTTAAGCTTTGATCTTGGATCCAATACCGATGAAACTGAACAGTGTACTGGAGATAGATTAGAAATTACAGATAAAGATGTAAGTACAAAACTGAACAGCATTTTTCGAAAATTTTAAAATTCTTTTTTTGTCGAATTCCAGAATAGGCAAGTTATAGATGAAGGATTAGGATCGCAAACTGTATATTATTTTAGGAAAAAAGGGACTGTACATAAAGTTTGTCTTTTACGCTTTCGTGTAGTTTTAAAAATAATCGAATAATCTCTTATTACAGGCAAAAAGGGAACCACTTGGGGTTCATCAATATTGCGGACAAACAGCCACAGAATTTGATTATTATTCAGGTCAAGGAAATGTTATTGTGTCATTTTTCAGTGGTTCTGGGCAGCATGGTAAAGGTTTCAAATTAGAATACAGTGCAGTTGGACCTTGCCGTAACTATAGCTCATCGCAAGGACGAATATATTCAAATAATATTACCAATTGCGATTTCACGATAATAACCCCGGAAAATACGACAATATCGTTATATTTTACGCATTTTGGAATATCTTCAAATGGTCCCAATTGTAGTAAGAATAAAATGGAGGTGAATTTATTATTCACTTTATTTTTAGAAGTGTCATAATTAGATATCTTTTAGTTATATGATGGACTTGTGGATACCGCAACAAAATTAGGTGTATTTTGCAATTATGCATTGCCAAACCCCGTATTTTCAACCTCAAACAAATTGTTAGTTAGAGTTCGGAAGCAGCAGTTCTCCTTTTCTTACTATGACATCATCTTCACCAGTACCACAGAAGGTAAAGAATATAATAAAAAAAATTGTGTTTGAAAAGATTTTAATTTGGTTATGGCATGTTAATTTACAGGAAGAGGTTGTGGAGGCAAGATATATAATTATAAAGGACTATTCACAAGTCCTTTCTACCCAAATAATTATAGAGAGATTTCCCATTGCATATGGAATGTAACAGTGCCATACGGACTTAGAATTTCTTTGAAATTCACAGGTTACTATTTCCAAATGCCATCTTTATAATTGATCTATTTGTCTATTTTGATTTGTAGTATTTGACATAAAAGCCTCGTGCGATACCGATTTTGTATTAGTAACAACATATCAAGATAATGTACCAAATATACAATCGTTGTGCCAAACAGTAAGTATCCAATTAAATAGATTAGAAAATAATATTTCAGCGTTATTCGTCCGAAAAACAACGATTAGCTCTTGAAAGTTTGTTTTAATAACATGTAGTAGGGATAATTACAACACGGATACATTATTGAAACTCATTTTTGTTTTATTTTAGGATAAAATACCAATATTTGAATCGGTAAATCGAATAGATGTTGAGTACGAAACAAGCTTTAATAATGGAGGTACTGGTTGGGTAGCTGAATTCAGAGCAATTACTGATGGTTTGTCAATATTTTTTTTATCGATAATCACTAAATATTTATTTAAATTATTTTTGTTTTAGATCAAACAGTACAGTGGTAAATTTTTCATTCATCATAATTATTTTTATATGTAAATATTATACAATAAAATACTTTTCGTTATGTTAGTTTCTGTTTAATCTGATTTTTTATATTCGAGAATAATTTTAAATGCCCCGCCATTTTTCTTATTCGCGTCAAATATCAGGTGTGTACTTGCGCACTACTTAATACTGGCGTCGAAGCGATAAACACAAATCTACTTTTTCCAGTATTAAAAAATGTCTTCACAAGAGAACATGTTCTTAACAATTGAACGTGGTGCCCTTAATTCGGTTGGATTTAGAATGTTTATGCTCGACGAAAATGGACCTATATCTGCAATGCACGATATCCCACTTTATCCGAACGGAGATAATAACGTCTATAATGTAGTAGTGCTTGGACCCAGATGGACAAATGCTAAATACCAAATCACCACGAAGGAATCTCTTAATCCTATCCGTCAAGAATCTAGAAATGGAATATTGCGTTACGTGGCCAACTGCTTCCCTCATCACGGGTACATCTGGAATTACTGTGTTTTACCTCAAACTTGGAAAAGTTCCGAGTTAATTAACGATGGTACCGGCATCAAAGGTAACAATAAGCCAATGGAAGTCCTCGAAATTGGTTCCCGCGTGGCTAATTTAGGGGAAGTCCTCCAAGTTAAAATATTGGGAACTGTCGCTTTAAGAAACGAAACCGGTTGGAGGATTGTCGCTATTGACATTAACGATCCGCTAGCTTCCGAGGTAAATGATATATCCGATGTTGTTAACCACTTCCCAGGTTTAATGAAAGCGACCCTCGAATGGTATAAGATTACTCGAGTTCCAGACGGAAAATCAGCGAATTGTGCTAATATAGCTGGAGATATACGAGGTACAGCTTACGCTCAAAACATAGTAAAACAGTTTAATATGTTTTGGAGAAGACTTGTCATGAACGAAGTAAACCCAAGAAGCATATCATGCCTCAATACAAGTGTTATCGATAGCCCATACAAGATTCATAGCCCCGATGCTACAGTGATCATCGACCAGGCACCACCATATTCTCCACCAGTGCCAGTTGAAGATATAATAGACAAGTGGCATTATATCCAATTTAATTAAACTACATCTTTATATTATAATTTTTTTTATTTTGCGTTAACTTTTGTTCATATAATTACAAAAACTTTGTAAAAGTTCATTTGCTTGAAAATAAAAACTATGCTTAGAATATAACAAAATACATTTATTGATCTTAAATTTTTAATAACATAACAGTCACATTACATCAAACATTTATATTAAAATAAATTATATATTATTTTATTATAATCTTAATTATCATCAATTCCATCTTCAGAAACGTTCGTTAATGACGTTTCAATCACAACAGCACGGGGGTGCATGTGCATGAATCGACAGTAATTAATTCGGTCCATTACAGGTATTACAATTGAGGATGGACCTGCTTCATCGTCTGAACTGTCATCATCGTAAGCTCTATTTTGTGTTTGTTTGTGTTCGACAACATGAGTTATGATGGGGTAATCTTGTTCGACTATCTCAAGTTCATTATCAGGACCCGGGCCCTTTTCGATATCGTTAAGAGGAATAATGTCCGGTGGATAGCCGTACCTAGCTTGAAAATCGTGGCTCAACATGCTCACCATGACTGACCAAAAATTATGAAGCAATTGCACCGTTCGAAATATCCAATCTAAAAGAATATTCATAAGGTTTATTTTTATCTCACATTATATGGTAATTTTGGACAAATGAATAAGGACTTACTACAAAAGGTTACTATTACTGGCATTGTGAAACTTAATAATAGAAAATTTTAAATTCAAATGACAGTTACAATACAATAGTTACAATTGTTTGATTAGTTGAAACAATTGTTTTTAGATCTGTTATAATGACTAATTTCAATTAAAACTACTTTGAAAAGTTTTCAATTTTAATTTTAATGTTACATCAAGCATCTATTCAATTTAGCTATTTTGGAGTGCTAAAATGTGGTTGCAAGTCATAAATATAAGAAATTCTACTTTAGACAGAAAGATACATTTTCTTTGGAAAAAATATATTTTTTTATATAGTAAGTTATTGCCACTTAATTATCATATTAAAATTTTGCCAGGAATTTTATAATTTTTTTTAATTTTCTTGTGAAATGATTGACAATATTAAAGAACATGTTCTAAATCTTTTGGTACTTCCTATATCACAATTGTACAACAATGAACAAAGGTACCTTAATGAACAGGCAATACTATAACAAATTAAAAAAAAATAGTTCACATACCAATTCCAACTCCTAAACATGCTAGTAACTGGATGTCCCTTTAGGGCCCTAAGTTGGAGGTGTAAGAAGTGGCTTCTTGTTCAAATATGGTTTCTTCGATGGGATTTCCTTTAATACATATTATAAACAAAAATGAATAAATAAACAAATAATATTATGAATACCATATTTTTCCCTCAGGTATTGTCTCTTCTATACCCCTTAACACCTCTATAATATCAGTGGAATAACTTTGGATCCTCAACAAAAAAAATATATATAATTTAAATTTCCAAACCTACAAAAAAAAAGAATTGAATGTAGACAATTCAAAGAAAACAACACTTTTTTTTAATTTCTGCAAATATGTGCGTTAATAAGCCCACAAGACAAATGAAAAAGGTGGGGTTGCTTCTATTTCAAGGAAGAAAGGAATAATTAACAATGAGTACTTACAACAAATTTAGTGATTATTTCCAGTAAACAATAGCCAAAGGTGACATCATTAAGTATACGTTAAATATAATAAAATTAAATGCGCGTTGAATTTATTCTAATTTTCCCAATATATTTTGACAATACTAAAAGGTATAGGAAAAGAGCGTAGGAGGTAGCTGGGAGGTAGCATAGGGAGGTAGGAAATAATAATTGCTCAGTACCAATATAATTTCGCAAACTGTTAAAATTCCCCTAACAAAATTGCAAAAAGAAGACCTTTATTGTTTAATTTAAAATGTTTTTCATGGTTTTAATTTTATTTAATTGAAATAAGAGCTAGATGGATAGATATAAATATTAGTCGTCGATATATGCAGAAACAAAAAGATGGGACAATCCCATGCGAATAACGGTTCCACGTTTAGCACCATTTGGACGGCTTGGAAGCAACTAACAATGGCATTAGTACATCTATACCGGGTCCTATTTTTATCATTGCATGTTTTTCCTATGTATAATTTTAAAAGGATAACAGTTACTGCATTAGTAGTATGGCAGGCAACCAATTATACACCGTTGTAGTAATATTACAACAAAGATGAATAGGTGGCAATGATAATGTGATACCAGAAGACTAATAGCTTAAGGACAGTTAGAGACATGTATTTAATTAGTTATCCTAACAGGCTTATACCTTGTGTGAAAACGATTCTAAATATTTTGAAGAAATTCCTACAAACAAAGCAATAAAACCAGACGCATTTTAATACAAGACATGAAGTTGAATATCTTGTGTTATGCAGAGGAACGACCTATAGGATCGCTTTCAGATGCAATCAGGCATTTTGGAATATCGTACAGTTCGGTGTACAAAACGCTGAAAGAATTTAGATATAAGCCATACGAGATATCAAGCCATCAAGAACTGTTTGAAGACAAAGTAAAGCGACCTGATTTTTGCGAAATAATATTTAAATTAAATGAAAATTAAGAATTTTTAAATAAAATAATTTTTACTGATGAAGTTACATTCACTGTAAATGATGAAGTCAACTCTCAGAACTTCCGGTTAGCATCCTTGGTTCCAAATAGATGAGGCTACACCATATTCTACAAACGCCGTAAAGAATTTTTTGAATGACGCATTTCAAAGGAGCTGGATTAGCAGGCTTGGTCCGATATTATGGCTACTTGAAAGACAAGGGCATTTCGAAAACTTACTATAAAATTAGATTTCATTGTTGTTATGTCGTTTTGTGTGTTTTAATTAATCGTTAAAATAAAATAATGTCTTTATCAAATTTGCAGAATAGTTATTTTATTTGCATTATGAGAGATCTGTAGTAGCACTGGTAACTGGTTTTGCTAGGAATTCAGGGTTCTCGCTCGTTTAATAAGATTGTATGACGGGTTGCCTACTATCTTGCTAACTCTTTCACAATTATCTTTTTAAAGTTACACATGGGAAAAATGTATGTGTAATGATAAAAAGGACCTAATATATTAGTATATAGCAAAATTTTGTATTAATACTACATACAATTTTGTATTTCGGCATTAACTTCGATGTATAATTTGCCAAAGGTATTAAGAAAGTCAAACATTCTGTTCAAAAGTTCATATAGAACTATAGAAATTTTACTGAGTGTATAGATGTGTGACATCGTTTTGTAAAAGAGGCTGTTTCAAGTAAATTTATTGAAATTTCATATTCACCAACAACGCACCAGCCTGCAGATATGTTGGCTAAGATTTTAGGAATAAGTTAGGGATGGTAAAAGACTGAGAACTTGTAAAATGTAATATTTTGAGATATTGGGGATATTGAAATATCTCAAAATATGAGTGCAGTTGCAGATATGCAACACAAAATGCACCATAGGGCCATGTAACCCATGTTCCCCGGAAATATCGTTCTCTAGTGTTTTGATCTTCGGGTAGTACAGACGTTAATATATCGTATATATTGTTGTACGTGAATGTATATATGTATATATATTACTAGGACTACATCGATAACACAATCAAATTAAAATAGTAAGTAATTACATTCATTATTTTTAATATTGATAGTAATCGAGCCGCACACATCTCTGAAAGCACTCGTTTCTGCAGCCTTACTCGCTTACTAAATTTGCGTTGTAATAATAATTACGTAACTACAACTTATATAAAATCCTAGCTAGTTTTAAAACTGCCGCCAAAAACTAGCTTTGAAAAATGCCATTGTGGAAATACGTCTTTTTATTTTACTCCTCCGATTTAAAAAATAGATTATAAGAAATAGAGAGGTTCCCTATTCACACTTATTTATACGAACGATTTATTAATTTAATATCCATTTGTTACTCTTATTTTCCATAAGAGGGCGCTTTTTTGATCTAACATATTGGTACATAGTTGCTGACATATTTTAGTTGTTCTGTGATCTATGATTCTTTCATTTTTATGTTTTCAATGTAGCGTCTTCACAATTCATGTACACGCTTTAAGAATTTAAAAGGATCTACACGACTGGAGTGCAATCTCATTACGTTTTGTATCATCCGTTAACTTAATTACTTTATCGAATTACGAAGCAAAAGTGTTCGTTGTTTAACATAACCTTCAATCCACGTGGGTGCATTTTTATTTTAAACCAGGATTTTAAATAAGTTAAAACGTAAGTGTTTATCTATTTAGTATCTTCGAATGTGCGTCTAATGTTTGCCCGATTTGTTTTAGGATGGCGAATTATGTGGAAACCGAATGCAATGGAATTGTATTAGAGGATGGCATGAGTGCTAGACAGATGATAAATAGTGGACATGGCTTAACATACAAGTAAGTTTTTATTCGGAAAGAGAATTTTGAATTTTATTTTGTTGTTTGTTTAGCGATTTTATTATATTACCTGGGTTTATTAACTTTTCTGCTGACTCTGTGGTACGTATCTAATATAGCAAGATCGTGTTTGATATCGTAATTTTATATTTAAAGGATCTAAGTTCACAATTAACGAAGAAAATTACGCTTAAGGCACCATTAGTATCATCACCAATGGATACTGTCACAGAATCTGATATGGCTATAGCAATTGCGGTAAGAGGTTTTATTGTTTCTTATTTTTTTCTTTGACGTCTTAATTTGCAGCTTTGCGGTGGCATAGGAATAATCCATCATAATTGTTTACCCGAATATCAAGCTAACGAAGTGCATAAAGTGAAAAAATACAAACATGGATTTATTAGAGACCCTGTAGTTTTATGTCCTAAAAATACAGTTTCTGATGTATTAAAAGTAAAAAAGGAACATGGATTTTGTGGTGTACCTATTACAGAAAATGGAAAATTAGGGGGAAAATTGGTTGGAATAGTAACATCTCGAGATATAGATTTTCTAGAGGGGAAGGATAATCTAAGTATTAGACTGGAAAATGTATGACCTTCATGTTAATATTTTACATGCTTAACCTACCCTGACAAATTCTTTTTATTATTTAGATAATGACTAAGCTGGACGATCTTGTCACAGCACAATCTGGTGTAACATTAGCTGAAGCTAACAGTATTTTAGAAAATAGTAAAAAGGGTAAGTTGCCTATTATTAGTGCCGATGGAAATCTTTTGGCATTAATGGCAAGGACTGATCTCAAAAAATCGAAAAGCTATCCAATTGCCTCGAAAGACGAAAATAAACAATTAATTGTCGGAGCTGCTATTGGTACAAGGGATGAGGACAAGCATCGTCTGCAGCTACTTTCACAAGCCGGAGTCGATGTTATTGTTTTGGTAAAGTAGATGAAACTAGTCTTAGTTGTACAATACATTTAATGTATATTTAATAGGATTCCTCCCAAGGCAACTCTGTTTATCAAATTGAAATGATAAAATATATTAAAAAAACATATCCCCAACTTCAAATCATCGGAGGAAATGGTAAGTTTAATTTTGCAATACAAGGTGTCTTACGACTTTTGAAGGTTACTTTAATCTATGAAAATACTCGCTTTGAGAAATCGTGTGTGTTTAATGAACAAGTATCCTACAGTTTCTTATTGTATTTTTCATCTTTATAAGCAAGTGGTGGCAAAAATAGCCCTTTTCAGAGCTCTTTTATCTCATAATTTAAGGTACTATACAATCACTTATATAAACAAAATAATTTTATTCTACTGTTACAAGAGCACAGCTTTGGTTCGGTATAACTGAGGAAGCAGCAGTGCATCCTAGAATTAGTAAGACAATTAAGAGAAAGCAATAAAAAAAATGCATTTTTATATAGTTTGTCTATCTCTTAATTATTATAATCACTATACTAATTATGGAGGTTGATATAAAATGTCTCCTCTAATGAAATGAATTTTGTTATATTGAAAAAATTTTTAGTTGTGACAATAAACCAAGCAAAGAATCTCATCGACGCTGGAGTTGATGCGCTTCGAGTGGGCATGGGAAGCGGTAGCATATGCATTACGCAGGAAGTAATGGCTGTTGGTCGTCCTCAAGCAACTGCTGTTTACAAAGTATCTGAATATGCTAAAAAATTCGGAGTTCCAATTATTGCTGACGGAGGAATACAATCTATAGGGCATATAATTAAAGCTTTATCTCTTGGAGCTTCCACAGGTAATTTTTTTCGTTAATAAAGGTATTATGGTTTATTTTTTTCCTTTTTAGTGATGATGGGGTCTTTATTAGCTGGGACATCCGAGGCACCCGGCGAGTATTTCTTTTCTGATGGTGTAAGACTGAAAAAATATAGGGGCATGGGTAGTTTAGAAGCTATGGACCGTAAGGACGCTATGGGTTCAGCTATGAATAGATATTTTCATAAGTAACCTTTGTGAGAGTGTAATAATTATTTTATGTACCTAAAAAATATTTTCCTTACAGCGAAATGGATAAATTAAAAGTAGCTCAGGGCGTTAGCGGTTCCATTGTAGATAAAGGCTCGGCCTTAAGATTTATACCGTACTTACAGTGCGGCTTGAGACATGGCTGCCAGGATATAGGTGCCAAATCATTGACTGAACTAAGGTAACAGAGACGAGTTTGGTAATAATTTCACTTAAATGCCTTTTTTTGCAGAAATATGATGTATTCTGGTGAATTACGTTTCGAAATGAGATCATACTCGGCCCAGTTAGAAGGAAACGTTCATAGCCTATTTTCATACGAGAAACGTTTATTTTGAGATCGTATTACATTCCTTTAATCGTATTAATTAATTGTATTGATTGAATTATGTGTTGGTGTGTTTTTAGTTGCTAGTGATTAGTACGTACTCTTTAAACGATATTTAAATAGTCTTTCGTATTGATTTAATTTAATCTAATTGTGTCGATTTTAACTCATATTTTTTTTATATAATTTTCTAATTAATTGACTAGTTAATAATTAATTTGTCTTAAATTATTTGGTTACTTTCCCACCTTTATAATGATTAATAAACTTAGTATAAAAGTTGTTTTATTTTTTGCTAAATGGTATTCTTTCATAATGATTGCAATGACTGCATGGTTGTATAATTTGCAGGTATTACAGTAAGTACCATACCGCATCACAGTGGCTCATCTTGTAAATCTAGCTGGATGAAACTATTTCGTCGCATATCTTCATTATTTATATCGTCGTACGACGGCAGATCTTCATGCTCCACTCCTTATCTACTTCTAAATGGTTGTTTGATTAATGTTTTTGACATTTGTCGATCACATCTACATAATATTATGTTTGTATCTCAGTGTTGTGCTTTGGCTAATTCTTGAATTCCGCGTCGTGATTATTCATAAAATATCTTCAGGAAAAGGGCATGACGCCAACTCAAATCCATAAAGACATGGCAACTATTGCTGAGTCTGCAGTTTCTTTTGACATAGAGATTTTAAATGCGGAAAAACATCCTGTGAAACCACATACCCCTCTGTGGTCCTCCCATAACGGTAACAACAGACAAAAACGTTAGAAAGATACACAGAACCGACGAATACGCATCAGGGACACTGTGGAAGATACTGGCTTCTCCTATTGTGTGATGCACAACATACTAGCTAAAGAATTAGATATGAAAAAGATGGGTGCCCCGAATGTTAATCATTGATCAAAAAAGAAATCTAATGTTGATTTGTAAGTGTCTTGGAAAGGTACCCAATAAACAAAGAAAACTCTTTTAATCGGTATGTGACCATGTATGGGTCATGGGTACACCACTATGATCCCTATACCAAAGTGGAAACATCACAGTTCTCGTCCTCCACGCAAGTTTAAGGTCGTGCCGTTTGCTGAAAAGGTTTTGCTATTTGTGTTCTGAGATGCTTAAGGAATCATCCTGACTGACTATTTGCAAAAGGGACAGAGCATTATAGGGGCTTACTATGCACAATTGATTTCTAAATTGCGAGACGCTATTAAAGGGAAACGCCGAATAAAGTTAAGGCACGGTGCTATATATATACACCAAGCAGGCTCTGAATTAGTGGAGCGCCTCCCATATTCGCTGAATCTGGCCTCTAGTCATTATAGGCTGCTCCCCAAATTAAAAGAAATCTTATATGGGGCAAAATTTTCCAGTAATTATAAAATGATGCAAGCTGTAGAGAGCTGGTTTGCAGAGGTCGGACAAAGGTGTTTCCAGGAGGCTATTAAGATGAAGCACCGATAGGCCAAGTGTAGAAGGGGACTATGTTGAAAGATATAATGCGACTGTAGTTTAGCTTTAAAGGGGTCAGGGGTACAGCATAGAGATTCACCTTAGTATTTATATAAATAGAGTATTTTTATGTTCTATTATGTGTATCTTAGCTTTAGAATAAACGTATATAGAATATATCTTACACTTGAAGTTAGCGCGGTCCTAGTTATGTTATTAGTTAATACATATATACTAGGAATTTTGCAAATAGTTTTTATTCACAAAATTCGAGTTCCATTTGTTCCAGATGAATATTTCGATTGTATATTCGTGTGCTTATATTGTAGGGCACTTTAATAGCTTTATAACATCTTGATGCAGTATTCCAGTTTTTCGATCAACAGCTTTTCTGTAACTACTTATTAGAGAGTCAGATGTTATTGGTAGTATATGAAGGAAATCCAAAACAGTATTTTTCCGTGACGTTTTCCTGGTGTATGTTTCTCTGTATCTTTTACATCCTTTATGTCTAGCTTTTTGGGGCTCTTCAGTCATTCGTCCAGTGGTTAATACAACATGCTGAATCATATATGCGCTGTATTAATATCTTATGTACTGCAGGTGGCATATAATAATTTTGCAACTATTTAAAAGTAAGTTTGAAACATGCAGAGTTTTATTAACCCTTTATACTTGATCTTTACATCATCCACGAAATTTAGTTTCAAAAAATTAACCAAGTACTCCATAGAATTGGTACACTTGGAGAAAGTGAGCAAACGTCGAACGATATTAGGATTTTCTTTACTTAGGCTATCGGCTTTGTAGAAATTAATTCACTAGCAATATCTTTTCTGCCTCTTATCATAGAAGGTTGCCCGAAATAAGTATTTTAGTTCCTTTATCATTTTCTAGGTAAAAACTTCTACATTTCTCCTATACTTTTCATCTTTCTAGAAGTATTAATTTTACACGTGTTTTTAACAAAATATTTCATAGCAACGTCTAGGTTTGTAGTGCTTGTTTCTATTAATGCAATTATGCTTGAGGTATTCTCTATGTAAGAAGAAGTGAATATTGACGTTATTTGGGTTGCCTACATTTCAGAATATCAAAGATGGTGAGGATAGGATATGACTAATTATGATTAGTTTCTGTTAATATTGCGCATGTTAGAGAAAATGAACGAGATGTTAGTGTATAGATATTTTGCGTTGCCGAAATTCTTTAAAATAGCACACAAAAGTCTAAAATACAACTTTGAAGTTAAAAATAAAATCTCCATCAATAGATATCGAACAGTAATGCTTACTTGTACACTAAAAGTTTTGATATTGAAATGTACGATTCACCAAAAGGAGAACTTTGCATTTTCTATGTAAAAATGATATGTATAGCGATTATAATCTCTGTGTGCAGATGGCGCTACTAATATTTTGGAATTTGCTTCGTAGGAATAAAACTTGGAAATCCATGTAACCTTTCGGTTAGAAGTAAAGTATACCTAGTGATATCCTATCCACTGGTTTCTGTTCTATGATACTATCTATTCTTTGAATATCCTTGCAAGATATGTATGTTATACGAGCCCGTCAATAAATGGCGATGAAGTTGACATGGAAACCTTAGTCGGTAAAGTAGATCTTATACACATTTTTCGAAAATATAACCTTCTTTATTGTGTGAGTACTAATAAAATGGCGTTTAGTTCGTTTTAAGGTAAGTACTTTATTGAATAATTTACTACATTAATATCTATGTACGAATAAATTAATAACTAACAATAGTTTCTCTACCTAGACGTGGTGTAAACGGTAAAACTCTTCTACCCAATCTTGGAGCAAAAGGCGGTGATCTTACGAAAATTTCGGAATTCTGCAACCATCTGCCGTTGGAAGGCGGGAAGATATCCTCTTCTGAGTCCCTACCGAGTCGTGGACTGAACTGTTTCGATTTCGGCTTGGCGCGTTTATCCTCTGAAAATTCCCGTTTAAAAAGGTAAGTGAATTTGAATTTGTCAAAATATTACCGTTTATGGAGCATCTTTCGAACTCAGACCAGGGAATTGATCTTATATATTCGTCAATTTCATCGCAGTCTGATGCTAGCAATATTTCCAATTCGTCGAAATGTTGATTTCGTTTTCTGCGTCCCAATCTAGGTCCAAACCACAAAGGTGATATCTGCTTTCTCTTAGCATATTCATCTACCGTTTTTTCATTCTAAATTGTAAATGGTCGATACATAAGCTTGTGTAATAATAAGAAAGATGTATTACTTACGCTATTATCAGCGAGGACTATGTAGAAGAGGAGAACCACAGCACAAAGCAAGTACACTAAACGGTCCATGTCGGTTGACTTCTGTGTCAATTTCGAAAATGTCCTGGGATTTTATACCCCATGTTTACGCGATTTTCACTAGGTGGTCTCGTCGCAATAACGTTCCCTACTGTTCATGCAAATCGATGTTAATCCTTCGTGTAGGGTTAGATGCTAGAAAAATAACTTAAATTGATCGTTTTTCTTTTTGTTTTTCTCGTGATAAATGGAGTTTTACTGTGCGGTAATTAACACTGCTATTAATCCCTCTTAAATTAAAAGACATATCTCGTTAAAAATATTTTGTTTGCGTTACTTTCGGGAAGGTTTATCGAAGGTTTTTGGAATTATTTCCCAAAGACGTACGTATAATTTATTTTTTTAATATCTTAAGGTTTTGTTCTAAATGAAAATAGGGATTATCTAAACAAAAAACGATTTATTTGAGGAAGATCTGCAAATATGAATGGAATTAAGTCGAACGTCGATGATAAATTTAATAGGAGATAAAATATATAAACAGGGGCATTATACAGAAGCTAATATAGGTACAAGGTACTCAAGCCTTACTTAGTTGATTATGTCAGGCATCTGGTTTATGTTGCGATACGAACCATGACGCGAACCACATAAAAACAAAGATGCCAAATTGCGTTCCTAATCTAAGTTTCCTCTTCGTATAATACTCTCTCTATCTTTTCTTTCCCTTTATAGTACCCGCGATTAACTTAATAACGTCGATTTTTTTCCGGAAATACTGTTTAAAATATTAAAATAACAAATGAAGTAGTGTATACAGAGTGTTTAAAGATGAAAGCAAAACATCACGGAAATAATTAAAGGTAGTTCTCTTAAAAATAAAATAAATATAAAATATTTCTTGTAATGCCTTTTAAAGTATATAGTATTTTTCTTTATTTTTAAGAATGCAATTTTGCAGATCTTTAATACATTGTCTTGTGTGTCAAAATTTATTTTGAATTATTTGCTACTTGTAATAAATACAGCGTTACTATTAAGCTTATTAAAAATTATTTTTGCTAGAGCACTTATAAAGATACTTTAATTTAGATCTTTGATAGTAGCTAATTTAGCTATGATTCTCATTAAAATCTGGAATGCCTTCGATGAGATACTTTTCTTAAGAAAGCATCACCAATGCAGAAAGTCTTTCTTGCGCCATGCTGTTTTTATGAAAGTTTTTATTTTTTTCAAAGTAGACAAACACCATTCTGCTTCAGCTGGTGTCATCTGAATTATAATTAGAGTTAAGTTTCACTAAAAGTCACACTCAGTTCACTGTTTTGTGAAATGATGTCATAAAATGAAAGCAAATCCGAGATTGATTTAAAATCTTCCGTCTCATAAATTATGTTTAGTTCAGTGCGGAATTTCCATTCACCAAAGTATGGCTTAATTGTTTCCTGTAAGATATTTTCAGGAAAATGGAAGCTGTATTGATTAAATTTAACAGCAGTTGCAGTTAAGTGTTCAGTAAAGCTAAACCAATCTTTGGCCTGAGAAATAACAATATGACAAATTTCCTTGTTTGTGATATTATTTTTGATTTGCGCTAATTGAAATTCAATTGATAATGTAGATCTATTGGCAATAAGGAGTTCAATTTCCCTAGTTTGGAATTTTGCACACAATACATCTACTTGAGACATTATCTTGTAAAGTAGATTTAGTCAGAAAATAAAACTCTTATTAGTAAGAAGAGTAATATAATCTGTAGCTTGATTGATAGTAGTAATATTTACAATTTTACCTTCATTCAAAATTCTTCGCATTGTTTCAAACCCAATGCGGACAATTCTTGGAATTAAAAATCTATTTTGTTGTATTGTGCCTTTAACTATTTTATCCAGTATTGCAGTCCTTTCAGAACTATTTGAAAGAGAAGGTATAAATTTCTTGTACATTTACAGAGAATACTTATACGGACATTAGTGTTGGCAGATGCAGCATTCGATATAACTAAATGTAACTGATGGGCGTAACAGGACAAGTAACAGCGTATTTTTAAGTTTGTTTACTAAGTGCCTCTCATGACGGCTGCCCTATCATATGTCTGAGCAATCATATCTACTTTCTTTCGTTATCTTTAATATATGTTTCACTATTAAGCTTAAACGTCTCTGTATGCTTTATTAAAAATTATTTTTGCTATGTGTTGGAGTGCTAACAAATATTTTGAAGATGTCTTTATATAAATTTACATACTTGTTATTCTACTATAGTAATTGCTGAAAATAATTTAATTTTTATTGCACTCCTACACATAGCAAAAACTGGTGCATACAATAGCAGATTTTGTTTTGCGTTATGATTCCAAAATCGGCCACTGGACTTATCTTTAGGTATATACCTAAATAATAGTTAGAGTTGTTGTTTGGAGTATTTCCATCGTTCGTTGAACTTATATAGTCCAACGTTTCGGCAGTCTGTTTACTGCCGTCTGGTGTCTCTAGATAGTCTGTTTTTAACTATTGCTAGAGTTGCTTCCGTTGGAACATTGGTGAATAGGCTTGTGATATCGAAGCTTACCAGTTTGTCGTGTTCATTAATCGTTATCTCTTTGATCTAGTTAATGTTTTGTGTTTGTGATGGCGAATTTTGTGTTTCCCGACAGTGGGGCAATTTTGTTTATGTATTTTAGGTGGCCCGTAAAGAGGGGGTGGCTTCGTATAGCGTGGTGTTAGTTTTTGCCAGCTGAGTTGGTTGGGCAGATCTGATTTATATGTGTTCAGTGTTTGTTGTACTTTGGATCCCACCGACGCTGTGGGAACCTTCTTTACTTACTTATATTTCCCTGCATTTATTATTTCTTGTATTTTGATGTTGTATTTTCCAACATCCGTTATTACCGTAGCGTTTCCTTTGTCCGCCGGAAGATCTTGATATTCTTCTCGCTCATTAATTTCTTGAGGCTGCGTTGTTCTGCTTTGCTGATATTTTGCCGTATCTGTTTCGGTTTCGCCTTCTCTATTGCTGTTCTGATCTTCCAACGATATTCATCTGCTGCTTCAGGTGGTTGTATTTTTCCTGCTGCCATTTCCACGAACTTCATGCCTTCGTTTAGTATTTTAATGATGTTATCGTCTAACTGAGTTGCTTTCCTTTCGACGTATTAGTGATTCCAGCTTTTTCCAGTGTTTATCTTTAAGTTGTCCAGATGTTCGTAAAGTCTTCTTCATTAACAATTTCTCCAATCTTCTGTTTGGTCTTCTCGCATTCTTGTGTTATTCGAATTTTGGCGAGTATGTGGTAGTTAATCCTTTCTCTGACCAATGCTTCGTTAGCTCTGTTAGCAATTCTTTTGGCTCGATTACTTGAAACGGGAAGTGTGATTTTTAAGCCTTTCGGGACGATCTTAAATTGCCTTGCTTTATACAGGAATGTAAAGTGGTTAGATTCCTTGGCAAGTTTGATCATGGTCTTTTCGTATTGTCTAAAAGACCTGTTTAATTCTGGCCCATATGGAATTTCTAACTCTTGACATGATATTATTCATCATGGATTCTCATACTAACTAGAATTCTTGTTTGGGCTATTTCCATCGCTTGTTGAACTTGTATAGTCCGACGTTTCGACAGTAACCGAAGGAAGGCAGTAGACAGACTGTCGAAACGTCGGACAAGTTCAACGAACGATGGAAATAGGCCAAAGAACAACTCTAGCTGTTATGAGTATCCATCGTCAACAATACCACGTCACACATACTTAAACACCACTACCGTTTGATATTTATTTTATACATCAGCAATGTCGTCAACTTTTAAAGACAAATAATCAGCTTCTTTTATTTCTTTAGAGGTTTCTCCCTGACATACACTGAAAATTGTTTGTAAAATTTCATTGTCGTTGTTTTTTTGAAGTTCCATTGTAGACTGTAGGTTTTTCTAAATGACCTTTTGAATCAACGTCCAATTCAGTATTAAAATTTATTAATCCACGAAAAACACCGAGGTTTAAGGACAAAATCGATTCATCGTGCCTTCTCAACGCAAGTTCGAAAGCTCGCTGTGCACTGCTATATTTGTTCGGTATACAGTATCCTTCTGAGCAGCAGTGTTAACATTTCCAAAAAGTATTCCCTAATTCGATCGCTTAAATGATTTAAATCATTCAAACCCGCCCACTTCTTTCCAGATATATTCTCCTGAAAGATCCTGTGTGCTTGCTTTATTTCAAATGATATACGAGTCGCTTATTATTGATTGACACCTTAACGCATATTCATATTTATTTAACTATTCATTCAAACTCAAGCTATGATATTTGACACTTTTTTTAATACTGGAAAATTTGTTCAATTATGAAAGAGCGTCTGTCTGTGCATCGGTAAAACGATACTCTCACCAGGAAAAACGTGTATGCATTATACATGATGAGATTAAGTTTTCGTAAATACTTGACAACTTATTTAAGGGATTTCTAAAAATATACGGGGGCGTATTGCATTTATTTTCTTACGTATAGTCTTAATTATTTGATGTATGTATTCCTACAAATTATCACAGAAAAAAATACTGCTTATAAGGTGACATTCATATATATCTACTTCGAAAAAGAAAACACTATAACTATATAATATACTATTTACTGTACTAATTAAATTATCTTCAGAAATTATTACAATAGAATAACAAGTATGCAAATTTATATATATTATACTTAACACATGGGCTGAAAAGTCCCGGGCCTAACAAAGAAAACACGGTTTTTTTGGTTCAAAATTAGCTTTATTCATCAACGTAATCTCCATCAAGAGCAACGCAATCATTCCAGCGCCGCTTTAACATTTCAATGTCACTTTTGTAGAACGATTTATCTTTTGCCTCAAAATAGGCCTCAGTTTCAGCGATAACCTCTTCATTTGTGCGAAATTTCTTACCGGCGAGTATTTTTTTGAGGTCTGCGAACAGCCAGTAGTCGCTGGGAGCCAAATCTGGCGAATTCGGTGGATGTGGGAGCAATTCGAAGTTCAATTCATGTAGTTTTGCCTTTGTTTTGATTGACTTGTGACACGGTGCGTTGTCTTGATGAAACAAATTTTTTTCTTTGCCATATGCGGTCGTTTCTTTGCAATTTCGGCCTTCAAACGCTCCAATAACTCTATATAATATTCACTGTTGATGGTATTTCCTCTCTCAAGATAGTCGATGAATATTACACCACGCACATCCCAAAATACCGAGGCCATAACCTTTCCAGTCGATTGTTGTGCTTTCGGGCGCTTTGGACGAGGTTCACCAGTTGCTGTCCACTCAGATGACGATCGTTTTGATTCCGGAGTGAAGTGATGGATCCATGTTTCATCCATTGTCACATATCGACGCAAAAGTTCCGGTTTGTTGCGTTTAAACATGGCCAAACACTGCTCAGAATCATCAACACGTTCTTGTTTTTGGTCAACAGTGAGCAAACGCGGCGCCCACTTTGAACAGAGCTTTCTCATAGTCAAATGCTCATGCAATATAAAGCCAATACGTTCTTTTGATATCTTTACGATGTCAGCTAATTCACGCAACTTCTCTTTTCGATCATTCAAAACAATTTTGTGGATCTTTTTGATGTTTTCTGGTGTTACCGCCTCATTTGGACGTCCACTGCGTTCTGCATCATCGATGTCTCTACGACCACGTTTGAAGTCAGCGAACCAACGTTTTATTGTTGTTTCTGATGGAGCGGAGTCCCCATAACACTTTCCAAGCCATTGCTTCGCTTGAACGGTATCTTTTCCCATCAAGAAGCTGTGTAAAATTAAAACACGAAATTGTCTTTGATCCATTGTTTTGACAAAAGTAGCGTGACTCTTAGCACAATAACTCACAATCTAATGAATAGAATATCATGAAATTTTAACAGCTGTCTTTTGAAGGTTAGTACTAACTGAGAGAAAGGTGACTGCAATAAAACTAGCATCATCTATGTGTTAAGCCCGGGACTTTTCAGCCCATGTGTTATATCTTCAAAATATTTGTTAGCACTCCTACACATAGCAAAAACTGGTGCCTGCAATAGTAGATTTGTGCGAAGTGTAGGAATTAGAAAATTTGGAACATATCTAGGAACAAGACGTGGTACATTAAGTGGCACTCGAGATATTAGAAATTCACAGTCTATTTTGCTGTGAAAAATGTTGTATAAAAATTTAGCACTATGTTCATTACGTGTATTCTGGAAGATACATCTCTCCGGGTACACTCATTCAGTTTGATCAGTTTAGAAATCTTCAATGTACACAATTCAGATATGAAGCATGCGTCATATAATTCATATAGCACCATCATACTTCAATTTACTAAAAATAAAGGCGTTATGTAATGCTTTGATTGATTGTTGGAAAAAGGGTTGGTAACTCTACAAATGAAGCCAAGGGTCTCACAATTGTTTGATGTGGCTGATGAAACTCGTAAGTGTGTAGAATGTGATACTAATATTGCTTCGTACCAGTCTGCCAGCAAGAGTAAATTCCGTTGCAGGAGTAGAATGTCTTCAGTGCTCTATATATCTTAACGGCATCATTTATAAAGACATTGAATTTTGAGTCTTGTGCAAAAATCTTTGGAACGATATCCATAATAGCATACATAATTGGATCTTCCCTCTAAATAGGCACACAGAAGCTTCCGTAGAATAGGTGAGAATCCAAAGCCTCAAAAGAATCAAAAGCTTTATAAACAACTCTGTAAATTACATCCACTTGAATTTTCCTGTCCATATTTCCACAAATTTATTGAGATATGGTGGCTAGGTTGGTGATTGCAGATCTTCTAGTCTGAAAGTCATGTTCGTAGCTTATAAAATAGGTATAGGTAAAAATGTGTGGGGAAGAGGTGTCATTGCAACTTTTTATCTGCCTTAATTTGCGAATAAACACGTTGAAAAATAGATATGAGACACTCTGTATATGTAATTAATGTATTCTGGTGTCATATGGAGCATCCTGTATTTTTATTTGGGTGTAATTCAGTTTTTTTTTCTTTCAACTAACTTCGTCTAAGTAATAATTATTAAAAAAGCATGGTAAACTGATACGTATTCCACTAAATATCTTATTCTCGTGGGAGTTACGTATAAAAGCAAAAATGGCTATCAAATATAGATAAAGTATTAAATGGCGAACGCTAAAAACGTTCATAAATAACATGTATTAACTATTTTAACAAAATAGACTCGTAAATCGTACGACGGTCACTGATAATTTTCGTTTTAACGTTACATAAACATCTCACCACAGAAATGTAAAGACAAACGCTAGAGAAGAACAGCGTTAATACGGCGTAGCATTTAGGGAACGGTTCTTTTATCATATTCTTCAAGTGGCCAGCGTTTTAGTACATATGGGAATGCTAAGGACATGTGTATTATGTGGCGCCAGTGGTCCAATACAGAAAATGTATTTCATGTTATTGAGAACATGTCAGACCTAATAATTTTCGATGTTCCACTTTGGACCTATGTGTGATTGAAATACCTCCCACTTTGAAAACTTTTTTTTTTCTCGTTTTCATTTTCATGTTTTACGCATCTTTTTCGGTTTCTTTGTTTACTCCGATATTTTGATAATTGGTGACAGCTTTATTCCTACACTAATTTATTATCTTTAAGGAGACTCTTTAATATTTTTTCCAGAGTTCGCTAAATATTTAGGTAACCATTTTCCAATACTGTTTATGTATATAACATTTTGAACAGCACTTGAGTAAGCAATATAAGGCTTGTAATAGTAAATAAAGTCTATCATTCATGATTATATTTTCTTGTCATCGAAGCAATATACACAATCACACCATATACAACCACTAATATAAAGATTTATTAATATAAATCAAAACATCAAAGCAGTATGTATCCTCTTCTATTTAATTATTGCGATCTGTTTAAAAAAATATTAGAATCTATTTGAAGAAGCTTTAACATAGTGATTGCACTTCTTTTGTAGAACCACATCACATTAATTCGATTCATTTTCTATTTAATTATTGTTTTTATTATAGAAAGAATTATATATATATATATATATATATATATATGAGGGGAGGTCCAGAAGTTCCTGGAATGAAAGGGTTTTAAATAAAATAAAACAATAAATCTATTTTCCTTTTCAATATAATCACCCTTAAGCACAATACATTTATTAGAACTATGAATTAATTTTTCTAAATCATCATAAAAATATTTTTTATCGTTCGCCTCAAAATGGGCCAAAGTTGCCTCTTTTATCTCATTGTCGTCGGAAAACTTTCTTCCACGTAAGTCTTTTTTTTAAATTGTGGAACAAATAAAAATCACTAGGTGCCAGGTCTCGACTGTAGGGTGGATGGACTATTGATTGAAAGCCATGCTTGTGCAGAGCAGCCATTCCAACTTTGTGAACCGGGGCATTGTCTTGCAAGAGCAACACACCCTTGGTCAATTTTCCTCCACGTTTTTCCTTGATGGCCTCCTTTAATTTTTCTAATATCGCTGCATAATATTCTCCGGGTATGCTCCTACCTTTTTCTTTGTAATCAATCAATAGTATCCCGTCACAATCCCAAAAGCAATAGCCATCAACTTTCCAGCCAATTCTGACACTTTGAATTTCTTTGGCGGTGGTGTCCCCTTTTTATGCCATTGCATGGACTCCTGTTTGGACTCAAGCTCAAAGTGACGAACCCGTGTTTTATCTCCGGTAACAATCCGCTCGAAAATCTGTGAAGGGTTTGTCTCCACACAGCTCCAAAAATTGTTTGAACGCACAGACGCGCTGCTATTTCTGCAGCGGCGTGACCATTCTCGGTACCCATCTTGCACTGACTCTTGTCATACCCAGGTGGTCATGTAGGATACGCAAAATGGTGGTATCTGATACTCCAAGCACTAGAAATTTTTGCACTTTTTCGACGATGTCTGATGTGGTGGCCTCAACTAGCCGTCCTGAGCGGGGTCGTCTTCAGTCGACTACCGACCATGTTTAAAAAGACCATGCCACTTATAAATCATTGATGTAATAGGGCACTGTTCCCCATAAACGGTTTCCATTTAATTCAATATGGTTTGAGCGTTCTTTCCTTGCTTTGTAAGGAGCTTTATTACAGCACGGTGTTCAATTTCCTCCAAAGTTTCAGTTTTCTTCCGGATTGACTTGTTTAGTAGGCAACTATTCGTAAACGACTGACGCTATAGGGCTGCAACTTAACTTATATACTAATGATGAGTCGCCAATCAGAATGACACCAAGCGAGCGCCCCTATCCCCACTCCATCCCCTTCATTCCACGAACTTCTTGACCTCCACTCGTATATACTACAAAAGAATTAGGCATAGCTATATTGATTGATAAACGTTTACAACTAATACAATATTTATATCTGTATCACAACTCGTTTAAAGTCTTTGGTGTCCTATGAATCTTTTTACGATCAAGACAATTAATTCTTGACCAATCGAGAAATGCGTTTTGGATTGTTATATTGTTGCAGAAGGAAATTATTACCAATTAGACGATGACCAGAAAATATACCATGTTGCTCTAATATTGTTCGATATTTCTGCGCTGTAAGCTTCCCTTCAATTTTAACTCCTTGCGATCAACTGCATCCCCAAACCTGGGTATTGCCATCTCCATTTTTAACAGTAGTTTGTAAACATACAAGAGCCTGTTCGATCCAAGTACTTATCTCCACTCATCATCTGTTCAAGTTGATGGTCTTTAGCATATTTGAGCCTTTTTACTTTATTGTCCCTTCGCAAAAGAGGTTTCTTGACAGCTACACCCCCACGTAATCCCGATTTCTTCAAAGATCATATCACATCCTCTCTGGTAAGTTTTTTCGATTGTCCAGGCTTCAGCTTATCTACCACGTCACCTGTTTCGTTATATTTTTAAAGAACTTTTGTACACTGCACCGAGAACACTTCGTACGCGTTACAATTTCTGTTTGTCTGTAACTTTCTTGATGTAAAACAACAACTTTATTTCTGTTTAATAACAATATGTTTGGCAATTTTTCCAAATGTAACAATTGCACCACAATTTGCAGCACCAGCTTTCAGAGCATACTCACTTCTACACTAGTATTTTTTCTGTTAGGAATATAACATAAGACTCGTTATAATTTAATTTTTAAACTCTTCATTATCTGGAACGCCAATGAACAGTAAACACAGGCAAACAGACTCAACCATATTTTTTTTATCGCATTCTTGAATACTATAAAAGAATTACGATTTCTAAGTATTCCTTTCGATTTATGTGGTGGTATTGCATATACCATATTCCAATAAATCGTACGTATCATTACAATTAAAAATTAATTAAGAAATATTTCTGGAACCTTGACTATTGCATAAACTTTTAAAATTATACCTATGTGCACCTTTCTTTTGCGCAGTAGTGTTATTTGTTCAGACACTCTCCGTGGTGTAACTGGATACAAAACAGTCTAGCAAGCTGTAGGTTCAAATCCTATCGGGAACCGTAAAATTTTTATTAATTAAAAATTTCACAAAAAAACTAATACAATTAAATTTAACATTTGTAATAATAAGGAAATTGAATTATGATTGAAAAACCAACGGAAGTTGTTCTAAACAATTTTATATATATTCTGTAAAAACATGTAAATCAGAAGAATATTCCTCACAGTTATCGCAATAAATTCCACACCACACAAATGAATAATTTATTCGGGACACACCGAAAGTCGATAACTCGGTTGATAATGAGTCCATGTGTACTTGAAACGCTGCGTTCCGAATCAATTATTAAAATTTGTGTGGTGTGGAGTTTAGTACGATAGCTATGAATTATACAACCACAACCATAAAGTTTAAAATAAAGATTCATTTGTTACATACGTTTTCTGTAAAATTACGACTGTAATTTTACCGGGTATCATGTAAATTCACATTTATAGCGTGGAATTTTGAGATTGCGGCTTACTTTTTGATCGTTTTGCATATTAACTTCAATTAATAAGTTTATTGCCTTTAAAATGTCGTCTTTGCTTCTTTGCTCTTCGTATTCGTAGCACATTAAACGTAGTGCACGAAAAGATGAATTGGTAGCACAAGAATTACATAAACATCCTTCGTACGTCCGGAATAAATGGGATATTAAATGCATGCTTGTATACGCGCACTAAAATGCAGTTAAAAGTACTTGAAAACTCTTTAAGAATTAATAGCTTCAAACAATAACACATCTACGTATCAGAGTCCTGTCTTTTATTTCACTTTATTATCATTTATAACTTCGACGAAAAAAAATTAGGTGGAGAACTTTAATGGTTTTGATGGTTCGATAACATTAGAGGAAAAGCTTTCCGTATCGCTTAGTTATTTTTCTACACCACTGTACATGTTGAAGTACTCCCCCGTTTTTTTTTCATCTCAGTTCAGTTTATTTAATTAATATTTTTTTATTCACAAAACGTAAACAATACCCGGTTTTATTGTATTTTTCCTTAAAAGCTCACATCCCGAGCACAAATTTTCGTCTTACTTTTTTTATCCGAATTTTTAACGCGGGGTTGTGATATATATTTTTTATTATCCTTAATTTCTCGGTGTCGGAGAACACTCGTATTGATTTTAGAATAATTTTTGATATTATACTGTGGGTGTTACCGCTGCTAAGTTCCACCCAAATTTTCAGGATCGAGCAATACAATCCTCGTTAAATTCAAAAGCCCCGCCTACGTTAGCCTAAAATAAGAATAACGTAGTTTTAGGAGGCTTCAGTATTTCAGTCTGCAATCTCTTGTTACTTGAAAACCAAATAAGCGATTATACGAAAAATTTTGGAAAATCAACTCTCGGGGGAAAACAAATCGCGAAGTGCGGGAAAGTATTTTTTTGTATTTTTTTTTTTAATTTTTATTTCGCCGATCGGAAAAATGTCGTTTAGTGGTTCTACAAATGATGGACATGACGTCTATCAATATTCTTATGGTACACCTCAATCGATGTACGGTCATTCTTTTCTGACTGGTAAGTAAATGTTTCTTTATTTAATTTTGCGTAATTATTTGTAAAAATATGCTCAACTTATTACATGCGGAAAATTCTAAATATTTTATAGAAATGATTTAAATATTCCATTTAGTTTTAATATCCAGTTCTCAGTGTCCCAGTTTCATAGAAAATGATAATCATTGAAAAAATATAAATAATATTTATATGGAAGTGTAATAAGAATACAAAGCTTTTTGTGACATTGTGTGATATAAAATGAATGTTTATTTTTCTAGTGCTTTATACATGCTACATTTGTTCAACAACTGTTACTTTACATCTTGTTTCGATTTACTAATCTAAGGTTTAGAATATATTTAAATTCGTAATTTTATTGTAGACGATTCAAGATGTACAAGAAATATTTTAATACGATTAAATTAGTAAATTAAAAAATAATAATTCAATTTAATAAGTTTCTGGTTATTTAATATCCATATCTTCAAATATTAATAAGAAAAAAAAAACTATATAAAGTCTTTAAATGATACCATACACGTATTACATTTTTTTGTCCCATTTTTACTTCATTTCATAATCATTTCATCGAATTAAAACTATATAAATATGGTTTTGAAATCTGCTAAGTAGATTTCCTTTATTCTGTATAAAGTCCGTGTAGAAAAAATTCTAGAAGAACTGTTTTAAAGTTGTTTACATAATCTTTATATGTTTATTTACTGTACATCCTATGGGAAAAAGTCAATTTTGTGGATATATTTACGTTCAAAGGAACCGCTTTGACAACATCATTACAATAAGGAGTAAATTTGAATGCTTTGTTTACGTATATTTTACCAAAGTGAAACAGAAATTAAAATTTGATACATTGACATTTCTTAACGATATAGAGAAATCTTTGGTACAACTGCATCTGAGGATATATTTAGAAATGATTACATTCTCTATTTATTTATAACGCATTTAAAATAAATTTTACAAGTTTAATTTAATGTACAACGATTTTCATTGTATACAAAGTTTCTAAACTAAACTATGTATACAGTAGGCTAATTATACATCTAACCTAAACTACAGGAACCGAACTAAATTACACCTGTATTTTCTAAAGGCATTCTAATGTAGTTCGCTAATAATACCTATACCAATATACAAAGAGCTACATGGTTTGTATATCTAGATCTTAATGAATTAGCCCCGTCAGTACGTTTGTTATTTGTTTTGGTCTGGACGTTTTTTTTTTAGACGGTAGCAGTATAGGACCAAATGAGGAGTCAAATTTTTGGTCAAGTAGTCCAAGATCTGACTCACCCTCACCAAGTGGTCCTGTACAAAGTCCGGTCGTTGGACCTTATCAGATCTATACACCAATTTCCTATCCATCAAACGAACACTGTCATTCGCAATATAAGTCAGGTATTTGGTAATTTTTGCATGTTAAAAGTATTAGCATATAATAAAATTTGTAGAGTACAAAATTTTTAGGCACTCTTCAAATTTTCTACATTAAATTTCTTTTTGAAACATCCCAATTAACTAAATATACCTTTTAGGTTATAATATCGTTCCAGTTTCATCAGAGAATGATATGGAACGCTTACCAACACCTTATATAAGGGTTGTAAAAAGAAGAAACACCGCCAATAAGAAAGAAAGACGTCGAACGCAATCAATAAATAACGCTTATGCCGATTTAAGGGATTGCATACCTAACGTACCAGCTGATACTAAATTATCAAAGGTTAATTAGTTTTCAACACTTGGCCAATTAAGAAAATTTTTTCGATGATTTACTCTTTTTAGATCAAAACCCTAAGGTTAGCTACGTCTTACATATCATATTTAACTGGGGTTTTGGAAACTGACGATCCAGCTGGAGGGTTTAGGGCTGAATTAGCAACGAGTGGTAGAAAATCTTCGAATTCGCACGTGCAAGTCAATGAATGTTCTTCTGGACAAGTTTCGCCAAAAAGTGATACTTCCGTAAGTGAAATTTTGTACTATTTTCCATTTCTAACATTTTTCAAACTAGCAACATTGATCAAGAAGATTTTTACATACACTGAGGAAAAAATTGGAAATTTACATTTAATCCCACCACTAAACATGTAAATTTGAAGATCACTATTGAAATTTGCATTAAAAATTGTGTATACTTGTAATATTTTCGGGAATATATACAGTCCTGTGCACGAAAATAGCAGTGGTATTTGCCTGGAATATTAATTTATACGTTAAATATAAATAAATTTCTTAGTACCAAAAAGAAAATAAAACTAAAACAGCAGTCATTTCATTTTTACTTAGGTAATATTCTTCACAAATCATCAATATTTTGCAGCTTAGCAGCAGATGCACCTATAAATTTTCAATTGGGTTTAAGTCCGATGATTGCGACGCCCAATTCAAAACGTCAACGTTATTATCTCGAAACCATGTTTTCGTTTTACGAGAAACATGTTTCGGATCGTCATCCTACATATACAACCACCTTAGTGGCATTTATTCCTCTGCATATGACGAAAGCACAACTTGCAATATGTGTACATAAACATCAGTATTCATTATGCCTTCTATCTTATGTAAAGCACCTAATCCATACCATGAAAAATACCCCAACAGCATGATGCTTAAGTTTCCGAATTTTACCGTTTCTTTGGTGTATGGGAGTTGAAATGTTATCAATGGTGGTGCAAATAAAACTATTTTATTTTAATCTGACTACAATACATTACAATCTATTCTGTATTTGCCTTTTATTTAATAATGTTACTTTTCTAGGTCTTCTTACATGCAATTTTGCTTGACTCAATCTTCACCTGATAGCAGAGGTGCTTATAATTCATTTTCAATTGTAGTTGAACTTATGAACAATATCTTCCTTTTTCCACCACGATTTTCTTTCACTTTTCTCCAATTCTTAGCGTTTACAATCAATTTCGCATAAAAAGAGGGGTTTCTTGTATAAACTTGTAGCTTATCCCTCTATTAAGAGGATCAAGTATAATTGCTCTTTTTTCCGATGAAAAATGTTTATCCCGGCCCATATTACAACAGAAATGGATAATTAACAAATGGTTGTATTACCCTGCAACAAGCAGAACTTTATACGCTGCGTTTAGTACCACCAGCTATAGAAAACTCAGTAATTTTAAATAATTTTAATATAGCTGCGTCAGAATTATCTGTTGTAAATGTGATTTATAAGTATTAATTCAGGAATACTATTTTCGTGCACCTGAAACTGTAGTCTTTGCAGTAATAATTTCTGGTAATATTTACGCTGTTGGAATTGCAAATTTACATGTTCTTGTTCACTAACACAGTATTGATTGTGTAAATCGACTGTAAATTTACAGCGTTTTTTTCAGTGTAAGGTAATTTAGATCCTTCTAATCTAATATCTAGTTTCTTCTGTGGTATCCAGAGTTTTTAGAATTTATCGATTTCTAATACAAGTAAATATAAAAATAAAACAAAGCAATTTAAATGTTTATAATCTTTAATTGTATAAACTTATTGATGAGTGCAACATGTCTTTCCAAAAATATTCGGAAAAGTTCTATTTCGACATTTAACTCAATAAACTGTAGCTTGAGTTCATCTAATGATAATAACGCGGCACACGTGCAGCTCCGACAGCCCTAGCTGTTTGAATTCATTGAAACTTAATTTGTTTATGGCTTCTAAATTTATTTTGTGCCTGGGGTAATCTGGTTTTCTTTACACGATATCTTACTTAGATCTATTGCGTGGGGGTGCCAACTTATTACACTAATACGTGATTTTCTTTGTCGCTTCCGCTGCGGTCTAATTAGATTTTCTGCATCATAAAATTATGTAATTCCCCCTCTAATTTGGACTTTGGGAAACGGTGTTAAATTATGAGCATTTAAATATATATATTTTCCTTTGTAGTTAGTTTGCCTGGGAAAAGTTTCTAAACATACCTTAAATTATATCCATAACATCTAATTTTTCAGAACTATTAATGGTTGCAGATGCTCTATGTCTAACTTAAAACAGAAACTGCAAGTTTATTTATTTCCTTGAATAAAATTCTCGAATGTAATATGCCCTTCTGCTAGTATCGGTTTATTGGTGTTTAATTTGAGAGAGGGGATGAGAGAA
Organism: Trypoxylus dichotomus; assembly: GCA_023509865.1. NCBI lineage: Eukaryota > Metazoa > Arthropoda > Insecta > Coleoptera > Scarabaeidae > Trypoxylus > Trypoxylus dichotomus. The sequence goes on along the minus strand of CM042083.1, from coordinate 9,404,606 downwards.
AAAAAAAGGGAGATGATTTACTAGCGCAAAGTACAAATCGAATTATCTAAACAATAACAGAAGAACACAAAGTCAGGTGTTGAGATGAGTCTGCATTTCGTTGCGAGTTGCACGCATTTTCTATTTGTTTGTGAATGCGATGTTTCTTTTTTCTTATCCTTCTCTCTCTCCTTTCCATCGTCTTTTTTTACTCCTTTTTTCTTTTATAAACAGGAAGATATGATCAGCACGAGAAGAGCAAAAGGACGCACAGGTTGGCCACAGCACGTGTGGGCCTTAGAACTGAAGCAAGAACAGACGCTTTAATATGGGATGTAAATATACTTTACAACCTGGAAGTATATCTTTACACTCATTTATTTTGTAGATATTTCCTCAAACTGTATATAATATATCTATTTTGGTTCATGTTAAACACATGGCCCCCTTCTGTATACATTTCACCTACACCTTAAGAATTTTATATATATTTTTTTCTTCCATTCTATAAAATAGTATATAAGTTACAAGAGAGTATATATAATAATTTTCCTTTCTATTATTCTTGACGTTCCAATTCCGCCTTTTATTATCATTTCAATTTCTTGTCGGTGTTTTATTTGTAAATTATATTTCTAGGTATAAAGAGGAAAAAAAAAACATCGTAATTAATGTCTTCTATATACTACAGCGTTTTTTTAATGACCGCATAAATTTCAAACATTTTAAAATCGAATGGGATGTTATACTTTTTAATGTTGATATAAAACGGCACAATGGCCAGCTCTAGTTCCAAACCGAAGGCAATAAAAATGTTGTTGTTATCTTTCCTTTTATTCTTTCTAAAATTACAATCTAAAAACGTTTCATTCATCCGTATAAGATGATTTAAACAATTTTTATTAGACATCGTGAACATTTCTAATATAGTTAACTTACTAATTTAATTATACTAGTCAATGAGATACCAAAGCTTCTTCCAAAAACAAAATCGACTTTATTATAATCTTAAATCTTCTTTATTACCATTTCTATTTATTTTATTAATATTAGAAAAGAATCGTTTAATTTAATTCTATTTTTTTTTTGTATTAAAACTCTATTTATATAGGGAGTTTTAATTGAAACAAAACACTATTACATTTTTGAAGGAATAGGTACGTAATTTTTAAGCAATACTGTATCTTTATAAAAATAAATTATTTCTCCATCAACATTCTATTATCTTTAAATCAAATATGTATATCGCGACACTTTTAGTAAATAAAAAATTTTAAAATTTTCTTCTGAAATAATCATTTCCGCAAAATTTTTAGATCACCCCACACTTTAACACAACAACACTGTATAGGTTGCACATAGAAAAAATTTCATCCTATCAAAAATTATCAATATAAATAGCAACACTTCGAAATGTTGGAAAACAATAAAAGCTTATCTTTTAAAGAAATTAGGTTTCTAGATAGAAACTGCATGCTTCTTCTGGGCTACTGCATATCGTACGCTGCTGTCAGAGGAAGCACACAGAAGCCTAGGAGAAGCATCATACAACTTAAAAGAAAACACATATAATTAAAGTTTATATTTGTTTCAAGAGGATTTTCACTTGAAATTAGTAGAAGACTTTAAAAAAATAATTTATTAGAATTATTTTAAAATTTCATGTATTATAATTTTATGCAATAAGCTTTTTTTAGGAAAAACTTTACATAGAAATAAATAAATACTCAAAGTAAACAGATGCTTTCTTGACATAATTGTTGAGTGACATCGAAGACAATGTTAGAAATTATTAATAAGCGAATTACTTCCGGAATTGGACCGTGTCATGATGAAATATATAGAAATAAGAGTAAGAGGAAAAGGAACAAAAAGAAAGGAAAAATTCTCCTGAAGAAGCCTTCTACGACGGAGGCGATATGTTGAGATCCTACCTTTTTCTTTTCCCTTTTTTCTGTCTTTCTCCTCTCTTTCCTGCTCTTACTCTTTTCACCTTTTCTTCTTTTTCACCCCTTTTTTCCATTTTTCCTTTCTTTTTATTTCTTTTCCTTTTACTCTTATTTCATTTTTTTTGTATTTCATCATGACACGGTCCACTTCCGCAAGTAGTTCAGTTATTATTGACTCTGGTCATGGAAGCCTACGTATTCATTAGAAATTATTGTTGAATATTCATGAAAGAATACATTTTCAAGATACTTTAGTGCACTGTATAAATAGGACACGCAATCTTTTTGATCCCAAGCTTCCCAGTTGACTCTGAACGTTTTCAAAATATCCCCGACTTCTATCACCACCAAATGTAGATAGATACATGAAAAATACTTTAGTCCGTTCTTGGATATTAAATTTATAAATTATCTTTTTTATTTATTTTTTTATTTTTTCACCCTAAAGAAATAAATATTTTCCAAAACCATAGAGTTGCTTAAACACACAAAACAGTCTTGTGCAGGAAAATAGCAGTAGTTTTAATTTGCCTGAAATATCAATGCATACGTAAATAAAAAAAAATCAAGTTTATTGACAACAATAATAAATAAATAGATTTCTCATTACCAAAGAGAAAATAAAACTGTTTATATTGTGGGACATAGAAAATAATTGAGCATTAAAATGGTAATCATTCCAAAATACTATTCAAATTTTTTACCTAGGTTATTGGATTGACGCTTTTTCCGATGAACAAGGTTCTCCCCGTTCCATATTATAACAGAAATGGATAATTAAAAAACGGTTGTATTACTCTGCAACACACAGAATTTTATACATCTGCATTTAGTGTCGCCAGCTATGGTATTGCTATTTCAATACATAAGCAAATAACAGCGCATGACTAGAAAACTCAGAAATTCACCCCTAACATTGAGTACTTTACCGGAACCATATGCATTTACAGATTTTAAATAATTTTAATATAGCTCCGTCAGAATTATCTGTTGTAAATGTAATTTATAAGTATTAATTTGGGACTGCTATTTTTGTGTACATGACTGTACATTTATACGTGAGTATAAAAATCATTTATATTTTGTGTAAGTTGGGATGCATACATTACTGATGTTCATTCTAATGTCGTTAGGGAAATCTTTTAGTGACATGGTTTTTCTTTTATAAATTAAAATGTGATTTTCAAAAAAATGTATGTTTGGAAATACTATCTTTAAAGTTAAAATTTGAACGATAATAAAAGTCTAAATATTAATCGGATATAATTCTTTGGTGGCAATGTAAAAATCATTAATATATCTTAAAAAGAGGTTACATTATAACAATTCTGTATAGATTAGGTATTTATAGTACTAATTATCGTATTCTGCTCGCGTTCCTTTGTAAATATACATACGTATTGGTAAATATTGTTGTTCCAAATTCCTCTTAAAAGATGTCGCTAATATCACCACTTATTTTTTCCTTTATCTCTTCTTTTTAATAATTTATTTTAATAATTTGAACGTTGTAGTATATAACAACAAAATGAATACATGTATGGTATAAGGTTCTCTAATTGCATGTAATAAGCAATATTTATTGAAAAAAAAAAATAAATCATTTTTTTAATTGCCGTATCGATTATTTCGTATATTTGTTATTCCTAACATGTCCATGTAACAATAATTTCGCTTCCAATCGTCATATCGGTGGTTACGTGATGTTCTCGAGTTTCGTGTTGAAAATCGAGCTGGATGACGCCTTCTCTGGGTGCGTAGACAAAGATGTCTCTTTGTTAGCTAAATACCGAAGCAAGATCATATTTCAAAGTTTCATGTCTCGGCGCTGGTACTGTTTGTAAATTATATACCCCGACAAGGCTCCGTGTAATTAACTTTCCTCAGATAATGATGATTAACTGTTTTAACACTTCGGTATAAACCTATTTTCTACGTCAGATAATTATTTTAATTGACGCGACTTTATTTTTTTTTGGTATCTTCGGATGGGATTTCTTTTAAAAAATTATACCTAATCAACCTTTGTTCTAATCTAATTTTAACTCGCTAACTTTTGAACGATAGCGTATAAAAGAGATTAAAACTAACTCGTTTTCTGTGTCGAAAAAATAAATGAATGAAGGTTATTTATTGTTAAATTATACAGTTATTATAACTGTCCATGTTAATATTTGACTTTGAAATGTGTACAGGGCCATGAAAAAGAATATAACGGTAATTCATTTATTTTTCGAATTATCTTTGTATATGTAATCTACTCTAAAGTTTGTAAATAATACACAAGGATACTAGTGACTTAGCTTTATATTTAAAAATTTTGTTATATAGGAAACTTTCACGTATACATCAAATAAATAAAAAAAAGATACTAGATTCGTCAATATTATAATTAGGACACTATAATCGTAAAATATGGCTTGTTTTTAGGAATTACTTAAGATTCTTGCTGATCCAAGGTAAGAATTTCTCAACTCTTGTGTATACTCCCGGATATTGGCCTTTACCACATCCGATACCCCATGAAACTATTCCTGCTTGTTTCCATTTTCCATCGTTGATCATCAGAGGACCACCACTGTCACCCTGCAATATATATTTCTTATCAATACCTTCATGAATTCTATAAAAAAGATATCAAACTAACACTACAAGAATCCTTATTTGCTTGCCCAGCACATAACATATGATCAACAATTCCACCAGGAGCAGCATGACCATATTTAGCTCTACACTCAGAGTTACTCCAAATTGGAATGTTAACTTCCTGCAAAATAGAAGGTTGTGGACCACTCTCCCTAAGGGAACCCCATCCTATAACAGTAGCCGTTTGTCCAGCTTGACCAGCGCTACCACTTGGAAGACAAATTGGTCGTATCTCCTTTGTAAAGGCTACTGGTGAATCGAGGGTTAAAATTGCAATATCATTATACTAAAACAACAGACTGTATGTTAGAATCATCTTGATTGATAATCAGGTCAAGACACACCACAAAGAAAGGACTACAGAATCATAACAGATGCAAAAAGAACAACGTGAGCAGCATCACTGCAGTAAACTAATTTTTTTTTTAAAACACAAATATTAAAATTGTATAAGGACGTAATACAACAAATTAAAAATTCGTTTTAATTTGTTGTGTTACATCTGTTTTGATTTCGTAGCCTTTTCCTGTAATGTCTTGGCCTGATTAATGCAATTGTTTGAGATATCGTTAGATTAGTCCCCTTTATTTTTCCTTTTCCCTATTTTAATAAGTTTTATGTGAATTACCAAAGTCCTAGAATCAAATCCTCTATGTCTTACAATCTTCTTAACCTTCTTTTCGACGTGTTGGGTATCACTATTCGTCCTAATATTATGATCTCCAAGCCTTACGGTTAACCTTGCAACATCCCATGAGCTCATATGAGCTACACAATGAGCTGCTGATAGGATATGCAAATCATCAATCAAAGAGCCACCGCAAAATTGTCTTCCTCCGTTAAACAAGGCTGCTATCCATGGCCATTCATTCAGATCGGCATTGTGTCCACCAACAATCCTTTCTTGATCCTGGAATCCATTTTTAGCACCGCATCCGGCTGTTATAGGAATGGGGTCGTTTGGGGGAGATGGCGAGGGTGCCGTAGGTTTTTGCCAGGATCCAGAAGTACTCCATGGTGGCCTAGTTGTTGATGGGGACCATGCTGGTTTTTGTGTCGTAATTCCCGGGGATGTTGGTAAACCTGGAAACCCTGGAGATGGAGGATGTGTTGGAAGTGGTGGAATGGTGTGGTGTGGTGGATGCGTAGGTAAAGGAGGTGGCCAATTATTAAATGCTGGAATTTTAACAACTCCAATAGGTTCCGAGCCGTTAATATTACTGTCGGCGATCGGTAGTGATGCTTCATCCTCCGGAGGTTTTTGGATTTCGACGCAGCATACTCCAAACATCTGCGATTCGAAAAATTACGGGGAAAAAAAAGGAAATTCCGATTCGCAATCGAAAGAATCTATTTAAAACGAGGTCACTCACCTGCCTTCCTTGCGCCGTGTAATAGCTGCAAGTTTGTTGTACTCCATAGATCCATGAGTCATAGTTGTTTACTTCGTTTAATTTGAAATACGGATAGCATTGCCTAAACGACATGCATCTTCCCAGCACTCCTTTATCGGTGAAGCACGGATTTTGCGACACGGCATTGTCCGTTTCAATTATAAATGCTGGGATGTTCGATATCGGTGCAGCACTATAAATGATTTGTCTAATTTCTCGATCGTTAGGTAGAGCTAAAATAATTCTTTGTAAATATGGACGTAAAAAAATAATAGGAAAAAACAAACGATTTGTAGATCAATACTTTATAAACAAAAGGTTAATGTTCTTAGCGACCTTGACAATAAGTTCTTCCACCAGAATCTAGACAAGTAGGATCCTACACAGGTGTAAAGATAATACGGAATATGAGGAGCTGGTTTATTTGCTGTTAATTTAAATATATCCAATTATTCGCATAGCTAGTGGTAAATTAATTCATCCAATGTGACGACTGGTCTATGATCGATAACCGAGGTAGAATTGCTTTACCGTTATACAGCCGTCTTATTAAAAATCTCTTCATGTCATACCGAAATGTAATAGCCGCTTTAAACGATAAGTGCGAATACAGTAACTGTAGAGGAATGCTGAATAGTTTATTGACATCACAAAGTTATTCTTTATGTTTTCGCTATATGCCAATTTTATTGGTCGCTGAAGTTATATACGGTGATTAAGCTATTTTGCATATGCATATAAACTAAAATCTTGCTAATTATTTTAAGCATTTTAATTAATATAATAATAATATTTCGATAAATAAATAAAATAATAATAATAATATTACCTTCAACAGTAACACTATCATCTAATTCAACAGATTCACAATCGCAATATTGCATCAAAAACATGCACCAAACGTAAAGCAACCCCAAAGATGTCGATCCCATGGTGCAAGAAGTGATACCAACCACGAATGAAAACTTATTCACTTTACGTTTCACTGTTTAACTGTTGCTCTTATAAAACAAGCCCGGTCTATCTTTCCCCCACCTACGAATTATCAAGAAATAAGCAAAGGATGTTGCCAAAGGATTAATGTATTAAGACGAAAAAAAAGTCAAACTGGACCACAGAGGCGTATCTATAGATGTGGACACTATTACAAATATTGTATACCCGTTTTGCGTTACCTGATTTTCGCAAAAACTGCATCAAAAGTCACACCAAACAATATTGTCGAAATAGGTCAATTATATAACGTACATTGATAAAAAAGTACCTATTATAATATTGATTATTAATCAAAATTTGTTTTAATTGTGATTTCTCAAAAATGTCTTCCAAGTTAATAATTTTACCCCAATATTGTTTTTAGCACCGATCAACTTTTAAAAGATATATTTTTCATTGTTCATCAGTAAACCCCTTTTTAATTCTTTTTGAATCCGCTCCTGGATAAAACGACGAACTTTTCATTTATTACTCACACTAGTAAACAAATATTTTTATGTTGTTCTCTTTTTTTTTGTCTTGTAATAGATACTCTTAATTGCAAAATTCGTTTGAATTAAAGATTGTTGAACTTTACTTTTATCTGAGAGGTGTGATCTAGCCAGCATAAGTTTTGATATATTGGTCTTCACGTGTAGGTAGCCATTAGTTTAATCAGATTGTTATTTTTTTTCATAGTATAAATCATATTTTAAATTAGCAAGGTATTTGCGAAAATATCTACATTTTTTTTATGAATATACCTCGTAACTATAGATAATTTTTAGTTACAAAAAAAGCAATATTGAATGTGATTCACTAAAAATAATAGCTTTATCTCTATGGGACGTAAGAATATACCTCTTACGTAAAAGTTAGTGCGTAAAAAAATATTTTTATAATAATTACGCACTATACTTGACATTTTATGGTATTAGGGATGGAATTTGTTTATGTATGAATATCTAGGTTATTAGAATAGGTTTCATGAGCTACTGGAAAACATTATCATAGTTTTTTTAAAATTCTCAGTAAACCATTTTTAATTGCGTCAATCTACAGTGTATATACAGACTGTCCCAGTTAATTTGCTTGCCAATGGATTTTGTAAACGTAGAGAAAAATTTCTTTGTTAAAAAATGTGCAACGAGAATACATTAGATTTGTTTATGTTTAAGCATAAAGAGGAATTCCTTTTTGTTAAAAAGAAAATTAAAAGCGCCTCTACAAATATCTAGCATTGCGTCCCTCCCTTTCTTAAAGCTACAGTCGTAACAAAATAAAAACTAAATGTTGGTTAAATAATAATAATTCTCAATATACATACATAGTTGTATTACATTAATACATAATAAACTATACTAATTTATTTAAAATGTCTAAAGTAAAAATAAAATAGGAAAGTTAACATATTCTTGTGCCTTTATTTAAAAATAAATAATGTTTCATCGAAATCGATAGAGGTCGTGAAAGCCTACATTCAACTATTAAAATGTCTCTTTTCACATTGGCGCTGGCAAATTGATTAATAATTAATTAATTATTTTTTCAGTGTTTATTTCATCGAAGATATGTTTTGATAAATTTCAATTTCAAAAAAGATCTTTTTCCACTTGCAACTGTAACTGGTTGTGTCAATAAAATTCTTAGTAATCTCTACGTAAAGATCTTGGGTTCGAGTACCTCCGAGACTGTTGATATTTTTTCAGTAATTTAATTACATTGGGTAATTGCAATGAAATTGTAATTTTAGCATTACTAATGCTAACGGTGGTTTAGTATTAATTTATTTTTAGTACTATACATATATTTACATATGATGTTTCTAAATTCCTTGCATAAATATAATTTAATGAACTAAATGTATTTTGAAAATTATCGCAGTTCTTTTGAGGTATTCATCATTTAAATCTAATAATTTAAAATTATACAGAAATTTAAAATACTCTTCATATCTTTCTTCTAATGCATTAATTGTTGTATCTAAAACTGTGTTGTAAAAATTTATCTTAAATACATTTCTTGGGTTTTGTGATGTTTCATCTTCATGTTCATAATCGAATTGTCGTTATGTAGAAGTTTCTAATAATTTTATAAAACTTTCATCTCAACGATAATTTTTAACATGCTTAATTTATATTATTAATAGCTGTTATTAAAAAAAAAAACGTGAGAAATATCAATAAAAAACGTATGTATTTTTATTATATATATTCATTAAAGGTCATTGCATAAATATTTTGACAAAAGTAAGATTTCAATATTAGATAGGTAAAGACATACTTTTTAAACCCTGTTTTAATAAGAGTGCAAGATTTTAAAGTTCAATAAAACATTGGTTTTCTATAGGAATGTATTGAAATATTTATTGATTTATAATGTATGCATTTGGGCATTATGTATGAAACAAAATATCTTGTAAATAACTGCCATGGTTTTGCTAGCATAAAATTTGCAATAACACTATTGTATACATGTGACGGTATTTGATTGATAGAGCGTCTAATTTCGGCCTTCATTGCTTGGATGGTTGCGGGCTCGTTGGGGATAAACCTGTGACTTCAGATAACCCCACAACCAGAAATCCAAAGTTGTCCTGGTCACCAAACTGGAAAATGAGAGAAAACTCGTGCAAGACAATCAATGTTTCACGGGCGGTATGAAATGTGACACCGTACTGCTGGAGCCACATGTCGTCAAGTTCAATATTTTGCAATTAAGGCACAAGAAAACTGCGTTATCATAGCACGATAACCTTCGCTATAAACCATTACCGCATTATCTTCCTCATCTTCAAAGAAATACGGTCTAATTATTCCTCCAAACCACAACCGCACTAGATGGTCTGTTGGCAGAAGCTATTGAGTCAATTGGATTTTGTAGGCGTGGAGATGCAATTCACATCACTAACCAAACCAGTACATTTGAATTTTTCGATTATTCTTTTCACAGTAGATGAATTAGGAACATTCTGTCGGACGCACTTTACGAATGGTGGCAATCAAACTTTGACCATTTTGATAATAATTTTTAACAATCGGGACACGTTACGCTATCGTGTAATACTCCATGTCAAGCATGGTGGGCAATTCAATTCTTCCGCTCTTATTGAAACCCCTTGTACAATTCAACCGCCTAACTTCATTGTGGTATCTGGTTTCTTGATGGATTTAATTTAGTTTGTTAATAGTGTAAAACTTTCTGAACACCCGACCCTGATTAAAAGATAACTGAGTGATTCGTAGGTAATAAGGAAAAAACTAAAAATCGACATCAATTATTTCCATTAATATTTTCAACTATATTGATCAAAACAATAATAAATTCCTACCAAAGCTGATATATGCTTGAATAAAACTTTAAACTTTCAAAGTGCATGCGTGAATAATACTTAAAGTTGGCAGTACGTGCGATGCGATAAATATGATTAATATTCGCTTGGTGAATCATTATTATGAGTTAATCAAGTGTTCGCTGGGTAATTATGATTTTCGTGATCGTTTTATCGATTTTAAACCTTACGTTCGAGGTGAAGCTTAGTGAATTCATTAATAATGCAACTTAACAGCAAGGTAAGCCAAATGATTAGTACTTTGTATTGTAAACTACAGTATAGGTATTGTTTGTGAGATGATAACTTTCAATAAAATACCATAACTTATCGCATAGTTTATTTACATTTAATCTACGCGCGTAGAATTGATTTAAATTTACCGAAATAAAAAAATATTTGATTTATTCTTTAAGTTTTTATTTTTGACCGGATGTAAGAAGGGTATTCCCCTGAATGGTATTCGTATATTGCCATTTATTCTCTTAGTATCAGGTGTCTATAAACAAATGTGAATGTTGCTTATACGCTATTATTTAAAAACGAGTTCTTTTAGTTAAAACGATAAAAACAATTTAAAGTACTATACATTGCCCACAAATTAAGGTCAATAAATCTGAAAATTATTATACAGATCTAGCAATACAACTGGTATCTTTTATGATGAAAAGCCCATTTACATTGAACAACGCTTTCGGTTTAACACACGTATGTACGTAGTAATCTCAATTAAAGTTATCTTTTTCGTGGAATACATACGTATTTATTTTGTCTTCTCTCTCTTCGTTTATTTTTAGTTAATGGATATATAATACGTGGAGGAATAATACAGTTCTGCATAAACATTGTATTGATGTTTATCTGATCGCCAAACTAGTTTTTTGTGTATTGGTATTTTGATTGCTAGCTCTGCCCAGAGTAGTTCCAGTTCTGCTTGTGGATAAAGGCCAATGTCAAGCAGACGCAAGTCATTACCTCTGTCTCTTCGTGTGTTGTGCGAATTTTACGAGCAAAAGGGGTGGTAGGTAGCAGAAAATGACATAAAATGAAACAAGAAAAGAAGTAATAGCCTCGAGCGGACGTTGTTTTGGTGATTGGTTACTATCGCAACGTTCTCCGTAAATATTTGCTCCTGCGTTTAGAAAATTCGCAATACTTCATTCTTTTAAATTTCTTAACTTGCTAAAGCCTCTTTTTTATTATGTTTCTCCACTTAAGAAAACATTAATCTTTCTTAGGCTGGAGAATTTGTCATAAATCCTCGAAAGATCCCAAAAAAATGGTGAAATGACTTTCGTCCGCTCAGGGTCATTTATTTTTAGACGGTGGATTTGAAAAACTTTTTTTTATTGTTGTTTGTAAATAATAATAATTCTCCTATTAAACTCGTAACTTGTCCTGGTCCAAAGAAAATATATTAAAAGTACATTTCAAAGGCAAATTCCAGAAATGTAAAATGTTTAATATTTTATTTTAAAATGTATTTATGACACCCAGCTCTCATCCAATGGAAAAAATCATAATGGTTTCCACTCGAGAGCCTCAAAGCAAACATCCTACTTTTATTATATTGGGAAGAAAAAGGTATCTGAGAAAAGTAAGTTGGTTGAACGAACTAGCCTTACCATTTGTTTTACAGTGTACTTAAGGAAATATATTTGCCTTATAGAAATAATTTTACTGAAGTCTTTACAGTTTTAATTGAGTAAAAGAAGTAGAATAGTTAAAAAAAAGATATTGTATTTCGGTCCTTTTGCCAAACGTTCTAGTACAAATATAAATACGAGGACGACCTAAAATTTTATGGCAACTGTCAAAATTTCAGACGTCTACTGTTAAGAGTGCGTTTTGTGTAGCAAGTCAGGCAGTTTCGCAAAAGATGGTGGTAAAACGGCAACAAAAATTCTAAATATTGTGCTAGAAGTGAATGGCGGATGTACTCCATCATTCTCGACCATCAGCTTCTGGCTGAGCGAGTTCAAAGTGGTCACACAAGCAGAACTGACTAACACGTAGTCGATGCCCAAAAACCGCTACGAATGATTCGTGATGTGACTGAAGCTGAAAGAGATAGTAGAGACAACAGGCATCTCAGAAGAATGCGTTGGTCATATTCTATACGAAATTTTGGGTATGGAAATGCTTTCGGCGATGGGTACCGCGTTTGCCCACATCGGAGCAAAAACGAAATCGGATGCTCGTTTTGGAGAAGTGTCTGGGCAGTATCCAACGCAATCCAAGGGATTTTTTCATGCGTTTCGTAACCGTAGATGAGACTTGGATCCACCGCTACATACCAAAGATCAAGGAACAGTCCAAGCAATGAACTTTTCCGGGCGAATCGGCTCTGAAGAAAGCAAAGACCATTTTTTTAGGATTCCCAAGGTGTGATCCTCATCGACTATCTGCAGAAGGGAAGGACGATCACGGGTCAATGCTACAGCGATTTGTTGAGCCAATTCTATACAGTATTGAAGGGAAAACGGCCTCGTTTACAGCAGAAAAAGGTGCTTTTCCACCACGACAATGCAGCGGTTCATTCATTCCGTATCGTCTTGTCCAAATTGAATGAGTTGCGCTACGAATTAGTCTCTCATTCTTCATATTCACCAGACTTAACCCCCAGCGAGTTTTTCCTATTTCCAAACTGAAAAAATCACTGGGAGGAAAGAGATTTGCCTCAAATAAGGAGGTCATCGCCGTTACAGATGGCTATTTTGCAGACCTCGGAACATCCTACTTTTAAAAAAGTTCGATTTCAGTACGAATGTTTGTTTTGGCATCCAATTCCAAATCTTTAATGGTATCTTCTCTTCGCTTATTCGGTACAGATGCCAATACCGTTTGAACCGTTTTTTTATCAGATCATCCATTATCGTACTCCTTACCTCCATTATTTCTCTGATGATCTCATTTTTTGCATGATCAAGTAAAATTAAACCCGAGTATCTTCTCTCCAGTACATCATCTCGGTTGAAAGGACTCTCTGTAACATGTCATCCATAAACCCATACTTTTGACCTGTACATCAATACTGGCTATAATCATAGTTTGATATATAAACAACATTTTTTTCCTCTTCCTATCTTCTTTAGTAGGTACTCGTACTGTCCAATACTTGTTAATATTCCGCTTTGCCTTACGATCTCTTGTCCTATGTCTCTTATAGTCATGAATTGTATCTTTTGTATATATATATCTAAACCCCATTTTGTGTATTCTTCTATAAGTTTGTTTATCATATAAATCATGTCTGTGGAGAGGACCGTGCACAAGTGAATGTCTTCTATCCATATCTCCATGGGGTTGCATTTTCTTATCCAATGTTTTAAAGCGCTGCAGGGATACATTTTAAACATGGTTGGGAAGAGGCAGGAACCCTGTATCAGTCCAGTTCTCTCTATGGAATCCTTTTCCGACGTTTATATGTACACCGTTTACATCTGTTTCTTTCACCGAACTCCATAATTTCTGCAAGATGAAGTCGAATGCCTTCTGGAGATCTATAAAAGTAGGGTGAAGCTCCATTCCTCTTCTTAGTTTCTTCTCTGACAGTTGTTTTATTATAAATATGTAGAAACCCATTTTGTTCTTGCATTTCCTTGGTTTCCTGGGATGTTAGGATTCTTTCGTAAAGTTTTCCAATTGACGATGTAATACTAATGTTTCGATAATTACTGTAATCTTTTCTGTTTTCCCTTTTATAAATGGAATTTATATGAGTTCTTCCATTTTCTTTTAATCTCTTCCCCTCCCAGACACTTTTTGAAAATTATACAAAACAGGTCATACGTTCTTATGGTGGTGTGTTTGATTAAGTCGATAGGCAAATCGTCCAGTCGTGAAGGTTTGTTATTTTTCATTTTTTGTAATGCTGTTATTATTTCTTCTGACTTAATGGTATCTACTTCATTGATAACTATGACTATGTCTAGTTGTGTGTCTAAATACTGTACACATTTTATTGGATTTATTTTTCTTTTCTCATTTGTGTTTCTTGCAAAGCTATTTATAGTTCACGAAGCTTCTTTTGATCTGGATCCTCTCACTATTGAGGTAATCTCTGCACAACTTGGTTCCCCATAATTGGTTTTTTGTTTTTTAATCTCCTTTTTTTCCTCTATATATGGATGTCTATTATTAGTTACTTTAAATATAAATGTTTCTTTCCTTCCATTAATTTGATTAAGTCGTCTCTCCTCCAAGAATCTTTTTGTTTCGCGATTATATAGCATTAAAATAATAAAATAAAGGCATCTTTTAAATGAAAGAAAGTATTTTTTGCAGTAAGGTATTGAATTTTATAAAAATAAATTATTCCGTTGTAGCAATTAAAGGATATAGCCTAACAAGTTTGAAGTGAAAGTTCTTACTCCAGCCCTGTTCAAATGTTTATTACATTATTTACTCCGTTTAAACAATATTTGTGTATTCATATTCGTTTTTTTTTTGTCTCAGCTGATTAATTTTGTCACCAACAGATGATTTAAAAAAAAAACAAATCGATAACTTTGATAAGCATCGTTTATGGTGTAATGACACTTGATTTTTTTTTATCATATATTATTTTTTTTGGTGTGAGTAATTATTATATATTAATTATCTAATTTATATGATTTGATAATTGTTCGTGAATTGTACTATTAGTACACGATATCTTGTTAAAAACAATGTGCGTAAACATTTTATTTCAAAACAAAAACAGAAGAGAATGAAATGATGAAACCTAAAAAAAAAATGGGCTTTACGCGCGCTTTTTTAAATATTTCCCGATCCTGCCACCTATACTTGATTTAAAATATTATTTGATCCTATCGAAAATTTTGTTTTGATGTGTCCCAGACATAAGTCTTGTGTTGAGATGGTAAAAGTGTAGTGAATTAAATTGTTTATCTACGTATATTTCTATCAAATTCACCACCGTCGACAGCAAGGTTATAGAAGGAAGGTTATAAGCGATTCGCAGCATTGAAAGAGGTAAGTGGAATGCTCAGCCATAAATTCAACTTTCTCCTGATATTCTTTTCTAAAATGGTGGATGAAATTTTGCGTGGATTATCGAAGTTTCATGTGAAGTTGATCTTAACGGATTATTTTCAGTGTTAAACGGTCGTTAAAATGAAGATCCAACCGACCACAATGAATGGCTTCGAAACATATGATGACGAACCATATTTTTCTGAAGGCATTCCGAATCATGTTGCTGTTACGAATGGTGCTGTCGAAGAATATACTCCTCCAGTGCAGGATAGTGATTTTTCAGAGTACATGTGGATGGAGAACGAAGAAGAATTCGATAAAGAGGTAAGAGGGCACCGTATATTGTGCATTAGATTTTTGTTTGTATCTACATATATCTATTTAAAAATCATCCTATCGGTTGTTTTGATATATTAATCCAATTGCTGGCACCTTGTTGTGTGCCTAGGATATATATAGCATACCCAAAAATACAATGAATGATTCACTTTGATTTGAGGATAGGTATACAAATTCCTGTATTATTTGACTACTTTCTTTGAATTAGAAGCTTTTTTAATATTGTTAAAATGTTCATATTAATGCAAATGAGTTTAATTTCACATGCACATAATTAGAGTTGAGAAGCCTACTTTAGGAATTGATCATGATATAGTTCAAGGTT
The DNA here is from genome assembly GCA_023509865.1 of Trypoxylus dichotomus. Taxonomy (NCBI): domain Eukaryota; kingdom Metazoa; phylum Arthropoda; class Insecta; order Coleoptera; family Scarabaeidae; genus Trypoxylus; species Trypoxylus dichotomus. Next base: position 9,388,688 of record CM042083.1, on the reverse strand, counting down.
TGTAAATAATTTTCAGGTATTACAAAGGTTAGAGGAAGAAGAACTCATGGAGCAATGCATGCTGCAACATATGATGGATGATGACAGAACTAGTCAGTCTTCAAATATCACACCAGAGTAATGCTTAATTCGTTAACCCTCTAATACCTAAAAATCGTCTTGTAATATGGATAGTACAAGAGATATTTTAGGTGCTGTAGGGTTTTTAACATACTAAGCTTGCTAACATTTTTCCTAATTCCAGAGCAAACGATTCGAATTCAACAAGCACGAAGACTGAACCCTCTGACATGGCGAAAAGCAGCACTTTGAACCCCCATGCTGCTGAATTCGTTCCCAGTTGGGGGCGTCCAGCAAACGTCGAAACGAAATCAACTTAAAAGACCATCGTTTTTTCTTAATTTCCGTTTGTTTCTTTGAGTTCATGACAAGCATTGCAAGTGAGAAACGGTTTCATATCTTAAAGTTCAATGTATTTAATTTCTATTATCCTAATTGGTTACTTAAAATAATTGCAAACGATCGAATTGATCAATTTATATATTAATTTCATTTTTTTCCCTGTCGGTAATTGTATATAGACTATCGATATTGATATTAATTATACAGAGAGATCTCAAATACCTTCTCTTCATCCTACCTTTTTTTTTTAATTTCTTTAATCTTTACAATCTTTCGGCAGCTTCTTGTCAATCAAAAGATATGAAAAACCAGTGACCCTATACAGACTACTTCAAGTTTTGTCTTGGTGCTTTTGACTTGTCACTTAAACGAAAATGATTTATCTTCTCTTTCTTTTCATATAATTGCGTATCACATTTTTTGCAGGGATTTAATCAAGACAACATTTGAAACACGCTGTATATATTTAATTAATTATAATTTATTGTTTCAAATTCTAGTAAGGAGTAGTATATTATATTTTTGAATTCACAAGAAAAAATGTATTAAAAAAATTATTTCCGCTTTATCTTGGAAACTCGCGCATCTAGATAATTTACTTGAGTCCATGCTACATATTCGTCCTTTATTTTTTAATGCACAACCTAATCAATTTGTGATTGGCTGTGATAATAAAACAAGTTGTGTGGGTGAAAAAAAAATTGTACAAATACTTTATGCCTGTTAATATTAAACATTTATTTTGTATAATTTGTACTACCCCCCCCGAAAGCATTTTACAATGCGAAGATCTGTTTAATATGTCTCTTTTTTATATTAATTTTTTTTTTCAGAATAAAAAATTATCTGAGATCTGCATTTACTTTTTCAACACCTTCGCGTGACATTATAGTGCAGGCGACTGTACAGATTTCTCAAATTCGCGGTTCACTGTGTAGAGTTTCTTTACTAAATTAATTTTGTGAAATAAACCATTTCAATTACGAGGACGACCTGAAGTGTTTCCGGAATCGGCAAGGACAACTTGCAATCAAAATTTCAGACGTCTACTGTCAATAGTTTTTTAATAGTGTGCTTTGTGTAGCAAGTTAGGCGGTTTCGCAAAAATGGATGAAATCGAATTTCATGCAGTGATAAAACATTTCTGGACGGCTGGGAAAACAGCCACGGAAATTCGAAATATTTTGCTAGAGGTTTATGATGGATCTACTCCATCATTTTAGACCATCAGCTTCTGGGTGAGCGACTTCAAACGTGATCGCGCAAGCACAAGTGATGAACCACGCAGTGGACTCCCAAAAACCGCTATCAACGATGAAATGGTCGATAAGATTCATGATGTCGCCGATTGAAGCTGAAAGAGATAGTAGAGACAACAGACATCTCAGAAGAACGCACCGGAGAAAAAACGAAATCTGGTGCCCGTTTCGGAGGAGTGTGTGGCCAGGATCCAGGATTTCTTCATGCGTTTGGTAAGCGTGGATGAGACTTGGATCCACCACTACAGACCGGAGACCAAGGAACAGTCGAACCAATGGACTTTTCCGGGCGAATTGTCTCCGAAAACAGCAATTTCATCGGCCGGAAAGGTCATGACAACCATTTTTTGGAATTTACAAGGTGTGATCCTCATCTATTATCTGCAGAAGGGAAGAACGATCACGGGGAGATACTACAGCGATTTATTGACCCAATTCGTGCTTTTCCACCACGACAATGCACTGGCTCATTCATCCCGCATCGTCGTATCCAAATTGAAGGAGTTGCGCTAGGAATTAGTCTCTCATCCTCCATATTCACCGGACCTAGACCCCAGCGACTTTTTCCTATTCCCAAACCTGAAAAAATCACTAGGGGGAAAGAGATTTGCCTCAAATGAGGAGGTCATCGCCGTTACAGATGACTATTTTGCAGATTTCGAAACATCCTAGTTTTCCGAAGGCTTGAAGAGACTGGAGCACCGTGTTTTTCTTGTTGATTCCGGAAACATTTCAGGCCGCTCATATCTTTGATGCCTACTGAGTTATACTGGATAGAGAAACGGAAATACAGTTTTGAAAATGCAATACCTATGAGAAATTTTGTGTAGCTTATATTACAAAATTTCTGTTTATAATAAAACTCTGTAGCCCATGGAAATTATTTCTAATTTTCCACTATTAAGATAAATCGATTTGCTAGGAGATAATTATCAGAAATTACAGCTGGTTGTTAATCAAATTAACAACCATACATAATGTAATCAATATTCCGTGGTAGTTGAATTCGCGAATCCTTATCGTTTATACATTTGTAGGTTATGTTATGGTTTATAAATCCCAAACAATTAAACAATAACAATGCTAATTTTACTCGCGAAATTGCATGCAAACTATACGAATTAAATCACAGGACAATGAATCAGCATGTTATTATCTTGGACTATTCACAAACTAAGTTCCAATTATTGTCTGCCAATTAAAGGGAATTTATTTCATATGGAAAGGAATAAAACGCAACTATATTTATTTAAAAAATTTATTTTACATAGAATGTTAAACAGAAAAAGGTCAGATATTAATTAGTAATGATGAAGACTAATACTTAGAAATAAGAAAGACTACCAACGATCTGAAAACATACGGCAATGATAAATTTACATTATTATAATTATTACTTATTATTTGCTGCTTTTGCTTGTTCCTCTTTTTTTCTTTGTTTCTCCCTCATCAGTTCAGCATCCCTGCATGACAGAAAAGTAAATTTACTCATCGATCATGATAGGGAACTTAAGAAAAGTCTTACCTAAACTTTCTCTGTTCCAATGTAAGTCCATCTCCACCTGAGGGTTTTCTTTTGCTACTTTCTTGTTGTTTCTTTTGGTTTTTTTGTCTAGCTAGTTCGCGCTGATTTCCACCTAAAATGAGTTCCGCACGAATTAAATCACATCTTAAATATAAAAACATGCGAATCGTTACTTACGCGTCATTGTTATTACTTAAACGAAGACTTGATTCGGTTGTTATTACAAATTTTGATTAATTTGAAGCCTCGTAAAAGGCCGTAGCCTCAAACGGACGTCCGCACCACAGGGTCTATCCAATACAATTTAGCAATAGGAATATTAATTTTTCATCTTATTAAACTTCACAGCGTACTACTATAGTGCGTTCACCCAAATCGAGTTCCAGAACATATATATGTCATTAATAAATTAATATTTGGTCTTCTTGCGTCTGTATTTTAAAGTATATATATCTTGTTAGAAATATTATGAACATTACTTTCGTATAAAATGTGTGAAATAAACATTTTTGTTTAATAAACAAGGTTTAATCGCTTAGCGATAGCAATAAAAATAGGTGAACACCTTCTTCTATCAGAGTAAAGTTAGTCATGCTTTGATAGAGAATCAGTGCTACCAATATAGAACGCAGTAAACTTTTGGAAAAATAAAATCACTACTTGCCAGTTTCTAAAATCGCCACAACAAAAATGTTGATTATTTTTAAAAACTTACACTTAAAAAAACGGTTTTTCGTTAATTTAAAATTTTCAAACGTTCTTAAAAGCAAAGATTTTGCATGTGGTTTCTGAGTATTGTATAACTTCGAGATTTTATGGAAATCGCAGGTAAATTTTCGTTAGCGTTAAGTAATTTTGGTATTGAACATTATCTACGATACAGAGTGCTATATAACACGTTAATTAATTTTTGCATTTTCCTTGTGTTATTAAAGAAAATTGGATAAAAAAATGAATTACATCTGCCTCGAGTAGTTCCTATGCGATTATAAAATATGTTTCAGAAAACAAAACACAAGTGCAAATTGAAATTAACATACGATTTTGACGATTAGTTCGAAACCATGTGTGAACCTTCAGATAATGCGAGAATGGACGTCGTTTCATGCGTTGATATTCAAAATCTACTCCTATATTTCGCAAAGAACACGTACAGAGCCAAAGAAACCGATCCCATGGTACGTTATTACAATTTAAGTGATAACTTTCTTATCCTAACCTAAAATTTTTCATTTCATAGAACACGGAAGCTTTAAAGAAATGTATTGAATTAATGAAGGCAGATTATACGTTATTCACCATAAATAATACGAATGGGGATTTATGTGCACAATATCCTTGCGAATTAGTTATATTGGAGTATGAAAATGCTCATAATACAACAGGAAAATTGAATAACCTAACTGATATAATTTATGAGAGTCAGTATGATTGCCAAAAGCTAAGGGACTTATTTACTAGAGCTAGAAGTGCAAGGTAATGTATTTCTACTTTTCTTAATCTCCTTATATCAGTTATTTTGTATAGGTGCCGTGCCCGATTTCCTATTCCAGTTATTTTATACCGTGGAAAATATATTTGCCGTTCAGCGACATTATCTGGAGGTCCAGAAATGTTAGGTAGACGTGGATATGAGTATTTATTCTCTAGCTCCGAAACTACCTGTGATTATTCGGATAGCGATGAAGAAGCACCGCCAGCTACACAATGGGATTGGCAATTGCATGATCGAGTTAGAAGTAATGATATTCGTCTATTGAAGACTTTGAACGTTGGAACAATTATTGATTTCATGGTGGAGAAGAAGAAGGTCAAATTCGGAGTGAAGTAAGGATTTTTAATATCGTGTATTGAAGTATTCACATGTTATTTTTTCTTATAGTGTGACATCTTCTGAAAAAGTTGATAAAGAAAACCGCTATTCTGATTTCAAATTGATATCATTGCCCTATCCAGGCTGTGAATTTTTTAAAGTTTACCGTGAAAATAACTTCTCCGCTGAGGGTTTAGTTTTCGATTGGGAACAAGCTTATGTTGATGCTAGTATTTCTGTGCCAGAGGATCCTGTTCTAGCACATTTGCACATCGAATGGGACAAATACAAGAGCTGGGATCTAGTAGAAATTACGCAGAACTATATGAAATTGCTATTAAAATACCTCCAGGTAAGATTGTTGAATTTCTCTGAGCTCTTATTTATAATTTCTTGCTTACTTTTCAGGATAGCAGTTCTGGTTTACTTATCCACTGTATCAGTGGTTGGGATAGAACTCCCCTCTTTGTATCGTTATTACGCCTTAGCTTATGGGCTGATGGTTTGGCCCATCAAGCCTTGGATGCTCAGCAAATATTATACTTGACTATAGCATATGATTGGATGCTTTTTGGACATCATTTACCGGATCGTATTAGTAAAGGCGAAGAAATATTCTTCTTCTGCTTTTATATGCTGAAATATCTTGTTTCTGACGATTTCTCTATTGCTGCTACCAGGTATGTATCTTATACGTGTGATCTTTATACAGGATGTCATAAAAGTTCGTGTACATATTCTAGCGAGCGATATTACTCTGCAAAGAACAACCATTTTTGTTATAATTATTAGATTAATTAAGGGCTGTGCTGCAAGCTGCTAGAGTTTGCCCGCACTTATAGCTCCTCATCCAGTCCAAGAGCTTTAATAAATTGCAATAGCTGTGATGGTTTCAGAGAAGGTATTTCCACCTCGTCTATGACGTTTTTGCCAAGATGGTTGACATGGGTCTCTATAATGGCAGTACAGTTAGGTGTTCCAGACTTTCAGCCTCTGTCCCACAAGACCTGCGTTTGCTATTCTGTGTCAGACCTATCCTTGTCATGTGTTCTCTAAAGTGACAATGCCCTGTAAGAAAACTTGTGAGGACACGTAGTCTGTTTCTACTAAGTTCGAGCATAGTCTTTGCTTCTTGAAGTTTCCAAGGAATACCTCGGAATGTCTCAGACCATGGAGATTCTCCTCTCTGTCTTTAAGTTCTTTTTTATAGGTGTTTCATCCCTGTACCACAGAACGGCTCCGGTCCCACAAACGAAGTTGTGGCGGTTTTTTTTGCTTCAATTGAGTACATCTTCCAATCGCATTGATCTCCGCTTGAAAGACGTTGGGGTATGTTCCCATTGACTCTGGATATTTGGTTCCTGACCCAAATGCCCCAGCACCTATTCCTCTGTTAATTTTGGAGCCATCTGTATACCATTTAATGGTATTTGCTTTTAGAAAGTAGGCGGAGGATTCTCCGCTCCATTCTTTCTTGTTACTTAGCTTTGTAAGAAAATTCTTTTTGAAGCTATATTTCTTAACTATTTCATCGCTAGGTAGATTTAGAAGTGAGGAGAGTTTTGCCTGAGATGACCAAGCTCTCTGGAACGGAATCACATTTCCTTCAGTCTCTGCTCTGGTTAGTCTATACATTGCCTCATGAACCACTCCCTCCACTACTATGTGTAGGGGTGTAAGATTTAAGATGACCTCGAGGGCCGCGGTTGGGCATGTTCTCATAGCTCTGGTAATGCATCCGCAACTTATCAAGGGTATTCCTGGTCGTAACTTGCATGACCTTCTGAAACCAGATTTGTCGCCTCGTATGTTACTGTAGGTCTTACTATATTTATGTATAGCCATCATAGTATATTTGGGTTACAGCCCCATGTTTTACCTACTAGATTATAGAGATCACATTAACGTTGTTATTTACTTTGGAATATTTGAACAGTGGTTCGTTGTTCTTCGTTCAAGCTAAAATGTAGTAATTTCTGAGGAAGCTTCTTACATCTCCGTTAATATTAGTAGTGCAAAATTGTTTAAGTTGCCAACATTTTGGCATCTTTTTAATCTTCAATTGTGAGACATAGCGGGTTATGCGAAGTCTATCTATATTTAACGGAATTTATGTATGTTCCGATATTACACACGTAAAATTTACAATACCTCTCGCAAATTATTATCTACATCGAACGGAAAAGTAATATACTGAGTGTTCCTTTATCGGCAATTGCCTAAAATATAAGAGGACAGCCTTTGTATAGATGAAATCACGAAAGTTTGTAGTTACATCGTTATTTCATCGATAAAGTAAAGACAAACACTTTATATATTTTATATATATCCATTTGACGATTTTTCTCTAGTACTGTTGCTGAAAAAGAAAGCAATATTTTACGAGTGAATAGATTGTCTTAACTTATACGAAAAAACAATGACGTTGGTAGAAACATAAAATAGACGAAGTGTATATAACAAGTCGTAGCTGCTAAAGCATACGCCATATTCAACTATGACGTAACTACAAAGTTTCGTGACTTTCAGTGTATACTCAATATTCCTTTATCGACAATTGGCTAAAATAATAAGGGGAATTCCTTTGTATATGAGTATATTTTTCTGGTACTACTAATTATTTAATAGTATATGGATTTATACAGAATTTTTTAAATTGGTTTTCATTTAGGAAGTAGTTCATTCGTTAGAACGAATACTTGAATTTTTCTAAGAGTATGCTCCATACTTATTAATTTTATGTTTCCTCAGGCACAAAGCTGCTAAATCCGAGCGCACAAGCGAAAAGACCGTGATACGCACAGATAGCGATTCCCAGATAGATGGCGTAATGCTCGAACACGATCCTAGAGGATCTAACATCAGTTTAAACTCTTCGTGTTCTTCAGTTAGTAGCAAATCGCAGGAGCAGCCGCCTATGTGGTATCACTCAATAGCCGAGGACTCGTACGTGTTAGACAATTTCCTAACGTAAGCGATTTTTATTTTTAATAACGTAAAAGACGTCGATTTGATAATCGTTTTAGTGGAATCCCAGTTGCGAAGGAATTAACGAGGTCGCCTCAGGCGCGGAGAACATCACCAGTGACCGTTCCCGCGACAACAAGACTTCGTTCCAAGCAAGAGTCATCCCCATCTTTGAGCATTGGAAGCTGGCAGATGGTAACTGGCACTGGAAGTCTGCGTGGCTCTGATTCAACATCGGAATCTAACGGAACCCATAAGTAAGATTGATGATGAAATTGTAGGTGTCTCTTTGATTTCTTATTTTGATTCATAGTGATTGCAGTAGTTCGCAAGATTCAAGTCATACTCTAGTAGATGAGGATACGGTTCTAACTTATAATCCAGACGGTTTACCTAAGTAAATTTACGTAAGTTTAGAATTAACTTCGATTTTAAAACAAATGTTTTCTTTCTAGCCGGAAGAAAAGACTGCTAAAGGTCCGCGAGATCTTTTACCATAATTATTCTGCAACCGTCGGGTTTAATTGTAAAGACGGTACTGACTCTTCGATCGGTACCTTACTGGGTAATATTGCAGAGAAAGTAGGCCTTACAGCAAGGACATAACACTCATCGCATACTTTAAAACACTGTTTGTGCCAATTTATTCCATTTAAAGATAAAGTATTTCGTTTTTTTCATGTTAAATGTTTTTAAAGTGTACGAAACAGATTTTCACGATTTTAAACTGTTATTTTTGTTTATATTGACGATCTATCGTTAAGCTATTTAAGCCAACTGAAATTATAAATATTATATTTTTGTAAGTTGAAATGTAAGAGTGGACTGCAGCTTCTAATGTAGCTCGAATTCGGTCTTATTAGATTCACATTAGATTCCCTTACTAGTTCGAGCTGGATTAGAAGCCATTACAATTTATCTATTTAAACGAAAAACTAAATTATTGGCTAGTTAATGTTTAACATGTAAGTGTACAAGTGTTCTTGAATTCCTTGACGATTTTCCAAGCAAGGAGAAGCTAAGTCACGCTTTTTACCGAGAGATACCGACTTCTAGGACGCCTGTGCAAGGTCATTTTCAATATATGGGGTTCTCTTGGGATAACAAAGTAAGATTTCAATAAATATTGTTCGTACAGCACTCTTTAGATAATGGAAACTAGTTTTTTTTAGATTAAAATGTCTATTTTTAACATTAAGGAAGACTAACGCGATGAAAATGGACCCTCATACGTTCCATAGAAGTCATTTCTCTTCCGTAAGAACAATAAGAATGTTTATATAAAGTGTTCAAAATAGTAATTAATGAGGTGCATTTCTATATAAAGAGAAGTACGCCTTGTTAATAACCTTCTAATATTACTATTACCATTCGTTATCTTCTGTTCATTAGCAACTTCATTACGTTTAGAATTTGGAAAGGGATAGCCGTTATGTGGATCAAACAGCTGTCCTTTTGTAATATTCGTATAAATACTCATTTGTTTATTGAACATGACAATGCCACATAACGAAGACCTACTAAAATGCCAAGGACAAGGTGTCCGTGATTGCCTTAGTGCCTGTTCAGCATTTATAAGCAATATACTACCATGAAATTTATGGTAGGTCTCTCAAACCATGTACGAGGTATCATAATTAAAAACTATTTGTACTTAATGATGAAAAATAAGTATGTATAAAAATAAATATATTTTCTGTTACGAAACATACTTTAATTTACGAATTTTCAAGATCTCTTCATAAATCTGCTAGATTGTCAAGATATAGGGAAATAACGTTACTTTTTATTAAAGTTGGTTTCATAGGAATTTATCAAAACAAATTTACGGCCGGTTTCATAATAGACACCTTAAAGCGCCTTTAGCTAAAGAAATGTTAAAGTTAAAGGGAACTTTAAGGTCGACTTTAGGGCAACATGTTATAAAAATTATGTATTGGTCACACTGAATGGTATTAACTTTTGTTATGTATTCGCATAGTGTTGGTACTAAAAACAGTTTATCGCATGCTTCTTTTAGCCCCTTCTTGGCAACATAAGCAATATTGTGACTATCTTACAATATCTCTAATTTAAAAAAATTCACCCGCATTCTATATACCTTTGGCCTTCTTACAACAATTTCTACTTTATCATCTGTAGATGTTGTACTGCTTCAGTCTAATGGGTTCATTTTTTTAAATTATTTTTCAAAGCAATAACAGCTTGGGTTAAAAAGCTGGACACGTATCGAATAAAGCAAGTATGTGCAACCTTTGTGTCATGTTGTAGGCCACACTGTAGTGTGCAAATATGTTTGCAGACCGCGTTTAAAAGTAGTGTTCATAATTTTTAGCGGTAGATATCAGATATGAAATAATACGACAATGTTATTATAATGCAATTTATTAAAATAAGAAAATGAAATGAAAAAAATTGTACAAATTATAATTAAATCGTGAATTTTTGTTTAATTGGGTTTTTCAAAATGTCTCACGGGCCGGATTAAATCTTACAGCGGGCCGATTGTTGCCCACATAGGTTATAAAGTAAACTTTAACTTCTTAAAGTGGCCTAATCGGGGTTTTAACTTAAAGGACCCTTTAAACATCCTTTAGCTTTCAAGTGAGATTATGAAACCGGTTTTAAGAGTTAAAGTCGACTTTAAGATTTAAAGCGACTTTAAATTTATTATGAAACCGGCCGTTAATGTACCGGCGTATGAACTTTATGCTAGAACAATTTCCTGTTTGTGTAGATAAGGAGGTAGAAATCTGTGCAAATAACGACTCCGATAAATTATAGAAGAACAGTAATTAATTCCATCCAGCGCTAGTTTTATCAGTGGAAACAAGATATCGCTAACAGACGATATATCCCGCCAGACAATTAATTAATCTATCATTACAGTAATACTTGCAATTTCTTCATTTGACCGATTGGTTTGAACTGCTGGTGCTATCTAACTTTTACTAATAGCTAATGTCTTAAGGAATCTCCTGTTACTACAGAGAGAAACCTGCAGAAGTAATGGGAGCTGTAATGATGTCTTTAATTCAAGAAATCTGTAGCTACTACAGGGAGAAACCTGTACAAATAATGGCAGCTGTAATAATGTTTTTAATCCAAGAAATCTATAGGAACTACAGGGAGAAACCTGCACAAATAATGGGAGCTGTAGTGACGTCTCTATTTTAAGAAATCTGTAGTTGCTACAGGGAGGAACCTGTACTGGTCGTTAATTCAAGCAATCTATAACTACTAGAGGGAGAAACCTGTACAAATAATGGTGTCTGTAATGATGTTTTTAATTGAAGAAATCTATAGTTACTACAGGGAGAAACCTGTACAAATAATGGTGGCTGTAATGATGTTTTTAATTGAAGAAATCTATAGTTACTACAGGGAGAAACCTGCACAAATAATGTTAGCTATAATGGTCTCTGTTTCAAGAAATCAATAGCTATTACAGGGAGAAACCTGGATATATAATAGCAGCTGTAATGATATCTTTACTTCAGAAAATCTGTAGTTAATACAAGGAGAAACTTGTACAATGTCTTTAACTCAAGAAAGTTTTAATTGATTGTGAATGTTAATCTTAAAATTCATTACTAATAATGTAATGAATTGCCAATGAACTCTGAGAAAATAAGCATTCTACAAAATTAATATATGCATATCTGCTTCTTTCTACATTTTTTTTTGTTTTGAGACGGATTTAATCAATTAAACGGTATTTTACAGTCAAAATACTTTATTTAAAAACTATTACTACAAAACTCAAGTAGGTCGATAAAAGTTAAAGTTGATGTACAAATGCAGTGGTGTTATAAGGTTTAATACATATTCAAAACTAAAGATGTATTATATACAGTCCGCTTCACTCATGTGGTGGTGATGTAATGTGCAGCGGTGAAAGATGTTTGAATTTTAATATTGTTAACTTATGAAGTGAACAGTTTATTATTTCAATGTTTAAAAACAACATAAGAGAAAATTTTAATAAAATCCAACTGTCACACTTAATATAGTCATAAAGTGTTTGTGTATTTTTCTAAATACTTCTGTTACTTTGTTTACGTTTTAGTTTAATCTAAAAAGGGATGAACCTGTTTTCGCCCTGAATATTTTTCCTTTGTTTGAAGTTTTTGCTGCTAGTTACAGACAGTCATTTTAAGGGAACTTAGGAAATTGTGTCTATCCTGAGATATTTGCTACAGCCGTTACTCACACAACACAATAGCTTGGGGGCATCTACTTATTAGAACCCGGGATATATCCAATGGATATGAATTTAATATCCATAAGATATTAGATGCAGTGGATGTTTTGTTATATATATTCACAGAATACTCAACTTGAAAGAACGTCCAAATCTATTGCAATAAGGATATTCTACGGAGACCCACTTCTTATCTTTAGAGATAATAGGTAATTAATACAAATATAAGAATTTTGCCTATGTCCGACTGTGATGTGAGATTGTGTATGTTTGTGCGGTATGGATTCTTCGGTTTGCGGTGTAGATTTTCATGTGTAAGCGATGTGGGTTTCTTGGCTTGTCTCTGGTGTAGCTTTTTGTGTCTACAGCGGTGGTAGTTTCTGTGCTTGTGATAGTGATCTTTGCGTCTGTGTATGTACGCGCATGTACTTTGGTGTGGCAGAGGTACCGCTGCAAATAGGAAGCTGTTGTTGCTATTGCACAAATGGTAATTCAAGAAAAGGAAGTTTCCAAATTCTGCTTCTAAAACTAATAGTTTTTCGTGTTATAGGTAAATCATCTCGTTCTCTTTAAAGATCCTGAGAGGTGCTTATGGAGAACTGCCAAAGTAATTGGTTCTTCTGGCAGGGTGACGGTCCACATACCCTTTGCTAGGTATGTGTCCTTTAAGCGATGCTGGAAGCTACAACTGGACCACCCCATTGACGAAGAGCTGTACAGCCTCTGTAACATTCAAGCCGAGACAGAGCAACCTTCGGAAAACCAGCAAAGTTGTAGCGGATGAGCCCTTCTTGTAAGTGCTATTTTTTGAAATAATTTTTATAAGCACAATAAATCTTATTATATCCAACTTCTCATTTATGTCTTTTAATGTAGTAATAACGGCAATAATAATAGCTTAATGATAATTGCGGTAATAGTAGTAGTGGTAATAGTAATAGCGATAATAATAATATTAAAAATAATAATAATTGTATTCGTAAAAGTTAGATTGCAAAATGATCATTAAAACGTAAATGATACTGAAATACACGTTCCAAGCTAGTACAATGATTAATCTGAAATTTTCATTTCCAGATAAACAATTTACAATCCCAAAATATGGTGCATCATGCCCGCCGGAGAGCTGTATAACCTCTGTAACATTCAAGCCGAGACGGTGCGACCTTCGAAAACGATCCCCAAAGAAGAGGAGAAAACTAGGAAAACGGTGGAGGATTACTCCTTCTGGTAAGTGCTATTTCTTTAAATAATTTTTATAAGTGCCCCAACTCTTCATTTCATATTTCTCGTTTGTCTTTCTTGGGAGTGTAATAATAACGATAATAGTAATAGAGGTAACAGTAGTAGCGGTAATAGTAATTCTCGTAGTACTGGTAATAGTAACAGCGGAAATAGTAATAGCGGTAACAGTAGTTTCGGTTATAGTAATTCCGGTAATAGTAACACCGATAATAGTAACAGCGGTAATACTAAGTAGCACGTAATACTAATTACCGTTAATAATAGCAGCGGTAATAGTACTAGCGGTAATAATAAGAGTGGTAATAATAGTAGCGGTAATAATAATTCCGGTGATAGTGATAGCGGTAATAGTAATAGTAATTTCGGTAATAACAATAGCCAAAATAGTAACAGCGGTAATATTTATTACCGGTAATAATAACAGCGGTGATAGTAGTAGCGGTAATAGTGACAGCGGTAATAATAATAGCCAAAATAGTAGCAGCGATAATACTAATTACAGGTAATAATAACAGCGGTAATAATAATTCCGGTAATACTGATAGCGGTTATAGTGATAGCGGTAATAGTAATACCGGTAATAGCAGTAACGGTAATAGTAATACCGGTAATAGTAGTAACAGTAATAGCAACACCGGTAATAATAGTAGCGGTAATGATAATATTGAAAATAATAATTGCAGTCGCAAAAAGTTGGTTGTAAATAGTATTCAAATGCACGTTCCAAGGTAGTACAATGATTAATTTGAAGTTTTCATTTCCAGATAAACAACTTACAATCCGAGAATATGCTGCATCGTGTAAGCTGGACGTATGACCACAACGATCGTTGTGTGTACAAGGTGACTACTGCAGCTCGCCGGAGAGCTGTACAACCTCTCTAACATTCAAGCCGAGACGGAGCGACCTTCGAAAGAGATCCCTGACGAAGAGGAGGAAACCAGGAAAGCGGTGGAGGATGATCCCTTCTTGTGTGCACAAGGCGACTACTGTTAATATATTTATATATTATATAGAATTCTGCAACATAACTATAAGGATATATTTCTTACATACACAATACAATACAATCCAGTACATATAGTGTTTATAAGCTTACCTGTAAGTAAATAAGAACTTATGAATAAATACCTAATAAATACTTAACACTTGTTTTATTTATACCTTGAAAATTGAAGACGATGAAGATATTAGAGATTCAGGTGTTCTAAACATCTGGTGTGAAGAAAATACTATCGAAGTAACTTAAATTGTACAGAATACCCGTTAAAAATAATACATAGAATCCGTGTGTATGAATAATAAATTAAAATATAAATATCTTAGTTTAGAAAATTACCGCTAGATGGCGCCACTGAAAAATCCTAGTTTAGTTCCATATCCATCCGATAGATGGCACTGCTATAATATTCCTCTCAAAACTTCTTTATTTTATATATTAATATTTTAATTTCCAGCCCTCTCAAAAGACACAGTTACCAAATATCACAGGAGGTTGAAATCATGATTCTGTAAATGAGATTTTTAAGAAGGACGGAATTTGATTTTTCTTAAAAACATTCGTAATACCAAGTGTTTCAGACAATATAATGACATATCTTAGTTCCGGAAATGACCGCTAGATGGCGTCACTAAAAAAAAAAATCAGGTTTAGTTCGGTAATCGTCCGGTAGATGGCGCTATTTTAATACTCCTTGTTCTAAGTTTATCCAGTAAATTAATATTTTAATTTCCAGCTCTCTCAAAAGACACAGTTACCAAATATCACAGGAGGTTGAAATCATATGATTCTGTAACTGTGATATTTAAGAAGGACGGAATTTGATTTTTCTTAAAAACATTCGTAATTCCAAGTGTTTGGGACAATATATTGACATATTTTAGTTCCAGAAATGACCGCTAGATGGCGCTACTAAAAAAAAATCAGGTTTAGTTCGGTAATTGTCCGGTAGATGGCGCTGCTGTAATACTCTTTGTTCTAAATTTATCAAGTAAATTAATATTTTAATTTCCAGCTCTCTCAAAAGACACAGTTACCAAATATCACAGGAGGTTGAAATCGTATGAATCTGTAACTGTGATTTTTAAGAAGGATGGAATTTGATTTTCCCTAAAATAATTCCTAATTCCAAGTGTTTGGGACACTACATTGATATATTTTAGTTCCGCAAATGGGCGCTAGATGGCGCCACTGCACAATTTTTTCAAGTTTAATTCGGTAATCGTCCGGTAGATGGCGCTGTTTTAATATTCCTTGTTCAAAATTTATCCAGTAAATTAACATTTTATTTTCCAGACCTCTCAAAAGACACAGATACCAAATATCACAGAAACAGAGAAAGTATTGTCTCTGTTTATAAACTAGTAATATTAAGCTTTATGCAAATTATGTGAATACTGGGAGGATTTTCGAATATGAATCATTAGTGCTATTCAAGGAATTTCTTTTTAACTTATATATTTCTTTTGGTTTGGTAAGGAATTTAAGAAATAAGACCAGTTGACTATACTAACAGCAATTTATTTAACAACCTTATATTTACAGTAGTATACAAAGTAATTCATACAATAATATATATATATATATATATATATATATATATATGCAATATGTTATAGAATGTAAGTAAATTGATATACAAAATGTTACAAGGCTTTAATATATATTCAAAATTAAAAATCTATTATATATGTATATTTTATTTATATGACGAAGCCGTGGCGGACAGACGCGCGTCAAGGTGCAAGATGGAGTTCGAATCCAATCTGAAGCAAAGAAAAGCCAAAGAATTAGTTGTTAATTAAAAATATAGTTTTTCATTACATACACTTGAATATGTGAAACAAAAATCATTAATCTGGTACCATATCACACTGCGCAAAAATTGTTTTAAAATACAAAATAGAAAGTTCCAAAGAATAACTAAAGAACTATAAAAAACAACATACAAAAACAGCTGCAAACTGCTTAAATAAAATTGAATCGAGTAGATATAGACTTACCACAAAATGTTAAGTTGGTGCGTCTTTATGCGGTTCAATACCCTCCAGGTCCCGAAACTGCACGAGATTCCACCAGGACGGTTCTCCGATAAAGGGTAGTCCGCATGCGGTTCTTCCAAAGGATCAGTAAGAAATCGGTGCCTAGATTTCAACCTCCGGGATCCGTGCTGAAGGTCGAAGAAAGGGTGGCGACTGTTGATTGCCTGCTTGAACTTCTCGTTACGCTTTTCTACGTGAGTTGGGACTGCTGAAGCCTGCTAGTGTGGCCCTCGTGCATCTCCTCACTAATCTGCAGGTCCTATTGAGGTTTACGTCGACCCTTCGCCTTTGGAGAAGTATAGTGCCCATAGCCGTAGCCCTGAGGACCTCGTGATTAGAATCCCACTTGCTGTTTGTCAGTCTTGTAAGTCAAGGATCTGTCGAGTTATGCCGAGGTATCCCGGTTTATCGTATACTTAAGGGTATCCCTGTACGTCTAGCCATTGCTGACTTCATTACAAATTCTTTCATTATGAAAAAAATAAATACTCAGTTAATTGTTTTACAATAATCTATTTTTTATTTCCTCATATGTGCTTTGGGAAGGCCAGGTATTAAAAAGAATCTTTTGTTTATTAGTTCATTTTTATTAGAAATTACAATTTTTTAAGAGTAATTTAAAACACTACGTAATACAATATAGAATTAAAATATGGGTTATTTTAAATACATATATTTACAGCATTTATTCAAATGATAAATTAATATTAATTTTATTTATAGTTGGTAAGAAGTAGTTATCTTTATCATTCCTCCTCTAGATTACCTACATTTATGTAGATTTCTTGTTTGGATTTTTGAATAGAATTTACCTTCTTGATTGTAAGCCTACTGAACGCTAGATGGCGCACAGAGTTACAAATTATATTTTTAATAATAAATTACTTATAGTATACACCTGCTTATTATTTCTTTTATTGGAAAAAACACACACAAATATAATTTTGTTATTGCTTTATTATTGTAATAATCATGAATTATATTAAAACAAATCAGAAATATTTGATATACGAGAAAGTTGTACAATAGATTTTACATGGATTTTTTTAAAATGTATCTTGTTATGCAGCCAGCATGGTTGCTTAGATTGTTGTTTAGTTTATGGGTTTCGAGTCTAGGCTCTTTGATATGTGGGTTCCTTTTTTTTTGTAAATTAATCGGTAAATCTTGTAAAAAGGCACCTAAGCACCTTGCTGGTTGCAATCGTTCTGTACACAATAAAAATAAAATGGCGCAAATAAATAATAAACAACATGCAATGCCACGCTTATATCTAAAATCTTTTTTCTTTTTTTTTCGCTAGGTAAAGGTAGTCGTTCAGAACTAAAGTACTATCACATGTATGCGAATGTATTTGGCAACAATGATAATAATAATCCGATTTGTATATAATAATAATTAATATAATATGAAAAAAAAAATAAAGAGAATAAAAACGAGAAATAATAATAAACTGATAACAACAATAATAACATGGAGGTGAAAAGGGAGGAAATAAATAAGGGGTGTACTAAATTCGTTCGTATTATATGAGAATGGTATTTGAGAAAGGGGATCGAATGTAAAGATCGGGGAAAGTTGGCTAAACATAGTTATTATTTATGTATTATGTATTTTACGGAAAACATATCCAACTACTATTTTTATACATTTATATATGTTCTTTATAATCTTATTTTTTATGGATTCATCTTTCCATGTTTTCTTTTTCTTTCACTCTCCTCGATAATGATATGGAATTTTAATTTCCGTCGATAAAAGATAGAATATAGTAGCAACGATAAAATTTATACAATATTGCTTATTTTTACATCACTATGTGAGCTCAACGACTTTTTTTGTTCTTCATAAAACATAAATAACACTAGCACTGTGTCGTTTTTTTTTCTCATTTTTAAATGATTAGGGGGTAGTACAGCTCTTCAGATTATGAAAACATAAACGGGAAATGAAATACACATACATATATATAAATATATATATTTCCAGAGGGGGTGTGGTAAATACCTAGTTTTAGAACTGTAGGTGGGTTTCTGTCCTGTTCCTTGCTCTGTATAGGGTGTGTAGGAAGTGGGGAGTAGGGTACGTTGAGGGAGACTTCACTAAAGATTGATATGCGGTAGAAACGAAAATTGCCACGTAGTAAAGTGTTTGTTTTAAATGCTTCAAAAATTGTACTGTCCTGTAGTTGTTATGTAATAAGTGTTATGTATTGAGAGTACGGGTTTTTATCAATAATCTCTTTTCACTAATGATACACAACTTTGGCGCGATATTTTTTTTTGTTTTACAACATGTGACGAGTAACAGTTCCATCACTTAACAAATAACCCTGTGTAAGGTACCATTTTTTTTTTATAATAATAAGAATTGTAACTAAAGGATCTACTAAGTACTGATTATACCGAACTAACAATTAACAGTACGTAAACACACTCTCCCAACCGTCGTTTTTTTTTTTTATAACATGTCTATATACACACTGCTGTACAAATTCAAAATTATTGTTTTGTCCATCTTTATGCACATACTAATTCAAACGTCCTCAGTTTATTTTTTCTTCAGATATGCCGTTACTATTCTATAGTCGACCAATTATTTTTTTTAAACAATAGAAAACACTTTTTTCTCATTTTCTTTTACCCGAAATGAAACTTCGCATCAAATCTGTTCTTCTCTCTATTTGCACTACGCGTCCATTATGTTGGCTTCGCTATGTTCTACCGATACTGTTAGATCCTCTGCCATTCCATCCCCGTGGCTCTCGTCGATATCGTCGTACTCCGAATGCATCTCCCTCTTAATGATGTGATGCATCTGTTCGGAACTTTCCCTGCCCATATGGTGATCCGGCATTGCACTCTCTTGCTTTATGTGAAGTCCACCGTTCATGGGTGACCTAAATAAAGATCCATAAACGAAAAATAATATAAGAAATCTTTCTTCAGACATTAACGTGATCAATTTTACTTTTGGAAGGGATTTGTATTGGATTCTTATTAATATACGAGGACCATTCGGAAAGTACACATGACCGCGTCTCCCCCACCTCCAAGCTCCCACCATGCTTAGCTGTGGGACTTCAAAATGTGTCACAAAATTAACGATCCCGCAAAGTGTGAGATGACCCATAGAAAGAAAATAAGCGTTTCACAATTAGTGAACTGCACTTATTCTAGAAATTTTAAGAACTGTATTGCACGGAATTGTTAGTGCAGATATGGGCTATAATAAAGTGTGCGCCGGATGGGTTCCTCGAACTTTGTCAGAGGAACACAAAATCAAATGAATAGCAGCCGCATGACATTGAGATTGAATGAAATTGCTGAAACTTGGATATCACATTTCATACCAAAAACAAAACGCCAATGAATGCAACTACATGCCTAGAAGTGAGACCATAAATGTAGCGGCCTATTCTTAGATGCTTCAACAACTTCGCCGCGATATTCGAAACATTCACGATAACGCACATCCGCATGCAACAACAATGGAACTTGCTTCAGCAGTTTCGGTGGGACTTAGCCCCTTAGCTTTGAAAAATATTTTGAGTGAACAACGCTACGGAAGTGATGATGAACTTATGGAAGTCGTTAATCAGTGGTTCAACAATTTGCCGATAAATGAGAAGGCATAAGAAAACTGATAAAACGCTACGACAGTGCCTAAATTTGAGCGATGACTATGTAAGAAAAGTAGCTTGGGTATCTAATTTTATGTAAAATACAGTTTCGTTTAATTATATCTAATAAGAATGCCTATAGAAAAAAAACACGTTCTTGACTTTTCAAATGGCCCTTGTATAAAGTTAGTTAGTTATAGTGATGCGGAAAAATGCATCGCTCATGATGTTCGTGCACTTGCAGTTAGAAACTTTTCTAATGTTATATATTTTGTCATTAAGTAAAATGTGTTCTTAATCACTTAATCACTACGATCTTTATACAGTTGCTTGCAAACCGAAGTAGTATTTATTTTGGCGTAAAATCAAGATGATGATAGTAATAATAATTGTTATCTAACACATTTAGCAAACAATCTAATAAGAAGGCAATATACAAAGAAAAATATAATAATGTAATTTAATTTTAAATACACAATATTCCAAAATACGAAAAAAGATGTATATTGTATCACAATGAATCTGTATATACATATATAATTGGTGTTCCAACATACATGGCCTAGTGGCGCTTTAATTAAAACATTAGCATATTGTGGAGGAACATAAAAGTATTGGGACACTATGAAACATACTTGGCAAATGTTCTGAACACAGACAACAGTGGTAAATAACAAGAAAGCGAAAGACAAAGGCTTGAATATGTAATATCACAAGGTGGAAATCTACCCACAATACTCATATATATATACTAACGACGTAGCTAAAACAAAAATTACTGGGAATTTATACACCTTAGTAATACAAACAATTTGAAGTGAAACAAGCACATTAACGAATCGATTAATAAGAATGCAATGGCAATTGCAAAGATATATAAAATCCGACGAATAATACCAGAATTGCCCAGGAAGCCCTTATTTCGGACATGAATTACCTAATAAACGTCTGGGAAAATACAACTAAACAAAATATAATAAACTACAAAGGCAGCGATAGAAATGAATATCCAACAAATAAAAAAATCAAAGATCTATTACTCATACATAAAGACTAACAATTAATAGAGGGTTCCATGCATGTGGAACAAGAATAACATTATATAATAAACAATGGGTATCGTAACAGGCAGAGTGTCTAAAACCCGAAGTGAAGAAGAAAAAGAAGATCTAAACTACATGCAAGAAGAAATATAAGAACTACTATCCCGGACTGAGATCCCAGCACTCCTGAACCACCCGAGAGGAAGACCGAATCCATTGCTATACGGTGTATTAACTTGTATAGCAATGAATAAAATTTAACTCTAAATAAAAGTATTTCACATTCATCGGGGAGGTATATAACTATTAACAATAAACAAATTCAATACATGAAATTAAGTTTAGTAAATGGTCAACAGTGTACTGGCTAGACATAATATTATTATCAAGAAAACAAAAAAATGAAAGTTTTTATCTGTATATTTAATTTACCTGATATGATCATGCTGCGGTGACTCGGATCTGTCCCTAGGCCTGCTCATATTCGATGAAGCTCCCGATAAGAAAGCCAAATTGTCCTCCAATAACGAAGTTTGCGGATACTGAAAGGAGACATCGGCAATCGATTTATTCGTGCAATAAAATTGTAACCGACTCCCGAAATAAGGTCTGTTGTTTTTGTCAAGATTATTCCGACTTACCTGCAGATTACCAGTTAATGGATCCCCGTACATTGTTGGACTATGGTTCATCGTAGGGCTTTTGGATGTTGTCCCCCTAGACGCATACGAATGAATATTTAATTTCTTGTCTCTATTTCCTTTTTTTTTTTTTTTGGGAACATTATCGTAATATACACATTTATATTTGTAGGAAAAATAGAAAAAACATTTAGATTTTCAACAATTTTAAATATTTACGTAGTAGATATATAAAAAAGAGAAAACGATTAAGCAAAAGGAAAAATCCAATACAGACATACCTTTAGGGAGCTCACGTTGTGAATCAAATTGGGGATAATGAACGAGCTTTTATGCGGTGGAGAGGAGAGAGAAGTTTTTAAATTTTTAAATTTAAACGTCTACCAAGCCCTACACTCTCTTTCCCCTCCTTTATTTTCCCGAACGGCCTTTTGGTTATTTATGTGCAAACCCGTAGCATAATAAGTGACCTCGTATACATTAAAAAAAACTTCAAGTTTATTTATCGGTTTCATCTCAGGATCAGGTCAACCTTATTACATTACTACGAGGGCGACTTGAAATGTTTCCGGAATCGACAAGAAAACACGGTATTGGTGTGGTTTTTCATTTTTATCTTTCGATGTAGTCTCCTCGAGGATCAACACACTTTTTCAGACGGTTGCTCCGTTGGAAAAGTAGGATCTTTCAAGGTCTACAAAATAGCCATCTGCAGCAAATCTATTTCCTCCCAGTGATTTTTTTCAGGTTAGGGAATAAGAAAAAGTCACTGGAGGTTAGGTCCGGTGAATATGGTAGATGAGGGACTAATTCGTAGCGTAACTCATTCAATTTAGACACGACGATACGAGATGAAACGAGGCCGTTTCTCCTTCAATGCAGCATCGAATCGAGTCAATAAATCGCTGTAGTATTGCGTCCTTTCCTTTTGTAGATAGTCTATGAGGATCATACCATCCTTGGTCTCCGGTATGTAGTGGTGGATCCAAGTCTCATCCGCGGTTACGAAACGCATGAAGAAATCCCTTGGATTGCGTTGGATCCTCGCCAGACACTCCTCCGAAACGGTCACCCGATTTCGTTTTTGCTCCGGTGTGAGTAAACGCGGTACCCATCGCGTCGAAAGCTTTTTTTATACCCAAAATTTCGTCTAGGATATGGCCAACTCGTTCTTCTGAGATGTCTGTTGTCTCTGCTATCTCTTTCAGCTTCAATTGGCGATCGGTTAACACGACATCATGAATCTCGTCGACCATTTCATCGCTGGTAGCAGTTTTTGGGCAGCTACTGCGTGGTTCGTCACTTGTGCTTGTACGGCCACGTTTGAACACGCTCACACAGAAGCCGATGGTTGAAAATGATGGAGTACATCCGCCATGAATCTCTAGCAATATATTTCGAATTTACGTGGCCGTTTTCTCAGCCATCCAAAAGTGTTTTATCACTGCACGAAATTCGATGTTACCTATTTTTGCTTTAACCTTCGTGGACCATCTCTTGTCGGTTCCGGAAATATTTCAGATCGCCCTCGTAGGGGTAAATTGTGCAAAATTTTCTTTACAAGTATTAAATATGCGAAAGATAATGTTATGAGAATAAAACTAGCAGTATAAATGGCATGCTTGTTCCTGTATGATAAGGATTACCTTCCCTAGTTATCTGTTGGCCTCGCAGGGCTTTGGTGTCTGACTGACCTTTCCGTAGGTAGAGAGAAATATAAATTTAAAAAAAGATAAGTGTTAAAAAAGGTATCATACAGGAACTGTAAGTCTATTAGAAGCGAAATTTTTAATAAATGATCTCTAAAATGAGCGTGCAATTAAAGAACATTTAGATGACTTTTAAAAAAGAGATTAAAAAGATATCAAAAAAGAGTAAAAAGATTAAAAAATTATGAGATATAATGTATGTGTTTTACTACCTTTCACGTAAGTTTAAAGATTATTTGCTTTAAATAGATTGTTTCTTTCTCACGTTGACCAGAAAGATAAACCATGTTAGTGACGAGAAAATTTCCTTTCACTTTCATTCCTTTAACATTAAATAATGCATTGCTTAGAAGCATTTACAGCATTTTTTCTTTCCTTTTCTTCTAGCTATGATGATTTAATTTTTAATAAAGTAAATGCTGTACATACTTCTGCTGCTAAAACCAAACATTCTTAAAGCCGGCTCAACTAAATTTCTTTCGTTTCACTAAGTTTTAACTCTAAAAGAAATCGCATCGCAGCATTTAGTATCCATAGTTCATGCAGGAAAAACAGTATAAGTAAAGGAGGTGTTCAAGTATTGTATAGTGATCCTTTTTTGGTGTCTGGTATGTTGAATGGTGTGAATTTAAGTGACTAACATAATTTTTAAACCTTTAAGAATTCTGTATGCGGGGAATTACATGCAATCAAATTATTTGAAGCAAGCTGAAATCTTTGTTACGTTGATCTTTACTATATAAAAAAAAAATAATAAAAAATAAATAAGCGCCCTTTTTGAAATTAAAATTTTAAATTAGGTAAAGCACTATATATTGTTTATTTAACATATTCGTCAATCGAAGTAGTTACTTAATTATTTAATTATATATGTAGTGCTCTACCTCTTATTCTAAACTCTGTATCACCATCAATTAACGGGAATATTTCTCATCAGGGTCACTGACAAAAATCTTCGCAAAGTTTACAAAAATTGCTAATGTGAGGATGAAAATTTTTCCCGTTAAATTATCTAAAAAAATAATAAGTAGTGTTTAGTATTCCGTGACAGTTTAAGTAGGGTAACTAAGTAGAGAAAGTGCATCTGAATTCAGAACTTATTGTGATACACCATGCACCATCTCGGTATTTACATCGTTAGGCTCTAAATGGTAGTACGTAAGAAGAATTTGGTTATTGGCGAATGGTTAAGCAAGAAATGCAACAATTTTAAAATAGTTGACATCTTTTCATATCGTAATATTAAAAAGAAATTGGAATTGTTAAAAGCCATAAAGTAAGCATTAACTGCATTAAGTCGATTGATTTTAACTGGATTTTAGGAATCACGAACCATCAAAAAACGGTGGTGCCCGAATTTTATTCCAATAATGATGCTGTATATGTAATTACTGACGACATAAATGACTATTATTATTACCTTAGGTTCAGTACAATGTTCAGCCAGTTTCGATGGGAATATACTCCCATCATTCGTTTTTTTGCATCCAAATAATGAAACACTTACCGAAATTCATAAAAAATACTGAATCGAAAACAAGTAAGTATTTGGTGTAAACAGTTCGAAGGTGGACGCATAGCTCTGAACGATGATCGCAAAGGCGTGCGAGAAAATCATCAAACAGATGAAATTGCTCCACTGGTCGGTATTCCAAAAAGCTCTGTTCATGAAATCGTATCTGAATCAGGTTATCGAAAAGTTTCTGGGTATTAAAACTGTGGACCGACCAACACAAAATGCAACGAATGGTGGAGGTAATGGAACTTTTAACGCGTTATCGCCAGAAAAATGGAATTCTAGAGTTTGTAGTTGCAGGAGACGAAACGTGGGTACACCAGCATGTGAATTCACTAATACCAAAAAAAATTAAAAGTTCAGCAATTTGCAAATAAGATAACGGCATTTGGGATATGCAAAGCATTTTATTCGTGGAGATTTTACCACCGTAAACGACAATCAGCAGCGATATTTATTGCTGAACTCTCGAAAGAAAATAAAAGGAAGCTTGATGGAAGGGCTTCAGGTTGTTGTATGATAATGCAAGAAGGCGCACCTCAAATCAGACGAAGGCCTGGCTTTAGAAACGCAATTTGGAAGTTATTATCCATCTACCCCATAGTTCAGACCTGGTTCCTTCTGATTTTCATTTGTTTGGGCCGTTGAAAGTTCATTTGTCGGGTAAAAGGTTTGGGGACGACGACAAACTTCAAGACAGCATTTTATAAATTCGGATCGCTGGGGTAAGTGCCCTAACACAAAGTAGTCTGTAATTCACAAATGTGCCTTGGTAACCGGACATCCCTGGTACATGAACATTTGAACGTAACAATTGTTGGATTCTACATGATTTGACCGTATCCCAATAATAAGGTTGTGTCAAACGAGGATCGAGAAATAGTTTACAATTTCAGATTTCTTCGCACGAGAGCACAATTTATCGTTTAGGTGTGAGAAAAAGCTTAAATAGATACATAATACGTGGCTATCGTAATTTTAGAGCGGATTTCATCATCATTCAACAAGTAAAGGTGTTAAATTGAATAAAGAAATGAAAAGAAAATGCTTTAGATCTTATTACATTCATATTACAATTCATTTATTTGTACTTTGCTTTCATTTCTGCCTTGTACAGACATATTTAGCATATCAGTTCCTATTATAACCAAATCTATATGCAATCACTAATTAGTATTGTTTAAATTTAGGTAAAAAATATTGACATAAGGAAATCTCAGCAAGTTCTCTCAAGTTCAACAGAATTCAGTGTAATTTCAATTTAAAAAATGTCCAAAACAGTGATAAGTAAAAATTCGGTAGCATTGACTACACAGTTCACGAGTTTTCCCGAGTTATAAGGAGTTTGGAAGCAACTAGAGAACAATCACGTTAAGTGTTTTAAGTGTGACAACTTAATTTGTTTCTCCTAGCTGTGTACATCCGATAATGTACTGGTGTTTCGAATTAAAGCAAGACGAGCTATCGAGATATACGTCGGAACTGTCCAGACCAGTAGATCAAAATAAGATCGTATAAGTATTGAAGGTTTTCATTTAGAAAAGCTTATTGTTTAAAAGTTATGTCGGAGCTAGTCAGGAATTTAAAATTAATAAATAAGTTCAACAAATCATAAGTGCTTGCTAGTTTTCTGAAAAGTAATAATTATTTAGAAAAAAAATATTTTTTTTAGTTTAAGCTCAAAATAAAAGCTTTTTCTATTTGATGTTTCAGATTATAAACTGAACAATGTTTCCATTAAATTACAGCATTTCTTAGATATTGGTTAAAGTTAAAATTGTTGCATGTTTGCTGAAAGATAAAAGTTTGGATAGTTTGAGCTTTTTAATATTTTCCTATTTGGTAGGTGAATTAGGTGTTTGGGTTTGTAGCAAAAAAAGCAAGCCGAGCAAGAGCGGATAGCACACGGCACGGCAAAAAATCGCGTCGCGTCTAGATTTGTGCTTACTGTGCGCAGTGGGGTGGAGTAGGTGATGGGGTTGGGTCATATTTCCGAGGCCGGCCACGTGACAAGTGGCGGCGTTTCACGAATTCAGCATCGTCGACCATCCAAAATGACCCAAAGTCGTCTTCGTAGCGCACAAAACACTTGTGGAGTGACAGATTGGTGCGTATCGCATTCTATACACCCAGACCCAAGAAAGAGAAAGATCACAATCAAGTGAAGTCAAGGTTAGTAAACGGCGACACCTGGTGCTATTTATACCTTCCCGGAGTAGTCCTGCAGCAGTGTTTTTAGTCGCCCAAGCCTGCTGCCTGCCTGACATGCTGTTACTGAACCGGCCTCACACACTTGCACACCTCACTCAAGCCACACTCGCATTGGTTAAATCGCATATAGGTGATGGATTATTCCGGTTTATTTACATCAGGTTTTAATAGATCGAACACTTTTATCAAATCCATCTCCTATATGCTTCGATTATATATGTATATAAATAAATATAAAGATATAAAAAAGATTTTAAAAAGATTTAAAAAGAGATTAGGAAAAAGATTTAAAAATCACAAAACACACAATGTACAAAATTGAAAAAAGTCTTTAATGGCGGGCCTTCGTTGGACGTACCCGACGACTGGTTGCGCTAACGGGCCAGATGAGCAGCGCTGGGGCCGTCGCTTGTAGAACTCCACCTCGTCCACAGTCCATACGGCCCCCTTAACGTTTTCCACACGCATGAAACATTTGTGAAGAGACAGGTTGTGCCGCACTGCGTTCTAACAACAAACCAAACAGCCCCAAATAAACAATTGCGAGCTTAGCATAGATCGGCAATCTTCCGAAATAGCAAACGGATATTACCAAGTCACAACGCTTCGCAAATTCTCTTGTTTTGACGACCGTCATAACTATTCCACTGGGTTGTTAACTTTATAAAGTATTTTTTTACAAATAATATTGAGGGTAGCAAAGCAACACTCTCTAAACGTAGATTTTACGTATACACCGGCACCTCCACCAAAAGATTAAGATTCCATTTTTAACTCTAATAAATGGAGTAATTATGAAGTCGAAAACATCAGATAATTCAAAATAAAATAATAATTCCGTATCCATACCTTTTCTTTCAATTTTTAACGAAAAAATAATACTAAAAAATAAAAACATATTTATTAAGAAACCCTACACTGCACGTTGTATCAGATAAAATACATTCAATCTATGAAGCAATATTTTTAGATATGATCGTCTTTTGGTTACAGTAAATAATAGTATATGATTTGATACAATTGAACCTTGAGAAGTGTTTGTGTGTTTCTTTTTCCATCTTCTATACGTGGTTAAACTAAAATAAATAATCGGGCAGTGTAAGGTTAAGGTATTTCACGTTATTTTAAGTGATTTTTATATACACTGAGCGACAAAAAAAACATCCACCTTGAAATATTTTTTGAAGATTTCCTCAATTGCATGTCTTATTTATAAATGCCTAACTGGGCTAATCATTTATATGTGATAAAATTGAAGAAGGCTTATGAACAATGATTTTGTCCTTAAGCTTGACAGTTAATAAAAGCCGTTAAATGGAAGTTACCTTAAATGAGGGTGACAAAGAAGGGTGTGAAGAAAATATAAGGGCTATTCGAAAAATAAAGAACGTAGTCACCGTGCAAATTTAGGCACTTGTACCGTTTTGTCAAATTTTGTATGCCTTCTGCACACTCAGTTGTCGCCAAGTTGTTGAATCACTCAAAAAATCTTTCAATTTGGGAAAAATCACTTGGGACTAAGTCCGGTGGTGGATGTTAAAAAATTTCCCATAGCAAATGCCGAAGCGGACGTGTATTATCGTGAAAGGGGACAAGTCGATGAAACGTCTGACAGTAGGCCACTGCCTTTATGGTCTCATCTCTAGGCATGTAGTCGATAAGTAGGGTTCCATTACGATCCCAAAACAGTAATCATAATTTTTTTGGTACTCTTTTCGGTTCTGAAGTGAAATGTAATATCCAAGTCTTAAAACTTCATCGCCATCTTTGTCATAGCGACTAAGAAATGTCAATGCAGCTGCCATTCGTTTGTTTTTGTGTTCGTCTGATAAAATTCAATACAATATTGTTCTTGAAATTTCTGGAGAGAATTATGAAAGATCTATTTTCTTGGATATTTGTTTCAATCCTAGCTTTGAATTCGTCAGTCATCACTGAGGGCTAACCCGAGCGATCTTCATCATGAACATTCTTCGGTCCTTCCGCACTGACGGTTTGTTCATCACATTACCGTAAATATAAATTTCTATAAATACTGTGCCGTCACACTTGCCGGGATTATAAATTTTGTCATACATTTTAAAGTCGCACAAGTAATTAAGATTCTTTACCTTTCCAATGGCCCTCGTAAATTGGAGGTTCTTTTATGTCGTGGGGAAGTTCATATATGTATAAAATGCTATCATTTCATTTCCTTATTTTGTTGGAAAGGGTTTCATTTTAATGCTTAACAATGCTACATCACATACTGCTTATGTTGTGTTTAAATACTTAGATGAGATTTTTGCATTCTAAATTTACTTATTTATTTTTTAATTACACTTCAGGGTGGCTGTTTTTTCTTAACGGTCAGTTTAAATAAATTCAACTTAAAATGATCATGCAAGCTGTAAGCTAATATATTAATGAATAATCGACATAACTCCATTGAGGTAGCACGCTCTACGAGAAAGGGGTACTTAAATAACCTAAAAAGAACTGAGCAATAATACACACTTATTTACGAGGATACTTTACCAAAAAGTGACTGTAACACAGGACAAGGTAGTACACAGCTCACTTTACAAATATAAGTTTAAGTATTAGTAAGACAGTTGTTAAAAAAAAATAGAATCAAAGGCGCGGATAATTAAAAATTTTATATCCTATATAACTCTTATATTAATAATTATACTATCACTATCTCAAAGCAACGTAATAATTTATAGTTTATGGCCCTATCAACTTGTGAGTGAAAATGATTATTTTTCGTTTGATCTTAATAATTGTGTTTCTTTAAAAGCTAAGAGAGCCACAATATAATTTTTTTTATATACTGTGTGTATACGGATTAAGTTTCCAAAAGATAAAACTTCTTTAATATTAATTTGTATTATATTTTTTGCTTGTATTTGCAAATTTTAACAATAACTTTTTTCAATCGTTAATTTATTGTACATCGTCTTGTTTAAATTTCAACTCAATTAAAAGACATTACAAAACAATACGTGTTTCTCCTAAAAATAATATCAAGAAAGTTTTCTTGTACATACAACGGACATACAGATTCAAATAGATAAGACGAAAGTAAATAAGAAAAGGCGAATATTAATCAAATCAAATTTTTTACTGTACCTTCCACGTGGCTGCATTTCTTCTGAAATAGCAGAATGTATTTTGGAACCAATTGTATATTTCGTTTAGCGTAAGTTGTTTGTCTGGAGATTCGATGATGGACTGTAAAATATTTATTAAATGAAGAGTTTTCAAGCGTTTACCGGCCATATAATCAGTTGCAAATTACCTGACGGATTAGAGATGCATAGGTAAATGGTGGCCTAACGTCTGCGTTTTTATAAAATTCCCTATTTCGCTGAATCTCTGTAAAATCGGTTTTCGAAAAGAGAAACATAAAATAATAGAAATTTCGAAAAAAAAAGTAAAAAGTTGGTAGGGAAAAATTTACGCTGAGATTATTATAGAGTTATCACGAAAATTTTCTAATACCAGCGCATCCACCACTATTTTACTTTTTATGTAATTGGGTGAAGTAGTAACTTTTACACGTGATAACTTCATATTAATCAAAAAAATTCTATACCGTATTAGATTACAAGTCTTATTACTGAGTTTAATTATTGTAAAGGTAACCTTGTCGAATTTAAATTTATAATAAGTACCTTGTTGTACATCCAATCCTGCTCTTTCTAACATATACGGTAAGCCTGACATAGCAGCGTAAGAGAATATATAGCCTATTTTAGAGACGTGTAAGAATCCAATAAATCCAACTTACCACCGGCTAACGACAGTGCGGATTTGTCGCTGATTCGTCTGCGGATCGGACCGGCGACGTTCGGGGCCGGCGAATGCAGAACGGGCGATCGGACTACGGACATAGAAACGGGTGGTTGCGGGACGACCGTATTCAAGGGCATCTTCGCTACAGCCGGAGCCGAACCTTCCTTCAAAGGTTCCGGAGAGCCCAGTTGCTTCGACAGATGCAGATGGTGCATCATCGCTTGCAGCCTATCTCGTTCCTTTTGCAGCTGCAGTTCTAGCTGAGATACGACCTGCATTTGGACTCGGGCTTGTGCTGTCGATCTGTCGTCTAAAGTGTGCTCTGTATTTAAATGTCTGGAAAATTAATTATAGACGTACCGTTTTGTTCTTTTTACACCATTCCTTTTACCGTAGATATTAATAATTGCGGATATAGATTATGACATGTTGGAATAAGATATAGGAAAGGAAATTTTGATTTAGGGGAATTTTGCCATACTTAGAAAAAACGAGGGTAAGCTGAAAAACTCGGTCGATCAATACATTTACTTTACATTACGATGCTCAATTTCCTCGAATTCCTCAAAATAGCGATTTACGGCACTTATCCGAAGCAAATCTCATACCACCGAGGTATTCCTTAAGCTTGGAGATGAGATGATAGTCCGATGGAGCTAAATCCGGTGAAGAAGGGGGATGCTCAAGCGTTTCGAACTTTCATTTAGTCAATTATGCTACGACAATTCCGCTCTTGTGAACTGAAGCATTGTCTTGATCGAAAAGGACTTTTTTGCTTTCTTCCGGGTCTCTTTTTGACGATAGTTGCCCTCAATCGATCCCAAAGTTTAGAACAATATTGTCCAGCAATCGTTTGTCTCTTTGGAAGGTAACTGAATTCCGGTGGAATTTCCGGTGTATAGTGGTGGTGTTGGTTTTTGCCGAAACCGCTCCAAAATGGGTGTAGAACATTTCACGCGTTTGGGTTTTTGAGGCAAACGCGGCACTCACCTTGCACACTGCTTAGACATATCTAATTTAATATTTAAAGTGCACGTCACTCGTTCTCTAGAGATGCCTGTAGCCTTAGCAGCTTACACAAATTTCAAATTTTTTTGCACACTTTCTGTAGACGTAGGTGTTTTTGGACATCCAAATTCATTCACCCATTTGAAAATAGTCTTAAAAGAAGGAGCATCCTCACCTAATATATTTACCATATCAGCATGAATTTCTTTGGGCGAAAAATACTTTTGCCACAGGTATTTAATCACTGCGCGAATTTCAATATTATCCATTTTTAGAAAGCGCCAAAAGTGAACTTCTTTGAACGAGTGTACACAACATCTTGAGAGATTGACATGAAGTTTAACACGTATGTCATTAAAACATTAAACTATACAATAGCGTCAAAGATTGCTTTCACATAGCGCCATCTCATAGTTAGTTACAGAATTTTTTAGCTTACCCTCGTAAAATTTATATGTTCCAGTATAAAATAATATATATCCAAACCTCTTAAAGTACATATACGACAATGCTAAATTGTAAGTTCAAATTACCCATGATCACGTCACAGATAAAATTAGTGTTAAACGAGGAGTTAGACAAGGTGATAGAATATCTCTTAAACCGTTTACCCTTGCCCTTGAAGATGCTTTCAAAAAATTAAATTGGGATTAAAAAGGCCGTTACGAATAATAGATTAGCTTAGAATGGTATCGAAAGAAGTAGGTCTTTATATAAATATCGGAAAAACAAAAGTATTGTTCTCGGACACCACAATATTTAGAATGGGAATAATAATGGGAAAAAGTGGGAGATTACATTTAGTTAGGACAATAAACTGAATCTCTTGAAAGAGAATCAGACTGCAGAAATAAATAGACGTGTGTGCATGACATCGGCAGCCTCAGGTAAATTAGGATTCCTACTAGAAGACTCCAAAGTACCAATTAACTTAAAAAGAGAAATATTTAATAGGTGTATACTTCCAGTATTGATTGAACTTCTATAAAGATCCATAGAGCATAATCAAAATAGGCGTAAACAGATCTAAACCATTCACCATAAGTAACAAGGATCCTGTCTTAAAATTTATATTTAGAAGGCTTTAAGTCATTGGAGAGAAAAAAGAAAACAGAAGGAATGGAAATTAAGATGGAAGATCACTATCCCATAAGCTTGTGATGAAGAGGACTACATGTTTAGAAAACTGAGGCAAGAATACGAGCATTGGGGACTAATTATAAACATGACAAAGACTGAATATATTAAAGTGGTGTGTAAAGACGAAGATAATCACCAGGACGTGCAAATTAGAGAATAGGAAGAAAAAAACCAGTACGAATATTTAGGAAACATACTGAGTGAGGAAGATACATGGAAAATAGACATACGAAATAAAATACAACAGGGGAAAAAGCAACCCAGGCTTTAAATTCCTTGCTGTAGTCTTAAGGATTAAGACTGGACACAAAGATAAAAATATATAAAGCCGTCGTGCAGCCCATTCTAATATACGGTGCAGAGAGCTGGTAGATGACAGAAAATGAACTTCATGAAAATAGCCTGCGGAGTATCAAAATTGGAACATGTAAGAAACTACGACGAGGAACAGGAAAAGTTGTATGGACATGTACAAAGAATGAGTGAAGATAGATGGCCAAAGAAGGCACTAAATTATACACCATAGGATAGAAAGAGAAAAGGAAGACCACTGACATCATGGAGGGATGGAATCGGAAAAATAGAGATAAGTGGAGATCGAAATGCGAGACGCGGCAAAGGCAGTGGCACCCCCGCTATAATAATAATAATGCTTCCGGTATTGACATATGGAGTAAAGACCATGTCACTAACACAAGGGGTATCGAACAAGTTATGCTGGAGGTAAGCTTAAGAGATAAAATAACTAATCAAGAGATAAGAAAATGAATTGAAGTGGAAGATGTTATCGAAAGAGTGGCAAGGAATAAATGGATATGGGTACAATACTCAACGAGTCAGGAAGAAGTAAAATGGACAAAGACTACACAAACGAAACATCGAAAGACCACCTAAGAGATGGGTAAACGACATAAGGAAGAAGACAACTAAATGCTGAGGAAGAAGAAAAAGACCAGATATTTTGATTTTCTTTAACAGTTTTATATCACAAATCATTACATCTACCACATATTATTAATTTATCTCGTATTTATGAGTGATCCTGTATATTGATAAAGTAAATTTAACAGGGTAATAGTTCACGAAATATATCGTAAAGTTATAAAACAAAAGCAAAAGAAATCAAAAAAAAATTAAGAAGGGGGCATCGCGGTTAGAAGTTATGATATCAAAGTTTCAACGACAAGAAGTATTGAAGTTGGAAAAATGTATAAGAAAAAAAAAACTCTATAAAATATTCAAATGCATTTTATAGCAAAGAGAACAATCAGGAAGCGACCATAAAATCATTTACGCCCCTCACCACCATTAATTTCGGTTTATATTTAGCCTTTTACGATGCGATTAATATGTAAAAGGAAAGGGGGATAAAGAAAACTGTCAAATTACAATATTTTGTCGCCCGTCGTGACAAAAGTCGACCTGGAATAAATTAAAGGCGGGCCGCATCGGCGGCGGTTTAAAAACTCTAATTACGGCTTGTTTAATTAATATGCAAGGCGTTTGATCGCCCTGTGTTGCAGGATTTAAATGTTAATCCTTCGCGGGGCGCAGTCTTTATTACTTTTCCTCCGCGTCTCGTTTCTAGTCGACCGCCTCTATCCGATAAGAAATATGTCAGACCTACTTACTTCATGAACGCCTGAAGGTCCTCACATATAACCTCGCAGCCTGGCCATTTACATACGCCGTGTCCGTACAAGTGGTGCACCCTATCCGGTGTACTCGTTCTGTCAGTTTTCTCTTCGCTGATCTCGTCTCGACTAGAACGTCCTGGCGTTACTACTCCTAGAAGACCTAACGGCTCTAATACATTGGAAAAGAAATGTTCACATATTTTCTTATAGTTATCATTCGAATTAATAGAAACATACGAAGTAACAAAGCTTTTACTTACAAATAAACACGGATAATCTGAAAATTGCAGATTTCAACGAATAATATGTAATATAATATTTTAACTATAAAGACGCAATCTCTTCAATTAAGTATAAAGTTCTGAATCTAGAGGTGTCTTATTGCTGAATCCAAAAAATTTTCAAAATTAGAGAACTATATGATTGCGTTAGGAAGACCCTTATTTATAATATATGCCAACAAGGAGGAAATTGGATATAGAAACGCGTGCAGAATATGAGAAACAAATGTTTCAAATAGAGAAATCGATCGATACTTAAATATTTCTGAGTGTTGTGTGCGTAAGACCATTAAAGGAAAAGAGCAGAAAGCAAAGTGGAAGGCCCAGTTCAACAACGGAATGAGACGATCAATACATCCGAGAGATTTCCTTAAGAAATCGCCACTTTTCAATTTACAATGACGGCAGTCAATAAATGTGTTGGCAGTAGAAGGAGGACTAATAAAAGCTTGTTTGAGAGGTCATATAACAGTAAGAAAACTACGGTTAGGTTTATGCGCAAACGGAAAAGACTAAATTGGGCAAAAGCTCACTCAAACGAATTAACATTCAAATTATTCGAAAATAAACATTGCACGTTTGATCATCGTCGCATTGGAAAAACAGTGTTAGACGAATGTATTTCAAAAACAGTGGAAGAAACATCATGGTATGGCGTTGTTCTAAAACAGATGAAAGAATGACAAAAGTTGTGTATTTGAGAATCCTAGAAAATGATACGGTACCAGCTGGATGTGAATTAATTAGGGAGTGGGCTTATTTTCTAGACAAATCTTCTGAAGGAGTCCTATCCTTAACAGAGTCGTTGCCACAGAGTCCTAATTGCAACTTATGGGATCACATGGATCATGAGGTGGTAGCAAAGCAGAATTCTGGAATCCTCTGGAGGATGAATCGTATTTGGAGTGATTAGTTCGAAGAGACCTAACACCTAGTTATAATAACCAACAGAAAATATCGTTGTGCTTTCGTAATTTAACCGGCATCGTAACAGTAATGAAATTTTTGCACAAGTACACCGATAACTTTGAACAACCTGTATAGATATCGGTGCATGATTTGCTATTTCAATAGATTTGTATAAAATTTACTGATGTAAATAATTACGTAGATCAATACACAATACATTCAATCATACGTACAAACACAAACACATAATTTATAAAAAAAAACAGATAACATTTTTTTAATACCAAAAAAGGAAGTACTTACTTGTTAAAATTAAACAGACGGTACTCATTTCCATAAAATTGGTGACGTTCTTTGAAATAAAGCACTATATTGTTGAGTCAAACATATAATAGATATATTTTAAAATGGAACTAATGAATATTTGTTTGATTCAAGAACTTTTTTCTAATTTATAAGACACTTCGTGCTTTCAATTTCTATATTTTTGAGATGATTTTAGTTACCATACTAAAGTCTTTGGTTAAAACTGAATTTTCCGATTACCTGTGTTCATTTTCATTTTTTATATTGACTTACCATTAACATCTGGAGTTGGCTTGTTATTCGTAGGTGGCTGTTCGTTATTCACTTCCTTCCATGGACTGAGAACATCCCTAGACGTTATGCCTGTAAAGAAGATAAACGGATGAATCGAGGATCATCTGTTTAATTAAAGGCGAAAATAGCGGCGACAGTTTCACGTGCGTTTAAAACCGAAGGCATTTGAGTGAGAGTTGGCGTAGAGATGTCGCAGGTTCCAGCAGACGAACCGAGGGTCGAGGAGCGTAGGTTGTATAGGCGAGGAAAAAGGATAAGAGGATGACGCGATAGGAGCCGAAGGATGGGCAAGTGCCAATAGTTTTAACCGCACGTGAATGTCGTCCACCGTAGGCAGATAAACCTGACGTATCTCGCTGGAAAATTCATTTTGTCGATTCGTTGTGACAAAAAGAAACCTTCATCAATACTCTAGTAATTAATTATTGCAAGTGGCATTGCCCAATTTAAGGGTTCGATAAACCAAAACGAGGGTAGTAAAATGGACAGACAGGATCGGGATGTATACGTACCTTGCTGGAACCACACACCGCCGTCGGATTGACATCGTCAAATCTTCGACAAAACGCAAATCGTGAATCCTGTCTATTTCCACCATTTTCTTTTCTTTATATTAAAACTTCAGACTGAATACGTTTAAAAATTCTACTTTAGAAATCTCGACATGCATGACTTTTAACTTTAGCGCCAAAATTTGATAAATAAAAAATGAAAAAATCTTTTCTTTAATTTATCTCGGAAAATGAAAATAAATAGAAAACAATGAGAACTATTAAAATTGCCATTCGTAAAAAGTCATTGCAAATTTCTCCCGCGACGTCTTCAATTTACCTGGACCTTGTGCCAACATTAAAGGTTGCATTCCCATTCCCTGATGAACTACGTACTGCCTTTGCATTAACTGTATCTGCTGTATGAGCTGTTGCTGTTGTAAAGCTAATTGTTGTAACGAACCGGACGCTTTCTTCTTATCACTACTTTGTAAAATGTGCGTTTGCTGGATGAGATTCAGTTGTAGCTGCTCTTGGAGCTGTTGCATTGTCTGTTCAATTTGTTTCTTTCCTAATTCAGCTAGCTGATGTTGCTATTGGATTGAAAACGAAATCAATTATTATTTATACAAATAGTTTGTATAGTGTGTACAAAATGTAACATAACATTCACTATTTCGGCAAGTGATCCTAATAAACTGGACAGGGACTGTACTTCATTTAACATTAATTTAATGCGATTAAATGGAAATTAACACATATTAGAAACAGAATCGGGCCAAGTATGGATTCATGCGGAACACCAACGCCGATTTAGGATAAGTTGGAGATATAATAATAATTTATTAAATGCCCAACAGATATCCAAAAGTAGACAAAAATCTATACGATTTTCTATGAACAACAAAACGAAGTCGTGTCAAATGGTATAAAGAAAAGCTAAGAAATCGAGGTCCACAACATCGTTAGTGTATATAACTAAATCCTTTCGAAATAACGAAGATATTCTTTTCTCTTTTCTCATGCAGATGATTATTTTACCGACCATTAGCGTATTCTGTAAAAATGCATCGTCGCGTAGTTACAAACTAATTTTAGACGAATGAATGATGATTGATGAGATATCATCAATCAGTTGATCGTTTTACTGTTGTTTCTTTAACAGTTTTAATAACTTCATACTCCTCGGTGGAATTTAAGAAAATAGTGCTACAAATGGGCGGGGTATTAGCATTATAAAGAATGTTTCCTAGTAATAGTAATAATTACTAAGGTACTTTTTTTTTCGTGTGTATCTAAACTGTTATCTATTATAAAAGACTAAAATTATATTACGCCGCGTTTCATTTGGTATTTGCTCAGTTGTCACAGCAGTTTACTAATACTAGCGTATTTCCATCTTCGATTGCTGTTTTTTTTTCACACGTTCTACGATTCGCCAAACTGCAGATTTAGCAAGGTATGAATTAAATGAGTGTGTAATTTCATAATTTCAGGTTCAACCACCATAATCTAGCATCACTTTGGTATCTGATAAAATAAATTTTAACTTTTTAAAAACCACCTTTTTTTAGTTTGTAACTTCCGAATCAAAAGTCATATCCACATCCTGTTATGACAGTTCCACTTGTACTTTAACAAAATATCTGGAAATGCAAATACATACAGAGTGTCATTTAGAACATAAAAAATCTTCAGTTTATTTAGTATTCAAAAGTTTATAATCTTGTGGCTTCAGTCAAAATGTAAAACTTTTGTCCTAACTTTTTTAAATAGAATTTTAAGATGCAAGTAATAATAATTTGAAATAATCGGTAAAGTTATGTTACATTCTATACACATAGTATAATCGCCAAAATACCTGTTGTTGTTGTTGAAACAGCGTGTGGTGTTTCATCAATTGCTGAAGTTGATTTGGATTTAAAACATGCTGTTGTAGAAGTTGTTGCATGTGATGCAACCCCGGTACTGGTGAAGGCATCATTTGAGGTCCAGTTCCAGTAGTCTGAAATCAAAAAGATATCCATTTCGCAATAAAGAAATTGAAAATGGCGAAGATGAATTTACCTGTGAAACTGGAACTGATGTGATGACTGGTTTCTGGGTTTCGGCAGTTGGAGGTGGTGAATGTTCCTGAACCCTCTGTTCCGATGCGATAGGGCTTGTGCTATCGTTACCTTTGACATCTCTCTCTTGGTCCCAAGCACGCTCCAGTTCCAGTTGCTGCTGTTGTTGCTGTTCTTTGAGTACTTTTTCTAAGGAGGCAGCTTGCTGTTAATAAAACGGTATTGAAATATAAAAATTCTATTCAAATCGGGCGGTGCCTTTCTGTGTCGCCGCAAAGTTTCCTTCTGGAAAATTTAGTCGGTTTGCGCTTACCGAAGCGGAATATAAAAATGTGCAAAACTAAATTAGGAATCGGTAAAGAAATAAAATAACAGGCGCTTATTTTGCATAAAAATATAAATCAAAAATTCGCCCGCTGGAAACATTGCAATGCAAATTTCTTATCCGAAGCCGGGGGACTTGCGAGAACCGAGTGAGAACACGATCCCAGTCGAGGATATTTTTAAAAATATTACGAATCCTGGCCGCAGCCACAGCCAGAGGAGGACGTCCATCGTTTTAATTTAAATTTTCAAACAAAGTGTTCTCTTTTGAATAAACATATTTTGTCGGATCCACTTCAAGCGGTTAATAAATATGCACAAGTCCTCTCGTTCTCATACAATTCGCAAATTTGTATCAAATTTGAATTTACATTTTTTAAATTTCATTAAATCCTAAACCCCACACGCCTTCCTTTTTAAAGGACATCGGGAGGGTGACGAGGACCGTTTAGGACTGACACGTACACGTCATAACACCAATTCGGGAATGTGAAGCTTGCGGAAGAGTGACAAAGATGGAATGACGTCGGTAAGGGTGCTTTTTTTTTGCGACGGCCAATGCTTGTAGTTAATTATGCTCCGAGGCTATCGACACCTGACAAACGTATATCACGGCTATAAGCGTATTAGGAGAAGGGTGTACGGTTTTTTAACCTCGAAAGGTGTAAGAATGTTCACCTTTCTGTTTACAAATATTGGAAGCGTTTCGATATCGCTACATTCCATACATTTTTGCGCATGATATAGGAAATAGTTTCAGGGTGAAAATGAAAAATAAATAATGAGGTTTTTTTTTAAATTAATAATAATTACTAAATTTTACAAGGGAAATGTTTTAATATTTTCTTTATTTCGACAGCAAGCAGCAAATGAGAGGGAAGAAAAAGAAATCAGCGTGGAAGTATTAAAAGAAGCAATAAATAAACGGAAAAATGGAAAGATACCAGGAAGTGATAAAGTAGGAAGAGAAATAATGTTAGAAATATTTAGAAAGAAAGTACCACACGACTGGAAAAAGGCATTAATTATGCCAATAC
Organism: Trypoxylus dichotomus; assembly: GCA_023509865.1. NCBI lineage: Eukaryota > Metazoa > Arthropoda > Insecta > Coleoptera > Scarabaeidae > Trypoxylus > Trypoxylus dichotomus. Next base: position 9,348,216 of record CM042083.1, on the reverse strand, counting down.
ATAACAACAAGGGCAATGAGAGAAATTGCACAGATAATAGGCAAAAGAATATCACTACGAATCTCAGAGGAAATTCATAAAGGGAAAAAGCATGCAAGACCACGTTTTCTCTATAAACTAAATAATACAAAGGGCTTCGCAAGAAAAGGAGAAAATATTTCTGGAATTTATAGATTTTAAGAAAGCTTTAGATAAAATCCTGAGAAAAAAGTTGTGGAATATCCTAGAGAAAAAAGGAGTAAGTAATAAAGTAATAAGACTAATACAAATGATATATAACTGTAATGTAAACGCTGTGATCATAAATAACTCGAAATCAGAAACGTTTAGAATACCAGAAGGATTGAGGCAAGGAGAAAGCTTAAGCCCAGTATTATTAGTTAATATTAGTCCTACTTATTAAAGTAACAGTCAAATATAAGATTTTATAACTCGAATTTTGTATATTTTCTCTAATTAATTTTCTAAAACATTTTAACATTAAATATCTCGCTAGAAGTCCTAAGTGCTGTTGGGGACACTGAGAAAAAAGAAAGACATTCTTAGGCTTTAATTTCAGCCAGTTATCAAATTTGTGAACAATAAGTATGATGCTTGCTTGCTTATCTATTTTCAAGGTTCGCATTTTAAAGATATTTTCAAAATGCATATACCTAGCTTGCGCTTTGGATGCTTTTTCAAGTATATACACTATCAAACAAAAATATTCACACACCAGGTGTCTGTGAACAATTGTTGAACAAACTCAAGTAAAAATAAAACGAAGTATATATTAATTTCAATGCATGCAACCTTAACAAAATAGCAACTATTAATTTTAATACAGCAAATGTGTATATAAATGCAAACAGACAAAGTTTCTCATTCATGCTATCAACGTAAAATAAATATTCACACCCGTATAGAGAACCGTTTTGTAACAGTATTAAAGTATCTCACTTGTAATACTTTAAAAATATAAGAACAGCTCATTCATAAAGCTGAGAATTGAAATAAAAAAGTTGTGGAATTACACGAGAAAGGGTTTGGGTATAAAGAATTAGTCGAAACCTTTGTGTGAAGCAAAACACACTGGCAAGAAAATTACAGCAAAAATAGATGCGACAATAGTTAAAGAAGTTAAAGTCGTCGAAAAAAACTAACAGCTAATGTAAATATTTTATTTGGATTTGGGGGAAGTAATGGGCTCAGAAAGCCTTTTACATAAAAAAGGAACCAAAAAGGAAGATATGGTGATCTCGAGAAATGAGAGATGGACGCTAGAACAGTAATTCGGCTCTGACGGAGTTATAACTCATAGAAAACTGGATAAACGGTATAAGGCAGAATGTTTACGTCCTACAGCAAAATATGGTGGAGGTAAGATTTGTACCTAATTAAAAATGTAATATTTAGCCATTTAATATTCTACTTAATAAGTTTTGTGGGTATTAAACTATAAGAAAACTGACCTCTGGATTAGCTTGCTCAGTCACCGGAAGTTAATTCGATTGAGAGTACTTGTGGGCTCATTTCATAAAGGAAGTTGCTGAGCAAAAACCGACTAATATTTCAAATTTAAAGCAAATTGTTGATAATGAATGGAACAAAAGTTTACCTCAATATACCAAAGAATTCGTGGAGTCAATGCCCAGGCGATACCAGGCTGAAGTAGAGGTAAAGGGTGTGAATATTTATGTCGCGTTGAATATGAACTACGTATTTTGTTTCTGCTTATATAAAAAAAATCTGCAGGAGAATCAATTATTAGTTTCTTGCTACGCAATTTTCTGTTTTTACTTGACTTAGCTTCAAATTGCAACCAGAAGGCTGGGGTCTGAATAATTTTCTTGTGTACATAGACGAATTCAGAAGTTATACAAAGATATAATTCATAGAAGTTCTGCGGCACACAAATAAGATTAAAGATATTTTAAACATCTTAAGTATTGCCCCATTTAACGAGACGCCACTGTATAAAAGCAACAAGGAGAAGTAGAAAAAAAAAAGGAGGAAGGAAATGGAGTTGATTTCGCGTATAATAAAACTTTCGAATAAATTTAACCTAATGGAACCGGGGCAGCGCATAAAGAAATAAAATAAAAGCGGAATAGGAAAAGGTAGCTGAGGCATAATTGGAGAGACGTCAGTAATGACAACACAATAAAACGTATAAAGAGTTTTTCAGTGTATTGTTGCGAATCGGGCAATTGAGAGATAGCTCGGTAAAAAATGAGTGACATTGCCAATCGGCGAATATCTAAATCACCCCGAATTAAGAACTGAAATTGAAAGGGAACCGGTTACCGAAGTTCGAATAAGGTGGCGAAACCGAGTGAGAGAAACGGGGAATTTTGGAAACGTAGGGGAGGTACAGTTAACTGTCGCCGTCTACCACCGTCTCACCCACACACTCTAGTCACCTCTCTCTCAAACGAAAACTGAACTATTCCATCTTTCAGGAGTATTGTCTATGAATGGAAGCCCAGCCTGGCTGCTCTGCTAATATAATAAGCGTTTCCTTGCCTCTCTTCGCCAGATTACAAACACAGACGAGGAACAGAGGGTCTACTGTTTTCCTCGTATTAATGACTCAATATCAATTAGCGGTATACTGAATTATATAAACTCAATCTTGTCGAAAAAAAAAAGGAGAGAAGCGAAGAAGGGAACAAAAAACACAGACACAAACCGTGAAAAATACAGCCGCGATAATTTTTTTTGTTCGCTACGACTGTAAGTTTAAATTAATGAATGAATAAAAGAATTCCGGAAATTGAATAACAACCCTTTTTATCTAATTGCATTTTATAGTTCAAAATGTTTACTTCTTTAATTCAATCTAGTAGTAATGAAAGAACAAACAAATTTTTGGTGGATGCGCTGGTTTATTTGGACAACTCAAATGTACAGATTTGGATTATAATCTTTGTGATAGTAAAATCACAAATTTATTAAGTATTTGATGGAATTACATTAAAACTTTTCAATATCTTAGTGTTACCTTTTTTTTTTGTATGTACACTACCGTTCATAAGTTTGATTGCACCTAATATATTGTGTTACACTTAGAATAATTTTAAAAATATTTAGGGAAATTCTTACTAGTCTTCTGGCATTTACAATATAATGTTGATAGTATATATTCATAAGAATAAGACTTATTTACAAAATTCATGCAAACAAGAAAACAATGCATTCAATTTTATGACGGCAATAAAGCAATAATAGAAATAGAATTTGGGAGGGGTACTGAATCATTCACCTGCCTTATAATAAACTGTACACATTCAGTATGCATGCAAGACCCTATTTCATATTGTTAGTTTATTTGATCGAAGATATGCCAAAAACAAGGGAATTGTATATTGCTTGGTAATTAAATATTTTTGAAGCTTCAGAGTAAAAATAGAAGTGGAAGGCCCAGATCAACGACAAACGAGACAAACAATACATCCGAGTGATTTTCCTAAGAAACTAGCTCTTTACCACACCGCAAATTACAGACGAGTTCTATTTAGAATGCTGTAGCCTACTTAAATGTGTCCACAGTAGAACGAAGACTAATAGAAGCAATACACAGTCAAATTTTATACACAAACGGAAAAGACTAGATTGAACAAAAGCTCACCTTAACTAGAGTGGAAATGATTCGAGAAATAAATCTAAATTCGAATTATTAGAAAGTAAACATCGCATGTTTAACAGTTCCTGCCCTGGAGAAAGAACGTTAGGCGGCAAGTAATAGATGGAGAAGGAAATATCGTAGTATGGGGTTGCGTTGGAGGTGAAGCTTTAAGTAATTGGGGGAAAAACAAGAAGAATGGGAATTAAGATGGAAGATCATTGTCTCACAAGCTTGTGATGAAGAGGACTACATGTTTAGAAAACTGAGGCAAGAATATGAACATTGGGGACTAACTATAAATGTGACAAAGACAACTTACATGATATGGACATGTACATACAAAGAATGAGTGAAGATAGATGGTCGGTCAACGATGGCACTAAATTATACACCACAGAACAAAAGTAGAAGTGGAAGAGCAGCGACATCATGGACGGATGGGATCGAGAAAACCATGAGAGACAAAGCAATAAAGTTTGGAAAAATACAGACGACTGGAGACAATAGGACCCTTGCTATAATAATTTTAAAGAATGTTATTCCTATCGTTCCATAGATTCTTTAGGTCACGAGCCGCCACTGGTTTTATATGTATCCATTTAAATTAAGTATATAACGCTAATTTGAACATAGATTCATTCATTTCCATTAAAAATGTTCGATACGCAATCACGAGCTAATCGGATTTGAATTGCAAGCAAATAGAAACAAAATTTGAAAATTCGGTGCCTTTATTCAAAATATTATGATACGAATGTATACATGATATCCAGATTTAACCTGTTCAAATTTTATACGCGTGTAGTAAAAAACTTGCTGTCAATTTTTGATTACTGTATGTGTTTAAAGCTATAAAAAAAGGAGTATTACTTCTTTTTTGTTTAAATTTTGAATAATTTCAAGTTTGTTAACCTTCTCGATGCTGCGAAAATTTGACGCCTCTCCTCCATGATGTTTTGTACAAAAATTCATACTCCAAAAGTAATACATCAAAAATTTCATATTCCTTACTTTGCATAAGAATAAATGTACCTAATTTGCACTTTTTTGTTATTATTATTTTTTATTATAGAAACTTTCCATTCCTCCGTGTTGGTAGGAAATTGTGGGGGAAAGGGGCGCAAGGTGGTTCCTTTTATACTTAAAACAGTAAAAATTTCCTGTCTTCTCCTCGAGTTCCGTCACAGATATTTACTCAAGTGAATTTTTGTTCGACGAATTATTCCAATGAAGTTTTTTTTCTTTATACACTTCACCTTCCCTATCTTCTAATTTCATTGTTGTTTCACCCTCGCTGGATGTTTTATGTTTCTTTTTCGAGGTTTTTACTCGGATGCTGGATCCCGCTTCCGGTTGACTGCTTTGATTGGGGGCAACTGTAACTGCCTGACGTGTGGCGATATTATAAATTCGGGGGTTGACACACGGCGGCAACCTCTCATCCTCCGCCGACTTACCTCCCCTTGCCATTTTTTTTCCCGCGTCTGCTACGCGACTCCTTCGCTAACAAATATTTACCGCCATCTCGCCCAAAGAGTTGGTAAGATGGCGCAATGAATGATAAGATGTTAAAATGCATTACCATGATGTCACATGAAATAAAACCCATATACAGTAGCGCATTATGTGAAAAATATGGAAATAATATTGCTCTCGCAAGCAAAACAGCCCTCTGCATATGAAATATGTGATCAGGGGTAAGGAGTTTTTTCCGAGTTTCTCGTTCAGACCCACGCAGTGAATACCAATGGCGTTTGGTGGGCCGAAACTGCAATTTAGAGAGATTTAATGAGGAAATAACAATATGGCCATTACGGAAAAAAAGCTCAGGTATTTTCGCTACACGAAAAATATATACCGATCAATGTCACCAAGGCATAAAAAGAAATATTAATAAAGGTCTTCTTATGAATAATTTAACTTTAGAATTATTAATGATTTTCGATAAAAGCTGTCAGAATTTATTAATAAAGAAAGGAATTATTTTTTTTAATCCAAAAGATTCTCAATTAATTGACGGCGAATGAAAAATATTAAAGAAAATGAAAATTCACTTAATTATCAAGATGATAGACTCTTTTGTCGCCTCTTTCTCATTCTAAAGCTGTATACAAATAAATCGATTTCTGTTGACATACACTTGCATCCCTGTACAAAAATAAGTTCCAAGTTAGATGACACCTTGTATTCGCATTACATTTCAAATTAAACTAGATCTATAGTGCAATTCAGGACAAAACGATTGTTAGTTAAAAACGAGTTAGAAAGTTCAAAAATTAAGAAAATGTTGATAAGAAAGTGTATTCCCAATTTGATAATGTGAAACAGTTTGCAACAGATCGGAAATTGTATCACGATCTAATTATAAAAGACATTGACAGGAATATGCATCTGAGGTAAAGAATATTATTTTCGGTCACACTATACAAGAAGGAAACAGAAAATACCAGGTGTATGAATGCCAGAAAAGCTGCTTATCTTTTGCGGCAAACCATTTGTCGAGCTACTAACTTTCTCGAAATTGCTGAAGTGCTTTGCCATATCTTAAGGCCCATTCCGATCGTCTCTCGATTAATGCGTGGTATAAATTAATCATTTATTGGTGATAGCGTTGTGTGTTAACGGTTTCGCCGGACTTCAAGAGTTCATAATACACAATACCGCACTGGTGGCACCAGATATAAAGCATGGTCTCCTTGCCGAAGTGATTTGGTCTTGGTATCGAAGGATCAGCTTCGCCAGGTGAAAGCCATCATTTTTCTCTCTTGAGACTTTCAAAATAAATCGTCACTCGTCACAAAAATGATTTCCTTTTGTGGCGTTGAAGCGGTATTTTACAGGTGACGTGTGGAATCCATTTACCGAGTTTATTGACCTTCCTGAGTGACAAATATAATGCTTCTGCTAATTTCCATTGAGTTTGAATTGGGTCATCATCTAAAGAGCTCTCTAATTGCTAGTCTTCGCAATTTTGTGGTCTACCAATGTCTTTCACACTTGAAATCACCACTTTTAAATTGTCGAAACCATGTCTCATATGTTCTAATCGATCGAGCGTGTTCACCATATGTTTCTACCAGCAAACGATTCAACAGCCTTTTTCCTTTGATTGAATAAGAAAAGAAATGCGTGTCGCAAATGTTCTTTATCAGGCACAAAACTTGACGATGAAGGAAAGACACTAGTTTTTGGCGGACTCAACTTGTATGTGTTCGTAGTTTATATGTTAGACGGTCAAAATATTTCTTTGTTCTTTACATTTGTCAGAAAATCAGATATATCCGTTTTCTTCCATAAAAAGTATAGTTGAATTATTCTTTTAAATAACTCCTACATATTCTGGATTTTATGTTCAGGGTTTTTCAACAATCACATGTTATTACGATTGTTTACAACTTGTTTATAATATATAGAAACCATAAAATAGTGAATGAAACATTTGATAGAAGTGCTTTTTTAAAGTATAGAACTAAAAGCTAAAACAATATTGTTATTATTGTGTCTAAATGGTCCCTTAAACGCAATAATGAAGGGGGAATGAGAGATTTGGGACTAAGAGGTTTGGGTCAATTACCTCAATTAATCTGGACCGGCGTGACCCCAACGTACCCTCGCCTAAAAACTACCCAAAACGGTTTCTAAATTAATAAATCGGTCAGATACGTATGCGGACGTAAGTGTAAGGTAATCGTAGTTATTAATATTTAGCAGGGCTTGTTTAGCCTGAGAGAGACCGTTCGGCTTTTGAGGAGTTACAAATGACGGCTGTCGCTGGCAGCCTGGGCATATGGTGCATCGACAGATTTTGCCGGACTCTCATAAATTAGAGCCCGTACTGCTAAGTATACCGTCGGCCTCATAAAGTGTGAAATTCAGCAGTCATGGGGCTTTATCGGGAATGGACTGCCGTAAATTATTGGTTTCTCTTTCCTCTTTACTTCCCCTTTTACCTCTGCGTACCTACTTCAAAAAAGTTCGCATTTGTCAATTGATATACACCCTCCTCTTCTCTCCGATATCGATTCTTACAGTAGTTTTGCAAGCTTCCGTATTCTATTTATATATATCTACATTTTCCGCTAAATTTCTATTGATATTGTTGAAATTTTTATACTGAAGACTTAAAGAGTATTCTATCTGTCTCAAATTATGATATATAAAACTTTAAATACAATTCACCTGTTTCAATGGCGAAGTTTTTCTTTATTCATGTGCTCAATTTTATAGTTGTTGCCTTCTGAGGCCATCATGGTTGATTCCATGCACTTTTGTAGTGTCAAGAATACGTTATCTAATTTGTCTTTAATTAATGCGTCAAAAGCACATTGAACACAATCTCATTAATTTATCCATAGTTTTTGGCAATGTTTGGTGCTGCAAAGACTGAATAGCACTGAAGAACCCAAGGGCTAAAACACTCAAATCAGGACTATTCAGTGGCTGTGATTTGAATTTAATACACCATTCATCTCTTGATCCTTAGGGCAGCAATTCTGCATCATTGTAACAAGAATGCGGTTTTGCGTTATCTTGTTGAAAGTAAATTGTCTTGGCTTTATACGCTTTTGGAAATTTGGATCTAATGGCCAGTAAAACGTTATCGATAATAATTTTCTTGCATTGTTTTTTGGTCACCATTATTCCTTGTGCCCGGTTCTTTATAAATAAAAGGATAGAGTCCTATTTTGCCATTGAAATATTGTTTTCTGGCATTGTCATACCGTGGTCTAGCCACTGCAGCCATAAACATAACTTTAGTTATGAACCGTTTGCTTTTACAGTGCCTTTTTCGTTCTGCTTCGTCCAGTGTGATGTAATAAGCCCACTTTTCGTCTATCTGTATGTAGTCGTACATATCCTCACAACATCGATTTGATTTCAGCTTCGACAAAAAAAACCCTAGTCTCGTTCTTCTGTTACAGCGCGTTAGTAATTGGCTTCACTGTTGAGGAGACTCTTTTAAAGTCTCGTCCTTCTTTGAAAATGCGAAAATCGGTCACAACGATTAAATGGAGTTTCTTTGATTTTATCCAAATTCCTTTTTCTGGAAGCCATATTGGCACAAATATTTCCTTTACCCTATTCCAAATACGCGTGTCAGTTAATCGGGAAACATCAAATTTGCTTGAAGCTTAACCAATAACAACACACTTCACTCTGCTGTTGGTTTTGTGTTGTAATAAGAACTGTAAAATTCCAGTACGCGGTTCATACGTTAGTTGCTCCGCCTTTACGTCTTTTTTATACATTTCGTGACAAATATCTCCCATAGTTTTGATATAACGAGTATCTTGTGATTGTCGGACATACTAACATTTCCCAACTGAAGATTTATTAGAAACACCGCCACCAATGTAGATTAAATTACATTTCAGAGAAATCTATATCATAATTTGGGAGAGAATGAGTATTTTTTTTGTACATATTCAAATCAAAATAAGACGTATAATTTTCAGCAGAACTTTGGAAGCATTAAATAAAAATGCCTACTTTAGAACTGGAAAAGTATATGAAAACATAATCAAATGTATGGAAACGGTTTCAGCAGAGTTAATTTCATCTAGAGAAGTATCATTGAATACGTTAGCATGAAGTAGAAAAGTTATCAAGCAGTTTTAGAGTAGAAGGAATTAAAATCGTACTTTATATTCTGTTTAAAGGAAATATTTTATATCGATGTATATTGTAAAAGATCTCAACTACTCAATTGCATAAAGGAATATATTACAGTAATTTGTAATATTCAATAAGCTAAATAACACATGGGCTGAAAAGTCCCGGGCCTAACACATAGATGACGCTAGTTTTATTGCAGTCTCCTTTCTCTCAGTTAATACTAACCTTCAAAAGACAGCTGTTAAAATTTCATGATATTCTATTTATTTAGTTTGTGAGTTATTGTGCTAAGAGTTACGCTACTTTTGTTATTTTCAAAACAATGGATCAAAAACAAATTCATGTTTTAATTTTACACTGTTTCTTGATGGGAAAAAACACCATTCAAGCGAAGCAATGGCTTGAAAAGTGTTATGGGGACTCCGCTCCATCAGAAACAACAATAAAACGTTGGTTTGCTGACTTCAAACGTGGTCGTAGAGACACCGATGACGCAGAACGCAGTGGACGTCCAAATGAGGCGGTAACACCAGAAAACATCAAAAAACTCCACAAAATCGTTTTGAATGATCGAAAGGTGAAGTTGCGTGAGTTAGCTGACATCATAGAGATATCAAAAGAACGTATTGGCTTTATGTTGCATGAGCATGTGACTATAAGAAAGCTTTGTTCAAAGTGGGTGCCGCGTTTGCTCACTGTTGACCAAAAACAAGAACGTGTTGATGATTCTGAGCAGTGTTTGGCCGTGTTTAAACGTAACAAACCGGAATTTTTGCGTCGATATGTGACAATGGATGAAACATGGATCCATCACTTCACTCCGGAATCAAAACGATCGTCATCTGAGTGGACAGCAACTGGTGAACCTCGTCCAAAGCGCTCGAAAGCACAACAATCGGCTGGAAAGGTTATGGCCTCGGCATTTTGGGATGTGCGTGGTGTAATATTCATCGACTATCTTGCGAAAGGAAATACCATCAACAGTGAATATTATATAGCGTTATTGGAGTCAATCAAAACAATGGCAAAACTACATAAATTGAACTTCGAATTGCTCTCACATCCACCGTATTCGCCAGATTTAGCTTCCAGCGACTACTGGCTGTTCGCAGACCTCAAAAAAATGCTCACCGGTAAGAAATTTCGCACGAATGAAGAGGTTATCGCTGAAACTGAGGCCTATTTTGAGGCAAAAGATAAATCGTTCTACGAAAGTGGTATTGAGATGTTAGAGCGGCGCTCGAATGATTGCGTTGCTCTTGATGGAGATTACGTTGATGAATAAAGCTAATTTTGAACCAAAAAAACCGTGTTTTCTTTGTTAGGCCCGGGACTTTTCAGCCCATATGTTAGTACTAAAAAAAATTAGCTAACATTTTACATTACTTATTTTGTTCCTTGCTAGCTACAAATAGAAAGATATTGTGGCAAAATTATTATTCTTTGAATCAATGTTACAACACAGAACAAAGTTTTATCCCAAACACATGTTAGTTGTTTTCAAATGTAATATTACTGTTACACGACAAAATTACATCAATAAAGTATTAAAAAGGTTAATAAATTTTACTGGAATAAGAACAATAAACAAATTACAATTCCACAATTTTTTCATCATAATATTAAATCTTTTTAGTTAAAATAAAATATCCTAATTTCGTGTATTTTAACATTAGAAATATGTATTCACCATTTAAAGCCGTATATAACGCAAAACACCTGTCAAATGGTCCCTTTAAAAGTGAAGATGTGCAACAAATACATATATGTGAAATAATACATTAAAATCGTTCCAATTTCCTGTGTAATTACATGATCCTGTATTTCATATTCTAAATCAAATCCTCTGGACAATTTTCCGAAAAAAAAAATCGAATTAATATCCTTTCTTTTCCTGTCGGAATTCGTATCAGTTAATGATCAACAATTATCTAGGAAACAGGGGGAATATTTGAAAAGGAAAGGGTCCGTTTTCACAATTTTCCGGCGTTCAAAGCGACGGGTAAACAGGCGCTCGTTTTGTATATCTCGTCGGCTTCAAATGCGCGAGGCGACCAAATGCAGGCGTGGGAATCCAGGAAATTGGGGCAATGTTTATATGTTGTGTTGTGATGCTATGTATATATATATATATATAGAGAGAGTATACAACCGTGTACAAGCTAGGGTGAGGTCGTGGTTCAGTTCAGCCTCAGCTGTCGAGCTGTGTGCGTCGATGTTTTCTACCCGACGGTAAATTTGTTTTCATTCGTAACGTTTACTTTTATTCTATTGTAGGTATATGAATTTTTTTTTTCAATATATTTTCTATTTGAGGATTTTATGTAAGTATTACGATGTAATGTTGTAGATGTTTTATTTTAGAAGGATAAGATCCTTTGCGACGTTCAAAGAAAAAGAATTTTTATATAAAAAAAAAAATTAAAAATATTCTAAATTTTCTTTTTACAGAAAATAATTAAACTGTTTACTTTTATTTGATCCAATTCAACAACACCTTCTTACTCGATATTAAAAAAAAAATAGATAACAGGGGATAGGATAACAATTAATAATACATATTTAAGAGTAATGTTCTATGGCGAGAAAAATCCGTATTTTTTTCTATATAAAAATAGTAAATAAAAATAATTTATAGATACGAATTAAAAAAAATTGATTAAATTTAAATTAATAACAGAAAATCTAATATAATAATAAAAATATGGCAAATGGCAATGGTAACAATAATAATAATATTTACCGATTATAAATTTATACTCATTCATTTTAAGTCGTAAAAAAAAATAAAAAAATAAATTTACCTTCTAATATATTCCTTCTGAGATCTTGCAAATTTGTTATTAAATTTATTATTTATTTGATTATCATTAATAATTCTTAAATGTCAACGTTTGTGGTTGAATTTAATAAAGAAATAAAAATATAAATAATGCTAGGATTATTTATATTTTTTTTAATGGAATCATAAATTAGGAAGAGGTGAATTCTTACGTATCTAAGAGGGTACCTGTGCAAAGGAAGCCAGCATACGTGTTTCGCAGTACTTCATAGGTGCAGAAAGGATAAATACAACACTCACAGCACAACACCTAAACACAACTAAACACATAAATGGTAACAGCGTCTATTAATTATTTCTTTTTCGGTAGAAAGAACAAGAGTTGTGTTGTTGCGCAAAAAGGGTCATTGAAGTCCCCGAGATGCCGACGGAGAGCGAATTGTAGGCGGGAAGCGCGCTTCTAGATGCGCCGCTGCAGTTTGTGTTGTTTGTATGTGTGTATATCTATAGTATAGCGTCGGTAGCAGGCGGTCACGCCGTCATTCCGCGCAACACCCGCCGAAACGACACCTCCGGCGCTTCGACGGGCCTCCAACACAACCTCACGGCCCCTCTAGACAGGTTACCGGCATTCAGCCGCTCCGGTACTCCGGATCTAACTACCAGAGAGACGACGCTAGCTACTCTCGCTACTCTCTAGTACTAAAGATACTGCTATATATGCTCGCTATTCCTATCGACGAACGTCAAAATTACGAGCTTGTCCCGGATGCTGCCTTTACCATTGCGCTATACTATACTCCCTCTAACAACTCCGCAATTTTTTCTCTTTACATACCATATTATATATTCTCCTACCACAAAAGGTTTTGATACATTCAAATGAATATTATTCTTTCTGAAGACCATTCTACATCATTCAATATTTTTCGACGTTATAGTTAAATTTATTCCTATTCAACTTATGTCTATAATGTCTTCAAATCAAGAGTTAATTTTTATTTTAGCACTAGAAATAAATGTACATTATAATTTTTTTTCCATTACAAAGGAAAACATTTCGTGCAGAATTTAACACTAACTTTGGTGTATATAAATCCACACTATTTTAGATAAATTTTATTTACCTAATTTTCAAGGATATAAAAGATATTTTATCTAATGGAAACTACAGAAATTTTTGCAGGAGCAGACTTCTATGTCTAATTTTCACTCATTTTATTGAGATCGTTTCTCTCATGTTAGAAACGTACAGACGTTAATGTGATCCTCTTCCTTAAGTTAAAAAAAAAATTAAACATTCAAAGGTATCTTTTACTCGCCCAATTATAAAAAGGACATTTTTAAGACCTTCAGGTATAAAATATCTCAAATACTTCTTACTAAAGTGATTTTGAGATTTACATGGGGAAATAAGGAAATTATAAATAATAACTGTACGAAAATTGGTGTATCTAAAATTATTAACGTTAATGCTATAGATCGAAGTTTAAATTTAAGTATTGTTTCCAAGTTTTCTGCAGCCTAAGTAGTGGCCACACAATATTTTAGTGTTTTTCTAATAGAAGTCTTAATTGTTTTGAAAATGTCTAAATAAATATTTGTATAGAAAGGCGACGTTAAAACATCGTTATAATGATTTCTCTGAAAGGTGCTTTATAATAACAAACATTAAAGTAAAATATACTTTCTTACCTTTACTTCTTTTTTGTTTGTCTAAACTTTTATTTTAATTTTTTATTCTCTTTATTATTTTTATTTTCTTGTATAAATAAAACTTAGGAGCGTCAGATTTCTTTGCAAGTAATAAATAAAAAATACCTTTTTTGAATTCTTTTGATAAATCCCTTTAAGGTTATATAATCTATAATGATATTTTGTGTTATACATAATAGAGCATATTAATTTTAATTCCAAAATTTTCATTAGATTCTCCTTAAATCTAATTTCATTTTGAATATTCATACATTCAATTTTTATAGTTTTCTTCTCGTGCATTTCAGACTACAGTTATCTACATTTATTTACCATTAACAGGCACCCACAATAGAATTTAAAAAGTGATAATTAACAAAGTGTTTTTAGTTATATGCACTGTGCAGACGTAAACACCACTATCTAATTGTCATATACATATATATTTTCTTTTAAAGCAATAAGCTTATGTTAAAATTATTTAAAATTATTTCTAGGGTGGGAGGTATGCTATACTCACACGCAAAATGCTATTCACTGGAAAACACGCACAATATTCTAAATTCTCGTTTACGTGGAAAAGATGGTACGACTGGCAGGTTTATTTATAATTTTTTAAGTCATCAAGAGTGCTTGTGGTGTAGCCTAATAAGAAGGCAAACAAACTTAGTTCATTCCTAACATAATGCTGCTAAATACAGCTACTCATTATAGTTAGTGCCTCGGCAACAATAGCTACTTAAAACAAACAACAACGTCAAAATGGTTTGTTGAAAATTTCCTGTACGAAAATGAACTAATATCATTTTCAAAGATAATATACATTATAAAAAGTATATTCAATAGAAGAACCTCCTGAGATTTTCCACCACAAATTGTTTACTTTATTTATCAATAGTTACTTATATTTATTTATGAATAGGACTTAATTTTAGATATTTAATAATTTTAATACATTTGCAAACAAAATATATGCGTCTCGACGATTAGAAATATAAACTATGACAACTATAATTGTCAAATAACTTCGCTCTCATTTTTAGAAACAATTATTCTTTCAATCTAAAACAGGTGTGAGATAGAATATAAACGGTACACAAAATGGTTGTTTATTTTGCGTAATATTGAAAGAAGGACATTTGTTCTTCAATATCGGACATCTTCAAAATGTTTGATTGTACATGTATATTTATTCATTAATTTAGTTTTGCAATATTTATTATAATTATTGTTTTTATAGATTTAAGTAACTTTAAAAAACAACAGTAGAAAATAATTTTGGAGAAAATCGTCAAAATTATAAAAATATAACGCTTATTAAATGAAAAGGGGGTTAAGCGATACGAAAATGCAACTCTAGACAAAATTTACGATAAAATTATTTGATTACATATATTATCAATTTGTTAGTTTTGTAAATTAATATAAAAAACAATTTAAATGTCAACCCTACTATCGAAAAAGATACATATGCAACGTTAAAGAAAAAAGTTACTGTTTAATTTGATGCTTGCAGTATTCCGGGAAAAGAAACTCCCTCCGAGTTCCTTTCCCAAGGGTCAAGAATTGTTTTAAAACGACCATCATAATAGAATTGCCCTATATTCTCTCGCGGAACGAGGGTTAGGAAATGGTTTAGAGCAAATAACAGGGTAGCATAAACAATGGAAAAGTCAGGGATACGTTAAAAAAGATGATTTCTATTAAATACTTGGGGATCAAACCTTAAATATTCCTTTTTATCAAAAAGATATCAGGAAAATCCTTTAGAGATTTTCCTTTCGCGAAAGGGAAGTCTCAAATCAATGTCAAATCTATATAAAATATCACACCTTCCATACTCTTACAGATTTTTTTTCTCTAAATAGAAGATTCGCCGGTATTGATCGGTTATGATATTAAAAAGTCGTCTTTCTCCCGGCTCGGGTATAGACAAAATGATAACAAATCTACATCTCGAATGAGTAACGAAGTTTATGTCGTTTCAGCGCAGAACGGGATATTGGTTATTGGAAATATAGCAGGCCAAGCACCTGCCACTAAGGGACATTTTCCCCGCAAAACTTATAACACGCCAGAGAGCTATCCTTTTCCGATTGTTATGTGATCCTTTCCGTCAGCCGACGTGCGAACATACAAATATATCTTGAACCTTTAGAGAAGCGAAAAAAAAACTATAAGGCACACATATTGTCATAGTCGACAGACCTTATACACAGAGGCCGCCGTTTCCAACCAGACCTCCCAAATCCTGTCCCCTCGCGCTATCCAGCGTCATCCCCTAAAATCTCACACCCCCAGTCCCGGTTACCCCATTCCATACCTCGGCTATATTCTATCGAATATTGCT
Source organism: Trypoxylus dichotomus (assembly GCA_023509865.1). Taxonomy (NCBI): domain Eukaryota; kingdom Metazoa; phylum Arthropoda; class Insecta; order Coleoptera; family Scarabaeidae; genus Trypoxylus; species Trypoxylus dichotomus. Next base: position 9,332,166 of record CM042083.1, on the reverse strand, counting down.
TATATAGCGCTAAGTCGTAAGTTGTAGATGTTATTGAATACTGCCAAAGCCGCATAAATTCTACGGGTATGAGAGATCTAGTGTTTTTTTCGTCTTACGATTTATACGGGTAGATGTGTTCGAGGAAATTTATTAGATATAGGTAAAGAAAATGGTGTAATATATTTGTACTGTGTATGCTATTAATGTATCTATACAGGCTGTCCCAGAACATGTGCTTAACATTTGTGATTCGTAAATGATTATATATAGAAAGGGGAATAAATTCGACAATATTTTTCTAAACAAACAAAATTTTCGTATAAAAAGATATCACTTGACATTTGTGACACAAATTGCAAGTGGTTTTCATTAGTAGTAGAAACAACATAATTTTCTGATTTCTTATGTTATTTACTCTTTAAAATGAGACGGAAATATAGTGTAAAGCAAAGTTATAATATTATATTGTTATTATAAACTTACAATTTGCTACCTTTGGAATTTCAATAAATTAGTGATGAATAGGATCTAAGTAAAAAATATTGTTATAAGTATGTTACTTTCCCAAATAAACCCAAATATGTATTATAAAAATCAGCAAATTGCATTCTCTCTGATATAGTTACAGCCGCCTACGATATATGTTTAAAATAGTTTGTAAAAATAACAGAAGAAGAAGAGGAAGAAGTCATACAAAAAATTAATAAATAATAAAGAATTTAATAGAAAGAAAAATTGAAGAAAGAGAAGAAATGTTTCTAGTGTTCATCAGTCTGAAAGTAACCTTTGATACGATAGATACAAGAGAGATATGAGGAAGTTTAAAGGATACAGAAATCCCTAAAACCCCACTAGATGCCATAAGAAGTACATACGACACAGTAAGATTCGGGATACAAATTCCAGGGCAAAAATCGGAGGAATTTTAAATAAAAAAAGGTATTAAACAAGGTGACAGTTTAAGACCACTCTTATTCGTACTACTCATGGACAGAGTAGGCAAACGAATAAAAGCACAAACCCCACAGCACAGCAGAATAATAGGATACAGAAATCTAGAACCGTCGGAGTGAGTAGCTTACTATACGCAGGTGATGTGGTCCTGATACCAAGCTCTAAAAATATAATGCAAAAGCTAGTGAACATCTGGAAGGAAATAGAAAACGTAAAGATGGAAATTGAATAAAACTAAGGAAGATATTTTAGTTCCACTAAAATTTGAATTTGTTAAACAGTATCATCGAATATTCTAAAAAATAAATAATATCTAGCTAGGCGTGGTTTATATACTAAGCAACCAATTTTTATAATTCAAGTTTTTTTTTCTAAAGTATTTCTAGTTGCAGCGTTCTCAAAATCGTAAATTTTCAAATCCAATTTCATCGGATTCTCCTCGATATCGCAAATCTAATCCTAAAAAAACACCCACTATATTTAAAATCAAAATAAGGGTGACCGATCCTTTGCAAGGACCAGGCTGGATAATATTAACGATACATCATTTTTTTTTCCTTTCGCAATCCATACATGTATTTGGCGTGGGCAATAAAGTCGATGGCCGGACGTAGGCAATAAGGGGTAACATATGCAAGGCGTTTTCAGCTTTCTACCGACGCAGAGAGACAGTCGGGGCCTTTTTCTCTAATATTCAAGAACCGGTGGCCCAACAAATAATCGACGCAAGTGTCAACCAAGAAATAAAAGCAATTTCGTTGATACAATCTTTTCATTTTTCTTTCGTTTCGCATCGAAGCCTCTGGCTAGATCAGATAGAGCACTGAGAAAGCTAAAGGGAAAGGCGACGAAACACCCTTATATACATATATATATAAATTTAAAGGTATAAGGGATTATATTAGGTACGTAAGATGTGGGAGGTTTCTACAAATTTTGATAACTTGCGAGATGATTGCTTTTTGTATTTTTTTTTTAATTGAGATAAGATTTAGATATCAAATAGATATAAATATATATTAGTGTGCCTCTAATTCTTATCTGTATGTAGTTGTGTTCAACAATATAGCAGTATCTCAAATAGTTAGAGATTATATGCGCTGTTAATAAAACACCTGAAGTTTTCCCGAAGTTATTCATAAAAGAACTTTCCAATACGAGAGCGACCTGAAATCTTTCCGGAATGGCTGGGAAAACGACCACGGAAATTCGGAATATTTTGTTAGAAGTTCATGGCGGATGCACTCCATCATTTTCGACCATCAGCTTCTTGGTGAGCGAGTTCAAACGTGGCCGCACAAGCACAAGTCACGAACCACGCAGTAGCTGCCCAAAAACCACTACCAACGATGAAACGGTCGACAAGATTGATGATGTCATGTTAGCCGATCGCCGATTGAAGTTAAAAGAGATAGCAGAGACAGCAGACATCTCAGAAGAAGGCGTTGACCATATCTTAGACGAAATTTTAGATATCACAAAGCTTTCGGTGTTATGGATACTACGTTTGCTCACACCGGAGCAAAAACGAAATCGGGTGACCGTTTCGGAGGAGTGTTTTGCAGACCTCGAAACATCCTACTTTTCCGACGGATTAGTCTCTTCAATCCGGAGCACCGTTTGAAAAGGTGTATTGATTTCCAAGAAGACTACATCGAAAAATAAAAATAAAAAACCACACCAATACCGTGTTTTTCTTCCGGAAACATTTGAGGTCGCCCTCGTATGACAACGAAAAATATTATCCCGTTTAACGAATACTCGCTTTACGCCGTTTACGGTAGGAATGTTTGCAGAATTTCCGCTAGTAGACGAGAGCTTAGAAGAACGAGATTTAAAGTGAATTAAACTGGAAAAAAAAACTCACCGTAAAAGTTGTGCGGTGGTTTTCGTAGAATCTCAGTACCACGGACAAGGGCTAACGGTAATTACGGCGAGAAAAGTGGAGTCATTATCGATTTTAAATACACCGGTGATGGCATTTAAATTATTTTCCATTAAAGTACGCTGACGTTTCTTTGCAACATCGGCATTCGGTAGACGCTTTTTGCCGTCCTTAACAATTTAGTCCGAGTCGAATAAGTGGCACCCGCTGGGCCATTAGCCGTGAACGTTGACCATTTGGCAAGGGCCGAGCAACGTCAGCAGTCTATCCCGCTATCCCGCCGTGCTATCCTCATGTCCCATCTCCCTTCGCGGACTCGCTTGCGGTCTCCGATGTCACCAATGCATCGCCCATCGTGCCTCATTATCATATCGGCCTCTGTCCGTTCTCCTGCCGTCGTTTTCGTTCCAACTCCGAGTCCGTACTAGCAGACGTATTGTTTTAAAAGGGGGAGACGGAGAGAACTATGCGTTTTCCTTCTTTATATTGACCAACATTTATTTACACTATCGGCGAGGGCTTATCTTTCATTTATAAAGTTTTAAGTCGTTAAATAACGGAGAAATTTATAAGAGGGAGTCCCTCTCCAACGGCGAATACACATGGAGAATAGGAGGGTAAGTTTCTTGTGTAAATAAACCTACCGAGCTTGTAGACAAAGAAATTGCATCGCCGCCAGGGTGGATTGTTTACTTCCAAAGCGTTTATTTAATTTGAAAGGATGCAACGAAATAAAAAGGAAAGTTTCTCGAGATTTGAATAAAACTCGATAGGGTTGGAAAATTCCCCAGCACAAAGAACTTATTGGAATCTATTATCGGAAAAGAGAAGGTTAAACTTAATCTAACTTTACGTAAAAAAGAAATACTCACATAGGTAAATTATTTAGAGTACTTTGATTGGTTAATTATTAAAAATAACGTAAGTCCAAAACATTTATTTACATATTAATGTAATTTAGAGGAAATGTTTTAATTAATTTACTATTAAACATTATCTAATACAATATTAATAAACCACAAGGGATATTTACGGGAAGCTTAATTAAATTCATTTTAATTTTTTATTATTCCCAATAAACCGGTATCTTGCAATACAAATTGATGTATCAGTAAGTGGATGTGGAATGAAGACTATGATTAATGGAATGAGTAGTTTCCAGAATAATGATTCTTTTTCGAAATTACTTAAAAAGAATATTTTGAACTTACTTCAATATGTTTTGTTTGTTCAAAATAAATCTATTGCTTACTTCGAATTTCAAAATCCGATTTAGGATATTAAGGTTACTATTTTTTTTAAATAAATTGTATTAAGTGATAAGTCAGCATTGATAACTAATTTTACAATACTTGCTGAAATGTGAACACAGTTTAAAAGGTTTTGGAGTATACTTTTCATTAGAAAGAGGATTTCCATATATAAGAAACTCTTCTTTCTTTGAGAAGAAATATTCGAGACAGATGTCTGACATGTGCTGTAGGTGTCGCTTCTGGCGTTGCATGCAAAAATTGTATAACTATAAAGCTTTTGGTAGGTAGGCATTGTTTATCTGAGAGTGAAAATTCTTTTTGAAGTAAATTTCCTCGAATATGATATTTAAAATCACAGAATCAAGAAGATTAATATTTGTTATGGTTCAAAGCAGTTGCGTTAATGTTACCTTTTATTTCTTGATGTAATTTCTTAAATAAATTTGAGTTAGTTATTTTGGATCATACCATACACGACGAATTTCAAAAACATATTTGCACATTAATGAAACTTTTTTGTATTCAACAAGAAAAAGCATGCTATCCATTGTACACAAGTAAGAGTCCACTGGTGCACAATGGGCAGATGTTAATTGACTCTTATTCTCCTCAAATTTTCACTTTTTTTAAATTTTCGCTCTAGGACCTAGCTGATTCTGCCAATGATGGAATTGTACAATGCCTTCAATTAAATTTTCATTTAGAGTATGATTTTCACTTAAATTTGGGAACATTGTGGGATTTTTTCAAAATCTATTTCTGTAAATACTGCCTTTTATTTAAAACATTTCGCAATAAAGAAAATTAACCTCACACCTAAATCATAATGAGTCTAGACGGTAATTATTAAAGTTCGATTTTCGAAAAACATTACTGTTCCACAGTGTTCCCAAATTTAAATAAAAATCATAGGCTACTCTAAATGAAAATTTAATGTGACAAGTGGTTGCAAGAAATAGATAAGGGAAATGTTGTCATAGCTGTGCTTTTGGACTTTCGTAGCGCTTTTGAAACCATTGATAGAAAACTACTGATAAAGAAATTAGGAATGTATAGTATTTGTGACAAGGTTAAGAACAGTTTGGATTCATATTTAAATAATAGAGCTCAAAAAGTGAGATATAAGAATACAATATCTGATGGTTTAAATGCAAATAATGGTGTTCCACAAGAGGCGGTGTTAGGTCCCTTATTGTTTAATTTATATGTTAATGATATATTGTTGACAATGAAAGGCTCTAATATATGTATGTTTGCAGATAATACTATATTCCTATAGCTCGCATATATAATATACAATATGGATACAACTAGTATTAGGATTAAAATTGATAATAGTGATTTAGAAAGGGTAGACAGCATTAAATACTTGGGAGTTATGTACTATAGATAAATATTTGCTATTTAAAGAACATACAAAAAATACTATGAATAAAATATCGAAAAAACTAGGGTTTATGAGTAGAATTAGTAAACATGTATGTGAAATTGTTTATTTATAAATCTATAGTTGCACCACATATAGAATTTTGATCCGCAGTACTTTTTAATCTAAACAAGAATAAGATTCGGCAAATTCAAAATAGAGCAATGAGAATAATTTTAAAATGTAACAGATATACTCCAGTTGAAGATATGTTAATCACACTTAATTTAATAAATGTTCATCAAAGAGTCTAATGCTTATACATAAAATGAAGAATAACCTACCTCCAAGTTACCTTAGTGAAAGATTGAAAACGGTTCATGATACTCATGATTCTTTACCATATGAAATTGAAACTAACAATAATAATTCTTACTTCTTCTTATTATATATTAGAGTTGGCTTCGTTTGAGTATTCTTGAAATAAAATAAGAATTGTTTTTTCTCTCGTGTTATTTGTGATAGTAGATATTACGTGAGAGTTTGTTAGGATTGAGGGATAATATTGAAAGGTTGGATTGCGATTTCAATTCATTGATGAAAATTTGAATGGGTACAAAGCGGAAAAACATTTAAATATTGGTTTTAAAAGTGGTGTAAACAAGAGATAGAAAGTTACATTGCGAGCGCGTTCATGACATGATGCTAGCGGCGGTAGTAGAGAGAGACAGCCGGAGGAAGAAGCGGGCGATATCAGCATAGTATGCGGCACCCCCGCCTCTTCCGGTCACTGTCTCCTATTATTTCGGTTAAACATTTCTCATTGCGCCCGCTCAACGCCCGCTTCACGAATACTAAATAAACATAAGTTTTAATTGAAGAATTTCGTTGTATCTCGAAGCGATGTGGACGAGGCGAGCTCCGTCCGTCCCGCCGCCTTGCCCCCGCTCGGCGCCCCGCGCCCTACGTACCGCCCGCTACTCCCCAGAGTTATTATTAGATCGCTACAAGCAGATGCAAATACAGATTATAAAGATCGGCCAGATGAAAAATGAGATACGGCATTCGCATTGTCTTATGTTATGACAATGGCGGTTCCCAACGCGACCGAGGCCAAATATTTGTCTTTCACCATAATGCTACTACTACAACTCTCTGCCTCTAACCGCCTCGCCTCCTACTTGCTTGCCTGCTGATTCCTCCTCCATTTGCCTTTACCGTTCCGTTACGTTACGTTACGTTACGTTAGGTTACCACATCTAAATGCGCGCTTTTCCACCGTGCATATTTATCATAACTACTGTTTATATACCTTCACCCTCGCATGCTTTGCCTACGTTCGACTGCTAACGCGGCTGCAGAGAGCTACAGAGTCGCGGGACCACCCCCACCTACCACTTACGTATGCACTTGTACCGTTCGTCTGTATTATTAAAATTTGATTCTCGCATTCGTGAAATGTCGAATGGATTTTTAACACCGCGGCCGAAAATAAAACCGATAAGTCTGATTCTCTGCTACCGTCGGGCCCGCCGTCTAAAAATTCCAATCGATATATTGCTTAACCTGAACGAATAACGGTAGAAACAAAAAAAACTATACAGAACTATTCGCTTCTATATTGCCAATATTTAATGTTTCGTTCCTTTTTTTTTTCATTTCAAACAAAAGTCACATTATTGGTTATAACATTTCATTATTTACCTGTGATAGTAATAAAAAGAAATGCAAATTTCTAGATTTTTCAATTTCCAGAACTTCTAGAACTAGGTTTGCCCGAGTCAATTTATATACTAAGATGCCTGCTGATAAGATGCACTACAATTCATACTGTATTTAATTAATTTGCTGGTATCATTATTTTCTAATGCATAGCGTAAATGTTTACAGAATATTTTTTGAATCAGAAGAATAAAATCACAATATATTATTATTACACTATAAGGAGTACAAAATTCCTAAAAAAAATGTAAACATTGTTTAAGTACTACTATTGTATGGAGCACCAATAGAGAATATCTTATCTACTAAACCTCATTTATTATTTGTGGCATAAACCGTACATCATATTAAAAATTACTGCTAATTGATAAGGCGGAAAATATCATTATCAACTAAATTCTTATTGGAATAATAAATAACATCAATACAACCGCAAATCCGTAAAATCGTCATTATTTGTATCTGCCGGTAATACTCTTATGGTTTGATAAGTATAAAAGGTAACACAAAAGTACAATTGTAGTACAATAGTTTTGTAAAAACCTTTTTTTCATATTAAAAGAATATAATATCAAACATGAGCTGCATAGATATTAATAAATGCGAGCTATGTGTTGCTATCATAGAACATAGAAAAGATTCCTGCTTTCACTGAACCTACACTTTTATGTAAAGATTCAAAAACATTTGCTGTTGGAATTCCAACAGCAATAGAAAAAATCGGGGATCTAAGGAGAAATGTTTGGCTGGGGGAATTTCGCTGTCTAGTTTCAGGAACACCTGCAAGTAAACGAGGAAGACAATGCAAGGATTATGAATTACATCGCTCAACAAAATATTTTTTTTCATGGTACCTGTAAAATACGAACTGATTTAGGGTGAGGATTCCAAAAATAACTGGCATTTCTTCCTAGCAGCGCTAGTTTTTGAGATACACCACCGTGAAATGTATTACTTATACGTAATATGCAGTGCTGGGAAAACGGCCACGGAAATTCGAAATATTTTGCTAGAGGTTCATGGTGGATGTACACCATCATTTTCGACCATCAGCTTCTGGGTGAACGAGTCCAAACGTGGCCGCGCAAAGGACGCGTTGGCCATATCCTACACGAAATTTTGGGTATGAAGAAGCTTTCGGCGTAATTGGTACCGCGTTTTCTCACACCGGAGCAAAAATGAAATCGGGTGACCGTTTCAGAGGAGTGTCTAGCCGGGATCCAACGCAATCCAAACGATTTCTTCATTCGCTTCGTAACCATGGAGGAGACTTGGATACACCACTACATACTGGAGACCAAGGAACAGTCGAAGCAGTGAAGAAAGCAAAGACCGTTCTGTCAGTCGAAAAGGTCATGGCAACCATTTTTTGGGATTCCCAAAGTCTGATCTTCATCGACTATCTGCAGAAGAGAAGGACGATCACGGAACAATACTACAGCGATTTATTGACCCGACTCGATGCAGTGTTGAAGGAAAAACGCCAAATTGAATGAGTTGCATATTCACCGGACCTATCCCCCAGCGACTTTGTTCTATTCCCAAATCTGAAAAAATTACTGTGAGGAAAGAGATTTGCCTCAAATGAGGAGTTCATCGACGCTACAGATAGCTATTTTGCAGACCTCGAAACATACTACTTTTCCGACAGCTTGAAGAGACTTCAGCACCGTTTGAAAAAGTGTATTCCGGAAACATTTCAGGTTGCCCTCGTATCATTATTATAAGTATAATATAAATCAGTCGTGTTTATAATGATTTAATTTATTTTTTTTAATAGAAACTATTTGCCATCAATCGTATCAAATTTTATAGCAATAGATTTTTGACAAAAATATGTTTATTATAATGGTAGATTTTTTTTCTTTTCTGAATAAGACCTTTTTCTGTTTAGTTTAGCGTCGAAGCATAGTATTGTTTCGTGATTATGCCTTGTGAATACCATAGTACTCCTTATACCATCCTCGTAGTTTTATCATTTCAAACTAAATTTTTGATATGAAATTATTAATTTTCCAGTCGTTTTTTACTTAGTATAAATAAATAAATAAAAAGTAGAATTAAATATAACATTAAATAATAGAAAAATCTAAATCCTTTCTTATTTCAATTGTAAAAGTTTTCGTGGTAAAAGAACGAAGCAGAATTAAAACTAAAATTTAAGAATTTCATTACAATATATTTTTGGCATTGCTTATGTCCGAAGTTTTTAAATTTAGATGGTCCCTAATTAAATTTTTTTGTGCGAAAACAACAAGTCCATTTTAAAGTAAACGTTATTTTAAACAGGTTACGACAACATGTAGACTACAAAGAGGGGAAACATTTTGTAGAAACGTAAAGTAGTTTATAAGTTTGACAATGAAGTAACGATATTTAAAATAACTATTTTTATTTTAAGGAGGCGCTGATGAAATACGATTTAAAAAAAAAAACAGTGATATTTTTCCTTTAAGATTTGTCGCTGTGAAATCTTACGGTATAAAAATCGAAAGTTAGACTTTCTTTGGGTAAAAGAAGAAAGCTTGGTCGGTCAACAGAGGACCGTTAACATTGATTGCCATCCTTCGTCAACCGTCACCTCCCAAGATTACCTCTGCCTAACCATAACACAGCTTTTAGCTGCGAAAAAAGATAAAGAAAAAGTACCCCAATAAAACAAGAGGGTTAGCTGTTAAGGCTCGACATCGGAATCGGCAAAAACTTGGGAGATTTTCATCTGATTAATACCTGGGAAACGTCAATAAGCACCGTCCATCAATACGAACCCGATTCCATCGTACTGCGTGCTGGTGGGAAGCATTCGAAAAGCACTTTCCCCTCTCGCGTTTTCATCCCCCTTAAATCGTGATCGCGGTTTGCAGTCCTCACTCCTGGCTATTTAATTAAGACGTCAACGATGTTTTCTGGCCAACTTATACTGTTGGTCTTCGACCACGCATGTTTTATTCGGTCCTCTACTGTTTATTTGTTTATCACTGAACCGACAGAGGTTTGAAATTGATCCACTAGCCGGCTTTTCTATTTTAGGTTGTCGATTCTATTTATAGTAAAAGTGAGTAGGATCGTGTAGTAGGTAGTAGTTCAAAATTGTTTTTCACCTCGTCGAGAACTGTATTAAGTAATTCGTGGCTATTATTAGGAAACGGAAGTGAATTTGATATCGATTACGTGAACAGGTAGACTTTACATCTATGGGAATAAATTTCCGACCAATTTTAAATGTTATTTATCAATAGAGTTTGAATATATTTTTAACGAGAATCAAAGCTTATTTCGTGGAAATTAAAAGTTTTGGATGAAAGAGTGATTTGTAGCCTGTTCAACAAACATTTTTTTATATAATAAATCTTTAATATCAGATCTTTAAAAAGATAAAGGGATTCTATTTAAGAACACATCAATAACTCTTCCAAAGGGTTCTAAAAGCTTTGCAGAAACCTTTAGTAATCTTTTTGGGGGAAATCCCAATATCCCGTAGGAATTTTTTGATAGCAGGCTGCTCTATCAAGAATTGCAGCCTCTTTGGTTTTCAAATCTTAAGTTTCCATTTATCTGGTAATTTAGGAAACAAACCGTTTCGAAATCAATTAGATAATTTGGAAGAATTCAAACTAGCACTTCAGTTGGAAATTATTTATGTCACTGTCGTTGATTAACAGTGTATTTTTGACAACTTAAAGAGAAGAGTGAAAATGTGTCTAGAAAATAACGTATTACACAACATTTGCTGTAGTAGGAGTAAATTTAATATCTACATTGTTTCTCTATGAAAAGTATATGTGTTAATGATGTTTAATGATTTTTGTGCAAACCATTACCGTTTGGTTGCACTCTCAGCAGAGGTCACATGGAAATAAATCTTTAATGAAGACCCAGAACAGAGCGATTTTAAGAGACTGACGATAGTTTAAATTTCCTCCAGTAGATTTTTTGGGCATTCCACATATTGAGAGTGGCAATTTCATTTGAAATCTGTTCCTTTTAGAGCTACTCCTGATCAATGACATTGTCCAGGTATGTGAACTTAACTTTTCTTTGGTTTTTAGGATGCTCTTCAAGGTCGAACAAGACGCTGTGCATTATGAAGATGGATCAAGGATTTACTCATTACAATCATGCATGCAATAATTTCATGGAAACTATCCTGATGTAGTCACACCAGTCAAAGTGTCTGCTAAACATAGAGATAGATAGAGATAATTGGTCCAATACTTTTTCAAGAAAATATCAATGTGGGAAGATATTGTGCTCAAATTTTGGAAGTGTTTATAAACCAGCTACATGATGATGAATTGGAAAGAGGCTATTTTCAACTAAATGGAGCTCCACCCCATGTAGCTTATTACACATTGCAATATCTAGAACAATATATTAAAGATTTATTTTTGTGATTTTTTATCTATTTTGGATATTTAAAAAATAAAATTCATCAAGACCAACTTCAAATCTTAGAACTGCAAACAGCCATAGAACAAAATCAATTACAGCGACTATTTGATACGATTAATGGGCGAGTTAATTTATGTGTGGAATATAAATGAGATAGTATCGAACATGCATTATAATTAACAATATGTAATTGTTTTATTGCAATAAAATTTATAACATAAATATACTATTATTTGTATAAAAAATCGCCAATTTGATAAAAAATTCGCGAGAAATTCAAACTATCGTAAGTCATTTAAAATCGCTCTCTATATTGAGTTTTCAAGAAGTAATAGCAGCATTTTATTGTGGTGCTCCACAACAAAAGTTGATGCTGCGATTTCATGGATAATATATTGCCATTATGGAGATACACTAAGAATAGGATTTGGACGTGTCTTCAATAAGCTATCTGAATCTAAAAAATAAGTGTTATTTAATACATTTTTCTATTATTTGAGACCTTTGTTAGGTTGGGCAAATTTTTGATAAACAAGCAATAATTTTGAACGGTTCCAGAAAGGTAAATAGACAAAGCAACGTTAAAATTAAGTAATTTTCTTGTTTAGCGAAATATTAATTGAATTCTTAAATCAACTACGAAACCCTTTTCCGTTAATATCTCAATTTGTTTTGATAAAATTACGAGATAGATGAATAAACAAGAAGAAGTTTTTCCCCCTCAAATTTCGACAATAAAATCTCCAAAATAATCTCGACTACATTAACGTAGTAGGATCCCTTAGATTTCTATTTTACGGCGTTTCATACGAAACTTTATCGAACCGAAGGCTAGTAAAAGTGACCAATACAAAAACAAACGATCTATCTATATTTTTTGAGAGGGTTCACGACTGTTTTTGGGAGGACGTTGAGGGTGGCCGAAAGTAGGGTTGGGGAGGTTCCAAGCGGCCCGCTTCGGGGGGATAGGAAGCCGATAAACGAATTAAGCTTTTGTTTAGCCGGCGTGAATTAAAATGGCGGCTTTCTCCAACGTGGTTTATTTCTATAACAAAAAGACAATCGTCGACTGACAGGCAGTATTTGTTTTACAGATGGATCTCGAAACCCAAACACAAACAAGCCGGGTGGAGTTTGAGCGGTTAGGGAAATGTGGCTAATCCAGTTGCTAGAAATAAACGTAACGCTGAGTCACCCGGGCGATGCCGAGATGAGGCCGGCGCTGCTTCGATATTTACCGATAAATAAAATCATTCGGACTCGGAATCTTCCGATGATAACAAATTACTCTGTATGACAAGGGTTGCGAGATCGAACGTCGAAAAAGGGGGCGATATAAAGATCGAAAGTGGCAAAACAGGGACGATGAAATATGTTGAGCATAACAATGTTTGTACAAAGTTTTTTTTTTAATTAGAACATTGACGGATGTATATATGTTTTTATAGAATGGATGCTTTGTTTCAAATTTTAATTTTAAAAAAGTTCCTATTCAACTTTTTTTTTGCACCAGGCACCACCTTGTGATAACAAATTAATACCACATTCACCGATTAGGATCTTGTTATCCTGTCGAATATCATTTTCGTTTAACGTAAAAGACGGCGAAGGACATCTATTAAAATTTAAATTCTCGACCTTCGATCCTGTCAGAAGAGATTCAATGTGCAGATGGAGAATGGAGAAATTCACCGCACAGACACCTTCCGCCCCAACAGCTGCAAACGTTTCAACATGGCCAATTCATGTGTGTCACTTTAATACTTAGAAAATATATTATCGAAGCGGACTAGTGAAATTTCCTTTACGAAGAAGAATATCTATCTACATAATAGAAAGTAGTCGTAAAATCTCAAGTATATGCCTGTAAGATTTTACAGTATTCTATGTGCTATTTGAGTTTTATAATTATTGACATACGACGGTCACATTATATATTTTGAAATGTAAGAAAATTACAAGTATTTTTATGAAAATGAAAAGCTTTCACACCGTAAAAGCTTCAAGACAGAGTCACCTCAAAAAAATGATGAATTGCTTCATCTATCTTATCCTCCGTCATGCAATGTCGACCACGTGAATATTTCTTTAGGTTAAAGAACAACCAGAAATCACACATGGCCAAATCAGGCGAATAGGGTCTTATATCTTTTTTGCCCAACAGACGAGTCACACAATTATAAACTAAAAATACAATAATAAAACATAAACCAAAAGTTAATTTAAAGTAAACTTAAAATCATAGACAAGAATTTATTAATGTTACCAAAGGGAAAAAGTGAATATCAACATCAGCATTAATTTTATTGACGGTGCTACACATTCTGTATATCGGTGATTTAATTAAGACGTTTGTATTAGCATTGGGACAGTAGAAGACATGAGACAGGCGAGTACTGTGCGATAGCACAACATAGCGAACTCCTTCAAATAGTAAGGGAGTGTCTATCTTATTGTTCAGCAGATTGTAAAGAAATCTCACATCATCTTGACGACGTCGCGATTGTAAGGACTGCATCTGAAAGCTGTACAGCCTGTAAAGCCTTCTCTGTACATTTTCAGGGAGAGATACAGACGATGCATATAAAGACGACCAGACTATGGATGCACACTGAACTTTAGAGCGAAATATAGTGCCACTATTGCATCAAGAGAATTAAACTGCCTCGATACTTTTAATGTAAATCCAAGAGTCCTCAGTGCAGAGGATGAGACACTACTGATGTGGTCGTTAAAAGTTAATTTGGGTCCTTAAAGGAGGAACAACGATGCAAAAGAACATAAATTACGTAACACTTACACTTTTCGTCTTAAGATTATTATTGACACAGCAGGATTCTAGTTGTATCTGATGGCAATCCGAAATGGTGCTTATCCTGGTATAAAACTTGAGGTCATCGACAAACACTAACTTCTCGCAATACAACTGACTGTATAAATCGTTAACTAATACCAGAAAAAGGAGAGGGCCAAGGTTACTTCCCTGTGCAACTCCAGAGGAAGGAGATGTTTTAAGGTCTACCACTACGTGCCTCATCACCAAGTGACATCCATCCTCTTTTAAATTCATTATACCAGCGAAATACAGTTGCATGTGAAGATCTTTGGATTGTAAATAAGAAATCATCTGTCTATAAAATATTCTTACTGCGTGCGCAAGAGGGTAAGACATTTTCCGTTTCTCCCAATCTTTTACCCCCTATTGCGAGAAAAAAAATATTGTGTCCCTTTGATTCGTAGTGTCATGTTGTAGAAGGTTTAAGCCATATTAAAAAAGAGAAAGTAACGTTATTTATTGTAGAGTCACCGAAATTATTATATTGTATGTAATAATAAAATAACAGGACGGAACAAAGGATTACACTTAATCTACAGGCTAATATACGTAAATACATATAATCACTATAATATACAAAATCAATACATTAAACCTAGGATCACTCAAATGAAAGGTACTTATTGCCACAGTGACACACAACGTAGACAGGCGAGTACATAAACAAAACATTAGCCCTGGTTGTAGGTATGTAAATAAAACGGCACAGTCGAACGAACCGCCAATCGGGGAACGTCGAAGTAAACCCTTGCGGTGAGATACGAACAATCTATGCTACTGTTCAATAGATTAGTAAAAAATCTGACTCTGCTTTTCTGTTCTAATTGGGAATGGTTGCAAATTAAGCTGTTCCATAATGTCAATAAGATTGGAATCACATACGGGGTAAACACTTGTTAATTGATAAGGAACGAACTTCACAAATTTTCGTTGTATTTGCTCCAGATTTTGCGAATGAGTGGAACAAATTGGAAACTAGATTAACCTAGAATATTCACGTTTACTGACAATGAACGTCATGCACAGCAATTTAATTGAATTCCTTACAACTTCTAATTAAAACAAAAAAAAAAACAGTATTTTGGGTGCTGATTTACGCAGTTCATTGATACGGAGAACAACTGTAAGTAGATTCAGTATCAACAGAATACACTTTTAGGTCATCAGCATAGGCTAACGCAGTACAATATAGAGTTGCGAGTAAATCAGTTATATATAATAAGAACAATAATGGTCCAAGGTTAGAGCCTTGAGGAACGCCAGATATTATACTGTTTTTCCATCCTATTTCTTAGATAAGAAACCGATAGTTGCAATATAGATAAAGAAAAGCCAAAGTTATCAAGTTTCTGAATTAGAACAGTCAAGATTTTCATTGATGTATTGGCTTATAGAAGCTAAATTCAACGGAGTGGATCGATCAGAAATAAATCTACGCTGGAATGGTGAAAGATATGCATTTACCCTAGAATAAATTAAATTGTAGAGCATTTGCTCATATGTTTTGGTAAAATTAGAAAGAATTGGTAGATAATTACGTAATTGGTCCTCTTCTCCCTTTTTTAAGCACAGGACCTATTCGGACAATTTTCCGTTTGGTAGTAAATATGTCTATCCTTAAGCTAAGATCTATTAATGTGGTGGATCATTAATTAATCCACCTAAAATCGAGCGGCAATGTTTAAATACAAATAGCTGCAGTAAATTTGCTGTAGAAATATTTTTTTGTAGCATTTCTGCAAATCCCATGGAATTATCTAAATCATCTCTCCGAAAAACATTTGGAAACAAGCTGACAAAAGAGTTAGCAATATCCTGAGGATCCTGAAGTACATCATCATAATCATACATAATGGAGATGTATGTGCCTTAATATTCTGCTGCACGATAGTCATATGTTTCATATATTGCTGACACCTGTTTCTTCACCAAACCACTCCTTTCTACAGCAGTTCTTAGTTTTAGCCTGTTTAATTTCAGCAGCGAAATTGGAAATGCATCAGATAAATTAAATTTTTAAATAATAAGAGATGCATATTAGAAACTTTCAGCTTTGACTTAGCTCATATCATATTACGTCCTTAGTCATCAAGAAACATGTGTTGATTTGAATCTCTTTACTTTTCGAAAATGGTGGTGGATTTACTATGAAGAGTAAAACGTAGAGGATAGATCCAGTTGATGGATTTGTTTTATAGCCTTTGTAAGATGATGACAGTGAATTACAACGTTCTCGTTGGCACGAAAGTGGAAGAGAAAAGCCTGTACAGCGCCGAAACTGTACAGTAATGTAATTCACGCGCTCTGTGTGTTTTCATGTCAAAGAAAAACAAGCGACAACCGGCCGAGCGAAGTGGAGTAGTATAGAGAGCATGCTCTAACGACAATTCGATCGCGAGCTTAAGGGGGCTTCCGCGATAGTGTAGCTCGGAGCTTCTTCTAAGTGAGATGTAATGGTGTTCTAGATACGGGGACTATTAATGCGTGCACTGGATTTCCGTTATCTAGATAAATGGATGCACGAGCTAAATTCCCATTTTCCAGGAATATTTATATATCGTGTTCCGGCAAATAGTCCCTCTAGTCTCGACATTCGCGCCACTTTCTACTGCTAACATTCCCTATATACGGATACGCTTCCCGTTTGCCAATTCTCATTCCTCCTCGACTAACACCCCCTATCCCCATCCCTCCATCCTACGCCACTGCTCGCTACCGGCGAACCGTTCCGTCCCTCTCTTAGGAAGAACTTCCCATATCAAATACGCCACACTTTTGTAAACAATACCCTATTTAATTGCTTTTACAGTCGCCTGCACTCTTTTGCCAAAACACACCCTGGGTTTCCATGACGATAGTCTGATCTATGTGCAATCAGCGCACGGCAAATACTCTGCACCAATATGCAGGAGATTTTTAAACAGAGGGATTTTAAAATTTCACCTCATCCCAGGGACAGGCTGAGGCATCCGTTCTCATCGACGCTAAAAGCGATCCATATCCTCGGAATCTTATTTTGCTTTTAATTTTATTTCACCGTCTACTAGACCTCGCTCTATTCCCCCACCACTACCTTTCTTTTTTTAATTCCTCTACCACTATATCCTATCCCTTGTCTCTTTCTATCGGATTTTACAGTGGCGGTGAAAATTTTTTGAAGGTTAAATCTATTAACCGTTTAACACGTTCCCAATTGTATTTACGGAAATGAGATAGATGCATAGAAATGTGCAATTTACTGAAAGGAGACCCGATTACTTAAGAATACTTTGATATTAAAAAAAATTGATGTAGTAAACGCTGAAGGTTTGAATTTTTCGTTGATTTTTTTTAAGTAAAAACAGACGAAGAAAAAGACCGGGTAATTGGGTGTAATTAAGAACCTATAAATTCAATGAAATCGAAGTCTTAAATGTTCATTTTGTAATATCCTTTTCTTAAATAATTCTATTTCCTTGTTTTCTTTTACTATTATTATTTATTTTTTCTTTTACACTACCGCTCATAATAGTCCATTCTATTATTCAAGTTTTAACAAAATATTTTAAAAAGAAGTACTTTTATGCATCTAATAATTCTATAAGCATGTACACAATTTACTAATTAAAGAACTAAGTTGATAAATAACGAAACTGAAATATTACTTTTCAAAATCGTGAAATAATTAGGCACAGTACAAATTATGACACTATAAATGAATCCCGAATTCTATGAATTGAAAGAAGAAGCAAACCTTTACGGTAGTATAGCTACACAAAAACGTCTCCAATGGTCTCACAAAAACTGGACAATAAAACAATGTCGAACCGTACTATCGACTGATGAGTTCAAATATGAAGTGTTTGATCAAAATCGCAGAACATTTGTCAGGCGCTAAAAAGACGAGAAAATGCTTCCTGAGTGCATTACACCAACAATAAAGAAAGGTGGTGGTTCCATTCTTGTATGAGGTTGTTTTTCTTTAAATGGAAGAGGGAACCTTATGAAAATTGATAGAATAATGAGGAAAGTGAATTATCGTGAGATATTAGAAGAAAATATTCACCGAGAGACATCTATAATGCCGATGAGACAGGTCTGTATTTTAGGGCTCTACCCGACAAAACGCCCACATTAAAGAAGGAAAAATGTGTTGGGGTAAGTATCCCAAAGAGAGGTTTACAATTTTGCATTGTGCAAATATGGCGGGTGAAAAAGAAAAACTCCTAGTCATTGGTAGGGCAGCTATACCCAGAGCTTTTAAAAACATTAATATAAATAACCTGCCTGTAACTTGGAAATACAATAAGAAAGCTTGGATGACAGGACAAATTATGACAGAGTGGTTGCAAGACCTAGATTGGAAAATGGGTAAAGAAAAAAACAAACATTTTGTTATTTTTAGACAATCTCATCCGAAAGACGTTTGCTTAAATAATACAAAAATATTATTTTTACCCCTAATTGTACATCAGCTTGTCAACCACTTGGCCAGGGGATTATAAAAAATGTTAAAACTTATTACCGAAGTCTAATACTCAAACATCTGCTGGTAAACATTGAATCTGCTGGTACAGCTTTTGAGTTAATAAAGAAAATTACACCACTGGATGCAGTTTATTTGGCGAAAACCGCTTGGGACCAAGTAACCAAAGAGACAGTGCAAAATTGCTTCTGCACAGCAGGATTTAATCACGTAAATATGCAAAGTGAAGACCAGTTAACTGAGGCTGATACATCTGACCTAGAAGATGATTTGCCTCTTAGTGTACTTTCAGATTCCTCCAAATCAGAAATTGACGGATAATGAAAACCTTAATGATTTTTTCAACGTAGATGAAGTTTTGTATGTTGAAGATTCAGAACAAGAAATTGCAAATCCAGTTGAAATACAAGAACTTTCGGAAGATTCTGATGTCGATGAGGTTCCAGTGTCAACAGAAGCTATCCCAAATTATGATAAAGCTATTACCCTGACCAAGCAGCTCAAAATTTTTGTCGAAAATCACGGAGATACAGAGCCTTTGGAGCTTGGAGACAAATAACAATATATGAATTCTTGCGTCCTTAAAGTGACTATTCATTTCATTGTTTTGTATTACATAGTACATCTATGTATCTATATACATATATTATACTTTGTATGTATATATCTAAAGGAAATAAACTTCTTTTTCTTAACTTTAAAGTTTCTTATTTATTGTAAAAACATTTATATACATATACGATTTAAATGTCCCAGTTTCTTTAATATATTAATTTTTCGTTACAACACGATTTTTGTTGTATCTACTACATATTTCTTTTATGCGGACATCCCTCCTGAACGGTCATCTCCAGTTGGTCCCGTTGGTGTCCGTTCAAGGGAGATTTCACTGTATATAAGAGCAAATTGAAGAAAATTATTCTTCGCTTCTGTATTGAGTAGCTAGGATACGCGTAAAGGTATCAGGAGAAGGATTTGCATAGAAAATGGAAAAGATATCAGCGGTGAGAAAAGCTTAAAAAGGCGTTGGTGGAGGGGGTCGAGAGACAGGAAGGGTGGTGTGTAAGCGAGAAAACGGTAACGTAGGGGAAAAGTGGATATGGTCATTTGTATAGAGACGGCGGTGGCCGTGTTATCTCCCTCACACCCGGTTCAAGACTCTCCCATCTTCAACCTATATTATTCCAGCTATCCCAGCCATCGAATTTTGCTTCGTACTTTTTCGATCATTACAGTCGATGTCGCGCGTACTATTAATATCGCTTATTATTGTTATTATTATTACACGTAGAATCAGCATCGCGAATTAAGATAGGGAATCCAAAGGAAAGTAAATCCCGTAATTACGCGATACATTTTATAAATGAAAGAGCGCCGTCAATAAATTCCCTTCAAACTTTACTCTCCCTTCCACTGTTACCCCTAAGGCTTTTATCCGCCGTAATCCACTTTGAATGGAAAGTAAGCAAATAATTTTGAACACGTTGCATTTTTGACCCTTTTCGTTTTCCTTCTTTTTTACTCGTCTACCGTACATCCTTACGCCATTCAATTTAGACAGTGGTGGGCAAAAGGAAAAGGAAGGATAAAAAAAGGAGCGAGTTCGAAGAAGTCATTTTCATATAAGACAACAGAAAGTTACTAACGGGAAACATAATAAATGTTTAGGAGTAAGACGGTGAAGGGTAAGATAAAAAAGGATAGAGAAAGCGACGATTGTAAACGGAGAAGAGGCAAGCAAGCAAGTTGCGAATGCGGTGTTGACGTTTTGCGATATAGTAGCATGCAAAGACTAAATTGAATTTGGGACTGGCCGTCCTGTTTGGATTCCACGATGGTTGTTTAGTTTGCCGGAACAAAGAAAACAGCCATGTGTTTATTCTGCTTGAAATAGCAAGCCACTCCCCGGTCGGCACTCGGTGGTGGCCGGTGTAAACACCTCAACGAAACGTTCGGTGATGTTGTGCCTGCCACTGCTCCGCTGCATCGTGTCCTGCAAACGTCAAGCTCGATGTATTCGCAAACTTCAGCTTAGTACGCGCCTCCTCTACCGTTTTACTCCAACTGTCCACTTTGCTATGGAACAACCACAGTAGCTAGTTACTTTTCTGACTTACGATTAATAGAGATCAGAATTTTACGTATATACTAATAACAATACATAAGAAAGTTAAGTATTAGTGAATTAAGATGACATAAGGATGTCATGCGATAATAGTACTTGCATTAAGTTGAACTGCTTATATCGAGTCTTTATTATTACTTATTACATTATAAACTTCCTTAGGTGAATTAATGTCAATGTAATTAGAATGGTCTAGGATCGTAGTCCTTTAATTCAGAGGCTGTTTGAAACATATGTGTGATGGGCGATTGATACCGAAACATATGTAATATATCCTAGATGTTTCTGACATTGACGATAGTTTTTACAAATAATTCGAAATTCTTTTTGCTCTACTTGGGGAAAATGAAATGAATGGCTTCGTATAACTTTGTCCAAGAATGTTTTTCGTGCTGATTTGAAAGTCTATGTCGTATATAGAACTCCCCAATAGCTGATTTACTAATGATCAATTCTTCTTCGAGGTTCCTTATTCCAATGTATATCTTTCTCAATATAATTATTCGTTTCTGGGTTTAGATTGGTTTTAGATTTTTTCTTTGTACATCACCTTCTTTTTGTTTGTTCATTGACTTGTCTTTGCATTCATTTTCTTCATTATTACTTATATCTTCATTTCCGTCAACTTTAACTAGTTTCAGCATCGAATTTTTGGCACCTGAAAAGTCTGTTGCATCTCCTGTTACTAGACCCCCAACATAAAACTTTGTCCAAACATCATCGAATGCATACTTATTACTATGATTATCATCCTCATTATAGCCTGAGGTGATGTATTATGGTTGGTTGGAAATCGCGGGACTTATTAGAATATATAAACATTATTAATAATTTTAAGGCATAATTTTATAATCTTCACAAGCGGACTTATTTATTGTCCTTAAATAGTCCTTTCAGTTCGTAATAAAAATTGAATTAATAAAGGGATAAGAAGAGTCTGGCTGCATAGAAGTTTCTGTTTTTAAATTAAAGTCGTCGTGACATCCCTGAAGGAGACTCCTAGGGTGGGGAAGTGTAAAAAAGGAAGTTTCACAGGACGCACATTAAATTATATTTTAAAAACCGCTTTTTAATTTCGACGCTAAGAAGTGAAGGGCGAAAGGTGTGAAAACGAACAGTAGGCACCTGGCATTTGTTAAAAGTCCCTTAATTAAAGTAAGGTCTCTTCAGAAAAAACAAAGGATGCGAAATTAGCTTCATTTCTAATTATGGGGCGCAAATATCTTAATTTCTCTCGAACTGTAGCGGTAAGGGGGTTGAAAGGGGGACGGAATGGTAGCGCGAAAAACTTTATCGAACGCCATCTATCAAGGCGGAAAAAGGCGCCGGACTTCCGAGCCCAAAAATTATAGCTGAAATGAAGAAAAGGTCTGCGAGTTTTCCGCAATCATACACCGCATCTAAACACGAAGTGTCTCATTTTATATTGGAGACATCTGGTCCAAACTCTTTCAATTAAGATGAAAAATCTGAGTGCATTAGTAAACGGGGTTCGAGTCTACGCGATTTCGGGGGATAAAGCGCGCTAAGGGGGAGGCGCGGGGTAGACTCAAGCGCGGCAGGGGCAGCCCGCAGGTCTTGATTAGAAAGGACAACGTTCTATCCTGGTTCGATCCCTTCTCCCACCCTTTCTAGGGCGCCTCTTTCTCTATTATCCGCCGCGTTCCTTCCAATTTCAAATGTTCGATGTAGATTTTTAATATTTGCTCGGAAGCGGTAAGGTTTTAATAGCTTACAGAAATGTGTGTCTGACTTACTTGTTCCACATCTTCAGGTTGGATGCCGTCATTCGGCGTGGTGGCAGCCGAAGGTCGTTGGGATGTTGATAAGTTAATTGCACCATCCCCATCTACGTCCTGATCCATGATGCCATCATCCTATAAGTAGAAAATAAACACTCATAGAAGTAGACACTAGGCAAAACCGTCGAGTAAGACTTTTAATGGAAATTATCTACGCAAAAATTATTAAGTTTAGCAAAAAGTAGCCATCCTTTGTAAAGGTTTATTTATGTAAAATATACAGGGTGTACCATTTGGATCCTTGGAGGAAAGTTTATAAATTACAAGAAAAGATTTTGTAGGTCAATTAATTTATAACCTGGTTTCTAAGAAATCTATATTCTTCAGTTCTATTACGATTTTCCTATCCTCCTGAAAAAAAAAAGAAAACGAAACTCCCTACCATAATTGATCCTGATTTGCATAACGTTTTCAAAGATCCAAGAAATGCGACAAAATTGAGTGGTATGTATCAGTTTTACAAATTTAGAAAGGAGAAATCGAATTAGGTACCTCTATTTTTCCGTATCGGGGTTGCGAATATAGGTTGCAAGTGCCGAAAGCTCTATCTCCCTTCGTTTACCGGCGTACGATAGATCCCGGCCTTTATCAAGAAAGAGGGGAGAAAAGGCCTAAATTAAGGGATGATAGTATGATTATGACATTTTTTACATGAAAATAACGCTAGCTCTCTTTTAAAAATATTGCTTACGTGGCCGGAATTTTGATTGCGCTTAAAAATTCCTGTATATACAGGTAAGAAATGTCGTTGCTTGATACGTGTTTATAATTTTAAATTTTTCAGGAGAATTTCGATTCATTCCTTAGAAAATTAAGAAGAACTTCCGAGTTCAGATGATTTTAAAAGATCGATTTATTTTTGTTCTGGCAGTAGATTATGGTTTATTATACATGTTATACACGGTGTCTATGAAATAAAATAAAAAGTATGCAAAATGGAAAGATTTAATCTTATTAATTATAATAATAATAATCTTTATTTGTCCAACGATTACTATCACTTACAGGACAACATACAAACAATTGGTGCAATTACATTGATTATGTATATACCTCATGCGTAATACTATTACAAATCAACATACATGTACAATACATTTCATAACAATTAACATAATACTAACATAAACAAATATTCTACGAGTATATTCTGTTGAAATTGGTGACCATATGGAATATAGGCGATTTGGCCAAGATATTTGTATTGTGCCTACACGCCACGAGAAAATCAAGGGATCGTGTATAACGTAGTGGTACTCGGAAATCGACATAAGCTAATAATGATGGTGAATCTATTTCATTAGATAACAGGTTAAATAAAAATCTTGCGCTGTTTTTATGGCGACGATCTTCTAATGAATTAAAATTATGTTGCTGCAGCAATGTTACATAATCTGTACCACGATCAGGGTAAGTACCGCTAGCCTTATAGCTAAGGTATTTGAGAAACTGCTTTTGTACACGTTCAATTGAAATCACGTGATACGTGTAGTAAGGATACCAAATTAAGTTGGCATATTCCAATTTAGATGGAACAAGAGTATATTACAGAGTTCTTACCACTGAGATGTCACGAAAGGCGCGACAAGTTCTTATTAGAAAATCCAAAGATTTAGATGCAGAAAGACATATAGCAGATATGTGATCAGAAAAGCTTAGTTTCGTGTCAAAAAGTACTCCCAAATCCCTCACTTTTTCAGTTCTTGCAATAAATGTAGAATCAACAGAGTAATTAAAAATGATCATATTAGAGCGTCTGGTATAAGAGATCACTAAACATTTGCCAATATTTAGAGATATGTCATTCAGAGTACACCAATCATTAATAAGGCTAAGGTAAGTCTTCAACTTAACGCAACCAACTAGCGAATCGATAACATTGTAGATTTTAAGATCATCAGCGTAAGCTAAAGCCTCACATCGCAATTTAACTAGCAAATCATTCAGAAAAATGTTAAATAAGAGTGGTCCGAGATTAGAACCCTGCGGAACTCCAGATAGTATTCTGAAGCGAGTGGACGAATAGCCATTATAAAAAACGTAACCACTCCTTCCAGAGAGGTAAGATGAAATTAATTTCACCAACGCAGGGCAGAAGCCTATAGCTTCCAATTTAGCACAAAGTAACTTGTGATTAATACGATCAAATGCTTTAGCAAAGTCAGTATAGACGACATCGACCTGTCCTCGCTGGTCCAACGCTCCGGATATATACTGGCTGATATTTGCCAAGTTCGTTACTGTGGATCTACCTGACATAAATCCATGTTGATGGATTGACAGAAATGGTTTAACGTTAAAAAAAATATTATTACATAAAATATATTCAAATACTTTTGCAAAGTTAGCTAAAATGTTTATAGGTCTGTAATTCGCAATATTAGCCCGGTCACCTCCCTTAAACACTGGCACTATTTTACTAGTTTTCCAAATTGTCGGAAATGTGGAACTTTTAATAATTAAATTGTATAATATACACAGTGGATACGCAAAGATAGAGGCACATTCACGAACTAGAAAACTAGGTATCTTATCATCACCCGATGTCATATCATTAGAAAGCCTTGAATCACTGTTCAGCACCTCATCCTCGGTAATAAAGGATACACCAAAAGAGGAACAGTTACTATTTACAATTTGTGGAACCAATGTGCCGGCACTAAATGCATTAGAAAAATGACATGCAAAACTATTAACGATGGCCGCAGGTTCAGTTAGTTGCTTCTCCTTGTGGAACATGCGCCCAGGGATCCTTGAAGTTGTCCTCCGACCACCAACAAATGACCAAAAGGCCTTGGGATTAATCTTAATATTCGCTTCCACGTGCCCTCGATAATTATGGTAAGCATTATCTGCCTCTACTTTAAGTAATTGACGAAGTCTTCGGAACTCGTTGAGATAATAATCCAACCTTGTATTTTTCCATTTCTTAAAATAATACTCCTTCATATTTACAAGTCTTTTAACATTTGCCGTGAACCAAGGCGGATAGTGTCGATTTGTTGATTTGATTTTAGGTACGCAGTGATCTAGGACAGTGTACAATCTGTTGTAAAATATCTGCACTGCGCAGTCAACATCGCCATGATCCAACAAAGTATCCCAATCAACCGCGCCAAGTTCCGAACATAGTGCTGGAACATCCACTTTCCGGAAATTGTAACGCAAATTAGTATTAGATGGAAAATCTAGTGGATCTGATGGAAGGTTGAGACTAATTAGTATATCAAGAGAAGAATGGTGCGGGTCCTCACCGACAAAGGGGGGCAAATCATGGGCAACCGCGAACTCCACATCTATACTCTCACATATTAGACTTATATCCAAAATATTTTCGCAGCATTTAAAATAAAAATTACTTTATTATTCACATTGTATGCAGTCTGCGCGTATGTTACGAGTTTGGTTGGATGGATGTATTATCTATACACATACCACATATCGCATATCGGATCTATAGGCAGCACATATTATAATTCCCTATGGTAGTATTTGATCTTTTTGATTTATGTTATACTATATAATTACACCTTTTTATTTTCCGTACTTTATTTCTACATTTTATTCTATTTCAAAGACATCCTATACATACGAAGATATGAAAGTTATAAATTAATAAACAGGGAATTTCATTTGATCCAAAAGGTGTTTATAAGGTTTTATAAGGAAAGATAAAATTGCAGACTATTTGAAAAGAACTTCAAAGGCAAAACAAAGAAAATACGTAGCATACATGAGATAAATCCATTAAAAGTTAGCGGGAAATGGGTTAATATAGATTTTTCAAGGTAAAAGGCAACTGGTAGTTTGTAGATAACAAAAGTTAGTCACATTGGGAAAGGTTATACTGTACGTTGTTAAAATTAAACGATCGTACCTCGTGTGGTATCAATAACGTGATAATAAATTAGTTCATACACCCTCGAAGTTGTTTACCGAAGACAATAAGCAGAATGATAGTTTGGTTAGTACACAATCGCGGTGGTTAAATTTACATTAACCGTTTTGTCGTAGACAGTGGCGTACGTCAATTGTTAAGGAATGCCGCGGAGTTACTAGTTTGGGTATATATATTATTCATGGCAAACAAATGGGTCTAGTCCGCTAAGGAAAGCAAGAGATTGCTTCCTTCGGGCTATGCCTTCGTACCCTTTTCGTAATCAATACTTCGTTGGTGTATAATGTTATTACGGAAGCTGACAAATGAAATGATTTACACGTTGTACATTGAACGCACACAGAGCGCACATTCGAACAAAACAAGTTCGTACACCCGACGAGGTATGAAGAATAAAGAAACGCGACAATGTAGAATTGAGGGGATGAGGAGTTCGAGACTAACTGTCGCAGTAACAGTATATACAATTCGATACATAGGGGGTAGAGAGAAGGTCGTTAGGCGCATTTGGCATCACCCCAAGTGAATTTCCACCCTATCGCTGACCGCTCCAGCTCCTGTCGCCCATTTGAAATTGTAAATAACAGCTTAGTTGGCCGCTCGATAGGTCATCTACTTTATTTGACGTCAAGT
Organism: Trypoxylus dichotomus; assembly: GCA_023509865.1. Classification (NCBI taxonomy): domain Eukaryota; kingdom Metazoa; phylum Arthropoda; class Insecta; order Coleoptera; family Scarabaeidae; genus Trypoxylus; species Trypoxylus dichotomus. Next base: position 9,304,853 of record CM042083.1, on the reverse strand, counting down.
GTGAATGGAGAAAAGTTTCCGATAATCAACTTGAGCCACTATTGTAGCTGTTTTGAGAAATGAGGGTACTTTAGTGCAGAACTGTCTCTGTCTCGATAAGTTGATCGCACCTTTGTAGCTTGTGGAAAAGTTATTTATTTCGTCCGAGATTCAGTACCCGGATTATATCTTATATATATGTACCTTCATGGTAAAGAATCTTAAATTCTCAACTATGTATATATATATACATATTTGATACCACCATAGAGCAGACTAATATAATATACCGATTCACGCATAAACCTAGACCGTAACTGAGATAACGCAGTCCTATTATCCAGATTATCCTTTAAACGGAATAAATGACCGCTGGGGACTACCGGACTGTGTCTGCACCTTATCTCCTTTCCTTTTGATGTTTGATATACGAGTCTTACTTGGCTTTACATGCTTCGACTATAAATGACAATCAAGTTATCTTTTTCTTTTAATATGTACTATTGTCACGATGATAAAAGGGGGATCACAGTATTATTTCATATATATGTATACAATTTCTTATATTTTATATAAACACCTACATTTCCTGCTTTAGCTCTAAATAGTCTGACGTAAAATATCTTGGCGAAAACGTTCACCATGTTCGTCGCTAACGGCGCCAAGAACGAAGAAGTTCAAATGATCGTTCAAGAGATGCAGTTTCAACGACATGTTACTTCCTACACAATGGCATGAGTTCAGCAGTTCATGTACAATTTTGCGATAATTCTAGTATCTTATAATTGTCTAAAAATTCCCTAATTTGGGGTCCTAGAAATATTCCTTCCTTAATTTTGGCATTGCTGATCTTGGGGAATTCCTGCTGTAAATACGTGATAAACATTTTTCGGGTTAACAAGGAGTGTTTATCACATTGGCCATCTTTTTGCAGAATAGTGGCTTTTCCTGTCTGTCATTCGCTTAGAAAATAGCAGGGCTTTGAGATATCGACATATATTTCATATTGGATAAGTATCAAGTTATGTCTCCTTCATTATGCAGAAGTATTACTCATCAATGAACAGATTCATTTACATTATGTTTTTGGCCAAAAGTCTCCATAAACTCACTTTCGTGTAGGATTTCATCCTTTTAATCGAGAAGCTGAAACTGTTGTTTAGAGAACTTCAAATCACGCTTTTAATGAATAAGGCTTTTCAAATTTTAAATCGGCATCTGCCTCATTCTGTATCTACCCCATGTTCATCACGAGATTTATTATAACTCAGTCCTACATTTTCAGGAGGCTTCAGTACTGACAATTCTGTACTGTAATGCACAGATCTACAGGTAGTACATTTGGGTGCTGTAAAGCATGATTCCAGTTATTTGTGTCATAAAAGCGCTTAACATATGTCAAGCAGTAAATGTTTTATCTTCATCACCAACTTTTTATCCGAAATAAAGTTCGTAACACTTTTTTACAAGCAAAGTAAATCGCCGTTTTTGTGAATTCAGAATAAATTCGCCATAATTATAACAAGAAGATCAGGGCTATTTACGCAAGCATTAATATAACACAAAACTTGACAAACCGGGATAAATAAGAACAACCATTTTCTACATCGTTAAAACTCACAATAGTCACAATCCTACAACACAACATATTTCGGCACTGTTTTGAACCAAATCAGCTATTGCAAAAAATTTTTTTCAAGTTCTTCAGATTTTCAAGGAATTTTGAAAAAAATAGAGGAACATCTTACAAGAAAATTAACCCCGATTTCATGTTTGAGTTTAAGACACCTAATACATTCCTTGCGACAAATGTATTAACAATTATTGTTATTACCGAATATCTAAACATAAAACTACCGCAATTCGTTTAGATTTTCGGAAATTATTTCGTCTGATCAACTCCATGAAATAACCGCTTACGAACCTCTAAATCTAACAGCCGTAAAAAAGAGGCATTTAGGGATAAGGACTGCAAATGCTTTAAAAAGGGAGTTTATCGCCGGACTAGACGAGTGTCCAGAGACCGATAAAATCAAGTTAGCAATTTCTTACCCGCGAGGAATTTCACGCATAAGCGCTACAAATAGAAACATTGCAAAAGAAGAAGGTAGTAATGCAAGAATATTTTTTCGAATTCCTCTGTTTTCGAAGCAGAAGGAAAAAAGTCATTCCTTTTGTATCATTGTTTGTTTTGTCAAAGATTGATTAGTACAGCAGATGGGGAGTTAGCTTCCTTAGAAAGAGAAAGAATAAGGGTGGCTAGATAAAAAAAGGAATATAAGAATCGGAAGAGATTAAAGTGAGAAACATAAATTAACGGAAAAAAGGCTATGGCGGGATCGGGCGATCCATTTACATTCATAGTAAGTTTCAATAGGGGTTGCACGCAATTACTGACTGCCAGCGTGCTTGAGGGAGGGGTGCTAATTATATGCCAGCCAGAAGTCGACAAGACGCATCTCCACGTACAAATTTGTATCGTCTCGCCGTTTCCGTATCCGTTCAACAAAATTAGGACGATTTGACACATTTATCGAGGATTTTTAGATAAGCTCCTCCTCGATATCTCCGAATAAATTTAGTTTAGACGGAAGTATAGTGTACTAAGGGATTTGGTGTTAGGAGAAAACGAAATAGCTGCAGGATTTCAGGGAAAGAAAAGATTTCGTGGAAGCATGGGTGTGATACGATCTTCATTGCCTTCCCAAAGAATTCGAACCAAATCACCAAAATTGCAAAGAATCTTATTCCACCTATGTTAGAAGATATATTCAAAGCTTTTTCAAATTATCTGTATATTAGGAATGTCTTCAGATATAATGAAAATCTAAACACATTTTCGAAATGGAGATTTTAACGATAGATTCTTCATGCCAAGAAATTTATAATTGAATTAAATTTGAGCAGTAATGATCTAGAATCAAACAGTAAATCGTATAGGGTAGAGGCTTAGATCTCTGGTTAAAATAGAAAGTTGTACATGGATGGCAACAAAGCTTTTTGCATTCGATGACATGCTTTAAATTTAAGTGGACGTGGTACAGCCTGCTTTGTCTAATTTAAATTATCAATTTACTTCATACAAGAATTTTGACTTTTGAAAAGAATCTATGAGGTCAGAATTTGGTACTTGGATTATATGCCCAAAAAGTATATATTCTAAAAGAAAGATTTAGTGTGAAAATTTTAGTATCAAGTAGACGTAGTAAGATTAAGTACATATTTTTGGAAGTAAATTCGCACCTTAAAAGTGTCTTAGCAATATCTACTTTAACCTTACAATAAAATTTGTAATAATAAAGTGTACTTATAGAAATTTTCATTCAGAATGCGAATTCACGTTCTCAACCCATACATCCACAGTATGTCGGTAAAATAACAGAGCTTTTTAAATTTACAGAAAATTACTAACGTAAGTTGTATATCTCCTCTACAAAACGAGACTGCTAGCATTAAAATCGATCAAGTGGTAGTTAAGTTACAGTACTTAAACTGACAATACTTTTTATTGGTTCGTTACAAATATTTGATAGAATAACGAGTTAATATTAAATTTTGTTTCAAGGTCGGTTAAAAATTTTGCCAAAAAAATTGGAATCAATTAAAAAAGTTTATGCTGATGACTGTGGGTAAGCAATTTCAGGATAGTTGCAATGTTTTGGAAGATGATCCAAAGGCAGGCTGAAGCATAAATCGAACGCGAATTCGACTGTGGGATGGATAGCGAAGCAATTAAATACGACCAAAGATTCATGAAATTTTGACGAAAGCTTTGAACAAATGGAAGGTCTGTCCTCGATTGGTTCCTCATGTCGTAACTGAGGACCAAAACATTGCTCACGTTGAACATTGCAAGGATCTTATCAAAATTGTAAATGGTGATGAAACTTGGTCCTTCAAGTACGATCCTAAAACAAAACTCCAAATTGCTACGTGGAAGTCCCCAGGCTGTTTGATTTGTTTTTAGGACTCTAAAGGTATTCTACATCGGGAATTCGTTCCACAGGGTTAGAATATCAAATGGCAAATATTATGTGGGGGTTATGGAGCATTTATGAAAGAGAATCTTTGGAGTGAGGCTCGAATATTGAGCGTCAGGAAGTTAGTTTTTGTTGCAAAATAATGCACCACCACACAGGATTGTCGATGTTCGCAATTTTTTTGCCAAAAAAGAAGTACGTGTGTTACAATACCCTTCATATTCGCCAGACTTGTTACCCCGAGACTATTTCTTCTTCTCCAAACTGAAACTCGCTATGAAAGGAACGTTTTACGACAATGTTGGACAAGTTCAAAAAGACGTCGAGGATCTGTGAGGTGATTAAACTTGTAAAATTATAAGGATTTCATCTTTAGTGTAGTGTTAACTAAAGTTTAAGATAAACAAGGGTGTTTCATGGTAATTTAATACAAGTAAACAGAAAATTTTGCAATTGAAATTGTGAAAAATAAACATTTATTTTATTTCCATAAAGACAACAGGGATCATCGTAAATACTTACCTTATGAACTTTGTACAATGGTTATCAATAAAAATGTACCTAAATTAACTTCTATTGTCAAGTTAATGAAATGGAGTGGCAAAATCCTAGGAAATAATAACTAATCACTTTATATACGATAATCTACTATAAATTTATGTAGATATGATTAGTTTGCTTTGTTTAAAAAATTCTAGCGTGAAATTCAATTAGTTAAGTTAACCATGTGTTACATATAAGAATTTAGAAAAAAATCTGCATTACCATCGCGTAAAAATGGATATGGACTATTCACTCGTGAAAAAGTAAATTCTTTTACATATTCCCCATCTATAGAAAACGAGCATAGAAAGAAATAATGAATATTGATTTTTGTCTGAGACGCACAATCCTAAAATAAAATTACAACAATCGTCTGGGTTTTTGGTGAAAAAAGACGAAGACAATTGGTATTGGTATTGCGGTAGAAGGGGTGGAAACGTTTGAAAATCGTTGGTGGGGGAGTACGTGGGGAAGATGTGGAATTTGTCTTTAACCGAACTCCATTGAATTAAGCATAATAGGCATAAACAGGTGAAGGTAAGTGTAGTTTAGGAAATTTCACATATGGACCGGATATTACGATGCCAGTTTGATTATTTCGGTATCCCCGAAGAGATGAGAACAAGGGAGACGTAAAGGGTATAAGGAAAAGTCAGCATAAATCAAGGCAAGAGACACCAGAGCACGGCACAAGCGAGTGGATATTTTATTTGTTATATTGTGCGCCTCATTCGCGAAAAAGAACGTTGGTGTGATGGTATGCTTCACACATACATGCACGCAGAGAAGCAGAGAAGCTGCATTGAGGGGGCTAACCGGTTGTTAGCCTACCTAGTTGGGACGGTCCCCGTTTAAACGCGCGCAGCACATCGCCTAAAACTTTAAGATGCAAGCCAACACACAGCGGCGGCATCATAGCAGGCTCCTTCAGACTTTTGTTTTGTTATTTTGTAGACAAGAAATAGAATAAAATGTGTAGTGTGATGGTGGGCTGGACGGAGTTTAGCTCGGATTCGTGATTGGGCGGTACGTTGGACTCCTCGTGCCAACCAGGTTACGACTGCGCGATCTTCCACCACGCCCACGAAGCCACCGGTAGCGGTCAACTCATGTTAAAGTCCGTTGCGGACCGATTTCTGCGATACACCAAGGCACCTACACTTAGAGACGTATACCTGCCTCCGCCATCGATATCTTTCTTTTCTATCCCGACCTAGAATACCAACCCCACCTCTCTCACCGTTATAATCGAACGGATGACTAGGACTACTCCCAACAGTATCCGGGCACTCCGGGGTTTCATCTGGATCCGAGACCGGAGTTTAAATGCAACGCTTCCAAGTTACTCTTACCTTTTCACTTCGAATTACTAATACAAATCAGACTTAAAAATATTAATTTCTTTTCATTTATGAATTGTGGTACATCTTTCTAACATTTCTTTCTAGAAAACTTTGTATTAAAATCAATTTTCAAAAAATGCTTATTAAATACAACAAATTCAATCCTTTTGTGAAATTTTGTGATCAGTGTTGTAAACATTGAAGAAATTTTGTAGAAAATTGATTTACGAGAAGGGAAATTTGATGATTGTATCTGAAATTATATATGACCCACATTTTATTCCATATAATTTAAGGAAATTTGAAGAAATATGATGCTTAGTGCTTCAATGGTGGAAAGAGTATAATGGGTTGGCAATACTAATTGTGGATGAAAGCTTTACGGTAATACCATTAAAAAAATATATGTTGCAATTCTTATTTTTTCCAATTGTCACAACCACTGGTGTAATTCATAAATATTTACAAAAAAAAAGATCTTATTGACCAAAAGTACTGTTAAAAGTAATATTATATTATTTTTACTATATTCAAATGGTCTGATTACTTCCTTTCAATCAAAGTTATGGTACATGGAGGATACACCAATGATGAAGCAATTTTAAAAATCCCATCAACATTTTTATTGCTCAAAGTTATTTTCAACTTCAGGTTTTTTGTTTGGGAAAATTAGGTTAGTATATTAAAGAAAAACAACATTTTCTTTCTTATTCATTCTGTTTTAAAATGCAACGATTCGTTGGTGTGATGGCCAATCTTTTCGAGCAAATCTATATTCTGGTATTTTCTTACTCTTTCTTATTTCTTCCTTTTTTTTTGTTTTAGTTTTACTCTCATTTTCTTTGCCAAAACTTGTAAAGAAGGAAAATGTTATCGTTTTTCTTAAATACATTTACCTAATTTTTCCAAAACGATGGTAAGAATAACATTGGAATAGAAGTAAAACATTTAAACAATATAAGTAGTTTAGAGATATGTTAAAAACATTTACACAAAAAGAATTATGGTTTAGCATAAAGTTTCGAAAATACCAAAGCAATAAATTTACATAAAAAAAGTAATTCATTGTTCATATTTTAATTAATTCCCCAGTATATCTTATGACGTCTTAAGTGTAACTAATAAGTTCTTTTTTTGGCTATAAAACAAACTGATACAACTAGAAATTCCATGAAATGATATATACGCGAAATATAAAGAGAAATTAGCTGTAGTTAAGATGGAGTTAATGTTCTTGTTGTCTTAAAATTCTTACTTTGAAATATGAATACAATCTAGACGATCCCAGGGTACAGTAATCAAAGCATCTGGACCATCCTTCAGCAAGTTAACCGAAGGCATAAATTAATCAAAGCTGTAATAATAATAGAGTTAGAGATCCGTGCATAACATCATCCGAAGCTAGCTCTTTAACATTTCCAAAAACATTAATAATTAAACCCTTATTCATCCCATGATAGTCGTTTCTTTCTTGCTTGATCGAGAGCTTTCTCTTGCTTTTCCTGTTTTTCAAGCTCGACGTCGAGCTTTATATAACAAAAATTTCACCATTGAAAAGTTCCTCTTCCATACATAGAACTATCTCTCGAACAACAAACAACTACTTAGTTGATGGATAATCAATTCTGGTTGCTTCAGTAATCATTCATTTTCATTTTTAGCCCGATGCTACGCATAGAGGACCTATATATCTATATCTATCTTATATATTTTGAAGCCGAAAATAACGTATTTTCTGGCGGCTTAAAAGTGATTTATTTTATATATTATGGACAAAATTTCATCTTATATATACAGTATTGGTCAAAAATATAGCCACTTGTTCTAAGTCTTAAATAATTTACGTGTATCTGAGTATTGTGTGACAGTATGTCTTATGGCAAGTATGGGCAACCTTTGACGTGTTGTGGCCCAAACTTTAGTGTGCAAATATGTCTTATAAGCTTCATAAATGCCATACGTAAATCATGCACAAAACTTTAAGATAAATTTAAGCAATAGAAGGTAAGTTATCTATTTATTTGTAAAATACGGATCCTTATAATAATAACAAAAAGTTAAGATTTTGTGTGGTAACCTTCAGACTCTATAAGTATTTCCATTTTTATTTATCACGAATTTTCCTATCCAGAATTTCCCACAGGTACTCTATAGGATTTAGATCCTAACTCATTCAGTCACAAGTTTTGGCTTATGCTTAGGGTCATCATTGTGTTGAAATTGGTACTTCAGAGAACCAACCAGCTAACCCTTCGGACGCCTTACGCAACAAATACGTTACTCTTTATTAAATTAAATGTAGATTCGTCACTAAAAATTACTCTATGCTAATCATTAATAGTCCATGTAATAGGCGATTTTACAAAGTATAATAGAACTTTAATATTTTTCTTGGACAATAGCTAGTTCTCTTAGGCCTTCCAGAATTTCTTCAATAATCGGTGAAATTATCGACTCATTTAGAGAAAAACTTTTTCAAATTTCTATCTGTGCTTTACCTTTGCTGTATAGCTTTACTATTTATTTTCTAACTTCATTTGCAGTAGTTTTTCCACTGCCCACTATTATAGAATAAGGTGAATTGACACGATTTGCAGTTGCTATAATCTTGTCAAGCATGAAGATGATTTATGAACCAATAGTAAACATCTGTGAGAAAAAACTGCATAGCAGGCAGATATGAAACGAATTGAATTTTATATTATAATTATACAAGTCTTACAATCATAAATATTAGTTGCTATAATAATGACCAATACTGTAAATTAAGCTAAGAGAAAATTAAAAGACAATGCTATCTCTGACATACTATTTATTCAGGTTAGTAGACTACTAAAAAAATATATTTATTTGTAACACCCTTTAAAAAAAATTATATCGCGTCTTATCTACGGTACAATTACATCTGGAACTTTATTAACATTTTCACGAACGCTTCAGTATACCGATTCGATATCGTTTCTGTTGACTCAGATTCTCCAGCTGGATCAGGGACATAAAAGTAGAATAATTTCTTTTTCATCGCGTTTATTCTTCGCGATACACACAAAGTGTAATAGAAAGTATATGTATTATGCAAATTGATTGATTTCTAGTATTATGACGGCAGTAAAATTTATATATTGAGAATAGTTGCTATTGTGGATGATACCACATTGTATTTCTGAATAAATTTCGTATAAAACTCAGGCATGCCTATATTATTTTTATTGGAAATTATACTACTGCGTGAAAGTATCCAAAAGAACATGAATGCGAAATTATATTTATCTAAAGAAGCTTATAAGAAGTTCCTTAAATGCAATTGTAATATCTAATAGTGTTAAATACCATACCTTCAATTAAATCTTCATCTAGAGTAGACCATGATTTTCATTGAAATTTGGGAACACTGTGGAACAGTAATGGTTTTGGAAAGTCAAACTTTGACGACTGTCATAGTAAAGTCAATTTATTGCGAACTTGTCTTATCAATTAGATTATTTATAATTATGATAGAAAAGCAACACAAAGTTTTTCTTGTTGAAAGCTATTTTAGAACTGGTAGATTAGTAAATATAGTAAGTTTATTGGGAAGCTATCACAGGAAGTCCAGTTATGAATTGGAACGTGTAATAGCACTATTTTTAAAAGAAATTTAAAGCTATATCCATATCAAGTATCAAGCTGTTCTAAAGCTCCCATTGATTATAATGGAAGAACTGAATACTACCAATAGTTCTTGAATACCTTGAATAAGAACGATGGAAAAACCATTACATTCGCAAGAAATTGGTATTTGGTTAGCGGTATCAAGGCAACGAATTGTTAGGCCCATGTTTTTTAATAGAGTAATAAATGCTGAAAGATACCGAAATTAGATATTGGAACCTTTTATTAATCAGTTAAATGGCGATGAAATTACAGAAGGATATTTCCAACAAAAGAGTGTTCCTGGAGGAGTTCTTTGATAATCCGAATAGTGAAGTTTCCTTTAAAGTTTCCAGATGTCACAATTCTAGATTATTTCATTTTATTTTAGAACACCACAACACACAATTGAAGAACCTTGCAATAGTATTAAAGAAGTTAAAGTATTAAACACATTTGAAAACATGAAATGCAGGGTTCAAAAGGTAACATATCGAGCATCTTCTTTAACGTAGCTTTTTTGCTATGAACGCATTTCTGTAAACATTTCACAATAAATGATTAACCGCACGACTAAATTATAATGCCAGATGACAGTTGACAAAATTTGATTTTCGAAAAACATCACTGTTCCACAGTGTTCCCAAATTTAAATAAAAATCACAGGCCACTCTAAATGAAAATTAGATTAATATCAAACAACACTAAATATGTATTTGATTTTACTATTTCATTCAAAATGACTAAAAACATACCATATAATAGATTTCGACGGGTAACGTAAATTTGAAATACATTAGGTACCACACTATATTTATATATTTCTTTATTATTTTTATGCATGGAAATAAGAATGTTAATTTGAGCTCCTATTAATTAATTCCATTTTACACATAATTTCCTGTAAATTTACTATAATTAACTTTAAATATCCTTGATAGTTGTGGAAAATATTATACTGCGAAAGTAGCTAAGGAAATCCTTTTTGACTTGATTTTTTTTTAATATCTTAAAGCACTTTCCTTAAAGCTTTGTAAGGATATCTGAGTGTAAGTCAAGCGAGTTGTATTTGTACTTAATCAGATTTATCATCGTCTTCGTAAATACACCAGTAAAATTAAAGAAACACAATGTGAATTTACATAATATCTAGTAAAGTTACAAAAAAAAATGCGATAGATATTTTACTTTTATTTACATATATTTTCTTCAACGCACAGTGGTTTATTTTCTTATTACGATAGATAAATATGCTACTACCATTTCTATTTTCATGTTTAGAAATATGAAATCCTTCCTGTTTAATAAATTATACAAAGTGTTAAGTAAATTTAAGCATGCTGACGTTCCAAACAATTTGTTAGTACATATAAGCTTTTCTCAATAACCTGGACGGTAAAACTTATTGAATCATCGTAATCATGGAAACTGTCTTATTTCAGAAATTTTATGAAATTTGATTAAATTTTCGTAATATTCGGCAATAGAAAATAAAAACATATATTCTAAAAGATAGTAAAGTAAATTGTAATTAATAATTTCTTTTATAAATATTATAGAAATTTGTATCCTCTTAGAAATGTTTAATATTAAATCAGTTCGATTTTAATCAAACAAATTTCAAAAACTTAAGCACCTACATTCGCTGAATAGAAATCAGTTTACCTTCGTAAAAATGGGGAGCGATAGCATGTAGAAAAGAGGCAAATAAAATAAATACGGTATTGATGGGTTTGTTTACATAGCCTAATGCATTTGAAGATGACTAGGTGCATTTAATTCTCTATAGCTTCTTCGTAAACAACGATGATGTTACAGTTTTCAGTGTGGCGCGCTTCGGGAGCGAAATGAAAATAAGATTGCATTCCTTCCGGGCTAATCTATGCGCCTGATCAAGCATAACAACAAAATTTTCCCTTTAACATATTTCGAGCTTAAAGGAATTTCCTTTTTGAAAAACAAGCGCTACCCTTGCGAAAAACATGTTTGTTTCTTTTTCTATCTTTGCTGTATTTTCCTTTTATTTTTTTTTGCGTAAAGATTAATTATATCTAACGTGACCTCTTTTTTCCGAGTTTCGCTCCGATGCGAAGGGGTTGTTTTCTTAATTAAGGAAAATCGGAGGAAATCCATCTTTGACAATTTTTTTGTTTTATTGTTACACCTACCAATCTTCTTTTGTTAACCTGTACTCGCTATACAATGGATTTTTCATTAATTTATCTCAGAAAGCCTGTATTACTTAATATAACAAATTAGACATTCAACATCAAAATCCAATACAAAATACAATGACCTAATAAAATAAATTAGCTGCAACTCTAAAACTACACGTTTCCTTGATATTTCGCCTCCGTACGTACATTAATTGAAAGTATTGAAAGGCTGTGATTCTATATTTGTGTCTTTAGAATGGTATAAATTATATTTATTGTGTATCCATTCAATTTCTTTTAATTCACGTGTGACTGTTAGAGAATACATTTGTGTTTTCGAACGTTCCAAAAATACTACAATTACTCAAACCAGCTGAACAATATATGGTTGTATCTATAAATATGTACAATATACTGTGCTAGGGAGATATATTACTCGATTGTGTTTTAAAGCAATGTCCTGTAACGCTTACAACTTATATAGCACTAATGTAAAGATGGTTGCGTATGTGCTAATGCAATATAAGTACGAATTTGAGGGAATCTATTGTTTATTACACAAATAACACTTTCGCAACAAAAATATATATATTTAAACAAACATAGCGATAAAACGTGTACCATATTAATGTTCTAGTCGTTATTTGTTTAAAGAACGTTTTATAATACGCGTAAAATTATTTGCGAGATCTCTGGGCGAAGATATACATTTATACTTGTATTTTATGAATTTCCTACTAATCTTTTTCCTTTGAAAAAATATACATACAAATAAATAAAATACATTAACCGTTTTTCTCAATGTTATTATTTTACAACACGTAAATTTATTGATTTATAAATTCTGTTTAAAATTTTATGTCTTGATATACGAGGACTGTCCAATAACATATACATAAAGTTACCACCTTATTACTTAAACCGTCTTGAACAATCAACTCGATTAATAGAGTTAAAATTGCGAGAAATTTTAAAATCATTTTTTTAAATCAATTATACCACTATAACCCTTTTTAACGCGCGCCTATGCCTTCTAAATCTTCTTGAAGATAAACAAAACGTCCAGGATGTTTATATTTTCCACCGTTAGTGTCAACAAACTGTCATCTGTGTCAATGAAAACCCGCTATTGTTTGCCTTCGTTGAGTTTGCCAACAATTTTTTCAATGCTCGTATTTAGACATGATATTTTAATATAGGGTGAGTCAGAAAAGAAAGTTCGAGTAATAGTAATAAATTTTTAACACCGTTAAGGTATATTTTATGTTATTTACACTAAACAAATCTTCTCCATAAACTGTGGAGTAAATATTTGTTATTTTTTAATATCCTTAGTAATTTATGCATTAAGGCTAATACTAAATTGCAAAGAAAGCTAAACGTAAGGGAAACTAATAAAAGAAACAGATAAATCGATAAGAGATTTATTATTCCACCTAAACTTAACAATAGGTGTTAGATCCTTTAGTATCCTAGTCATTTCTAATATTAGAATATAATTTCAACACTTTCATTCTAAATTTATGCAATTACCAATGTTTTTAAACACTTTTTCTTATTTTAAAAGTGATTTGAACTCAATTTGAACGTGGTTTAGCGGAAAGGACGCTCCATGGGCAAGGAAGAGGGTTCAAATCCGACCGGAACTGACTTTTTCAGAAATAAAATTTTAAAAACGTCGGTAATTAGAAGGAAATTGTAATTTATCATTACTAATTTGCCAACTTTTATTGATTTTAAATAATCAAATAGAGGATATAAATTGACAAGACAGTGTTGCCACTTTGATAGTCTACATATACATTTGCTAAGCTATTGGAAGTAGCTACGAAAAAAGATGTTACATGAGAAAATTCTTACATATAATGTTTCGATAGTTCAACTTAAAAAAAAAATAATTTGGGCATTACTGGGTTAATTCGGACAATATATAAGAATCTACTACATTTTAAGAGTAATTAAAACATTAAAAGAAAAAAGAATAGCGATCAATACGACGAAAAGAAGGCGGCAATTCTTTCGATAAATAGTTGAAATTGTTTCGCCTCTTACGAAGTTGATTATGCGTCCTATAAAAGACCTCTTACCATCCTCTCCACTTTACAAGACAATAACAGCAATACCCAGTTTATTTAACGTTATTGTTTTAGGGTGGTGCGACGACTTGTAAAAAGATACAATAGATTTCATCGACCTGTGAAATCGCAATCAGATCACAAATTTAAAATGAACAGTTCGAGAAAATAGAAAGGCGAGATCGCGGTAGTGTTGATGGTAGAAAGGTGGGGGTGGAGCCGCCAGGGGAAAGCGGATGGAAATAAGGGTTGGGGTGGAACGCGAAGGGACGGTGCGACTGGGGTTTCGGCTATTTCTTTAAGCTATTCCGACTTTTGGGACTCTCCTCTCTAAAAGAGGATTTAAAAGTGATAATTAAAAACTCTTCTTGCCTGTCAGGATCCAGTCTTCATTATTTCTAAAAATTAACTTAATCGATAATTGTCATTGTTAAAATTTGATGGCCTTTGACGCGTTAAGATTAATATACGAGGCATGGTAGAAAAAGATGTCGATTTTCAACATGAAATATCACCTGCGAATTGAAGGTAATTTATTAGCGAAATAATTCTTCCAACTTTTTTAATTACAAACCTCCACGATGTTAAATCTAAGTCCTTTAAATCACTTTACCTGGTTTCAAAACTTTACATATTTATTCATGTTCCAATTCCAACTAAATTTGTCGCCTTTAAACAGCGCAAATACCACCGAAAGAATTTGTTACTTCAAGTGAAACGCGAGAAACGAAAGCAAAAAAAAAATAAAAGAAGGATTTAATTTAAATACAAATAAAAGTAAGCGAATCAAAAGCATTTTTCGACTTTTAGGACTTCAATAAACCGTTTCGCACACAATTTTTGTTTTCAATTGAACTATGTAAATAGGCAATTTGTACCGAAAACCTTCTTTTATCTTCTGGTCAAACTTGTATACACGTAACGAAGTTAATCCCGATCTTACTGAAACTGTGATTGCTTCAATTCGGGACCGTTGAAATTATATACCTCTAGCAAACTAAAAATATTTTAGTAATCAAATGTGAAATGTGTGTAAACATGTATTTTGATCTCTCGAGGCTTTTTTTTACAAGCATTTAGTGTTTTAAACCTGTTAATAGATTTCAAATTGAGTTATTTATTGGGTTATTTGAAAGAAATATAGCTACAAGCGGTTTTTTACTTACTTTTTAATTAGTAGTAGTTAAAAGATGTTTTTACTACTTTTAACCCTAATTTAAAATTGAATTAAACATCTATTTGACAAAGAACTACTTGACCTCTTAAACAACATCATAATAAAATGCACAAATTACAGAGGAATAACGATCTTAACAAAGCTTTTGATAGTGTAAGAAGAGAAGATGTATGGCGGAGCCTGGAAAGGTGAGAACTAGGGATGATTAAGGCGTTGTATAAAAATAGCAGGAATAAGGTCAGAGCCTCCAACGCAGAAACAGCTGATTTCGAAACACAAGGGGGATTCGTAGTAAACCCATTGTTATTCTCTATACGAATAGATGATGCTATCAAAAAAGCCAAACAAATAGAAAAAAATATGAAAGTTGGAAACTGAAAAGTGAATGCAATTAATGTACAGGAACTAATTGATAGCAGACTCAGAAAAGACATTACAGCAAAACTTGGAAAACCTGGAAAAGACAAATGTATAGAACATTAGAAAAAAGAAGTATGGGATGGATTAAAGCCTGGTTTAGAACAGGAAACTGTGGATGACAAATATAAGAGAATAATAGTCCGACACCGCAAGGTACAAAGGACGAAGGTTAAAAAAAAAAGGTTTGGTTAGGAACTAAGGATAGGACAATGGTTTCCCCGTATGGTATTAGGAGATAAACCAAGGCTCGCGTGGGCAGGGTTGCATCCCTGAAGTAGATCTGTCATCTATTGGGATCCTAGATGAGTATCTACTCGCTACCCGTATTAGTATGTCCCGTAAGTATTAAAAGAAAAAATCAGTTTTCATGTTTATTCTTAATTTTTCAGTATGAATTATCTATTATAAGTCTCATATGTATACACATAATCACCAAGTTTCATTAGTATACGCTCCATTGGTCAGTCATCATATTAGACACAAGTAAACAGAAGTGCAATAATTGTTTGTAGTATGTATGTCAAAATAAACGGTACGTAGAGTTAGAAAAGCGTTTTTATATCCAAAGTATAACTAAGTGTAGTTACTGGTCCTTCGACAAGAACAAGAGACAAGCCACCGGAAACTACTTCTTAGCCGTCAAGAAGCAGATCGGAACGTATAGGGGACAATATTAAATTGTAGATACACTTAATTAAACACCTTAAAACTAATCTCATTAATTCTGAGACAAACATCGTATATATTACCGGCTGTAGTTCGGTATAAGGGGCATTAACTTAGCGATTTCAATAGGTTCTAACAGAAAGCTCACGTTTTGCTGTGCTTAAAATGGCCCTTCTTTTTTAGGAGTTTAGTTTAAGGTACCTAAAAATCGATTTAAAAAGGGCTATTTCTAGATTCTGTTTAGTAGTATATGAGTTATAGTTTACGAAATTTAGGTTGGTACTTATTATGTTTGGACTAAAAGTTACCAAAACCGATAGAAAATACTTTTTACTATACTTCTCATTATAGAATGCAATTAACAGGCAAAAAAGAGAAAAATAATGAAGGCAATAATTTTCTAGTGAATGTTATTATTTATTATAGCATGCAAAATACATGAAAGTTGCAATAAATAAATGAATTAGTTTGGTTTTGAACGCAAACTGGTAGTAAATTATAAAACGCACTCTAATATTAACGTGATTTTGTTAAATGCATTCAAGTAAGCCCGTCTGTCAATCCGAAACATACAACATTAATACGGTATATTAAGTTTACATTGTTTGTAACGTTACGGCACTAATTCATGAGTAGGTCATGCAAAGTAACTACGACAAAAGCACCAATAAAAATGGTTTTAAAATAGTAAATAATTAATTAATTGAAAATAATTACGCAAATAAAGCAACAAAAACATGTTTCTAAAATAATAAATGATTAATAAATTAGCAAATAATCCTGGAAATAAAATAATATACTACAAAATATTTTTCAAATAATCGATTAGAAAATAATTATGCAAAGTAAAGAATATGCTAGCAGAAAAAAAAGAAAGGTAATTCTGTAACATGGGCTAAATATCCTGAGGAAAGCATCGAGGTTTTTCAATTAAGGATGTGTAAAACTTTGATATTTAAATTATAAAAATATTCCCAATTGAGAACACATCTAATACGAAATGATAAAAAAAAGGGAGATCTGAAATTTACACTGGGTATTCCTAACAGCGGCTAGTAGTTTCCCGGAGAGGTCACCACCTCTTTGACGTACATCTCTACACCATAACCATTCCACAAGGTGGTTTGCGAAAGTCTCCCGTGCAAACCAAGCCTTGGCCTATCAGCTGCTATACATAATATATGTAATTTACTAGAAGCTTGGTACAATTTTTGTGCAGTTTTCGAAGTAATAATTAGTTAATTGCGTTCAAAACGAAACTAATTCATTTATTTATTGTAACCTTCATGCTATAATAAATCATAACATTAACTAGAAAATTATTGTCTCTATTGTTTTTGTCATCTTTTTCCTGTTAATTGTTTTCTATAATGAAAACCATAGAAAAAAGATTGAGGACTTCACAATAATGTAATACAGTTTCAAAACAATACTACTCTATTTACTTGTCAAATCAAATTTTACCGCTCATCAGTATTTTCTATCTGTTTTGGTAACTTTTAGTCCAAACATAGTAAGTACCAACCTAAATTTCGTAAACTATAACTCATATACTACTAAACATAACCTAGAAATAGCCCTTTTTAAATCGATTTTTAGGTACCTTAAACTAAACTCCTAAAAAAGAAGGGCCATTTTAAGCACAGCAAAACGTGAGCTTTCTGTTAGAACCTATTGAAATCGCTTTAGTTAATGCCCCTTATACCGAACTACAGCCGGTAATATATACGATGTTTGTCTCAGAATTAATGAGATTAGTTTTAAGGTGTTTAATTAAGTGTATCTACAATTTAATATTGTCCCCTATACGTTCCGATCTGCTTCTTGACGGCTAAGAAGTAATTTCCGGTGGCTTGTCTCTTGTTCTTGTCGAAGGACCAGTAACTACACTTAGTTATACTTTGGATATAAAAACGCTTTTCTAACTCTACGTACCGTTTATTTTGACATACATACTACAAACAATTATTGCACTTCTGTTTACTTGTGTCTAATATGATGACTGACCAATGGAGCGTATACTAATGAAACTTGGTGATTATGTGTATACATATGAGAGTTATAATAGATAATTTATAATGAAAAATTAAGAATAAACATGAAAACTGATTTTTTCTTTTAATACTTACCGGACATACTAATACGGGTAGCGAGTAGATACTCATCTAGGATCCCAATAGATGACAGATCTACTTCAGGGATGCAACCCTGCCCACGCGAGCCTTGGTTTATCTCCTAATACCATACGGGGAAACCATTGTCCTATCCTTAGTTCCTAACCAAACCTTTTTTTTTTAACCTTCGTCCTTTGTACCTTGCGGTGTCGGACTATTATTCTCTTATATTTGTCACCCACAGTTTCCTGTTCTAAACCAGGCTTTAATCCATCCCATACTTCTTTTTTCTAATGTTCCATACATTTGTCTTTTCCAGGTTTTCCAAGTTTTGCTGTAATGTCTTTTCTGAGCCTGCTATCAATTAGTTCCTGTAGATTAATTGCATTCATTTTTCAGTTTCCAACTTTCATATTTTTTTCTATTTGTTTGGCTTTTTTGATAGCATCATCTATTCGTATAGAGAATAACAATGGGTTTAATACGAATCCCCCTTGTGTTTCGAAATCAGCTGTTTCTGCGTTGGAGGCTCTGACCTTATTCCTGCTATTTTTATACAACGCCTTAATCATCCCTAGTTCTCACCTTTCCAGGCTCCGCCATACATCTTCTCTTCTTACACTATCAAGAGCTTTGTTAAGATCGTTATTCCTCTGTAATTTGAGGATTTCATTATGATGTTGTTTAAGAGGTCAAGTAGTTCTTTGTCAAATAGATGTTTAATTCAATTTTAAATTAGGGTTAAAAGTAGTAAAAACATCTTTTAACTACTACTAATTAAAAAGTAAGTAAAAAACACAATAAGTACTAACCTAGGAATAGCCCTTTTTAAATCGATTTTTTAGGTGCTTTAAACTAAACTCCTAAAAAAAGAAGGGGCATTTTAAAGACAGCAAAACGTGAGCTTTTCGTTAGAATCCATTAAACTTGCTAACTCGATGCCCCTTACACGGAACTACAGCCATTACCCTAGATTACGTGTATTTATAGAGATAACATCGTAGACATCCTGTAGATTTTGATTTCCTTAATGAGTTAAAAGAACTTTTTGATCGTGCCTTGTATACTCGAAAATACAATATAATATCAAAAGTCGCGCTTATGCTACTACAACATTTTTTAACTTAGTTAAAAGAGTAGAAAGTGCGACAAAGATGCAGAAATTCGACGACAATGCGAGTGCGTGAGATGGATCTCGCACGTTCTAAGCTAGCATTCTCTCTCTCTTGGCGATGTATCACCGTCCTCTTCGAGAGCATGCTGGCGCGTACGATATACAAACACATACAGGCAACGTACACATAACACGCACACAAACATAGTAACCGCGCGTGATTATTTCCGCTGGATTTTCAAAGATAAATCATTTACAATACTCACTCTCAAACAAAAACTCATGTTTGCCTTCATCTTAACTTAAACATAGTTAGCGGTTCGACTAAAAAAAAAAGAAAAGAAGAATACGTACGAGAAAGACGTTAAAAAACGTAGGGAGAAGCTGGTGAGGAAGAAAGAAAAAGTACGACGTATGTACTCGGGTTAGAAATATTCGTGCCACCAACAAACGATACCGCCAAGTCTGTGATTTAGATAAATACACACAACAAATGTTTGTTAATATTTCTTCGAAGCAATATTTCCTTTATTTGTTCTATGTTCACGTCTCTACTTTAAGTCCCGTAATGCCTAAGTTTTTAAAAAAGATCCGTCAGTCCACGGCTGTGTCGGAAAGTCGTCCTTTATTCTTTCTCAGCGCTTAATAGAGAGAACGAGGAAGGAATATGCATCACCTGTATATCGACGTATGCATCGGAGAGAAATGATATTTTCTTTTTTACTTCACGAAACTATGTGTGCGTTTATAACACTATAGGACGATTTTGTATATCGAACAACATGCGTGGTCCACATAGACGACACAAATAAACACATTTCTAGTTCATTTGTGTTGTGTGAGCTGGCCGACAACAACTGGTAAGGGACAAGTGCGTATGGTACAGCTGCGTGCCAGTGTGCGATAGAGATATACCCACAGTTCGACTGGATTGCCATGAACAGATAATAAACAACTTTTATCTACACATCATGTTTATTTGTTTATTATAAACTTACGTCATTTGTTTATTCTATATGACAGAATTAGAATTATTGGAAGGTTATATTTTTTTTTTCTCTTCCAACATGTCAAACGTATCTTATATAAGCGATTCGCGCTCGTGTAAATGCGAAGGAAAAAATTGATAATACGTCCTAATCGCCATCACACACGGGGAAAACTTGTTCATTATGGATTTCATAACGCAAAAAAAAAGACTTCGCACATTTCGTAATGATGTTGCAAATAAACTACGTATAGTTAAATATTGTCGTCAACTACTACTTTTTTTTTTGATCTTATGGTAGTGACGTTTATTGGGAAATGATATGTAAAAATTCTCTTTATTCTAACAAATTCTACGTAAACAAATCGCTACTATTTTACTAATTGACATCAATCTTGTATTGATAAATATATACAATAATTTTCTAGTATACAGGGACCGTTTAATAAAATATTTTTACTTCTGAATATACACTCCAGAAAAAAGTATCGCATAATTCATTTCTGTAACATAAGAATGATTTTATGACTAAAGGAACTTAGTACAGTGAAATTCCCCTCCGCGGACACCCCTCTTACACGGACACCTCCCTTAAACGGACAGTTTCTGATGGTCTCGACCGGCTCTCATATAATTTCTATTGTATTAACTCTTTCTTGGACGGACATTCTCTTGAACGGACGCGGACACGATAAAATGTTCTCTTAACCGGACAAAAAATAAAATAAAAAGATACGCCTTATCTTATTTTTATATCGAGAGTATTGCTATTGTATTTCTCCATCACCCCTCGCGCCAATTTCGCTGGGGCTTCCCCGAGTAAACCGGGGATTTACCGACTTTAATCTTTCGGTACAAACGCAGCCTATGTCGTACATTTCTGCCTGGCGTGAATTAGGGACTTCCCCAAGTTGGTCGGGGATTTACCGTTCTTATTCTTTGGGTGTACGCTTTCGATTGAATTTGCTTTCGATATTAGTCTGATGTCTATGCGGAAAAGATACAGTGAGCGACACATTCATTATAGAAATGGCTCCAAATAGAAAAATTCTCACGCTTAAACAAAAAATTGAGATTGTTGAAGTTTACAATAAAGAGAAATTAAGTGCAAGGAACTTATCCAAGCGTTTTAATATTGGAAAAACACAAGCTGCAGATATAATTAAACATAAAGAAATCCTTCTAAACAAATGGATGTCGAACAGCAATTTGAATGAAAAAAGAAGCTTTTTGACGGGTGATGGTACTAAAATTGACAAATTGTGTTGTGACTGGTTTAGAGCAGCTCGGCATAAGGAGATTCCTTTAACAGGTATGCATATGATTTTCTTAGATAAGGTTTTCTTGTATTAATGCGGTGATTTTCTTTTCATATTAAATTCTAAAATAGATAAAAAAGTGAGATTGCCAATAGGTTTGTCACGACAAAAACGCAAAAAACTTATTTTTTTTAGGTCCGCTAATACGATGTAAAGCAAGAGAAATAGCCGCTTCTTTGGGATATTCTACATTCAGTGCTTCTTCTGGTTGGCTCAATAAATTTAGAATCCGCCACAATATGTTTTAAAGCGATTTCGGGAGAAGGAGCTTCGGTTAATGCTGAAGATGTTTCATCGTTTTTAAGACAATATCCTTGTTTGATTAAGGGATATTCACCGAGAGACATCTATAATGCCGATGAGACAGGCCTGTATTTTAGGGCTCTACCCGACAAAACGCTCACATTCAAGAAGGAAAAATGTGTTGGGGGTAAGCATCCCAAACAGAGGTTTACAATTTTGCATTGTGCAAATATGGCGGGTGAAAAAGGCAGCTAAACCCAGAGCTTTTGAAAACATTAATATAAATAACCTGCCTGTAACTTGGAAATACAATAAGAAAGCTTGGATGACAGGACAAATTATGACAGAGTGGTTGCAAGACCTAGATTGGAAAATGGCTAAAGAAAAAATAAACATTTTGTTATTTTTAGACAATGCGGGATCTAATCCGAAAGACGTTCGCTTAAATAATACAAAAATATTATTTTGACCCCCTAATTGTACATCAGCTTGTCAACCACTTGACCAAAGGATTATAAAGAATTTTAAAACTTATTACCGAAGTCTAATACTTAAACAGCTGCTAGTAAACATTGAAACTGCTGGTACAGCTTTTGAGTTAATAAAGAAAGTTACACCACTGATGCAGTTTATTTTGGCAGGATTTAATCAAGTAAATATGCAAAGTGAAGACCAGTTAACTGAGGCTGATACATCTGACCTAGATGATGATTTGCCTCTTAGTGTACTTTCTGATATCCTCAAAAATAAGAATTTATTGAAATTGACGGATAATGAAAACCTTAAAGATTTTTTGAACGTAGATGAAGATTTGTATGTTGAAGATCCAGATTAAGAACAAGAAATTGCAAATCCAGTTGAAATACACGAACTTTCGGAAGATTCTGATGTCGATGAGGTTCCAGTGCCAACAGAAGCTTGGGATAGCTTATGGTAAAGCTATTACCCTGACCAAGCAGCTCAAAAGTTTTGTCGAAAATCGCGGAGATACGGTGTCTTTGGAGCTTCTTTCTAAATTAGAAATACGCTTTCAAGACACCATTTTAAAGAAAAAGAGAAGACAAACAACAATATATGAATATTTGCGTCCTTAAAGTGACTATTCATTTCATTGTTTTGTACTACATACTACATCTATGTATCTATGTACATATATTATACTTTGTATGTATGTATATATCTAAAGGGAATAAACTTTTTTTTCTTAAGTTTAAAGTTTCTTATTTATTTTAAAAACATTTATATACATATACGATTTAAATGTCCCAGTTTCTTTAATATATTCATTTTTCGTTAAAACACGATTTTTGTTGTATCTACTACATATTTCTTCCATGCGGACACCCCTCCTCAACGGACATCTTCAGTTGGTCCCGTTGGTGTCCGTTCAAGGGAGATTTCACTGTACATATTTGAAACTTGTGTTAAGCAGACAGTAAAAGAAATTATATTTTTGAAGAAAATAAGTTACAGGATAGATTCAATTAACCTCCATATATAAGTTTGGTCTAAATACTCCCACTCCTTACGGTACCTAATCCCTGTAGTTCTACTGGGACAACACTTGGGTCCATACCATTCTGTGAATATAATCCCACACAATTCCGATAATGGGATCGTGCATTAACAAGAATTCGTTGCTTATTACTGACGCGTATGGTATTGTATGATCTTGTAAAATGCCTGTTATACACCTGTGGGCAGTCATTGTACCTCCATTTACTAATAATAACTCTAGACACCTCCAAAATTAGGCTAGTTTCGATGTTGGACTGGGAATAGCCGTCACCATCTCGTCCGTACACTAGTATACGTCTATCTGAGGTGTAAAGACTCAATCTTGAAAATTGACATCTTCGAGGAGCTGTAACGGCTATTCTGGTTCCACTCTGACTTAACCTATTACAAACGGTTTGGCATCTTATTCGAGTATTTCTAACTTTAACCAAATCTATCTGTAATTACCTTGCAGTTACATGCCTCCAACGTAAAGCTTGTAGTCTTGAAGAATTGGCACCGGTTTTCGTATGTAACCTCCTGTATCTGTATATCTGGCTACTGCTTTAGAAACACTTAACTGATTAATATTTATCAAATTAGTCGCATATGTTTGAGATCGCCCATTTTTGATTAAAGCAACTATTCTAGCCACTTGTTCTGGAGGTAAATTATTAAAAAAAAATAAACCTTGTGTATATGCACTTTTCTAAAATGTTTCTGTAATAACAACAAAGAACTTATTCGAACAAACTACTTACCTGATTTTCTTTGTATACTTATTGTCTCATATCTCACATAATACCTCGATATATAAACGCCTGTGTGTATTTCTGATAATCATTTTAGGTAATATTGTACAGAACATTGAAGAAAAAATAATCTCGAATTTGTATGCTAGTCAAGTTTAATGACACATGTATTTTATTCTATGAATGTTGTCAGGAGTGTTATAGTCACAGGGTAAGTGCAGTGTAGAAATAGCAGCAAACATTTCAAACTATTAAAAAAATTAAAGAAATGGAGGTGTTCACCAAATCATTGCAACACTTTTACACAGCTAGTGAATAAAATAGTTTCATCTATATTTGCCCCAATGAACCAATAAAAAGAAAGAGAATCTACAAAATAATACAAAAATTAGGATATTCTTACAATTCGTTCAATCATGAACAACTAGTCCAATTAAATTGTTTCTTATTCGCATGTAAATTCTTTTACAAACATGATGGATAAGCAACAGTAAATAATAACTCTTAAATTGGCGCTGAGATCTTAATTAGTCTATTGGAAAATGTCAATGAACATAAAAATGAATGCATTGAACTGTATATTGCAAACAAATTGGTGTTTGAATAGACTGAATATACGAACATACATTGGGAAGTTCCTTATTCTATAATACTGTGTATGTTGTGTCACAAGTTTTTACATATCTATGTGTTAACGTCTTTTATTATCTCCGAAGCAAAAAAGTTGAGTTCTTTAGCATTTCGCGAGTTTAAAATAGTACATATACGATTATTTGTAAAATCAATCAAAGCCATAAATTATACAAAAATATTCGCGTAATATTTTGCTATCACTGCGAGTGTAAATAAAAAAGTTAATTCATATTAATTAGTGCACCGAGATACAGCACAGTCTCGTTAATTCGAATCTCCAATTAACTTTATACATGCTGTAATTCAATATATAATAAATAACACAGATGATGTTATGCTGTATAAAACGCTTACTTTGGGCGAAAAGTCGAAAATACTTCAGAAACTGAAGCGTGCATTTAGTGGAAAATCTTTGGGTGTTGAATACAAAGTCGGCGAAGCAATAATTTCTGATACATTATAAAAGGCACTTCACGATTAGTTACATATACAGACAACGTTTTCCTGACAATATTCCAATTTTATACGAGATTTTCGCAATAAAAGCGAAACAACTCTCACATTTAGATATTTGGGAAAGACATGATGTATAGGCTAGTAGGGAATGAGTGACCAAATTCAGAGACAAGCGTAGTTTATGATCACTCAAAATGTAGTGAAAAGTTATCCTGTTTATCAGAGAAAATTCGGAGCTTAAGTGGTTTATATTCATAAATGTACAACGATGTTGAGACAGCATTATTCTGGAGGCTGTTATTGGAAAAAAAAAACATTAGTTCGCAGCCAAGAGAAAACTGCACCACAAGCTGAATTTATTAGTTATAGAAAATAGTATCTCAAACTTTCACGGCCGTTTGACATAGTTGTAACGGTTGTCGGATACCGCCGTGTCACTAGGTTCGCATTTTCAAAGGTACAGTACCTTTGAAAATGCGTTAAAGTAAGAAGGCCTAATAATTCTGAACATGGATGTACTTCGAAAGTGCATGTGTTGGAAGAGTTTCATTCCAGAATCGTAAATAACAAACCACACAAACAATAACTAAACTAACAACCTTTTCCGTAATTTTTTTTTAATTAAGAAATTATATTTTCGCGGTAAAATTTAAAATTATCCCTCTGAATTAGAAAGAAACAGACTATGCTTTATGTTAGACGAAGATGGTGATTTTTTTCGTTTAACACACGCATACGACTTAATCTGCATTTTGTTGGTAATAAATACAAATAATTTCAAAATGTAAGCAACTGATTAGATATCATT
The DNA here is from genome assembly GCA_023509865.1 of Trypoxylus dichotomus. NCBI lineage: Eukaryota > Metazoa > Arthropoda > Insecta > Coleoptera > Scarabaeidae > Trypoxylus > Trypoxylus dichotomus. The sequence continues at coordinate 9,278,960 of CM042083.1, read as the reverse complement.
TACGTTTATCAACAAATAAATAAAAAAAAAACCGTTATTATGTGTGCACAATATCAAGGATTCCTCTCTTGCAAAGAAAGTTGGTGCCGAATAAAAGCAAGAAAGCTGATGAAATGATTTATGTGGTTTTATATTTGAAAAAAAAAAGGTTGCAATTGACCCTACGTGATTAAAAAGATAATTCATTTAATTTTTAGTATTGTTATTAATTATTGTTCTTGTGTACGGTATCTCTGAGAGTACGCGAAATTTGCAGCTACGTTTTTGTAAACATGGAACATTAAAATGATATAAAAAATTATTGACGTAATTCTTTCTTCGATGTTTTACTTTTAAAAGCGTTGAACGACATGTAGACAAGTTTTATTAAATTCTGTCAAACTAGTTTCGTCTTCTTTTTTCTACGTAATATATACATATATAAAATATATAATAAGTATCTATTAAATCAAACTTTCTGACTTAATAGAGAAATAATATGCCAGGATTTATATTTAGCTTAAAGCCTACATACGATATTTAATAAGCAAGTTATGAAATTATTAAGATTGATATAATTTGAAATCAGTATTATTGTTTATTTGTTTGCTTTTGATTACAAAATGCGTAAATCATTTTGCAATATACTTCTACATCGATAGTAAGTAATAAAAAAATGTATTGTAAATATTTTTGATAGTGCTGTTAATGAGAATTGATAAAAATAAAATCAACTGAAATAATTTCGCAAGAGGTTTCCAATTCTTATATAAAATATGTAATGTAAGAAGATACTTTTCTGTCTTACCTTAGTCACATTAATTAAGGTAACACTGTGATTTCTTATAAATGCTATACTTTCCTCTTCCTTCACTAATTATAGCTAATTGACTTGTTTTTCTTTGAAAAAAGAAGAAAGATCGAATTCGCAATTTACAGTCGTATCGACGGTATTATGGAAATAAAATAATTTAAATAAACAGCGACAAAAACTCGAAATCCATAAAAGGCCAGACAATGCACACGTGGGCACTAAAGATACACATTTATTATTTATTAAATGATATTACATGCAACAAAAATTATATTTATGTTTACACAATTAAATCCAAGATATAATAAAACCTACAACAATTGATAAGAACAAGGCATTGATAGTAAAGTACAGAAAAAAAAAGAGTGTGGTAATTATAAAACAACAGTAAGTACATATTACGTGTGTATTAATTATTAGAGATAAATTATATATAATAGGTAGATAATAATTGCAAAATATTCAAGAAACAATATGATTTTAGAAAATATATATACGAGGGTTGGTGAAAATATTAATGGAATCCATTCGTAAAATTTCACATTTTGACGGTCATAATTCGTACTTAAGTGTATTAGTTCTTATTCGACTTTATTTGGCTCTTGCTTTGCGGTATTGATATGAAAGCTATTGGATCCCGTACAGTTTGACAGCCCAAAGAAGTCGTGTTAAATGGGGCAAGGAAATGATCAAAGAATTCAATTAAGATCATTTAAATCTAGTCCACAATGCCATTAAAGAAAGCTAAAAGTAACAAAAGTTGTGAAGCATATGGTTGTAGATAGTCGAAGAACACATTACATAAAGCCAAAGGTTTACAACGTATACATAGCGAATGGACAATGAAGTAGAGGAAACAAGTGCTGAAACAACGAAGAATTATCATGACCATATTGTATTAAGGCACAGGAATTGGGGGTGGTTATGAGTTTTCTGGAGATTTACTGAAAATTAATGAAGCTTAAAGGAAAAAAACATCCTCGAACAGCATGCAATATTGTTAAGGGCCATAAATTAAACCTAACATAGCTCGACGTTTCTACGAAATCTCTTTCATCTTCTTCAGGAGCGAGTCTCACATTTCTGTCACGACTCGCTCCAGAGGAAGATGCGCTACCGATTTTCTGAGGAGTATCTATCTACTCGGATCAACACCCGGAAGAATTATATATATATATATATATGAGTTTCGATATAATCGCATACATCTTTTTCTTGAAATAGTCATGGTTTGAATTCAAATAGAAGTGAAATTGAAACCACGACTACCTCAAGAAAAAGATGCATGCGATTACATCGAAATGTCAAGACATTTACCCGCAAAAACGTCCGTTATAATTTAAATTTGTATACATATTGTATACATATATATATATATATATATATATGATAATTTAATTTCCTTAGGAAACGCGCCGGTCTAATGAACAGGAGTTGTAGGTTCAAATCCTACTGGAAACCGTGAAATTTTTAATTTCACAAACTAATTAAATTGAAAATTTAACTTTGGTAATACTGAGAAAATTAACTTAAAATTTAAAAACCAACGAAAGTTATATTAAAAATAATTTAATTGATAATGCACTCGGGATTCATATTAAATATTAGATCTGTACCTGTATATCTATATGTATACAAGATAAAAAAGCAATTTTTGGAGAAAAAGATATGTATAACATATATTAACTAATAAGAGAGTATTACAGGTGTGAAAATTAAATACAAAAAAAAACACATTATGTTAGCGCCAAATCCCGCCAGAAAACCAAGCCTAGACACGTTGTTTGTCTACTTAGCCTTCGTCAGTGCATTGTAGAAAAGGAGCAAGATGGGAACCAACTTGGAGATGAAAGATACAAATTTTTGTTGCTTCCAATCTTGCTCCTTGGCTATACCGTACTGATGAGAGCCAAGTAGTTCGAAATATGTGTCTCCGGTTGCTTTTCTGGTGGGATTCAGCTCTAACCTCCTTTTCTTTTGTATTTAATTATCACACCCGCGATACTCCTTTATTACTTATTATCCTATTATTATTTCGATAAGACAATGACCCTACCCATACTTCCAAGTGTGTTAAACAATGGTTTAGGGGGAATTTTGAAAAAATATTTGCATCTATTGTTATGCCCATACCAAAATTGTATTAGTTTTCTTTTTTGACAATACAGAATAAAATAAGTTTTCCTGTAATGAGCTGTTTCGTGTTAGTTATGCTGTAACACTCATAAAACATCAATGCAACAAATTATTCAACATTTGTAGAATATTCTCTATACACCTACTTTTTTGTCCGACACTGTATATTACCAAAAATGTACAAATTTATATGAACGGCTATATAAATATCCATAAACTTTTTTTACGATTCTAAAGAGTAAAACTTTTCGAACGTACCTTGTATATGTCAGGCAGAATTGATAAAGATATGCTTTAAATAATTACAGGCCATCCATTACACTTTATTTTTATTTAGGTATTTGGTAAATGTATGCAAGGGAATAATGGAAATCGAAATAAAGTATTTTTTCATGTATTTATGAATTATCAAACAAAGATTATTTTTATCGGTATTTATTTTTTATTTACTTGTTTACTTTGCGCTGTAACACAATCGTGTGTATTCCTTTCAAAGCAAACACATTCTAATAGTTTACCATGTATTTATAATATACATACACGTATGTAGAATCGTTGTGTATGTACAAAATCGGGCATGCTATAACGGTTTGGAAATAAAGAAGGTAGTCAAGAGGTTTATTCTAAGACCAAATTGTATAATTATATAGTTAGTGCGAGATGGTTGAAAATTTAGATCGTTCAGAGTACCCATACAATCGTCTTTTATTTCATTAACATCGTGTTAACTTACGGCTTATAATTTAATTTGCGCTTCGTTGACATCTTTATTTAAATAAAAACAACGCACATACAAACCCGAGCAAAGTTTATTCTGTTTTCTTTTTTTTATTCATTTATGAGTTTACGGCGCATATTTACATTTTAAAACTTAAGAACGATATTAAATAAAATAAAGGATTTCACATAATCTAATAGAGCATGCGCAGATAATTTATTTGATCCAGCATTCCTCAACGAACATACCATTCATGGATCACCTTCGATATAAAAATCGATATCGATTTATATATGTATTTGTACATACATATTACTACTATACAATCAATTATTTGTCATTTTTTCCTACTTCTTCTTCGTATATGGCCTAGAATTTGTTTACTTTACATTATCAGGCAACTTTATCTTCCACATTGATAACTTTGATGTTTGCATCAATTGTAAAGGTACATAGAAGTTTCCTTGGGATAAGATTATATGTTAAAAAAACTACGTTGTTATATTTTCAGATGGTTTTACGCGATATGTTTATTCGAGAGTTTTGAATGTGTAAAAAATATATACCGGGTGTTAATTTTTATTAGAATTACGTCTCCCATCGAAATTTTAGAGATAGATTCTTCTAAATAACAACTTTACGTTAGGGGAACGATGATGCAGAATGTCATATAAAAAATATGCAAAATTAAAGTATAAGATCGTAAACAAGAAATAGTTCTACACCCTTCAGCTTAGGTTTACGTTAGCTAGTAAGACGTAGTGTTGTGCCATCTTTACCACCCCTTGTTTGTTGTTTACACCGTAATCGTATCATAATAGCTTCGATGCTAGGAATATAAGAGAGGATATGCTTTGTTTGCGCCGAGATTTAAAACGTATAGGGGAGGGGCAAGATGGTGGGGAATACTAGGGGTTGGGGAGGGGGCAAGTTATTATCGTCTGCTATCGTCTTTGGACTCTTAAAATCGTCTCGAGGAGGGTAGTGAATTCAAAAGAAAGTGACCGCAAACACTTAGAAAGAAGGAAATTGATCAATATCATTTTATTATGGAAAATTAATCCATGAGAAATATTCAAGGCTACCTATTATTATTATTTATAACAATTAGTAGTTTGAAACGAATAAACTATAGTCTTAATAGCAATTATTTTATAGTATATTTATTGTTTTCTATTAATAGTTTTGTGATTTAAAAGTGTTTTTTTTTAAGTATTATTTTTCATTGTTAACACGAGTAAAACCAAGCATGATTCTTTTATAGAATAAAGATTGTGAAGAATTGAGTGTTAAGAGCAGCGAGGCATTATTTTAATATGTCAAAATCGTTTTTGTCCGATTATTAATCATTTCAAGAACCATATGCTTTGCAAATTCTTTCTATTATAAGAAAACACTCATAGTTTTATCTGTTTATTTTGTTTTCTGCTCGCGAACGTGCTTTTTTCAATTACAGCAAATAGAACAAGGAGCAACGATTACTAATACACAATGTAATGCATATTGTGAACACGATTAAAGTGACAAAACAGCAGTTTTCTATACCTATTTCGTAGTATCAACCGTGCATAGTTTGGTGTGATGAACATACCAGTCCTGCACTGTAATAATTCAAAAACTAAATGTACAATAATATGTCGTATCATGAGTATTCGAAACAAGGTCAATACCTATAATTGTGCTCTAAATACAAACTTTTTTCTTTCATTCTAAGGATTTACATTTAAAGACATGAAAATTCATAATCCTCGAAAAGGTGGGGTGCATCGTTCGACGTTATTTTATGATTTTAGTAAACACGCTGTGTACATGTAAAACATGTTTGTTTTAGATTAGTGCTGTGGCGAAAAAAAAAATTAAAATAAGTAAACTAAACGTTTTCTTACGTACCATATTAGAGAAACAAATTGAATTCTAACTTATTTACATTGTTATTTACTCCTTAAGTTTTCAGAAAAGCAAACAATCGTTACTTAAAATATTCTTAGAAGGATTCATATGGAAGATTCATTTGCATTGTACATTGAAGGTCGTATAACGTTATTGTCATTAGATGTATTTCTAAAGAATTTCGAATGTTTAGAACCAATTCTTTTAGAGAAAATATGTAACCATTCCCTTCAACATCATACGAGTTTGATATATTAAGAGGGGGGTATAATCGCAAAAATAGATGCAAAAGAATAGCGCGCTTCTCCTTGAGCAAAATTAAACCACAGCTATAGAGAAATTATTATATTATTAAGATAGGAGTTACGAAAACGACAATTCAAAACGCTATTAAAAAAAAAGAAAATAAAATACGAGGGAAATTTGCACTACGATACCCCATCTGGATGTTAGACGTGATTTAATCAGCCCAAATCTCATTTATGCAACAAGACAATAATCCCAACATTCCCTATCACGTCACTTTTTTTCTACTGCATTTCGTGTGCCTCTGGGATTGGTCTTCCAAAACACCCTTAGATCTTGGACAAAAGAATATTGTAAGTGAAACCTTAATCAACAGAGAAAACGTAATTTTTCCACCATTTCACATCAAATTAGATCCTATGAACTAATATGTTAAAGCTTCAAGTACATATGTCAAAAACTTCCAGGACCTCAAATTAGAACTTTAATGATAGATTCAAATCTCATCAACTCCATGAACGAAGCTGAGAAAGAATCTTGGACTTAGAAACAAGAAAGCTTTCAATTACAAGGATCTAGTGAAATGTAACATAAGCTTAAAGCTTCATTTCCTTCATAGTCGTCTTTATAGGTTTCAGGAAAATTTAGATGTAAGCGATGTACAAGGCGAGAGATTTCATCAAAATTTTAAAACCATGGGAACTCGGTACCAAGGAAGATGAGATCCTCGTATGATAAATTATTAAAATTTATCATAAACTTAGACGTATTAGTGATTCTTCAAAGAGCATAGTATGGCAGAGAGTTAAATTTTGACGTGATACGCAAAAACTAATACGATTTTCGGATTAAACACATCTTAATTAGTAAAAACCAAGTCTGATATAGATGTCAGAAAAAATTGTGTTGGATCAACCTTAGCAAGAAGTTTAAATCCATTTTTTGTTGTAATTTATGTTATAAAAGTGTGAGTTAAAATTTTGAAAACTGTTTTCAATATTCCTTAATTTAAAGATTTCAATTAAATTTTTAAATATCTTTAACATATCCATACTAAGAGAAGTAGATGTTTGCAAAAGGACAGCCCTAATTGGGACAGCTTATATAGTATTGTTATATAGTTACGACATAGATTCAAATTGATGAGATGTAAACGACAAATAAAATTGTATATCATTCGTAAACATTTGAATGTGATACTTATTAATAAACTACGATAAGTTGATCATATGCGTATAAAAAAATAATAATCGACTTAACGTAGAACCCCGAAGAATTTAATTTAGAAACTAAAACATTACAAAGTATTTAGGTTATTAAACGATATATCTTTAAGGTTCTGTGACATCATAAAAGGCTTGTACTTGTGTATAAGTTTTCCGAAAACAAATAAATGTTTATCTTTATGATAAATTTGATACAAGTACGCTTTTACCTTGGTTTAAAAACTGTTTATTTCACCGCAAGATCGCATTCAAATTTTTTTCTGTATGTAAAGGTTTATAAAAAAGTTCTGGATTAAATCCAATTGTATTATATTAAATTAAAAAATATATTTATATACAAACAAAATATCTAGTTGATGCAAATACCTTCAAGGTTAAAACATCCCGGTACATTAATGTGTAATTAAACGGTAAACAGTCTATCCTGTGGACGGGGATTAGTTTGAGAACCTTTATACGAGTATCATTACTTCTGTAGCGGACGAGAAAAAAATTCGGTTAGTTAGTCAGTAGATAGACGTAAAGTTAGGGGGATAGATAAAGACCAAGGCTAACATAGTTTTAAATTAAACTCCATGTGAATTATAAAGATATACTTGAAAGTAAACAAAATTGTTACGTTTGTTTATTAAAAATTCGCAGTGCGTTAACAATTCCATTAATATCATTACTATTTACGTTATTAATAAATAAATAATTCTGTTTATGTAATGTTTAGAGAGGGATTATTATTGAAATCACATGTAAGCGTACATAACACGTTTGAAAATGCTAAAATCGCTTTCTATAGCGTACAATACATTTCCTGCAAATTAGAAAACAAACTATTTACCAATCGAAAAGAATAATCTGGTAAATGTAAAGTTTGCATTGTTATCTCGTTTAACGTTATTTCACTTAGCGAATGCTTTAGCGTAAATTTAAGCCACTGTAAACATTCTTACGGGATTCTAAGATTATACAGAACGAAGTTAATAGACGCGAGAATTTTATCCAAATCATTTAACGAAAAATGAAACTGTTATGATCGACAAGCTAGGCGGATGGGAAAAAATAAAATCGAACGCATTATTATTATTATTGGAGTAAAGAAGGTAATTTATTGCTTATAGTCCTGAGAGAAGAAGGAGATTTTGGTGTATCGAAACCAGAATATGTATTAAAAATAAATAAATACACAAATAACTTTCAATATACATACTTTAAATTTAGAATATTAGCCAGGCAAAAATTTTAATATTTCGTAGCCTGGATGCGTAGACTAGTTTAGCATTTTTTTAAAACGAGCGGTGGAAAAAAAATCACGCACAAACATTTTAATGTTTATCGCCGTTATTTATTGCAAAATATTTTCTCTTATCCTGTCTTATATTCTAATGTTTGTTGAATTTTTTTTCTTGTTTATACTAAGCGCAATAGTATTTATTTATATCAACTTAGTTCTGTCATAATTTCACAAATGTTCTCGCATGATGTATATATATATAAATGCGGATACTTTATGGCACCTTCCAATGCGATTATTTACGTTTTGTGTACAATTACAGTCAAATGTAATGATGTTAGGACATAAAATATAAAAATAACCGCATGTACAGGATATATAAAAACTTGCTGAATTACGAAACATGTATCATTCTGCTTTGGTTTTAATAGTACAGGATGTTTTCTATAATAGTAGTCAAACTATACAGGGTATATTGTACTACAGCCTTGGTCAAAAGTATTGACCACCTTACACCTTAGCTACTTTCGCTCGTTGTGAACACATCTTGTAATCTAATGCGCTTTTAATGATTCAGTTACTGACATTTAGTGATATTGTTTCAATATGCCTAAAAGAAACGAATTTAGTTTAGAAGAACGTCTACAGATACGACCGATGGATCTGTACAATGTGCTATGCAGCGATTCGCCATGACCGGATTACATGTTAATAGCCCCAGAACTCGGCGCAAATAGATCAAACACCATGATGACCGAAAGATATTGAAAGAGAAACCGTGCCTCTCCGAAAAGAATAAGAAGGCACGATGTTAATAATATAATAGCAAAGTTTTACCGAACAAGATTGGTCAAATATCGTGTAGTCAGCGTGATGATCTGGTGCTGCATGAACATTTCTGGAGTGGGACAAATGTTACGTGTGTGAAGGCCAATGGACTCTACAAAATACATAAACGTTCTAGAATTTGGATTACTGCCCTCTTTTGCACCACTTTTTGGTGATACAAATGTAGACGGCGTTAACTTTTAACAGGATAACACGCAACCTGTCACAAAGCTGTCCGCATACTGACTTCGTTTCGGAAAAATGATATTGAGCTCTGGGCCTAACCAATCGCCGGACTTGAACGCCATAGAACATTTATGGGGTTTATTAAAGTACAAAATCAAGCGTTACGCAATTATTTCAAGAGAAGAGTTAAAAAATCACTTGCGCCTAGAGTGGAACGCTATAAGTCCCGAAGACTATAAAAAGCATGTAGGCATGTTCTGCTGAAAAAGAGGCAAACAGTTTGAATAATAAACATGATACAAGTTGTTTCAATTTATTTTAATTTGATATTCTTAAAAAAATTCAAAGTTAACCTGGGTGCCCAATACTTATGGCCAAGGCTGTAGTAATAGTTATACAAAAGGGTTTATGTACAAGTTTGTCCCAAAATGCTTTAAGCCTTAATTATATTTTCTAAATAATTGTTAATATAGATTTAGAACACACATATATAGTGTAGTAAGTGCTATAGTAAACATCCTGTACATGCACTTGCTTTTGTGAAAAATCTACGAATAAGATATCGAAAGTCAAAAAGGAAGTTGAGGGTATTTCCTCCTCTAGGGTCAAGTTATACACACGTACGAAATAATCTTATTAGTCAATCTTTCCAGGAATATTCAAAATGATACTAATATATTACTTAAGCAGATTCTGGAAAACAAAAAAAAAAAGTAATTTGGATGTATATTTAATAGTAAAATATCCGTTGCAGAACTATAGGTCTACGGCGCGCATAATACCAACCAACTGATAGAAAAATAAAAATATGCTTGAAACAAATGGCATTTGCTTTGTACACATATTAACAATAACATCCTGTTTGAAATTAATGTATACATTTCCTATATTATTTATAGAAAAATTAACATTTTATTAATCAAATATTTCACTACTGAAACAACTATTCAGTAAGTATATTGATGTTGCGATATGCCCGATTTGTTTATATGCGTGCACAGTGCAAAGCTAAACAGTTTCTATTTTCTAAATAAGTAGACAGGAAATATAAAACAACTATTAGGGTGTTCATAAACTCTTGAACTTTTTTACTTCAAACCTATATATTAATGATCTAAGATAGGGATATGTGATTCTAACGTTCCAATGTTTGTTTATGTTCAATTCAAGCTATATGACGGTTCCGAATTGATTGGTGTTGTCAAATGATAGTATAAAACCGTTATAAACACCGGGGAAACAGCTTCGATGTTATTTTCATTTTAATCTCTCGATACCTTAGAAGAAAAATAAATAATTAAAATTGTTACATGCTAGTTGGAGTCCTATGTTACGCAAGACTTGCGTTTTCCTTTTTATTGATTCATTGCGTAGAATATAGTTTTGTGTGTTGTTTATCCGACGAATAAAATGGTTTTCATCAAATTGCGTCTTATTATTTTCAACAAAAAACTTGTTTTACTTCTGTACAGATCTTTTTGATTTTTTCCCCGTTCAAAAATAAACACCAACACCTACACAATAGGTTCGAAATATGCTTGTCGATTATTTTTTTATTTAACTTTCTTATCATCACTCAAAGTTGATCAAAAAACTTTATTACGATCATAAATTCTTAGTGTCCAAATTAACTAAAATAAAGGGAGACTGTTTAAAGTCAAAGATTTAAGATAAACTGGAAATAGACTTCCATACTGAGTCATTTAAATCGATTTTATATTAATTAATGTAAACGGAAACAGTTTATAGTGAAAAAGAAATAATTTAGAAGATATAACAAATTTAGGAAATAAAAATAAATGAGATAAAGGTTTCGTGATATTTTTAACAAATTTCCTATTTAGTTTTTTGAAATTTTTGAGGAATTCATAATCGAAATAGAAAAAAAATCAACAAAAGCTCTACAAAGAAATTGTTTAGGGCCAAAGATACCTCTTATAGGAATATATTTAAGTGAAATTAGAAATTTAAAAGAATTTTTTAACAATTTATGATTTGAATTAGTTTGTAATCAAAGAAAATCCTTATTAACATTTTCCAAATTAAAAAGAGGCTGAAAACTTTTTCAAAGTCCTCAAAAAAAAAAATAATTTCATCTAAAACCATACTTTATATACGTAATTTTAATACTACTGCACACAATACACAAATAAATGCAATGTTTTATTTCTTCTCTTTCAAAATCTAACTCAAAATATGATACAAAATAGTACAAATTTACTTACACTGTATCGGGATTGCCTTAGTGGCGGTGGCCAAGGTGACGTAGCTGCTGAAAAATGATTTTTGCTCCACCCAACAGCACTTTCAAACGGATTATCTCCTATGTGGCCCTGGAAGTGAAAGAAACAGAACAAGAACCGTCATCAGCATATCATACAATAACAAATAAATTAAATTATTTTAAACTAAATTGTAAATGAATAGGAATGTATGGAAGCATCGAGAAATAGGAAAAATTTAGAGGATGACATCCAAAGACGTCTTCCAAGACCATACCATACATAGTTTGCAGAAAAAAAATATCCCCTCCCTCCAAAATGCTGAAGCCAATCGTCCATTTTTAATTAAATTTACTGCACGTCTGTATCTTTTCAAACCATTTTATTTTACCGCTTTCCTCGTTCCTCGCGGAAGAAAGCACCCTCGATACCATGGTTCATCCATTTGTTAAAATTGTTTTGTCGTAGTCGAACTTCCCATTTATTTCACGACTGTATCACATCTGATTATGTTACTTGCTGACGATGGCGATGATCTCTGTGCATTGACAGAAGCGTAACACCACCGCCACCGGTCCCCCCCGATATCCTGTCCCCTCCACCCCGCTCTTAATCAGCGTTACTTGATCCAACAGATGCCGCGGCTTAGAACATTTTTTTCCCCGTTGCAACCGCTCAGGGGTGAGTCGAAGAAATTAGGAAGAGATTTAGAAGTGACCGGCTCTAGTCATCGTTTAGGGTTTCAAATGCTTTGGACCTTTTCCTCTTTTCTTTTCTTTTCTTGCCTTGTCCGCTAATGTGATTTTAGAGAGACATTTCTGTTATAAATGCCGATCTGGTTAATGTGTTCATTAGTGTACACGAGGCCAATTTTCTAGTATTGATTTATCTGTGTAGTTTCCAAGAAGCTAATTGCTAGTTATTTTATACCCTAACTAGCCAGTCTATGTACGTAGAATAATTCCTTCTTCTCTCTATACACATGAGAACGTTATCTCTTGTTACAACGGAAAAAATGTTTATGTCACTGCGCAGGTGGGTATTTTGCAATATCTATGGTATTATGTGTAAACTAATATCAATTCCAAATATGTATAATGTTGTACTTTTCGAAATTTAACTTTTACATTTGCAAAACTCTCCTGAAATTTATTCCTTATTTCTATTCATTCTAAAAGGGTGTTTGAAACAGAAAACAAGTAAATAAAAGTCTAGGCCGTGATGTATTGCCGTAGAAGCAGCACGAAATACACTTATTTATTTATTTTTTTTCCAGTTTAAAAGGAAAAGAGGCATGAAAATACTCATATATATATTTTTTCTGAAAAAGAAACAAGTTTTGTCCTTTCTTCAAGCGGGAAAAGGTTTGTTTAAAGTCTTTTGCCTGACAACAGAACCTGAGTCAATATCTGCCGATATAAAATCACGATCGAAACGTTTGTGAAAATATTAATAAAATGCAGAAGCAATAGTACCTTAGATAAGGTACTACGCGAAATTTCTAGATATGTCGAAATATTTTTTTCTATGTGCATTTCGTTTAAAATCAATAATTTGTTATGCTTCTAAAAAAAATATTATGATTAATAAGTCATATAGATACACAAAAACTAGTCGAAGTAAATTTGGCTTGTACTTATACAGGGCCAGGACAAAGAATAACTTTAAAAGGATCTGAACATTCTGAAGTGGAGAAAAAAATGGTTCTTGGATCAAAGAAATAAAAATATTATGGTCAATGGTGATGTGATTAAAAAAAAAAGGCAAAAGCCATTGAATTAGTAGATGAATTTTGTTGAAGAATTTACTGTTAATGATGGTTGGTTGTAAAGATTTAAAAAAAAAATCGGAATGTGATATTTAAAAATTGCTGGTGAAAAATTATCATCGTTGCCAGAACTAATAGTACTAATATAATTATTGAGAATTGCACCTAATCAATTAGATAATGCTGATGAATCGCTTCTGCCAGAGAAAACTTTTGTTACATCTCAAGAGATGATTGCTCCAAGTATAAAACATGAGAAACAACGATTAACATTTTTGGCATATACTATTGCCAATGGAACTCATAAAGTCAAGCCATTGGTTATTAGTAAGACAAAAAATCGTGAAACATTAAAAAATTTGACAATAAAAGATGCTCTTACAAATTTGATGTATTCATGGAACCAATTAGATCCAACCGTGATTACTAAATGCTGGGGAAAAATTCTAGATTTTAGTAATCAAGAAGATGAGGATGATTGATCATTTAGTGTATTGCAGCAAAAATGAAAAAATGGTCGGACAGAAGCTCTAGTTGAAATACGTAATATTTCAAACACATTACATAATGTTAATGTATTTCTTTTAAAATCAATTATGCTTCTAAAAAGAAATATTATGATGAATAAGTCTTACAGACAGACAAGATTTAGTCGAGGTAAATTTTGTTCTAAACCTTGTATCGAAAGTTTGTATAATAAATTATCCATTTTGTGTATATAAGTTACAGTTATGGAAACAACAGGTCCATATTAGTAGGAGTAGGAAGAAAAACTAATTTTTGGCGGGATTTTTAACGTACCCGAATGTGTTACATGAGAAAAAGTGAGATTTACAAGGTAAACAAGGAAGCCCGGCTGTCCTAATTCGAATTCCAACTCCTCATTGTGCCTATTTCATATAGAATATAATAAAGGAGAAAATGATGAAAAGAATGAATATTTCCATAGTGTGATTTACACTGTGAGCGGTTGCTAACGCCAGATGCAAGTATATTTACTTAAGCACATAGGCAGGGTGAAGTGACTCCACAACTGACGATTGCTATAGTTCGTTTAGATAAATATTTCAGTTTTAGGTGTATTCTTCTTGAAAATAAAATATTAAAAACGCGACATTTTGTGTACGATAAATTTAATTAGGTAAAGAAAACGTGTCACAATATACAGAAGCACCACAAGTTGACATTACAATTCGAAATAATGTGAAACGCTGACATTTTCCGAACTTAACAAAACAAGTGAATAGATAACTTCGCCGAGCGATGAATTTCACAAATTAAAAGCGTGAAAACGAGAAAAATATATACGGAAAGATACGATTAAATCTATATGAAATTGTGTGAATATATTTACCTAAAACGTTGCGAAGAATGTTTTCTTTTCAGTCAGCTTAATTTTTCCATCGTCACTGGCTCGCGTTCTACCGAATCCGTCGGATCTTTCGGATTTTCAAATTCGAAACTTTGCCGCACTGTCAAATAATTATGTAACTGGATGCTATTCTGATTGGTAAAAAGGTGGAACGAACGCGAAGCGGGAAGTTTGAAAGTGAGGTTATGAAGTAATGGTATCTGTATCGCGCCGACGTGTAGGCGCATCGAGCTAGGAACATACTGAGTTAGGCACACGATCGTGCGGCACATTATGTTGTTTACTGTTTACATGTCTACCCGCCTCGCCCGTATGAGAGATGTTGTTTACTCAGTTATATTTAGAGTTTAGAGAAATGCAAAGGCAAACCAACTACACCTGCCTCGGTTTGAGATCCCACAGGGACGGACTGAACGAGCATTTTCATTCAAGGCGGCAGGTCAAAATGTCCACATTGCCGCGAAAACGGAAAAGAACATTTTTCGGGGAGATTTATGCAAACACGCGATCTCACGGCAAATATAACATGTAATTTTACGCTTAAAAACCGGTCATCTCGATAAATTGTTCGTTTAAATGCTAAATAATCTAATTTAATCGTATAAAAATTAATGATTTATTAGCAAAAAACAAATTAAGCAGTATTCTTCTATATTCAAATAATTTGTATTTTATAAAGCTTTAAATTTTGAGATTTAAAAAAAAAATGTAATTAATAAAACAGTCAATATTAACAACCTTTTAGTAGATTCTTGGTTTATAACTCAGAAAATAAACAAAATATATAAACTAGAAGTTGTGAAGTCAATTTTACGGAGAAAGTCGTTTGCAGCTTCAATTTTGGACAGAATTAGAATCTAAAGAATTTAATTTTGACGTGGAAACTACTTAGATGTTTCTAAGGATTAAAAAAAATTAGCACATCGAACACTATAAGATTAATTGATTAAAACATACATCGTACCTTTTACTTCGTTTTCTAGCCGTAAAAAATAAGCAGAATACAGAACTGAAAGCTGCGGAAATCGATTCTATAAGCCAGTTTCTTTTCAAAATTTACTGCTGGAGATCCTGTTAACAGTAAAAAATATGTGGATTATTCAAAATTTGACAGCCTGCAAACCGATTCCTAATTTTTGTATTTTTGCAGAACTATATAGAAATATGTTGATTTCGATATACAAACTACGTAAGTTTTCAAATGCGCTAAATAAGCAAAGATGTAATTTTTATCTATGTGATGACATGACTTGGAAAATAATTGAAATACTAAGCTCCAAGTTGCAGAAATATATTCCATGCGCTCTATTCCATCAAGATATGTATTATTTAGCGCCCTATAGAATATACGAAAGAAAGTCCTCGGGGAGTTTTAGAGTCAACAACGTGAAAATTACTTTTCAGGTTTCGGCAACCCTGTCATTTCCAATGTCTGAAAAGGAATCATGTGCAGATATTATTTTATTACAAAAAAGAAATGGTATTTTTAACACTGGCCAATAAATTTTTTTTTTCTGCTGACGGTACACTATGTAATGCCAAATATGAAACCCATTTGTCACTATCACTTAACGTTTTTTTTTCTACGGTATTTCTTTTTTGCCGATTTAAAAACTCTTGAAAATCGTAAATCAATTGTTCAAATAATTGTAAGAATATTGTAAGTGAGCCATTAGTCGAAAAATGAAAAGTAATTTTTCCACTTCTTCACATCAAATTGGCTCTTATGAAGCAATATGTTAAAGCTCAAGATTTGCCAAGGGACTGTTTCAAGTACATATGCCAAAAGTTTCCACAACTAAGCTACGAAAAAAAGCTGGGGTAATTGATAGATTTGAAATTAGAACGTTAATAACTGACTTAAATTTCCTCAATTCTATGAACGAAGTTAAGAAACAAAAAAAGCTCTAATTACAAAGATCTAGTAAAATCAATATTTTAAAAAGGTTGTTAATAGGTTTCCCGAAAATTTATGAGCTGCAAGAGATGAACAAGGTGTTAGATTTCATCAAGATTTAAGAGCCATGGAAATCCGGTATCAAGGAAGATGAGATCCCCATATAATGATCAAGTACTTTTTGCAGTGTTCAAAGGGACTGCCAAACCAAAATACACAGTCGAAAGTGAAGCAAGCAAAAATTTATTCCCTGATTATTTTTACAAGTACTCTTGGAATTTTTTAATGATTATTAAAATAAATACCTGTACTGTAAATAAATAAATGATTTATTAAAATTTTATACTTTATTTATATATTATCACTTCTCAAGTATAGAGTTGTGATTTTCGGATTCAGCACATCCAAATTAATGAAAAACAAGTCTCATATAGAAGTCAGCAAAAATTGTATTGGGTAGTGTAGATTTAATAAACTAAAACTTTTTAAAGATGATAACATTCCAAGTGTATTTGCACTTTGGTATGCATATCTTGAAAAGATTGTTATACATACATATGTACAAGATGCGAGATGGTATTATATTTCTTTGAAACAGATAACAAAATATCAAGGTAATATGAACTATACACAACAAAGATATTCTAATGCAATAAAAATAAGAGGTAGAATTTAAACATGTAGCAACTGTAGAAATCAAAGATTCATGTGGTGTGTAAGAGAATAGTATAAACAATTATTAAAGACGCCTTAAAGAAGATAAAACAGTATATATTACGTAGGGCTATATAAAATTGCTTAGATAATTCAATTAGAATTTAAAAAAAAGGTCGATACCGTAGTATTATTTTTAAAGTAAAGAGATATGTACAAAATTTAACGGAATCTAAACATAATGTCTCTACAGCTATTCCCATTGTGTGTCAGAGATTTAGGTATATGAATTGTTTACTTTTCCCGATTTTTTATACCTGAATTCTTATTTTCTCAGCTTTTCTGTTTAGATATCTTTCACTATGGGGTAAAGTCTTGATATACAGTAACGGACAATAATAGAATGTCTTTAAGGTTTCATTTCGTTTTTGGAGTTGTCAGTGGGGAAATGTATATATTTTCAGTTCTCGCAATTCAATAAATTAAATTTCACAAAACATATTTATAGTCAATTTACTACCTAATGTCATATAAACTTTGTTATACCTATATCTAATCATTCAACAGGTATTCTTACCTTTATATTTATAGGGTTTATTAAATGCGATGCGACGGGTGCAACAGCGACAATATGAGTAATACTTCCTCCTTTTCGATTTTCCATTTTTTTCATTTTGATAGTGTAACAAATTTACCAAAAAAATATAACGTTGCTAAATCCACAATTTGTGAAATAAAAATTAGAAAAGAACTAATATTACGTGCGGTGGCTTGTACTTATGCAGGTCAAGGACAAAGAAGAACTTTGAAACGATCTGAATATTCTGAAATGGAGAAAAAAATGATTCTTGAATCAAAGAAATAAAAATATTATGGCCAATGGTGATGTGATTAAAAAAAAGGCAAAAGCCATTGAATTGAGATATGCAAGAAAATTCTGTCGGTTGCAAAGATTTAAAAAAAGATTCGGAATTTCATATTTAAAAATTGCTGGTGAAAAATTATCATCATTGCCAGAACTAATATTACTAACATAACTATTGGGAATTGCACCTAATCAATTAGATAATGCTGCCTCTGTATTAAAAGCTTCTACCAAGAGAAGATTGCCTTAGATAGAAAACATGATAAACATTTTTGCCAGATACTAATGCAAATGGAACTCAAGCCATTGGTTAGTAGTAAGGCGAAAAATCGTGAAACATTAAAAAATTCGATAATAAAGGATGTTGTTACAAATTTGATATATACATGGAACCGATCGAACAATGATTGCTAAATGCTGGGGAAAAATTCTAGATTTCAGTAATCAAGAAGATGAAGATGATTTACCACTTAGTGTATTGCAGCAAAAAGTGAAAAGTTGATCAAACAAAAGCTCTAGCTGAAAACTCGTGATATTATAAACGCATTACTGCTGCATGTATGTACTTCATGTTAATGCATTTACACAACTTTCATTACTGCAAGTATGTACATCTATTTCAAGATTGAATTGGATGAGGGAGACGTTTTGCATGTAATGAAGTGGATACATTTAGACAATTTTGACGAAGAAACAGAAGAAGGTGAAACTAAAGATGAGGTGAAACACAAAGAAAAATTACATATTTCAAGAATGTATTTTTACCTTTATTGAATTTAAAAAGTGTGCAGTCGTAAATGAGTAAAGGATTATTAATGCAACAATACCTATTGTTTTAAGTATGAAGCGTCTATTGTATCATTTATGTTTGAAATTACATGTAAGGTATATTTTACATAAAAAATAATAAAAAATTACATCTTTTTCCTGTAATAGTTGCTAGTACGACAAAATGTCAAATGTTGACGGACGTTGCTACGCTTCGATTTTAGCTTGTTTGTCAATAAGTATAGGTGAATTTGCAACGGAACATGTAAATTTCAAGAAAGGAGTATGAATTTTTTTGGTAGAACTTATTATGTGTTTCTGGCAAATTGTGCCAAAAAAGTCGCACTCTTTCTTGGTGTTACAATTTCGGTATTATCTACATTATTTTTACAACCGTTTCTATTACTCTTAGAGCTAACTAACGTTCTACGAAATATATAATTAATTGACTATAAAATAACACTAGATATATCTGATCTAACAATCGTTGATTTACTGTAATTATTATTAAGACAGATGACTGATATGAGATGTTACGTCACAGTTTGCTTACGGTACGGAGACCAGTTTTTTCGATTATATTATTGTTTTAGAAATAATAGCATGAATACTTCACACGAATAAGGAGCATTTATTCTATTTAACGAAGATGGTTCGTTATATATTTTACCTGTATAGATAATTAATTGTTTTGTAGTCACTGGTTTGAATTGCGGTGAATCGATATTATAAATATTCAGGAATTATAATATGAATATGGTTATTTATTTATTTGTTTGTGCGTTTATTTACATTTCATGAAATTTATTTATTTATCCACTTATACCGCAACGCGAATGCCCAAGGCTACAGTTCAAAGAGTGCATAAACAGAATCAACATCCATGTATAACGCTTCTAAATAAGTCCCTCGTATATGAATGGAATTGGAAATATTTTAATTTTAAATGCGTTACTTTATATTCGACAATTGTTGTAAGTAGTTCTAAACATTTTTGTTATAGGGAAAATAAAAAAATATAACGCCTTTAGCAATTCCCTTTGACGATGTCTACTCTTCCGTTGCAGTCTTTTTATTCATAAGGTGTCTCTTTTTATTAGGAAAGCTTTCGCAGACTGTTATACGGCTGACTGCACTCGCATCAGTATCAAGGGCCTCATAATGCAGGCTTTTCTCAGATACACCCTTATAATAAGTTTGCACCTTTGCGGCACAAGGGGTCGCTCCTCTGGAATCGCAAGGCAGTTAATATGAATACTGATTTCTTCCTCCCAGAGGATTTTGTATCGATAAAGGTTCTATCACTTTTTTTTTATATTTATTCCAATTTTAATTTCGGATTCAATCGAATATTCCGTTTGATAATCGATATATTTGAAAATGTCAATCGTTCAACAACAAACTAACACGTGTAACCCAAATCTAAACACGTGCTTCTTGCCACTTTAGCTTAGAGGGCAATTAACGCGTACTTACCCGATGAAAACCAGCAATGTTTATGTAAAATGCACCCCATTGTACCTGTCGCTGTTGAGGGGTACACGGTTTAAATTTGGAAAAAAAAACTATGCACCTGTTTAGAATATTTTTTGTTCGTGCGTTAAAAGACGGGGTTGAAACGTATACACGTTTTTTTTTAACGGAGATCTCACATACTCCAGATGACTCCTTTGTTTTAGGTTGTTGGGCAAATTTTGGAGGAAAGTAAATAAGTCAATCGATCATAAAGACGAAACTCAAATTTCGCTAAGCTTTGTTTAATAAACAAATCTTAGATAGTTGCTGATTTAGGATTGTTTAATAAAGAAATATTTTCCTGCCGGTATGTTTAAATTTAAACTATGCAGTAGAATATTTTTAGATGTCATACGATTTTAAATGTCAGATAAGTATCAAATTCGTTGTACACAGTGAAAGTATTCAGATCTACCTTTTTTCGACAAAAATAGTTGTTATTCATCTACAACTACTGGGTTTCATGTACATATATACGTATATATACACTTAAGTACTAACAAGTAAATAATAACATTTTTACATAAGTAACACATTCGAATGAGTAATTGTCTAATGGAAACAATGTATGCTTTACTTGTTATTCCATTTTTTATCAGCATTTCCATGTTTATATACACAAAAACTAATTAATGTAAAAATAACATATGTAAATATATATACATGCTACATTCGCCCGGAAAATATTAAAAAGCAATACTCATATATTGTGGACGTTATAATATTTACGTCTATATTCCGTTTTTATTTATTTAGATTCTATTTTCAATAAAATTCATCAAAATTACATATTAAAATAGTTTAAAATTGCTCTTTTTTATATAATAAAAATAATAGTGGGATTTTATAAATTACGTGGAGACTACTTGGTATGGAAGTACTTTAAATATTACACTTTAACTTTAACATTTATAAAAAAAATTTGACTTATTTAAGAAGTAATGTACACTATCGCTCATAAATTTCAGACCACCTATTGAAAAATAACAAAATGTATTTCTAAGATTGCAAAAACTAGCTGACTAGCGACGAATAAATACAATAGGAAGTTTTGTTTAAAGAATACCTTAGTAAAACAAATTTTGTCACAATCTGATGAGGCATTTGTAAAACGAGGTGGAGATTTGGTGATAATACGTGGATGTTATTCTATAAATGGAATGGGAAAAACAGTGTAAAAAGTTTTAGAGCAGTGTCCATAACAAGAGAAATGTACGCTTTGAAGCTCTTTGCTGTTGCCTTGACGTCTTTTTTGATCACCTGATTAATCGAAAAAAATTACAGTAGCAAGATACTTAAAAAGTTGCAATAGTTATCAAAAGATACCTCATTAAATAAACAAATAGAATATATAAATTAAAAACAAGAACAAAAAGGGATCTCTACACCAATTTTAACACTACGCATAAAATAACAAAGATATACACTAATAACCAAAAAAATGAGCCTTTTTTTGCTGTAACTCTATGTGCTGGAAGGAAGATAATATCCTCATATTCATCTTGCAATAATATAATACGTTTAAGGATAACAAAGATAAGGAGCAACAAAAAAAATAGAAACAAAAATGGAGATTCGTAATCAAGTGAATAATTTAGAAAACTGGAAGAGTCTCTAAAGTTTCAATCTTAGAAAAGAACGAGAAAGAAAATGTGTTTTTAAGGAAATGATTAGCAGATTTAGAAGTTGTTGTGAATGAAATAGAGAACGAAAATATAACAACAGAACGAAGAAATTGTACATCACAGGTAAATATAAAAGCATTAAGACTTATCGGAAAAATAAATACATAGGCTTCCAGAGCCAGCGTCAGTAATAAAGGAACTGTTTCAGGAATTGGACCGTATCATGACAAGGTATAAGGGAAAACGAAATAAGAATAAGAGGAAAAATGAAAGAAAAGAAAAAAGGGAAAGGGCCGAAGAAGAAAAAGAAAAAGAGAAGAGGAACAGAAAGAAGGAAAAAAGAAAAGAGAAACGCGAGATTTCTCCTGAAAAAGCTTCCTACGACGGAGGCGAAACGTTGAGATCCTGCCTTTCTCTTTTCTTTTTTCCTTCTCTTACTTGCTTTCACCTCTTTTTCACGTTTTTCTTTTCCTTTCTTCTTTTATTTTAAAAAGAAACAACAGAACGGAAGTCCTATAATAAATATGTAGGCTTCCACAATCAGAGTCAGTAATAAACGAACTGTTTCCGGAGTTGAACCGTCTCATGATAAGATATAAGAGAAAATGAAATAAGAGTAAGAGGAGGAAACAAAGAAATGAAAAATAATCTCTTTTTCATTCTCTTACTCTTTTTTCTTCTTCAGACCTTTTTCTTTCCTTCTTTATTTCTTTGTCGTTTCCTCTTACTCTTATTTCATTTTCTCTTATACCTTATCATGACACGGGTCAATTCCGGAAACAGTTCGTTTATTACTCCTAGTCTTATAATAGTTGAACTCAAGAATTTGATAAGAAGGAAACTGAAGACACGAAACAGGAAGCGATCTGAGACAAAGAAAATTCAAAAGTGTGGTTTGGCCATGGACCTCAATTTTATGGAGAAATTGTGGGACGAACTATATGAGTAAAGATACAGTAACTAAAGAGAGTTTTTTTTTAACTAAATCTTGATAGCTTTTAAATTTATTGTTAATCTAAGGGGCTAATTTCGAATTGGGAAGATATTGTATACAGAATATATTACATTACCTAAACCTAAACGGTATCCAATTTCGCAATTTTAGAACTTTCTTGGGGTTCTCATGTATGCCGAACGTATTCGTTTTATAGTATATGCTTACTACATACTTCGGTGGTAACAAGGCAAAGGATTCTTGCTGTTACTATGGACAATTAGCTTCGACCTGAGGGAACAATCAAGTCGCAACTCCTTCGCGATCTTTCCCTTGAAACGAGCGGCGGCATGTAGCCATCGTCTAAATTACATACATGCTATATTGAAAGGCGTTCACTCACACGAATCCAAAACTTAGGAAAACTTGTGTTCAAGTATATACGCCGGTAACTCCGACGGCAAAGGGTAATACGTGCCGCCATTCCATCTCTCTCCGAACGTAGGAAACGGAGCAGTAAAGACATAACGATGCAAAACGTTGCATGGCGCTTCCACTTCCTTAGAACAATGTGTGTATATGTACCTTACGATCTCAGCTCTAGGGACTTGCGCCCTTGTATTTGTACTTTTACATTACTAACTAACCACTTGGCTGTTAAAGTCAAGTTAGCTTTAAGTTTGCTGACTTGTCATACTGTTTCTTAGCAAACACCGGTCCAACGTACTCCCCCCCCGAATAACCCAACCGCCTTACCGCCCCTTTTGCTACCGTGCCCGTTTCTTCCTTCAACAACCAACACGTGTAACGGCTCGATTTCAGTTTAATTTACCCCAAATTAAAGTTAAACTAGTTCGCTTTTCCAGACTTTGGGCGCGAATTGAAAGCCGCTGTAAATTGTTTGCTTATTTTCAGGACATCTTCATTTTCAATCTATAAGATGTTGTAGACATTAGAAATTAACAACACTTTATTAAAAGTCATCTATTAACTTTTTAGGAACTTCAAAATACCGTTTTTGAATGCTAGTCTTTACATCTTTCGACATCTTCAATCTGGTTTTAACACAAAAAATCTCAAAATAGAATAGTCATAATACTCGCTATTAAAGGAACTGTCTTCGCGTTTGTTTGGCCTAATTGCTTTCTTAGGATCACTAATAAAGTAATGTACAGTTATGCCCAAAATAATAGCAGCATTAATTTCTCTATGAAAAGTAATATAGACGTAAAATCTTGTCGCTTATTTTATAATTTCATATTAGCTAATACTGTCGCTAATGTAGCAGTAACAATTGTAATTGGGGGGTGGGCAGTATAACACCAGTGATACACATGTGATACAATAGTTTTGAAAAATATAAGAATATAATACAATTCTTCTTGTGTTCTAAGGTTTGTCTTAAATACGCTTTCTCTAACACAGATAACATAGATTTTCAATAGGATTCAGGTCTGGAGACTGGGGAGAACCCCAGTCCAATTTTAAATTATCCAGTAAGGAGAAAATTATTTATAAGGAATTTCAATTTCGTACTGCTATTATTTTGACCATAACTGTATATACACATCAAATATTTTCATAGGTGACTATTTTCTTTGATGAAATTGCCTTAGCAGGTATGTTGCTCAACTAAATCTTTTGATCTTTTTGTTCTGCGCTAAATAGCCCTAATACCTACGCGACATAATTTTGATGCTTTCTAGCAGTAATTACTTGGATTCTCGAAAGAACATATTCTCCAAACTGTTGACGCATTTCTGCCAAAATTTTAGCTGATTTAACATCTTCATTACAAAGAAATTTTATTGATTTCTCCAATATTGTTGCTAATAAATTATACAGAATTTCAGAACATTCTTTTTAATGGCGGTTACTTAGATCCATAATCAATCACGTAAAACTCATTTGAAACCATGAAACTGGAATTTTTAGTTAGGAAATTGCAACACTACATAGGAAATATATGCAATATGTAACATAACTAAAAATTGATATTTTGCACAATATGCGTTTAGCCGCCTACGATCCAATCAGCGTATTTACGACAGGTAATAGGTTCTATACTTTCATGTATGTACACTATCGGCCAAAGTTATTTTCCCACCAAAAGAAAATGCGAAAGCTGAAAAAGGAATTATAGTTTTACATTTAATAAAATATTACGTACCAATAATATTTCATTAGAGCAGCGAAGTATATTTTAAGTTGGGCTTCTTATAATAAAATTACGATTTTCTTGCGTTTAACATTTTAAATTCCTGAACTCACATTCAGTCTCGTGGTGCAGTTAGTACTACAATGTGCAGGTAACGCAACGACTGATATTTTTTCAGGAATTTAAAAATGTTGATAAAATTCAAGGAAAATTTTAATTTTATCATTACTAATACCATCGATAGCTTCATATTTATTATATATTAATTTAATGAGCGTCTTACAGGTTGCGTCTATCATACTTTCTTGGAAGTTAGAGAATAGATTTTCACCTACCTATTGAGTTCCTTCCACGAAAATTCTTTGAGATCACCATCTAAGTTTTGGCGAAACCATTTCATTATTTTGATATTACTTTCGCGCCCCGGATATAGCATTTGTTTCCAAAATTTCCCGATGCCAAACATAACGACATAATTTCGATCAAAATAATGCCAAATAACACTCATTTTTAACCGAGATCCTTTTCTTTTCGCCATTTTAACACAGATTTTACATAGTTTTATTAACGATATTCACCGTTCAAAGGAACAACAACTAAATCTAAATTCATAGTTCTAATTCGGGTAAAAACTGAATTAAAATCTGTACCCGCATAACATTAAACATTTATTAGTAAGTATAATTGACATTTCAGGTCTTTTTATGATCGCCCTTGTACACCTACTAATCGGATTAAGGAGATTAAATCGGAGGTATCAAAGAAGCCTTTTGAGAAATTATTTATGGCGATATCTTCTATTTTTCTTTTAGGAAATATTATTTCTTAAATAATAAATACAGAGTTTTATAAAATCTAAGGAAAAATGTATGTGGGCAAGTAATTTTGGTCGCTAGTGTATACGAAATAAGTTTAATGTCTCCATAAGTACATTTAGTTCTACAAATATGGAGTGCTGACTGCTGATACATCTTGAACCGTGAAAATTAGATGAAAACGTTACACTGTGGGTGTTATATGTGATCATTCTAATGTACACATCCTTCAAATATGTTACAGTATTTATACACACCCACAAAGACGTAAGTATAACTTATAAATTGCACTAACACATAAATTAAGGATTTTTACATTTCTTCGATTGTATAAATTTGATATTACAATGTTGATCATGTAAACTGAGTGCGAATTTACAATGTAAAATGTGAACATACTCCCTTGAAGAAATGTTAGTTATAGAACTTATTACTTGCTATTATTATATTTTTTAGAAGTCCATTTCCTGCTATTTTAATATTGAAGATTAAAGCAGATTAAAACTCTTTTTTGATACTTTAATATCCATTGTTGCCATACTCATAAATTTAAAAATATGTCAAATTTAATAATAATAATCCACTCGAACAAAATGTTGTATTATTAATAATAATAATAATAAAGATAATGATGTTTATTTTGTCAATCAGTTTTGGAGTGTTTATATATGTGTATACATATATTGAGACGGTTGTTTTCGCGGTCACTGTATGTGAAATAATATTCCCAGCATCCAGAAGAAATTGAATGAGATCTCGTCGAAAGATCAACCTAGTCGAAACAGTCCCTTTCGGGACTAACAACATGCGCGGTCGTAAACCCGGGAATATTATTCCATATATACACTACCGCTTATTTTTTATGTACAGATACACGTACATGAATAAAAATATATTAAATAAATGTGAAAATTAAAACGTTTAATTTAAATTTTACTTTCATCTATGTGACCTCTTGATTTAATAATTGCAGCACACAATCGAGGCATTCTCGCAATAAGTTTTGCCAGAGTCTCTTGTGTTATTGAGGTCCAACTCGATTGCAATTTGTTCCACACGTCAGTAGCTGATGTCGGAGCCGATTTCCGTACTTCCCGATCTAGTTCTTCCCATAGTAACTCGATTGGATTCAAGTCGGGGCTCTGGGGAGGCCATTCCATAATTTTGAGAGTTCCTTCCTCTTCTAAATGGCGTAAATAGTCTTTACATAATTATGTTTTGGGTTATTATCTTGCTGGAAGATAAAATTTTGACCCTAAAGTCGAATTCCGGAAGGTATTGCGTGGTTCTCCAAAATTCCGCGGTAGCCTTCTTTTTTTAATATACCGTCAATTTTCACAATGTCCCCTACACTAGTGCCAGCAAAACAGCCCCAAATGATGATAGAACCTCCACCATGCTTCACGGTAGCAGCAATACACTCTTCTCTGGCACGTTCACCCACAGATATTCTTACGAATATGCGTATTCGTGTTCCGAACAGCTCAAATTTAGACTCATCCGTCCATAGGACGTTGTTCCACTCTTCTATGGTCTAGTGTTGGTGTTCACGAGCCCAGTTAAGTCGCTTTTGCTTGTTTTGTTTGCGTAGTAATGGCTTTTTCATCGCAATACGTCCATGGAGCCCGGCTTTCTGTAGGCGACGTTTGACTGTAGAAACACTGACTGAAAGAAAACACGGTTTTTTTTGTTCAAAATTACCTTTATTCATCAACGTAATCTCCATCAAGAGCAACGCAATCATTCCAGCGCCGCTCTAATATTTCAATACCACTTTTGTAGAACGATTTATCTTTTGCCTCAAAATAGGCCTCAGATTCAGCGATAACCTCTTCATTCGTGCGAAATTTCTCACCGGCGAGCATTTTTTTGAGGTCTGCGAACAGCCAGTAGTCGCTGGGAGACAAATCTGGCGAATACGGTGGATGTGGGAGCAATTCGAAGTTCAATTCATGTAGTTTTGCCATTGTTTTGATTGACTTGTGACACGGTGCGTTGTCTTGATGAAACAACATTTTTTTCTTTGCCATATGCGGTCGTTTCTTTGCAATTTCGGCCTTCAAACGCTCCAATAACGCTATATAATATTCACTGTTGATGGTATTTCCTTTCTCAAGATAGTCGATGAATATTACACCACGCACATCCCAAAATACTGAGGCCATAACCTTTCCAGTCGATTGTTGTGCTTTCGGGCGCTTTGGACGAGGTTCACCAGTTGCTGTCCACTCAGATGACGATCGTTTTGATTCCGGATTGAAGTGATGGATCCATGTTTCATCCATTGTCACATATCGACGCAATAATTCCGATTTGTTACGTTTAAACATGGCCAAACACTGCTCAGAATCATCAACACGTTCTTGTTTTTGGTCAACAGTGAGCAAACGTGGCACACACTTTGAACGGAGCTTTCTCATAGTCAAATGCTCATGCAATATAAAGCGAATACGTTCTTTTGATATCTTTACGATGTTAGCTAACTCACGCAACTTCACTTTTCGATCATTCAAAACGATTTTGTGGGTTTTTTGATGTTTTCTGGTGTTACCGCCTCATTTGCACGTCCACTGCGTTCTGCATTATCGGTGTCTCTACGACCACGTTTTGAAGTCAGCAAACCAACGTTTTATTGTTGTTTCTGATGGAGCGGAGTCCTCATAACACTTTTCAAGCAATTGCTTCGCTTGAACGGTTTTTTTTTCCCATCAAGAAGCAGTGTAAAATTAAAACACGAAATTGTTTTTGATCCATTGTTTTGAAAATAACAAAAGTAGCGTGACTCTTAGCACAATAACTGACAAACTAATGAATAGAATATCATGAAATTTTAACAGCTGTCTTTTGAAGGTTAGTACTAACTGAGAGAAAGGTAACTGCAATAAAACTAGCGTCATCTATGTGTTAGGCCTGAGACTTTTCAGCCCATGTGTTATTAAGAAAACTGCCAGTTTCCCGATATTTTTTTACGTTATAGTCAACCGTAGGGTGGTGTATTTTCTTTTTTTTTGCAATTTGTCGATTACTTATGCCACTTTTATGGTAAGCTATTATAAGCGCACTAATTTCTCTTCGCGGAGGCATTTTAAAAAAATGTCACACGATATTTCGCTCACGACGTGAATAGAGTAAATACCCGACTGCAACTGACCATAGGTTACAGATTTCACTATAACCTTCTAGGAAACATTATTACCTACAATCTAACAGATGACTAAATTTACCCAGTAAATTCAGAGGGATTCTTATTGTAATTGCACCGCAATAAACAGTTTATGGTAATCCGACCAAGCGCAGGTAAATGATAGTAAACCTTATGCGATATGATGGGTGTTTATCTTACTGAACTACATTTTAAATACGTATTTCATTTTATTATAATGTTTTTTTGGTAAACATAATACTATATGAATAATCCATGAAAACAGGGGTGCCTAAAAACTTTTGAGCGGTAGTGTATATATACACTACCGGCGACAAGTATTTATCCACCCATAAAATATTACAAAAACAAGTCAAAAACTTAATATGATAATTCTAAAAAACTGGGTTATATCAGTGGATCAGATATGTAAAATAAAAATCATTCATCAATATGTATTACTTTGTTCTTTAAAAAAGATTGAAGTGAAACCGACTTTAAACAAAAAATTGTATGTCCTAACTTGGGTCTATGACTTGTATTACATTTTAATGTTAAATGTTGTATTAAGAATTGTCAGAATCTGATATGAAATATCATATATATTTTTCAATTGGCACATGGTATTTAATAATAATTTGTGTTACTGTATAAACTAACAATATTCAATGGAATTTTAAAAAGATTTGTATTGCGTCTGCTAGACTAATATCTTATCGAAGGAAGATGTCTTTATACCAATCATCGTATACAATTTATTTGTTTCGAAATGTTTTGTATTATTTTAAATAACTTTTAATGCTCCAGTACATCCTGCATATTTTATTATTAATATTTGTGAAAAGTTAGTTTTCAACAGGATATCAAAATACAGCACGAATAAATCTTGTGTTTTCAAGGATTTGTACTCAAAAAGAACTTGTAATTTATTTCATTTGATTACATTATTCCTCCAGCTAAATAAACCAATAAGTTTTCTTACGAGTACTTTTAATAATTCAAAGATTGAATGCCATAGTTCTTACACTCTATTTTGGAAGTTCACAATTTACTCGTTAAAAACAAGAAAAAAAATAATAATACCGAGTTGATTCTGTTTGTTTACCATTAAGACCGAGTATATTCGTACTCTATTTATGTTTCAAAACACATCATATCATTTGTATATCAAAAAAGTATACCTGGTTTGAATCAAAGTTATTGGCCAGCAATTACTTTTATTTATCCTAAATTTAACGTACTGAATATACTAATATTAGACGAGGTTATTTAGTATTTATGTTTAATCTAGTAGCTGTGTTGTATGTAGGTTGTTATGAGCGTCTTATTGTTATTGTTAAAGTAATAATTTAATTTGGGTAATAATTTCAAGAGACATGGTCGCGTTGGAATATTAAAATAAGGGAAAAAGGAAAGCTATAACAGAGAGAGAGAGAGAGAGAGAGATAGCGTATTCATCTTGGGACTTTATGAACATTTTACTTGAATATATAATTCCGGCCAATAGCATAGTATCGACTGGAAGCTTAGCATTTCACCGGATGATCACGAGTCAATAAGATGAGACAGAGAAATTCCAATAAACTGGGCCAGAAGTACGAGAAGGACAGAGGCAGGCGAACGAACGTCCTCTGGAAAAGGTAGCAAGAGTATATAAAGTAGCCAAGTTAAAATGGTGCGGGTAGAAGCAAAAGAAGTGCCAACCCTAGCGTATTTTAGTATTCCCCTCGCACGATTTCTGTCTCGCTCCTAGTGGTACGCTAGGCCGCAGATGATGTCTCGCTCTCAGCGCGAACGTAAAGCTGGATATTATTTCTTATTTCAAGTCACATTCGTGTAAGTAGGTGGCACAAATTAGGTTCTCGCAGACTTTTGCATCTCAGCCGTAGCGCGGTGTGACATGCAACGATAGCTTTTTATTGACAAATTCGGCGTACGGGTTCTTGGGGAACCTGAATTCTGTATGCGGTGGACGTCGTCCCGGTGTAAAGAATACCACGAGAGCAAGAAAAAAAGTAGTTCGAATCAAAAGTCGACAAATAGAGTCCGAATCTGATGAACGCATTCATGCGATATGACAAGAGATTTCTTTTTTCGCATATAATCCCAGTAAACCCTAAGGTTGGTAAAGGTCACCTTTCCTCTGGATGTTGACGTTTAAAATAAACTTCGCTACTTTCTTTCTGGCGACTTCTTTTTCGCAAAATTGATTTTGTACAATCAAACTTCTATGCTACATTCTTTATTCTAATTTATACGCTAATACCAAATATGAAACACATTTTTCCCTATCACATTTCAAAATTCTTGAAAATCGTTAAACAAATACAGCAAATTCTTAATTGTTCAAATAATTAAAACATTCCAAATACATGTAAATCATCAGCGTAATGTGCATCCGTACCTGGTAAATGTTAAGTACTTAATGATGTAACAAACAATTCTATTAAGGTAGTCCTCAACATGAAGGTAATATGTTAGGGTTTGATGAGATTTTATTAGAAAGTATTGATCATTAACGACTATTTAAAAGTAAGCAACGGTGATAACAAAATGTTAGTTACGTATTAGTTGTGGTGAAAGAACTGCATCATGTCTACTACACGAATATACGTAAATAGTGCGATTCTTTCCGCTACATTTGTGGCAGCTTCATCGTTCCAAGTCAAAGGACAAATGTTAGTGCTTTCATTATTTCGTTTATTTTAAAACTTGGTGATCAAGACAAGTTATGGGCTCCACATAGAATGTGTAAACCATGCGTTACGGCAGTGGAGTAAGAGAAAACGTAAGAAATTAGCTCTTGGCGTTCCAATGATATGACATGAACCAAAAAACCATGAAGTCACATTGAATCATGTAGTAAGAGATTTGGGTCTATCAAAGAAGTCTTCAAGATTAAAATAGTGTGAATTTGTTTATTGTAACAATGTGCCAAATAAATACCGTTTGTCTGTCGATAGCTCCAGGAGAAGCCTCAAGCGTCTCCTACTACACAACGGGAATGTCTTCAGTTCAGTTCCTATTGGATATTCTGTTACATTAAAGAAAACATATAACGACATTGAGAAGCTTGGGAAGTTCTACTTAGTTTTGAAAGAGGATACATATAAAGTTTCCATGCTTTTTGTGCCTCTAGGATAGTCAAGCTAGAAACCAACAGTGGATTCAGAAACATTGGCCTTCTATAACATCCTTATATATTGAACAAAGAATACTGTAAATCAACCTTTTAGTCGACAAAAAAAATTAAATTAGGTCTTATGAAGCAATATGTTAAAGCTTTAGATTTATAAAAGAACTGTTACTGGGATCTTAAATTAGAACTTTAATAACAGATCCAAATTTCATCAAGTCTATGAACGAAGCTAAGAAAGAAGCCTTGACTTCATTCACTTTGATCGAGAACAACTTTCTCGGAAACAAAAAAATCCATCAATTACAAAGATCTAGTGGAACCAAGGCTTCAAAAATTTTACCGCGTAAATTGTAACATGAGCATGCATTTCCTTCATAGTCATCTTGATAGGTTTCTTGAAAATTTATGTACTGTAAGTGATGAACAAGGCGAGGGATTTCATCGAAATTTAAAAACCATGGGAACTCAGTACATAGGAGGATAGGATTCTCATATGATGGAACTGCCAAAGCAAAATACACAGCAGAAAGTGCAGCAAACGAAAATTTATTCCCTGATTATTGTTTGAGTTTTTACAAGTGCGCTTACTTGTACTATACTCATAACTAATATTGTATTTAAATAAATAAATGAAGTGTTAAGGTTTTATACTTTGTTTGTATCTTATTAGTTCGTAAGTATCTACTTAGCCGCGATACTTCAAAGAGTATAGTACGGGATAGAGTTAAATTATGACGTATAAAACGAGTCTCTCATTACACAAAAGAAAAAGTTTAGAATAATGTGGGAGGCAATAACTTAGATGAAGTGCGTAAATATAATTTTTTTTCACAACAATTGCAGAGATTGTATGGTTGAATGATACACAGGTTTCGCAGTAAACTCCATACCACACAAATTAATAATTTTGTCGCAATATAGCGTTTCAAGAGCATGTGGACTCTCACTGTTGGTAACTGGGTTGACAATGAGAGTCCCTGTGGCCTTGAAACGCTGCATTCCAAATAAATTATTAATTTGTGTAGTGTGGAGTTTACTGCGATACCTGTGAAAAAATTATATTAATTGTATAGTTCTTTTCAGTTAATACCTAAAGTAAATTTAAATTCACTCTTACGCGAAGAAATAAACAATTTGCTTCAATATCTGTTACCAAAAAAGGTAAATTTATCTTTAGTTATGCAGAAGATACAAGTCGTTAGAATAACAAATGATTCATCTTATCGATTTTGTATTATAAAAAAATTCATATAATAAAACTTGCAAATATTTTTCAACGAATCATAGCTATATGCAAGTGAATTCAGGAAACTTTCAAAATCCTCTTGATTACGTGTTTGATTGAAAAGTTCGATATATTAAAGAATTTTTAGAGCTGTTTATTTAGATAACTTTACACCTTCTTAAAGCAAAACACATACCATTAAATAATTTCTCTAGCTGTTTGTTTACCCTAACAACCTTTTGCAGACATATTAGGTTAATTGTAACTCCTTCAACAACCCAGTTCGAAAAAATATAACGTAAATAACATAGGGAACACGTTCCTGTTCGATTTCGAGTTTAGTTTAGGATATTTCGCGCGTAATTACGTAATTATTGTAAAATTATATATGTTTTTTATGGAATAGCGAATTGAGAAATATTGATTTCGTACTAGCACAAGAGAAAGGCAGATGGGTAGTAGCTGCTTGCTCTGAGGAACCGAGACGGAGAGGACATAAAACAAAGTGTTATGTTTAAAAAACAATTTCCATTAAAATATACGCCGCACCCGGGCTATTCGTGTTGTTTGAAGTTCTAATTAAACGTTATGGTCCTCTAAAATTATTGTGATAACTTCTGCGGAATCTTCGGAGAAGTGAGCCGAACATTAAAATTTACGAGGATGGTGCGTGAAACAGCGCTGAGCCTTTTGGAAATCTTCTATAGGCGAGTAATAGCGGTGTCATTTGCCGGTTGTGTATAGGTCCGGGAAAGACTTTCATCAAGTAGGGAATTTTAAACGAAATCCATATTTTGTGGACAGAAAATCTAAAAGCAACATCCAAACTTTCTATTAATTGAAATAAAAATTCTCCTCATAGGTAATATAATTTTACCTTCGTCCAATTTTCTTGCTAATTCTAAATTCATAATTTCTAACTCTTATTCTCATTATTTCAGGTTATTTTTAAATAAGCATTCATTAGCAATTACCTTTATGTATTAAAATAGAAGGTTTTGAAAAGAATTTTGAAGAATTGTTTAGTAATTGTAACATGATTTATCTATATAAGTAAATACACTACCGTCCATAAGTATTTGGGCACTTATGTTTTTACATATACAAAAAAGGGGAGACTAAGGAATGCTCAAACTACAGAGGAATAACATTAACTAGCATCCCAGGAAAAGTACTGACAAGAATAGGAGAGGGCTAGAGGAAGGAATGATAGATGTTAAAACAACAGGAATAAAGCCAGAACTTCGAACGCAGAATCAGCTGAAACACAAATTGGATTAAAACAGGGATGCGTATTAAGCCCATTGTTATTCTCTATATTAATAGATGATGCTATTAAAAAGTCAAACAAAAATGAGAAAATATGAGAGTAGAAAACTGGAAAATGACGTAGGTTTAAAAAAAAAGTAGGTTTGGTTAGGAATTAAGGATAGGACAATGGTTTCCCCGTATGATATTGGGAGACAAACCAAGGCTCGCGTGTGCAGGGTCGCATCCTTGAAGTACATCTGCCATCTATTGGGATCATAGATGAGTATCTACCTGCTACCCGTATTAGTATGTCTAGTAAGTATTAAAAGGAAATCAGTTTTCAAGTAATACCAATCGGAGTTGAACGAAATGTAAAAGAAGTACACAGTAAACATTTAACAATATCAGTTGAATTAAATGTTTCAGCAATCACATTTTACATTCTTCAGTGGGTGCAAAAACTTTAAAAATCAAAAGTTAATTAAATTTTATGCACAAGACACTGTTACAAATTTGATCGTATAGAGATTATATGCAAAATAAAATAATTTCCTCAGTTACATATCGCCACACTATATTCATGAACAATTTTTTAAACGAAAAATTTATGTAGTTTCACATTTAATTAATTGATTTATTATTTAATTTAATAAAGACAATAAGATCTATATAATATTGATCAACCCGTATAAATTAGATGGAAATTAAGTTTCCTATCACTAAGAAATTTCCAGGGAAACAACCAGCAAAAAATAAAACAAGACATCCTGTATATGCGTAATTTACCGTAATGTTTTCTGAGAAAGTTCGGAAGTAAATAAAATAGAAGCGGTAAAGTTCGAATCTTTAATAACATCGGATTTAGTTTTATAGCTTTGTTTTGTTTTCTATTTTCCTTTTTTTCTCCTCCTGTTTTTTTTCCTCCTGGCCAACTCTATATCGCTACGTATAATAATGAGTGAGAGGGGCCCCACTGACCCGCGCGTGAAAAATCGAATATCGACGTTTTATTATTCTGGTTATTTTCTTCTTTCTTTCGGCTGAAAAAGGGGGTGTCGTGTAAAAGTAGGGGAAGTAATGAAGGGTGCGAGGAAGGAGAAATGATATGGCGCAAACTAAAATTATCAAAGCGTCGAGAGCAGCGCAAGTAGAAGAAGAAGAAGAAGGAGACCGTAATCCAACGCGTTCTAGCGTTGCATTGCATTTTTAGCCTAAAGTTCTTATTGTAATCTTTCTGTAGATTGTTATTGCTGCGGCAGAGGGAATATAACGTCTAACCTCGAGGCGGATGCTGGAACGGCGATTAAGCTTGCCTAACCCTAATGAAGTAACCATCGCCAAAACTTTCCGACGCGCTTTAATGTTCTTTGGTGTTTTTATAATGACACGGTTCGCCGATGATGTCTCACACCAAAGTTTCTATAGTCGAAAATGAAGGGAATTAACGGACAGGGGGAGCGGAACGCCCTAAACACTAACCATAGGCCATCTACCGTCTAACGCGAAAGAATCTGTCACTCATATATTTCCGATACTGGAAGAAGCCCTTACTTTCAAACTAATTAAATGCTAACTTTTTAATAAGCTATTTTCATCCTTTCCCATAACGTAAATATCTTTTTTAACAAAAATCGATTTTCGTTAAGAAAATTAACCTCCTTTACGAAGTACCAATATTCACTAAAGAAAAGTATAGAAAGATTCAAATACCTGAAGACAAAGAAATAAGCAAGATTACCATTTAATTTGATAAAACATTTACACTTCACAAAAAAAAAGTATTGCATAATTCATTTTTATAGCGCAAGAATGATTTTATGACCAAAAGAAAGATTATTTAAACAATATAGGGAATAAGTGAAAACAAGAATCTATATGAAATTTTTATTAACTAGATAGATATGGCAGGTATGGTCAATACTCGATATTGTCGTCCTTAGTTAATATAAACTTGGTCTAATTTATCCCACTCCTCACGCAGAGTATCTTCTAATCCCTATAGATCTACTGGAGCAACAGTACCAACGTACCATTATCTGAAGAGGTACCACACATTCTCGATAGGATTCATCTGTGGACTCATCACAAGCCAATCGAAAACTGGAATGCCAACCTCATCAAGGTATTTCCGGACGATTATTGCTGTATGGGGTCGTGAATTATCGTACATTAACAAGAATTCGTTGCGTATTACTGATAAGTACGGTACCACATGATCTTGATAGAGCCACCACCTAGATTAGGCTAGATCTCATGTTGGACTGGGAATAGCACTCACCGTCCCGTCTGTATATTAGTATACGTCTATCTGAGGTGTAAACACAAAATCTTGACTCACTCGTGAAGAGAATATTGACCCAGTCATTCACTTCTTAATTGACATGTTCCCTAGCAAATCTTGAGCGGGCCACTCGGTGATTCCTAGTAAGACGAGGAGCTGTAACAGCTACTCTGGCTCTTATATCGTATTTATTCGAATATTTTTCACTCTAGCCAAGTTGATCTATAATTGCCTTGCAGTTGCCTCCGACGACTGGCACCGGTCTTCGTATGTAACCGCCTGTGTCTCTATATCTGGCTTCTGTTCTAAAAGCACTTGACCGATTAATATTCATCAAACTAGACACGTATATTTGAGATCGCTCATCTTCGATTAAAGCAACTATTCCAGCCACTTGTTCTGGAGTTAAATTATTCATTTTGCTTCTAATAACGTTAGCAACGTACTCTAACAATGCACTTTGAAATTTGTCCGTATAAGAACACTTTTAACAAACAATAATAATAAAAAAGAACTTATTCAAAAGCTAATTGTGTGATTTTCTTTATATAATTGTAGTTGGCGCACGTATGCCAAACATATCGTGGACATATACAAAAATAATCAGTTTACCTACACATTTATGTTACCAGATATAATCGAATATTTTATCTTGAGCTGTAAAATATCATATCTCTTTTATGGAAAAATCAATTTGTAAGTGGAAATTCCTAAGTTAGATGACACCCTGTATAACAAACGAAAAAAAAATTTAGAACAAAGTTGGCTTTGGTTTTTATCGAATAGCTAAATATATATTATTAGAGAAATTAGAGAAAAACAGAAATTACAAAGGGGAAAAGAAAACGTCCATTGGCACCATATACTTAAGAAAAGTTTTGAAACAAAAACAAAAGAGGGAAATCCAAATATATACACAAACCATGGGATATAAGAAACATTTGGAAATCAAATAAAGAAAAACGTGAAAATAAATTCTTTAAGTTAGTATTATTGAGGCCTGCATTTAAAGTTCCATCCTGACATTTGCTAATATTAGTGAAATCGATCTAGTATCAAAATAATTGAAAGATAATAGTAACGGCTATTAGTCCTTAAACACCTTTGGCAGGATAAATGTATAGTAGATATAATGTACAGTACTGTCAACAAGTTTATGATCATTTAGTAAATTATGCCATTAAATATGAAATGGTTAAAAGTTCAATACGGTTTCGAAAGAGGTATCATATTTACATATAAACTAGATACAGATATCTACTTACAAATTCTGGCATCCTAATAAAGTTCTATCCAAACACTTATGATTACCACTGCTACGACACATGTTTTCATTGTTTTTGGTATGACGTGGAGAGAATTTCGATTGATTACATCATTTTTTTACAATTCTGTCTAGTTAGTAAAGTGCGGTACTAAGTAAAAACTCACTGGTAATACTGGTATCAATTGCTTTATGCAAAGCAACGCGCAGCTCTGATTGAAATATTTCTCACTGACGAAGAAAAATGTTAAAACGTGTGTAAATTAGTCAGGTATGCATGTTAATCATTTACTTTACGCATAGAAGTTATATTATCTATTATTGTTGTTCCTATTAATTTCTTTGAGCGATATAATCACTTTCACTTTTGTTTTCTTCTTTTTTTAAGGAGGTCCGATGTATTTAAGTCCGCTTATCATTTGCTAGTAAATTCGACAAGTGCGCACACGTCAGAAAGTGTTATTAGCGAAATACCTATAATGGAATGGATCGCAGAATGTGAAAAATTCGATCGAAATTGATCGCGGACACGTTTTCACCTATAAACGCGATTTGATATCTTTAACTTGGAATATCGTCGAGTACGAAAATAAATTTTCGATGGAAAATTATCGCAAATCACTTTTCAATCTTCGTATGCTGCATGTAGGCCCGTTTTTGTGCGGTGTATAATGAAATAATGTTTGTCCACGACTACTGTATTTCCTTACATACACAGTAAAGCGAGGAATGGGGTAAATAAATCAATACTGTAGTATATTTGTACTAAAGCAAGAAGAACGAAGGGCAAAGAGGGTTGCATGCATGTTGTTTACAGGAAGAAAAACAAACAAAAATGTTAGCTAGCTGTGTGCTGAAGCGGGTGCAATACCGAGCTACGCGTTACGTTACAATTTCTATTTCACACGATAACCCTTCTCGAATGTCTTAGCTTGATTCGTATCTTCATTACCTGCTTGGCACTTCAAAAGTTTTATTAATAAAGAATAATTTTTCGCGCGTATATGTGTAGTGCAGGTGTTTCCGAAGTTGTGATGCATTTTAAGGGTTATACTGTCTTAGATAATACTTTTGAATATTGATTTTGCTATTTATAATTTTAATGAATATCAATTTTAACCTGATCACATTATGCGAATATCAAGAAGTTTTATATACAGCTTTGTACAAAGTTGTAGAGCTAAATAATTAAATTTTATTACTATTAATAATATTAATACATACTTCAAATATTAAAAAGAAAAACATTTTAAGCAATTTTAAATTCCACCCTATCGAAGTGAAACGGTGAAAGATGTTGGAAAGGTCGCTGCTTATATTAGATTAGAAGGATTTGTATCGACCCAACCAATGCACATGTGATGATGCTCTATACAGAACAACACAACAAACCAACCACCTGTTGATGCAGGGCCATATACAATAATTTAGTCCGTTTTTTTTTATCCGCGCATCATCCTAATTTTATCGGACAAATTCACGTATCAGGGAATATACAGATTTTAGGTTTTATACGTCGTTTATTGTTTTTTTTTCTTTCTTTCCCCCTATATGTATCGCGTATCAGCTGTATTGAAACCCCAACTCTTTTTTTCTTTTCTCTATTATACGTTCGAAATCCGTTTCGGTTTTATAGTTTTTTTTTCTCTTGTTGTTTAGACTATTATTACTTCGCGTAGTTTCATGTTCTTTTTTCTTTTTATATTATTTATTTGTTTTCTTTGAAATCGTTGAAGAAATAGCAGTTTTTTATAGTTTGAACGTATATACTTTGATAAATTAAGAGCAAGTAAAGTAGACAAAAATTATAATTATAGATAAGTTAGATCCTCTCAATTCAAAATAACTTCAAACATCCGGATCTTCATACTGTCTATCAATTTGGTCAATGTTGAAATATTGTTTATTATTGGCATACACCTCTCTTGCCAATACTTTTAATGAAATCAATCCTTCGTTTGTCTGGAATTATAGGTAGCTGCATTATCTTGGTGAAATATCCAGTCTTGCTTTGGTAGTGTTCATAAAACTCTATCAAAACTATTTCCGGAAGTTGTATATAAGAATTAGAATTCATTCGCATAGAAATAAAACATACATATATAGTGGCTTTATTGTTATGAGTAATAGCCGTTCGAACTATTACACTACCACCACCAAAATTTCGAATCATTAAAACTTCAGTATTTCTGCTCAAATCGTGCCAATCATATTTGAAACCATCAGACCTGTCCAAATTAAATTTCTTGTCATCAGAAAATTTGACGTTGTTTTAATTGCTTAATTAGAATAATATTTATATTTTGATTTTGTAGTTTACATATATATTGAGCGACCACTGCCACGAATGATACATTTACATTTATCAATGTTCGCACTATTGTCACACAGCTAAATGTAAATTGTAACGAGATCTCTATTTTATCCACCATGTCATTTAGTTTGTTATCCGAAATGTATACCACAGTATCGTCTACAAACATTTTTACATGATAAAGTTTAACACAACTTGCAATATCGTTGATATACACTATAAACAAAATTGCCCCTAAGACTGTACCTTGCGCTGTCCCATAATTAATTTGTTCGCTATTAGAGATGTTATTATATAGAAAATTTTACTTTTTGTAACCAGTCCTTTAAATATGAACTGAACCATTCATAAATCTTTCTTTCGAGTCCAAGCTTACACAATTTCTTTAGTAATAAATCTCTATTTACAGTTTCAAATACACGCATAAAATCTAAAAATACTACCTTAGTAAAATCTTACTTATTCAGTCATTATATACATACAATTGAACAATTTCACTTGAATAACTATTCCTAAAACCTGATTGTGTATCGCTTACAGAATAAATGTGAAAGAAGCACCCAAGACTTAATATTTGTAATCAGACAATTACAAGAAAAACTAAAAACGATGAAAACAAATACAATCCTAAAAGCGGTAGAAGAAAATACCATAACATCAAAACCGAAAGAGCTGCCTTGGAACAAGTTAAAAGTTACAATTATTTAGGAACAATCATTGAAGATAACGGGAGAATAGAGAAAGAAATAAATGAAAGGATAGATAGGGAAATCCGCAAAAATACCAAAACAAAAACGACAGAAGTGTATAAAAGAGTGGCCAGACTAACACAAACATATGGCAGCAAGTCTTGGACAACCACGAATAGACACATCTAAAGGAATGTCTAGAAAATAACACCAAAGATAAAGGCGCTGTTAAATACAGTCTTTATCTTTGGTGAACGAATAGAATTAAGTTGAGTTACGGCCATGGAAATGAGATTCTTAAGAAAAATAAAAAGAGTAACACGGAGAGACAAATTCAGAAACATAACAATCATTAATAGTCTAAATATCAAACCAGTAGAAGTGGTCATAGAAGAGAGACAATTGGGATGGGTTGGACATATACACAGAATGGAAAAGGATCTAGTAACAAAGATAATTTTTGAAGCCAAAACAGAGGGCAGAAACAAAATAGGTAGACCCCGAAACATCTGGAAAGGACAAATGTATAGAATATTAGAAAAAAGAAGTATAGGATGGGTTTAAGCCAAACAACTGGTTCAGAACAGGAAACTGTGGAAGACAAAAATAAGAGAATGGTAGTCCGACACTGCAAGGTTATTATTATTATTAATATTATTATAATTGTTATTGTTCGACCTATACAACTAAATAAAATTATATATAACATAGAAAAAACTAAACTTATATCGAATGTTGTAGGGTTTAAGAAATTATTAATTTCAATAATTTTATTAAAAAGTATTTGAATTTCTTTTAATTAAAAAATAAATTATGGGTATTGGAAACTGTTAGTTAATGGAATGATGAAGTGTTTCTATATTTATCGCTTTCCTTATTCAAGAGAAAACATTAATACAACAATAGCGAAATAAATAGATACATTTCAAATGGCTAAATTTATGATAAACAATTCTTTTTAAGTTCCCTAACAGTATTAATAGCTTGAAGACATTTGAAGGAGAAGCATCAAGGTTATGTATGTAGTCTGTAGCTGTATGATTGATTTTATGTGTGTGTAATTCGGACTTAATATACGCTATTTTATGCAGGATGGATGAAATAAACATATGGGTTGTTTACAAACTCGTTGCTAAATATAAGCCTTTAGTTTATATTGTCCCCCATTTGTAAACATACAACTCGTTCAATTCTATATAATTCTCAAAGTATACGCATTAATCATAGAATTTTTCGCGGAACATTCTTTCACTTATTACTCCCCCTCCTCACGGGCCCCCGTAAGACGTCCCCCCTTCCCGACATCGCCCAAAACGTCGTTCCCCGGCCCTAAGCAGAGGCAGTCCAGAGCTTCGCGATCCACAGCCACACCAATTGCTTCTTGCTTTCTAACAGTACACAGAAGGTACTAAATTAAAAATACATGTCACAGCATTTCTCATTTTCACTCGATACAAAATTAATTTTCCAATTAGACTCATTTGTTATTTCCTTTTTTGCCTGGGTGGCTACGGTCGGTGCTTATTAAACTTTCAATTAAAAATTTATTCGACAAACTAATCAATCTTTATTTTCATGAAATTAGGCTCCGGAAACGGCGGCGTACACAAGACGTTAGTAAGGTCGAATTTTGATGTATTAAAAACGATTTTTCTTCTCGGGCCTTTACGTAAACATTGAGATCATTTTCGCTGTGAAGGAGATGAATTCTAAATTAATAGATTGGAAGTTTAATTTTTAAAATCATTTCGTACTAAAGATGATAAAGAACTACATAAGTTAGTTTAGTATTGTTACAGTTTAATGACAAAACATCTTTAAAGTTAATACACGCCAAATTAAAAAAGGGCCCAATCTCAATTACTATTGAGAATAACTTAATAACGTTTTTCGATGCTTTTCACCAAATTTTCAGCATAAGACGCAAGTAATGAACGCCATATCTTTTTTATGCTACGAGATACCTCTTCTATTTTATATGTGCGTTCACTTCGCTGTTTGTGCTTCATGATAGCTCACATATTCTCGATCGGATTAACATCCAAAGATTGCGAGGATCAATCCAATCCTATAATGTGATTTTCCAATTAGTAGTCTGCTTCGGTGTTGTGAATCGTTATCCTCTTGCAAAATCGAGTTCTCAGTACCATTCTTAAACCAGACCTTTGTAGATGTCAGTAGACTTTTGTATAATTGTACCATCCGCGAGCGTTTAAATTAGCACTATAGACACATAACGTCCCAAAACTACGATAATTAAAACATCCCCAAACATGGATCTTCAAAGCATGTTTCACACATCAGTCGGCAATTCGATTTATACGGCTAGACCACACTTTACTTCTCAGCACCCGGGCCCGAGAAGAAGATTCGTCCATAAACAGTACAATCGTCCAGTCTTTGAACATTTATATTTCTCCTCGCCAACATGGATTGCCTTTGATGCAATACTAAATGCAGTTTTCTACTGAATAAATTAATTATTGCCTAATCTTGCTTGGTTTTATGGCAGCCACTGCAATACCCTTTCTTGGGCCCTTTGGGGTCTGTTTCAAAACGATTTGCATATACTGCGCGCATATTCGCCTTGACCATTGTCTCTTCCAAAAGCGAACAAGTACTAACGTCTACTAAGGGAAGGGTCATTGTTACCTGCTATATCATTAGCACCCCTTTATCTCTTTTCCTAGAAGAGATAATAGCCTGTGCTTCGTATTATACAAACTATATATACTAGAAGGGCGCAAATAATAACAACCAGAACTGCCACCAAAATATGTTTAGGATTTTTTTTTTTATTCAGACACCAAGGCGATTGATTCATACATCCCCCGATAATTTACTCTCTATAGCGGAATATTTACACAGCTCAAAATAAGTGTCACTACACAAAGTTTTCTTTATGATGAAAAATTATCTGAAATTTTCATGATTACGACAACATTTTGGAAAAAATACTATAATATTCTAATGGTATCGCTACTAGCTTTGAAAGCAACGATTTGGTTATTTTAAATTTAGTTCGTT
The DNA here is from genome assembly GCA_023509865.1 of Trypoxylus dichotomus. Lineage (NCBI taxonomy): Eukaryota > Metazoa > Arthropoda > Insecta > Coleoptera > Scarabaeidae > Trypoxylus > Trypoxylus dichotomus. The sequence goes on along the minus strand of CM042083.1, from coordinate 9,234,787 downwards.
GATAAAACTAAAATAAAAATTCTTGCTAATCTTTGCTAATCAATAAAGGCATTTTCTAAAATAATTTCTATTCCGTAAAAAAACATCTGTGTGTACTGTTTGGGGAACAGATTTATTGAAACTCGGTTGAAATTTAAATTAAGCCAGTGAAGCATAATATTTGCTTTATAGAAAAACTTTCTTGTACTTTTCCTTTTTCCCTGTTCATTTTTTTATCTGTTTTCTGATGAAGTTTTAGGAATGAATAGCGTAGGAAATCTGAAGGAATATAAATACGAATAGAAGGAAGTTTTAATTAGAAAAAATATACTTCGAACATACCTAGTAGGCAACCAAAATATCAATGTCAATTTACAGTTATGTTTAAAATTATTTGACCGATATTTATGGATCGTTTAAAGTAATAGTTTATATCAATCTACACGCACAAAAAAATAACATTATTTAAATCCTATTTTTAAAATACTCCCGCTTTAATCACGCGGTCTTTTTTCGTGATTAAGCGGTATTACAAATAATCCATAAATCGGATAAGAACTAGGTGTAAGAAAAATTAGTACTTCAGCCTTTTGAAAAAATCACAAACAACGTGTCAAGAGTATCCGTGTTTATAAGACGCACCAATAGCATGTAGTTAATACTAAATATCCAATCGTGTAGAAATTTAGGACAGATATAAATAAAGAATTATTTTAAAAATGTACTAGAATGTCTGCGAGGGTAAAGTTTATATTACCCAGGGCCAATAGTAGAGTAGTTCGAATAGGTTTGATTCACCAATGAAACGCGGCTTATAATTTATAACGAAGTGGTGTGTAGCTATTTAAAACTAACAAAAAAGCGTATAGAAACCAGTGCCATCTATTGGATGGTGATTGATTTGATTTAATCAAATAAATATTTCTAACGGTGATGGTTAAGTTAAGTGGAAAAACGTGCTCTACAATAATAAATTTTTGAATAAGCGTCCAATGTTCAATTTTATTTCGATCAGTGTTTTGATAGTTTTAAAGCATTCGTTTTTTCCCCCCTCCTTCTATCTCATCTCGATACTACTCCGGGTAGTTTATTTCGAGACCTCTCTCAATAAGCAATCGAAAGTTTCTTAAACGTAGGAAAATGACATGGCCACCCTATCCTTTTAGGAAGTACAACTATAAATTCTAAGTTGGCGTTCTGTTTAGACTATTAAGACGGTTAGAGAAGTTTTTCAAACACATTACGAAAGAGATATAAAAGAAAAATGATACGATTCGGATTTATATGCAGTCCTAAGTATATAATTAATTACTTACGATACTAAAAATATCGTTTTATTATTCGACATGAGTCAATTAATTCCTGTTAAGAAATGTTAATTTGGAAATAAATTCCTCGTGTTATTTTTCGAATTTTGACGGGGAGGGGGGAGTTTCTAAAAAAAAAAAAGTTCTCTAAACGCGTAGAACGCTTGAAAAATGCTATAATAAAAATGGAAAGAAGTTGAGGAAAAGAAACATGCAATGGGCAAGAGGGGGAAAAGAAAAATAAAAAAATCGTTTAGCTAAAGTTTTCGCACATAAACCGTCATCATATTTACTCCCTCGATACCCCCTGCTATTAATTCTTCACACGCACTCACCGCCACCACCTTTGCCGAACAGCCTACTAGAAAGCATTCGGCCACCCTTTGCAACCCCCGCATGATGCACGGGCCACATAGCCTACGTCTTCTCTCACGTACTGCCAGATTATCGCTGCTGATACTAACAATATAATATATAATAAAGTTTGCCTTTAAATTCTCATTCAGAACTTGCCGTTTCGTTCTCGGAAAAGGAAAGAAACTCGAAGGGAAAGAATCAGCGAGACAAGGACGACAACCCCGAGACTCGTTACGAAATAAACCGTTACGTTTATTATCTAGAGCAATTATACTTACCTATAATTACAGGCAAATTACAAACTACTGCAAAGATTTCTCGAACTGCGTGCTCATTTTGCCACATTTTCTCTCTACAACCCCTCAGACATGGCCGCAACAAGGTTCTTTGCTATTCTATACTAAAACGTTCCCGTCCAACCCCACGTCTACCTAACCACCCTTCTATAATATTCCAACGCTATTTTAACATATGTTTCCATATATACTATAACCTAGTGCTCCTTTTTATTAGTTTTTTGTCTTCTACAAGACAAGTCTCGTATTATTTACATTTAAATTTTCGATCTCTTTTGTTTCAATACTATTAGTAACGCACCTATCAAAAATAGTTTCTTCACTTTCGAAAATATTCGTAGTTAGTCTATAACAAAGATCTTACTGTTCAAGGATTCCTAGTCTGTTTATAATAGACAAAAGGTTTTGTATTTCATGTTATTATTATTAACAATAAAAATGTAGTAAAACCAACACGAACCAGAATCTAAGTAGCTGAATATGCAGTGAAATATAGAAATATCTTAAACTGTTTACATGCACTAAGTGTTATAAATTCCATGGGTTAGGTATATAAGTTGAGAATGTAAATTATGTAAAAATAATTTTGATTTTATTATCTTTGTTAGAAAAGTGGCCAAATAACAACTAGGTGATGAGAGAAAAAGACGAAAGCGCGTTTTTTTTCAAAATATCTCCCAGGAATTGACTTGGTTTAAATCTGATTAAATCTACATATTTTAGACTAATAACACTGGCAACAAATTAACATTTCTCAAGCAGAAATTCATGCCAAGACTGTTCCAATACCCAAAAGATCTTGCGTAAATTTATTCCAATATTTTATTGCGTCTGTATCCAACATATTTTCTTAAAACAAACAACATGATAATAGCGGTAGAAGAAACAAAATATAACAACAGAATCGAAGGAGCAACCTTGGAACAAGTCCAAAGATACAGTTACTTAAGGACAATCATTGAAGACAATGGGAGGATATAGAATGAACTTAATGAGAGAATAGGGCAAACTGCAAATACATTTTTAGATAAAAAGGGATACCTAAACAAATAAAGACAGAAGGCAGACCAACCAATCAAAAGCAAACTCACATCCATAGAAATGAGATTCTTTAGAAGAATAGAAGGAGTAACAATGAGGGACAAAATTAGAAACACCACAATCACTAGTAGTCTAAATATCAAGCCAATAGAAATAATCATAGAGGAGAGACAACTGGGGTGGCTCGGACGTATACACCGAATGGAAGAAGGTCGAATAACAAAGAAGATTTTTGAAGCCAAAACAGAATAGGTAGACCACGAAACACCTGGAAAGAAAAAAAAAACTATGCGTGGGATTGAAGCCAAACAACTGGCACAGAACAGAAAACTGTGGAAGAATAAGAATAAGAGAATTGTAGTCCGGCACCACAAGGTATAAAGGACGTAGGAGGACAACAAATTAACATATTTCAAGCAGAAATTCATGTCAAGACTATTTCAATATCCAAAAGATCTTGCATAAATTTATTCTAATGTTTTATTGCGTCTGTTTCCTACATACTTTCTTAAGTAATGAAGAAATCTACAGAATCCAAAAAGAAGGGGATAAACCACTAACTGAAGGAAGCAAATTCTGAAAATAACCTGGAATAAAAGAAATTCTAGTATTGTTGGTCCAAATGCATTGAAGCATTAATAAATTCAAAAGTAAAGTGTTAAAGATTCTATTGCCGGTATGTAATGAAAAAAAAAATATTCGGGATTCTCAAGAAAAGTCCTGAATCAATTAAAGATCACCAAAGCATCAGAGTACATCTGTATCTTCATCAAGATTGTTGTAACATTCAGAAAATCTGGCGTAAATTTATTCTAATTCTGCACCTTCACCGTCATAAGAATGAGATTATCATTTAATTATTAATAAAACAGTAAAAAAATGATTGCTCATATCTGAAGAAAAATTCCGTATCGCTAAAAATTGTTTGCGGTTTCTTTCCTCGTAAACTTTCAAAAAGAACATCTCAAGTGTTTTGAAAAATATTTACAATCTCTTTAAGTTAAAACATAAAACGGTGACCTGAAAAAAGTTCCCTCCTTGTTTGTATTTTCGTTTACGTCTACTGCATTTTTCCTCGAAACAATTAAGTAATCTCCTTGCATATCTCGACTGCCAAACTGGATGGCTTGAAGACGCGTGGGAAATAGCTGTTGGTCAAGATTGATTCAACATCGTGGCAGACGAGTTGGTACATATATATGTTTTGAGGGGGTAGTATTGCTTTTGGAAAGAGAGGGAAAGGGCCAGAATAGCGAGGTTGGTAGTGGAAGAGGGGACGTAAAAGGACAATGTACAGGGGTATATAGATATATATACATATATATGGGTAAGGGAGTTGTTCTTTCGAGCACTATTTTATCGCGAACGATGACGCAGCCGATCTCTGAATTGTATGCTGAACGTATCACTTTTCCCAGTACTTATTTACATGGTTCCGATCAATAGCTAGTGTAAACATGGTGAGAGAGGCTGGCCGTAGGCGACACTTCAGGATACCGCTAAACTAGCGCCACGATCCGCTACTAATTACATTTAGTATGCTTCGACCATTTCAGTGGACAGACATAGTAGCGGACGGAGAAATCGGGGTGTTTCGAACGAACGTGTTTTTCGAATACAATCAAGAATGACAAAAAAAAACGGCTCGATTTTTATGAACATGTTTATACACCCCCGATACAGATTACGATCACTGCAAAAACTGTATTGTCGAATACGAATCGGTATGTACTCTACACTACAATCGAGTTATGAGCGCTTGAGTTGTTGGTATATATGATCAAGATGTTATCTTTCTGTTATAGATTAGGAACCTCGTTGTATTGGACTTGTTTTCACTTGGAATATATTAAATTACTTGATCAGAAAGAAAAATTTTCACTACTTTCAAAGATATCTGTTTGGAGATCAACTTTGAATAGTGTTGATGGATTCGAATCAGCAATAATTCTATGTGTACGTTTACTAAGCTATTGATGCTTGAATTATTGGTATTTAAGACCCTCTTCCTTTTAGGTTCTTAGAAACCTGAATTTCAAGATTGCAGTAGTTAAGCTCTCAAAATAATCAAAGATTTGATATTTATTTCTAAACAGTATAGGAGATAAAGCAACTAGTTGCAATAGACTTCATTTCATTCTATTCAATTTTTCAAAATTTCATTGGTTAAGCTCAAAAAGATCAAAGATTTGAGCTTTATTTCTAAACTGCAGTAAGAAAGAAGCTGTATTGAAGGGTATTAATTTGGTTGGTACAAATGTTCAAGATCCTATTCTTCAATGGGAGACTAAAAATTAATTTGTAATAGATGTGATTTCATTTAAAACATTTCAAATTACCTGATCAGAAAAAAAAATTATTGAATGTTTTTGGAGGATACACGTTTAAATAGTATTGAAATCTTGTTATCCAGTATATAAATTCTTCAAACCCGCGATATGAAGATTTTAAATTCTCCAAATATTTGAACTAACTTACAAGCAGCAACCTCTTACATTCTACAGCGTTCGCCTATCGTAGCAATTGCACTCTGGTCGAAAATTTTTATCCTAGGGCCTGTATATTATTTATACAGCGAACCCTTTTTTGATTATCCCACCCTAACCAAGTGACTCACTATGTATATTTGCATCTTTGTTTCTGTTTATAGCTGATGTTTTTAGTTACATGTTTACCTTCCACTACGGCTAGTACAGTTTAGACAAAAGAACACGATCATGAAGCGTATGAGTTTTTGTTTCGCTCTGCCTTTAGTAACGCGAATTTGCACGTAATATTTATAAATAGCCGTTACATTATTTTATTTTGTATAACTCGCGATCTGAATTTAAGTCGTTCCTTTTTGTGACATGTATGTGTGCAATGTTACAAAAGCGGCGAGCTAGTCGATAGTATTATTTGTTTTCGAATACGATGAATAAATAATGAGATGTTAACGATTAGTTACGTTACTTCAGTGGCGTGGCTGCTGCAGAAAAAAATATGAACTACACTTATTTACAGATAATATCACCTAATTACCGCATTAACTACGCCACTGATATTGTGTACAATCATGTAATTCTTAAATCGAACGCCATTTCTAGAGAACATATATTTATTAAAGTATAGATAGCGTGATTATAATTATCGTTCATCAACCAAAAAAAAAAAAGGGGTGGCTGTGCAGGTTGTAGGTTCTTCCCTAGGAATAGCTGGCAAGCGCAGCGTACCCGAATCCCGAGGACAATGTCCTGTCTTTTTTATAACCGTGAAAAACTTTTAATTATAAGGGCGTTTATTTATGACGAAGATAAAACCCTCTGAATTATGACTACAGAAGTATTCTTTTAGTGAATATTAGATTTTCGCTTTTTTTGCACTAAATTATTAGCAGCGTCGATTTATTTATTGAAAATTCGTTAATTTAGAAGGGGGATCGAAGAGATCGGAGCGATGATAAGCGGACGAGGTGTAATTCCTTTTTTTCTGCGTGGTAGAGGGAGCATCCCCAAGATGAAAATAAAGGTTATAGTTCCTTGATCGATGCAAACTTACAGGATCCTTAAAATGAAAACGGCCATCTTGAACACGTTTTTTTTTTTGGTTTTTTCGGCTTATTAGAATCCGCTAAGAATGTTAGAGGGTGAGTTTGGTGGGATTCGGAGATAGAAGAAGCGATGTGGAATGGGAGGGCATGCTCGGAGGCAATAAAACATTGATAAAACTAAAATAAATCAAAATTTTCGCAAACACAACCGGCGAATCGGAAGCAGAGGCGAAAGATCTCGTTGTATTTGGCCCGAGGTATTATTATTTTATAAGTAAGTGCCTCTTAAATTTATATCTAAGAGTGCCGCGTGTAAAGTCAAACCCGTAGGGCGGCTCGAGAATTTGGAGCATTGCCGCTAATTTCTATGCAGAGTCCGTCTTGTTCACCGGCCCACCGAATGGGGTGGAACAAGCTATATATTGCGAAAACGAGGATAGATTCTCTCTGCTTCCCCCTTTTCCATCCCGGTGTCTTTTAACACTGGGATAATGGTCTTTCGAAATCCGTGTGTATTGTGAATTAATTTTTATCGGAAACCGTTTAAAAGAAATACGTTGGCATGCCTACCAAAACAATCTTCTAAAGTCCAAAATAATTACCACTTTTATTACCTACATTTAACACCAAAATCAAAAAAAAGAATTATTTTAGGCAAAAATTGACGTGCAAAGTTATTATTATTAAAGAAAGTTAACGCTAATTACAACTGATAACAAAATATATCAAATCTGGAGTATATCTCACTGAATACTTACGCTTCCACGACCAGAGTCAGTAATAAACGATCTATCTCCAAAACTGGACCGCCGTGATAAGGTACAAAAGAAAAAAATGAATTTCCAGATTCGGTATTGCCCCTTGTTAGAAGAGAGGGGGTGGTATATACTAGAATTCCTTCTGAAGATAACAGAAGCTAAACTTAAGAAGCCTACACGCAGAAAAAGAATTTCTATAACAATAAGAACATTTATTTCAATATTAAAGTATAAATACAAAGGCAAAAATATATATACAAGAAACTATTAGGAAAATATTGAAAATCGCAATTCAAATCGAAACGATCTGATTTTCCATTGCCCACTCTGACGGAGTAACCAATAAAAACAGCAACAACTCTCTAAACAATGAAAAGAAACGTAGCGGTACACAAACTTGTCCAAAGAATAAAGCCTTGAGGAACACCCATGTGTATGGAAACCAAATTTGTCCAGAGAATAGAGCCTCGAGGAAGACCCATGTGTATGGAAACCAAATCAGAAAACCTTTTATTGACCAATAGCTCCAGTCCTTCGTATAGGTTTAACAGATGCAGTTTTCTCACAATTCAGGAAAACTTCCTCCAATAAACAAGAATTGAAGGTAAAATATATGGACAACACATTTTAATAAATTCAAATCACTTTTAAAACTTAGATGTTTTACTGTCTGTAGATATACGAGGGGAGGTCCAGAAATTCGTGTAATGAAAGGGTTTTAAATAAAATAGAAGAATAAATCTATTTTTCCTTTCCAATATAATCACCCTTAAGCACAATACATTTATTAGATCTATGAATTAATTTTTCTAAAACATCATAAAAATATTTTTTATCTTTCGCCTCAAAATGGGCCAAAATTGCCTCCTTTAACTCATTGTCGTCGGAAAACTTTCTTCCACGTAAGTCTTTTTTTAAATTGGGGAACAAATAAAACTCACTAGGTGTCAGGTCTGGACTGTAGGATGGATAGGCTATTGATTGAAAGCCATGCTTCTGCAGAGCAGCCATTGCAACTTTGCTCTTGTGAACCGGCGCATTGTCTTGCAAGAGCAACACACCCTTGGTCAATTTTCCTCGACGTTTTTCCTTGATGGCCTCCTTTAATTTTTCTAATATCGCTGCGTAATATTCTCCCGTTATGCTCCTACCTTTTTCTTTGTAATTAATCAATAATATCCCCTCACAATCCCAAAAACCAGTAGCCATCCACTTTCCAGCCGATTCTGACACTTTGAATTTCTTTGGCGGTGGTGTTCCCTTCTTACACCATTGGATGGACTCCTGTTTGGACTGAGACTCAAAGTGATGAACCCATGTTTCATCTCCAGTAACAATCCGCTCCAAAATCTGTGCAGGTTTGTTTCCACACAGCTCCAAAAATTGTTTGGACGCACAGACGCGCTGCTATTTCTGCAGTGGCGTGAGCATTCTCGGTACCCATCTTGCACTGACTTTTGTCATACCTAGGTGGTCATGTAGGATACGCAAAATGGTGGTATCTGATACTCCAACTAATGCAGATAATTGCTTTTTCTTCAAACGGGCATCTTGCAGTAGAAATTTTTGCACTTTATCGACGATGTCTGATGTGGTGGCGTCAACTGGCCATCCTGAGCGGGGGTCGTGTTCAATCGACTCCCGATCATGTTTAAAAAGATCATGCCACTTATAAATCATTGATTTACTAGGGCACTGTTCCCCATAAACGGTTTCCATTTCATTCAATATGGTTTGCGCGTTCTTTCCTTGGTTTGTAAGGAACTTTATCACAGCACGGTGTTCAATTTCCTCCATAGTTTCAGTTTTCTTCCGGATTGACTTGTTTAGCAGGCAACTGTTCGTAAACGACTGACGCTATAGGGCTGCAACTTAACTTGTATACTAATGATGAGTCGCCAATCAAAATGACACCTAGCGAGCGCCCCTATCCCCACTCCATCCCTTCCATTCCACGAACTTCTGGACCTCCCCTCGTATTATAATACCTTAGCAGACATTATTTAAAAACGAAGTTCTTATTAATTAAATTAATAATTAATTGTAGCACTATATGCAATAAATGTTATTATATTTACAACGTTTATTAATTATTAGATTTCTCAATCAAGGCAAATCTATATTCCTTTTAATAGAATTAGAGAGAACATGGATATGTATATATGCTTTTTTCCTCGAAAAGCAAAATATACATTTATTAAAAAGCATATGAGTTACGCTACCCTGGGAAAATGTATGTACAGGCGAAACATTGTAGTACCATCGTCAACGGATAGGGGTAAAAGCACGTTTGGAGGGCTGAAAAATCCTAAAAGAATCGCTGAAATCTCGTGAAATCTGTATTCATCGGCGTGTTTGTTGCCACTACAGAAGCTTACGGCCTCAGGAGTGGCAGCAGCCGTTAAACGGCTGGCCCTTGTACGCTGATGTTGCTCGTAATTTTCCCGCGGATGTTTTCGGCTATTTGTAACGAAATAACTGCGCCGAAATGGTGTCGATTTATCTGTTAAAGGCGTTGCTTTCGCACGGTTAACCACGGTTGAAGAATTAGCGTCAAGATTTATACGAAATAGTTTGGTGTTTGTCTAAGATTATTTTGTAATGAGAAACGTATGTATAAAAATTGTATTCGATAAAGGTTCAATTTCAATTATTATAATCTGCTCTTCTCTGCAAACGCGGTTATCAGCTTAGAATATATGTATAACTGTGCCAGGTTACATGCTTCATCACGTATGCTAGATTCGAGGCGCAACTTTTCGCTGTTTCCCAAACATCGAGAAACCTTGAGAGCGCTAGGAATTGCGAAAGTAGCAAAAAAGACAAATAAAGGCGAGCTACAAAAACGAGAGATGGAAAACATAAATTTTCCAGGCACGAAATGAAATAAAAGCGAATTTCCGAGCGCAAGAATAAGACTGCAGATTATAATTTTGTTACAATTCCACGGCGAACGCGTACATTCGTTACCTCCGTTCATTTCATTGCATCCACTCCCACCTCATCTCATTATTTCATGCAGTTCATCACGATGACAATTCACCTGTGAACTTGGGGACGTCAGGAGCCCTGTCGTTGACTTGGAAAGTTATGTCTTGCTCCATACGTGCAAGCTCAAGCACGAATCGCGTTCCGTTTATAACGTAAAAAGCCTCCATTTAAGGCCGAAATAAGAAAATTAAATTAAAATTAAACACATTTTTACCCTGCTAATGGTCTGGGAAAGAAAACGAGAAGTACTTTTTTTTCTCTAAAGGTTACATTAAAGCAAATATTGGGGTAAGGAAATAATAAGCTTTTAATTGCTTTAGGTAACCTTGACCAAATGAACTTTAAAGATTCTTAAATAAATTTTGTCCAAGATCTCATCATGTACATAAAGCAAAAGAAGGAAGTAAGGAATTTCTACATATATTTAAAAACTTATATACATACAGTGATTCACAATGAAAATCATGCAGTGGTAAGAATAATTTGGTAAGAAGCTGAAAATATTAAGTAAAATAATTATTTGGAAAATATGTAACCGCTGTAATGTTATCAGGTTAGAATTCGTAATACCTGTTCAAATTAGTTTTGTTTTATTTTTGTAATGTATTTTAAGAATCGTAGATATAATATAATCAAACATTTTCAGCTTCTTACCAAATTATATACCACTGCATCATTTTCATTGTGAGTAATTGTACTTGATACAGACACCTAAGTACTGCAGATGGCGCTTCTAGCGTATGCTGAAAAATATAACTTTTCCAGTATTTAATGATGGAAAGGAATGTGAAAAAGTTCTTTAACATTCAAAAGTTAAAAATTCCTTTATATCAAACAAAAAGGCAATTACATCAAGGCTGTTGCGAAAATTTTAACTAGCTTTTTACGTTGTTAGGCAAAAAAAAGAAAGTAAAAACATCACGGCAATCAGTTACGGTATAAAAGGGGTTAGCAATTAATCAGTGAATTATTTTAATTCGTGCATGAACCGCAACAGGAATCTGTATTGTTTGTTTGTGGGGCAAGATAAGTCGCCTCTGGTCACTCGCTATCGCTTTACACTCCATTTAACTAGCGACAATGATTCGGCTGTGGAACAATACATATATGGTGCACGCAAGTGACCATCGGAACTGGCCGTAGACCGCTTTGCCTAGGGTAGATCGGCGCCTTATCTTTAACCAAGAAGTCATTATTCGTATGACAAAGGCCAGCCTGTGCCATTTCTCACTTTAACATTGACAAGATGCGGACATTTTGGTCAAAGCCGAACCAGCCACATATCTTTATGTACAGGATTTATGCATGTGCATTTTAGGAAGATTTTCTACGTCCGAGAAGATATTTGATCGCATGGTAAATTCGCTTGGTTCGAATTAAAGGGAAATCTAGGATATCTATGCAGAAATAAAACATATTTTTAGATTTAAACCCATAAAACGTCTTCTTTTCTTTAAGTATAAGGGTAATTTGGAGTGGAGACTTATGACATTTTATTTCTAAAAAAACATTTAAATTAGAGTTTTGAGAACTGGTCGAAGATACAGTGTTGAAGATAGAGAAGGAAAACTTGTTTCAGTTTTTTTTTTCAAGATAGTAAATTACTTGAATGTTAACATTTCTTGAAGTAAAGTCTTTGAAAATGGAAATCTTTTCTAAAAGCAAGTATATACTCAGCATGTCTTGCCCTAGAAATTTTTAATTAAATCATTCAAGAACAGAAAAGGTCACTACTGTATAAATGACAGTAAAAGATTATACTTCTCTGAGGACCTCAATATGATACAGATGTTCAAAATGTTTTATGAATCGAATTTCCGATTTTTGATGATTAAAAAACCATTAGTATTGGTGAAAAAAAACGTTTCCACAAAAGAAAGCCTGAAGTAAACTATTAAATTATCCCAAATAGTTTTTCGTTCATTACAACTTATCATATAGCTAGTCAAAATAAGTGCTATTAACATCAACACATTTTTACTAACATAGAACGAAAAAATCCTTTGTTAAAAAATTCGGCATGCTAGAATTTGATGAAATCCTTGAAGACGTTGTCTACCATCTCTTGGTTTCTTAACTGTTTTTCACACAAGAAGAAATCCAGACGCTTGAGCACGAAATCCGTTGACACTAAATCAAAGAAATTCGATGAATGAGGTAAAGTTTCATATCCCAATTCAATCAAGTTTTGCAGCGCCCGAAGTACGAAATCATAAAGCAAAAGGAGCGGTGTTCGTGTGGCAACAACTGGGCAAACTTTCAAAAGTTTGTGGAACTATTTTACGATCTGGTGAAACAAAACTGTAATGCATCATCTCTCTGGCTATCCACCAATATGTAACCATGGTCTTGCGAGGGTGCAGCGCTTGTTTCAAGATGCTTTGAAGCTACATCATTGTTTAATTACTGCACACACGTAATCATACGATCTAAGAATTCTTCATTACGTTGCCTGATGCACAAGGAATGACTAATTTCCATATGAAAATTCATGGATTGACGGATCAAGTTTTTTGACCCTCCCAGTTGTTTTTAGATGATTGTGGACTATTGATTTTGGAGAGGCAAGTTGTTCTCGGATTTTAATCCACCAGTTGTGCATCTACGTCATTCTACTGGGTATGGTGACACCCACACCACATACAATTCCTCACGAAATCCTTGTAGTGTTTTTCGGGTCGATTCTGCTGCTGTTATATTCAAACGAAAGTTACGAAATTACATTATCTTAAAATGGCTCTTTTGTACGATTACTTTAAGCACCAGTCAATAGTAACCAGTTAACTTTTTGCAACAAGTTCGTTTTCATATGATGAAAGTTCGAATAAAAACGAAAATTTGGGACAACCTAATACAACAGAAAACCAGATGCAAAAAGAGGCCGAAGATTTAAGGGATCTGTTTTACTATGAAATGAATACGATAATCCTGTGCATTTATATTTTAAAAATTCAAAAATTTTATGATTTATGAACAGAGTTCAGAAAGCCTGAACCATTAAAAATATAGTTTTCGAATTTTCAACTCAATCTTACGTAAAACGGACAATTTGTGTATAGTTCTCTATGGGCCTGTACCCTTCATATATGAATTTTAAAATTACTTAGACGTAATAATTGGTTGTCTGTGTATAAGAACCGTAACATTTATCAAATAGGATTAGTAGCTAAACTTAGTTCATTTATTGGAAAGGAAGAATAAAAAATAATGGTGTTGAAACAAATCCCAGCGGTACACCGAGGTGTAATGGAAAAATTTAGGAAGATCATGTAGAGTTGTTATGATTGCCTAATAAAACGCTGATGTTTATGAATCTTTTAACATAAATCTATCAAATTAAAATTATTTTTTAAGTCAAGAAATTTTGTTTAGCGTTTGTCGAGTATCCCACGGTCGTTTTCCAATCGCGCCATTCCACTTTTTCAACACGAAAATGATAAAAATAAACATTTTTATTATCCTTTCAGGAAATGAATCAGTTTAAAACAATAAAATTTCAAAGTCATAACGCGAAATAAAAAGTATGTAAATTCTTTCCGAATTTTACGGCCGAATTCCACAATAAACGATTTAATTTCTCGCCGCTTCTAATATTGGCCGGGATAAATATCCTGTTTAAGTGAAAACAAAACATGTCAGTTTATTAATGGAGCGAAAATTAAGTCCTCTCTCCGGTCAGTTGCGTATAATTTCGCCTCGATTTGCCTCCTCCGACTGGATCGACCGTACTGGGACTGGGTTGTACGCATTTAACGCTTTTGGAACGTTACGGACCGGCGGAAACGTGGACACCATGCATGTCCCGTTTCCCGTATGCCGTCGTGCAACGCGCGAGAGGATACGCACTCCGAAAAACGGTTTGGGGCGAATGTCCGTGACGCTCGTGCCCGGCCGCCTAATAGATTTTGGGCCTGAAGCGTTAAAAAATGGCTCGCGTTGTTAACAAGCCTATCTACATCGCATATATTAGCGGAACGAGCATGAGATGTTATCAAAACAGGCTCGCGATCAATTAATTACGTTGCGGTCTTCGGGTTAAAACGATCCGTTTTACTTTTTTCAATGTTATTACTATTATATCTCAAATGTGATATTTCTTAATGTTTTAACTTTTATTATAAGTTAAATTATTACATACGATTATGCTAAGGTAAAGGAAAAATAGGAGGTCTTCATTTATTCATAGTCATCTTAGGTCATTTTTCAGAAATAGCATCCAGTTTACGTAATAAAGCAGCTAACGGTTTGGGCCTTCGGATTCAAAGAAAAATACAATCGTTACCTTACACACCGATGAAAGTATTTTCATGAAGTGGAGGGTCCAATCGTATGTCAATTGCTGAGATTACCATTTTAATTTAGCAACATAATTATGAAGCCAGAATTGAGCAAAAATCAACGTCGTCGTTGTTAAACAGTTTCAAATTATTTGCGCTACAATAGACTACTTTCTTACGAATTGGAACAAAAAACATTAACAGTGATCATTACATGCTAGTAGCAAAAATAAGACTATTGACCAGATAGTACAAGGGCAAAACAAATGGAGACAAACAGATAGTGGAGATCTATTTTCTGAAAGAACATTCAATAGAAACACTATACCAACAAAGATCATAAAAATACAATAAGGAAACAATACCGAGCATAAGAATAAATATTGGAACTAAGAAATCAAATAAAGGATTATTAAAAAGAAACCCACATGCCTAATATGGATAGCATATAAGAACATAGCAGCTGAAGTGAAAAAACCTTTAAGTTCGAATGTAGAAAACGATATACACAGGAGACAGGAGTTCGCTTACATGATGTTGAAACGCCTGAATAAGAAGGAAGATAGAAGTGTGGACCAGATAGAATTAAGAGATCTAGAGAAAGTACTGCAAACAATAAAAAACTGAAAAGCTCCGGGGCAAAATTATATAAATGCGGAACTTCTCAGAGGTAAAACTAAGGATTCTACAATGATTAAATAAATGCTGCAGAACAAAAGCAATATCTTGGAAGGTCGCAAAGGTAATACCAATATTTAAAAAAGGAGACCGATCCAACTGCAAAAACTACAGAGGTATATCCTCGCTGAACACCTCATATAAAATACATTCAAAAATAGTGACCGCCAGGCTAAATAAAATAGTGGAGGTAATCTTGGAGGAATAAACAAGTTTCAGAAGCGAAAGATCTTGCACTGACAATACATTTACAATTAAGCAAATAATAGAGAAACACCAAGAACATAACAAAGAAACATATTGCTTATAGATTATAAAAAAGCTATTGACGAAGTAGTAAGAGAAAGAGAGGAAATACCACCATATCTGATTAAAGTTATTAAAAGCATATATAATAACTCATAATAAATAATGTAATAGTGAGAAGTAATATATACATTAATTAAATATTAATAGCCAGTGATGAAGACACACTTCAAAGAGCTGCCTACTGAGGGATATAACTTAACTATATCGAGAAAAAAAAACTAAAGTAATGGTATTTAATAAAAATGAAGCAATCAAATCAAAAATAATAATTAACAATTAGCTAATAGAACAAATAAGAACATGTAACTTCCTTGGATCTACCATATCATACTATTAAGACGATATGGGACATACACGCAAAAATAACAAAATTTAACCGAATAAATGGCACCATTACTAGGACATTGAAAAATAAAGTAAGGAAGCATATAGATAGATGATAACTAAAGCAAATGGCAGAAGAATCCAAACATCCGTAATAAGTAGAAACCGGATTATATGCAAAGTGCATATATTTTATTTTATTTATTTATTATATTTTACGTCTATTTGTACATGTCAACAAAGATACGGACATATTCGTTAGATCATATGTGGACTACCATCGGCCCGCTGTAAGATTTGATATTACACAACTTACTCATACACACTCCAAATGAGGAAGATCGAGTGACATTGGGTTTAAACGCGGCCAACGAACGTATTTGCACACTAAAGTTTGGCCCGCAACATGTTAAATGTTGCTTGGTTTAGATTATAGTAAAACTTTTGACAAGGGAGTAAGAGAAAAACTATGGAACATATTGGAAAACCGAGGAATACCACTACATCTGATTATAAGTTATTAAAAACCTGTATAATAATTCAAAGACAACCATAACCGACAGCGAAGATAATATTGCAATTATAAATTTAGGACTACGACAAAGATGTAGCTCGTCATCATCACTTTTTAACATATACATTGATGACGTGTTACGACAATGGATAGCAAACATCAAGCATTACACATTCCATCTAAATAGACAAAAATATTTGACGACACTACTCTTTGCTAACGACCAAGTATTAATAGGTAGTAACGAAATCACACTTCAAAGATCTGCCTATTAAGGGATATAACTCATCTATATCGAGAGAAAAGAACTAAAGTAATTGCATTTAATAAGAATGAAATAATCACATCAAAAATAATAATTAACAATAAACCAATAACTTCCTTGGATCCGCCATATCGTACTATTAAGGCAAGAAAAGGTAAGGATATATGGGTGTGAAGGCTGGACCATAACTAAAGCAAATGAAAGAAGAATCTAAACATCGGAAATGAGATTTGTAAGAAGTAGGACATATAAGAATGAATATAAAGAGAAATACAGATATAAGAGAAAGATATATAAGAACTTGGGATTAAAAGTGTTAACAAAGAGAGAACACGTGGAAAAAATGGAAGAAAAAAGAATGGTCGTAACAGGCTTAGAGCCTTATACATCCAATAAGAAAAAGAAGATGTGAATACTCTATTTTTTTTTTTTATTAACCGGTAAACACAATATTATATTTACGTGTATAAATTATTATACCAGTACACCCAATTAGTACTCCTTCATAACTAAGCCATACAAAGTTTGTTTTTTTTTTATTTCAAACGTATTGTATTTGTTAGTACATTCTTATATTTATTTCTACGAAACCTAATAAAAAACAAAATAAATACGTTGTATATAGGATTGTTTTATTTAAATAGTTGGAATTGTCGGCACGTGGAATAATAGCAAGTCATTATTTCTATTAACGATCATTAATTGCTTAACGTAATTTGTTTTTACCTCATACCAAACGTAAATATGCATAAACAAATAAGTAAAACCTTGTCCTTATTAGTTATTATCAACGAAGAATTCTATTGTAAGTTGCTCAAATCAATACGTAATTTTTTTACATTGTAATAAATTACAACAAAACCATTTTATCGGTGATATTCGGCTGTATAAATCGACGTTATTTTACGGGAATTATATTGAGGCTTGTTAGTGTTCGGTTGGGAAAGACGAAAACCGTAGAACACGGTTGCTTTGTTACTTTTGAATCGATCAAATGCGATCATTACACTAACGCACACTGTAACTGCTCATAAAATCCGTAGGGATCTCGTTCTTATCCCTAGCAATATAAGTTCGAAACTTTTGTGTTAAGAAACGCTATTGCTGCAGAAGTCTAAGATCACATAGTACAAATAGCTCGTGAAGTATTGGCATCGTGATTGTTTTGTTCGTTTGAACGTATAGATCTGGAGATGGGAATTGAGGGAGCCGATGGAAGAAAAAAAGAACAAAGACGAAAGCAATTTTCGAAAATTGAAGATATATCGGCATACAATAGTGGTGAAAAGTTTCAAATAAAAGATTTAAATGGACAATAAATATTATCTTTTTTATTTTTCAATGACTTTAAGAGAGAGAAAAAAGAAAACAAACCAGCAAACTGACGTTAAGATTTGTACATAATAAGGAGTGATGAAATAAAAATGATTTAGATGTTTGAATAACATTAAAAAAATAATAAAAAAAGTACAATAACGCACCTTATCATGCTATCAACAGCATTTTGTAGTATTTGTAGAGTTACGTTTGCACATTTTCGTATTATCCTTTGTTGTAGTTCTTGCAAACTAAGTGCAGTAGTTTTAGAAACCCTATTATTCAAGTAAGAGAATACAAAATAGTCCATAATAATGAAACCTAGTGACCTTGGAGAAAACTCAATTTGCGCGTGCAAGCTTATTAGCTGATCATCAAAAGACTCACGGTGAAATGATAAAGTTTCTCGTGTCATATGCGCTGTTACACCGTGCTCCCCGAAGTTTATGAAGTTCATCGTCGTGAAGTTTTTGAACAAATTCAGTCAAAATATTATTTCTATATCTCTCTGCAAAAAAATCGACCCATTTATTCTTCTACGAGAGACTGCAATCCAAATATCAATTTTCTATTTATCAGTGCTCCACATTCATATATTTTGAGAAGCGACGTACCCCGTAGGGTGAAACGATACCTCATCAGACAAAAAGGTTAAGTTTAGCAAGGCATTATTCACTAAATTATTGACGAACTATTGGCAGTATGCAAAACGTCTGGGATGGTCTGTTGGCAAAAGGGCTTGATATGATTGCATCTTATATAGGTGTATGTTCAAGTTCATCTTTACAATGGTTCTTAGGCTAGGGGTCTCAAAGGTTTTGTGGGATTTAGATAGAAACCTAGATTACCTTAAATCATGATGTGTTACCGCGGGCTTTGGGCGAAAGGATTTTACTTAATTTAAATAAAAAAGGAAATATTAAATCCTTAAACTATTATTTCGATAAGAACTAGATTTTGGACTGAATCGAGTCTGTTCTTGATGTTCAGAATATTTCCATAGTCTTTTTCACAGTTTTAAAGACGTAGCTGCGAAAATATATGCAGTAACATTATGATCTACGCGGAAATCGATTCTATGAATGAGTTTTTATTTAGTTACCAGATTTTGAGTGAAATTTTGAAATCTATAATTTCTTAATACAGACAAGCTGGAATAATTCGGGGGTGCTTAGTAGGAATATAATAATGGTTTTTAGTTGAAATAAGTGCTTAAACTCTTTGTTAAAGATTTCTATAGGGCTTTAGTTTTATATGCTTGTAAGTATCTAAGCTCTATATGATGCTTTTTAAGCATTCTAAGGGTTTCACCGTTGTACCGTTTCGCAGGGGGATGAATCTATGTATATGCGGGTTGTCCGACGGTTAAGGCTATTAGACATAATAGGAAACGGCTAGTAGTCGTTAAGAGTTCGATCCCTTACAGTCGGAAGATTAGTTATTTATTAGTAGCTGTTGTTTCCTTTCTATATATCGGTTCAATATTCCCCGACTACGTTATTTATTCCCCAGTTTCCTGAACTGTTATTGTAATATCCGCACAGCACTTACTAAGGTGGGAGAGGAGCTCGGAAGGATGAAAAGCAACACTAGTGTACCTTCAGCACTAGAATATCAATATCATGCAGATCCGCACTTGATAACAGAAATAAAGTAAAGGGCAAAGATGTCTCCTGTGACGTCATAAAAGGCCTCTCGGGACGTATTAGGCGGCCAGGACGATTGGAACTAGACGTGCTTTACAAGTAAATCCCTACACGTGGTGGGTTTGCTACAAATGCGACAACATTACCGGAACGTATGGGGAACCGTTATGTGTTGACACTTGCGCTGATGTTCTATCTTTCGATACGTATACGCTGCTTTGGAACCTGCTGCCTCGATATATAGTCAAAATCTAGATAAATGAATGCCGTGTGTTCGTCGACGCGCTAGCATATCCCTAAAATAATAAAAAAAAGCCTTTCACCGAGGAAACTTCCATATTGACTTTAACTTTGTCGTCATGTACATGAGCACACAATATGTATATGGGAATAAGATGAGAGGAAATTCATCATAGTCACCTGCGATATGAGAAAAGGTATAGTTGGAAGATGATTACCATAAAAGGTCTTAAATTAAATTTTCAAAATTACAAAGTTGTTATAGACATACAACCTAAGTTTCTGACAACTAATTGAGTGTATATTTATAATTACATTTTGATGTTTAACTTTCGTGTAGTAGCTAAAATGTAAAAACGCGACCTCCATAGTATTAAATATATGGCGATTATTTTTTCGGTTTTACTGAACACGTGGTATACAACAATTTGTTTGTCGGTAGTAACAACGTTCAATGAACGATTAATTACTTATTAATTTATGATAGTGTGATTTGTTTTTACTTCCAAACATCAAAAATAAAATGCGTGCGAAGATTCAGAACACAGAAGCTACTTAGTGTTAAGGTTGCAATCGAGTTCAACCCTATACGAAGCGATTTTCTTAAAAAAAAAATAAGGAACGCAAACAGCCAGATAAATCATTGAATTAATAAGGTAAACAGGTATGAATCATGCCCAAATTGCACTGCAGAAGGTCAACACCATTGAAGGAGTTAACGGCGTGATAGATTTTAATATCATCAGCAGAGGCTAATTAAGAGCAGTTAAAAGATCGTCGATGTATATATTAAGGAGGAGCGGGCTAAGGTTCGATCCTTGGGGTACTTCAGAAATGGAGTAAAAGGTTCGAGATTTAAATCTATTAAAATAAACGTAATTAACACATGGGCTGAAAAGTCCCGGGCCTAACAAAGAAAACACGTTTTTTTTGGTTCAAAATTAGCTTTATTCATCAACGGAATCTCCATCAAGAGCAACGCAATCATTCCAGCGCCGCTCTAACATTTCAATACCACTTTTGTAGAACGATTTATCTTTTGCCTCAAAATAGGCCTCAGTTTCAGCGATAACCTCTTCATTCGTGCGAAATTTCTTACCGGCGAGCATTTTTTTGAGGTCTGGGAACAGCCAGTAATCGTTGGGAGCCAAATCTGGCGAATACGGTGGATGTGGGAGCAATTCGAAGTTCAATTCATGTAGTTTTGCCATTGTTTTGATTGACTTGTGACACGGTGCGTTGTCTTGATGAAACAAAATTTTTGTCTTTGCCATATGCGGTCGTTTCTTTGCAATTTCGGCCTTCAAACGCTCCAATAACGCTATATAATATTCACTGTTGATGGTATTTCCTTTCTCAAGATAGTCGATGAATATTACACCACGCACATGCCAAAATACCGAGGCCATAACCTTTCCAGCCGATTGTTGTGCTTTCGGGCGCTTTGGACGAGATTCACCAGTTGCTCTCCACTCAGATGACGATCGTTTTGATTCCGGATTGAAGTGATGGATCCATGTTTCATCCATTGTCGCATATCGACGCAAAAATTCCGGTTTGTTACGTTTAAACATGGCCAAACACTGCTCAGAATCATCAACACGTTCTTGTTTTTGGTCAACAGTGAGCAAACGCGGCACCCAGTTTGAACAGAGCTTTCTCATAGTCAAATGCTCATGCAATATAAAGCCAATACGTTTTTTTGATATCTTTACGATGTCAACTAACTCACGCAACTTCACTTTTCGACATTCAAAACGATTTTGTGGATTTTTTTGATGTTTTCTGGTGTTACCGTCTCATTTGGACGTCCACTGCGTTCTGCATCGTCGGTGTCTCTACGACCACGTTTGAAGTTAGCAAACCAACGTTTTATTGTTGTTTCTGATGGAGCGGAGTCCCCATAACACTTTTCAAGCAATTGCTTCGCTTGAACGGTATTTTTTCCCATCAAGAAGCAGTGTAAAATTAAAACACGAAATTGTTTTTGATCCATTGTTTTGAAAATAACAAAAATGGCGTGACTCTTAGCACAATAACTCACAAACTAATGAATAGAATATCATGAAATTTTAACAGCTGTCTTTTGAAGGTTAGTACTAACTGAGAGAAAGGTGACTGCAATAAAACTAGCGTCATCTATGTGTTAGGTCCGGGACTTTTCAGCCCATGTGTTAAGTCTGTTTAAAAGATATGATCGAATTAATCTTAGGAAAAGAACTCAGCTTCTCCAACAACTTACGATGATCAATCAGGTCAAAAGCACGGGAAAAATCAGTATAAATAACAGTTGACCAGCCCCATCCACGGTTTCAGCTATTGTTTGAGAAATCTGCGCCAAGTTAGTTACAGTAGATCTATTTTCCAAGAAACCATGTTGAGATCCAGAGAGATGTGATTTAAAATCATAGGAAAGGCGTTTATAAATTAAGACTTCAATAACTTTCGCAACAGAAGAAATTATAGCCACAGGTCTGTAGTTGTCAATATTGGAACTACCACCTTTTTTCAAGATTGGCGAAATTCTGGCTACTTTCCATATATCAGGAAACATATATACATAGAGGAGTGGCAAAAATAGTAACACATCTTTAAAGTTTTGATGCATTGTATTACTTCCTCTGCCAAAACAGACAGCAAACAACGGTTATAAGTTGGAATCAATATCTGGTAGATGAGAGTCCAAAGACTCAGGTAGAAAAGCACCAGAGAATAATGTGGCAAAAGCATTAACTATCAATATTGATAGTTTCTATTCGTTAGTGGCATCAAAAAATATACCAGGAATTCTGGTAACGCCCTGCCTAGAACGAACAAATTTCCATAAAGAACGTAGATCTTTTTAAAGATTCAGTTCGCTGTTGTGAACGTATGTATTATAGGAAAAACTAATACCTATCTTAACCAGCTTACGTAATCTCTGAAACTCTATTCCGTAACAAATTATTATTATTATTTGTCGGACAGGAAACCGATATTTGTAAAATTCTATTCTAATTTTGCGTTAATATGCTGTATAATTTATAATCTATAGATTTCGTACGTATATACATTATACTTTGTCCTGTAATTGGGAGACTGTTAGATAAACATACGACATTATTATCGTTATTAACAGATAGAATCGAGCCAGACGGAACTCAGCTGAGACTACTTAAGTCAGGTCAAGCTACTTCACGTCAAATCGATTTAAATCAAATCAAATGGTAGAAATTTTCGTTAGAAGTTAGAAATCTCCATCCTCATCAAATTTGACACCCTCTATCTTGCGTATGTTTCTATAGATGAAGATGGTTGATGCTTAACTCTATATGAATTGAATAATACAAGTAAGAATAGCTTTCTATATATGAAAAAGTTGATTTAAAATATCAAAAATCTCACAAAGACGAAGCTTATTTATACCTTAATTTTGAATTGATGAGAAATACGAGATGGCGAGGTGGATTTCTTCATTTTCTTTTTTTTCTCCCCATTTCGTTCGTGTTTTGGGGGTGAAGCTTATTAATTACTTAGAAGTGTAAGACGTGTAGTCTGTAGCTGTGGTGGGCGAAGAACAGAGGGAATCATCCTCGTTGAATATAGATATCCAATCCCTGCAGCTACGTCTTGCATTTTCAAGTTTGTTAAGTTCGCAGATGTAGATGAATATTTAATAGTTCACCTTAATTATCGGGCCAAATGTCTGACTGCTCTGTCGCGTACTTCCCCGCCTTTATTACCGCTGGATAGTTACCTTACTCGGAGGAATTAGCTGATTCCCGAAGCGATTTGCTTCCGCAACAATTGGTACAATGTGTTGTTTAGATGGGATCTCGTTTAACTCTTGTGCCTTTGGTAGATTAAATTCTCTCAAAACAAGCTGTAGATTTCATCCTAATGCGTCCATTTCTTATTTCTATTTCACGATTTAGTAATTTTTACATGTGTTCGTTAATTTATACGGTAAACAAAGTAAATTTACTATAATAATAAATTTTATGCTGCTACCGAGATCAACATACACCATTATTTCCTTTCTATCCTCACCACACTTACATTTCTATTGACAATAGAATATTTTATCTAATGCCTACGCGTCAGTTTTTCAACTAGTGTTATTATTATATTTATTCTTCATCACGTATATTATTTGTTCCCATTATTGACGGATCTAGTCACATCTTCCTTGCACGTACATATAAACTTCAGCTCGATTCGTGCCATTTGTCACTGTTTACTTTTTTAACAGATGGCGAATAACCGTGGTTTAATATACTCTTTAAACACAAGTATAACGTTTTAAAATTAATAACATGATTTTGCAAAACCAATAGTATTCCGACCCGAATGCAATTCATGAAATTTTCAGAGGTTATTTGCCATATGTCGGGGGCATCGCCGCTGCATTCGCAACGTCAATGTTACCTCCCCGTTCATGTTTGTATAAATTTAAATGTACCCTTAATTAAATTAAAAATCATTTACGACGTCGAATTGAATCGAATCGGTACTACCGGAACTGTTATGAATACGTATTTATAAAACAAATTCTGTTTAATTAAGCTAAAATAACAACTAGAGTAATTCAATTATTTTCTCGGAATGGGAGATTCTATTGATGTTTATTTATAGCAATTAATACTGATGATTTTGTATTTAATTCATTTTCGCAAACAAGTAATGAAATATTATTATCTATTGTCTCTTCAACTTCCTATTGTTTCCTTAACTATAAAGCATTGTTCCACATTTATTTTGGACTAGTTAGTTAATATAATAATATATACATTTGTATCAGTAAATATTTAAATGCAGAAAAAAGTGTATACACTTAACAAAGTGAGTTCAATATTCTTTTTAAGACAGGATGATTAATCCTGGATGACTGGTATTAGCGGATAAGATTTTTTAGCATAATTCTTGTTCATCTTTGAGAGTACTTTTGTTTTAGGATGCTTGGTAATACAAAGACATGCAGTAGTTAAATAATTTAAGAATTACTCAATTTCACATTTCAATAGTCCACTTTTTGTGTTGTTTTTTTAAATACGAATTCTTTTTGTTTATTGCTTTTAGTCCTTCATTTATCATCCTGCGTCTGGTAATACTATCATATTTCAACGTTTTTCAACGGTCCACTTATGCACTTTGCAATACTAATAAAAAAACTTCGCATTCAAACTCAATTTGATTTTGCAGGTATATTCTAGTAAAATACAATGTTAGATTTAAAAACGAAAACAACGTATTCCTGTATTAAATTTTATCGTGGCAATAAAGCAATAATGCGTTAATAGGCGGAAATTGGAAATAAATGCGTTATGAAATAGAATCTGGGAGAGGTACTGAATTATCCACCTGCCTTATAATAAACTATACATTCAAGAAGATCCTATTTGATATTGTTAGTTTATTTGATCGAAGATATGCCAAAAAGAAAGGAATTGGACATTGAAACGCACGCCAGAATATGCATTTTACACGAAACAAATTTTGCTGATAGCAGAACAGTGACTAATAAAAGTCGGTCTGAGGGGTCATATACCAACAAGAAAACCACTGTTAAGTTCTAT
The DNA here is from genome assembly GCA_023509865.1 of Trypoxylus dichotomus. Taxonomy (NCBI): domain Eukaryota; kingdom Metazoa; phylum Arthropoda; class Insecta; order Coleoptera; family Scarabaeidae; genus Trypoxylus; species Trypoxylus dichotomus. Next base: position 9,209,404 of record CM042083.1, on the reverse strand, counting down.
ACACAAACGGAAAAGGCTAAATTGAGCAAAAGCTCACGCAAATTAGAGTGTAAATGATTTGAAAAATATGTTACGGATGGACGAATCGAAATTCGAATTATTAGCTAGTAAAAGGATATTAGATGAGTGTATTTCAAAAACAGTGAAGCATTGAGGAGGAAATATCATGGCATGGGGTTGCAGGATTGGAAAATTAGTTCAAATAGTCAGAGGGTCCTGATTGTAACACCATTGAGCTTTTGTGGGATCACCTGGATCGGAGGTCCAGAAGAAATCTCCAATTGGCAAAGCAGCATTCTGAAATGCTCTGCAAAGAGTGTGGAATGCTATAGACGAATCGTATTTGCCAGACAATTATGAAAGCAAAAGGGCGTTACTTTGAAGTGAATTTAATTAGAATATGTTAATGAGTAAAGTTCTTTTTCTTTAATAAATTTCTGGCAAACATTATCTGTCTAATTTATTTTGTTATTTCATATAATGCGACCAAACTTATGAACGGCAGTGTATCTAACAAGAATACTGAATTATACAATCTAATATTTAAACTGAATAGACAATTTCTGGAGAATGATCTGTATACAAAGATGTAAAAAGGTGTAAAAACGACATTGATATTTTGAATAATTTGCAAATTCTTGAAAGAATATATTTTTATTAATTTTGATGAGATTAAATTTGTTTTTATGCCCTAAATTATTTTAAAAACGCGATAAACTTCCTTTTAACTAATTAATTGAACACTAGAAATTAATTTATTGAAAAAAACCTCAAACCACAAAATAAGCGTAAAATAAAAACTTTTATGACATCAAACTAACTTTCCTGTTAAACATATTTTCTCCGAACAAGGGGACACCACCACCAGTTCGAGTGGTGCTCATGTTGTCGATAGAATTGAAAAACATCCCCGAAAAAAAAAATGTTGAAGGATACGATGGATGTGGTGAATGTGTGAAGTATGAACGTTCGTCGAGGGGGGGAACAAATACATCAATGCGTAGGATGTTAGTTGTTTGCGAAAATCGTCGCGAACACCGGGAGATTAAATTAAAGTAACAAATCGCAAGCCGAGGGAAGGGTTTCGCAGGCATAAACATGTAAGTCGAAATTAACGTGCTTGTTATATGTCTTGAAACTCGTCTCAGTCGACTGAGCAAACAAGAACAAATGCAAATGAAGCAGAGTATTCACTGTAGTGATTAACCCCCGCGACACGGGCGAGCTGCTATCTGCTTGACGCTGTCTTTGTTGCAAGGAAGGAAAGGTTCCAGCGCTTCGCATTTTTAGCCTGCCGCGCTCTAGCCAAGGCATCAATGTACGCAACCAAATAAACACCTTAGTACTCCCGACTGCATCGTTATATTTTATTTTAACAAGTTAATCTCACCGCAAAGCAGCGATAACCTTTAATATTTCAAACCCTTTTTGTAAAAGGGCGACTTCCTTGATTATATCTCGTCTTACTTTATTTTTATTTACCCCCTTCAACAGTTATTTATTCTAATTGCCTTGTGATTTACATAAAGTAATTTTAAGTAAATTTTTAGCACGTTAAACAGTTATCTTCACCCTTAAATGTTTACCCTATTAATTTTTATAGTTCTAAATAAAAATTAGGAGGCAAATTTCAAACAAAGAAAATTATTATATAAATTTATATATAATTATTATAAAAATATTAGAAATACATTATTAATATAATTAATACTATTACTCTTTAAAATTTACATAATCGCTAATGAATAAGGAAAATATTTTCACTTAAAGTATAACAGCGATTAAAGCCTTTTCGGTTATAGGTTTTGCAACTATTTCCTGCCTCATATATCGTAGCCCGTTTATTATGGAGCCCCTGTGTGAGCTCGAGGGGTTATTGGTAACTATCTATAAGGTGACATCAAGGTATTCGTAATATATTCTGAACTTGCTCTAAGACGCTGTACGTTCTCAGGCGAAGTACGGACCGTCTAAATGCCTTTCTGACCAAACTACATAAATAATCTGCAAAGGGCAATTAAGATAAAGACGTGTTTAATATTTCAATGTGCTTATAGGAACAGATATTAGTAAAAGGGGGGGCGTCTCGGTAAAGGTACCGTCGAGCGAACCATATATATTGCTGAGGTGTTAAGACTATTGTAAATCCCCTCTACTTTAATTAATTCCGACTGTTCCCTTATTGCCCGTACACAACTCTATATAAATTGTGCTTGTACGCGATTGGAACTAGGTAGATAGTAGTTGTGAGCGATATGAAGGGGGAGGAGATGGTTTGTTTTTACATTGCCAAAAACAGTTCACCCTTCTCTAGACGATAAACACACTTAACGAGGCTTAGGTGGAGTGTGGAGTAGGGGCAACGTGGTTTTAGAACCTCTGATGAAATAATTTGTCTTCGTAGAATGACACCGAGGACTTTAGACTAAATTATTTCTATTGAAAAAGCTCTATATTTCTAAAATAAAATCTAACATTTCCACCGCGTAATACAGTACTAACCAAAAATGAAAGTTTTTGCTTTTAAAAGGAAAAACCGATCCAGCCGACCATGTAGCAAGTTTTTTACCTACTGTGTAGCCGTATAGTCGCGTAGCTAACATAGAATTTATAAAAGCAATAAAACTGCGACGGTTCGTGAAATTATAAAATTCCACAAAACGTCTAAAAAAGTATCGGCTTCCAATACAGCAGGAAAGTTTTATAGTTAGATTGCTTCTGTAATCTGAATATTCTCAAAATAAGCAAACTGAATCATTCACTTGGAATGACGAATTGAAGAATACTTAATAAGTAGGAAAAATAACGAGCACCCTATTTCTTACAAAATGTTTATATTTGTACTAAATTTACACATTTTCAGTAGTTAAGTTGCTAAACACTCTATCTAGGTGCCTATATATGCAAAATTCTCCTACGAAATTAATTAAATCGAAAATATACTACTGTAATATTACTAATATTAATAATTATCCTATTTAATAAAATAAATGGAAATTAGCAACATTTGTTGGTCGGAACGAAATTTAAAAAGCAATGTTGCAATGGTGACAGATCAATATTTAAGTGTTGCTTACTCGATGATATAATTACTCTAATATCATTGCTAGAGACCGGATTATATGCAAAGTGTAAATCTTTTATATTATTTATTTATTATATTTTACTTTAATCAGTGTAATACATCTACATATAACACATGGGCTGAAAAGTCCCGGGCCTAACACATATATGACGCTAGTTTTATTGCAGTCACCTTTCTCTCAGTTAGTACTAACCTTCAAAAGACAGCTGTTAAAATTTCATTATATTCTATTCATTAGTTTGTTAGTTATTGTGCTAAGAGTCACGCTACTTTTGTTATTTTCAAAACAATGGATCAAAAACGATTTCGTGTTTTAATTTTACACTGCTTCTTGATGGGAAAAAATACCGTTCAAGCGAAGCAATGGCTTAAAAAGTGTTATGGGGACTCAGCTCCATCAGAAACAACAATAAAACGTTGGTTTGCTGACTTCAAACGTGGTCGTAGAGACACCGATGATGCAGAATGCAGTGGACGTCCAAATGAGGTGATAACACCAGAAAACATAAAAAAAATCCACAAAATCGTTTTGAATGATCGAAAAGTGAAGTTGCGTGAGTTAGCTGACATCGTAAAGATATCAAAAGAACGTATTGGCTTTATATTGCATGAGCATTTGACTATGAGAAAGCTCTGTTCAAAGTGGGTGCCGCGTTTGCTCACTGTTGACCAAAAACAAGAACGTGTTGACGATTCTGAGCAGTGTTTGGCCATGTTTAAACGTAACAAACCGGAATTTTTGCGTCGATATGTGACAATGGATGAAACATGGATCCATCACTTTACTCCGGAATCAACACGATCGTCATCTGAGTGGACAGCAACTGGTGAACCTCGTCCAAAGCGCCCGAAAGCACAACAATCGGCTGGAAAGGTTATGGCCTCGGTATTTTGGGATGTGCGTGGTGTAATATTCATCGACTACCTTGAGAAAGGAAATACCATCGACAGTGAATATTATATAGCGTTATTGGAGCGGTTGAAGGCCAAAATTGCAAAGAAACGACCGCATATGGCAAAGACAAAAATTTTGTTTCATCAAGACAACGCACCGTGTCACAAGTCAATCAAAACAATGGCAAAACTACATGAATTGAACTTCGAATTGCCCCCACATCCACCGTACTCGCCAGGTTTGGCTCCGAGCGACTACTGGCTGTTCGCAGACCTCAAAAAAATACTCGCCGGTAAGAAATTTCGCACGAATGAAGAGGCTATCGCTGAAACTGAGCCCTATTTTGAGGCAAAAGATAAATCGTTCTACAAAAGTGGTACTGAAATGTTAGAGCGGCGCTGGAATGATTGCATTGCTCGTGATGGAGATTACGTTGATGAATAAAGCTAATTTTGAATCAAAAAAAACGTGTTTTTTTTGTTAGGCCCGGCAGTTTTCAGCCTATGTGTTAGATGTAAAATATAATAAATAAATAAAATAAAAGATTTGCACTTAGCATATAATCCGGTCTCTAATTATTGCTATTAATTTTGTGGCCACTGTTAATCGCATGAAGGGCTAAAGTTGATTGACCAGTGTTATCATTTTTTGTATGACAGATCTGTTCTTTAATTCTGATAATTTCTTTTGGTTTGGGTAATGTAACGTTTTTTAATTCCACCTTGTAGATGCTTGTTTTTTGGTAACAGAAAACGTCGGGGTTAAATCGTAATGTATAAATAATTTCCGGATGTCAAATTTTCAATTATTTTAATGTTTTTATTTTATTTTTATCCTGGGGTGCAAGGTAATAGGATGCAATAAGAGGAGAACTGTTTTTGTAAAGCATATCAATTTGATATCTTTAGGAAACCGACCCATACCAGCAACTACATACATAAAGAATTCTACTGCTTCCGCAGGTATAAAAAATCTGCTGTTTACTTGATTGACTACTGAACACGCTTTTGCCATAGAAGAACTTCGACAAGGAATCAAATTACATTGTCAAGAGGGCTTCAACTCCGATATAGTTCTGAAGATTAAAAGTAGAAAAGAGAAAACAGTTTTCCTTTTTTACATTCTATTATTCTGGACCCAGGATAATAATAAAAAAATTTGAAAGTTACCTATAATAAGACTTGGGAAAATGGAAATTATGATTATATACACTACGTAATCCATTATATAAAAATTAGTAAAGTGGAGCAAGTGTAAAAAAACATTGCATTGCCTAAACCAAAAGAAATACCAATATCAGAATTAAAAAGAAAATATCTACCATACAAAAGACCATAAAACAAAACATTGAACGATCAGCAACACAGGGTGAAATCTGGAAAGCTACTGAAACAATCTTATCCTCAATTGCTCCATGTAACCTGTTAATCTATTTGCTCCGTGCATGTCATCTTGTAACTGAATGTATTAGAAAAAGTTATCCAAACGTAGATCAATTTATAGTTTCTACCAAAAAAATTGTTATTAAATCTACAAAACGTATTCGTAAGTTTAAACATGCTAATGATCCAATACTACAGCGAATTCTTCCGTCACTCTACATCAGCAACACAATCAAACTAAATTAGTAAGTAATCACATTCATTATTTTTAATATTGATAGTAACCGAGACGTACGCTACTGCAAAAGCACTAGTTTCTGCAGCCTTACTTTTAAATAATGATCTGTCACCGAGTTAGAAAATCTCCTAATTTCCTTATGTTTTATTAGCACAGGATAATTATATTATAGAAAATTCCTACTACTGTACACTTTCTTAATCACTATTAATTTGTTTAATTAATTGTAATTTCATATGGTAATTTTGTAATGATGTACAATATTATAATCTATCCATATCGTTACTTATATATAAGCACCTAGATACAAAAATCTAGCAACGTAACTACCGAAGATGTATATACAAATATAGAAATTTTCTAGGAAACAGAGTAATCATTATTTTTTCTACATACCAGCTAAAACAAAGATATATATCCACCAAATTCGGTTAAATTAAGAATAACTTATTACAATTTTCCTATCCAGTATAAGGGTGATAACGACCCTAAAGGTCTAGTCTTGTTTACAACTCATAGTTAGACTATAAAATCGAGATTAAGATATGTCTATCTGTAAATAGAATCCGCGTAGGGTCCCGCAATTTTGCGGATTTTCACCCATTTATAAAAGCATTTACATAAGCTCTTCTCTGCCTGAAATTAATTCGAAATTTCCATAACAAAAAAAAAATAAGATCAGATCTTTTCCCTTAGCCGCCCTATTATAATATGTTTAACAGGACAGAACACAACAGTAAGATAGAGAATGCATAATTTCCTTCTTTTTTTTTGTTCGTTTTTATGAAACACATCCTTCCGATTTTATTATTTGAGTAAACTTCAAGGAAACAGAAACTTTTCTACGTTTTCTCTTAAAAAAAAAAGAACGCGGACTTTCTTAAAAGGTGCGGAAATACAGTTTTATAAATTTAAATTACAGTTTTCCCCTCCGTAGCAGTTTAAAGCGGTCCCTTTTCTTGCTTTCGGATCCCGTAGCATACCAAAACTGGTTTTACTCTAACAGATTTTAATAATGTTAGATAAACATGCAGTTAAATCGAGTTAATTTCACTGCTTTGCATGGGCCTTGTGTTTGTTTAATTATTTAATTTTTTTCCTTCCGTAAATGATATTATAAAATAACATGGAATACCAGAAACATCAGCAAGTTCCATATACACTTACGAGAAAAGGTTAGCGGGCGTGACATTCAGATTTTAATGAAACTTCGTAGAAATACATGTAGAGGCTAAACATTCCACTAATAGTTGGTAGATTTTCGGATTTCTCTAAAAAGCGATATAAATGGCATTTAAATAGCGATTTCATTACAATCTGAATGTGACACCCGTGAATCTATTTTTATTAGTAGAAAATATTTTGGAGCAATATAGCTGTATAATTCGAGATTCTTACATCTATATTCTATAAAGCTACATATTTTTCGATCAAATTTCAATTAATCGTTGATTCTTTAAAAAATGTTAAAAAGCGTGTTGAATTTTATGTTAAACATCGTTTTAAAATGTTGTTGGCTATTTCATGGATAAAGTTCGATTTTATAAAAATATTTTCAACTTCATGGCACTCTTGTTTATTATCTGTAATAAATATCAAGAATAATGTATATGGATTTTACATATTTTGTGCAAAAGATTGAAGGTAAAACGTATTTGACTTTCTCAGTTACATAAATCCATTTGAAATAAGAGTTCGGGATTAAACTACTTTTAGAATATACACAATGTCCTACAGTTTTATGTTGTTCTTAAAATCAGTGCTGAAATAAATATTTAATAACCCTTTTTTTACAATACAATAGGTTTGGGCATAGATCTTTGGCGATATAGATTGTTTAAAAAGAAACAACCGAACTTAGAAATCTTATAAATTCCTAGAATGTCTTTTAATAAATACAAAAAATTTAAACCTAGAGTTAAAAAAATAATAAAAAATTTAATCAAGAAAGATCGCCTCTTTCTGTGTATTTATATCAATTATATAGAGACCCTTCCCTTCCCAAAATTAATATCGTCCTTTAATTACCCATGAAGCGATTATGGTAGTGAAATCCGAGATAAGCTAAAAAAGGTCCTTTTCGTTGCCCTCATCTCTAGCATGCAAATGTTTGTGTCAGAAACCCTTTTAGCCGTTTTACGTCGGTTCAATTTCGCGTGAAATTGCAACGAATGCACAATGAAGCTTTAAGCCTTTTGCATAATAACATAAACGCGTCGATTAGTGATATCGCAATGAAAATTGAGGCGATTACATCGTCCGGCTAGAGAATGCGCGACTGAGCTTTCCCAAAAGCAGGACGCGACGATACAAACAACGGTAGCAAACTGTGCCATCAGCGCCCTCGGAGTAAACAACGATACAAAACAGTTGCTAACGGAATCTGGTGGGAGTAACTTGCGTTTGGCCAAGTTCGCAGAGGGAAAGTTTTGCGAGAGTTCGGCCTAAACAACAACGTTTGACTAAGTTTCGAGGTAACTTTGAAGGTGTCGTAGGACATGGGATAAACAGAATGTTGATTCATTGAATCGGAATTAAATTTATTTATAATTGTTTTGATAATTTTTATTATTGTATATTTATCGCATAATTTGTTTGAGAAATATCAGATATGGAAATGAAAGTTGGCTTTGCAACAAAACGTTAAAATGTTTTTGGGTAAAAAGGTTGCATCAGAATAAAAGTACATATTCTATTTATTTCCTTGGAAGTTAAACCAAGGAGCTAAAAAATTTCTGTAAATAAATATGTAGTTGAATCTATTAATTCTTTTTGAGAGAAACGACAAAAATGGTTCACATTTTTTCTATGCAACTTTTGAATTTATGTTAAACCTGCTTTTAATAATATAATACCTTTACTACTTCCACTGAAATAGATTCTAACAAAAACTAGAAATAAAAGTCTCTAAACAAATTAAGGGATTTGAAAAACTATTTATCTAGTGTCAATATTGAAAGAGCTAATATAGTTATAGCTGCATCTTTTATTGTCTTCTGATTAAATAGCATAAAAATAGTAACAAAAAGGCATTATTGTATATCCAATGAAAAGTGGTTGCAAAATTTTACAATATTTTATATGGGATTTGTGTTTTACACTTGTGAACATGTATATTTACGGGGTTCTAGATCTGTGACGAAGATAATTGTAACCACACTGATCAACGGTGTATTTATCACTGTCTCTAAAGTAAATGTACATACGTAGACATAACTGTAATTACATCATGGATAGCTTTGTATGGTTAAAATGCGTATTTAACCTCTGTTGATGTAGCTACATTCAATATAGATTCACCTAAGAAGTTATTCAGGAATTCCACGTGAAGTATTTAATAAAAAGTTACATTTCTAAAAATATAAGAATATATAAGAGGATATGATTTCTTTTAAAGAACTTAGGATTCTGGGTTGGAACCGCATCGTAGTTGCATGAGTGCAGACGTTTTGCTTTCAGCAGCATTATAACATGTAACAGCCTAGAAGAAAGTTCCATGCAACTGAGAGTAAAACCTCAGACTCATGCAACTGCAACGCAGTTTCAACCCGAAAACCTAAATTCTTTAAAAGAAAACAAAAACCGCGGAAGCTTACAACAACAGAAGACATGAATAATTCATATTATCGTAAGTATATACAGTCCCTAACCATTTTAGTAGGGCTACCTTATAAATTTAAGCTTTTGTGTATTTCCAACGCGATAATTTAAAAATGCAAGTATAAAATTCACGAATAAGGATTACAATGACTATCTAATAATACGCACAATTGCAAATAAGGAAGAAGTAAAAAGATGCTTACTACAAGTATCGGAAGAGTGTTTTGCGACAAGAAAAGGATCACTACTAATCAAGATGATTGACGTATCCTGCAACTAGCAACTGAAAACCGCGGTTTATCTACCAAAAAGAAAAATAGGAATTGTACGAAGCCGGATTAAAATGCAAACGCCTTCTGAAAATTCTAAGATTAGCACCGATGAAGAAGCAAGGATGTTATGAATGGGCAAAACGTCATCAGCATTACACAATTGAAGATTGTCGGAAGATAAGACAGAATAACTTAAATGAATATGTAAATCAAGCAAAATTTTTTGTTTGAAAAATGTCTTCGTCAAAGATCGTATTCAGCAATGAGTCAAAACTAGAAGCCATGACCGAAAGAGCTCAATTTGTTAGACGACGTCCATCTGAACGGTTTGGTGAAGCTAGTGTACTAAAAACGGTGAAACACCCTCCGTCAGTTATGTTATGGTCCTGTATATCACTCGAAGGTTCTGGACCACTGTATTATTGCCAAGGAACCATGAATCAACACCAATGTAAGCGTGTATTGAAGGACTTTACGCAATCATGTACGATAAAACACCATGCCACATAGCCAAATCCATCGAAAGTTTTTGGGAACGCAGACTCTGTCAGTGTTACTTTGGCCGGGAAATTCTCCCGACCTCAACGCAATTGAGAACGTGACACAACAAGAAGTAGTAAGAAATATTGAGGATGTGTGGCAAAATGACACTACAATTAGACATATCATTAACGCTTGCATCGACAATATGCCAAAAAGAATAAGATCAATTATAAAAGTCACAGGAGGCATTACAAAATATTAGTTATATAGTTGTGACGCTGTATATAAAAGTGGCTCTAATAAATTGGACAGGAACTGTAGCTATCTTACAATTTACTATATTTAGAACTTTTATTATCCATGTGGCAACTATAATTTTACAATTCATAAGTATTTTTGTAAGTTTGCATGTAAACAAGCAGTCACATTTCAGACGTAAAAATTAAACGGAATATATCTGTATAATATTTTTATCGCATATGATAATTTTGAAGTTGTTATTAATTTAGTAAAAAAAATTAACTGTTAGTTGTTGCATTCCGAGGGCCTGAAAGTCCGGGCTCTACTTATAGTGATATTCCATGTAAGCGGCAGTTATTGAAAGGTTTTATCGTTGTTTAGTGTGAAATAGAAAACAATATTTTCATACACTTTCATATCAATTTCTAAAAGAGATATCTTTAGAATTAAATCTAATAAATTCAATTAACTTGCTATATCGAAATTTTTGCAAATCTACAAGTAAGATAAATAAATCCAAACAAATCTTTAAGATAGTCCGTAAAATATTCTATTTTAAAAATTTTATTTTTAACAATAACTATGAATATATAACAAAGTAACAAATTTTTTTCTATGAACGTATTTTTATTTCCAAGGAGATACTAGTTTTATAAACATTAAAATAGTAACTTGCAACAACAAAAAGGAGGTAGAAGTTTTAATCATATAAACAAGATGTGTTTTTTTTTTTAGTATTGAAGAAGCTCAGCATCTTAGTCATTGTTGTAATTAATTTAATACACAATAGACTTTTCTAAATACAAATATCAATTATAAGCATCTTAATCATTCTTAAACGTACTATTATTAAGAGATTTTGCTATAGTTTAAGATAAAAGTAATATTTTGAGGAACATGAAGTAAATTATTAATAAAAATTTGTTTGTTAAACGTAAATTAATTAAATTCCACATTAAAATGTTTTTAATTAGAACTTATTAGATTTAAATCTTGAAAATTTAAATAATTTCTTAAATTTTTTTTCAAAATCTTAACTTTCCAAGTTCTAATTTCCAAAAATACTTTATTAGTTTTGTAAGTCTAAGCCCTGTTTTTAAAATTCTCTTTAGAAACGCGTCAAAAAGTAATCAAATTTTATTAGGAAATGGTAAGTATAACAACTAAGAGGAGATGAATTTTTAATTATACGCAAGAGGAAATGAACAAGTTATTGTTTCCTAACATCGAAGGAACCCAGCATCCAATAATATTGTAATTAAGTTTGAATGGGTTTCGGGTGTTTGTAAAAATTAAAGAAAAGGATCGTTCCGCAAGCGGAACGGGGGGGAAAATGCAAATGATAAATAAAAGAAGGATGACGTCGGTCGAGAGACTATACAGAAGCAGCAACGGCAGTGGGTATGATCGTGATGATGATGAAAGAGTGGAAGAAACAAGGAAACGGTATATACAACATAGAATAGAGGTATGTATAACGCAATGGTGGTGGGGTATTTTCGTGGAGCTTCGACGGAGACGGCGTTCATGGGCGGTGGGAGGAGCTCTCACGAATATAGAGCCAAGACGTAGATCCTCCTTGGAGGTCGGACTTGATCCACCTCCCCTCGCCGCCCGCGCTCCCATTAAAAACTAAAATAATCGCTCTCCGATATTACCTGCACGGGCCTCCAGCGTGGCTCCAGCATGCCGCCGAGTCCTTTCAAGGAGTCGGTGCAAGAAGAAGTGCGACGGGTAATAGCGAGCGAGCTTTAAATTTCCCCGCCGCTGTTCTCGTTGCTATCTGTCGGCGAGTTTCGAGCGTCGGCGTGATGGGGCAGAGGCAGCACGTGTATCGCCACCGGGATTATAGCGGAGTAGACAGTACACAGCGATACCGTAGCTGATGTTAGACTGTGGACGCCTCTCTAGTAAGCTCGCGTTGTCTCGCTTAGTCGGTGGCGGTGGCTGTAGCGGCGGCGCACTCAATCCTAACGGAACGGCTAACGGCACAACACATGCCAATCACCGGCGATGCACAATAAAGGATTCGCCATCAGGCGAGTTAGGTCGCTGATGCTGGCGATGCCCGATGCCGACGGTTCCCGTAAATGAAAATGGGAAGCGAGAGCGTACATAAGCAATAGCAGGAGTAGCGAAAAGCTCCCCATTCCAATCCACTTGTTTACACGCGTCTACACTGATCAATACCCTTGTTTGCTATCAGCCAGAAACATACATACGTTTAGTCCGTCCGTAGGACTTATCGAGCACTGCCTGAGATATGTAAACATCACCAGTATCGTTCAAAATCATCATCATCGCCTAACGACAGCCGTACCCGCCAAAACAAAAACCTCTTCGGCAAATCGATCTTTCTATGGATTTGATCATCTCCAGTCGCATAAGTCAAAGTCCTCCACCAGCTATCTACGAACCGATAACCCTACTGACCTACATATATAGATTTAAGATGATGACTAGGCTTTAACCATTAAAGATGCATCTATATTTGTAAATGATTTCTGCAAAGCTCAGAGATAGCAAAAAAGAAACGGGTACACTTTTGCAGACAAGTGGTTTACTCTTTTGGCACTAGTTAGCGCCAAGAATAATCAATTACAATGTGTCGAGCAAAAAACTGCTCGAAACCACGCTGATGACGCCGGGTAGACAAAAACATGTACGTGTGTTAGCGTTTTTGTCTCTTCACATTGTCTTTCTCGGGAATGATTTCACCAATACCATGAGAAAAGCTGTATTTACAACGTTCTTATCTTGGTGTTATTCTCTAGGTATTCTTTTAGATGAGTCTCTGTACATTGACATGAAGAACAACACTCAACCTCATATTGCTTGCCACAAAGTAGGTACTAAATATAAAAATTCAAAATTTTTATAAAGGTTTTTGCCTTTGGAAATCGAAATGAAAATATTCTTAATATTGAGACCACCAAGGTAGAAGATCTGTCATGTTCCTGTGTAGAACGCACACATGAATGTAGTTGCTTAACATCTTTTGTCTCACCCCTACAACTAATGATTTTTAATAATGTGGATAAAATTGATGTTCTAATTGCAAGCCACATCCATAGAGACTGACCACTATTTACAGGAAATGAAGCATATAAACGTTGTAATATAGATCTTGGCTTTCTTCTATACCAAACAGACAGTTCCCTAGCTTCTTTTTCCTTAAGGGTAAACAACATCTTTAGCCTACAGCTTTCGAACTTAGATAGATGCACTCGTTGACTTCGAAGTATCTCACAAACTGACTCAAAAAACATTTTTTCTTTCAAATTTTGATGAAAAACGCTTTTATCTAAATGCTTATTCATCAAATTTTATTTTTTTACTTCCATAAGGGAAAAGGAGCTTCAAATAGTTAAAAGAAAAGGGGAAGATTTAGAGTCACAATTAAAAAAAAGGCATTTTCTCATCAACCACTTATACGCGTTTAACACTCTAACAATTTATTTTTTAATGAATCGTCAAGAAGTGCGAAAGTACGAACGTACCATCGCACGAAATAAGAAAGAAGAGCGACATTAACGACCTTCCACCCATCAAAGTGATTTAAGGGCATGTATACGGAGAAACACACCAAAGAGATGAGAAGGTTCGCGGCAAGGAGGGCAAGAAAAAAATGGTAAACGACCGCCTAACACGACACTCCCAATATGTATAAGGGTGCTCTTTTAAAAAAGTAAAGTTAATGCCGTTTTCGGGGATCTTTTTCGCTTCTATGCAAAAGCCCGACCTCGACGGTTTTTTTTCCAAAATAAGCGCATTGTGCTGCCAAACTTTGAAATAGATGGGCAGCATTTAAAGGTAGTTATAAAATATATATTACCGTGCTATATATAAAACAAATGGTCTCCTGCTGGATAAAAGAATTGAAGATATGAGGATACGCAGCGGCCAGCAGTAGGGCTCGTAAGATATACGACCAGACAGGTAGAGCGCTAGCTCTCGGTACTTTAGCTGCTACTGCTTTTGGACCCCACGTTTCTCTTTAGCCCTTGCGCTGGCTGCTGACTAAAGGATATTCATTGCGAAGACGAGAGACATGCTAAAGAGTGAATGATAAAATAAATAAATTAAGTAAATGCGTATTACCTGAGAGAAAATATAAATAGAATAAATTTGGTGGATGCGCTGGCTCTAGCTTTTTTTGAAATAGGAATCTTGTTATCGGTTATCGAACATTTACTTGTGTCAAAGATGTAAAAAATCTTATCAACCTATATAATCCAAAGCCATGGAAAATAAACCAAAGTAAAATTAAGAAAATTAATGATAAATTCGACAATTTTAATGAACACTATCACTAGCAAATACACAAAGCAATAAGCAGAGTAAATGCTTAATAACAAAAAGTATCCATAATATGATCTTTTCATGAAGCTGATTCAAATGCAATAAATCCCGAATTCAAAAGGCATCTTCAATAATATTGGGAAGAAACAAAGATTGCTTTATCCAGTATTCTTTTGAAGATAATAATAATGCATTTTTTCTCTACCGCAAAGCAGTTTTAAAATCAGCTTCAGATAATTTAAAGTTTGAAAGTATATAGATATAATACAGAGGGAGTTGAACTAGAGAATGATAAAGGGAATAAGAAAAATAGGTGAATGGTTTGTATTGTCGGCCAACTAGAGGAAGTATAATTAATCGGGGGTGTCCCGTCGCGAAATATAGAAAGAATAATCGGCTATGCCACGAACAGAGAAGGAAAATTACGACGGGGAATAGCATAAATGGAGTACGAGAAAGAATCTTCTTATTTTTACGAATGATTGTATCCTATAGTTCCCGAAAATTTGTTGACGATGTATTTACAACCATATGCATTTTAACTAGTATGTAGAATAGGTTAATTATGGATACGACATCCATGAAAAGTTAATAAAAGACAGGAGAACAAGCTCACGGGGAATTGTCAGCCCGGTTGACTTAGCACAGTTGCTTCGCTAGGGTAAATCAGAATGTAGATTCATCCCCTGAGAATTTTACCTCAGACAGGCACGGCCTGGCTCACACCGCGGTTCAAGACAATTTCTTCGCCGGGACGGCTTGTTTGAAAAAAATACAAACTGACATCTTCGAGATTTCGACACTTCCGCTTTTTTTTTCAATTCGTAAACAAGCGGTTATGGTATCGATATTACTTTTTCACCCCCTTATATTTTTATTACGCGACTGCATATAAAATTTGATATATCGTTGGGAAAACTCGCGAAAAACTACAAGAAAATAGAAGCATTTTTTTTATTAATATTTTATTTAAATTTTGAACGAATTTAAGAAATTTCTCAGCGTCACCGTCATAATTTAAATTCGTTACTTTATATGTATTGCGAACTAACTTCAGGCTTATTTTTTTAACAGAAAATAGTGTTTTATTATGCCATTATACAGGATGTTTTAAATGTCTGTAACATTCCTGGCGTAAATTTTATAGCAGAAGATCTAATAGAAGAGGAACAAATGGGCTTTAGAAAAGGCAGATCAACCACATATGGAGTATTCACTATACAGCAAATTATAGAAAAGCACAGGGAATACAACAGAAAAACACACATAGGCTTGCGATAATGTAAACAGTTGTAAATTATAGTATACTATGAAAGAACATGGGATATGAACATCAATAAGAGTTATACAGAGTTTATACACAGACACCAGAATTATGATAGATATAGGCGTTAGATTAACTAGGGAAATACCAATAGAAAAAGGACTTAGAGAAGGCTACTGTGTGTCGCCATTATTGAACATGTGAAGGAAGAAGAAATTCCCTAAAGGAATACGCTTAGACTAGAACACCACTCTAAAGTCTATCTTATATGCTGATGACTTAGTACTCCTAACAAAGACAGAGCATGATCTACAGAAAAGGATATATACATTACAAAAAAATCTGCCAAAACTATGAAATGAAGATATCAGCAAATAAAACCAAAACCATGGCTTTCTTGGGTAAATATCCACTTAAAGACATTTTAAAGACAATTAAAAACAGAAACAAAAACATAGAAGATTCTTAATTACCAGCTTTTACAACCTATTAGGAAATCCAGGTATATTGTGTCCTTTCGGAAAGGAGAAAACGAAAAGAAACCATAGGTTTAACAAACTATTATGATAAATAAATCTAGCAAACTCGAGTGTGCATTTGGATAAGTCTCCGTGGAGTAAGTTTTTGTTCCATTTCATGAATATCGTAGAATTTACATTTTTAAGTAGCCTTTTATGTCCGGATTCTACCATATGCTCTGTCAACCTACATAGTGCTGGTTTATTGAAACGATAATGCCTGATATGTTCTTTAAACCTTGTTTAGATATTCATTTTTGTTTGTCCAATGTAAACTTTATCAATTATTGATTGCATGCGATTTGGTTGGGATTGTCTAAAAGACAGGTTCATGTTTGTGGGTAGAAAATTTGACCCTACTCTTTTACCTGTTAAGTGGAAAGGTTTAAGTTTTAGTAAATCCACAAGTTCTTGAAAAAAAAAGAAGTCTTACAAAATACGCTACATACATAGTGACTTTTATTAACCTAATTATCTGAATTAGATTGTACTCTAATATTTATCAGTAAAATTTTGAAAGTCTCTATATAATAATTTATTTGTTTAAACTAAACGACCTGCTAAAATTTAAGTATTGTTAAGAAACATTGTAGTAAATTAGTTAAGGATACAAAATTGAACATGAAAAGATGAATAAAGCTTGTACATACACACATACATATATACATTTCCCACCCTCAATTGGTTCCGTGTTTCCTTTCCACTTCCTGAGCATATTCAGCAAAATAACCGGTCTATTTATGTTTAATTGACGCGAACGGTAGACGGTAGGCTCACGTATCTACATATTCGCTGTTTCTTTCTACCGATTCGCGTCATAAACGGTGATATTCGCGCTGAATAGGTAGGGTGCCAGGTGACAGTAAAAGACCGAAGTCAAGCTTGAATGAGGCGCAGTGGGTCGCTACGTAGTAAACTTCTTTAATCGTGCTGCGTTTCCAACTTGCCCAAGTCGCACTCACGCGTCTTGCTGTTATGCAATGGCACCCTTGTGTATAATTTCCCCGCAATCATTCTCATTTAAACAGTAAGTTGAGAAAGGCAGTTATGTACACGTTAATTTTTAGCTTACGTGTACCCATTTAGGGCAATTTTTCTTCCACGACTTTTAGTTTGAATTTCTTTACTTTTGAATCATTTATATCTTGAAATAACTTCTTACCCGTGAAAAAGATGATTTAATATTATGAATTTTCGTGTATATCTATAATGCATTATTTATTATTCATTATATATATATATATATATATATATATATATATATATATATATATGGCACCAAGAAGCCTAAAGCAACATACTTTTTATTCTTTCATTCGACAATGCGTCAGCATGGGGACATTCTTCGCATCTAGTAAGAGTCTTCCATCCATATCAAACGAGACAACTGAAAAATTGCAATATACCAAATGATATATTCCAGTTTTAGTGCAATCTTGTAAATACAAGATTGCACACCAACAGTACATCCATTGGCATGCGGCGTCTTTTCAACATGTTACCTCCCGAAATAAAAGAAATGCCGGCATAAAAATTTAGATTAGCAACAAAGAAGATTCTACTAAATAACGTATATTCTTCTTTAGATGAATATTTTCAAATGTAATTTTAAAACTTGCGTTATTCTAAGCGGATTTTCTTTGAAGAAGTCTATTAAAGATTATTATTATGGCTACACATATCACAATAAAAATACAATAGCATATGTCATATTTCTATGTATATTGACCAGGAAATCCTCAAGATTATCTGGTCGCCAGTATGTGCTAGCTCATTTAGTTCACGCAAAAGCGCTATCCAGGGTGCACCACGAGGAGGCGAACTAGCTCTACACCCCATCTATAATGTAAAGTTAGAGTTAGGAAAGTGTAAAATTTAAAAAGTCTTATTATAAATACTTGCTAGTTATTATTAAAATTTTTACCATTCTAATTGTTTTATTCTCGGTACTTCGTCAAAATAACCCAAGACTAAATAGTCCCGATGAAATAGCCCAAAACTAAATACCTAAAGTTGGTTTTGGTAATGCTTTACAAAAATTGTTAACCAACTACATATATTGTTGTAGATTTCTGCTGGCGCTGTTTTAAAGAATATAAGTTTCTGACTTGAAAAACATACATATAGCTTCTTCTGAGTTGCTGCATGTCGTATATGCGAAATGCCACGAAAAAATCTATATGTTGCATATTTGGATAATTTTCCACTAATGCTTCCAGGCGTCAATTCACTTGTACACCTTCCTCTTTTGGAAATGGTCGATGAATTTAAGGCCGAATGGATAAAGGCAATCTACAGTTTACTAGCAAGCGACCCTTCTACCGAATTATTTATCTTCGAAAAGCGACGACCCGTTCATGTATGTATTGCAAACCATGGTTGCGCTCGGTGATTGCGTCTTATTCACCTTACATATGTACCTTCCCAATAATCGATATTGGGGTCTACTTCGTTTGGGCAGTTTTCAATTAATTCTTCAAATACTTCTACAAGGGTTGTCTCTTACGTTTTGCACATAGAGCTATAATAAAACAGTAGATAGCTGTTACAGACTTTATTGTGTGTTCGGAGTATTTTCCATGAAGTTTAATGCACTTTTACGTACACTAGAAGTAGTTATGTCATTTGCAGTAAACAAATGATTATATACCAAGTAGCAGACCATTTTTTTAGAGACACTTCGAGAACAGATTACTTTTGTCGGTTTCTTTTTACTTTGGAACATCCAAACAGACGACTAGTGATTATTTTCTGGCTCGTATGAGTAAATCCAAGATGCATTCAGTTTTCGACATTGAGGTAGTCTAGAGCTTTTTGACACCAATCCATCCTAACTGTCGATTTTGGTTGATGACCTTGCACGCAGCATCTAATTTTTCCTGAGTGACTGCTCTTAGATTGTTGTTAAGACTAACCTGTCCACGTTTGAATCTCCATACCAGCGAGGAATTGTTGATTGATGTGGTGGTTCATTCCCGAAAACAGAAACCAATTCGGCGAGACATTCTCGTTGAGATAATTGTCTTTAAGAGTTATGAAATGAAAATGAGACAGATTGGTTCAATGGACTCAAGTCATTTTTCATATCGGGCGAGTCAGGACGTGGTACGCCAAAGATTTGGCCAACCGTATTAATAACACTGATAAATAAGTACCTATTGAAAAAAATCTACTTTCAAAATTTTTTGTAAGCTTTGAGGAGAAGATGTTTAAAATTTAAATCCTTACATAACGAAATATTTAACACACAGTATTTTTATACTCATTTAAGTACCTTATTTCGTTTCCGATGATTTTTACTAGCGAATATATTGTCGAAATAAAGTTTTCGATTAGATTTTTCCTTCCGACCTCGTTTTTTTTTGTTGCAAACTGAAATCACCCACGGTTCGCTTCTTCTTGCGAAAGTTTCCGTTTCTATACATGTAGCTTGAGCTTCGTGATTAGGGATTGATGTCGGCAAAAGCAGTAATAAAAAGTTCCGACTGTGAAAGGCGTATAAACGATATATGTCTCATCATTGTCTCTTGAGGATTTCTGTAAACGCGGGCTTCCTTGATGGTGTCAGTTCTTGTCATCTACTGTACTGCCCGAAGCTATGCGGGTACAGCAAAAGATGTCCGTGTCATAACCATTGCAACTGATTACTGCTAGCCAAAAGCGGAGGATATTCGTATATATACATATATATAACTCGTATACATTCTGCATTGTCTGAGCTTACTCTGCCGTACTTTCACAATCCTTTAAAGCCCGGGTTATCGCCACCACATATAAACGCTTCGAAATGAAAAGGATATTGTCGAACACCCCTTATATTCTTAATTAATAATATGCGACGATCGCAATACATTAATTATAAAAGAAAAACATTCAATTTTTGAAGCCGAAAAATTACCGAATAAAATTTTAAAATTTCAGCGCAAATATTGGGGAGATTCGGAAGTTTTTTAATGAAACTGCATACTAAATAAGTTTTCGACGGAGTAAAGTTTATTATTCTGTCTTAACGGGGAGTGTTTAGCAAACAAGAGCAAGTTGCAAGAGCGAAGCGATTGTTTAATACAACGCAAGCAACGAAGGTAGTAGTTTAGGCTTTCTCCTGGCTTTCGGTTCTAGCTCTGGAGTGATTTCCGTCCTTTCCACAGCCATATCGTCTGCTTGGGAAAGGTTCAATTAACCCCTAAGTAGATTAACCATACTTATGTCTCTGTTTCGAAGTCAAGGGTCAGACGACAAACCCCTACAACGTTGTATCGGAGGGAGGTCTTTATATTAATAACTCTGTACACGTAATACAAACTATATACGTGTAGAATTTTCTATGCAAAACACCTTCTACTATCGTCTTTATATTATCGATAATAATTTGAATTAATTTTTTACTTCTAAAGATTCGATTACTACTACCTGTTCAATATTTAAATAAATTCATTCATATTATTAACTTTGGAATTACTCAAGACGTACTTCTAGATAGAAACAAATCAATAGAATCGATTTCTGTGGCCTGCACTACGCGAAATTTCACAAATAGGAAAGCTTTAAAACTTTTAATGTATAAACTACAGAATCTGAAACAGATATAAAGATTTCTTTTTAACTAAGCCACAAAAAGTTCTTTATTGTTTAATTAATTTGCGAAATAAAAATAATGTCTATGATTCAATCATCGGACAAAAATAACAGTTATAACAAAATAAAGCGATTCTTTGGATATTTAATTTGCTAAAATATAATATTCCTCTAATTTATTATATTTAATACATGTTAATTTTATTAATTAATCTTTTAACGGTTTTACCTATAGCTGACGACCACGGCGTAATTACAAGAAATATTTTTTAATGTAATTCTTATATTTTTGCCGATTTGTCACGTCCTTATAAAACACATAAAGAAGGTCTAACGTAAAAAGAATGTTTTTTTTTTAACAGATATTGTAGCTGGCACCTTCTGCGAGAATATTATTTGATCTACTCTAATTACACTACTCGACATTGTAAATTTTTTTTAATTGCAATTAATGAGATCACCTAGTTAAATCATTTAGAGTAACTTCCGTTAGTTTTTCGTGAAATTTTTAATTGAATTAAAATTTCACGGCTACAGTAAGATTTGAACCTACAGCTCCTGTTGGTTAGATTGGTGTGTTAAAGTCATTATACCACGGAACCGTCTGAACAAATCGCAATTTAATTAATTTGATAATTAAATTAATTTTGATATTAAAACATCACGTCTCTGTAGATATCAGGGGTATAATATCTGCAGCCAATATTATATTCAGATATTAAATTTGTCAATTGAAATTTAGCGCCATAAATTACTATTTAAATAGCCATTTATTCAGACGGTTCCGTGGTGTAATGGCTCAACACACCAATAGGTTCAAATCCTACCGGAGCCGTGAAATTTTTATTTAATTAAAAATTTAACGAAAAACTAATTCAATTAAATTAACGTTGGTAATAAGAAAGAAATTCAATTAACGAGATCATCTATTCTGAAGAAAAAAATGAGTTTTTGTAAAGAGCCCTATAGATATTTTGCGGTTACTTTACAACCATAAGCTTATATTATCTTAGTTCTTCGATAAATTTCATTAATCTGTAGCAAAGATCGTAAACAGAGGGTTGCCTGGGACCCGCATTTAATATTAGATTGTAATTTGCGTATCAAGTTGACGCCTGACGTAAGACTAAGATTTGTTGCGAATTGTAAAACCTCTACTTCGTCTAATAAATATTTGACGACACCAGTGGGTGCCTTGTCACGGGCTCCCAATTACGGCCATGTATAGTTATCTTTGTTTTAATGCGTTCATCTGACGGTGTAATAGCAGGAAACAGGAATTAATATAGGTTACACTTGTAACTTTACTAGTCCCTAAACAAGATGACGCTCCTTAGGATGATATCAAGGAGCAAGCTGAGGGGTGAATCCTCCTCTCTCTCATCGACAGATAAAATACTGCATGCTGTTACGCTTACTTCCGTAAATCGTCTCCCTTTAAGATATATTCGGAAGTATCTCCTGTTTTCTGTCTTTAGCTAAAGATCTATTTAGGTGTGATACGGTATTTTAAATAAAACTTAGACCCCCCTAAATATTTATGAACATGGTTAAACTGTTCAATGTATTTAAGATATCGATTGGGTATTGAATCGTTTAAAATTAGAAGAAGGAAGTTGAAGGTGAATGTACACTTAAAGATTAATAAGATTGCAGCAAATCTCCTCCACACAAAGAACTCCTTACCGCTTTCCGCATGTTATTTTTTATTACACACTGAATAGGTACTTCTGTGAATAAGTCCTAAGTGACTAAAATGTGCGAATCTAGTCAATAGGGTGGTTCCCTCGCTAAGAAAACAAGTATAGCTCGTTAAGCGAATGACCCTCTTTGATGACCGAAAGAAATTTTGACCGTAGCTAGAGATTTAACAATTACACTCAGTGCTTTTTCATTACGCGCCTTTTTTGCATAGCGAATCAATCTTGATATCGGTTATTAGTTGTGTTTTTTCCAAACGTTATTTCCTATAGCAGCGATCGAAGATATCAAAGGAGACGAGAGCAACAGAAAGGAACTGGACGAAGGACCCGGGACGTTGAGGGGATGGCCGAGATACGTGTGTGTGCGGTTTCGCAGACAGTGCAGGGTTGTTTACAACTTGCCGGAGGCGGCCGCAAGCTATTGTCTGCCCATGAGGGGCGCTCCTAAGCTTTATCAAAAACTCCGAATGCTTCGTGCTGACGTTTGCACACTAGGTATACTAATTTTATTGCCGATGAAAAGGCGACGCACATTAACAAGACCCTAATTCCGTATTTTTGCTCTTCTCATCGCTGTTGTTGCGGTGAAGGGCGACTAGAGACCGCAGGAAACAAGTGTATGTTTAGTACTTCGTTTTCTGCTTTATTATCGAATCGAACATATAAATATTATGCTTGTTGTTGCTACATAGAATTGATTAATTAAGCAAATTTGTTAGATTAAGTGATTCGAACGACGTTAGGACAAAATTCAATTAGTATCTTTTACAAGTAGTATTTAGTAGTACACAATTCTACATTGCTTCAATTTAATCAAAGAGGTTTGATAGCTTTCATTGATTAAATTATATTCTTTGCTTAGAGAGTGAGAATTACACAGCTTATTTGTCACAGATTGATAATTTAGTCAGTGATTTGACCCACTTTGAGAAGAAAATCTTCTCATTTAATTTGCAGTTGGTTTGCTATTTAAACAATAGACTTCCTTAAGATTCTAAATTTAAGGTACGAGAAGTTATTTTTTGTTCCTAATTTAAGAGAATTATGATAAAGTAATATAAAATCAATTTTGCTGAACAAAAAAGATTTTTAAGCTGTCGTTCAAGTTTAAGTGGTCATGCAGGAAGAGTGACAGTACCATCAGAAGATCAGGCAAGACGAAAAACAACAACAGAAATTGTTGCCGAAGAATTGCTATGCGGAAACCATTATTGCACAAAGCAAAGCTAAAGGGTTAGCATGGGCGAGAGAATACGAAGACTGGACGTTGAAAGATTCGAAGAAAGTGCTCCAGACCATATCTCACCTTTGATTCAGACAGAAGAACATTTGCCCGTAGATCGAAAGGGAAACGAGTACTTAAATTCTGTATTACACCAACAATAGAATATAGAGGTGGATCAGTCATGATTTTGGGGTTGTTTCAGCTGTACCACTTTGGGCGATTTAATCAGCATAGATGGTATCCTGGAACACGACTAATTGGTGAAAACTTCCAGCACAATAATGAACTAAAACACATTAAAATGCTGTTATGAAGTGGCTGCCCCAAAGGTCGGTTCTCATTCTGATCAAGCTTTTGTGGAAGGAACTCGACCGATAAGTTCGAAAATCTGTTTCAAATTCGACAACAGTCCTTTGGGCGCAATTGGACATGTGAAGAAAAATAGAGTCGCTAAACTGGCAAAGCTATTAGAGAGAATGCCAAGATGGCGTGCGGCAGTAATAAGAGCGAATTATTAAGTGTAAGTACAGAATATAGATTTATTTTGTAATTAGTTTTTGACTTGTTCTTGTAATATTTTAACTTGCGACACGTAGTATGTGTACATAGATGTTATATACGCCGTTATTTTGTTACAAAGTCAAGTGATATTAAAGCCTTTCATCTAAATCCCTTGAATTGCACTACTAGAAAATCGAAATACGACGGTAAGTTGAAAAATTCGGTAACTAAAGCATAACAATTCGCAATATTTCAATGAAAATTGTTTTATTTTTCGACCATCAGCTTCTTGGTGAGTGAGTTCAAGCGTGGTCGATGTTGAAGCTGAAAGAGATAGCAGAGACAAGAGGCACCTCAGAAGATGGCGTTGGCCATATCCTATACGAAATTTTAGATATGAAAAAGCTTTCGGCGGGAGAGGTACCGCGTTTGCTCACACTGGAGTAAAAACAAAATCGAGTGACCGTTTCGGAAGAGTGTCTGGTCAGGATCCAACGCAATCCAAGGGGTTTCTTTATGTGTTTCGTAACCGGAGATGAGACTTGGATCCACTACTACATATCGAGGCCAAGGAACAGTCGAAGCAGTGGACTTTTCCAGGCGAATCGGCTCCGAATTGGGATTCCCAAGGTGTGATCCTCATCACGACAATCCACTGGCTCATTCATCTTGCATCGTCGTATCCAAATTGAATGAGTTGCGCAAGGAATTAGTCTCTCATCTTCCATATTCACCGAACTTAACCTCCGACGACTTTTTCCTATTCCCAAACTTGAGAAAATCATTGGGAGGATAGAGATTCGCCTCAAATGAGGAGGTTATCGCCGCTACAGATGGCTCCTTTGCAGACCTCGAAATATCCTACATTTCCGACGGCTTGAAGAGATGGGACCACCGTTTGAAATAGTGTATTGATCTTCGAGGAGGCTACATCGAAAAATAAAAATACCGTGTTTTTCTTGTCGATTTCGGAAACATTTCAGGTCGCCCTCGTAGTTAGTTACCGAATTTTTCAGCTTACCCTCGTACTTACAATTCAATTCTGCCTATAGATAGACAGAAATAAAAAAGAGAAATTGAGATGTCACGTAACTAATCCACATCTTATGCAGTATGAGAGTCTAATTTCAATTGGTTTAATAAAATCCAAGACGTCAGAATAGCTTACTTTACAACAATTCGAAATATATCCCGCTTTGTCCTGGAAATAAAGGAATTAGAGCTGATACTCTTACCATAATGATTAGAATGGAGCATCGGGCTTAATTCAGCTCGCGATAAATAATGCCTAAAGGTGGAAACGTATAAATGAGGGTAGCCGAATGTAGTAGTGAGAGGTGTCTCGAGTAAAGCTCTCCGATTTAAATAAAATCTCGCAAGTATCATTCGGCGGGCGGGGGTCTGGCGAGCTGCAGCAGTTTATCAGAGCCATCCGTTCAATCAAGGAGGTTGAAGAAGCGGCAGCAGTGGATGCAGGTCCGTCACGATCCGAGCCAGCCATCTAGATATTTGCGTTCGCCATTCGATGTTGGATAGCAAAGGACGGAACGCAATACACCAACATTACTATTCTCCGTGAATTTCACCGTCTGCCAGAATTCGCTTCCACCTCAACGAGTTCGAATGCTTCTCGAACGCCGCCAATGGGGACCGAACGGCGAAAATCATTGCGGGATAATGACATTAAACTCATTAAATCAGAATAAGGAACCGCTACGCGATGCTTTTTACCCCGGGCTCTTTATAAGCTTCACTGGATATCTGAATAGTTTCACGAAAAACGCGAGAAGATGCCCGAAAAGATAAAATAAACGCGGGGGTTCCAAAGCGGGGGAGAAAGGTACTAATTCTTAAATTACAATCGCGCGCTATAGACAAAACTCTCTCCTATGCGGTAAGCAACCGAAAAAAAAAAAAGGCTAACGCGGAGAAGGGAGATAGACCGATCGAAACGATATTCCTGCCCCACTGACTTCAACTTCTAACTTCTTTTACGTCTGACGCTTTACGGAGGAGGGCTTTTGGATTCAAAAATTTTAAACACGTAAATAATTCACAACTCATTTAACTAACTAATTTATAACACACTGGTTTGCGGATAAATCACGCTAAAGAACCATTAAGCTCTTCATAAAAAGATAAAAGAAAAAAGAAAATTATTTTCAAAACAATACAATATAAATTATAATAACAAGTAGGTGAAATTATGATATCTCGAATATAGGACGTGAAGGTAAAGAAAAACGAGGTCCCAGCGTACGCGTGTGTATCGTGGCTATTACTAAGTTTGAGTATCGAGAATTCGACTGTCGAAGTGGATAAGTGGTTTTGGCTGTAGGTCTCCCGCTTTCCATTTGTATGGAGTGACCGCTGGATAGACCCCGGAAGCGCGGCCAATGATCCATGACTCCCGAGCTCACTTTCTTTTAAACGTGCCACATCTAAAATCGTGTTCCTTCCTGGACTATAATCGAAGTATTAGAACTATTTTCGATAGCGATTATGTGCTATTTTTTAACGTACAATTCAAGTAATTATAAAAAAATTATTTGCAAAATATTGTAAAGTGAAGAAAAAATAAATATAAAATTATAATTTTGAAGATGAATACCGAAACAAAACAAGAACTGAAGTAATCGAAAAAACCAGGAACTTTTAATAATGCAACATATTAATAGAAAGTTTGCGTCTACAGAATACAATGCATATAAGGAGACATTTTGTGTATTGTAATACATTTACAAAAGAATTCGTCTAACAGTAGTATGTGTGTTAGCCAATCTTCGGCGCGGCAGGTCCGGACTCGCTCGCACGCAAAATTGACCGAATTCGTTGAAACAATCTGTCTCCGTTTCCTCTGGTGTGTATGCACATGGTACATGGTATTACCCGTTATAATGCATTTATACTTCATTATATGGAAGAACATGTAAACACTTTATCCGTTATATATAAAACAGGAATTTCTCCCTTTTGTTTCGCAAATTAGTTTGTCTATTGATTTTAATAAAATATTAATACATAGCATTTTACCAAATATGTCGAAAACATAGACTCTCAGGTTCTTAGGTAGGAAAAAAATGTTCTGCAAGTACACCACCACAGATTTGTCTTAATGTTATAAAATCAGAATCTTTATTCAACACGCTTTCAAACTTTTCTATAACGCGCTTGTTTTTGTCATCTTTTAAAGTACAGTAATGTACTCACTTCATCCATCATATACAATTTCTCAATTGGATCCACTATTCGTATATAATTATCGTAAATACTTTTTCAATCACTTTGAATGGAGGATCTTTAATAGCTGCAGCTTCGTCGGCATTGAACAGAGACTGCGAGAGGTTTCCGTATCAGCCTGTGTGAGGATCTGATGGCTAACTTTACATGTTACTATTCTTCTTGAAATATATACAGATAAATTGCTAACATGTTCTTCCATATAGCGAAATATAAATGCGTTATAGCGATGTACCATACGTGTATACACAGCAGGGAGAAGGAGAGAGATTACTTCAACGAACTCGGTCAATTTTCATATCGGTCGTGCCTGCGAGTCTAGACCTAGCGAGCCGAAAATTTGGCCCACTCTAGTTATTATTTAAATATATATATCGGATATTTCAAGAAATACCCTGTCAAAATAGCTCAAGACTAAATAGCTGCACAAAGTGTTCCATATTTGCATAATTTTCCACTAGCACTTATACATATCGATTCAATTGCACATATTTAGTTTAGTTAGCATCAGATTTGCGAATACCTACAGCAAGGCGGGTTAAGCGGATTTTCATAATCTACAGCTTGTTAGATTACCCCACACGCCACCCTTCTACCGCATTATTTACTCAATATCGGTACGGTGTAATATCTAGTCAAGCGAACTGATCTGTATATGTATTGTTAAATAATTTCCTGAAAGAAATCCAACATAATTTTTATATTTATTATTGAATATGATAAATACTAGGCGGTGGTATTCCTTTTAAATTGTATGGTAAATAGTTCAATGGGGTTATAAACTATTTTAGCCTTTCTATAGTACGTTACTTCACTCAGATGTCGTAAAAGGTGAGGTGCTCAAAAGGTGTACAAAATATGCCACAAAATATATTACTATTACACTTGAGATGAGAGTCCAATCCAGTTTTTGACACAGTCCTTTTATCAATGAACTACTGAGTCATTAAGAACAAATAAATACTGTCAAAAACAATGTAGAAACAAGCTACAGATCTCCTTTCACTAATTTTAGACGCTGTGGGAGTCAACCCTATCCTGATTTTCCATCTAAAGATTTATATCTAGTTAATTTTTGGGGAATTGTGAAACATCCTGTATAAATATATTTACTTATCCTGTACTCGCATATTGTAGTTATTTCGAGCTATGAAGATTTACATTGAAATGCAACACGAACAACAATAAATTCTATACCTCTAACAATAGACAAATAAAACGCTTATAAAAATATGTCATAAGTTGCTGATCTTTGTCGCGTTAAACCGTATAGATTATTTCTTACAAGAATTTCCTTCAGTATACTTCCGAAATAAATATGTAACGTAAAAGATAGAAGTTTAATCAGGATACTTTTAAATATTTTCCTGATACAGATCCATACACTCAATTACATAAGTTTTGGTAATCAAGAGGATGGATCTAATAGCGGATATCTAAAGCAACCATTACACTAATTGTACTTCACAAAACGTCATTAACAATTGTAACAGGTGCGCTTCCCCCCACTCAAAACGAGAAGGGGTGGTTTGAATATAAGCGCCACTTGTTTATTAGCAATATTAGGAGTACAGAAGAGCGAAATTCATCCAAGTAAATCCCGCCAGATATAAATATTTCGCGTGCGCTGTATCTGAGCTTTTAAAGCGAAAGCTCTCGTCACAAGTACATAAGATTAATAGTAGGCTTTGTTTATCCTATGTAAATGCTATTAATGGCATTTATGGTGCTTAAAGGCTGTGCTTGAGCATTTATTTGGTACAAGATCGAAATGCGAGACGGCCAGAATGCTCGATGATTTATCGTAGAAACGATCCACCCACTAATAGATGATATAGGTGAACGTATTATAGTTGAAACCCTGTAGACGTCTTCATTCGACGGCGAAACGAAGGGTTAATCATAGCAAGCGATGTCTTCGAGAAGAGAAGAGAGAACTTTAAATAAATCCCAGCAGCTATGCGTACGGACGTTGCGGCTTTAATTGATTTAATTACATTGTGTTAATTAGGGTAGCTGTTTGGAAGCAATTGGATATATCCAAAGCCTGCTGCGCCAGTAGGTACTTGCTCGGCGAAAGGGGTTGAAAGGCAACAGGCCTTGTGTAGATTCCACCGAATTTTACAAATATTAAATTCAATTTATCAAAATCGGATTCCTATTTAATTTCTCTTCATCAACAATAATTTTGTTCTTAAAATATTATATTTAAATGAAGGAGAATCTAATAATAAAAAAGAAAGTGAAGTTGTTGCTCTGGTATTTCATTCAAGTTAAAACAATTTTGAGAGCATGCCATTTATTTTATTTTTATTTATTCTATTTAGTTTCTCGTCAAGAACATCTTAAAAAAACACAATACGTAAAAACTAGATACCTAAAAAGAGTGAAAACATGAGAGAAGCAAATAGAATTAAGAAATATACAAATACATTCAACAAAAGGGAAATATGTATTTAAAGGCAATTAATTATACAGGGGAAGCAATTGAAATCGCCATGAAGTGGAAGACTACAAAAAAGGCGAGCCGTTGCCATTGTCCGATGGAAAATAAAAGAGAGAACGGCGTTGCTACCGTTTATACTGGTCTTTTTTTGTCCGTACAACTCGCTTCGAGAAAAGAGGGATATTCATAAAACCCGCCGAAGCTTTTTCTAATTCGAACTGGCGAAGAGATGATTTTAATTAAATTACTACTATACACCTCGCATCCGAGGATAAATATTATTGGTTTTAGTGTCCAAAACATATAACGGATGGCTGGAAACTGTCAAAGTACACTCCAGATCGAAAAGGTGTTAATTTTTGAAGAACCCTCGTATTAGAACGGACTTCGAAAGTTCGATAAGTACCACGCTTTCTACGTCTCTTTCACACATCGCTGACGTACAGTGGCCCTCTCGTTTTTAAGGGTAGATGAGAGTATTTATACTTTTCATAAGTGTACTTCATTTTATTATATTTTGATTTAGGACTAGTGACGCATTAAATTGTTCTCCGTGAGTGATTAATAAAAACAATTAAATTAAAAATATGCTTCTATAGGCGATCTATTAGATAGAAGAAAGAAAAAAATATATATAATTATATAATTTTAAATAACAAATGAAATATGTTATGAATTCGAAAATGTAAATTTTTTGTTAATTTGTATTTGTTTGGTAATTCTTGCAAATAACGTCTAGGGATTCTTTACTAAAAAAGATGTCAGGAGAAGGAAATTGTACCTTAATTAAAACAAATGCTTAAGATACTTAAACGTATATGAAACTGAACTAATTTTTGACATGTGGTAGTAACAAAAGTTTAAAATGAAACTAATATTTTAAAAACAATTAATGGATTGTTTCTTAATAAACTGGGAAAGTTGGAAAAAGTTAAACCATTACCTGTTACGGATGGAGATTATCAAAAGTACAAACAAGACGAAGGAAGAAAAAAGAAGAAAATAATCAAAGAAGAAATAAAATGTTACAAACTAAAAGATGAAGAAATTCGAGAGAAATACCAATGCAAGACCAATGAACTGTTTGAACAAGAGAGCATAAAGGAAATGAGAAGGCAAATGGAAAAGATTTAAAAACAACATATTAAAAGCAGCACAAAAAAGCTGTAGAATAACGAAAACACCAAATATATACATAAAAAGAGACAAATGGTGAAGAGCAGCAATGCAACTCAAAGTTAACAGATACATACATGGCAGAAAAGAAAAGGATTATAAAATGTACAAAATGGCGAAGAAAAGAAGCCAAAGAGAGTATCAAGAGAGCCAAACAATTCTTGGATAGAGTTTAAACAAAAACTGGGCGACAACTACAGAGAAAACCAAAAACTATTCTACGGAACAATAAAACAAATCAGAGATAAGAAGACACCAAGATTGAAAAATACAAAAGATATTAACTGAGGAAAGATGAAAACAATACTTCAAAGAACTCGCAGAAATAAGATAGATATATAAGAGAAAACAACCAAATAGCGAAAAACGACGAAGAACGTAT
Organism: Trypoxylus dichotomus; assembly: GCA_023509865.1. Classification (NCBI taxonomy): domain Eukaryota; kingdom Metazoa; phylum Arthropoda; class Insecta; order Coleoptera; family Scarabaeidae; genus Trypoxylus; species Trypoxylus dichotomus. The sequence goes on along the minus strand of CM042083.1, from coordinate 9,177,877 downwards.
TACACTAATAAGTAATGAAGAAATCAGAAATATTTGAAGCATTAGATAAAAGATTGAAGCCAAATAACTGGTTCAGAACAAGAAGCTGTGCAAGACGACAATAACAGAATAGTAGTCCAACACCACAATGTATAAGAACGTCAGATTAAATATATATATATACAGTTCGTCTATTTTATGTTTTTACCTACGTCATTGTTTTGTTGTATAAGTTAAGGCAATCTATTCATTCACAAAATCTTGCTTCCTCTTTTAACAACAGTACTAGAGAAAGATCGTCAAATGAAAAGATTGTCTTAACTTATACGCCAAAACAATGACGTAGGTACAAACATAAAACAGATGAAGAGTATATACATATAATTTTCCATATTTTTTTTAATTGTAGGCTTTCACAGTGCCGTTTCTGAAATCATGTAAAAAAAATCATGCAAAAAATTATTCGAGAACGTAAATAAAACATAACACGCCAAAATAATTCCTAAATATAGAGCTGATACTAAAAATACGAAAAAAAAAACTCTATCAACAGTTACTAAATTTGCTATAATTCAATAATAAAATAATAAGCCACAATCTACGTATCAAAACCTTTATTATCACATAATTTAACCTATCGTTGATAACTCCGATTTTTGTTAGATTTCATCGATTACTACAGGACTGCAATTTTCGTCTAAACAATTATAATATTACACAGGAAATTTACTATGTAATTTTATTTGCCGTCTTTAGTGTTTACTATACTCACATACAATTTATATTGACAATGTCTTATATTTAAAATAAATATATCAGACAGTTACACAAAATATTGTAAGATTTCATAATGAAGTTTATATATATTCAAAGAAGAATAGCTTGTAATGTGTGTATTAAATATAAATTGATTTTAAATGACTGAATTTCCCGCCTTGCTAAATTTTTATCGGGATTTTGAACTCCTTCTCAGTAGCATCTCATGGATTTTCTAGTTCAGCCGTAAAAGGCATCCTAAAAACAAGAAAAATAAGTTCGCCTAATTTAATATAAATTAATAAAAACTTACCTGGATAATGACACTGATATTCAGTAACTTCAAAGGGAACAGATTTCAATGAAAACTAAGTAAATAATAATAAATAAAATGAATATAAATAATGTGTACTAACTTTTAACATGTTAAATCTTTTAATATATTTTAAAATCATTCTATATAAGAAGGGAAAATTACGTAATTATGTAATTTTGAATTAATAATGTGAATTTACATGCATTAGCGCTCATACAATTACTAACGAAAGTAACAACAAAACAAAATATATTTTATAATCTATTACTTGTCAACATTTGAAAAGTCGAAAAATATAGGATATGCCAATGTTATATATTTTGTTATCCTACGCAAATTGCGCCCGTCCCTATTTCTAAAATAATAGGATGATGGGTAAGGTAGTGGAGCGCGATTCGAACCGCAATAATTTTTGTCAAATCTCTTCCGTCGCCTTCGTGGCGTGAAATGAAACTCTCAAATTGTTTTGATGTATTCGCAAAGCTTATTGTCTCGTTTTAGCGCCCGGGCATCGTTTGCATAACGTCATTTTCGGTCGCTTCCTGACTGATTTATCGTCTGATTGTGGCCTATTATTGCCTTCCTCCTTTTGTATCGGCTTATTTCCCATTCTAACTTATTTTTAAACAGTCGAAAAATGTAATTTGTTGGATCAACGGCTCCATTTTTCTCGTTCCGGTAATCATTTCCGGACGATTTTAACTCCTCTTTGACTTTTTAACTCTACTCCATTTCCTTGTTTAATTTAACATTCTGAAATCCTAATACTCTTCTTGAGCAATTTTTTCGACTAAAATTGATAGATACGATACATTCAAACCACACCTATTGGATTTCTAAAGCTTTCCTTTTTTTCCTTATGCATCTCCAATATCTAATATCCCTATATTAATAGATAATCGAAAAATATAAACGTCTAGACGATCCAATAAAAAAAAGATAGATAGCTATGCACCCCCTTGTTCAAATTGAAAATACAGAAGAGCGCGGTTTTATTGGAAGCTTAACGATTAACAACGTTTTTCGGATAGTCCGCTATTTTGAATCGTGCGGCGTAGGTATTTTCTTTTCCACCTCGATATATGACGTCGCTTCCTTGGAAATGATTTTAATCATTGGAGCGTCCTTCGAGGCTCATCTTTTGACGTCTAATATCGGGGACTAAACGGGAAACTAGAAGGGGTTGGTCGGGAGGGTGTAGTATTCAATGTAAAGTGGTGTGAGAGCAAATCTGGCTCGATTTATTACGAAAGGGACCGACACATACAAGCTAGAGGCGGCCCACGGGTCTTCTTCCAGAATCTTCATTTACCTAATCGGACGCCTTGTTCTCGGGGCAGGCACCAATTGACAGGGACAGTCCAAGATTTAATATATCCTTGATATTTATAGCAGGAGAAATGAACTCTCTCAAGTTCCCTTTCTCACTCCTAAGCTGACATATTTAATTAAAATAGTTTTTATTAGGAATGTTTTAAATGGAAAATTTAATTGGGGAAATTTTAATCGGCAATATTGAAAAAGTTCGAACTCCAAATCATCCTCAGACATTAGAAATTTTACACATATAAAATTCTATTTTTAGTTGAAGAATATCAATATTTGTTCGTTTTAATATTTATTGATCTGATTCGAAAGTTAAGCAAACTTTACATCTTTTTGTTTGATAAATCGAAAAGTAAAAGGGATAGAGGAATGTGAGTTACTCAAATCGATTCTAAAGATTTGTTTTCATCTAGAAATACACAAAAATCGTAAAAGAATTGTTTTAAAGTGAACTACTCGAAAAACAAATGTAAATTGACAGTATTTTTTAAATAAATATGTTTCTAATTCACTTAAAACATGCAACAAATAATTTATATTCTTCAAAACTAATTTTTTCGATATTCTTTTCACACTTTATCAATGTACGTGACTATATACTTAGTTTAAAGTATAAATTCGAAATGCACATACTAACAAGCGTTAAAGAAATCCCATTCCGTACCTAACGGCCTGCGAATGCAGATATATGGACGAATATTGTTTGTGGTGTATGCACGACGGTGATATTTTATACGTTTGTGTCTAGAGAACGTAATGTATATAATGTTTTAAAGGGAAAATCCGATTTTAGTTAGGCGATGTCCCTTGACGTGATACGATGCAGATTATTGCAAATTTATATCGTGAGGTGGCTGAGGTTGAGGTATGGCAACTCGCCAGAATATCAATGCGAAAAGTACGAGGAGGAAAGCAGCTCCCGCGGCTGTTACTCTTGGATCTTATAGTATCTTTCCGGCTATTTACAGGCACGGAGACGGTTTATGCATTTGCACAATTGAATTTCAAAATTTCCGTCACTTAACGGTGTAAATTTTAATAGTTTTATTTTCAAAATAAAACCCGCATGTTACTTCGATCAAGATTATTAACTTAATTTCAATACAAAAGTATTTCAACTAAATCGATATATTTATTAGGAATCACCGTAAATCGGCAAGTGTTTCATTGATACTATGAGTTTGTTGTTTAGAGTAAAGAGAAATGGTTTAACATGAGCTCTATAAGTAGCACACAAAGACAAGCATATCTGTGTGTCACGGGTCCCATGAAAACTACACCAACAGCCGCCCTGGATGTCGTCTTTAATCTAAAGCCACTACATATATATGTACATCCAAGGAGAGGCTAGGCTAAGAAGCTACAGACTAATAAGTGGTCAAGCTACTATAATCAGATCGCATGGTGCACATAACCAAAAACTGTTAAAGGAACTCAAGATCGGCCTAATGATGTCATAAGTCCCAAATACAACTTTGACAAAAATTACAAAACGGTAATACCAGATAGAGAGGAATGGAAGAAAGGCTTCCTTAATCATCGAGAAGCAAAAAGACATATAGCAGATATATGATCATAGAAACTTAACTTACTTACTTTTTCTGTTCTTGTAATAAGTGTAGATTAACTAGACCGTTTGGTATAAGAGATCACTATACAACTTCCAATATTTAAAGGTATGCCATTCAGAGTACACCATTCATTAATAAGGGTAAGCTAAGTCTGCAACTTGACACAATCGACTAGCGAATCGATAACATTGTAGATCTTGAGGTCGCCCGCATATGCTAAAAACCCACATCGTAGTGTATCAGGTAAATCGTTTAAAAAAATATTGAATAATAATGGTTCAAGATTAGAACCCCGCGGAACCACAGATAATATTCTGTAGCAAGCCGACGAATACTCATTATAAAAGACATAACCATTCCTTCCGAAGACGTAAGAAGAAATCAACTTCACCAATAAAGGAAAGAAGCCAACACTCTCTAGTCTAACACTTTAACACAAAGTAAATTGTGGTTAATACGATCAAAAGCCCTAGCAAAGTGTAGCAAATCCAATGCTGCAGATATATATATTGGGTTGTATTTGTCAAATTGGTTACAGTGGATCTGCCCAACATAAATCCGTGCTGATGGATTGACAAAAATGGTTTAACATTAAAGTAAGTGTTGTTATATAAATTATGATCAAACACTTTTGCGAAGTTTGATAAAATATTTATAGGTCTGTAGTTCACAATATTAGCCCTGTCACCTCCCTTAAACACTGGCACTATAAATTGTATAGTATAGACAGTGGATACACAAAGACATATCCACAAGAAAACTAGGTATATTATCATCACCCTATGTCATATCGTTCTTGAGTCTTGAAGCACTCTTCAGCATCTCATTCTCAGTAACAAAGGAAACACCTATAGAGGGATAGTTGGTATTTATAGCCTGCGAGGTCAAAGTAGTAACACCAAATGCGTTAGAAACATGATACGCAGAACTACTAACTGTCTTGGGGTTGAGTAAGTTCTTCGTCGTTGTAGAACATGTGCCCAGGAATCCCTGAAGTTGACCTACGACTACCAATAAATGACCAGAACTCCTTAGTGTTAACTTTGATATTCGCTCCTATCTGCTCTTGATAATGATGGTATACCTTTTTCGCCTCCAATTTAAGTAATTGACGACGAACAATGGAAAGATAAGCGATCTCAAGACTGGTGCCCAGGTCAGAGGCAGGCCAAGAAGTTGCTAGTTGAATACAGGCCAAAGATAGATCAAGAGCCACCGCGTAATATAACCTTAACCTAACATGAGTGCCAAAAGAAATAAAAACCTTGTTGAAGGCTAAAAAGGATTTAGAAATAATGTTGCGCTAGGTTCAGCATTTGTCTTAACTGTCTTTGAACAATTTTAAGAATGAAGAAATAGGTATTTTCATTCGAAGGCTTAGTATTTCTAAAGCGGGTCAAAATAATTCGTGATAAAATCTTGCAGAAATCGTATCTAATAACTAAAGAAAATTAATGTTAGTTGGAAAGTTTTAAACGCTAGAGTATAGTCCAAAAAGTTACATCGAAAGAGAAGGAAGATGTTAGTGACAAGAAATAATTGAAAACACAATTCAAAACCTTTTAAAACAGTACTACAACTACATCAAGAACACCTAAAACATCACAACTCGCTTACAATGTCACTATGTGAAGCATTATCTAATTAATGTAATTGCCAATTCTAACCCTAAAAAATATACTGCTGTTTTTATCCAATTTAAACTCTTTAACGAGATGTTCGAGTTACTCCGTTACTTATATCACGGAGCTGTACGAAGTTATATAACGCATTCATCATATAAGCTCACGTGGAAATGAAGCTAACATTTGGCATAGGTCGCCGTATGAATATAAAACAGTTTTGGAACAGTGGATGGCTAAGAAACATAATAAATAATCAAGAAGTGATTTATTACGAAAGCCGGTGATGTACAGGCGGTGTTAAATTATTAAGAAGACCGCCGTCTAAATCTCCGTCTTAATATTAACTTAACCGTTTGGCGGATTTTATTATCACGGTGAACTAGACGGGTTGGAGGCCGTTGAGGACAGCAAATTGATGGTGTCTTGCTTCCGGCGAAAAGGCAACACCTAAACTCCTATCACCGTAAGATCCCGTGGGAGAAAATCAGACCTGAGATAAAACGGTAGCAGCGTTGTTTTTAATTATTGTAGGGAGATTAAAACATGTAACCGAAAATGCAAAGGATATTGCCTCATTTATAACCTTATAAAAGGGCAAACTTCCACCACTATATGAAAGCGGCAAAGGCAAATTACGTTTCGCTTAATAGGTTGTCCGTCTTTTACTTCTATTGCGACATCTTAACAACCGTTCAAGGTAAAACAAGGTAATTATCATTATTATTTTTAGGGATGTCGCTCTGCGGACCCTAGATCAGTCATGCGACAGGTAATCTTCCAATAATAGAAATAAGTACAATGTTACATCCACATGTGGACTACTAAGTAGCTTATTTTGTTTTAATTCTGCGTACTATTCTCTTATTTTTGTCTTACGCAGTTTCCTGTTGTTTGGCTTCAATACATCGCATTTTCTAATACTCTATACATTTGTGCTTTCCAGGTATTTCGGGGTCTACTTATGCTGTTTGTTATTCGATATAACACTTCTGTCTTTTTTGTCCAAACATGTATTTCTTAAGATATATATTTATGCGGATTTCCCCATTTCCTCATTAATTTCTTTTCGGTTAATAGGTTGTCCATCTTTCACTTTTACTACGATATCCTAACGACAGTTCAAGGTAAAACAAGGCGATTATTATTATTATTATTATTCGGGATGTCGCTCTGTGGACCCTAGATCAGTCGTGCGTCCGGTAATCTTCCGATAATGGAAATAAGTACAATGTAACATCCGCATGCGGACTACTAAGTAGCTTATTTTATACTGCTAATAAGTTATTCTTGCATTCTCAGGCACCAGCTACAAAGTATCGATATATCCACACATCCACCTCTACCTAAACCTTTGGTTTAATCTTCTTCATATTAATTGGATTAAATTTTCAGTACGAAAACGGATATTACCCACTTATTAAATATTTTCTTCAATATTAAAGGCTTATATTCAATACTAATGAATTGAAATTATAAAACTTTTAAAACGTTATATTGGAAAAGCATTAATTTGTACTAAAATACTAATTTTTAAATTAAAAAGAAAGAAACAGTAATAGAAGTTATTTATACATAATTAAAAAAATTAAATCATATCTAGTTAAAACTTATACTCACACGTCCTCTAGACAAAATTCACTAAAGTAAAGTTTTGGTTACCTAAGATAATAAAGTACTCAATCTTTATTTTCCCTGCTCCATCTACATTAGAAAACCTCAAGCAATGTATGACGTATAGAATACTTTACAAGCAAATTAATCAATAGAAAAATTTATTTAGAAAGAAATCTGTTCTATTCTCAAAATGTTCTTAAAATAAAAAGGATAAAAACAGGAACCCAAAAAATAAAAAATTAAGGATATCTTTCGAATATTTTGTTGAATAGTTAATTTAGACGTGCCATCTAGCGAAAATTAAGAGCTCTATTGAGAAACACCATCTACAAGTAGTTCGATAAAATAGATTCCAATAATACCACAGATGTAAATATCATCTAAATTGTTTTCCTATATGTTTTCCTAAAAATCAATACATGCGCCTAGCCTTATTTAAATAGCATATCCAATTTTATACGCATGCGTTAAACTTGTATAGATAACGATCTGCAAAATAGAAACTCATTACCTTCTTTTATAAAAAACCTAGTACAAATTTTATGTAATTTAAGAGTAAAACTATTTACAATTGTTTCTATGGACAAAAATATTTCCAAAATAAATTGCTAAAAGAGTAAATCTTTTATTTAGGTACACTATTTCAAATTAATCCTAAAATTCTGATATAGCTGCTCCTAGATGGCAGCTTATACATAGCGTATTTTATCATTGAGTTGTTAGTGGTTAATTACAAACTTCTTCTGTGCATCTAACTTTACTATTTACAACAAACTAACATTTCGCAACAATGGAGGCGTCTTATTGTTTATGTGGTCAGCCCTACGATCCGAGTATATTTATGATGCAGTGTAATATGTGTAAAGATTGGTTTCATGGGAGGTAAGACGAGTTCTTGTTATCCATCCGTTCAACGCACCCTTGGATATTGCGTTCTTATAACCTAACAATTGATTGAAATATTTTAACTTAAATCGCCTATCTTTTAAGACCTACTTGATCCCGATGTGTTCTCTTACAGCTGCTGTAACTTCGAGGAATATTTGGCGATCGAAATTGAAAAATATCATTGCCCAAGGTGTGCTCCTATTTTTGGACCTTCAATATGTAAGTGTTAAGTTAAATGCTATTTTGCATCTTCATCTGTTTAATTTCGCCAACAATTAACACGTGTTGACAATTGACATAGGTAAACCATACCGCAATTTGCACCGGCATGATTTCTGGGATGGCAATGCCAGTCAGAAGCCTGTTCAAACGGGAACGCCCATCTTCATCAGAGAATTACGCGCAAGACACTTTGCTAGTGAAGGAGAAGTTGTTTTACATATGAGGGGTCAACAGTTGACCGAAACACTCTTACAACAGAAAGGTTTCGACTGTCCAATTGTTATCGATGGCAAAGATGGACTCGATATGACCATACCTCCAGATAATTTCAGTGTGTATGATGTGGAAGCTTTTATCGGCGGCAATTATGAGATGGACGTCATTGATGTAATGCGACAAACCGATATCAAAATGAAATTGGGCGATTTTGTTGCATATTTTAATAGTTTAAGTCGTACTAGGGTATACAATGTAGTTAGTTTGGAATTCTCAAAAACAGGGTAAGATAGTGACTATATGACATGTAGCGGTTAGGCTTAGACACATACGCGCTTGCGTAAATCTATTATTTCATTAATCGTTTTACTTTAATCCGATGATAGGTTAGGACGTTTAGTTGAAGCACCGTTAATAGCTCGTAAGTTAGACTGGGCAAACATTGTATGGCCTCAGGATTATCCTACACCGAAACCTCAAGTACAAAAATATTGCTTAATGAGCGTTAAGGATTCTTATACCGATTTTCACGTTGATTTTGGTGGTACTAGCGTTTGGTACCATGTCCTCCGCGGCGAGAAGATATTCTATTTCATAAAACCAACCCCAGCGAATTTAACTTTGTACCAACAATGGATGACGTCGACTAATCAAAGCGAAACATTTTTTGGCGATCAGGTAATTGAAAACGTACTACGCTAGAGTTCTAATCAATTTGGGAAAGGTACAGAGTACTTACGAATATGATTCCTAAACATTCTGTACTGGCAGTCGAATTTAAATAATTACATTTTATTAATTAGGTCGATCAATGTTTTAAATCAACATTGAGACAAGGACAGACAATGTTAATTCCAACAGGTTGGATTCACGCGGTTTTAACACCAATAGACTCGTTGGTGTTTGGGGGAAACTTCCTGCACAGTCTCAATATTCCAATGCAGTTACAGTAAGTTTAAATATTATAAGAAAAGAAAAAAAATGCTAATTCGTTTGCCTAATAGGATATACGAGATCGAAAAGAAAACTAAAACAACCGAAAAATTCCTGTACCCGTTCTTCGAAACCATACATTGGTTTGCCGCCGAAAGATTACTAAAACAAATTACACAATTAAACATTGAAGGGCAAAGATGTCCAGCTAACTTACTACTCGGTCTTAAAACACTATTAACCACTCTAAAACACTGGAATACAGAGAAAGATGTAGGTATAAAAGGAGTGAAGGGAGTGCAATTATTAAATGATTATAATTTAAAGTATAATACTAGTACAAGGGAACAGATACCTCACACTATAAATTCAACGAAATTAATAAAAGACATCTCAAAGGAGATACGACACGCCGAAAAATACATAAACTCGTTAAATCCGCCGAAACCCGAAAGGGAATCTAAAAGGAAACGTAAAAAACCGGTCAATAAAGATTTCGTTGATTATTCTTTAAGTGCAAAGAATGATGTAAGTTATCTTTTATTTGATAAGCTCTTGAAGCATGCATTTCTTTATTATTGGATTATTGTATCGTTTTAGTTCTTATTGGATCCCCCCGATTATCAGCCGCGTATAAAATTAACGTTGCCAAAGCCATCGACTTTTTCATGTGATTCCCCCGTAATACCTAAGCAGGAATCAGTTGATACGAATTTAGACCAGAGTTGGTCTCAAAATTTACTATTGCGTCCGGAACAAACAACAGCCGTACACAGAGGTGGAACTGTTTTAAAATTTAAGCTAGGGTAAATGATTTCCGTTGCTTAGCAAAGAAGCAACGTTGCATTTTTTTTAGGACCAAAGATATTCTTCCAGTAGACCATTCCACTTCCAGTAACATGCCTGTTAGTAGTAATATAGTTTTGCCAAATATTAATAAGTCGGTTTATGATTTTAATGATGATAGTGATCGGGAAGAAGACTGTTTTAACTTGAGTATAGATGAAAGTCCAAAAAAGTGTAAGCTCCTTGGAAGAACTAGTTAAATTTTCTTGCCAACCATATTTTACATTTATAGTAACTTGGAGCATTAAAAATAAGAAGGTCCGAGGAGAGTCGCATCTTCTAGAAGGTGAACAACCTAAGAATGGTATCGAATCCCTTTTAAAGGCATCTGCATTAACAAACAAATATATGGAGTAAGTACTTTCTATAAAACAGGTTCATCTATATCAGCATCCTTACTCCATACAGCGCTAATACGGGCCGAACTTCTCCTTCAACCCAAGAAGCTATTGCTGGTATGCTAAGTATAGGCCAGACATTTATAGATCCCACCCAAAACACGGTTCGTCAAAGGAAATATCGTGCTTTATCCAATCTTCTATCCGAAGAAGAGGAAGACATCAATAATGTTCATCAGGATGAAGATTATAGTAAGCCTTTTGAAAACAAAAAGGAAATTTTGGATTCCCCAACGATTTCATTGAAATTTCCAGTATATCCATCACTAGACAATTCAGACGATGAGGACATACACATTTTCAAACCCAGAGGTCGCTCGAAGGTAGATGAAGCTTGGAATCCAAAAGCTAGGGTCGGTCCGCTTTTACCAAAAATGAATCGTCCAGCTCGGGAAGGGACAAAGAAACAGGCCGTTGAAAAAGTTCTTGAAGCCGCAGCTGCTAAAAGAGCAGGAGAAAGCCCCGAAAAGGTATTAGAATTGCCATTAATACCCATTAATGCTTCAATCGCTTGCTATGGTTTTAAAACAAGTAACAGATCAGAAGGAACATTATTAGTTGGCCATGATTTGCTTATGTTGTTCTTTTTTTTTTTCAGAAAGTCCCAAATCCTCATAAAAAAACTCTCCAGACGAACAAAAGCACCCCAATATCATCACCGAATCATCCTCTTGCTTTTACATCTGGAACAGTAGGCAAGGTGACTGATTTTTTTTATCGCTTGTTAGCTCTAAAACAGATCTACAAATCAAATGGTAAGTTTGGTTTAAAAGCAAAAGCAACAGATCCAATGGTATTGTTGATAATTAAAAAATATATAACAGGAAAGGGATTAAGAGTACAATGAACCTATTTTTTGAAAGTCACCTTTCCTATTGGTTTGTAGTACTTATTATTTCTACATTGATTTAAATTTATAGGAAGTAGATTTTAAATGTGCTAACAATTCTTAGTAGTAGTTTATTTATTTAATTCTAACCCGTCCAAATTTAGAGAATCCTTGGATTTTTCCATATTCCAATTTTCCAATTCTCTTTTGCAGGAGATCAGGATACCGCCGAAAGCCAGTGTATTACCGGTGAATTTGTTTTAAAATTAAATGTTTGATTTCAGAGCCCAAAGAGACAATATAGACGCAAGAAAGTTAAGCCAAAGCCAGCAGATAAGGCTGTTGTACCTGGTTCTTCTTCAAATGTAGCTAGTACATCAACACATGGTAAGCTTAAATTAAACGATTTTGAATATATTTCAACATACATTAATTTCATTAGTATCAACACCTAAGGCTCGGAAAGGTATGAAAACTGCCAAGCAACGTTTGGGCAAAATTTTAAAGATACATAAAATGATGCACTGATTTTTACTACCTAAAGATTAGTTTAATTTACAAAACTTTATTTACGTAACAGTATTTTAGTTGTGTTCTTTGTTGTTTTCTTTTTTATATTATATAGATTATCTGAATAGTTAAATAATTGTTAATTTTTTTTTAATTGTTCATTAACTAATATTTTCTTCATCGTGCACTAACTAACAATGTATTATTATTCATATCATGATCATTCATCATAGTAATTTGTGTAGATTTCTAGTTTGATTCAAATAGAATCTCTCAATTAACTAATTAATTGGATTGCATATTAATTAAACCTTTTTACGATTATTTTTTTAATTTTAAATTTAAGAGCAACACCAGTCACTTGTTTGCATTATAATTAAGTTAATGTAATTAACATTTAGTTGTACATTACCTAATTTTTAAATTAAGAAATATGAATAGATTACTTCGAGTTTTAACCCTATTATTTAATTTCTCAACGTTTCACATTCTTTAAATAGTGAAAAGTATGAGGCTTATATATAATACGGTGAAAATTGCGAGTAAATTAGAAATATTTTTAATGGATTATCATCAAATCGTAAAGAAAAAATATGAATGTTATCGTTCGTTGGCCAAATAATAGTTGGCATTGAATATTTATGGTTGTCACCTAAATATAATGAAAGAAAAATTATGTTTCATGACTGAATATTATTGAACCTCATACTCAACAAAAATAGTTCTTATGGTTTTTTGTTGCCGAATAAACACAACCGCTTAAAAAAAAAGTTAACACGTATTTTTATATACAGTTTGTATACGAATATTAAAGCATGAAAAAAAAACAGATATCTTACAAACTTCGATGTTAAATTGGTGTAATGTTCGATGTTTCAATGATTCGGTGTTTCAATGTTTCGATGTTTCAATATTTCGATGTTTCAATATTTCAATGTTTCAATATATCAGTGTTATAAAGCTAATGTAATTTCAAACAAGTACGCGAAAAAGTTTGTTCTTTAATCTAAGAGCGGACTGTATATAAAAAAAAACAACAACATTCCATTATAGTTCTTGCAAAATTTATCCTTAAACAATCTGAAACGGTATGAATTTCTTCAAGGAATTCTTTTTAAAAATAACCGACAGTCAACAAAACTTTTCTGTGATTCTTGCAAAATGAAATTTTGCAAATCTAACTGGAATATTGCATGCATATAATATACAGGCATGGATTAAATTCTGTAGAAAGGAGGAACATATTTTTTTTAATGAAACGTATGACGCTAGTCAATAAGTTATTTTTTTTACTTTCCGTTTTTTTATGGGATATTCCATGTTTGTATCGGAATTGTTTTTTTAATGATATACATAACGTATAACAAATCAAGTTCTCTTATATTTTAAAGGTACAACGAAACATGTAATATTACACATATTTTATTGTAATTAAATACAATCTCTCCCCCTCTCCTCCACAAACCCTTTGTGTATGTTATACAGAATGCGGACAAATAAATAAAGCATGTAGCAAAGTTATTTCATCGTGACGAAAATATTTTTATTTACAGAATAGTAGAGGAGGAAAACTAATTTTTAACAAAAGGATGGAATAAGTATTTTATTTATATATTCTACAATTATTACATGCTTTTATTTAGCAGTTCGCAACCTGTATAGGTATCTGTGATTATCTTTGTAAAAGGAAAATTGTGTTCAATTCGCATTAGTTTAAGTTTATGAGTAATATAAAAATATTAATTTTATAACGGCGTGTTCATACGAAAGAAATCTTCATATATTAGGATTAATTTAATATTAATTTTATTCTTTTTTTATTATTTTTAATCAGATATAACTGAATTTGATTTGTGTGCTATTTAGTGTTTATCTTACATGTATCTATATATAAATATATATATATAAGAACAAGCAGCTCGATGAGGGTATATATCATGGTAATCTAAATGGAAAAATTATAATGTTATAAAAAGTACATATGTTCGATGTATTATTGTTCATTATTCATGATAATTGTAAAAACTGTAAAATCACAAAGTGTAGATTTATATAAAAATAAAGTATTATAATTTTTTTTACTGATGTGTCCTTCTATTATCACTTGGCAGGCTTTAAAAATTTAGAGCGTTTTCGTCTTATTTGCACTCGGTGAATATGAGAACTATACAACTGAAATTGTGTATGTTTACATATTCGTGCAAATAGAAATCGAAAAGACATTTGGACTTGATTCCCGGTGCATACAGGTTACAATTTGTAATAATTGAATAATAAATCATTTGACTCCCTCAAAGGAGATACACTAATCGTAGCACTAAATAAATTAGGAATCAAACTCAAATTAATACAAATAACGTTATCAAATAGAAGAGCAACTATAAAGACAGAAAAGGGAGTGACAACAACGAATACAGGCGTAGAACAAATTGTGAGGTAGCAAATGACGAATTCATTTGCTGTATGGACGTGGTCAGAATAATAAAGCAACAGAGAGCAAGATGGTTGGGACATGTGTGAAGAGCTGGGAACAAAACTAAAATCTACAATATCCTGGTGTGGCAACCGGGGGGAAGAAAAAGACGAAGGCGACACAGAACTACTTGGCTACAGGAGGTGAAGGCGGACCTTAGTAAAGCCGAGGATGTACCTATACCCGACAATAGCAAAATAAGATTTCATGAAAATAAATTTAAAAAGAAATGACATGAGTGTTCCTCTCAACCAAGTACTTACATTTGCTATACTATCCTAAAATGTTAATTAATGAATGTATGTTTGTTTGACTTGACTGACATCATCATCATTACAAATTATTGACTCGCTGAAACTAATAACCATTATTCCTTTATCTTCTGAAGATGAAGAAAGTATTTCCATGACATTCGAAACAATATCCAGCATGAGCTCGCGCCAGAAAAAGGGCACTAAATGGACTTTTATGGTTGAGACAAACGTGTCGCCAAAAATGATGCGAACGTAAATTTTGTGTCCCAATGAAATAAGATGAAAGCGCTATTAATTTCTTCCGCATGGAGTTTTTGTTTTACTATAATTTAGGATCGGTTGGGAAAATTATTGAAATGATTACCAAATTAACGTGAATTTGGTAAATTTCCTAGGAAGGCATATACAAACATCACATATAATGTTACTGTATCATAAAATTTATTAATCAATAACTAATAATTAATACGACAACTAAACCTAATAACAGCAAAAATTTAATAACAAATATATAAATAATTTCTTGGTCCCAACAATGAATGCAATAAGCCATATTGTAACAAGTGAAATATATAGAAAAATAACTTAATTAATGGCGCGGTGTTCGACAACGATTGTACCGACTAGAAGATCGTAAATCGTGCGTTTATATCTAGATATAAACATTCCGAAGCACATTGGAAACATAACCAAACCTAACAAAAAATTCTTAACAATAGCACGACAGAATGCCACCTTCAAATTTGGACGTGAAGCTGGATATAAGTAAAGATACCGGTGTTGTGGGTCAACTTCGACGACATCACTTATACATACCACCTGTAAGCCTAATAATATTTTCCCAGGAGTAGCCGGTTGCCCGTTATATAGAAAGTATGTCTGAAAAGAGATAATTTCATATGTTATTGATTTTATTTAATCAAATTACCTCGTATAAACAAGCAATTGCCCTATAAACTATCTCTAGCACAGCCAAACCGGTAGACATTTCCATTGCTTTCTGTGGATCCTCTAATAATGACAGAAACTCATCCCTATCATCAGTGGCAAGACTACAAAATTGGATTTAATTTCTTATATTTTACTTTAGGTATATACTCACTCTAAGTTATGGAAAACTATAAAAGTTAAGTACAATTTAATTCCGAATAGTATAGCGAAATC
This sequence comes from Trypoxylus dichotomus, assembly GCA_023509865.1. Classification (NCBI taxonomy): domain Eukaryota; kingdom Metazoa; phylum Arthropoda; class Insecta; order Coleoptera; family Scarabaeidae; genus Trypoxylus; species Trypoxylus dichotomus. The sequence goes on along the minus strand of CM042083.1, from coordinate 9,161,957 downwards.
AACAATCTCTGCAAGTAATCTTTTCCATAAAGGGGGTATAGCATATAATCTATAACCTATTCGCCTATAAACTAATTAATTTATAAGTTTCCTATTACAAACATCTCTTACAAAAGCTTACGGCTTTCATGGAGGCGAGTCTGAATGTGTAATTCCCTTTCGAAAGCTCGTTGCTGAAGGGTTTGAACAGTTCGAGCATTATCTATCCAGGCCTTTAAATTGGTGAAATATTGATTTAACTCAGCTAATGTTAATTTAGCACCATCCGGATTTTGCTCTTGCATTTTATTTAAATATATACCCTTATATTTAATAGTTATAAACTACATTAACCTAAACTAGACGACAAATTCTAAACATTAAATACCTAATCTATATTTAAGTAACATAACGGAAAATAAAACACTAGCGTTTATTTATCAATATTCCAGTGTCGCCAACAAAAATTTGGCGCGAAAACCTGAATGCAACAGGTTTGTGTAAAAAAAAGTAAAGCTTTTTCTTCAAAAAAAAAGGAAAATTGGTTTTTGTCCCTTGCTTGGAAGCACTGAAGCTTATCTAAAACCAGTCCACCAAAGCCACGAACCAACTCAAAAAAATAAATAAATAAAGCTGCATTTATTTACATATTTTATTCTCATAATATCCATTTTAAGAAAACAAATACTTCGAAAAACGGATCAAACTATTTACAAATTCTAAAGCTAAAGTTCCTATATAATACAAAATAGAAAATAAGAAAATAATAATAAGACAATAGAGTATAGTAACAATACAAAAATAAAAATAAATTACTATTCTTTGGGAAACAGTTTTCACAGTACTGGGAATTTTGCAACAGTCTTTAGCGAGGGAATACATTAATATTGGGAACTCGGCGAATGTTGTGGCATATTGTGATGGTAGGAACTAGAGTTCGTGTTGGGTAACAATTGTGTTGGCGGAGACTGCCTTACATCAGCACCATTTGCTCTGGAATTATAAGCGTTACTACCACCGCTTTTAGCAGTGTAATTATTTGACGAAGTATAAGTACTGTTGCCGTTGGTATTGCTTCGATTGGTTGAAGAACCATGATAAGATCCATAGCTAGAATCGTCAGATTGTGCTGATAAACCACGTCTTTGAGTTCCTACCATTCCATACATCGATTCAGGCCTATTTGAAGTCCTTGTATTCTTCTGATTTCCCTCGTAAGTTTCAGAATTCGCAGTAGTAGTCCTTGTCGAATAATCACCCCTATCACTAGCTGTCGTACTATAATTATCGGACCTTGAGGCTGTTCCAGGAGTTACCCCTCTTACACCGTAAATACTTTCAGACCTCTGTTGCATTTGATTTTGCATATTTTGATTTTGGACATGGTTCTGCTGGTTAGTCTGGTTCAATCTCATTGGGTACAGTGATTGGGTTGGAACTAACGGCCCAGGTCTTGGTAAAATGTCACGATTCACCCCCGAATTTGATTTGGTATAAACAGACTGCGATCTATTCAAATTAGCGCGTGTCAAAGGGGGAGATTTGCAATACAAAGACTTAGTGCCACCATAAAGTGATTCCACGCGTTCTAATTTAGTTGGAGGTGCCGAATATAGACTCGTAGACGTTACGCTGGGGCAATAACCGCTTGGTACATTCGTAGTTGCACCTCCAGTAGGTCTATACGTATTATAAGTAGATCCGTGGAATTTTGGAGCGGCTGGTTTATCTAAATCATCGTAGGTATCCTCGTCAGAGTGTATACTCGATGAATCGCCATCTCCTGAATTTTTACATCTTCGGTGCCTTCTTGGATTCAAAATATATTCGTAGATAAGACCTGAAGCAGCTCCACCTATTAAAGGACCTAACCAATATACCCAATGGTTATCCCATCTACTTAAAACAAATGAAGGTCCAAGAGAACGAGCTGGGTTTAAATATGGCATCTATTAAAGAAAAATGTTTATCAATATATTTTTTTATTATTATTAAATAAAGATACTCACGGAGACAAACGTGCAAGCTGAATATGCTGCACCAATTGTGACGTTTCCAGTGCTTGTCCACTTCCTGTAGGTATCCATGGAAACAAAATATGTTAAAACCACCACGAATGTTAAGATAAATTCGACACCAAAACGTTCCCAAGCCGCTACAGAGTTTGTATGAGCAATAGCAGCTGCTAAATTTGCTTTGTGACTAGGCAAGGATACCCTGAAAGAGTAGACATTTTTAATTAGAAAAAATACTCCGTGTATACCGTTAGCGAGTTTCAAAACAAATTAATTCAACATAGTATCACTCTCTAATCAGTAATCAGGAAGTTAACTCCTATCATCGGAAAGCAGATGTTTTAAGACTTGCGTGTTATATGAGAGAATTAAACTGGTTGGTCCTATCTACACAGCGAGAGGCATATCAAATTGTTACTTGCATAGAAAGCATTTTCTAGTTCTTAAATCTTATCTTTATACTGTTTATGTTTACCATGTTATCGGTATTTTATTTCAAGTCTGTGATATGTTTATTTTCCGTGTATATGCATATGGCTATTCAATACTTTTTAAGGTAAATACCAAGTTGAGAAATGGTGAAAGGTTTTTAACCTGCTTAAGGTGTTTCTTGAAATTTATTGTTCATAAGTTCATGGGAAAATCCTATAACATCTATTAAATTAACGAAAAAAATCACGTGGTAAATCGTTTAAAGTTTTGATCTCACGAAGATTTTGATATCCTCCTAAACGTTACTATACAATAGAGTGTAATTTACGCTTGATATAAACCATTTAACCTTGCATGTGACAATTCCCATTTGGGGGTGGGAAATAATAACCCCCACCGTGCACACGACTATAATTAAATTAATCCTGCATGTATTATAATAATTAGGAAAAAATAAATTAACCCGAACAGATAATAATTTCTTCCCTTAAATTTCTAGAAAAATATATTTAATTTTATTTTGATTTAAAAGAGTGGAGTGGATGATGTAACTTTTGTAATAGAATTAAGATATCGGTTTCAGTTAAACGTCCCCTTTCAAGTTTCCATTGTATAGATCACCCCTCCATGTCATTAAAATCCACTTGTTTGATAGCCCTAGTGGTGAATTAGCAATTTTAAAATATGACTTACGAAAGAGCTATTAATGTATTAGAAGATATTTTCTCATGATTATTTTATAAGAATTATCTAATATGAAAACAAATCTGGTTCAAATTTTATTCACGTCATATATTTACCATACATGTCACATTTGAAGCCTGGGGTTTGTCTCTGATATCATTTTTTCTTAATGAGTAAGTAAATAAACCAGGATATAACAAAAAGAGATGCCTACATAGGGACGGCTGTGTTTAATTAAAATTAGACACCGATGTTGAAGGCAGATGGTATAATATAACAGTATAGTTGAGGCTCCGTTCTTAGAAAGCAAAACTACGTCTGTATGACGAGGCCGAAGTGAAGATGCAGCTGTCTACTTTGTTTTTTCTTCTTTTGCCCCGTTACCCGGTATTGTACGACATTTCTCAGCTTTAAAAACGATTTTACACGTTCAATATCAAATCTTGAATTCTCATATATAATCCAAAGCTTCTACATTCAAACTTCGAGGGCTTAGCCTTGTATTCCTACGAAAATGAATTTTCCTGCGTCTATATCCTTTGATATTACGCTGGATTAAATACGCCAATCTCGAAGTTATATTAAACGTTAAAAATGATACGAAGATGAATGTGGCAGGTGGTGAATTGTTAAAATACTTATATGAATATTTGTTCAATGTTTTTTTATCGTTCATTGTCTAGTATAGCAGTGGTAAGTATACTTACACCCTAGGGAATTCAGATCAACCGCTATGAAGCGTGTGCTCGTTAATTCGAAAGAACGACCTAGCCATAATACACGAGGGTCAGACATTAAAAGCAATTGTTAAGTTATTATTATTAATTTAAAATGCGTTTATTTCGATTGTAATATGTATGTCATTGAATGCAATATCACGTTTGGTATTTTAAATTTTTCAAACGTAAAAGGAGAATTTTGTAATTAGACGTGGGTGTAATAAGTATGTATCTATAAAATCTAATAAAATAAATTCAAAATAGGAAAACATCTGCCAAACAGATTGAATATCTTTCCACCCTGTATCCCGTAATGGAATTCGACAACAGCATATCCTCAAAATGGTTATAACGTAGGAGTTTTTATATGCAGTCGGTGGCTTGCAAAAAGAATATAAAATAAACTAAAAATAAACTTAAAAGGGAACCATCGAAGAGCAGCTGCACATTTAGGAGGCGTCTATATCCTGTAAAATTTGCTTCACCCGCTTGCTTGAGACCAGCCACGTACGCCAGACAAGGAAGACAAGCTAAGAGGGCAATAATCAAATAAGAAAATGATGTCGCACCGTTCTAGACAGCGGTGGTGGGTGAAGGCTGACAGAAGGAAATATCAAACAAGTGGTAGCTGAGCCAGGTGGTTAAGTTAGGCACACGTGCGCTTCAAGTTTAAACCCACTAACAAATAGAGATTTCATCTCATCGATGTTAGAGAAAGATGGTCAATACTATACAATCTATACATTGTTCTTCCTCCTTTTCTTATACCTTCAACAATTATTTATTACCGACATTATTATTTTTATTATCATTATTATTATTATTCAATCAAAAAAGGAAGAAAAAGCACTTCATCTGTAACACTTCTTCACATAAACACCACCATCTAATAGATGACGCTACATATGTTAAACATATTAACTTGGATGCTTCGCCTCTTGTAATTCTTTTTATGACGTCTTACGTCTCAGAAAAAGGATGCTGCTTATTCGACATGTGGAGTAATATAAGAAAGATAAGGAAGATCCCGAGAAAAAGAGATATTTAATTCCGAATGGAGTCGTTTATTTGTAAGCATATAAAAACGTTCGTTAGAGAGAAAATAACGACGAGTAAATACTCTGAAATACACCAGGGATTGTTGGAAGCAATTACGAGGATAAGTAAACAATGTCCTTGTTATATTTTTGTTTTATTTATGCAGATGCTTGTCATTACCATGGAATGGAAAAATTTAATGTCAAAATTTATTTTTCATTCTTGGTTTGGATTCTAAGCAAAATGTAAATAAGAGGGCGATGTATATATATATTGAATAGAATAGTAACAGTAGGAAATCGTGTATATACCAAACCATACACGTCATCCACAATAATAAATAAAAAAAGAAGAATGTATGCGATGCAATCCCACGAGACTTAGACTGAACAAGTGCATAGATAACTGGGGTTAGATGAAGAAAAAAAAAACCCCGCGTAAGGGGTCAACAATGATCACGCCGTTGTATTTCGAATTATCGTATATTGTCACACTTCATAACGTTTGAGGGTCGACACAAAGGGTTCTATGTAAAAGAGAATACATAAACGTTTTGAAAAAAATATTTCTAAATGCATTTGTTTTCACTAAAATACAACAAGAAACGTCTTTGTACGAAATTCTAACACACTGCTTCATATTTTAGAGTCTGTCATTAAATTAAAATCACTTTAGGAGAATCATTTTATTGTTTATTTCCTATTTAAAAAAAATATATAAATTGTGTATAAGCTACAATTATAATACAAAAATGTTGTTCTTTTTACAACAAACAACAACAAAATATTCGCTTTAGTCGTAATAAATATCATCCCTATACTTTATATTCATAATCGAAAGAAAAATCTGATTTAAGATAAACTGCATGTGTTATGCATGAAACATTAATTCTATACAACACATGTCTTCCGTAGAGGATGTAATCAGAAAAGATTCAAGTTAAGAACAGCTGCATCTCTGCAAATATCGGAGGCACAGACCAAGTGGTCACGAGGTAAGGTAAATTAGAGTTCAGGTAAAAATTCTCAATCTCTCCTTTTGTGAAGCGGAATAAATAGGTTTCCGATACGAACGTATGTTTCAAACAATCATTGTAAAAGCATTTTACAGTAACACGAAGAAATATAGAGCGTGCATACAAGTCAACTTCCTCTTAAAAATGCGAGATAGCCGCATCGTTATAATGCCGCTTATAAATTAAAAAGAACAGGATGGCGATATGTGGAAAGAAAAAACGACGAATATAAAAACCGGCAGGTGATAAGTAAGGTCTCGTGCATCCGAAAGAGGTATTACGAAGTATTTTCCTCGGCGTGGAATTAATTAGGAGTATGAAGAGAGGGTTTAAATTGGTATAACGCGTAGAGATTATTTAAAATTTCGTCGAATCAATTACTTCAAGCTGAATATAAATAACTACTACTTAGAAAAAGGCAAGCGAAGGAAAATATTGCTCATCAACTGGAAGCATTGTTTTCAGCTTGAGCACCCTTTTGAATGAACATTATACAGTGGAGGTTGTATAATGAAAGTTAATTCGGTGGAATCAAATTATAAAACAAACATCGTTGCGTATACAATGTGAATTTATATTGAATAGAAAAAAAATCCAAATTTTAATGCTTACCCATAAAGAAACGCTGCCCCCGCAATTGCTCCACCACACTGGGCAATTATGAAAAGTATAGTCCTCAAAACAGAGATACCTTTAGTAAGACCTTTAGCAACCGTCACAGCTGGATTAACATGGGCACCTATAACAAAAAAAGAATAATTTTTGATCATATCTTCTTTACAGAATGTCTTTCGATCTTACCAGAGATATGCCCAAAACATTGGGTTAAAGTCGTCATGGAAAATCCAGCTGCTAAAGACGTGGTAATCAAAATAGAAGCAAACGATGGGGTAGTCCCTGCACCAGCAGCAGCCCCACAAACCACAAAAACATAGACGAAAGAAGCTAAACATTCACAAATAACCGATCGCCAAAATTCCAAAGTACGAATTTCGACTTGCATCGGTAATTTTATACGGTGCAAGTGCGTATCACCGCGCAATGATTCCAATTTTTCGAATAAGGTCACTAAATTCACTTCCAGTGTTTGAGTGTCAATTTGCAAATTTACACTCTCTTCCCCCATTGTTTTTTTTTTTTTTTCGTAAATTTTCTTAGATACGATGTTTTAGATCATTTTTGTTTTATTGCACTTAAATCGTTTTCGTTAGTGTCGTATTATTTTCGACTTGTTCGGACACCCTCATATAGACGTTACTTCACGAGAGCTACATCGAGTGTAAAAAGCAAAAGGGACCGCTGTTTTGAAACGCGCCGAGCAGCACATGTATATCTCCCCACCTCTCCGAAAAAGCTCCGCCTACATAAATAATATCGCTGTGATAGCAAATTCAATGAAGATGATCTAGTAGTTTTTGTTTATTGAAATTAATTGTAACTAAATAAACATTCCTGTTATAAACACGTAAGAAAGTGATAGTTCAATACATTTAAACAGAGGAATATTTATTCCGCTAACACGTTTTCCTTCGTATAAAATTGATGATACATGCTTAAATTAAGAGTACAGGATGTAATGTACAGGATAATTCCCGCAATTTATGGAGAATCAAGCTTAATTTGTTACGTCAGTTGCAGATGGTTAAGTTTATTTTAACAAAGAAATAAGTGCCTGTTTTGTTGATATGTTAAGATAATTGGGAAGAATGTAGATTGAATAATCTAGCTTCGTATGAGCTTTCCAGTATTAGAGAAAGTAGATAAGATTTCAAAAATATTCAAATTAAGAAACGAACACAAAATTCTTTAATAACCCTAGACTGTTTGCCTTGAACTTTCTATCCACCTATACTAATGGTTAAAGCCTTAATTGCATGAAAGTATCGGCTACAACGAATGTACCGCATAATGAATCATGTATTAATCATTACTTTTAAACCTAACAGCGGCCACTATACGCATTCCTTTCGGACAAAGGCCTTCGAATTTAAAACGTGAACGCTTATTATAGGTGCGATCACACGTGACTTTCTTTTAACTTTATAATCGAGTTCACCCAAAAAAAAAATAACATAATAGTTGTAATTAGTGCGTATAGTGTCCCATCCCACGCAAGTAGTTTCTATTCATTCTATCCGATTAGATTACATTTTATCCGCATTTAGCAGATAGCAGTGTTATATTAAACAGGTGAATCGAGTTATCACCCGCTTGATAAAGAATTGCGACAGAATTTAGTTCGATAAAGGATGATTAGAACGAAGTGGCACAAACGACGAGTGTTTAGACGTTATTTTCGATATTAAACCGCCGATAGAATAGAAAGTGTTCGAGTATATACAAATATACGGCATATTAGTAATGCTTAGTGTTCTCAGGTAATACCACCACACCTGTGACGTCATATTACGAACAGGTAAACTACAATGGCGAAGTGGCAACAACAAACGCTTCTTATCGAGTGCGGGCTATTTTTTTACTTCGTAGTGTCGTTTATAATCTGTGTAAAATGTCAGAATTACGGCGAGGAACTTTATCGACCACCCTTTGACTATAACAATCCCTACGATATACCAAATCCAGGTGATAGAGATTATAGAACATATATTTACAATAATAGACGTTATGGTCAATACCAGCCCAACGAGTACGATGGGCGAGGAGGATATCCAGGTGATCCAAACCGCGTTGGACAAGACGTTAGATTCCGTTACGACCAAGTAAGTTTTCTTTTCAAGAATTTAACTTCCGTTACCGGAATAATTTATGCAAGAATAAAGTTTAGATACCCCATTTTAAGTTTAAATTAGTGAATGAAACTAATAAAAGTCCTTTTAGCAAGGACGCGAGAAGCCTATTCTTCCAGGAATCCTCGCTGGTTGGAGAGAGGATCTTCAAGGAAAGAAAAGGGCTGATAGTATAAATAAAGATCGCGATGTTTTTGTCAAAACTACACACGGACAGGTCCAAGGATTTAAAGTCTATCTCTATGATAATCCTGATCCTAAATCTTTATATAGGCCAGGTTCAGAGTTTATTGAAAGAGAACAAGGATCGGCAACTGTCTTCCTGGGAATTCCTTACGCACAACCGCCAACTGACGAAGGACGCTTTAGAGTAATGTCACCAATTCACTAAAAAAATATGTCACAACTTTAAATTGTTCAAATTGCAGCCTCCAAGGTGGCATAAAGGATGGCAAAATATACAGGCAGTTGATTTTGGTCCAGCTTGTCCACAACCTGTAGTCTATACTGGTGCTACGAAAGGGATCAGGGACATGCATGAAGACTGTCTTTATTTAAATATCTTCACTCCCAAGGTATTCTAAATACGAAATTTAAAAATATATATAGTTCATCAAAAAATCATTTAATAGGTTAGTGGAGGAGTCTCTGAGAAATATCCTGTCATGATATATATTCATGGTGGTGACTTTGTTAGAGGTGCATCAAATTTATTTCCAGGGCATATAATGGCGTCGTTTTATAATGTTGTTGTAGTTACTTTCAATTACCGACTAGGCGTTTTGGGTAATACAACAAAAATTAACTTAGTAATTAATTAATTAAATTTTTTAATTAGGCTTCTTGAGTACTGGTGACATAAACTCCCCTGGAAACTATGGTATGTTAGATCAAGCTATGGCTTTGAAATGGATATACGAAAACATCGAAAATTTCAATGGTGACAGAGGTTCTATTACTCTATTCGGCCCAGGAGCAGGAGCAGCTTCAGCTGGATTATTGATGCTGGCTCCAGAAACCAGAAGCATCGTCACGAAAGTCATAGCACAGGTAATACGTCAAACTAAAGCTCCAAATTTTGGAACAACATTATACTTCCGCAGAGTGGATCAGCTTTAGCAGATTGGGCATTCATCAATGATAAATATAGAGCCCAAAATACAAGCAGAGTGTTTGGCCAGCTCATTGGTTGTGGCATCGAAACTTCTTGGCAGCTCGTCAATTGCTTGAAGAATTCTAGAAGCTACATGGAACTGGGAAATGCTGAATTTCCACCGCAAGTTGGTCTGTTTCCATGGGGACCGGTTTATGATATGAATTTGACGGTACCTTATTACGAGGGCTGGAATGAAAAGGATTGGCATTTCCTCAGAGATACCCCGGAAAATTTAATCAGAAGAGGGGAATATAATCCGGGTTTGCAATATATGTCAAGTGTAACCATGCAAGAAGCAGCTCATTTCATTTATAACAACCAATCATTAGCACCTCAATATATCGTAGATGAAGTATTCTTCGACCAGAAGGTAAGAGAATTGGTTTTGAGATATAACTACACTTTAAATCCAAATGGGACTTACGAAGCTATCAAGTATATGTATACGTTTTGGCCCGATCCAAGTAATGTGACTTTAATCAGAGAAAAATATATTGAGGTAAGTTTTTGTTGGAGAGTTACAACTAAAATAGTATCACGTTACATTTCTAGCTGCTATCAGATTTTCTGTACGTTGCTCCAAATGATAAAATGATCAAATTGTTGGTTGAAAGAAACGTGAACGTTTACATGTATGTTTTGAATACAACTGTAGAGTCCTTTAGCACAGAATTTTGGAGGAGAGTACCACACAACACAGAACATTATTTGTTGTGTGGAGCACCGTTCATGGATATAGAATTTTTCCCTTCAAAGGAAAATTTTAGACGAGACCAATGGACTAATAACGACAGAAATATGAGCCATTTCTTTATGAAGGCTTATACAGATTTTGCAAGATACGGGTAAGTTCTCAAAACATTACAAAATTTATTATACTTTTGGAAAATTGTTTGATTTTGTAGTAATCCAACTTACACTCAAATTTTGGGATTACACTTTGAGAAAGCCCAAAATGGTATGCTAAAGTATCTTAATCTAAACACGACTTACAACTCGTCCATAAAATGGAACTACCGGCAAACCGAGTCAGCATTCTGGACACAGTACTTACCAACTGTTGTTGGACAGTTAGTACCAACTTATCCTCCTACTACTGAGGTAATAACGGAAAAATATTCTGTAATATAGAACTCCACCTATTACTCTTTTATTTCTAGTTTTGGTGGGAACCTAGAGCACCTTTACAAATCGCATTTTGGAGCATAGCTTGTGTCTGCTTGATCTTAGTGGTGCTAGTAGTTGTTTGCTGTATGTTGTGGCGAAATGCAAAGAGGTAAGGAAGGTAAATAACCCCCAAAAATCATATTGCATGCATTACTAAAATGTGTTGGGGGTAATTAGTGTTATATATTAACCTTATTGCGTAATATCATTTAAAAACTATTAACGTATTAACGATAAATTAGTAAAAATAACCGCCAAAGGTTTTGGAAATCTGAACTAACTTATACATTTCCATTCATAGCTCATTTGATCATTAATTAAATTTGACTTAAGAAATATTAAAGAAATATATTTTTTTGATACAGAGAATCAGATACCTCCAAAGATATGTTGATGTAAGTTGAATTTATGTCTTAGTCCTTCTCTTCTGATTGGATATTAGCTTAATGCAATGTTATTTAATTTCTTTAGAACTTTTCTATATTAGAAAGTCAAAGTAATTTGAAAATTTCACGGAATTTCAAAGAACTATTGCAATAACATTTCCTTTCTTTCTAACCCTTAACCCAAATGACATCTAATGCTCCAGTAATAATATTCGTTTATTTTTTCAAAATTAGACAAGCTGATCGCTATTACAATACTGCTTTTCTGGAGCACGAACCGGACGACGCAGGGATGGCAAACGTTAAGGCCACAGACTACGAATACACTGACAAACCAAGACCACCTAACACAGGACCGACAACAGGAAGTGATAGTGCTGGAACTTTAAGGACAGGCAGTGCAATTTCTTTAAAAGAATTACAGGACTACTCACCAAATGTAGATGGCGAGCATACAAAAGCGACGCCATTGATATCAAAGAAAAATTCAAGGAGCAGAACGCACTTAATACAAGGTGTACCGCAAACAGACGTTTAATTTTTAAATTCTGCCATAAGTACGAGATTCGTATGACGTGTTCAAAGAACTATTTATATACCTATTGTAAATTCAGGGGTCATTAACGCATGACATAAAATAAGGATTGTCAAAAACGAATTTCAGCTTCAAAAGCTGTAAAACATGACGATATAATCATTCACATAAATATAATTTCCATCGTTCGAAACATCATCTGTATTTCTTTGTAGATTCATACTAAAATTACTAACGTTTAGAGTATAGGGGAATACCCCGTTTTTTTTGACAATTTTTGAACTGGGAATAACCAAATGCAGTACAATATTTTGTGATTTTATAGATCAATATTGTTGATTGTTGTATGGAGCATGAGTTTTTGCATTTATGTAACGAAAATATAGTGCAAAGTATACAGAGTGTATTAGAAGGTCTGTGTACTAAGCGTGTATATACATATATTTAAATTCAAATTAATATTAGTAATAAGGACCAAAAGCTTTATCCGTTATATATTGCATGTGCGTATTTTTTCTTTTATTAAAAACAATAATTGTGTACTAATAATAAAACGAAATGATTAAAACTAAATGTACCGATCTCAGCGACTGAACAAACAACGAAATAAGGTAAACTATTTTGTATTGAATAAACTTTTTTTATACAAAACAATTATTTTATTTTATCGTAAAATTTCAATAAACATATCGTATCAGTACGGTTGACCAAATCTTTGGCCTAACGCTAAAATTTAAATGTCTCCCTTGATTTTTTTTCTAACAGAACTCGGCAAAGGCAACATTCTTTATGACAACTGTCAAAATTTCAGACGTCTACTGTTAATAGTTGTTCTTTAAAGAGTGTTTTGTGTGTGTGGTTTCGCAAAAATGGATAAAATCGAATTTCGTGCAGTGATAAAACACAGCACAAACACAAGTGACGAATCACGCAATGGACTCCCAAAACCGCTACCAATGATGAAATGGTCGATAAGATTCAAGATGCCGTGTTAGTCGATCGTCGATTGAAGTTGAAAGAGATAGCAGAGGCAACAGGCATCTCCGAAGAACGCGTTGGCCATATCCTATATGAAATTTTAGGTATCGAAATGCGTTCGGCGCGATGGGTACCGCGTTTGCTCACATCGGAGCAAAAACGAAATCGGGTAACCGTTTCGGAGGAGTGTCTGGCCAGGATTCAACGCAATCCAAGGGATTTCTGCATGCGTTTCGTAACCGTGGATGCGACTTGGATCCACTACTACATACGGGAGACCAAGCAATAATCAAAGCAGTGGACTTTTCCGGGCGAATCGGCTCCGAAGAAAGAAAAGACCTTTCCATCGGCCGGATGGCGAGAATTTTTTGATTCCCAATCGACTATTTGCAGAAGGGAAGAACGATCACAGGGAAATACTACAGCGATTTATTGACCCGATTCGATGCAGTATTGAAAGAGAAACGGGCTCATTTGCAGCGGAAGAGATTTGCCTTAAATGAGGAGGTCATCGCCGCTACGAATGGCTATTTTGCAGACGTCGAAACATCCTACTTTTCCGACGGCTTGAAAAAGTGTATTGATCTTCGAGGAGACTACATCGAAAAATAAAGATACCGTCTTTTACTTGTCGATGTCGGAAACATTTCAGGTCGCTCTCATATGAGTATTAAGGACGAAGAACAGTTGCATGCGTATGCAACCAATTTAACGCGTTATTGATCTTGATTCTCCTTGTTTTAATTTGTGGCGACATCAGTTTATCATTCTATGAACTGTTATTAAGTTAGGCAAGTGATTAAGTAGATCTCTATTCTTAAGAAGCACCAGTTAGTACAGCAAATTAGCAATAGATAAGTTTTAGATGAATTACATTAATCATTTTAAAGCAAAAAGAAATTAAAGGATCGGAAATTATTAGAAATATGTTTGATATTAATTCTGTAAAAAAATTTCAATATATAAAAAGAGAAAAATGTGGCTAAATCAATTGAAAACGCTCTCAAGGGTTAAGGTATTTTGTAACAATTTAAACTTTCTATAATTGAAACACATGAACGTAACTAATGTCTAAAACGCCGCATAATTAATATATTTCAGCAACAAATATTACACCACAATATAAAGGTATTAATTACAACATCTATGCATACACCGGACGTGAAGATTTATGAAGCAAAGCCGTTGAAACCCGAGACCACAGCGTAACATATAAAAAGAACGCGAGGCATCTATAAAATTGGTCATAATTTCATACATAAATATATCCAAATGCAAATTTTCACTATTTCTTAAGGAGTACCATACCATAATAAAATCCGACCACACAATCTACTACGAGTTTCAGTTCATATCAGACCAGGTACCGTCCTTTACTGTTGACTTGTCGTAAGTATCTGCCTGTTATCCACCTATACAAGAACTGTTACGTCGGGACGTATATAAATATAAAGCATCAAAAAACTTGGTATCTATGGATGTTGGATGGTAATGAAAAGGACTGACGTGACGTTATTGCCTAACAGCACACACGTATAAAACGCCTTCTTTACTACTTACAAGGGTGTTAACGAATGGATAAAACGGTATAGTCAAGATTGGTTTCGAATGCAACGTCGTGAAATTGAGAAATTAAAAATTTAGTCATCTACAATACATTTACAAAAGAAATAAGGATTGATTAAAATATTTTTTTTGTTCAATTTTTATTAATTTATGTAGAATATTTCTCAATTTACTGCTATTTAAAAACACATCGAAAGATGGACATTACTGAGCTTTATCTAACTTTTCCAAATATATAAGAATATTAAAAATGAACCTTTAGGCACAGGATGTTGTACAGAAACCAAAGAAGAATTGTTATAGATACGAAGACGGGGAAGATTAGGCATTATCTATGGCATGCCAAAACCAAGAGAAGAGCTTACGAGCAAAGGGATAAAGAAATTCATAGTCGTAACGATTATCGGCTTCCGCCGTGTCACTAGGCTTTTTGTCCCTGACGTTTCGCGAACAACTGCTGTTCGCATTTTCAATGGCACGAGTTGTTCGCGAAACGTCAGGGATAAAAAACCTAGTGACACGGCCGAATCCGACAACCATTACGACTATGATTGGAACCTTGATGACTCGTCGTTCGGGATTAGTTTGGTTATAGGCTTGTTTGGTCGGAGCATACTTAAAGCAGCAACAACGTGCACGAAGCCAGTACCTTTGAAAATGCGAACCGCAGTTGTTCGCGAAATGTCAGGGACAAAAACCTAATGACACGGCGGAACCCGACAACCGTTACGACTATGACAAACGGCCGTGAAAATCTGGGATAAAGAAATTCATAAAAAGATCTCCATCAGAAAAATGTTAATTTTATTTAGAGATGAATTGCTTATAAAGAACTTCAGTCCAATGACTCCTAGTCAATTTCTTCCAAATAAAATTTGATTAAGTAAATTGAGATGTCTCTTCACTAATTATTGATTCCACTAATTTTTTACTGTTCTAAGGATTACGTCTTTTAACTTTAACTAAGTGTTAACATTATGGCATTATCCATAAATTTGCAAGAAAATAAGACAGCATTTGTCTCCTTTTTAGATAAAATTTGGTGACAATATCTTCTATGTAATCTATAGGGTAAAGAATGTGATCGAAATTAGTTAAATTCCTTATCCTATAGTTGTTGGAATGAAATTTCTTCGCCTCTCTTTTTAATATTTACTTTATATATATAACATCGATTCAAAAAAAAATTGTGGATATCTGAACTAATTTGTGGTGGCAAAGATTTAAGTATAAGATCTAGAATTCAAAGTGCTCTTAATACAAATAGACTTGTGAATAGGTGACTCGGTATTTTGCGCGCTTGGCTACTAGTCTTGGAGTGCCGGGTTCGAACCCCAGAGCTGTTTCTCAGGATCGACAGGTTTTTCTGTGGGTTTCCTTGGCGAATGCACAGACCCAGGAGGCGTAGAAATAACTCATGGGCGTTGGAGGATACGAAAGCATGGACTATCATTATTATTACTTTCCAAAACCTACCAAATGCTATTTCTTAAAAATCTGTGTCACTAATTTTATCAGTTAGAAAATGTTGGTACTAAAGAGCTCAAAAGCTCACAAGGAAGTAAATAGTATAATTTCTTTGGATTAAGATCTTGAGCTATTTTATTAGCAAGAATGAAGATATTAGAAAAACAATAAAGCAAGAACCAATAATAAAATGAATGAGGAGCAAGCAATTAAATTGGTACGGACATATAGAAAGGATGAAGACAAATATAATTACAAAAAAAATAATGGAGACAGGACACCAGGGTACAAAAAGAAAAACAGAGGAAGACCTAGGAGGAAATGAATGGACCAGATAAGTGAAATAGGTAGATGAGAGAGGGAAAGAACTTAGAAGAAATGAAATCAATGACAAGAAATAGAAGAGAATGGAAAACATGGGTACAAAAGAACCAATATTGGCACTTAGACTATTCAATTTCAAATCTATGTAAAACTAAAATATTCAATCCAATTTCCTTAAGTATCAAAAGCACAATTCTGCTGTGCATAAATAGAAATTTTTTGTTCATTTTCGTCAGTATTTTAAAAACTTTTCTTCTCGTTATTGCAAAATTTAAAAACGATTAAAAGAAATGTTTTCGAAGAAATACCCAGGCGATAAATTGAATTTCAGTTAAAAATGTCAATGTTACACTCTCATTGTTGTGTGAATAATAAATTTGACATTAACCCCTCGAGGCCAGGCGAGAAAAATTGCCGAAATGCTAAGTGATTTTCCGCGAATTCACTAATGAACAGCAGAGGATTTCGGATCGGTAAGGTGTCATCGGGTACACCACGGTGCAAGCACAGTCTGCCCCATGTATTATATTATGAAATGCATCCACATGGTTATTAGAATTGTTCAGTATACTGCAACACGTCAAAGTATGTAGTACCTCTTTACTTTTACCGTCCTCGATATCAACACGCGCTTAACGCTCATACACAATAAAAATTAAATCGTACGAAGTGTGATTTAATAATTTTATAATTAATCAATTTCATCACTAATTATTTAAAGATTTTTTTTTCTTTAATTTATTTCTGTGTTAATTAAGTGTGCTGTGACAATAATAGTGCCATGAAATCCTTATACAGGACTATTAAATCGAACACACAAAAGAAGAAAAAGAAGTAAGTTTTTCTTGCAAAATTTCAAATTATATGTGTAACAATGTGATTTCGCATAACCTACTGCGAAATATCTTTGAGAGAATTCTGAAATAATTAATATAGACACTGTCTGAAACATATTGTTCCTATACGCGCTCCGGTTAGTTCTTTTTTCTTTCAGCCTCACCTATTATAATTTGAAATTCTTCTACGTGCGACATTTAATGTAAATGTGAAGGTAGACGCAATTGCCTACTAGATTGTGAGTAATAATTTTCGTTTCATCATACGCATAGCTTTCTAGATTTTCTCGTTTCGATACATGACTAAATTATAATAGCGATGATGATTTCTTAAAAATAAACACGGAACTCATTCCCTCAAAAATGTTTTTACGTAATCGTTAATTTTTTTCGTTCTATTGTAAAATGTTAAATATTTGATTTTAACTGCGTTAATAGCTCAGAGAGGTGCGTTGACTTCTTACTGTTTATTTAATCATGATTAAAATACATAATTAACAAATACTATTTACAATGTAGGTGAAGATATATAAACGGCTAGTTCATTTGATTAAAATACAAGACACGTAGCATTTTTTCTACTCGCTCAAAATGATAATGCATTCAGACTATAGTTCTGAATAAGTATAATAGGTACATCAATAAAATAGGTAATAATTTTCTAAAGAAAAAGGTATTAAATGATTTATTGTATTATTCAAGCAGTATATCACATTTGAACTAATTCGCACTGCTTGATATAATTTGCGATAACAACAAAATTTAAAAGTGAGAACTTGTTCCTTTTAAATCTTCTATATTTGTGCAAATGATGCTAACATCTCTGAAACTTTAATTTATCAACGCTGATAACCTTGACGAAAGCAAAAGCATTTATACAGGTTAACACATATATGAATGCTCCGTGATACTTGCAATATTATGTACATGAACTTTACTTCAGATACGGTAATATTTGAATTAGTTCCAGAAGATGTCCTCCTTAACTAGTAGTATTCAAATACCGCAAAGAAGTCGGTCCCATACAGATCTCTCCGTTTTGCTTTTGTACAACCGTGACAACACCGAATATATTCTCCATCAGAGTTCTGCTATGCAATTATACCGAGTCAATGACGAAGACCAAACGAGGTTTCAAGAAAGTGGCTCGATGTGCCGAAAAAAAATCTTTTAAGTGATACCAACGTCCGACGATAAAAGAAAGAATTTAAGTCGATGCTGGCTATTGTTGGGAGTAAAATGAAACGTATACGTAGTGGCCTTTTCAATTTTATGCATGGAAATTAATTTCAGGATCGATGTATATATTTACTAATCAACGACGTAGCATCACTTTGCTTAATTCTAATTTATCGGGCTTTTGGTGTATCGGAATTTAAAGGAGAAAAAAGAGGAAAAAAACGTAGAAGATACAGGTTTTGGCATTTACGAAAGAGTCGCCACCCTTTCTCGCATTCCATAAATTTAAATCCTATCTATAAACACTACTGACCAAAAGTATTTCAACTCCTTTAATTGAGGATGAAAAAAAGAAAAAAGAAAAAAAAGGAGCAACATATAAAGAAGAAAACATATGTTGGATAATGTAAATTTAAAACCGAAAATAGATACTTACATAACGCTAAACGGAAAATTACACTTAAGTACTTAAGAAGATTAATATATTGACCCAGTTATGAGCGATTCTCATCACAAAGGAAAAACAAAGCGAAATTGCTTCATGATTAAAGATGACCTTTTCAAAAAGGAGTCGTGAGCTGCACTCTCAAATTAAAACATACCTATTGAAACAGAATGAGTAGAAAATCTTAATTTATGTATTAGTACCTACTGAAATGTAAATTTGTAGTCTCGGTGAGATTCTGGGCGTTACTTCTAACATATTTATATATCTTATATATATTCTAAATATGTATATTTAGAATTATTATTGTGTATGTTTGCCGTATTTTTTTATTATTATAAAAACATTTTAGAAAAGTGTATATACACATGGTTTATTTAGTTGTTTATTGAAAGAGTTCCTATACAAACAAATTTTAAAGTGCGCTGTTGGAGTACTTTACTAACGTTATTACAAGTAAAATGAGTAATTTAATTCCAGAAAAAAGTGTCTGGAATAGTTGCTTTAATCGAAAATGGGTGATCTCAAACAAATGTGGCTAATTCGATGAATAGTAATCAGTTAAGTGTGTATAGGGCAGTAGTCAGATATAGAGAAACAGGAAGTTGTTAAGTCATCCAAGCTGGAGGCATGTAACTGTTGGACAATTATAGATAGACTTGGCTAGAGTCAGAATACTCGAGTAAGTACCGTACGTAATAGGTTGAGTCAGAATGGAATAAGAGCCAAGGAAGCCGAGTGACCCGCTTAAGGTTTGCTAGAGACTCGACCAACATTCTCTTCACAAATGAGTCAAGATTTAGTCTTTATACCTAAGATAGATCTATACCAGTGCACAAATGAGACTGTGAGCACTATTCCCATTGCAACATCAGATCTACGTCTAATTTTGGTGGTGGCTCTATTATCGTTTGGGGAAACATCTCTTTACCTGGCCATACAGTTAGTATCAGTAAATAGAAGTACAATGACTGCCTTCAGATATATAACAAACATTTTACAAGATCATGTAGTAGGTACATGTTATCCCAGTAGAGCTACAGGGATTAGAAGGTGCCCTCCGTAAAGAGTGGGAGAATTTAGACCAAGCTTATATACGGAGGTTAATTGAATCCATATCAAATCAAATGCAAGCGGTCATCATCCTGTATTTTTTTTTCAAAAATATAATTCCATTTACCATATGAGTTTCTGTGTTCATTTGGTCCCTATATCATAACAATTATTTCTTTAAAAGTTTCTTTAGTCATAAAATCAATTATGCGATACTTTTTTTGGGCAGTATACCTCACGAGAGGCAAAAAATTGAAACAATGTATTTCGTTTAGTTTTGTAAAATTAAATGAAGCAATTACAATTAGATCCATTTTCTATAGACATACTAACAAGCCATAGTGTACTTGGTAAATTTTATATGTGATAATGTAATAATCCATTCATTTATGTAGCATCAGTTACATTTGGGATATAATCTTACTTATTAGCAGAATTTTAATCACCAACTTTGTACTACTTGTGGTTATGAAAATAATTAAAATTCAATTATCTTGAAAATAATTTTCTTCCCTACATTTTCGAAACGAACTTTAGATAATATTCAGCAAGCCTATCTCACCCGAGATAATAATTCGTCTTTTCTAAACTTGGATACTTAGAAAATTAGGACTCTTGGTATTATATTGTCGTAGGTATTTTGCATATCCAGATATTATAGTTCCTCAAGAATCTCGTGTCATACGTTTCGCTGTGTCATCCAAATATGTGATGTCCCAGAAATGGAAAAGTGAATCGTTGGAAAGGGGTGAAAACAAAGAATGTATAAGTAACATTTGTGTTAAGGCAATAGAACTTAGACAGTGATAGAGTAAGTAGCTAAATAATATACCATGTAAACCTGAACGAGTTTCTATTAATTAAACAACCTCCTAACTTTCAGCTACGTTACAATATCTTTCTGGGAAAATTTATATCTGCTCAAAAGTAGCAAAGGATATTAACCTCTCTTAAAAAGACGACGATTTGTCATTTGATTTCTTCCTCCAATAAAAGATACGATCTTATTGAATCCATAGCAAGATAAAGTATGGGCAAAATAACACCAAAAAAAAAAGTATAATGTAAATTGCTTGTATTCTGCTGTTTGTCTCTTAAGCGATTCAACTTTTGAACCTAAGATACTTCGAGTTAAAAACATCATATTGTTTGCCATTTAAAGACGGCCCTGAGCCCTGAATTACAATTCAGAATTTTTGCGCGATTGTATGTACTTGTCAGCGAATCTGGTTATTTATATTCTGCATTTCTTCGGCAATCAATCGTAACGCAGTCAAGATTGATATAAATTTACATACAAAAACATATCTCCTCTTTTTGCATTACGTACAGCTTTTGGAAACGTTTCATGTTAACGCGTTTTTATGTATGATGAAAGCTCGAGGAATTCTTACTTAAAATACCAAAACACGCCGTGGTCTAAAATTTATTCGCTTTAGGAATTTTTGTTGATGTCAATAAACCTTTTGGACAATCTCCATTTTAGCGAAAATGTTATACATACCCATACGTTACGTACGTGACTCCTCTGCTTGTTTGTCTCATTCATATTTTGACTTAACATATTGCATACTTAGTTTTGGACAAACCCGAAAAACCGCAACTATCTTGATAATGAGCGCTATTTTATGTGGATCACTACTTACACATCTTTTAAAACAGGACATTTTTTGCGTACAACGTATTTTAACATTCTGACAAAACCTGCTTGAGGCCCTCGAGAGATACATGCCCCCATTTTAGTGCTAGCTGTCTTTGTTGCTTATATAAAAAAATAAACCGAGGTAATCAAAATTCTTATAGTGTTTTGGTGATATCGACTTTTATAGTGGGATGTATTTTCCTGCCGAGTCAAAATCCTTTAAAAATGGGCGTTTAAGTATGCATATTTTAGACGTGAAACAGATGGCAGCGAAATAAAATGCGAAAATAGTCAAGCTACGTTATAAATTTATGTCAAATTACTTCTCATGGCACGCTATCCTATAAATGCGAAAACTAAGATATCCTTTTTCAAAAAAAAAAAGATCCTGCGTGTTTTATCTTTGATTATAAACAATTAAATTAATTAACCATACAGTGCTGACCGCGAAAGTGTGTCACAACTTGAAATATACGCCGATGCCTATTTAAATGCAAATATTGTAAGGAATTTCCTTTTTTTTCACACTCGGCGGCTCCCAATTAATTAATTTAGTATATTTTGGAGAGTGAATCGTTACACTCTACAAGGTTAAGGTTTCATAAAACTTCGGCGGGAAGTTTAAAAATATTACGGTTCCTCTTTCGATATAACAGCGTTTTTTTTTGTAACGCATGCGCGTCTGTCGTAAACCAACGTGGTTTATCTTTTCGTTATGTCAACGTACTTGTTTATATATACGCAAATATCCAAATTGTAGGCGGTTATTTACTATAAAAACAATCCCTCTTATCTCGCCAAGTCATGTGAGGAGTTGCAATCCTACTATGAAGAAAATAGAAAACGAAATGCACTATCAATAATCGTAAATTTAAGACACCTTGTTCGTTTTCTACCTGGATAGATACACGACGTACAGAGGAATTCGTGTAAAACGACCGCTTATGATCACGTAAACCAATACCTTCAAAGGTTGTTGAATTGATAAGATTAATAAGAGATTACAGGAAATGACTAAGAATAACAATGAAAAACTATAACGCGATATATTAATTGTTTTTATAAGACAAACATGTGGGAACTAGAAACGATAACACTCGGCGAAATTTTTATAGTTCCATATAATTTGTAGTACTCCCATAAACATTTAGCATTATTTTGTCAATATCACAACTGTTAGATATCCAGGGGAAGTACCTGGCCATCCTATGAAATCAGGCATTACTTTTCAGTGTAAATAAGCCTCTAAACGTATTCAAAACTTTATTTATTGTTAAATAAAGTTTTGAATAGTATAGATATCAGTTAATGACAATGTCGAAAGGTAAATTGCTATCTGAGGAGGAAAAAACAAAAATAAATTGTTATAAAGAGCAGGATCAAAAGAACGATCCCATCATCTCAACTCCCATCAAATTATTTTCTCTTGCATTTGTGTTTCTTTATAGTTCAGCATTAACTTCAGTCCATAATTTGTTGAAGATGTTAAAAAAACGGAATATGCTGTTCAAAAGTTCATATGAAGCTATAGAAATTTCGCGGAATGTATATTCTATAAGGGTTTTGTTAGGACGTATTCTGTGGGTATTTGTAGCATATTACAAGTTTTCCATTAAACATTCTTTAAAATTATTTCGCGTAAAGTTTCTCGCAAGAAATGTTCTCAAATGAAAACAAATTCCAATTTAAAAAATTCTGTAAATATACACTGTGAAACATGGGCTACGACATGTAACGGCCAATAGTGTAAAAACTCATTAGAAAGTGTAAATTAACAATAATACCTAAGAATATCTCCCAATGGAACATAATAGTGATCTAGTTGAAATGAAAAACATCGATGAAAACCGGTGATCATTTCTATAGTTTTAAATTAAATTAAATTACTAAACGTAATTTCATGTTTAACTGCAAATTTACATTTCAGTGTGCATTAATACACAAATCAAGAATTTCCATATTAATAAACACGGATTTCTTTAATGACAATAATGTTGATTATGTAAACCGAGTGTAAATTTACAGTGATTACATAAATAAATGTAATTAAAAGATTATTTTTCAGGTGTCGTCTCTAGTGTTCAGAAATTTTTAGAAATGATTGTATTATGTAATCAAAGAGATGTCTGTTACCAAGAGAATAGACAAGGGCAATAAAGGGATACAACTGTACTAGCCGTAAGAGGTCGCCTTTAAACTTTAAGTAATTAACATCTTAAAAGCCGATGTAATTAAATTACGAATAGCGTTTTAAGCTACTCTCTCGGTATATATATTTCGCGGGCTTGACTGTAACTAATGGGGTAATTAATTAAGCCATGTTAGCGGTTCATTATAAATTAAGTTATAAAACATCGCGTTACCATTTATGTACAAAGCAATATAAGCTAATTGCCCAATTTTCTACAAAATGACATCATTTATTAACAACGTAGGCCGCTTTTTCTCTGAACTTTTTATTCGGAAATTAAGCTTTTCAATCTATTAACATAATGGAGGAGAATGAATAGTGTACCTATTATCTTATATAACGAAAAAGCTTCAGTAGAACCAGTTTTCTTATTCAATACAGCGAGAGCTGAAAGCTTTCAATAAATGCATCGAGTGAAATTGTTTAAGATTCTCGTATTTAGGCATGGTTAATTAGCGTTGAGTAGCTTCGATGTTACATTTTAAAGCAGACAGATTTTACACACGGAGTAAAACCATGTGAACTTCCTTGTGGCTATTATGAAATCTATGATTATCTGGGAAATTATTGAATTACAAATTACAATGAAAATATATGTATTGGTATTGTAAAGAGAATGCTTCTGTATATTATCTTATTTTCAACATGCTTTCCGTGTATACAGAAGAATGCCTGTACTAGTACACACCTAAGTGGTTTCATATGAATACAGAAATTTGCTCATTTGAATACCAATTCATATTGCGAGATTCTACGGTAGAGATTATAGTAGCCATAAAAGATTCGTTTTTTTTTTAACTTTTGAAGAGCGCTGTATACGCGATTCTTTTAATAATAATAAATCGTTAAACTATTTTATTCATCATCAGTGCGAAGACACCCGTAACACGTTCGAAATTTAAATCACTCCTTAAAGAAATACAATCTTCACAAGTTATACTTCTGGGAACAGTGGGGCTTTTAATTTGAGCTTTTGTAGTAATAAAAATATTTATTTATGATGTCTGTGCGCCCTGGGCTAATAATAATGACCATAAAAACCCGTATACGCGTTATTTTGCCCAACTTGGTCACTGGATTAAGTGAAAGTGGTTTTTAGTTACACGTATACAGAGGCACGATGAAAAACGAGTTGCTGTGTATATCTTTCGTTAGTGTATAACAAAAAGAATACCGAAATACATGCGTAAATACGCCTTGAAGTGTATTAATTAGGTTACATGGAGTTTATCTATTTTCCACTCCTAGCAATGACTTGGTATTTGAAATATAATAAAAAGAATACACTTAGTTTCAAAATAATAGCACAACAAAAAATTATATAAGATGCGTTGAAAAAAAGTATCGGATATTCTATAGGCACATGGAACGTAACATCCATAAAGATGTATAGATAATACTCTCCAAGGTGGGAGTGCTAGGTCATGCTGTTTTCGCAGCTTGGAGGACTTAAATGCGATTCAAGATGAAGAAGACCCTTCATTTCAATATATGCGCCTTTTTGATGTTGTAAATATGTAACATTAAACCTATTTCGTTTTGTTCAAGTCGACAGTTCGGCGTTAAGTTGAGCGAAATAAAAGAGTCTATGTGGCCTAATCGAAAACTTGTTCCGAAGATATGGCCTCGGAAAAAAAAACAGACCCACCGGTCTTCTTTATGTATGTAGGTTTTTGCGATGCAATGACCCGGAGATATTTTTAAGAACTGAGTGAGTACTTGCACTTAAAAAAAAAAACGAACGAGATCCCTCTCGCAGTCAAAAATTTATTATACAATATCCTTGCAGTAATGCAACGTAAGGATACCATGCTCCCCCTTTTTATTTCGTTTTTCTTTTTCGTTCGTGACCTGGTAGAAATTTTTCATCGCGATTTAATTGGTATAACATACCCAGAACTCATTTAGGAACAATTAATTTAAGATATATAACGAACTATAGCACGACCAATTCTAATTTAGTCGGCGGAAAATATGTGAACTAATACGCGAAACTTTTTACCCCTCACCTCCTTAACCAATATTTTGCTGTAGTACAGTCAAGTACAACATCATATCGATCAATGTTGTTTGGGTTATAGGTCAGTTTGATGCTTCTTGTAATTTCATTAGTTTATCAAATTTCCGTTTCTATTTTCATCCTGTTTCGTTTTATACTCACTGTTAACTAGATAGATGCGTACTTTGCAGTAACATCCATTCCTGATATGCAGTTTGATAAGACAATGCCAATTCGAAAATATTCTACATGGATTCATGTTAAATGAAACCCAATTCAAAGGTTCGAAAGGAGAGGCGAATGCCTAGAAATCGTTAGGAGGTACAAACTAATGCCGCAATATGTAATTGATGAGTATGCGAAATTCAAGGATCATATACTGTATTACGCCTTCCTCCATACCACTGTGACTTGAATTTCATAGATTTGGACTGTGGTTAAAACAAAAATAGCTTCACATAATATTGGAACAAATATTATATTAATATTTTACTCTTTAATCTCTTTATGTAAATAGTCTATTTTATAATCTAATTATTATATTACATTGTAACTATAAATATAAAATTTTTGAATTAAGCACCATTGAATTAGTTATACCATATTTTCGGTGCAGAGTGTCTAATTTTAGATTATTTATTGCAGGTTAATTAGTCGCACCTATAAAAAGGGAATAATAAAAATTATATGAATTCCTTTTTTTTCTTTTTTCTTAGAAATACGCACGCGTACTATTTTTATATTACTAAGCAACTTGCTAATAACTTTTTGCGATATTTCTCTTCCTTAATTTTTTTTTTTTGAAAAATAAATTGCATTCGCTATTTGAGCGCTCTGCATATTGGATACTTAAATTTTATGAGATATATGTATGTGGCTTGTTAGTTAGTTGCCAGGTTATATGTATGATTTTATGTTTTAGACAAACACATTTTACGCGGCATAAAATATGCAATAACATTTTACTATTTGTTATATAATTAACTAAAGTCGGACCATTATTTCTGGTGCATATACTTGCTTGCCTCAGAAACTATATTATGCTACACCTATAAAATCAACGCATAGTTAAAAATTTTATATATGCAAATTAGATTTTTAAATTGAAATTACATTTTTGTCAATACACGCCGTACAAATTTAAAATATTACACCTTATATGTTATTAACCTCAGGTATAAAGTGGAAAATGAATTCTGACGCTCTTAATATTTCGCATTTTTCATTTATTCTACTTTAAGCGAAACGATATTTCATCTTAAATATACGCATATTAATTTTGAAGACTACTGTATACCAAGCAATCTTTAAAAATGCCAAAATTAAAATTGTATTTGGTAGCAGATAAACTTCGCATGTACAATTTAAATTTCTGAAAGCGTATTCGTCCCCTCGCTTCCCCGCCTCACCCAGCATTGGAAAATGAATGCGTCGAGTTACTTCTCGTATGGCGTCTTACAATGTGCAGCGGTACATATTTCATTATTATTATAAATATACTTGCCCGTTATTTAAAGCTACCGCAAGGTTGAAACATACCTGTCCTCTAATTGAGATTGTTTATGCCTGAGTTATGCGCGAACTGAAATCTTTATAGGTGGACTTTTATTGTATATTTAATCGAGCGTTTACTTTTCTTCCTTTTTCATTTCTTTTATTTCACACTTTATTACGACAATATAATAAATAAGGGATTGGAAGGATGTTTAATTGGTTTTTTATTATCCTTTTAAACTACGTTCGTGAAAGCCTACATTCAAAGAAAGCGATTCATTTTGAAAGAATTAAAATAAAAATAATAAATAACTTTCAAAACTAAAAATTGAAAATAAACCCCTTAACTTAAATTTAGTTCTTTATTGATTTATAAAATAATCTTTATATACAATTTTTATCCAAGTTTTGTATTCAATAACATTAAAAAGAAAATCAACTGCTTTACTTTTCGAAACAGAAGGATATCTTTACCAAATTAATTATCACTATTGCAAAATTTGCTATGTAGATCAATCTGGTTAAAAAATTAAGTAATCGTGTTTCAGATTACTTATATATCCTTTTTCGTTCATGTTAGAAGAAAGATATACTTTCGCAAAGAAACTAGACGTACACAGATAGAAATATTTAAACAATTTTTTTTGCAGACTTCTAGATCAAAGATCATGCACTTATAGACTGTATAACCCAAGCTTCGAAGTATTACCCTTATGGAGATACATATATCAAACATTGCCATATTTCTAATACAAATAAGTTGGCATTTCGTATGATTATTACGCCATTTTGACAAATTTTATTAGATGTTCCGCATGGCTACTGGTACTCATGACTATGTACGAGAAATAAATTCAAAGAACGAAAATACATCAATTTTCTTCTTATTAATGCACAATTAGAAATATATTTTTTCTGTTTATTACAAAAAGCAAATGTATTTATAGCTTATCCATTGTATCAAATTTGATATTTTAATGATAATAAATATGCTATTAGCTCGGAAATATGCACTACCAGTGTAAATTGTACTGATAAATTGCAATTTTCTTGTAATTACCAAGCTTTTAAGTTTTTCTGAAAAAAGCCTAGATATTAAAAGCGATTTGAACTTACTTGGTCCCATGGTCTAGTGACATGACGTTCTCCCGGTAAGGGAGAGGTTGTAGGTTCAAATCCTACCGATACTGACATTTTTTCGGAAAAATGTTAAAACGTTGGCAATTGCAAAGAAATTGTAATTTATTATCACAAAAAAACAATGGAAGTATCATATTAATTTAAAACGATACGTATTCCGCTAATTCAAAGCACCTAGTTTCAAAAAAAAAAGAGTTACATACGAATCCGTAAAAAGGTAATAAAAGAGGGTTATACTGCATAAGACTTAATACTTCGAAGCTTGAGTGACAGTTTATAAACGTTTTAATATTTTTAACATATGCAATGGAACATTCCATATAATGAAAATTGACATATATTTTTGTCTTGATATAGCGAAATAAATTGCGATATAACGAATTTCCTTCAGGTATTAAAAGGAAAATACAGCTGAATTAAAATCAATTAGTGTTTATTCTAATCTAGTCTCTTGTCAATTATATCTACACTTCTTTGAATGTATATACAATTTATTAACGGATTATGTAGGATAGAAGATACTCAATCTTAAGATTCTTCAGCTTCTTGTTTAGAGTAAAGGGAACCGATTTAAGATGAGTGCGAAAAAAATATGTTGCCGAAACTTTCGCTAAAAGAAGTCGAATCTAAAGAAAACATTTCTTGGTTTTCTTTCTAAGAAATGGATTTTGATCATAAAATGAACCGTCCTTCTTTTGAGGTCTTAGATCAAGTGCTTCTAAAGTCGGTAAAGATGATTCGTGATGAAAATCGGATGACATTGGATCCGATAATTAAAGAAAAAGCAGGAATATAAAACAATTAGAAATAGCTTTTCCACCGAATCTGTCTACATTGAAAAAAATCACTGTAAATTTACATGATTGGCACTATAATAGTAGGTGATTGATCATATCTACAAACTTAACCGACTTCCAGCCTTTAATAATTAAATTACAACCTTCTATATAATTTTTGATATTTGTTGGATTTTTCCAGATAAATACTGAAATGCACAGTACCTTTAAGTAAATGTATATCAAAAATGATCATATAGTGCCACCATTACATTTTAATTTCGCTTTCAAAACCAGCTGATCAGTTTTCCAGTTTCAAGAAGATGTTGCAAGCAATATCTTTGGTTCATTAAGTAAAGGTGAGTGTTTCTTCGAAAACAACGCATAGGCTTTGAAAGTGTAGCTGTATTTTTAACGAATTTTATTATGTCACGAATTTGTCCAACCGATTATATTTTTAACCACATATTTTATACTTTAGAATAAATCATTTTACTTTTGATTTCAAGTGACTGAAGTGTATAAAATTTATTAGCACAACTTCAATTACATTTTAAACATAAATTTCTGTCAAATGTATTTCTCTCCGCAATTTCACATTGTAAAAATATCAAATTAAAAAAAATATTCCACCCGATCAAGATTTTGGGCTTTTCGATGCATACAAAATTTTCGAACATTTACATTTTGCTAATTATAATGCACCCATTAAGGAAGAACCGTACTTGCTGTAATAATAATTATATTCTTTCGTATTCGTGCAGAGCTGCTACAACTGCATTTATGCGATCTCCCACCTCCCATTGCAGGAGATCAACTGTTTCTTTTTCGCGAACGCTACGCAAGTCAAATGAAAAGTGAAAACACGATTTTAACACTTCGAAGCACCGTAAGATGTCGGTAGAGTACTCAATTTAGCGTCTATTATTGTGAACATTCTTTCTCTTTTTAATTCTGGTAGTAGCAAAACGCACCGATGAAAAGAAAGTAGCTCTAAATCCCCGCCGAAAAACGCCATTTACCTTGGAAAACAGTTACTACTGAAGAGGGTATAGATAGAGTTGGGGAACTAACCCACTTTGCGGCGACGTCATAATGACACTTACGTCAGTGAGGTTTGCGCCTTCGCTAGATGAAAACGCGCACCATACTTCAAATGTGTTGTGTTAGCGCGCGTGAGACCAGCAGATATTATTTACGCGTCGCGACGGACTGCTGGAAAAGCGCATCTTATCCCGTCGTTTCCATCCTGAGAGGCGAGATATTAGAAGAATTTCTTTTAAAACAGTGACTTGAGGACTTCAACATAAGTTTACTTAAAATAAAGCGCTGTTTCGAAATATAGATAGGATTAATCACGGCAGAATTTCCTTTTGACATTTAAAACAACCTTACGCAAATCGTTTTGATTGGGTAAGTTTTGTAAAACGAAATATTATAATTGCGTTACAAAATTCTTTTAGAAAGTTTAGCAAATTGAACGCATATAAACAAACGAAAAAGCGATACTAAACAAGAATGATAAGAGTAAATGTGTTCAAAATCTCCAATTTAAAAGATAAGATATTCCTAAGATTTTTCAAATAAAAGTTACATTATCTAACTATCATTTGTACTTGAGACATCCTGTATTTTATGTGTGTGTTTCTAAATTCATTACATCGTGTGCATCAGAGATTGTTTTAAGAAATGTTATATACGAAACTCATACCGTCTTGAATATTAATAAGCCCTTATAAGAATTGTACATAAGGTACACTGTATATACTTAACTTACATGTATATACGTGAGTTTTATGAACTCAACTACAACTGGCGAAATAAATACAACGATGATGTTGGTTTTCCTTTTACCGTATATAAGTATTCACTTCGAACAGTGATGTCTCAGTATTTTCGCAAGTTAGCCGCTTTACTTTGCGTTGAAATCGAAAGCAGTCCTTAATGATTCAGCAGTTTGGATTTTGTCGGCACAAAATTGCGTATTAAAAGTGCAAAAATTACAGCACGACGTCTCTCATTTTTTTTTTTCACTGTTATTATTCTTGTTTTTTTCGTTTTCTCGCAGCTCGTCTTTTCGATTGCAACTTTCGCAAGTAATAAAATAATTAAACAACGCTTTTTATGATTAAGCTTTAATTTAAAGCGCGTTCGCAATAATTTTTAGGGAAAATTGTAGAGCTATGGATGGAATATAAAATTACAGAGAACAGCGGGCTTAAATTGAAATTTGGCGGCACCCCTAATTGCATAACAATTGTAAATGATTATTTGGCACAATTGCACTGCTTCTAATATACAGGGTGATTCATAAGTTTCTTATTTCCAAAGTAATTTTATAAGCGACTAATCCGGTGTGAAATAGACTTTTAATTGGTTTAGGAATTTTTTACGTTTTTCCCAAACAATTTCGCGATTTATGTAATAAATCGTGAGATGTTGAAACTTAAATTAAGAAAAAAAACTGCCCCGTACTAATTCGGCATGAGAATTTCGTCAATATAGTGCGCGATCAATGTGAAAATGATTTTGTACAAATACAGGTTACCAAATAAGAAGAGTGAATGGTAGGCCAATTCGTTATTCGTTATTAACTGCGACTTCTTCGGGCGTAACGTTTCGATTTGTCCGACTGCAAATCTAACAAGGCTAGCTGTAAGTTTCACTTGCCGCATTCGCGTTTCACCGCGTACTCTCTACTTCGTAAAAGAGAAGAAATACACACAATGTGATTACTATCGTGTGTATGTTGATTTTTTTCTGCTTCTTATTCGTATTTTCAAAGGTACACGTCTATATGCTCCAACAATATGTGGTACACTCAATAAATAAATACCCGGGGTATGCTATAGATTGTGGATTGGTTTACATTGCCGTTTCTAGATATTTACATCTACTGGTTTTCCTTATAAGTTAGGAATAAATTCAATTAGCCGGTACTTGACTTAAACTGCATCTCGTGAAATTTATTTTGAATAATTAACACCCGAACAATGTATAGACATCATGGATGCATGATTTTACTCTAAATTGCTTCGCATTGTTATACTCCATACGTGTATACTTAATTGACCAATTAAATTGAAGCAATTGCTTTAGTAGGATGTATATCTACGATAGTTTTCAAGCAATACATGCTTATAACACGTCTATTAAGCACCCTACAATACCTCTGGGTAGTTCTAAGCGCGAAATCACAGATATCAAAAAATACAAACACGATTTTTGATGTCTTCCATTTAAAACAACTTTACCAATTCTTTGCAACTAGATAAAATCGCATCTGCAGAATCGATTTCCGTAACTCTTATATTCCTATCATTTTAATTTTTCGAGATGCATCACGAAATTTACAAACAAGTTGTAGAACTCTAATATTTCAACCGCAAGAGATATGGAATCGCGCTTTGTTTAGGTCGATTCAGCTTATTGCAATTTATAAAATAAAATCTTAACTAATCTGTATAGTCTTTAAG
Source organism: Trypoxylus dichotomus (assembly GCA_023509865.1). NCBI lineage: Eukaryota > Metazoa > Arthropoda > Insecta > Coleoptera > Scarabaeidae > Trypoxylus > Trypoxylus dichotomus. The sequence goes on along the minus strand of CM042083.1, from coordinate 9,129,518 downwards.
ATATAAGAAAATCAGAAAAACAGAAATATTTTGTGAACATTTGGTAAAATAAAACTAATGAATACGTAGGCTTCTACGGCCAGAGTCAGTAATAAACGTATTGTTTTCGGATTTCGATATAAATTATAATAGTAAAAGAAAACAAGGAGACAGAAGAGAAAAGAGATTAAGAAGGCAGGAAATAATTAAATACAAAAAAGGGAGAAAGGAGGGGAAACAGTGAAAAGAAATGAAAGAAAAAAGAAAGAAAAGAGACGAAACCACTTTGGAGCGTAGTTAACATGTAGAGTTACCGTGACCTTCTTCCACCCTGGCGAAGGCAAAATGTCGAGATCCTTTCTTTCATTTCTTTCCCACCTTTTTTATTTACTTATTTCCCTTTTCTGTCTTCTTCATATCTTTTCTGTTTCCTTGTTTTCTCTTACTATTTTTATTTTTCCTTTAATATAATTCATCATGACACGGTCCAATTCCAGAGATAGTTCGTTTATTAAAATAAAACTCCTTTCCGAAAGTCATTATTTTAACTAATTTATTGCACGGATTTCGACCAACAAATTTCGAATAGCGAGTCGGTTTTACGATATTTCGAACGATTTTTGAAATATTCTTCACTCCCCACATCAATTTAGGCAAATTCTAATCATCATCTGAGAAAGCCTACTTATTAACGAATGGAAACTAACTCATAGAATCGATTGCCACTCTACTTATATCTTTATTGGTATAAAATTTTTAGTTACGGTCTAAGGTGAGAAAATGGTATAAAATTTTTTATTTCCTTTTATTCAAAATTTCATGACTTAAATTCTTTTAAATTGCTGTTGTAGTAAATTGATAATGAGTCGTCTCAAACTAAAAAAACTCTTGAGGTTACGTCTTTTTCTTTAATTAAAGCACTTTAATTTAAACTGACATTACATGTTCCTTTTAATACGCAGACATTTTCTCAAAAACTCCTTTGTAAATTCAACAAGAGCAAATTACAATAACCGTCGTGGAAATGAAAGAAACACATACAACAACCGGCGTTTTAAAGTCATCGTCACCTTGGACATTTCGAAGTGTTCTGTTCCGTCAAGTAAGTCCGCAAGAAAGGTGCACTGTAACGAAAGTCATCCTCAATTTATTTACACATTTTTTTCTCTCATCTTCGTACCACTCAAGGGTACGTACATTGCACCGTGTGGAACGAGCTTAACAAACACTTTCATCTCACTTTTTCAGTATAAATATTCCATATAATTACATTTAATTATGAGGGAAGATTCAGCGAAATTTGATATCTTAAAGTAAAAATCCTATAACGACGTTACAATATATCATGATCCAGATCAATGTGGCTGGTCTTGTGTGTACGCAGCATTATTAATACGTATTTGACGTCGAATGGAAGATGAATGTCCTCTCGCTGGGCATTCTGTCATTGTAATATTTTGGCTGATGGTACTCGTACTTGAGGGGCATTATGCACTTGAGATGTCAATAAACTTTGCAACGCTCCCTCAAGAGATTCTTTCGTGGTATCACTTCAAAAATCGTCTTGTGTACAGTGAGTTTTAAAAATTAAGATGAAGTACAATATGTACAATGCATGAAATAATTATGTGAGTGACTCACAAAAATATCCTGACGTGAAGGCGAGTGGTGAAATATATCCCGGGTTTATCAAAAATTTAAATCAGAAAAATAAAAGAATGCAAAAGTAGGATCCACAAACACTTGAGAAGGTTTCAAAATCACACGGAGATATCTTTCTTTGTCCAGAATTAAAATAAAAATACTATTTTTAACGTCAATACATAAATACTTTTTTCGTTAAGACTTTCCGTTTAAACGTGTAGCTTGTATACTATTCAATCCCAAAATAAAACTTTCTCTTTCAAAATCGTATGTGTAAATGAGATTTTATGTTCGATATTGACATATGGCGCAGCCTACTGTAATTTATTCATTAATATTATGTCGGTGAAAATTTTTCAGCATTTTTTTAAACAGCCTCGAATATTTAATAAAAGAATATTATCGGATTCAAAATTAAACTTGATTTTCAGATAAATTAATACGAAACTTGCGTTGGCAAATTCGTAATGATAAATTACAATTTCTTTGTAATTACCAAACTATTTTAAAACGTTTTCTCTAAAAAAATTGGCTTTAAATAATATTGTCTGGTGAGATATTATAATATATCTAGAGAGTACATTTAGATTTTAAAATGATTTGAACTCAGAGGTTCCCGTGGTCTAGCAAGTGAAAACGCTTCCCCGGTAAGGAAGAGGATATTGGTTCAAATCCTACCTGGAGTGACTTTTTCAGAAAAGCATTTTTAAATACATTAGTAACTTCAAGGAAATTATAATTTGCCATTACTAATTTAGAACGGAAGTTTCATAGTAATTTAATTAAATAACATTGTCTGCCGAAATAGTATAATATATTTACAGAGTACGACATCTAGGTTTTAAAGTGATTTGAACTCATAGGGTCTCATGGTCTAGCGGTGAAGACACACTCCTCTTGTAAGGGAGAGGACGTTGGTTCAAATCCTATCGGGACAGATTTTCGGATACCTTAAATTGTGTGGTTCGAGATGTATCGAATCGTATTCCAAAATACACAAAAAATATATCTAAGATGATTCAACATTTTCCAAACTTAAAACAGGTAAAATTCCCCAGATATTAGAAATAAGAAATCATGGTTTCTTAATATTAAATATTTTGGTCGAGTTAAACAAGTGTATACAAAATAAATGTTGATTTTTCTGATGAAACCGGACCCGTACAATCGACTTCCAAAACTCTAACACTGCTATCTTTATTAGTCTTTTTAATTATAGCACGAAAAACATACAAAAACTTTGGAAAGTTTTCTAAATTGGTAAAAATAGATAATGACGTAAATTTTATCGTTTCAAACGTATTTTTTGACGATATCTTTAACGGTTCTTCACTCTTTTGGGAAAATCATTGGGAAATATCCTTCGGCGATGTAAAATAACAGTATATACCTACACAAACTTCAATCATCCAAATCAGTACGCAAATATGCGGTCTTTAAAGCAAATAAATTATTTTTCTGTTATTTTACTAACTGGTCTATTTGTTCTTGTTGAATTAGTCATGCGGATTAATATTAAAAGATCATTTAGCGTTACGATAGCTATCTAAAAAGATTGGGATAACCCACGCGGGTATGTAATTAAGATCCTTCTTTGAATCTTTGATCGATATTTTAAAAAAATACCCTGTTACGTATCATGTATTGTCGGTTAGGAAATGGAATTGTAGTATTGATTCTAGCGTATCCTGGAAAAATAATATTAAAGAGAATACGATGTAAAGAATAATATACTCGCTATTTAGGCCAGCGGCGTTTTGTCATAGCCAACTCGAAATTACCGTTTTGTTCTTGTTATTTTCACAACGACACTGCTACCTTGGACCTTTTTGGAATATTGAAAGGTGGGTGTCACAATAAATAAGTCGCCTACAAGAACTAAACAGTTAATTACGTAATTGTCTGTATTTTTATTGAAGGCAAACGTTATACTAGGTGGTTACCGCTTGTGTCACCTATGTTTTTAAAACAACTCCACGTAATCCGCTTTGTAGTACTGAATATTCGAAATAAGAATGAAGAGGGACATTCTTCAGTACATTATGGCTACGATCTTTTACAGTGTTTGCTCAAGACCAATATTAGTGGAAGACGAGTTTTGTCCAAGTGAAAGAGATACAACCATTAAAAATTAAACCGAAGACCAATAACCTCAGCAAACACCTCAAAGTACTCAGTTTTAGTCATATTGTACATTCTACATTACGGAGACGTTAAGAATGAATCACGAACCTAAAAATTACTTCATTGACAGCTCGCCTTGTAAAGCTTGTCTTTCTTTTCCGAATAAATTTATGGTAATACACTATTATCTGTGTTTAGTAGATTAGGAGGAATTATTAGGTACTCGCCGTTACATGCGATTATCTCCTACATACATTAGATGTAACATTATGGACCGATCGAGCGGTTAAACTGGTACATTATGACGTGACATATTTGTTTTGTGAAGCCTATCCGTGATTAAGTCGTTTTTAATTTTCACGCACCTTTAGATTCTTGGAAAAAGCTTAAAGAATAAAGGTTAATTCCAGGAGATGTAAATTACATTCTTATCGTCATTTTCAATTCAGTATTAAATATTTATCTAGCGCGAATGCACCGTGAAATAGACTTACGTCCACTACGTAATTAAATCAAGAAATATTAGAAATACACCGTCCGTGTGGAGCCGGCTTTAAGAGTACGAATAAAAGAATTCATTTCATAATTAATTAAATTTATACAGCACTTATCTGACTAATTATAGACCATTAAATGCCATTATGGTTACGTAACTCTAACTTATTACAGTGATAAATTCTAATGTGAATTTCTTCAATTTCAGTAGCCGGACAGAAGTTCCATTACCTCAAACGCCCTCAGAAATGGTATCGCGCCGTAAGATATTATCAAGATCCAGAGATGACCTTCACATGGACACGACATTTCAACAACCAGAAGATGAGGAAGACGTTTGGTACCAGAAAGATAAATTATACAAGGTAAATAAGGAGGAAATAAAGATAGGTATCAAGGGATACGCTAGTTAGAATCGGATTTAATTTGATAAACTGGTTATGTTCGCTTAACATAACGCTTTTGTTTCGTTATGCAACTCTAAAAGAAAGAAATCTATAATTGATTATTACGAGTTAGCGTCAAATAACAATACCTTCTAGGATAATTCCTGGGATATTTAAAGCATTCTGCAATATATCTACGCCGCACAATCTTTCGCATTGGTCTTTTATTTGCGGTAGACGTCCTCGTAAATATTTATACTTAACTGATTATATTTTTAAGGACAATAACGGATCCTATTTTAGGTGCGGTATAATTGACATGTTTTAAACGTAACACAAGACACATTCTTACAGTTCGATTGTTTAAACTCGCTTTGTTTTATTTATTCTTTAAAGACCAACCTGATTTACCTCTCGCGAAATTAGAAAATTATTTGAATTTGCCGCGCACCAACGGTTAATTTATAACCGTATTTTTTTATTCTTTCTCTCCCTTTGCGGAATAAGGTGTGTTTCGTTCGAGAATGCGCATGATATATTATAGCTAAGGCTATAAATAATACATTAATATCGTATTGAAATACAATTAAAATTCTTTTAAAATTTTACACTAATATTCAGCCTCGATTAATATTCAATGTCCTTAAAAAAACAGTTTATACATAGATATAGATGTATGGATGTATAACATGGAAAGATTAATGAAAGAAAAAAAAAGCAAACCTACTACTTGAATCCTTTATAAATATACATGTACACCACCGCTCATAATAGAATGGACATTTTAAATTTTAACAAAATATATTAAAAGGAAGGATTTTTATTGATTCAATAATTCTATAATTAATTTACTAATTAAAGAACTAAGCTGATGAATACCGAAGCTGGAGTATTTCTTTTCAAAATCGTGATTTCACGACAGTACAGTATAAACAATACCAGGTATAGATATTTTAAGTAATATACGGGTAGAAATTTTATAACACTATAAATGAAACCCGAATTCCAAGAATTGACTGAGCTCCTGCAAAGCTGGTATTTAACCCATAACATACATCAAGAAGGATATTCTGTGCAGAATATTTCCGGGCGACTTAATATAAAAAAAATCCACACTAAATTTAACTGGTATACTTGCTGGCAAAAGTCGTCTAGAACCTCTTCAAGCAACATCCAAGATTACGATGAACGCATAAAATTGCTTAGTAAGAGAAATAGACGATTAACGGCTCCTGAAATTATGGCGGAAATGAATCGGGCTAGAAACAAACACAGTGAAACAAATCTCCACAACCGCGTTTCTACACGAAAACCATTACTATGTCGTGGGAATATCTACTATGGACTGATGAGTCCAAATATCAAGTGTTTGGACAAAACTGCAGAACATTTATGCTACTCAAAAGATGAGAAAATGCTTCCTGAGTGTATTACATCAACAATAAAGAAAGGTGGTGGCTCCATTCTTGTACGGAATTGTTTTTCATTAAGTGGAACAGGGGACTTTGTGAAAATTGATGGAATAATGAAGGCACGTCGTTATTATGCAAAAACGACTTCGCTGATGCAGAGAATGAAAGAATATTAAAAATAATGGCTTGGCCTCCCCAGAATTCGGATCTTAATCCAATAGAGTTTCTGTGGGATAAACTGGACAGACGAATTAGAAGAGAATGTCCAACGTCCAATTGCAGAGGGAGTGGAACAATATTTCTCAAGATACACTGAGGAAATTGGTACAAAGAATGCCACGAATTATGCGAGCAGTTGTTGAATCAAAAGGTGGATTTTTCGATGAGATAAAGTATAACTTACTTTGTTATCTGATGTTTATTAATGTATTATAATTGCTTTATTTAAAATTTTGAAGCAAGCGTCAAATTTTGCACGAAATAAGAAGTGTTCATACTATTATGAGCGGTAGTGTATGTACTTATTGCTCACAAAAAAATATTTTAGATAAGCAATACGAGCTAAAATTACACTATAAGTTATAAAGCTAGATTTAGTGGTTTCAGTATATTTCTGGAAGGACGTCTTGTTATGCTATGTATTCCATTTTGGTAATTGTTTTATCTCTTTCATTATCACCCTTTGATAATGCACGATCATTTTCTGATATTTAAAATTCGTCAAAAACATCATGGGCTAATGCCTCGAACCTAATTTCAGGTTAAAATATTTACGAAACATTAATCAATTAATCATTAAAAATTACATTACAGTAATATTACAATGACTATAGTTTGGCAATTCAACTTTCTTTTCTCTACATCGACGTGCATATCGAGTTTCATATCTTTTACAGTTGTACAATTTATTTCCAAATCTAAAATGCCTATATAAACATCTCAACGTAGAACTATTGCGAAACGCATATTGTCCAATAACTTTCTTTTCCATTACATAAATAAAAAAAGCTGACACCTATGGTTCTGTATTAACATTGGAATTAACATTTGGCGAATGTAAATACGATCTGATATCTTTTGTGTTAGAATTGAATTGAAAACCTTATGGCCGAGTGTAAAGCAAAATACCTGACGATTTTGGGATGCGACTCATGTAATTTTCTAAATGGATTTTCCTGAATTAAAATTAGAATCGTATAGGTATGTTTATTTAGTAAATTGAAACCCTGGGTATCCTAACCCAACCTTGAACAAGATCAAAAGAAATCATAGGACGCAGACAAGTACAACTACTTTTTTTTCGTATATTACTCTACATATTAGATTGTTCACTCGATGTTCCCTGTAATTTTATGGGCACACGATACATGATTATGTTATTAAGAAAGAAGCAGACGGAAGTAAACAGGAAATCGACTTTTTTTCAATCCTCACTTCGACTAGAATCAAATTTCGCGGTTTCTCAAGGTAATTCATCAAAAATAAAACATTGTTTTAACGAATAACGTCCTATAACCTCTTAAATCGATATCAAAATTAATTACAATATTAAAATTGACAATTTTTTCAACCGAAACTAAAGACTATAAGTTTAGCTGGTCTCGTGTTAATTACAGAAACGACCTTCGATTGTTAAACTTGCGACATTACATTACTATAGCTTCAAGGAACGTTGTTCAATTTTTTTCTCTTATCGTGGGCGATGTTAAAAAAGTTGTTATTACACGGAGTATGTTTTTGTTAACGTTGTTTGTAACTCTAAATTTTATTGATTTCACTGAGGACTTGTCCTTTAAATAATTGAAATAATATAAAAATTATTAGTTATACAGTGGCAGCAATAAATTTCGCAGGAATTAGGAAAATGTTTTATTTCTCCTTTTTTTTTTGATTTCAATAGAATTATTACCTTGTATCCAAATCAAATATAACGAGCTTTAATCTGCTGAATACAAGAAACTGTACTGTATTATTACATTTTATTTGTTTTGCATATTCTTGTATAATACCTTCCCAATGACCAATATCAATGCTTTGTATTAGTAGTTAAAGACACTTCACAAATTATTATAGAATTTAATTGCGCAAATTATTAATGAGTTACTCGAATCTTAATAAATAAGCAATCTAACTTCTCAAAAAAAAAACAAACTAAAATCTGAAATTTGGTAGCTAAATTTTTGGGATAGCTTAAAAAGTGATTATTTTTTAAAAACGTCAGCAAACTCTAGGTTTGATTAAAATTCAACATATGGAAATAAAAAAAATTGTTGAAATCCCGCAGTATTACTTTCACGATGAATTTTTTTCTTGTAATTACCAACGTTAACATTTTCCGAAAAGATGTAGGTCTCGATAGGATTTGTATTATTATTATTCCTATACCGTTTCTGCTTAAATTGCTGAACTCATTGATATTGTTATTAATTTTTACATTTAAATGAGGGAAGGTTATTATCATCAGTATTGCTACCATGTTTTCCTACTTTTCCTTGAAAGTTACCGTATACAATTGTCTATATATTTTATATATTGGTAGGATTTGAACCTATAGCCTTTCGTTTTCCGGGCGAACGTCATACTTCTAGACTACGGGACCATATCTAGTGATATAACGTTCGCCCGGAAAGCGAGAGGGCGTTGGTTCAAATCCTCCGAGATCGATATTTTTTCGGAAAATTTTAACGTTGATAATTACGGAAAAATTATAATTTATTATTATAAAGACCAACGGAAGCTTCATATTAATTTAGTATTATTCTCAGTTTGACTGCCGTTAAAAATACGATTTATTCCAAAACATATAGTAACTTGCCAGTTTTTAGATAAGCGCAAATTAACATCATAATTTTATTTGAAAAAAAAAGCAAAAAATCATGATACAAAATTCTATACGGTAACCTTTAAAGAAAAGTAGGAAAACATGGTAGCAACGCTGATAATAATAACCTTCCCTCATTTAAATATAAAAAGTAATAACTATACCAATGAGTTCATTAATATTAAAACATTAATCACGAGAAAGCTATTTAGATAAAAAAAGAATCCAAGCAGAAACAATATAGGAATACTAATTTCTCGTATAAATAAAATAGTTAGCATTCTAATAAAATAATTCAATGTCAGCTCCGATGGTTCTCTTTCCTATCTCATACTAATAAATATTAATTCGTGCAAACGGCTTAATATATTCTAAAAATAATTATTCGTTGTTATTCATTTAATGCCGTTTCATTCTTTTAACTTTAATCAACGGATAAAACTTTCTAAAAGATAAAGGTACAACTGCAATGATATCTTGGAACCCGTTCTATTGAGCCCACTATTATTTCCACTATCCGCACAACTTCGAAAACAAATCTTTAATGGGCAATATACATATATTTATAGCAATAGACATGGACGTGTTACAACCTATACATTTATTCATAACACAATTTGTGTATATTTAGAATGTAAATGTTCAGATTATTACGTCATCCAGTCGATACGCCTTATCCATATTTAAGAAAAGTGAACTATACCGAACGTAGAACAACATAATCACATTCGAAATAGAAAAAGTTCCCATAGTTTGAAATGCACGGTGAGACTATCGATTTTAGTCTTTAACAATGTCTATTACTGTATATTAGCTTTTAAGATATGAGAATTGCACATTGACTTGAGGAGGAAGCTTTACCGTTTTCATTGTGAAGCACTTCTAGGTAACAAAATAAATGCCATACACGATCCGATTTGATTTACAATAAGGTTTCTGTTGAAAAGGACATTCAACATGAAAAGAAAATTTCGTAGCAAGAATACAAGAAATCCGCATAAAACTAGACATATAGTAAATGTCATGCAATAATATTGGTGTAAAAAGTTATTTGAAAAGATATAATAAAGCTTTGTATTGTTTTTTGTTTTACTACAGACGGTTTATTTTTATGACTATCATACTAACCAATCATATCAAAGTGAATAATAATGTTATAATTGTTATTAAATGTAATGAGAATAGAATTTTTTAGAACCTGTACTCTTCCGATTTGTAGGATAAACTTAGTATTTTTTTTGTGATAAGTACCTATTTCCAACTGTTTATTTATTGCTACCGTTAAAATATTTTGTTTATTAATGAAATCTTGAAAGCTTGATATAATTTTGGGGTTAATTTATGTATGAATTTCATTACAAAAGGGCAAATCAAATTACGAAGCCGTAGAAAAGATAATTTCAATACTGGGTCTTCCATTATGTTAGCATCGTGTCCTAAAATTTATATTAATTGTTTTTAGCTATTGGAATAAACTATATTTAATTCATAGGTACCGCGCAACTATATTTAAGATATTGGTATGTTTTCTTGCATTGAATATTATTCAAACATTAGAACATGTATTATATATAAGCCTGCAGAAACGAATGCACACCCATTGATGATATATTTCGGAAGCGGTCGGACATACCCGAAGTCGGGATTCATACGCTTATAGTTAGTATGTGTATGAATGCCGGATTGTATTGCTGATGGCGAATTGACGGTGTTCTTTGTTATGTTCGACGAGATAAATTGGCACTATTATTAGATGTATTATTTGAAATATTAGAATTTCACCGTACAATATTTCTGTGTATAAAAGACATATTAATAGCAAACAACACAAGTTAAATGCGCAACGTGATGTACCATATTACAAATTTCTATATGACTTTATTCATCTGTTAAGTATGTGCAAGATTCCAAAAAAAAATTGTAGACAATGAAGAATTTCGAAAGTTTTGGGGGAAATACGTTCCGGAATGAAGATTGCCAAAGGCAAAGTTAAAAGATCAAAAAAATTCAGCTGACGGCAGACGAAACAACGTATGCAAGAAAGAATTGTATTTTAAATGTGTTAACGGCGCACTTTAAAAAACGGCGAGGCATCCTTGTCTTTTCTTTTACGTAGTAGAATATTACAGAAGACAAACGCGAAACTGGAAACAACATTAGAAGATACTCAACATAGATTTAGAAAAGGAAGACGCATCCAGGACTTGATATTTGTAACCAAACAACTAGGAGAAAAACTAATAGGGAAAGGAAACACATTTATGTTTTATAGATCTTAAAAAGGCTTTCGATAGGATAAGAAGAGAAGATGTATGGCAGAGCCTGGAAAGGAGAGGACTAAAGAAAGAAATGATAGAGATGATTAAGGCATTGTATAAAAACAACAAATTGGATTAAAGCAGGGATACGTATTAAGCCCATTGTTACTCTCTGTATTAATAGATGATGCTATTAAAAAAGCCAAAGTAGGAAACTGGAAAATGAAAGCAATTAACGTACAGGAACTAATATTTGCAGATGATATGGTATTGATAGCAGACTTAGCAAAGACATTACAGCAAAACTTGCAGATATACCAAGAAGAACTAGAAAAGATAAACATGGAGCTAAACACGATGAAACCAAACACAATGATAATAGCGACAGGAAAAACATTGGAGCAAGTTAAAAGTTACAATTACTTAAGAACAACTATTGAAGACAACGGGAGAATAGAGAAAGAAATAAATGACAGACGAATTCCCCAAAAATATTTAAATGCATTAAGAAATACATTTCTAGATAAAAAGAAATACCAAAACAAATAAAGAAAGAGGTGTATAAAAGAATGGTCAGACCAACACTAACATATGGCAGTGAATCACGGATAACCACGAATAGAATTAAAAGCAGAGTTACGGCCATGGAAATGAGATTCCTAAGAAGAATAGAAGGAGTAACAAGGAGAGACAAAATCAGAAACGCAACATTCACTAATAGCCTAAATATCAAACCAATAGAAATAATCATAGAGAAGAGACAACTGGGATGCCTTGGGCATATATACAGAATGGAAGGAGATCGAATAACAAAGAGGATTTTCGAAGCCTTCACAAAGGGCTCAAAGCAAGAAACTGTGGAAGACAAAAATAAGAGACGTAGGACGTAGGACGTAGGATTAAAAAAAGTAGGTTTGGTTAGGAACTAAGGATAAGACAATGGCTTCTCCGTGTGGTATTTGGAGATAAATCAAGGCTCGCGCAGCTGAAGTAGATCTGTCATCTATTGGGATCATAGATGAGTATCTAAAGAAAATCAGCTGTTTGCAATCAAAATCGTTTTACAAGACATATTTACCTAAAATATATCCTCAACAGCATCATTATGCATTAATACAAACTGCATTCTAATGACTAGTTTTTTTAACCCGGAAATTTATGACTTTTAAATTATGTAAATTCCGAAAATTATTTCGAAAAGGAACAGCACGTTACTGCTAAATATAAACTATTACTGTTATCTAACGTTATTTTAAACTGAACAACGTATATTAGCGAAGCAATAAAGAAAGAAAAAAGGTTAAAACAATCACGACTTAGTCCACGCTGCTAATAGATGTTAAGTATTGATAAAAAAACTTGGTAAAGGTCATACGTGCTATTTAAGAATAAAAATATATTACTTATGGAGCGTATTCTTTGAAAGTGAATTATAATACGTAAAATATAAATAAACGATATTTGCGTAAATTTATTACAACAACATAAATTTATTTTATGTAAAAAAGCGCAATACCATTACAAATTATGCGAACACAATAGGTAATATTACTTTAGTTCCCTGCATATTAAAGACAGCGTATTGTAATTCGATAATTTCATAAAACCTAGTTTCACCATCTCAGGCGTGAAACTATAGGAAAACATCGAATTAAAAAGAAAGAACTTGCGACACTGGAATAAATTTAACGTCACCATTATTGCACATTGTCAGGTAAGTTATTTTATTAAGCGTAAACGTCAAATGGATAAGTACATTTGCGAGCAAGTTCTGCACCAATTGAATCGAATTGACTTGTCTATGATACAACATTACATGTGACCTCCTTTTTCAATTGAATAGATTCAATTCAATAATTTTCGAGTAGCATTTCAAAGAGATACGTTCGCGTATAGAAACCAACATCAGGTGGATATAAAATTGCCATGGCCTACCTGATATTATTTATACACGTTCGTGTATAGTATAGCTTTCTCCTCTCATTAACTGCTATACAAAAGTAACATTTATACACGTATGTCTACGGGTACGCCCGTTGAATGATAATTTTTACGTTTTATCAACGCCATTTGTCACCTTTCAAATCGCTATAAAATCGTGGATATTCACACGCGGGCTTTACGCGAAAAACAGTAATAAAATCTGTGTTTATCTTGGCAATCGTTTGTCTCGGTTGTTAAAATACAACGCGGTTCAGAGGTCAACATATTCCTTACTGTAGAACAAACTGCGGACTGTCGTTTATTGAAATTACACCATTTCAAAATATCATTTCCATTAAATGCATAAGATATCTTGGAATTTATACGTTTATATATATTTTCTTGTCAACATAAATCAAATTTCGCCATATGGTAAAAGAAAATTAATTAACCAATCCCTGTATACGACCATCCTTCAACTTACTATGACATAATAAAACTATGGTCATCAAAAGTACATACAGAAACACCGAAAATGTATAACAATACCGCAAAAGATGGAACTGATAGCAGCTGTTTTATATACAGTAATAACTCCTAACTAGGTACATTATATAATTTCACATTGCGGAAGAGTTCTCTAAAAGGACAATCTTACTAGAAGTAATGAGATAATTTGTATACAATTATCGTCCTTTATATACATGCCCGTGCTTTTACCAAGATGAATTTTATTGATGGCACTATTTTTGCCGTAACAACAAACGTATCGTAGCTAAGCATTGTAGTAACCAGCAGATATTATTATGGTCTTGACATTTTGCAAGAGACCCTGACTACTAACAGTTGAACAACTTTCACAACATCGGCGCATATTTTACTATATTCATCATTAGGATTCTAGAATATGTGGAATTTACAGTATCATACTATATTCCATTCAAATGCAAAAAATGTAAATCACAAATAACTTTATTTAACAGAAACTACGACATATACCACAGGCGTGTAGTAAGTACTGGAATAGAGCAATACATTTTATTTTATAATTTTTGTTAAACCTCTACATTCTTTTCAAAAAATGATATTTGTCGCAGTGTAAATAAAAATTAATAATATAAATGTATAAATACAAAATAATCAATATAAGTCCAATACATAGGATAAGAAACAAAAGGTTACAAAAATTATTAAAGTGTAGAGCAGTTATGGCCTTAGTGTGTAATCAACGAACTACTTCCGGAATTGGACCGTGTCACGATGAGATATAAAAAATGAAATAAGAGAGAGGAAAAATAAAATAAAAGGAAAAAGAAAGAGAATGGAGACAGAAAAAGGAAAAGAACGAAAGAAAAAGAAAATGGAAAGAAAAAGAGAAAGGTGGGATCTCATCTCGCCTCCGTCGTAGGAGGCTTCTGCAGGATAAGACAGGGCCGCACAAGCACAAGTAACGAACCACGCAGTGGACGCCCAAAAACCGCTACCAACGATGAAATGGTCGACAAGATTCAAGATGTCGTGTTAGCCGATCGCCGATTGAAGTTGAAGTAGATAGCAGATACAACAGGCATCTCAGAAGAACGCGTTGTCCATATCCTACACGAAATTTTGTTTGCTCACACCAGAGCAAAAACGAAATCGGGTGACCGTTTCGGAGAAGTGTCTGGCCAGGATCCAAAGTAATCCAAGGGATTTTTCCATGCGTTTCGTAACCATGGATGAGACTTGGATCCACTACTACAAACCGGAGACTAAAGAACAGTCGAAGCAGTGTACTTTTCCGGGTGAATCGACTCCGAAGGAAGCAAAGACCATTCCATGGACCGGAAAGGTCATGACGACCATTTTTTTGGGATTCCCAAGGTGTGACCCTCATCGACTGTCTGCATAAGGGAATAACGATCACGGGATAATACTACAGCGATTTATTGACCCGATTCGATGCAGTATTGAAGGAGAAACGGCCGTTTATCGTCCATATTCACCGGACCTAGCCCCCAGAAAAAATCACTGGGAGGAAAGAGATTTGCCTCAAATAAGGTCATCGCCGCTACAGATGGCTATTTTGCAGACCTCGAAATATCCTACTTTTCCGACGGTTTGAAGAGACTGGAGGACCGTTTGAAAAAGAGTATTGATCTTCGAAGAGACTACATCGAAAAATAAAAATGAAAAACCACACGAATACCGTGTTTTTCTTGTCGAGTCCGGAAACATTTCAGGTCGCCCTCGTATTTATCTGTCTCGATGAGAATTTATGCAGGTAAAATATCCGAATGTCCTTATTAAGTTGCATTATATTAATGCCAGTGAAAAAAATGTACTACATATTTCAATTACTCAATTAAATATGTACAGCAGTGAACTGAGTTATCCAAACATTTTACACTGATTGGCAATAATAAACGAAAATTAAACGTGTTGGGGTGATTTGCCAACAGCAAATTATGCAACGTTCTACATTCTGAATAACTATTGTGTTGTAAATAATTAATCATTTTGATCAACGAAATTAAATAAGTATGAATTTTAGACTACCAGTTTCGCGGGTCTGTAACTCAAGCAAGCCCACGCAGTCTTTTGAACTTTACATTTTCGATTAACTTCTCGCGCGAGACTAAATCGACGTCAATTTATAGCACGTAATATCACTACTTAAGATCTTAGTGGATTAAAATACATACATTTTTATTCGGTTGCGAATGTACGTACGGAGCGTGCAAGCAAGTTCTCGACATGGATTTTTGAACGAACCTCACACATCGCCTCTCGAAATGGTCTTACAACACGGAAAAAATTACTACTACATTTAACATGTACAAGTCGTATCTACCACGGTCTTTTTATTCGGCTTGAAAATGTATGTAGATTTCGATAACCTTGTCGTTAACAGTAAATAAGTGACGTTAAAAAAATTACGTTAAGGGTTATAACTGTCTAAGTTATTGGCTGTAAGTTTTAAATAAAATAGCTAGAGGCTCCTTAATGGGCACTTAATAAGACAGGAGTGGAAAAATGTTTACGGTGGTCGTTGCAATCCTTAAATATTGCGTTTGGTAATTGATAAAACTTGAATAACCAGGGATTATAATAAGTAACTAGCTGGTTAATCTCGTGATAATTAGATAACTAATTAAGATAATCAGAAAATTCCCAAGTGATCGTTCGGACTTATCCGGGGAAAGCTTAACTCCAAAACATATAGTTAACCTTTAAGTAGCAATCGCGTTTATAACTATATTTCAAAAAGGACATTTACGAACATAGGCAATAGACTCAGTTATTTAATTGACAATAAACGGCTTCGAGTAAGTACCAATGCGGAATTGAAGCTATGCTCGTTTAGATTCACCAATCTCAGTTACGTAATGGTAAATTCCTGTTTACCTCCATTTTATATCATATTAGCACCCACGTATTGAAAATAACCGATAACCTTCTTCGTTAACTCGATACTAAAACGAAAAACAAAAATAGTTGAATACGGGCCTGTCTGTTTAACGCGAGGATACACCGAGTAGAAAAAAACAAACTCGTTTTCGTTTTTCGTAACCTATTTCTCGCATTATTTAAAGCCGTATTGACTGATTTAATAACATAATATAATAAATTACTTCCACTCAAAAAAAGAAAAGCATGCAACAGCGAGTTGTTTGAAACTAGACACCTTAAACTTCAATATAAAACAGTCCACTATAACCGCGTAATATAACATTCGAAAATAGTTAAAATTTTGTAATACAACATCTATGTGAATTGGATCAAACGTAGAAGAATAGAATCATATCCTATAATTAGGGCATTACGCAGTCTTTTTAATTTTGTTGGGAATTGAATATAATCACGACCGTTACAACACCAGTCTTCCTTTACGTATTAAGTAAATGAATTGGTTTTATTAATCGAGCAAGCTGCGACTTTCAATTTCTAAACATTGTATGGAAAAAACCTTGAAAGACCTTGATTTTTGACAGTACCATTGCTTCCAATACAAGTAATACGTAGTAGAATATCTAGATCCTATTATGATACAAGCGTGAGATAAAAAATTAAATATAAATACCGGACTTGGTGTATGTAATGATATCGGCAAAAAAGATATTACCTATAAGAAATGAAAAAGTCAAAAGGCTCGATCGGGTAAATGCAGTTTATCGTCTAGATTGGATAAATTATTTTATAATTAATGATCCAGGATTCTCAAACACAAACAAGTTCAAGGATACTTAGTGTCCGAGATATCTAAAACGCCCCATCTACTCTTTTCATTTGAATGCATTGTTTACGAGTGATTGGCAGGTAAAACTTCTATTTTCGGAACACGAAAGGGTTCCAAGATATTTTGAACCGTCTCGAAAGCAGCATCAAAAGAAAAGCAAAAAAAAAAGAAGAATCCACGGACATCCTTTAGGAAAGAAAAAGGAAGAAACAAGGCTTCTATAATTAGCAGGGAAATTTATGATCTTTCCATTGAAGTTTTTACTAGTGCTATAAATACCCGACATAAGGATTATGTTTTCAAAACGATGATGACGCTTTATATGTTCATTTAGTAGTAAAACTTATACCATCAGATAAAATTTCAATCTCTACCTACCCAGCGGGTCGCCAAAATGATATTTCGCGAAGCCGAAATATGCTAAAAATATATTCGCATATGCTTAATCACGATTTGTTTAAATATCGCACGATTATTAATACATTTTGCATTTTGATTTAACGAGGTTTAGTGTATGACAAGTTCCTCGCATCAATTAATCAAATTCGAACGTAAAAGCTCCCAGAGGTAACCCTGTACTTTATTTTCTCGTAATGTTTGCATATCAACGGGCCCCATTTAATGGTCAGAAAAAGAACAAGAAGTTGTATCGAAAGGGTTAACACGTCGAACGTGCACATGAAATCGGTGGATCATAAAAGAACTCCATTACTGTAACAATTTTTCGAGAAATCATTCGATGCATTGCTTAATGTTATTGTGCTGTGGAACATTTCACTTTTAAGGTATATATAATCAATTCTCTGGATTAAAAGCATAGCTTTTGTGTCTGCCATGTAAAGAGAGATTATTTACATACCTTGGACGTAAGAAAAAAATGCTTGACAAAAAGTTAATGGATTTGGGTTCTTTCAATTTTCAAATCGATTATTCTGTGCTATACGGGCTGTCTCAATATATATGCGTTATGTCAAAGCTTCCTTTAACTAAAAAATCGATGATTTAAACTCTATTGTCTAGTTCATTTCATGTAAAAAACAACGAAATAATAATAACTAATTAGTTGCAAGTTTAAATTATTTAGAATTACTTCCTTGTTATTACCAACATAAAACTTAATCAAATTAGTTCCTTTATGAAATTTTAATGAACAATATGTAATTTCACGGCTCCCGATAAGATTTGAACCTACAAAACCTGTCCGTACCGATTTACACCACGGAGACTGTTTGAACAAATTGCTATTTAAATCGCCATACAAGTTGCTAAATTTCAAATAACAAATTTAATTTAATTTGAACCTTTGCAAAAATTGTTTATAAAAGATATATAACACCAACAGTTACCCAAATTCCGCAAGCTCGAATGAAATTATAAATAACAAAACGACCAAGAACATAAAATATAAGTGCGTTATCATACGCGCTACTAATGATGTGAAGCTCGTAACCCTTTTGTGAGACAGTATGATTACTTATCTCTTTTTTTCGATACAGATGAGATTATTCACATAAAATTCGCATCTATAGATCAAATCATTAAAGTAGAATTCTAACATCCTAACGCAGCTAAGGGAAGATATGAAAAGGAAAAATCTAGAGAAGAGGCTCAAGTTTAAATTAAATTATTTAGTTCCCTTAGTTTTTCAAATATAACTCAATTTCTTTGTTCTTACCAACGTTAAAGTTAATGAAATTAGTTTTTGGTGAAACTTTTAATAAATAAAAATAATTGCAAGCTTGTGTTTCAAAGAAAGTTGTTTCTGGAACAGATAGATATACAATAAAATATATCCCATCTACAATTTGTATTGAAAACAAGAAAGTTTTAATAAAAATCCCGTATGTGAATTTCTATAACTGGGACAGCTTGTATGTAATGTAAAAGATCTCTAGAAAGGGAAAATAAAGATTACCAATTTAATATGCTGCAGTTGTCCAATATCATTCAAGAGTGGAATTTAAAAACGTATTAGCGTAAATAAATGAAAGTATCGAATTATTTGGTATTGGGCATGATAATAAAATTAAGGAAAAATACTGACAGTAAATAAAAGTAAAACATACATATCTACTACTACTAAAAACTTAATATATTGATTAATAAGAAATTAAACTAACATTTTTAACTAACCATTATACATAAAAATTGGTATCCTACATTAAGCTAAACAAATTTATTGTAGATCAAACTCGATTAATGCCCGTATAATTCACATGAAACTGAAATTCATATAAGTTAAAAATAAAAAGACATGAATTATCATTATTATTTTTAAAGATGTACGCATTTGATTATAGGTACTTCAATGTCAGTTAACGTTAAACAATAATTCCCTAGAAAAATTGGTAATTCATAATTTTAAAAATGTCAAATAGGGAATCAATCAATTCATGATTGACGATATAAAAATCATCGTATTGAAAATAAGAACCGAATATTTACTCATCAATACGAACGCTGGGTTATTCGAAAAATCAAAGAAAACCCTAAAAATAAATCCACCAAAATTAACGCAGAACATTGAAATATATTTAAATAACGTAGTTCATCCTCAAACTGTGAGAACTGTGTTGAAAAAAATATGGATTTCGGTGCCGTATAGCTAGGAGATAACTCCATGTGAGTAAGAAAAATCTTAAAGCAAGACTAAAATATTGTAAAGAAGACTCGAAATATGATTTTTCATATTGGAAAGACGTATTATTTATTGATGAAAGTAAATTTAATCTGCTTGGGTGAGATGGGATGGTAGATGGTTCGAGAAGGCCGAATGAGGTGGAAGAAGTGGGTAATTTCCAGTTTATAGGAGCTATTAAGGATCAGAATATTTATTTGGACATCCTTCGAAGAAAAAAGTTAAGTAGATGTTCAAATTTTATCAAAACAACGACCCGAAACACAAAGCTTATAAAATTCGCAATTGACTATTATACAATTGCCCAAAGATACTAGAAACACCTCCACAATCACCGGATTTAAATATAATTAAAAATTTGTGGAGCCAATAAAAAATCACAAATAGAAAACATAGTATTTCGAATAGAAGTGATTTAAAGAGTATACATCTTGAAGAGTAGAGCAAAATATTGCGAAAAATTGGTGATATTGGTGTGGTTACCCCACAAAATATTAAGCACACGTATTTTTTAGTTTCCACCCTGAAGCTTATCTTATTCTAATACTACAGTGAATGGTGTGTGTGAATTTCAGTTTGATATGCATAAATACAATAAATCTCTTAAGTTTAATACAGGTTACACATTGTTATGTATAATGGTTAGTTAAAGATATTACTTTCATTTCTTATTCTTTAATATATTAAGTTTACCCTAGATGTATGAGTTTCACTTTAATTCACTGTATAATAATTTACAAAGCAGAAATACATCGTAGAGGTACAGAAACCATAAAAACAAAAACGAGAAATCGTTCTGTCTCTAATACCAATGACAAAATGAAAGTGAAATCGAACAGGGTGCCTGTACCATACACTGAATCATCAGCCTGACAGTTTTTACGGGAGTTACAGTTACCGTAATTATAGGTGAATCTTAATACGTTTTATATATACGGTACATCGATGTTGCTAAGCAATGTGAGCAATGTCTGTTTAGCTTGAGGCTGTATAGCCGTTATATTAACGTCCTTGCTGCTATTATGCCTCTCCAGTTCTCTTTATATACGTCGTTCACAAATTCGCAACGTTTAACTCTCACATAGTTAACTTAATCGCTTGCTAGACCGATTATAATATATAATGAGGTACATGAAGCGTTTAATTTTAATAAACCCTACTCTCAAAAAGAATATAGAACATCTACAAGAACGTTTTATTAGCATTAAAACAAACAGTAAAGGCCATACAAATACGTAACCTGCGGCACCCTTCGAATTAAAAGTCTAACCAATTTCGTAAAGCTTTAAAATAATTACTTCCTAAAATAAAATTCCTCAGAAGCGTCTAAATAAACACATGTAGCATGTACGACTAGTGAAAGTCCAAGAAGGTTAAATTAAGAAGTGTGTCAATGTATTTTGTACACAAACACTGCGTTTAAAAAGACGCTTGAAGTTTTCTCAAACGGCGAAAATTAATGCTTCGATTTCAAGAAACGCGTTTTGTTTAGACGAATTTTCAATAAACACGACGCGTTCTAAAAATAAATTTCAATTGCACTACTACGAGAAAGGTTTTTATTGTTGTTAAAAAGATTTAAAAGCAAAGTTGCAAGAGGAGACACGTAGCAGTAATAGTATTGTAGTTTAGCTAAAAAGGGGAACTCGTTTGGAAAAACGTTTTGTGTAGAATTTAGTAGTTTGTCATGAAAAGTATATATTTATGTTTTCTTCTTGTGTAGATAAGCACCTATACTCGTTTTTTACTTGTTCGCTTTTAAAATCCCCATGCAGTAGGGAAAAATCCGCCGAACTGACAACCGAGTTTATATTCCTGCATAAACATCGCAATTAAAATAAAGAAATAGCGGATTAGACCTTGAAATTTCAACGAAAGCAGTAAACGAAGTATATACAGAGGCAGATCTCTATCCATTTTAAATTCGTTAAAAAAAGTTACGAGTTTTAACAATCAACAAAGGCTAATATTATATGTTACGTATTTTTAAAGAAACATTGAAATAGAGTCTAATTGTAATCAAATAAAATCAAAAGGAAAAGGTGTGGAGAAAAGAATTAGATTGAAATTAGTAACGCATATATAAAAATAAGAATATCCTGTAAGAAAAATAATTACCAATTAATAATACAAAAGAATAAGAATTTCTTTATTTAGTAACATTTTCAAATAGTTTATAAATCTCATACCCTTTTAAATTAAGATTAGATCCTTGTAAACAAGCTGCATCTACAACAAATGATACAAAGAGGTTAGAAAACGTTTTACTAAAGATAAATAAAAGAATATTACTGGAAAAGAAAATAATGTTTACCGAATAAAATAAAAAGAAATTTATGATATTTAATCAATTAAAAAGTCAAATGGAAAGAAACAAAAACAAAATATTAACCAAGAACATATACCTTGTTGAATTTGAAAGAAAGTTGTTCTCCTGTAACAAAAAACAAACAAACAATTATTAATTAATAATACAAGGGAAATATTTAGCAACCTTCTCAAATAGTTTACAAGTTCCATACCTTTTAAATTTAGATTAGCTCATCGTAGACAAGCAGCATCTATAACAAGGAATTGTTTCATTAAAAGGATACTGCTGGAAAAGAAAATAATATTTACTGAATAAAATAAAAGGAAATTTATGATATTTAATCAAATAGCAAGAAACAAAAACAGTATTATATACGCTGTAAAAGAAAAACATATTATGAAATCACCAAGTTATCTGAAACTAAAAAAATATTAACTAAGAACAAACACGTTGTTGAATTTGAAAGAAGGTAGTTTTCCTATAACAAAAAACAAATAAAGAATTATTAATTAATAATACAAGGCAAATTTTTTAAAACATTTTCAAATAGTTTACGAATTCCATACCTTTTATGTTTAGATTAGTCCTTCGTAGACAAGCTGCAATATAACTATATAACAAGCGATAAAAAGAGTTGGAAGTTTTTTAATACATTAATTAATTTCAAAGTATTGTTTGTAAATTTCCAAAATGGAGTCAAATTAATCTGGAAAAAATGTATTATCGCAACTGATATTTTCCAAAATATCCCAAAATGTTGCTGGATTTTTTTAAAATAACAGAAAAGAATACTGATAAGCTTGTAAAATACGTACTAATTATAACAAAATTTCAAAAATTATATTGTTATATGTTCTGTAATCTAATTAAAACAATAAAAAGAAAATATTTATATACAAATTCTATATTATGGGCACAATTTTCAATGCAAAATTAAAAAAAAGGCCACTATGTAACAATTTTCACCGATATTTACCAAAATATATCAAATTGTCGCTGTATTTTCTAAGGTGGCAGTTATAAAACACTGGTAAATTTATTAAATACGTGCAAATTGTGATATAGCTCCATAAAAATATGAATTTATACAGACTCACCTCTTTGAGACATTTTCTTAATCATATGGAGACATATACAGGTTAATCACAGCAACAATAACTTCTATAAT
Organism: Trypoxylus dichotomus; assembly: GCA_023509865.1. NCBI lineage: Eukaryota > Metazoa > Arthropoda > Insecta > Coleoptera > Scarabaeidae > Trypoxylus > Trypoxylus dichotomus. The sequence continues at coordinate 9,106,140 of CM042083.1, read as the reverse complement.
TTAACTAAAACAATAAAGAAAATATTTATACAAAAATTATGTATTATTCGCACGATTTTCAATACAAAATTTCGAAAAACAAAGCGCTGTGTTATAGACAAAGGAATTGAGCTATTTAGCACATAACGCATGCGTTCTATCGCTGAACGCGGGGATCACGTAAGATGGCGGTAAAGAAATTTTAAAAACGCGTTGTATGACAATTTTTACTAATATTTTCCTAAATATACCAAATTGTGACTCTATGTTTTAAGATGATAGTAATAGAATACTAATAAGTCTATTAAATACGTACAAATTATGATATAGTCCATAAAACTACCAATTTATTAATGTTTATCCCGTATCAATGCTTTTTATATGGACTTACCGCACTGCGATATTTTCTTCGTCACACCAATAGATACACAGGTTATTCACAGCGAAAATACCTTCTATAACCTAACTAAGGCACTAAATAAAATATTTACACAAAAATTGTATATTATTCGTACAATTTTCAACGTAAAAATTTCGAAAAACGAAGCGCTATGTTATAGACAAGCTCATTCATGCTAGATTTCGCATCTAACGCGTGCGCTCTATTGCTTAATGCGGGAATCACGAAAGATGGCGGTAAAGAAATTTCAAAAACGCATCCTATGACAATTTTCACTAAATACTAAATATAATATAATACTAAATACACTAAATTGTCGCTCTATTATGTAAGATGAAAGTAATAAAATGCCAATAACTCTACTAAATACGTGCAAATTATGATATAGCTTCATAAAAGTACGAATTTATCAATGTTTATGCCGTATCAATGCTTTTTATATGGACTCACCTCTTTGCGATATTTTCTTGATCACATCGAGACACACATGTTATTCACAGCAGTAACATCTATAATTTAACTAAAGCACTAAGGAGAATATTTACACAAAAATTGTATATTATTCGCACGATTTTTTATATAAAATTTCGACAAACAAAGCGCTGATTCTTGTCCGATATAGCATCTAACGTCTGCGCACTATTGCTGAATGCAGGAATCACGTACGACGGCGGTAAAGAAATTTTAAAAACGCGTCCTATTACAATTTTCACTGATATTTTCCTAAATGTACCAAATTTCCGCTCTATTTTCCAAAATGATAGTAATAAAATGCTAATAAGTTCATTAAATACTTGCATATTGTGATATAGCTTTATAAAAGGACGGATTTATCCATTTTTATCACGTATCAATGCTTATTCATAGCAAAAATTATGTTCTGTAATTTAATTAAAGCACTAAAGAAAATATTTACATATAAGCTTTGTAGTATTTGTATAATTTTGCGCTGATATTTTGCGTTCATGCCTGGTCTCTGTTGATGCAATTATAATTTTTCGCTATGTTTTTCAAAATGTATCAAATTATTGTCAACTTTTACAGATTAATTTATACTTTCTTGAGATTCAATCTCATCTATTCGTGTATTACTTTATAAATTAGGAATTTAATAGTTGAATAAATTTGCGTAAATCATCGCACAATGTCAATGATTATTTTTCTTTACATCATTTTCTAAACTGGTAGGTATTTTAACTTAGTAATCACGAAGCTTCTTCAGACGGCTAATTATTCATACAGCATCGATATGTGTACGCTTACGTAAGTTCTGATGCATGATTATACACATTATTGTGCATTCATCATGAACATTATATAATACCCTCCTGAACAATTTCTCATTACATCAGAGGTGTAGGTTTGTTTTGTTTGTATTATGCGAACGTGCTAAGAAAAAAAGTTGATTGAGTTGTATAATAGTAGAAGGAAAATATTTATTGTTCGTCTCACGATGACATTCTTTCCTTCGCTAGGTGTTTGAGTAAGAACAAAGAAAAATAAAAACGAGAATAACTATATCGGTAATGAAATTAATGAAGTATCAAGGTCTGGATGGACTCTAGACGTCGGCGTATGATAAAATAAGCTTGATTAGGCGGAGACTCCGAAAAGGTATTGCATGCTACCAATGCTGTACCACGAATAACTTGTTTTATTTAATCTTATATCAATTTAAAAGAGTTTGCATGCACAGACAAATATTCCTTTTCCCTCACGAAAGCGATGATTAAAAAAAACTATATTACATGCAATAACATTTTAAAATAAATAGGTTGTAATCTTAGCCTTGAAATAAATCTTGAGGTACGGTTTAATAAAAATAAACACGAATAACGCTTTTCCTAATATATTATCTATACAGCACCACAGGACGATATATTATTACGATTTGGTATGTTAAGACTAAATATGATGTGATATGGCACTCCTCTTTTTGTAAGTGCTTGTTCCCGTTTCGATCTGTTTGAACCAAAGGTAGATTCGTTGATCCTGAGTACTTTCTTCCAACGTCCGGTTTTTTTTATTTTTTCCCCCATGCTAACCATTTAGCTTTGTTTGCTTTGCGCTGCTTATACTGTGGTGACGCACTGGTTTTGGGAACAATATTCACTTCGGCAGCACTTTCTGACGCTGTTTTTTGTCCATTTCGTTTGCCCATAATTACAATTGCGCGATCTTCTGCTGGTGTTGTTATTTTTTGCTGTCCGGGCCATTGCTTATTAGATACACCGCCACTTCTTTGATACTTTTTACTATTATAAACTACGATTATATGGTTTGATTCTTAATTCTTTAATACCAGCCGGCTCATTACGTACACACAGAACATTACAGAGGAATTATAACTTATCTTCTACTTACAATTTAATAATACATTTTGATAAGGATAAAAAATAGTTTCTTTGAATAATCTCGAATTATGCATATGGGTAAACACTTATGGGCGGTAGTGTATATAATAGTAATAATAATTTATTACCCAATAGCACACAGCTCCTTACAGGATAATTATATCCTAACAACCATTACAATACGAGAGTAACTATATAGTACCAAGAGAGAATAATCACAAAGGATAATGCAAACATCTCTAAGAACTATTAATAGTAAATTGCTTAAACAAAAGTCGCCTTAAAGCATTGACAGTAATGTTAAACAAATCAAACCTACATGCAACTATATACAGTGGCAGGGCGTGTTAGCCACGAGAAGATAAAAAGTTAATTTATTCCTACTGTTAAGCTTTGGTATGTTATAATTCAATAGAAACAGCAAATTCGGAACCGTTATATAGCTATTTAAAATCTTACGTGCAAAAACTTGGTGTCTAAGGAAATATAGTTTTTGAATAATTACGATTCCACACAATTGAACCGTATTCCAACCTCGAACGAACAAATGCATTATATGCAGCAATAGTACTCAAATATTTAGTACTGCGAAACAGAAAGCTTAATCTCTAATCTCTTAAGAGATTCACATAGACTTACGGATGGTTAAAAATACGTTAAAAATTCACCAACATTGAGGCATAGGAGGGCAATATTCAGTGGTAAATGATTCAAACACCAAAGACGAATAAATAGCAGACCACTCTGCAAAATGTCTCAATATGTAGTGGAACATATTCTGCGAAAAATTTTAAGGCCACCAACGTCCAAGAACAGAGCCTTGTTACACACCCGAAAGGGACAAATATAAGCCCGACCGAAAACCGAAGAATATTCAACGTAATTAGTACGACAGCTCAGATAGGATTGCGATAATAGTATCAGATCATTAGAGATACCCCATACATGCAGTTTACGTAATAGAGTTTGATGTTCAACCTTAGCGAAAACGTTAGAGAAATTCATATAATGGTATCTGTCTGAAGTCGAAAGCCTAAGGCCTCAGAGACATTATGGGAAAATACCATCAGGTTGGACACCGTTAGTCTACCTCTAATAAAACATGCTGCCCTGGCGCATATATTTGTATAATATAGTTTCAAAGGCTTTAGAAAAATTACATAATAATGTTGTTCCTAGATCCGGACTTGGAAAACAACATGGAAAAACTTCTTGTTTCAGTACGAAATTGTAAATATGGAGAAGCGATCTACAAAGGACAAATCTACAATCCCTAATACCAAAATTGGTGACGTTATCAGGACCAGCTCATTTTTCCTTTCAATTGACACGAAGCTTATAAAACATCATTTTTACTAAAATCTTTAAGGAAAACTGAATCCTAAACCAACGCATCGGTATTGATATGACGTGTAAACGTTTGCGTTAGACAGGCTCCTCAGTGGGCGAAAAAGTAATGTTATTATAAACGTAAAGTCAAAATCTGTTGGGGTTTGTCTGAATATCAATATTTATATCGTTTAACATATAATTAAACATCTTTTCTCTACTCCATAAATCTATTGCTGTACAATTGTAAACCCGTGTTTCTATAGATTCCTACGTGCACATATAAATTTTTTATCCTATTATCTTGTCTAGAAATTATTTACCTTTAGAATGTCAATTTAATCATAGAATCTATGGTAAAGAGTCAAACAATGAACTGATGATAAAACATTTGTACTGAAACAACAAGTTTTATATTTGGTGAAATTTATATAAGAAGCAACTTTCACTTAAACTCGAACGACATTGCGACTCGAACAAAAATAACTCTACAAACTGGCTCACTCTTATTTTCATTTAAGTCTCCTCGTTTCTGTCCACACTTACAAATTAAATGGGTTACAATTTAAGACGAATTCACGACTCGCCGAGAGATAAAGCGGGACAGGTATAGAGAACGAAGACCTAAGCCTGTAATAGTGAAGCGGATTTTAATGTCTATTGGTTGGTCACACCAGCGTTTTGATAGACATCTCAAATCGTTGTGTTATTTATTTCAGTAGCGTAGAGACACATATTTATTATGTCGATTGACCTCTCGTGCACGACATAAACTTTGCGATGAAAATCAAGACAAATATATACATGTATTTGATATAAAACCTGTTAACACAGAGTTTTTTTCTTTTAATAATTAAGGACTTACTAAGTATAAACGTTATACATTTTTAATGTGTAACCATTATAGTTTGATCCTGATCAAGCATCAATTTAGATGGGAAATATTAGTAAAGAAACAAGAAATAAATTTAAATTGAAGAGCATTGCCAATCTCCCTCATTATCCGGTAATATCCTGTCGTTCTAACGACAATGACATGAACTCAGTAATCTCGTGGTGTAATGGTAGCACAGTACGCCGGAAACGTAAAGATTGTAGGTTCGAGTCCCTCCGAGACGGATATTTTTTCAGTGATTTAATTACGTTGGATAATTGCAAGGAAATTGTAATTTTATCAAAGTAATAATTGTCTTTTATAAATTTGACAAATTCCCATGTCTTAGTACTTCATTCCTAAGAATTTTACTGATTTTACTGATGTTAGTAGACACTAAATTTTAGCTGATTGTACATTATCAATTTTTAATGGTGTAACCTTTTTTTGAAAAATTATTTTGAGTGTTCCTTTTTAATTTTTATGCAATGGATATGTTTTTTTTGTATGATAGAATATTATTATGCACATTCATTTCCCCGAATTTCACAGAAATCGTTCGTTTTCGCCAGTCACGGTTTCAATTTATCAAACAAAGTTCACTTTTTATTACCGACAAGGTCTATACATTTACGCAGTATTACTTTTGTCCTTGATACACTAAAGAAACATATCCGTTATGAAAAGAGTCACCTACACCGCCTTACAATAAATATGAGACCGCGTTGTTTATAAAAGCATAACGTTGTATGTACCCGTATAATAATAAATTCCTTAATAATAAATGGATATTGCGAGATATTTCTATATCCGAAGTGTTCGGATCATAGCGCACATCATTGTACTTAAAAGCTACGTTTCTATTCCTACTGTATTATTAATTAAAATCCATATAATTATAATCGATAGTACAAGGCCCTATATATCATATAACGCGCAATGTTGATTTATTTTTGCCTATTAGATTTACAACTATAGCTACAAGCTTAATACGCATGTTTTAAATTAATTTTCAATTTCATCGGAAGCCTTGATTAAGAATGTCAAATGTTGACATTTGTCGGGAAATTTAAATTTCAAAATGGTATCATTAATAAAACATAAAGCGATTAATTTGGACGAAATATGGCGGAGAAAATAATAAAAATATTTTTTTTGTGTATGGCGCTTATATGGATAAAAATAAATAATGAAAACGCGTTGGTTGAAGCTATTATAACCTCTTGTATATTTTAAATTCGTTTTTCTATGTAGGCAATTCCTTTTCTGTCATGAAGTACATAATCCGAGGATTGTTCAAAAAACTGACGAACATGTTACTGTTTAAAATGGCCATTTATCATTCGTAGGTGGAATGGATACATTACCTCGCATTAATTAAGAGCTTAAGACGTGCATATCTTGGTTATTTTGCTCTGTTAAAGCTACAATACAAACTTGATAATTGCGAAGCTTGCCTTTTTAAAACTCTCGAAGCTAACCCGAAAAAATTCCATTTTTTTCAAGTTCCATTTAAATATACGCATGCATAAATTTAACTCGTCTGCTCTTAACCCTTTTTATTTCATTCGCATTGCGTCGACTATATAGATGTTAGCAGGAAAACGAGCTTAAAACCACTTAAAGTGATTTACAACGCAAAGTAACTGTAGAAGCAGAACAATTTTTCTTCAACCCTTTTAATTATTATAATGTCACACACTTATTACGAAGATGGAATCCAGTTTCAACAGAAACCTACCGCCGTATATAATAGAACAATAGAGTTAACACCATACACTCAACCTAGTTTGTATGGCGTGTGTCAAGTGCAAAACGATCTTATCTTTGAGTCTTCTAAATCATGCCTTCATAACAAAATGGCCTGTTTCTCTCGTGGCATTTCATTCGGAAAATTATAACAAGAGAGGGCACGCAACACGTTCCGTTTAAGCATAGCATTGTTATACTAAAATGATGATTGTAGTAATTGAATGATATTTAAACTTTAACACATTCCTCACCTTTTGTAAAATGATATTCGTTGTAGCATCAAAATGTTCTTATAAAGCGAATAGAGAGAGGAATTAAAGATTTTCCGAAAAACTAGAAGTACTAACCCAGTATATATACACACACTACCGCTCATAATAGAATGAACACTTTAGATTCATGTAATAATTCTATAAGCATACCAATGAAAGAACTAACTATATACGGGCAGAATTTTTATGACACTATAAATGAAATCCGAATTCTAAGAATTGACTGAGTTCCTGTAGAGATGGTATTTACCACATAAGGTATGCTTAAATTACATTAACAGTTAGTCTAGCTTATATTTAGATACCCTTACGTACAGCTCGATATTGTTATTTTTTTGTGCGAGTAAATAATTTAATTCCTGTGTAAAAATGCCTCGCGGAAAACCGCTTAGTGTTGAAACACGATCAGCAATATTAGTACTACATCAAGAAGGATATTCTGTATGGAATATTTCCAGGTCTAGGACGTTCTCAAGCAATATCCAGGGGCGATCATGAACACATAAACTTCCTTAGTGACGAATCGGCTCCTCCATACCTGTATCGCTGCACGAAAATCATTGCTACGTCGTGGAAATAGACAAAAACGTCTCCAGTGAGCTAACACTCACAAAAACTTGACAATAGAACAATAGTGAAACGTGCTATGGACTGATGAGACCAAATATTAAGTGTTTACTCAAAACCGCAGAACATTTGTCAGGACCACAACAATACATTACACCAACAATAAAGAAAGGTGGTGGTTCCATTCTTGTATGGGGTCGTTTTACATTAAGTGGAATAGAGGACCTTGTGAAAATAGATGGAATAACGTGATATTAGAAGAAAATGCTTTGTTCTCCAGATTACGCTTAATAGGCAACAATTTTAAGTTAATGCACGATAATGAAGGAATATTAAAAATAATTACTTGATAGAGCTTCTATGGGACGAACTGGACAGATGAATTAGAAGAGAATGTCCAACGTCCAAAACTCATCTCTGGACTGTATTGCAAAGAGAGTGGAACAATATTCCACAAGATGCACTAAGGAAATTCGTAGAAAGAATGCTAGGAATTATAGGAGCAGTTAAAAAAGCATAACTTACTTTATCTCTTCTAATGTTTATTATTACTTTTTCTTTTATGTACGAATAGGCAATAAGTAGTAGATGAATGAATATTTTTCTTATAATTGTTTTGTTTAGTAAGCGTAAATTTTTGGATGAAATAGAAAGTGCCCGTATTATTATGGGTGGTAGTGTATGTTTTGAAATTATTGCCTAGCAAGTTCTGATTCCAGAATCGATTTCCAGAGGGTAAAATATACGACGTATATTCTGGTTTCAGGTAGTAAATATATTATAATTGTTGAAAGGCGTCCTTACTGTATTTGTTTTATATGATCACAATGTAAATGCAATATCGCATTTCGCATAGCGTGAAGTAAATCAGAATTGAAACAATACCTAGTAATTCAACTGTACGACCATATATGGGATGACAATCTCAAGTCCGTACCCAAACATGTTCAACATATGTAATTTAATAAGTTGTATATTTCAACAACTTTCAGCGGTTCGATTCGGGATTTTTAGGTACAAACAAGGAAAACTGAATCGCCTTTATTTTTAATGCAATCCAATTATATGCCTGTCGGTGGTCCGGAGTTGGTGGCTTTCTTTGTTGTCATTCGTTCCGTCTTTCTTTTTCTTTTCTTTTGCTCTTCTCCTAGAGTGGATGAATCTTTCGCAGGTGTTCTACTCTCATTTTCGGAATATATATATACACGACAAAATAAAACTCGTTCCTCTGACAGTAGCTTCGGACGTAAACGATTTTACGTTAAAACTTTGTATTAAAACGTTCAATAAAAATTGTAATAAGAACACTTTATACTTATTCACCTATTAATATTCTATTTGAATACAAATCTATACCTCTTTATATTCTAAAATATATTAGGGAAACTTATGTCATTATTAAAGTAATCATTGCTTGGACCTTCATACAGCTTGATGAACGAAATGATTATTTATAATTTTACGCTGTCAAATACATTGAGTTTATTTTGGCTTTATGTATAACATATGAAGACCCTCTAATAATAGTGAAGAATACGATTTTAACAGTAATGGTAGTATGCAAACGAAGGAAAGAAAACATCATTTTCAATGTTTATAACAGTCTAATGGGGGAAAATAACGAAAGGCAATCAAAGAACATTGAGTACGTATCAGGGACATTTTGGAAGATACTGGCTTATCAGGTAATGTGGTGCACAATATACTGAGTAAAGAATTAGGTGTGAAAAAGATTAGTGCAAGATGGGTGCCCCAAAAGTTAACCAAAGGTACTAAGTTTTGCTTTCTGTGTGAATTAGCCTGACTGACTATTTGCAAAAGAGATAGAGCATTATAGAGGCCTACTACGCACAATTGATTTCTAAATTGTGAGACGTTATTAAAGAGAAACGCCGAAGAAAGTTAAGGCACGATGTGCTGTTCCATCAGGATAATACTCCCAGCCATACATCTGGTATTGCTATAGCTGCTATACACCAAGGAGGCTTTAAATTAGTGGAGCATCCGCCATATTCGTCGGATCTGGTCCTTAGTGATTACAGGCTCTTACGTGGGGCAAAATTTTCCAATAATTATCAAGTAATGCAAGCTGTAGAGAGATGGTTTGCAGAGGGTGGACAAAAATTTTTCTATGAGGCTGTTGACATCCTGGAGCACAGATGGACCAAGTACATTAGTGTAGAGGGAGACTACGTCAAAAAATAAAAAATATAATACCACTGTGGTTTTACTGTAAGAGGGTCAGGGATACGGCATAAAGATCCGCCCTCGTATATTCATAAAAGTGAAGACCAGAGAAATTTCTGTATGGGCTTCCCACCCTTAGTCGAAGGGCTCCAGATTTAGGGCACTAGAGACTCATCCGCACCCAACACTATTCTAGTAATGAATTTGCTGGCAGAGCTGAAAGTTGTTTGGTTCAGTTGACTTTTCGAAGTACTTACAGAAATATGCCTATTGACTTCAACATATTCCCCGATCTTTCCAGCCATTTTCCCTCCTCCTTCCTCAACCAGGCTCAGAACCAACTATGGCGGAGTTAAAAAGATAATCCCAATTAAAAATTTAATCAAAAATATATATTCGAAAATTTATGACGATATGCAAGGCTCTCTACTAAAGGTAATTTTAAATTGCAAAAGGTGACAGGACAAGATTTCTAGATGTTTAACAAAATATTCAGCTCTAAACGTTGAATAATGTGTGCCTTAGAAAAATAAAACCAAACCAAAATAGTAAATACTACGAATTCATTAAACATATGTAGTTATTCCTTTTTTTTTTCTCCTACTGAATATAAAACGTTCCACATAACGAAATGTTTAGAATTTTATATGCAACAACTGGAGAGGAATTTTATAGAGAAATACTTAAGTAAAGAGAAAAAGAAGGCGTTTCGAGAGCTATTCAAAATTGTTCTTCATTTTGTTATATTAACGTTAAGAACAAGTGACATTTAGGTGGTTATCACGTTGAGCAATCGTCATTCCACAATTTACCACTGGTACCCTACGTACATTTATCGGGGTACCAGTTTATTAACCTGACGTGCATGGTCTGGACGTGGATAGTGTTTAATACATACTCCTGAGATGACTTTGTTTTAAACCGACTTTTATGTTATTATGTATGTATATGCGTCTTTCTATCACATTGCCATGAAATGCCGCCAACTTTTCGTTTTTTTTTTGTTTTTATATACATCCACATTCGCAATCCTCTGCCTTCTTTCTTGGTCATTTTTCTCGCTTTTCGGTAGATGTATTTCGCGTTTTTTTTTCTGTTTCATTTAACGCATTCGTATTTCATGAACTGCATGTATATGTGTATGTGAGAGGAGTCGCTTTCAATGTTGAATAAAGTTGTTTCTTCTAAAAGTATTTTTAGTACTTAGCGTGAATGAGCCGATATAAATTTTACCACTTAATTGACTGAAATGGCGATTATATTTTTTTGTCGCGTATATATAAGCCTACTACGATCAGCCGATAATTTGGACAGATTTTACTATGAATGCCATGGCTACAATTAAAGCAAAAAAACATTTGATTTATTCTTGCGTGTTTTCTTACTTATCGAGAAACGACAATATTTCTCGCTGTTTATTTCAACTAATCTTTTTCTTTCACATTTTTACAGGATCACATACAAGAAGTTCTCGATAAATGGACGCAGATAGACGATGAAATTTGGGCGAAAGTTATCGTTCTAGAACGAAACAGGAGGGTTGCCAAAGCATATGCAAGAGCACCTGTCTTAACCGTCAATGGTTCAGACGATGGTTTTGATGGTTTTCGGTAAGTATCTTTCATTTTATTAAACCACGTAAATATTTACATACAGGTGTTTTAGTGTTAGACAACATATACAGTGACTCACAGTGAAAATGATGCTGTAGTATATAATTTGGTAAGAAGCTAAAAATATTACGAAAAGTAATTATTAGGGTAAAGTAAATTGAATATATTATATCTACTATTAAAAAACTAAAATTAATTCTAACAGATATTACGAATTCTAACCAGGTAGCTTTACAGCGGTTATATATTCAACATCACAGTGGAAATAATCCAGCTCAGTACACAATTTTCCGTAGATGCACGTGTGATTTACCTCTTTTTCTGTTACAACTGTCAAGTGTTTGAATTAGTTTTGTTTTATTTTTGTAATGTATTTCAAAAATAGTAAATAACACATATTTAATTTACTTTTCCCAAATAATTATTTTACCTAACATTTTCAGCTTCTTACCAAATTATATTTGTTCTAAGTTTTAATGAAAAAGAGTAATTATTGCCGTGAATTTTGATGTGTTCAACTAGGTGTTATTAAATTTATAAGCGATAATATAAACAAACGTAACCTCATTAGAACAAAAATAAATATGTAATCAATTGTCTCATGCCCATGGGAGTCAAAAGTAAATCAATGGAAAAGACTTGAACGTTAAAAGTGAATGAAAAGTAATTAGCATTGAATGTAATGTGTAAAATTAGGCTAATATTCGGTCAACCGTGCATCCGACATTTCCTTACTTTTCTCTTGTACTTTTTCAATAACACCTTATCTTGACTTTTCAAATTATAAAGCTAGGTTCTGAAAGTTTTTACTTCTTTTCTCGTGTTAACTTCGTCAATCTCACAATTAATTAAAAAGGATAATTATAAGCAATAAACGTGACTTTGAATCGAACATACTATACATACAACAACTACATGAAGTCTGGCATGCGTTGTCTCCTGTCTAGTGAAAGTAATATAACAGCCTTTAACATCTGTGCAATCGTTTTATACGAAATGGTTAAATAAAACAAAGAGAAGTCGGCAGTTTCAATGTTTACTTGTACAAAATTAGCTTCTCTAAGTCGTGTTCTTGATATTTCCAATAGATTTAGACAGGCAACCCCGAGGAGAAGACGTAATTCTAGGTAAAGTTGACGGAATCTTGTTGTACGTTTGCGGCATGGTGGGTGTGGAAAAACGATTGCAAAATTGTTTCGAGGCTACCACTTTGTCGTCGCAATAGCTCTATTCAACCTTTCTAACGAGCAAACGAGCTCTTAAGCGAATAAAATCTCCGTTTTTTTTTTTAATTGAGGCATATTTAAAACAGGAAAAGGAAGAATTCTTTAGACTTGTACCTGCATATTTTGCAGATGTAAGATCTACCTTGAAGAATATTTACTGCAAGTATGAAAATGTCTTTGGTGTTGTAAGGAATGGAACACAGTTCTTACAGGATTCTACATAAGTAACACGAGGTATATAACAGACATTTGCATATTTGAATAAATGAATATTTATTTTTTGAAGGATTAATTAAATTCGTTTAACCAAAAACACTGTTTACCTGTTAAAGTAAAACTAACAGTGTGAATGGATAATTTAATTATGGTGAATAATTTTTTTTAATATAAAATTGGAGGGATGAGATATATCTCATCATGACACGGTCCAATTCCGAAAGTAGTTCACTTATTACTGACTTTGGCCGTGGAAGCCAACGTATTAATGTCAGTAGCATAACAAATTACACTGCAAAATAGCAACGTTGTAGGTGCAAAAATATATTACACAGGAATGATATATAATATAAAACTTACCATGAATTTATTATTAAGAATTTGTAAAAAAATATCTGCAAATTAGATATGTTGTAATAACCCATCTAAATTACAACTTAATTAAATTGCAAATAAGTTATAAAGGCCTAAATAATAGACCTATAACGTATTAAGTATGTCCCACATTGATATTCGGTACGCCATATTTAATTTTGAGTGTAATCAAGTTATCAACAGTTTTCTGTTGTTGGCGCGAAAACTTGAAAAATCAAATATTTTATGTGCTTTAAATAAAATATATCGTACACGAATCTAGTTACTATCGCCATTAAAATACAAATCTACAAGAATATAGGGGATGTAGTGAAACCAACTGATATATTTCAAGTCAGTATCGAGCAATTGTCTCGTTGTCTTTTTATCCATTTCGCAGTTTTCAAGTATCTATCTACATGTTCGCAGCTAATTTATTATGGAAGTAGTTAGAATAAGTGTGATGTATACGATGTTTAACACATAATACGGCGATCGATAAAAAAATCAGTGCTTCACATCAAACCAGACGTCCTTGTGTAATTGGAAAGACGTCTTTGGCCAGTTCGCTACTATCTTAACCAATATCCTAAATAACGTGAAAGAAAAGAGAAGAACAACACAACAGCGACGGTGTTGTTAGTGTGGGATGGTTAAAAAGATTTTATTACAGTTAATCCCGCAAACCGCACAAAACTCTAAATGACTTATCGGCATCTAACATGAGCAAATTCAACGAAAATAGACGAGGCATACGCGCGATGATGGCAGAGTTTTGGAATTTCTGCAGAACTTAAACGATCGGAAATTATAATTATCCGACAATATCCCACAATACCGCATGACTCTACAAAAAAAGCGATGCGAATGATATTCCTCAATGTTAATAAAGTATATATCTTTACTTTACAATGACACCTTAATAGTAGAAAAAAAGAACCATCGCTTACATAATGGAGTACCTTCCTTGTAGCAAAATGGTCATTTTATTCCGGATAACTGTACACAAACAGTAAAAACGAATATAATAGAAATATCAGCGGACTATTATTTAGTGATAACGAAGCCTGTCAAGATTTATACTTTTATTTTTTCTTTTTTTTCAAAATAGTTGATGAATCTTATTGGTCTATGAATCTATGAATGACGTTGAATTTCAAAGAAGTATTAAAAATTCAATTGCAATTATAGGAAGCTTTTAGTTCGAGTGATGGAGAAATTTTTCATCCCTCTCTTACAATGGGGCAGTTAAAATACCTCAACGTTCGGTTAATACGGAGCCTTAAAGTTTTAAAAAATCTTTTTTTACCTTTTTCGAGCAATAGCACAAAAAATAAATTTTATAACCAGTTGCGGTTTAGAGAAATCGATTCTACGAGTCCATTTCCATCTAGAAATATATCGCTGAAGCTCCTATCAATCGTAGAAGAATTAATAGATTGTCTCAAAGTCAATGGTCAAGATGTCGCGATTGAATTTTCAGAGAAATTTTTCAAAAAATTGATAAATTAATAATATGAAGATGGAAACTTCCTGAAGGTGTTCCATGATGCTTAATAAATACATAATAGTTACTTTATGCCCAAATAAATGCTTGGTTCTCTCAAAAATCGCACACAAAGTAGCTTGGCTTTAAGAAACTAAATAAAGGAGTCTTTTAATGGCGTCATCTCAAAAACTGTTAGTGGTTTAAAAAAACTGATCCAATTTTCGTAATCAGCAGATCAAAATCTGTTAGATAATATAGTTAAGATAGTAACTTTCTCTCCAACCAGCATGTAGATCTCGACGAGTTGAATCGAACCGAAAAAGAAAAACGCAATTGTATATCTTTCACCATTCAGTAGAGAGGTAACCTTAAAATTTAAGAATTGTTTACCACTCTTTCCGCCTTTTTTGAGCAATAGTTCAAAAAATAAATTTCAGAATGAGTTGCGGTTTAGAGAAATCGATTCTACGTGTCAATTTTTATCTACAAACTTATCGCTGAGACTTCTATCAATCGTAAAAGAATTGAGAAATTGTCTCAGAGTTAAGGGTCTGGCTATCGCGATTGAATTTTCAAAGAAATTTTTGAAAGAATTTATAAATCAATAATTTGCATGCGGAAAGTCCATTAAGGTGTTCTATGATGCTTAATAAATGTTGAATAGTTACTTTTTGCCTAAATAAGCGCTTAATTCTCTCAAAAACCCCAGACAAAATAGTTTGGCTTTAAGAAACAAAATAAAGTAGTCTTTTAATAGCGTTATCACAAATACTGTTAGAGGTTTGTAGAAATTGATTCAATTTTCGTAATCGGCGGGTCAAAATCTGTGAGATAGTATGGTTGATATAACAATTTTGAAAATAAAATCTCTCATACATCTCCAACCGAGTAGAGACGAAAGCCCTTAAAGTTTAAGAATTTTATTACCACTTTTCTTCCTTTTTTCGGCAATACGAGTTGTAGTTTAAAGAAATCGATTCTATGAGTCCGTTTTTATCTAGAAACGTATCGTTGAGCCTTCTACAAATCGTAGAAGAATTGTTAGAGGGGGATCACGCTTCAATTTTTGAATTAAATTTTTATAAATATTCACTAGAAATAATTTCATCTCAAAGACTGCCCGTGCAAATAAGCGGCTAATTCGATTAGAAAATATGTATGTAGCATGCTCAAATTGGTGGAATTTTCGATGTAAAATATCTAGATCGTTGTGTCGTAAATAGAATATAGTTTTTAGCATACAAAAAACGAAGACGAGATCACACGTGTACCTACCTTAAATCATCGTTCACTAGCGTTTATTCAAAGCGAAAATAAAAGAGGATGAAGTAAACTGGTCAGTATATCTTCTGAATAATATAATATATTCAAGTCTTAAGGGTAAAGAATAGATCCAAAATGTATACCTCCAGGGATATATACTAATACCTACACGAGAATGAGTTATATGATTCTTGTATGGCAGGTTTCTACATAGTTAGCAATTTGTATATTTTACGAATTATTTATTAAACACATGCGTCTTCGTAGAGGACGGCGTACGCGCTTCTTTTTCTACTTGAGGTGGTCGCAATGTTAGTTAAGGCTAATAAAACGAAAATCTACCCGAGAGATTATAAACTAAGCAGGACTGGGAAATTAATTTCTATATTTGACATTTGTGGATTTTTCCCTGGTCTTTTCATATGTGTTATTTTTGCGTTGCGAACAGGGAAAAAACGCAAACTGCCAGAGTCTCTGAATATTTCGTGTGATTTATGCTGTTGTCAAAGCAAACCACCCGCGAGCATCAGTACATACATACAACTATGAGTTATGATCAGATTTTAATCCCCTTATGCTTGCTACCGCTGTTCTTTTTTTATCCTTGAACAAAAATCGCTGCTCAACTTCTCTATGTATGACATTTACTTACCTATTTACCTTACTGTTAAAGTCGCATTAAGGATGTTCCTTAGACATTGATTCATCTAAGAAATATTGTTAGAATTCAATGCATACTTGCTCTATCTCTCTTTCTCTCAATCTGATCTATTGCTTAATACAACGTCTTCGGAATCCTTACTTGGCAATTAATAAAACAGCGACAATTCAATAGGAATCTTACTCCCAAACAGGAAAGGTTTTCCTGTTAAACATTTGTAATGACATATTAAAAAGATGTTTAGCATATAAAAGGTTGAAGCTCAATAATAATGAATAACTAATATTAATGCACAATTAGCATGTCGGTTAACGGGGCGCCAGACCTATGTTGGCTGCTTACAGCCCTGCCGATCGGGCAGCAGCATGCGTGGAACGCATTGTTCATCAGTCTTGTTTATATTTTATTCATTTTTAGTAGTGCAGACAAGACAATGTAATAAATGCGTTTGGACTCCTTATTGTTTTAACAGTCCATATGCCGCTTGAATTATTTCATTTCATTGTTAAGCAAGTAATTGATAAATTTGTCTTTGCACTGAATTAAATCGCCACAGTTGTTAGTTGTTGTCGTGGTTGATGCTTAACGTCTTTCACATCCGGATTTGTATGAGTGAGAAACACGGCCTTCTCAGGTGTACTATATTTATAAATCGTATTCCAATTATTAAACATGAGTTTTGTAATACAACGTAATCATTTATACACTTGCGCTAATGGAAAATTGGATATTTAATAAAGGTGAAAGTACTATAGGAAAAGTGTGGAACTAGCAACAACAGGAAACAAACAACGTGGTGGAGTGAAAAGAGAAAAAAATTGTGGAAAAAGAAAGAACTGGACTAGACAAAGATACAACGTAACAAAAATGACAGAAGCAAAGGAAACAAATAAAGAAGTAACAATGAATGACCTTACAAAAGCCGTCAACAAGCTGAAAAAAGGAAAGTCACCAGGGAATGATTAAAAATATGGGAGATAAAGGAACACAAATACTATTAGAAATAAGGAAGAAGACCTGGATAGAGGAGGTGGTACATGAGGCATGGGAGATGTCAATGATACTACTCGTATTTAAAAAAGGCGGTAAAGGAGAATGTAATAGTAATAAGAGGCATTGTTCTGCTCAGGATAGGGGTTAAAATATATGAACAAATACTAGATGAAGAATTACGCAAAATAACAGGGAGAACCTAGCAGAAGCACAAAGTGGCTTCCAAAAAGGAAAATGTACTCAAAATATATTTACGCTGAAGCAAATCATTTTCAAAACGAAAATGAAATCAGAAAATCGTACATAAAGCGTTCGGTAAAGTCCCATGAGTAAAGTTATGGGACATGCTGAAATTGATAATTAATTAGAACAAGAGCCTGTATATCAACGCAACCAATTGCATAATAAATAGAAATATGAAGTCGGTAATGTTTAAGACTATAGATGGATTAAGACAAGGAGGAGGGCTAAGCCCTCCAACAATATTTATAATTTTATGGATTAAATAATAAGGAAATGTAATGAGGAATGTGCGTTTGCAGATGATGTGCTGTTATTACCAAGGACTGAAAAGGACTTACACGTGAATAGAATAGTGTGAAAAGAAGTTCTGATGGAGCATGGAAAATTAATAAGAATTGAATTTTCAACTTGATGGGATTAGAATAGAGAAGAACATAGAGATGAAAAGATGGAATAGAAATTTTATTAACAAAAATGAATGTATATAAAGCCATCATAGACCGATACTGATGAAGATTCAAGCCACCGAAATGAAATATCTTAGAGGTGTACAAGGCGTAACCAAATTAGATAAAATAAAATGTGAACAAATAAGAAAGGATTTGGGAGTACAGCTTGTCCTCGAGTGAGCATTGTTTATAGTTGAGTGAAAAATTCTCAAAGTTCTATTTTTAATTATACGTTCTCTGATATCGTAAAATTTAAGATATAATTCCAAACATTGCCAATTTCAAAGTTTATGTAATGTGAAAATTTAAAATCGTTTTGATTTCGGATACTTTTCTTCGTTACTGTACAAGCGTACAACTTTACATTATCTCCGGAGCTTTCAGCAATATATCCCGCAATTTTTCTCGTTATTATTATTGTTACATAAACGTTTAACAACGAGGAAATACGCACGATATTATTTAACAAAACGTCTACGAATGCATGCATGGTCATATTTACCATTGCAACCAAGATATAATTATGACTTTAACTTTCACCGCTAGATCGGATTTAGATGTAAGTCGGCGTGAGATGACCCCTCACAAGGGTCACACTATACATGACACCATGGAGGTGTATTTGTGTGTTCTCAGTTTTCCTTCTTTTTGTCTCCTCTTCTTTCTCCTCTTTGGACCGTCTTGTCTGTCGTTCCGTTGTTTTCACCGGTTGTCCATGTAAGAAAATCCACCAAACAAAAATGAATAGTGCATTCTTATGTTAATGTTAATAGTTGCAGCATCTATGTGTCTAAAAAGAGATCAGCACTCGGCTCTAACGAATCCCCAAGGTTGTCTATTCACGCCCACATTCACAATAGTTTTTTTTTCTTGGTAATAAAAGAGAGTTATCCTTAAAGGTGTTTAATTGATACAAAGGAAGCATACAACGTAATCATTTAAAAGTTTTCAAATCAGTAATTTTCTATTTCATATTTACTAGCTTATATATCAATTTAAATTTATAATAATTATTATATGGACTAATTAAATATTTTTCTGCACGAATTAAGGTATTTTTGTAAAAAAAAAAAATACAAATTCGTAAATATCCCATAGCATACTGTAAACTGATACCATTCTTACTTTATTTCTATAATAAATAGTGACCGTTCTCAACGTAACAAAAACCAGTACGTATCCCAACCTAGAAACTTAGTAAAGTCATCGCATCGAACGAAATGGAAAACTGTCTCAAATATGTACGCTTCAGTCTTTTGAAAACTTAATTTCAAATAATATTTGAAGCAATTATCGTTAATACACTCTCTTATTCCTATGAGGAGTTTGTTGAGTTACATAACTGAGTCCTGCATCCAATATACCATATTTAATTTTAAACATACAAAAGATAAAAATTATTACATTTCTTATTTTGGTAATCACAAAACTCAAACACTGTGGCACTGGTACACTGAAACATTTCACTATTTTCCTAAGCATAACTCTTCACCAAAAAACTGGACACACGTTTCGATAGCTAAGTTATCATTTTCAACAGTAATACTGAACTCTATTCAATAATAGCTTAGTTGTCGCAACGTACGTCCAGTTTTTTAGTGAAGAGTTGTGATTAGGAAGATGTGAATGAAGTGTTTCAGTCTTAGTATGATAATTCCGTATTTCATTTAGATATTATAATATCTCTATATATGTAAATGTTATGAATTAATTTGTATTTCGGTTTATAAATTTGAATAAATGTTTTAAATGCGCATTAACAAGAGAGAAAGAATCATTTATCAAGATAAAACTAACAGTTATACTCATCACTTTTAAATGACCAGCTTGTATATAATCTAGTTATTGGAGATATCTGAGTAAAAGCAATGTTTATGAATAAATTAGAATGTACAAGCGTATGATATGATATTAATTCAATATGCCATTGTGATTTTAACTGCAAAATCTATTACATACATATTCTCAACGATAATACGTTATATAAACACTTGCGCCTATTGTAAGTATGAAATGCTTTAATAGACTTTAATTATGGTTATCTGTATCTGATAGAATAAGAAAAAAGCGAACTAGGAAACAAAAGAAAGGTGTGGTGTTGTTGTCGCCTTGCCAGGCAAGGACACATAGAGTAGCCGGACCTAGCTAATCATTTATGTGTGACCAATATAAATATCGCGCTTTAACAAAAGCATGCCACGGCAATTATCAAATCCAGTTTAAGTAAAGTTGGAAGCACTTACAAGGGAGTAAGATTATCAGTTCAGTAATTTATTTTTAAATGCTACTTCGAACTCATGCCACACTACAACTGTGTGTACTGCGTGCTTTTGCTTTAAACGACATTTTATATTCTTGTTAATTCACTCTACAATGGTAGCTGTTTTGGGAATGGAATAAAATGTGAGATCGCGCTGCGCTATGTCTCTTTGTCAAGACATTTTCTTTCCCTTAAAGCCGTTTTAAGTAACGGAATTCTTTTTATAGAATTCATACTATCGAATTTGGCAACACCATCTTACTACAAGAAATGACTCCGTGTAACTTTTTTTTAAACACAATTGAATTATAATCGAAATCAAATACACCGACATAGAGATTAACTTTTTTATTATTGATTCGTTTGGAAACACTTTACGGTGTTGTAGAAAATAAATAATTGTGAACGAAATAATTGCTTTTGTATTACGAAAATGGTTTCATATAGCTTTCGAATTGTTACAGTATTGGCTTGAATGGTTTCGATAACCCAATGAGAGATCAAAAGACAGAGGAATATAAACGTCACATTGGTCATGTAAGTTTTATTATATTTACCTAAGCGTATCGTAAAATATAATCGTTTTATTGCGTTGAGTAACATTACTCTCTCTAGATGTATGTATGTATAAGAAATATGTACGTAGGTGTGGTTATAGAACTTATGCAATTGCGATATAAATAACGCCACGTTGATTTTCTTAGGGTGTTAAAATAAAAATGGACGACGCCGGCAATATATTGATCAAGAGGGTGTCGAAATGCAATGTCTATATCAAAAGCACCGGACAGGATGACGAAACGGCAATAGGTAATGAAATTTTAAAGATACCAGGGTGTGCTTTAGAACCTGAAAAACCAGTGAAGGTATTTTTTTCGATTCGCCTCATTTCACCAGCTTTCGTAACAATTATCAAACCGCTCTTTTAGCTATTTGACATGAAGAAATTCCAATCGAATGTAAACAGGGAACTGCGCAGAGCGTATCCAGATCGCAGAAGGCTAGAATGTCAATGTTTAAGTGCAATTGCCTTCGTTAAAAGTGAGCAGGAATTACTGGAATGTCCCATTTGGGTGTTGATCATCAACGTCGTTGCCATGGATATGCTTAAATCAAAACTCCCACCCGGTAAATTAACTGGATTAGATTTTGATAACCTTAAGGAATAATTTGTGAATACTTTCTATTTAGTCCAACGAGTCATGGATATCAAAAACAGACCACGCATTCCAATACCAGATGAAGATCCTTATAGTATCGCTGGTAATGGAAGCGGGTCTTCTGGGAGTTCTGGCTTTGCAGGGGCTGGTAGTGTTGCGGCAACCAGGGAGCAACTTCTTTTGCAAAGCCAGCAACATGCTCATAGGCGTAGTGAGAAACCACCAAAGCTACCACCACGAGAGAATATGTACCCACATGATATACCTAAAGTAATTACATCAGAACTTTAAATAGAATTAATCTTTTTATGCTTGTACGTTTCCCAATTTTAGCCTGATTACGATGACCATGAAGACGAAAGACTTAAACCATTCCCATCATCAAGAACTAAGGAAAAATCTAAAGACAACAAGAAGTATGGTAAGTTTTAAAGGGACCTTTTGGATTATAAATGGATATCAATTTTTGTCTTTTTTCGTAGATGATCCTTACTATTGTGGATTACGCGCTAGAGTTCCAAAGTTTGTCTCCCAAGTGAAGTCCAAGGAGCCAGTTCCAACGAAACGTTACTCGATAACCCAGCAACAAGCACCGCCACCTTTACCAGCTATGGTTCACCACCAACACAGCATGCACCCACATCACATCCAGCAGCATCCCATGTGGCATGCAAGAAGTTTTGAAAGTGGAATTGGTATGTTTATTGCCGTACCTAATAATAGGATACCTACTCACAATCCTATGCCCATTAATCCGTCAAATTGGCCCTGGTGGAAAAGGTTGCATGTAATAGATAAGAAAAAATTCAATTTCCCAAATTAACGAGAGAAGTTAATTATTCTGGAATTATTTAAAAATCTTTAAGATCTTAAGTTATTTATTATTATAGATTCTGATATCGTTGAATCACCCTATAATCAAATTTATGGTCGTCTTCCTATACCAACTAGAGGTTATGTCCCAGCGCAACCTCGCACGATGTACATTGGGGAATGGGATTGAAGAACCATGGATGTTTGCTGTGTATAGATCTTTTCCCTATTTGGAGCAATAACAATGATACTCTTAGTACTACTGCCTAATATCTAATATTACAACTATTGTAACTGCCAATATATGAAAAACCATTAATATTTTATCAATTCAGTATACCATTTATTTTTTACTATGTTATGTACTATTTTTATACCTATAGCATCATACATACGTCATATATAAGAAACTTTTGTGTATATAGAACATATTAGTAGTATTAATGGATTAAATCCACCTTGTACCCCCAGTTTTTATATTATATTTCCTTTCACTTTAAGTTCGTAATATTTTTTAAGTATCGAATAAATTCATATACTCAAATGTGGTCCGAATGACTTTTTCTGTACGTCATTGCATGAATGTGCCGTTGTGATTGACTGAGACTTCAATATGCTTCAAACGATGATGAAAATTGTATACTTTTTCGTTGTATGTAAATTAATTGCTATAAAAAGGAAAACTTGTAAATGATATATTTTTATGTAACGTAATTTATAAAAATATATGGTGATGGAATAATTTACGATCGAATTTAATTTTACCTTCTATAAATTCCTTATTTTCGGAATCCCATAAAGATTGCAGTAGTAATATTCATAAAAAAAAGAAAGCTGCATTTTACGAAACTAAAAATAGCCAATATAAATACCGACTCATAGGTGTAAAAATCAAAATCTACCTGCGCAAAAAGGATGTGGTCTGACCTCCCCCTTTTGTCCGATATCTTGATTTCTTTTATTGTGGAACCTGATCTCGACCATATATTAATAATTTTAATTAACTGCTATGGGATACGGCACTTTTAACGGACTATTGGACTAAGTAGATTAACAGATTTTGTGGTTAAATTCCGAGAAAAGAGATCCCGTCTTTTGTATAAAAAGGAAAATAAACTGCTGAAATACGTAAGTATATCTTTTATGTTTTATCCTAATTATTACGGAAACTTTGAAGTACTTCGCAGTGTACAAAAATTCCATTTCCATACACGATAAATAAAGTTCATTCTAACAATAATACTTCCAAGCCTATTTGCTCCTTTTTAAAAAATATAATCCTCCTCGTCCGCGAGAGGACGATTCATCAAGTGGAAAATAAGAATAAAAAAACACGCGGTTATCCCGAATTTATTTTAGCTCTGACAGTTGTATAAATTTGCCCCCATAAACGCTAATATTAATCATAATTATATACTTAAATATGTATACGAAACGCTTCGCAAGGTTTAAAAAGGAAAACGAAACTAAGGCACTCTTAAAGAAAAAAAGATACGGTCCTTCGCAGGCCGAAAATTTATGGACACTGACATCGTGCGCTTTTTAGGTAAGGTATACGAGAGCAAGGTCATTATCGAGTTTAAAAATGTAATTAGGCGAATCGAATATTTATGTTATGATTTGGAGTACCGCAAGGGTGTGTATTAACTTCTTCAATGTTTCTAAATTTAATTACAGTAATCGTTAAGTAAATTGGTTCCGATAAGGCAGTCATCCACTCGACACTTGCCCGTTTCACTATTCTAAATGGGTAATTTATTCCGGGCGTACACTTCATCAAAATGAAATCGCAGCTTAAAGATCAATTCTTGACAAACAACAGTAGCAATTAGATGATATCCATTCGCATAATTATGCTGACCGAAGACGATAAACAAATCTAACATTATGGTAATTGATAAAGATCATCGTTGTGGCTGACTAAAGTGCTGCAACTTTGTACAATGGCGTAGTTATATTTAGAAATAGTTCCAAAAAGGAAACTTACCTTTACCTTTATATAAACACCAAAAAATGTATGAATATCAAAATTGTTAGATTTCAATTAAAATTTATTAAATTTCTCCAAAATTACTTTATATTATATTATTAAGGTTTCTTTGTGTTTCATAAATAAATAAATGCTATAAAGTTAATTAATTTTCCCTTCCTCTATATAATTACGGTCCTAAATCGCACAAAACTAAACAAAATAGCTTTCAGCTTCGATAATTTCGATCTAATTACCTAATATCTACGCTACTGGTTTTCTACGTAGAGCAGTGTGACTTCTGGAGTTACCGACTATCAACTGTGACTGATACTACGATGAGATCGCGTTGAGCAAGTATTTTTCGCCTACACTTCGCAAACTGGTTAGCAATAGACTGAACTATTTGTTCACAGCGTATTATTTGTTCTTTTTTTCTTTTATTTAGCGTGTCCTTTCTTTTCCCTCTTGTATCCTTTTTTTTTCGTATCAACGATGCCCACATCGTCAGTTAAAGGGAATAGAAACAAGCAGATATTTCTTTGGGATATAAATTTGCATAAAGCATGTGCACGGTAAGTGAACAATAAATCCATCGACAAGATCAAGTTTACTATGAAGTGAATACAGGAGGATTTACAACGATGGCATGTGAACAAGTATATTAGTTGCCAGAAACTTTTTGGCCGATATATTTGGCGAACGAGGATTCCCTAAAATCACTAGTTTAAGACCTAATCGAATTTCAGATAAGCGCCCACGTTTTGATAGATATGATTTTTCCTTACTGATCTACCAGTCTATTATAAAATGATTTCGTTTACATGCACAAATGCAGCTGTGTAACACCTAAATCATTAGATTACGTTTGAATCTAAACACCTACTCACCAAAGTCAAATAAATCTTCTAGTGTCAAGATCTACGGGATTTTTAGAGCTGAAAATATTACATTGGTATAGTGCCGTCAAATTTTTGCGTTCTTTTTATAAAAGCAACCAGAAGCTGCTCATTTGGAAGATAACAGTGAAATACAAACAAATCATATAAATCAAATGTGATGACTGATGAGATATTTACCTTTTAAAAGTAGAGCCTTTTAAATTTTTAAATCAAATTGTATAATTGTTGTAACTTGCGTCCTCTATACGAGGAATGCAGTACTAGTAAATTAAGAATATGCCTCTTACAGTAATCTATAAAACGTTTACAAATTAAATGGCTTTCATATCATATAACAGCACCGTAATCATATCTGTAACAGTGATTTTTAAATATATGATTTCTCAAATTATTTATTCTTGTTTTGTGATCATGTTTACAGATTAAAATTTATTTGAGATACTTAGAACAATTCTCTTAATCTATTTTTCTTATAAGCAAAGATCGTTATCTTTGTGTATTTTATGAAATTGAGGGTTTGTTTCTCACAGATTCATAAATAGGTTGATAATACATTGAAATCATGCTAGTAAATTGAAATATAAACAATAATTTAATCAATTTTCAAAATGATTCCTTTCAGGAAACACAGCATCTCAAAGTCTTCTCGATCACAACTTGGTACGAGCAATTTAAGGACATAAGTTTAAGGACAATCATCCTTAACCTAGCACCAGAATTATTAAAGAAATTCAGGACCGAAGACTATGAAAGTGAAGTAGAAGATATATGCCCAGCTGATTACATTAATGAGCTTAAAAATGCTTTAAATTCTTTAAACAGTGATGCATTTGTTAAAAACAATTGGCATGCACCGACTGTATGTTGTTTTCGATATTGTGATCCTCATTTGTTTATTGTTTTTTTAGGATGCTAGATTCATGTCTTTCGGTAACATCTTAAAAGTTACCAGTGTAAGTGATATTATATTGTATTTTACATCGTCTGATATTATTATGAATGACTTTGACAATAAGAATTTTGATTCTTATTGCATTGCCTTACGGCCTTGGATGAATATCCATCCAGCATCTGAATTCAGGTGTATAGTTATTAATAATATACTTAGAGGTACTGATATTGATTCATATATTTGTTTTGATTTTTTATCTAAATTTATCTAAATAGGCATAAGCCCAAGGGATTGGCCTACCTTCTATGCACATTTTGCTGAAGAGGGGCCTGAAATTATAAGCAAAATTTCTACGTTTTTCAAAGAACACATCTGCAACAAGTTTCCAAAACATACATGTAGGGCTTATGTTTGAATTTTGAAAATATTAAATGGTTGTTACATTTTCATTTCAGATATTTTTGATGTATACACAACTTATCCAGATAGCATAACTCTATTGGATTTTGGACCATTAACTAATAAGACTAATTTATATGCCTTTAACTGGAAAGAAATTCAAAGCATAATGAACAAGGTAAAAAAAATGGGTTTCGGAAATGTTTCAAGCTCTGATTTTTCAATTTTCTTTTTCAGGGTTGCACTAAGGAAGTAGCGCCAGTTTTTAGATATCTGGAAAATGATATTGGAATCATGAGCAGAGCTGATGCCTTATTTAAATTATTGCAACTACAATAATGTTAAAATTTTGTATACTTATAATATAATAAAGCATTTAAATAAAATTTGTTTACATTGATGACCTTGTAAAATTTAATAATCTCTCCAGCCTATCGGAGATTAGAAATTTAGGGAAAACCGTGGTGTTTTTAAATAATTTTATCGTGTTGATTAGTGAATAAATTAATTGCTTATCTTTTACAACCCCTAAATACCATTTAAACGAAATTCAAATTTTATTTGTATTTTTGATATTTTCAATGAAACAGTTTGCATTCCATTAATAATTAGTCACCTTTGGTTAATAGACATAAGGAGCGGAGTTTATTACCTGACACAGTTTTAAAGTGAAGTTTATTTCGGAACGTGAGCATTTAAAAATATACAATCGGAATTCGAATTAGAATCGAAATCGGTTTATTTTGAGCGTGCTGTTTATTTTTAGTGCGTTAGATTTCATTCTTTAGGCATTTCATGTTGTGGACGTGGTACTACGTGACATGTTTAAATGTCCCTCTTGTCATAAGGGCCTAACGCATGCGTTATACAAGAGATAATACTATATAGCGTTCTCCAGTAGTAAACTGTGTAACTGGTGTAAATATGGAGTCTCAAGTCGAAGATAAAAAACGAGAGTGTGTTTCATATATTAAATTAGAGCAAGAACGAACCATCAGAGCTATTTACGAGGTGATTGTTTAGTACAATAGTGATTTATTTACATGATGGTTATTTAGTATTTTTGCATGAACGTTACCGAATAATTTTGTTTTGGCATGGCCGCCATGTTCCGTAAATGAATTATTCCAAAAAATTGAAGATTAAGAATTAAATATTTTCGACTGTTAATGCTAGTGAGTGTTGGACGTGGGCCTATATAACCGAAAATGTGTATACTGTGATCCGACCGAAGCTAGAAGTACCATAGACGCATGTTCCTGCTGATGATGTTTGTTTAAAATTTTTAGTTACCTTTCCATCAGATGAAGATGACTACCAAACAATCGGAGGCTGATAATATTTACAAACCTTTCGAAGCACGTATCATTTTCATTTAGTTTTGAAGTTATCCTAAGCCTGAGAGATTTATTCCTCTCAAAATAAGATAAAATAGTAAGCAGCGACACTATAACACCTGCCAACATTCTTGTTTATTGTTATTATTACTATAATATTCCATCTTAATAGAATTCATTCCTCAATTTAAAAGGCATATTTATATGATGCACGCTCATAATTTTATCTTTTTTAACGCAATAAATCACTCAGGCTTTTAAAATTAAGAACTAACATATCATTATGTTTATAATACCGCAATACAGCTCATTTATTTCAGTCGTTAATATGGATTTTCTTAATCTTAATTACATCACTTTTTGATATTTATAGATTTAATACGCTTTTCTAGATTTCTTTTTTGTCTATTTACATTTATATCAAATAGTATATTAGTATGCACCCACTAGAAATACTTTTTTTTTAAGAAATTCAGCATCATTTTTATTTTTATCCGTATAAAACGTACACGTTTTTTTTAGAGTTTTTTCTTTTTTTCCTTAGTATAACGTTTGAGAGACTAATTTAATAACGGTGCGTTTGAATTTTTTTCTTTTAGAAATCGGAAAAAGTACTTAATAGCGAAACTGAATCATTCCAATCAAAAATTGAATCACTTATTGACTTGTGGAGACAGTTAAGTCAATGCGGTGTCTCACCTAAAATTCAATATGTTATCAATCTTATGGATTGGGCCAAATTACACACTTTAAATATTGTACTTAGTGGTGAATGGAAAAAACATAAAGGTATGGTTACTTCCATTTTTTTTATTTTCCTTCAGTTTTTATTATTCCTTTACTTTCACCCTACAATTTGCATGAAAATATGCTTCAATACGTTTAATAAGTGTTTATTATATGTTTGCCCCCGTATGCTTGTTGTCACTCGGTAAATGTTCGCGAAGGAAAGGTGTTATTAAAATGGAAAATGCAACATTTGCTTGTTAAGGAAAAGGTCATACTTAAGCTGCTTAAATTGGTTGTTTTCCCTAAACCATGTGATCTTTTCAAAAATAGCAGCCCTCCTCAAATGTCAGAGTGTCTTCGCAGAATCAATTTAAAAAGATACGGGATACTATTACGCGATATCTAGTATATGTAGTAACGAGAAAAATATACAATTTAGTGTAGCCTAGATTGGAGAGATATTCTTACAAGTAATAGAGGTAATTTGAAACTGATTACTTCTTTTTAACGTTCTAAAACGCTGACCAATGTATTCTTTCAATAGTTTGCGTTATGAGGTGAAGATAGAACAATCAAGGCGTTAGAGTAAAGTCCATGTTCGCTACAACATGGATTTCATATAATTCAACTGGAAAATGCAGTGAAGATAACCTTTCTAGTTAGTTTCTAATACATGTTTTTGTTGCCTTTTCTCTATTTCAAATGTAACATATGAAACGTTGGGTGTTTGAGTATTATAGACCGTAACTATCGTCCATATCCTTCTTTTAGAAACTTATGGTGACACGTTATTTTTCGAGGTCGAAAACTGCGAAAAAGAACTATACAAATTGAATAATTCATTTTCACTACATTGCAAAAAGCTTCTGAAGGTAATCCAAGATCCATGGGGAAATTCTACGTTAAATAGATTGCTAAATACACCAGATTCAGTTATCGAAAAAGAAGGTGCATATATATATATAGAATTTGTTCGGACAAAATCATTATTAACCTCGTCATATTCTTACATTGCAGAGTTTGAGTTTTTTATGGGAGAGTCCGGATATTTGATTTCAATGAGACTGAAAAAGCTGTGCGAATCTCACTGCGAGGATTTAGCGCTGAATTTAGTCACAGCTTACATGAGGTGCTGCAAGTTTGCGGAATCGGAGAGCGTGAACATGAATCTCACCGATGACCAGAAACGATTTATGTTGGATGTTTACATTGCCTTGCTATTTAAATATAAGAAGACGTCTGTGATCCTATCGACAGTAAGTATTGCGCAATTAAATAGTTTCCTTTAATAATTTCCTCGATTTTAGCTAAAAACGTTGAGTTTAAAAGACGGTTTGGAGCTAGTCAAGCGTTTCGCGAAAAAGCGCGTAACTATATCGAAGCTATGGCGTTATGCGAATCGTATAACCCAACTAGCTGCCGTCTTATTTTGTTCTACAGCTGTTATACAGCCTATCGAGGAAAGTAGCGAGGTCCTCACGGCTCTTGTAGACGTCTGGTTGACCCTCTGTGAAAAAGATGATAGTTTAGAACCTTTATTCGCTTCAATTAGAAAGGTTATACAAGTTACTATCTCGGCGCCTCATATGTATATATTTTGTGAAGCTCTCAATAGAAAAGTAAGGTTTTTTTTTTTCATTAACCTGATGTATGTGTTAAATTTCTCTCTTCTTTTTCTTTTATAGTTTGGTCCAAGAACAAAAATATTCAATATAGAACTTTACGTTCAAGCTCTTACAACCGATTTAAATCTCCTCGAACGCCAAAAGAATGAGGACGATAAGCAAAAAGTTCAAGAGACTTCAAGCCGTTTGGCTGAGGGCCTTCTTCAATTAGCGGAGGTATTAAACGATCATATTAACGTATGCCGCGAATGTATTCTGACATCGTTCAGTCTCCAACCGACGCAGGATTGTTTGAGGAAGATCGAGGATATAGCGAAGAAATGCGGTCACGAGGTATTAGACACGGGGCAGTGGAAATGTAAGTTGCACCCTCCCATATCGAATGAGGACGAAATCGGCTTGCAATGCCAAGATTGCGGCGGTTTCATGGCCCAATTGCAGCTTAGTCAAGCGTTGAATACGAATACAGCCTTCAGCGAGGCTTTAACCGCCGATAGATTGGGTTTAAGTCCGGAGTTATGCGATGATTTGGTCGTGGTCGTATGTTCCCCTAGATATCAATTACTTAGCTGGCTGCAGAGATGGGAGGACCTTCATAGATTATGCATCATGTATCTGGAAGATCCTGAAAGAACCAAAAACGTGGTTACCGAACTGAAGTTCTTGGATATCGATTATTCGATGTTCATGAATATAAAACGCGAGCCAGAATCGGAGGAGGAGCCGTTCGACAATGTAATCGAGCCCGATTATAATCCGGATTTCGATGAGCCACCGAAACCTAAAAAGAAACGCGGGAGGAAAAAGAAGGTAAGGGAGCAGCCCGAGGAAGAGAAAGATTACTTGCCATACGTAGCTCCTAAGTCGGATCCGCACGTGTTAAAGACTTTAAGGTCCTTTAGACGCACATTTAAAAGGAAGATCGATAGTGATACGAGT
This sequence comes from Trypoxylus dichotomus, assembly GCA_023509865.1. Classification (NCBI taxonomy): domain Eukaryota; kingdom Metazoa; phylum Arthropoda; class Insecta; order Coleoptera; family Scarabaeidae; genus Trypoxylus; species Trypoxylus dichotomus. Next base: position 9,074,894 of record CM042083.1, on the reverse strand, counting down.
GTTTGCAGTGAACAATCGAGTAGTAACAATAGTCGAGCACAAAACCTGAAATGCGCGAGATACGGTGAGTTTTCGTCGAATACGAACTTTAATTATAATAGTAATTCTTCGTACGCCGAGTATCTTGGTAGAACATTTAGTGAAGGCGCCTTTCGCGCGCACGAGGATATGTTCGTGACCGAAGGTCTTTATCCGCAGGACATGTTATACGGGAAAGAGGACCATTTTCATAATAAATACAGTACGCAAATCCCGTGTACCAGTAAAGAGCACGATTTTATTTATTACGATAATAAACAGTTAACCTCGTCGCTTAACCACCATCGCCAACTATCCTGGTGTAATAATAATAATCACGCGAAAAATACAGTGCCTGAAAAACAACTTAACCATAGCAGTATAACGGACGAACCGCATATCGACGAGCAAAATTTTATTTTAAACGAGTTCACTAACGAAATAACAATCAGTGCCGAATCACAAACCGACGAAAATAAGCAGAGTCAAACGGACGCGATATTAAAAAATCTAATACTGGCAGCAAGCAATAATAACTGTAACAAATCCGACGATTATAAATTATACAACAACGCATCTTCCAATTATCGAAACGTCCCTCAATACACTCCCCCATCTAGATCGAAGAGCTCGGTACCTTTGGATAGTGATAACTTTGCGAAAGATTATTCCATGAAGACGTTGAATCTAAACAGCAGTCGCGAGCATGGAAACGTGTTAGCAGAGGAAAACCCACAAATCCACCACGACTCCAAGAAGATCACCCATAGTCCTAAAGAATCGCCGCCTAAGGAGAACCCTGAGAAGAATTTATTTCGTGAAAAACTTATTGAAACAGTATTTGCTGAAGAAAATGGGAAAATGACGAAGAAATTCCACAAAGAAAAGAAAAGCGAGAGCATTGGCAATAAGGAAAACAGCGATAGGATCATCATCAAGAAAAAGAACAATAAGAATTTAGAACAGAAAAATCCCGAGAAATTATCCCCCAAACCCAATAAAAAATCCGAAATTATCACTGATATCCTCGATGTTCCTAAAAAGTTAAATTTCCAAGACGTATTTCAGGAAAGCCTTAAGAGTATCACGGAAAAGACCAAAGAGAAAGATAGGAATAATAGAAATCACGCAAAAGAAATCGGCCGGATAAAGACAATTAAGGACCATAACTTCCAATCGAACCGTAAAAATAAGCTAAACAATGTGTCTTCAATTAGTGATGATAGTTTCAATAATAAAATTTCTAGTCAATCGCAAAATAAAGCAAACGTAGATAATACAACTAAGATTAAATTAAAAGAACTAAGGGTAATTTTGCATAGGATAAACTTGAAATTTCCGGTTAAGAAGAGTGATTTGTATAATAGTGATGTGAAAAAATCGCCCAAAAAAGTGCAATCAGCGAATAGGGACAAGTTCAAGTCGAAAAAGGACGAGAAGAAACTGTTTAATAAAATTTTTAATAATAATAATAATTTAAATCACGTGCAATCACAAAACAATTCCCCACCGGCTGATATTTTAAAGCCTCTCCATGACAAGAACTTAAGGGTCGTCATTAACGATAATGATATTATTAAACCGGATTTAGTTGAGAATTATTTAAAATACGAAGCAGAAAAAATGAAAAATTCCAATTTAATCCCAAGGGTTGTACTTAAAAGACTCGAAATCGATATACCGCCAGATGTAACCGATTCTGAGGATGAAGGGAAAAATGCGGAGGATATCGAAGAGAACTTGAATCATAAAAATAAATCAAAAAAAGCGGACGCTAAATCCGTTCTGGCAAATATACCTGGTCTCAACGATACGGAGCTTATACAACCAGCGCCTGTCGATAGTATCGTTCAAGTAGTTCAGATAGCTGGTGGGAGACAAAATTCCGCTGTAAATTCAACCAATACCCAGACCAGCACGCAGGTTAGCCCTCACATCCAAAGAATCGGTCAACCACGCGATAAACCCGAAACATCGACTGAAAACACCAACACCGTTACTACAATTAAAACCTCTACCACAAATTCAAAACCAGCATCTACCCAGTCACCTACGCTTATAAATATTCTATCGCAACAAATCATAAGACCCGGGCAAAGTAATAGCAGCAGATCTTTATCAGGTCCTTTAATCAATATATTATCGCAGCAAGTTATAAGACCAGCCAATACAACCACAACTCCAACTAAAACTACAACCACAGTATCCTCGTCCGAAGAACAGGTATGTTGGATTAAAATGCTTTTTTAAGTTGGCACTTATTTTTATTTTCAAAAGCATCCAAAAATTATCTAAATTTATTTGAGACATGCGTAGAAAACAATAAATCTATTCGCACTTTTTATCGTAGAGAAGTTTAGCTGTCGTCGTATTAACAAGCTTAAAATCAATTTGCAGCCGAGCAATAATCCACGTGTCATGTCTGGGGAACCACAAATTATTAACCAAATCGTCAGCCCGGTACGAAGTTCAAGTCAGCCAATTAAGATCGGCGCAAGTTCAGAATCGCCAAGCCGTATTGTTCAATTCATTTGCCAATCCTCGGATGTCAAACTGATCCCGATGACCTCGTTTACACCGAATCGCGTTGTAAAGGTAGCTACGACTCAAACCATTACGTCTTTATCTCCTAACAGTCCAAATTACGATGAAAATTTTACTAAATTAATGCAGAGCTCTCCGAAAACCAAGACGGAGCAAACTACGGAGAATTCGGAGGCGCTGCCAAAATTTCAACAAGCATTCGGAAAATCGGTATATCAAAATAACGTGGATAACACGAGTCCATCTCCGACCGTTTCGAATAATGTCGTAAGCAATAACATTGAGGTGGAAAAACCGAAAGTTGTACAGCAACAGAAGAACGTTAGCACGACATCTGTTAACGTCAAGCCGATACAAGGCGGTGTCATTTATACAAGGCAGATGCCTTCCGGACAGACTATTAATTTAATTCCGCAAACTAGAGGTCAGGTTTTTCGGATTGCTACCTCGAATTCTGAACAAATATCGTTGGTCAAGGATACAGTGATTCATAACAAGATGAGCGCGCTTTTAGCGGCCGCTTTACAAGGAAGGAAAAGTATCGAAGAAACGGAAACAACCACAGATAGTAATTCAGCCACGCAAGCTTCTACCAGAGTCGCTATAGCTCGACCAGCGCTAGTTCAGAATACGAGAATTGTTAAACCGGTGCTGCAGATACCCTCAAATGTAATTAGAAATACTCCTCAGACAAATTTAAGTTCTACAACCTTGGAACAATTACGTGAATTCGATATGGTATATAAACAAGTCAAAGAAAGAAGTAGTACTAATCCTTCTAGTGAAGCCACTTCATCGGAAGCAAGTGAGCCGTCGCCGCAACCACAACCACAACCGCAGCCGCAGCAACCCCAACCTCAACAGTCCCAGCAACAACAACCGCCTCCTCAACAACAGCAACAACAGGCGCCACAACAGCAAAGAATTAGTGTGTCGTATGTAAATCAAGCACCGAAACTAAATTGTGCACCTGTCGTGGTGGTTAGTAGTTATAATAGTATTCCACCAGCCGCTTCTCCTGCTTTAAGTGTTGCTTCGCAGGGGAGTTCTAGTCCTTGTGTAACACCAGCACCAACTCCAACGCCAGTATTGCCAAAAGTTACTCCGAAAAGTTCGAAGGGTAAATCGGTGAAAAATACGACCATGCATACGTCGAAAGCCTCGCCAATCCCTAAACCTCAACAGAAACCGCAGGAGGATGAACATACTACGCAAAGAATCTTCGATATCCTAGCCGAATATGCAGAACAATTGAGAAATTCCCCCGATCTAAATAACAAACCTGCACCAAGAAGACGTTCCAATCCTCCAACGAATCCAAGTCAAAATTCCAAGAGAAAAAAAAGCTCAAGTTCGAAAAAGACTGGTCAATGTAGTTCGATGTCGACGGATATAGACGCCGAAGATCCTCGCACGTTGGGGAGCGAAGATAGTTCCTGCGGTGTAATGCAGTTATCGGTGCCAGACGAGGATCAACCAGCTACCACAGCTAGTACGTCTGAATCTAATGACTCTTCCGCACCTAGACAACAGCTAATACTAACAGACTCATCTCATAACCAGACCCGTAACCTTATAATTGCAGATTCTGTAGGTGAAGCTTTAAAAATGCCAAATACGGCTGTGCTAGTTCCCGGCAATTACATTATGCCTGTTTCAATGGTGAAGGGTGGTCAACAAATAGCGGTGGTGTCAGGTGGTAGTAAAATTTTAGCAACAGTTCCCGCACGATCCGGTCCTAACATGCTATTATTCCAAAGTTTCCTTAATCAAAACCGTAAATCAAGCGTGCCTACTGTAAAATATTCAACTATCCAACCAATAACGGGAATTTCCTCCCAAAGTTTAGCGGGTGTCACTGCACAACCACCAGTTATATTACCTCCTCCTCCACATGGTATTAGTACAGTAACCTTAGGGCAACCTATAGCCGTTAAAAAAATGGACGATACTGATAGAGTTAATACTGAACTTTTGCTAACGATTTCTCAATCCAGAGAAAATGATTCGACACCAGAAGGTACCCCGCAACCAGATAGTAGCACAAACGTAGTTTCTGCCAATGTTGAAACCGTTGAAATTGAAGAGACCGCCACGCTTTCAGATAATTCATCCGATAAAGGTTTCTCCTATCAAAAGCCGCTCATCGCAACACCAATTGCAACGCCTGTGATAGCCCAGACCGCGTGCCCTAAAGAGGAGACCCGAGAGGGACAAAATCAAGGAACGCAAACGATCATGACACTCAGTTTAAATGCAATCGATAGAAAAGGTGAGTTACAACCTACTAATCGATATGGAGACAGAAGATTGGTTGATACTAAGGCATGTATTTTGGCTGTTTGCTTTGACTCATTGGAGTATTGTTTGTGACTAATTTACGTTAGAATGGTCTGCTCGTTTGATATGCCGTATGAACCGTTTTACTTTACATCACGTTGCATTTTTATAATATGAAAAAACACACGAAGTCCCGGTTAGTGTGTTCACAGTTGAGATCTGGCAAATCGTAAGGGATGAAAGGTTGGTTAAACGAGACAAAGTGCGCATTTAAATCGTAGTTTTACGTTCTTGTGTAATTTTTGAGAATTTACGAGATCCCAATGATGAATACACTATCTGGAACAGCTCGTATACATGTACATGTACATCAGTTTGTAGAAGTAAACAGTGTTCTTAAGTTTTGTTTTTGTTTCTTTTTTAGTGCTTGAATTTTGAAGTTGTTTTAAGTTACTGGTTATAATAGGATAAAGACGCCAAGTAACAATTTGAGTGACAAAACTCCATATGTTTCGGTTTTGTCTCATCGTTCTATACAGGATGACATCTAACTTGGGATTTATTTTTGTATAGAACCAAGTATATGTTAATAGAAACCGATTTACGAAAACAATTCTCCATAAATGAACGATTTCTATGAACATACACTTTGTCCTATAGAAATACACCCTTTATAACATTCCACTTCACCTAAATTATTCCCTTATGTAGTGGTGTAATTCGTAAGAGGGACAGTAGATATTATATTTCTTTTTATCCATTGAGTAATTAGTAGGTTCCAACTATTGTACACAAGTAGGATTCCGTATAATGATCATTTTATTCTCGAAATTCTGTCTCCAGCTATTGTATGATGATCTTATTTTTGTTTTTGTTACTAACACGCTGAAATCACTGAAACACACCTACGTCTATTTAGGTGAATCGGGAAAAGTTGAGGAGCAACGTGTTCAATCTGTACTAGTGACAGCGGGCACATCAAATGGCCCGATGTTGTCACACAGCCCGCCACAATACAAGCAATCGCATTGCTCCGCTACTGCTACTGAACAAAATAAAGACGACTACTTACGTAATACTGAAAAAGTATGTAACAAAGATTATTTGTATTTTATTATCACTTTTATGCAAAGTGGTTTGATCCGTTGTTCTTTAGTTTTTGCGTTTTGTTGAAATGTTGGTCTGTACTTGTACTTATTATTTTTATTTTCTAGTTTCGTTAACGCATTACTATGTTTATATTTATTGTTGTTGTTATTCTTATTATTATTTGTCCATCTCTACATTGTGCATAAATTTACATAAATCCGTTGAAAATTCCAGAAAGAGATGGGGAAGTAATGTATCGTTATAGTTAATAATTGTTTAACTGAAAATATATTTCTTTTTATAATAATTCCAATGATTAAAAGTCAAAATATCACGTCTACCTCCTTGTCATTTCTTGTACGTCAAAATCCGGTAAGGGTAGATTTGGATTGTTATTTTGGATTTTAATCACTTAATTGAATGTTGATGAATATTTAAAGAGGTAAAAATATATATCGTACGATTTTCTTATACCTGCAAATATACGAATTGTAAGTAAGTTTTTGTACTAAACACATCGAATTTGGACTCCGCACTATATAATTGTTGCAAAGTCCAAATTTGTTGTGCTTTAGTCCATATTTATTGAATTTTCCTGTAAATAGTTATCATGTATTATTTTGAAAAGCTAGAATTACTTAAAGTTCGTATGTTTACACATAAAAGAATTGCACGATATATGTAGGACCTGAAGTGACTGGCATAATCTTATATCTTTGAATTTATTTCAGGTTATTGACTGAAACGAACGAGTAGTAGTAATAGATTTACACATTCCTAATAAATTCACATAGGACAAGAAAGTTCTTTTTACCTCCTTCTAGCAGTTACACAAGGTATCAAACAAAACTTATTTATTTTTTTTTATTTATTTATTGTCTATTTTATTTTTGAATTGATGTTTTTGATTTTCGTTAATTTAATTTTTGCTGGCTTTGTGGATTAAGTTAAATGATATTTGTCGTAAATTGTTGTTACTAATACTTGTTCGTTTCTTGATGTTTATATATAGGATGTGCCATTTAACATTTATACAAAGATTTTCAAAATAGTTTAAATGATACATCTCTAAATTCGATGTGATATCCTTCGATGTTAATTTAATATTTATTTTCTCTGTCGTTTCAGAAGAACAACGAATCAAAAACATACCAAGCACCAAATGTCTATCCCATGCAGGGAAAAGTTAAAAAAAACCAAGCTGGCACCCAAAGGCTGGACCGGGAACTGCAACAGCTTTGCCTACAACGGAAGCAGGCTGCTCTGGAGAGGGAATTGCGCCTTCAAAAATCGCTTTCGGAAGAATGTGAGGATCTTGGCGTAGACGAGCCTAGTACAAGCGATCTTTTTCCGGAAGCGGAATTATTATTTGACGCCAATCATTCACCCTCTTTCGACCAAACCTCCCTAGATCTCCTCAAAAGACCATTATTACACCATCATCAAGACGTTAAAGAAGAAACGAAATTGACACTTTTCGGTGATGATTTTTTATTTGAAACTGCCGAGTACCAGGCAGCTGAAAATGATGCAGAGTATGATGAGGATCGATCTAGATTACTAACAAATGGTCAGAGCAGTACTAGTACCGAATCTGAATCGCCTTGCGAAGACGCGACACTCCTCCAGACGTGCACGTCAATGTCTGACGTAACGTTAAATTCACCAATTTCCCCGGATACTTACCATCCAACTACACCGCCGCATGTAAACAAATATGTACATAAATACAGCAACAGAAAGAAGAGTGATAGAGTTAAGCAAAGCGAGAATTGGAACGCTGAGATATCCAGTTCCGAGGATACTACCGGAAGCACAGAACTGATTAAAAGCTCCAGTAGAAGTCCCGATATCTGCACGAATAAGCCTAGTGACGAGGAATTAAGTGACGGCAGTTACAAACTTGTCCGGGTCGCTATATCGAAAAGTGAGTGTACCGGATTGCATTGTTCAGGAAACGCTGATTGTTCCTTGAGCGGGAGAGGAGCTAGACGAAGCGTTAGGAAGCTATGCTCTTGCTGCAATGGTAAAACCAAACAGGAACATTGTGCGCTACCCAGAAAACGTCCGGCGTCTCAACCACCAACACCCACTCCGCAGAAGAAAGTGTTTCCCAGTAAAAAAAGATAGTGTGTTAGTTGTTGTAGGTAGCTATTCAGTTGGGATAGTATGAATTTCAACAAATTCTATTCAATTCGAGTTATAAAGTGGTACATCCTCTGAACATGGCGATTTTTTTTTTTTTTTGTATTTCGGCGGTTTCTCGATGTAGAATAATATTTTGGATGTAAGTATTAAATATCGAAATTTGATTTAAACCGATGATAACATCAAAAGTTACTGAAAAAGTATACAAAAACGAACGCATACTTTCAAAGTTTTGTTAAAAATCTGGAATCTTTTATATTTGCTGTTGAAATAGAAGGATACATAATCCAATTTAAGGAAAACGTACTAATAAATCTCTACTTACTTGACGAAAGAAGAGTATTTAAGCGCAATATCCACAAAATTAAAAGAATTTAATTTATAAATTCGACTGTGCATCCAAGATATTCTTCCATATTAAGCCATAACTATTTATACAATCTACGCATGCGTAGCGAATCGTTGACCTACCGATTAATTACCTATTTATATACGCGGAGGGTAAAACTTTATAATTGATGTCTAGACGAAACCAATGAAATTTGTAATATCAAGCTATCTTGAATGTTACCACGGACATTATTTCCGTTGCCTCTTTAGCGAAGAAGAAGGCTCCATAAGTGATTGCACTTTAGTACAAAATATTTTAAAAAAAATGTACGTATCATTCGCTGGTGAAAGGACGTATTGAATTGTATTAAAAAGAAACAAAAAACAAAAAGTGAACAAAGTGAGAAAACTAACCAACTGCTACATTTGCAATCTCTTTTTAGTACCTCTGTATATTTTTCCTCATGAATGTAATATAATAATTATATGTGCAGTTTGTCGTTGTACATAATTTTTATTTATAAGATCCTAGGGGTATCGGATGCATTTACTCTTTTCATCTGAAGGAGCTAAATTACGGCGCAATAATGACGATAAAATTTTTCGATTTTTTTCGAGCGCTAATTATTATTATTATTTTTTGACGATACGTATTGTATTTGTATCAAGGTATTGGATTTTTCTTGTACCGTACTTTTGTCGTGTGTGATTTTCTTCGTAAATTTAAAATATCGTTACATACAAAAAGGGGGAATTGGCGCATTTTAAATTCGTATTTCCCATCTTTTTGTCTTCATTTCTACGTCACCTTGATATAAATGTGATAATCCTAATATTATATATTTTGTATGTACAGATTTTCTTTATTTATAGAAAAAAAATAATGATATTTAAAAAAGGAACAAGATGATGTGTTTCTTAAGAAAAAGAATTATATTTATAAAGTATTTTCCTCATTCTCTCCTTTTTTTTATATAATATACTTCACATGTATTTCTTTAGCAAATAATGATTGTTTTTTTTGTTGACAGTATTATTATATAATAAATACATATTAATTCGTTTTTTGGTTTTCTTATTTGTTTCATTTCATTCATTCGGTTTTTATCGTTTTTCACATTCACCGACATTACACATATATACGTATATACACACATTTTGATTCGTCGAAATATTATGTTGTACATTCATTTTACAGCTTTTAAAATATAATATATATAGTTTTTTTTTTTTTTTTCGTAATTGCAGGTGCCAAATTTTAAAAGCTTGGTATTTAAATTTTTATACCTTTGTAATGTTTGTAAACTAATAAATTTGATAATTAATATACATATATAAATATTATAAATTAAAAGATATGTAAACGATATTATTGGCAGAATCATTTTACGTACACGAAATCCAACAACTGTCAATAATATTACGAGAAATGTATTATGTATAGTACAGTTATAAAATCAAACTTTTTATAGTGCATACGTTGTTTCTTTCTTTCTTAATTATTTGGTGTCATTGCCCGATATTTAATAATTAAAGAACTAATAAATTTATTAGAAAAATTACTCTGAAGACTTTACAATCCCTTACAAATGTACACGTTGAACTAAGAATTAACCAAGTTCAGTGTTTGACTTAATTTCCATAACTATTACTAGATGGTACTATCAGTTCCTATCCATTCCAATACCATTTACATTCATTACAAATGATTTTCTATGTTACTCGATTTTAAAATAAATAATGTAAGTAATCCTTATATTATTTTTCGCCAAAACGGCTGCCATTCAACTTTTGCGACTCCATCTATTGTTAAACGCTCTAATATCCTTTAATAGAAGGTAAGTGGATCTTTTAGCAGCCATGCTACTTTTAAATAGAAAACTATCCATCTAAATTGTAAGAAAAAATCTGAGAAGTACAGAGCTTCTGACACCAATGAATAGCATATATCTCTTTTTCTCCTTCCTCAGCATTTAGGTGTCCTGAAGATATGTCTCCTCCTTTCCTTTCACCGAATTCTATCTTGTGCCACCTGTAATTAGTTCTGGCTAGCCTTTTCCTAGGTGGTCTTCCGACATTTCGTTTGTGTAGTCTTAACCTCTATTTGGGAATATGATTTATTCCTTGCCACTCTTTCCATTACATCTTCCACTCCAGTTTGTTTTCTTAACTCATGGTTAGTCATTTATATCTTAAGCTTACCCCCAGTATAACTCGTTCGATAACCCTTTGTGTTTTAACTCCCCTCCATATGTCAATACCGGAAGTATACAGATATTAAATACTATTGATGTTCCATTCTCCTGGGGTACACAGCCTGAATCTTCCACGCTGGCTAAATGGGTTGGAAGATGGTGTAAGGGATATTAGAAATGCAAAGTAGGTTATAATACATTAAAAATAGATTTTTAAATAAAAAAGAAATACCAAAACAAATAAAGACAGAAATGTATAAAAGAGTGGTCAGACCGAGAATCAAAAGCAAAGTCACGGCTATGGAAATGAGATTCCTAAGAAGAATAGAAGGAGTAACAAAGAGAGAAAATCGGAAACACGACAATCTGTAATAGTCTAAATATCAAGCCAATAGAAATAATTATAAATGAGACAGAACTGAGATGGCTTAGACATATATACAGAATGGAAGAAGATCGACTAACAAAAATAATTTTTGAAGCCAAAACAGAATAGGTAGACCTTGAAACATCTGGAAAGGACAAATGTGTAGCGCATTAGAAAAAAGAAGTATGGGATGGATTGAAGTCAAACAATTGGCTCAGAACAAGAAACTGTGGAAAACAAAAATAAGAGAATGGTAGTCCGACACTGGAAGGTACAAAGGATTAAAAGAAAAACAAATAGGTTTAGTTAGGAACTAAGGATAGGACAATGGTTTTCCCGTACGGTATTTGGAGATAAACCAATGCTCGCGTGGGCAGGGTCGCATCCCTGAAGTAGATCTGTCATCTATTGGGATCATAGATGAGTATCTACTCGCTACCCGTATTAGTATGTCTAGTAAGTATTAAAAGAAAATCAGCTATCTTTGCAATCAAAATCGTTTTACAAGAAATATTTACATAAAATATTTAGGAGGGATAATAAAGTATAAACTGCCACTTTCACTAGAATCACCAGTATTAAGAGAACCGACAACAGGCTCGATAACATCAATTGGTTTGTCTAGGTGCAGCAACTTCTTTCACCTTATATTGCTTTTATGCTACTGTTGATTCTGCTACACCTAAAAGTATTCTTTCTTTTAACACAGTAGGTAATGACAATTGTTTGTATACTCACTTATAATTGCAGTAACCTTGATTTTTATGCTACTGCAGATTCTGCTACACCTAAAAGTAATTTTTGTTTTAACGCAGCAGGTAGGATAATTATTTGTGTACTCACCTATAACTGAAGTGGCCGTTTTCGATATAGCAGTCCGCACTTTCTTATAAATGTTGTGTATATTCTATTTTTCGAGCACAGACATATGTTCCAAACTTAAGAATTTTAGTTTTCGTTTTATATTACACCAACAATGAAACATGGAGGAGGATCAATCATAAGTTGGGATTGTTTTGTCTCTGTGAGCGATTTAGTTAAAATAGATGATATGATATGAGGCTTTGGAAAGCAATTCCATCTCATCTGGAAGACGATTAATCGATGAAACTTTCATGTTTTAGTACGATAATGATCCAAAACACACTGCAAAGATATGCCGTAGGTAGTAAGAGTACTTTGGGGGCAACTACTGGAACGTAGAGGAAAATAGAGCCGCTAACACTGGCAAAACTGCTAGAGATAATGCCAAGGATGTCTGAGGCAATAATAAAGGCGAATTTAAGTTAATTTATGATTATCTTTGTTAGCGAATTGATAAGCACATTAGTTTTATAACTGTTACAGTTCTCAGTATAAGTATAGAATAAAGATTTATTTTATAATTAGTTTTTGACTTGTTTTGTAATATTTTAAGGATGAGTAAACATTTATGGCCGATAGTGTATATATATATATATATTACTTTTTAAAAATTACTATTTCAGGCGTTTATATATAGATGGTGTAATGTATCTGAGGTTATACAATCGTCAAGTTTTCGTGATTGATTTATTACTTTTAAACATTTTTATATGTAATTAAAAAGCTTATAAGGAGCATCTCGAATCCTTTTTTAAAATAACACTGAAAAACTCAATGAAAAAAATATAACGCATTAAGTGCCCTCTACACGAATATGTTAGAAATACTGTTCGATATTTGAATTTTGCCACAATTTTTGATGGCGTATAAACCTTCAATATCGCAACCAAAGTTAATTCTTCGTAATTTTAATTCTAAATATTATTTCGGGACATTTACGTTCTACATCTAATTATACCCACAGTCAGGAGACGTTTCATATTACAAATCAGGAAACAATTTAGCACGTGCTTGCAGTCCCTTTAGAATCATATTAATAGAATTCACGTCACGGAATGTAAAGTTTTCTGTCTCTACTGGGAGTATCATAAACTGCAAGTGTTATTTGAAGAACGTTTAGAGGACATCTGAATTGACATTTAAGTAATCTTGGACGTTATATAGTATTGAGGAGCCGAAAGAAATTCGTCATTTGCTCGTATAAAAACAAATTTCGAAATTACTTTAGCGCCTACACAACTTACGCCAAAATAAACTTGATCGAGCTGAATGAATTTCGCCTTTGTTCTTTATTTGTTGTCCTTGTTCTTTTTTTTTTTTTGGAAATAGCGCGCCGCATATAAATAGTACTTACAAGTTCAGCATCGCGCTGAGGGTTTTGTTTGCGTGGCAGATCTTCAATTGAATAATTTTTCGATGGACATGATTACGAGCCATTATTCAATTCAGTAAATTGGGTATCATGGGTATTTACGAACGTTTTCACACTAACTATTAATTACGGCGGTTGTGAATATTGACCCTAATAGCTTATTTATATGATGTTAAAATATCACTAGTTACTTCCGGTTTTTCGTTTTCACTTTTCTGTTTCAAATACTAAAATTGGTACCATCTGCTGTTTATTTTAATCATCTTAAAATAGACATCCTGGTATTAGCCGGTTCCAATTCTTTTATTTGCGGAGTTAATATTTGCAATAAAAAAAATCTTGTTCCTATTCGAATAATCTTTTCTTTTATTTTCTTTATAAGAATCACAAAATTGCTTACAATAAGTTAAACACAATTTGCAATACATAAATTACATTATAAATAATTAATAAATATGTATATTGAATTCGATCTACATATAATAAAATAGCTTCGCTAGACGTTGGCATTTCATTGTAATAATACAAGATAAAATAAAACTATACATATGTTAAAAGAAAAGCTGCTTGTTTGCTCTTTTCTTAAAAAATACGCTTTATAAATACATAATAGAAAAAAAAGATAAAAGTTCGCTTTCAGTCGTTATTAAAATTAATACAGAAGATATACTAACGCACAAAAAGTAATAGTTAAAACGTCTTTTGAACTATCATACCTCACTTAAACCTACATAATTCGAGTATCTGCAATTTTTCCTTTTTGGTTTATGCTTTCACGTCGTCTTTTGTCATATATTAGGCATTTATTGATTGCTTGTCCTTATAAACCAGAGCGAAAAGAACATACTTCAGTCATGATAAGAAAGTAATACTAAACATTTAGAACAAGCAATATAGGATACATAACCGTCTCATAACAAACTCAAACAATCGTAATCTTTTATATGGCGATAATGCGAGCGACTAATGGTATTAGGATCACTTCGTTTTCAAATACCGCTAGACAGTAACGTTTAAGGTAAACGCGAATTATTTACTTTGTTTCTATCCCTATAGCTATTATTTGCTGTCTAAACGCAATATCTTATCTAGTAGCCTTTGTTGTTTGAGCTATATTTCTTAACTCGGTGTAATGCGATCTAAGAGGCCTTTGGTCTTTTTTCCATATCGCATGGGAAGCAGCGCTACGCCTTTTGTAAATCGAGATTCTAAAAAAAGAAGAAACCGAACTTGATTCTCTTTCTTTAGAGAACAACCAAACTTCGTCATTTCTCATTCACACTCTAGAAAGCATTAGGGTATACGAGAAAAAGCAATCAATTGGTTAGTAATAAAAAATAGCATGCAGAAAAATGTTACCAACAACAGGAAACGATAAGTGTTCCATTTAATTTATTAAAATGTAATCGTACAAAACGTGCTAAGTACCATAAAACAAAAAAAAAAAACCATTAAAAAGCTCCTCATGCTTACAAAAAGAAGAACTGGGAAAATAGAGTAATAAATTAAATAAATTATAATACTACAGAAAATACTGAGAATTTGATCTCTGATTATAGAAACTCTCTTTAATGTCGTTTAAACCTAGAAAAATAGGTTTGGATACCAACAATGTATATTATATTCGTATAATCAAAGGTACTAAATTCATAAAAAAATATTATCACAGCTTAATTGAAAGATTCTAAAAAGAGATTCTAATAACTAAAATCTACGTATCACAGCAGACTCACGCTCATTTCCCGATAAGAGGAAATTTATAAGAAAAGATTCTGAAACAATAGAAAAGGGTCAGTTAGATTTATGTTGTCTATCGTATATGAAAATTCTCTTACCTCACCCTATGTAGCCTATGACAAGTGTAAGAACTAAAGTAACGAAGATGGTGGTCACATGATCGATAGCTACCGATCTAGTAGGCCCCGAACTGACGCTTTTGACTATGGTCGAACCTGAGGTTATATTGTCTGATAGAACGAAATTATCTTTTGTAATCTCTCCACCATACTGATTGAGGAGGTAGATGATGATGCCGTTGGTCCATCCAAAACCTTCTTGTACTTCGTATTCGCCACCACCTCCACCACCACCGAACTTCGTCGCATCGTACTGTAAATAGAAACATTGAACACTTTAATAACCGATATTCTTCTTGAAAAAATTATTTTGACATACTTTCTCATACATAGCTCCAGTTTCTTTGTAAGCATGATAATTCGACTGGAGCCAAATTTTTGCAAGTTCCTTAGCTAATCTTTGGGCGTAAGCGTCTCCTGTGTTATTCAAACCGACGATCACCATGTGCTGCAGCGGTGGCCAGGCATTTGGGAAGTCCCATTGTTCTCCTGTTTGTTCGATTGTTGTTGGTATTCCGCCATCATACTTAATGTTATTTTCTTCTAAATATTTCATTACCGAAGCAATGATCTTGTCTTTGTTCTCTAGAGGATAGCATCCAGTGAATAAGGGCGATATATTCGTTGGGTAAAAGTATTTTCTCCTTATTGAATTTAGAAGGTCATAATCTAACCATACACGCAATTCCTCGTCCCATAATACAGTCATAACTGCATCCAACCATTCCTGAGCTTTTTCTTGGTAATAAAGCACTTTTTCTTTATTCCCGAGCTTCTCATGAAATTCCTTCAAAATAACAGCGTTCCAATATATGAACGAATTCAGGTCTACAGGAACAATGTATCTTGTCTTAGTGTTGATTAAGCTACCTGCAATGATAATATTGGATTGGTATTTAATTCTATTTTAGGCAGTGTAAAAATTTATTACCATTATTAGTTTTATTTGCTATAAACCATCTACTCGAAAAATCCCATCCAGATTCAGCAGCAGCTTTTAATTCTGAGTAGAACTCCTCCTTATCGTCGCCTATAAGGTCCCTGGCCGTTTCGATATCCTCTATGTAGGATTCAGGTCTCGGTCCATTGGAGTTATCTCCATAAACGGCTAGTGTGTAATTTCTTCCCTGATAATGCACAACTTTTGTATGCCGGGTCATCCAATATTGAAATTCTTTGTCCATAGTTTCGATGTGGTTTTTAACAAAGTCAAAATCACCTGTATTGTCGACATATAATTTAACAGTTGGTACTAAGAGAGGCGGTTGGGATCTTTCTAAGTAATATATTCTACCACCGTTGGGAATATGCCCATAACTCTCAATTATATGCATGAAATTTTCTAACATTCCACGACTGGTAGCGTGCATTCCACTTAAAAGTAATCCTTGGATGATCCAATATGAATCCCAATAATAAAATTCACGAAAACGACCACCAGGAACTATCACAGGATTGGGTACCCATATAATACTGTATAAATCCTGATTGTCTTTGACTTCGTCCTTCATTTTACGTCCTAAATTTTTCCAAACCCCATTCAAATAGGCTCCCCATTTACGGAAATCCGGATCCTTGATTTTTTCCAAATACTTCGGACTTTCGACCCAATCACTTGGATCCCATGAGGTAAACTCTGATCCGGCATTTTCAAAATTTTGTTTCAAAAATTGGTCTACATCTTTGGTTGACGGATTATTGAATTGTTCTTCCATAAATTTGTGGAAGTTTGCCATGGTTTGGTTGGGCGATTGTTTCATTTTCATGTCGACAAATGTTTTGGAATCTTCGAAAAGTCTCATCTTTTGGACTGTATGGAGCAGCGGTCCATGACAATAAATATCGCTGGGGAATAATTGAACGATTATGATCCGAAGAAATAAAATGGGCGCTCTTAATGCATAACCTGGCCCAGTTTTAATTTTAAATCAAGTTAGCATAAAATGTTTCCTGAATATTTCGTACCAAAACAATTTATTCAAACGTTTAAGACTATTAACATAGTTTAATTTCTTGAATTGCGTTTGATAGCTTTATTCGATTCTATTTAAACAATAAAATTTCCACATAACGTTTAATAATGTCGATAACATTGACAACAAATCGGTTACCGCGAAATATTTTTGCGTGTCACTAATATGCAAAAACAACTTTAATATATTTTGATTTGGGTAAGTTCAAATCAGTGGCGGAGAATCAGGATTACCCTTTGATAACGTTATCTGCGCCACTGGATATACAAAACAATAATCGGAATAATTACAATAGTTTAATAACTTACCTAAAGCATGGAGGTGGTTTCTCGGAACAATAAATCAGTTGGGCCAGGTAGGCTAGTAACACAATACACCACCGTAAAAAAGACATGCTTTTTTTGAGCTTGGCAAAACGAACGATTTTTATTTTTAGCTCTTTTTTAAGATCGCGTAAAAAATTAATTTGATTATAGTTTATCTCACTCAAAAATCACTCTTACTTTCGAAAAAATGTTCTTCGCAAGAGTCCCAACGACTTCGGTTTCGAATGCTGGTTAACCAGGATTGAACGTACGCTTTTCCTGCACGGAAAAAATAATAAAATCAATCCGTATTTAATCTCGACTATTCAAATATCGAAAATGTTTAACTTAAATTCGGTAAGCGAGAGCACGGACACGAAAAGATAACTCAATTGTGCGTTAAACTTGTTCACAACTCTACCGCCAAGAAAGTGAGCAAGTTAAATAGTATCACCAAGTATCACGTAATTTCGTCACAGTGACGTAGACGCCGAGCCTCCAAACACTCCCACTTCGATACAGACAACAGGTTTTCTACTACGAGTTCAAGTATCTGCAATTTTACGTCTGGTTTTCTATGGAAGTAGATATCTTTGTTTGAATCATCGAAGTATGTCAAATCTGCGATACAACAGAAGCCATTGGTTCTTATTCGACACTAGAAAAGCCTAAGATCCGTGTAAAAAAACACGAAATCGCTGTATCAAAAATATTAATCGCTAGACAGAGATAGCTATGAATTAAAAAGCTCCAAAGTCCACATTTTTCAACATTGCATCATTACCGGAAGCTTTAAGTGTACTTTGATTCCCCTCAGTTATTGGAAATCTATCTTTTTATGCGACAGAATATAATTAATTTGAATTTTGAAGATTGCTTGCGTAATATGTTTTAAGAAATTTATTAATAGGAAAATCGATTCTATGAAATAGATTTTATCAGTAAATTACTACATTTTTAAGAACCATACTGTATATTAGTAAAATGGATTAAGCGATTAAGACCTTCTTTGATTTTACGCGATATCTAAGATAGTCTCTAAAACTTTCTTTAAACCGCAAAATTCAAAATTCGTGGAAAATATGGTATGAATTAGCCTGTTATCACCGTTATTTTGCAACGTTTTATTTCTATTACGTGACGTTATACGTACGTAAGTTACATTTTTTTGTCTAGTGATTCGTTTTTACAAAACTTAAACAGCGAAAGAATATAAGAATTGGTTTATTGCTAATTTCGCCAATTTAAAAGAGAAAACATCTTATGATGTGCATGTTACATACAGACAGAACGTTTTAACAACTCAACAATTCCCAGTTTTAGATAGTTGACCTTGTGTAACAACTTTTTTCGCAATATTATTTTACCTTCACAATGTAAAATATATACTTTCTACCACGTGAACTTGTTTTTAAGAAAATGTTATCTGTTAAAAATATCTTTTAAACTTTCTGAATCTTATTAAAACATAGATAGTTGCTATTTTTTTGGCATTAGTTGTTCCAATTATTTAGTATTTATCAGTAAGGCGATGTATTATAACAATAAATACTGATAACATTCATTAGAATCAATAAATACAATATATAATGTAAAAATTTAGTTTATTGTGTAAATTTTCTGTCTCAAGAAAACTGTTAAAATATTGCATCATGCTTCTCCTACCGTAGAAGAATTAATATGATAACCAGGTGTATTTCTCTATAAACATTCTATTCACAATGCGTTACTTGTATTTTATTTACATAAAATATCGTTTATAATTGTTATTTGTTTCTAAATATACGAGGAACATGTGCATATATACACATACGGGTTTTCTTATTGATAACATTTTCATTCTCTCGAGGTCGTGTCGTTCTTAGAAGAAAAATTAATTCTCATTTCTAGAATCATAACTCACCTTATGTAAATTTTGTAAATTTCGTAAGATTACTACAGGAAAAATATAATTAGTGAGGGTTTTAATCGTTTGACGTAACACCGTCTTCAACCGTCAACAATTTCATTTATGTCTTAGAGGTGGGAGACTTTGATATAATAATAGTACGATGTGCCCACACTAAGTGTTTTATTTCTGAATGACCAATACCTCGTGACAACTTGGAGTCATGAAATATATTATTTTGATTGTTAGTAATTACGAAAAACATTTTTCTGTATGAAAGAAAGCTGATGCAATACTTTGCTTTTCTTAGACTCTATAGTTTATACAAAATTTATGCAATAATTGAAATTTATGTATACTTTGACCTTTCTAAAATGCAACTGAACTCAAACAATATGCTATTTATATTATAAGTAACATTTTGCTTTCAATACGATCAATACATATGAGAAAATGCAAGAGAAATAATCTCGCTGTGGGAAGCCTTACATTTCATTGACTTAGGCAGCTGAACCAGATGATATTTGGTAGAAGTTATTTTTATGCAAGCGAATTAATGTTTATTTCTGTAGCTAGCACAGACATCAGACAGTTAGTGTTAATGCTACGTTAAGTTGATAAGAATGCCTTGAAACTAAAATAAATTTGTCGTGTATTAGAGTATTAAAGATAATACTATCTTTAATTATTGTCAGCAAATGTATACGTTGCATTCTCTAACATTACTAGGTCTTATAATTGATACGGGTATTTTATATTTATTTTCAAGGTCTACTGCATTGAAAAAAATTACTTGATATACTTTCTTTGTTAATAATTATGTAAATATTGGAACAATAGCATTTTTGCATTTAATGTTGTATTTTATTATTTAGCTGTAACTGGTTCCACCAAGGTGAATCTAGTCTAGTTGTCTCATCTCTCTGGAAGGTGATGATAATATTTACAAAATTTGTTTGCAAATTATAATATTAACGCTAAATTCCCCAATAAGTGTATTAATCATAATAAATAAACATTGAAGGATAACTTTGAAATTAATCATAAAAAGATGGAAGATCTTTGAAGAATAAAATAACAAATATTCGTATAATATATAGAGCAAAGTTTAGAATCGTGTAAATATTTAGTGAAAATGATTTAAACCAGAACTACCAACTTCAAATTTAATCGACAACGGACGTAATATACTCTGCTGTTATAAACAGCTTGCCTGTAATATTACTTTCTAATAAATCTATAAATAAATTTTACAAGAACAGTTTTTCTTTATGAGATGTAAAACTTATCAATTTTATGTTATCTTGTAAATGTCAATGTAAACAATAAAATGTCAAACGTTTTGGTTTTTACAAGCGATCTTTACACATTGTAGGATTCTAAAGAAAAATACATTACTTGACACAAACATCATATGGTCATATATTCGTAATACATATATGTAAAACGACGGTATCGATAACAAGCGGATATTTTTTTAATCTAGGTATTAGCTATTCACAGGTATAGCAGTAAACTCCACTCACACAAATTAATTAATTATGCGGAACGCAGCGTTTCGGGAGCACGTGGGCTCCCATTGTCAACCCTGTTACCGAGTGTGTTAGAAATAAGACATCTGCATGAATTAATCTAATCATACTACTTACCTTACTAAATCGGTTTAATTCCTTGGGCTGGAGAGCCATAATCAAATGACGATTGCAAGGACTGTGTGGATGTACAATTCACAGGTATAGCAGTAAACTCCACTCACACAAATTAATTAATTATGCGGATTATATAATTAGTCGGTAACACGGTTGACAATGGGAGCCCACGTGCTCCCGAAACGCTGCGTTCCGCATAATTAATTAATTTGTGTGAGTGGAGTTTACTGCTATACCTGTGAATTGTACATCCACACAGTCCTTGCAATCGTCATAGGTATTAGCTAATGCACGGTGATATAGGTACATTCTCGGATAGTAACTTGCTTTTTGCCTTTTGACTTTAACCAACGTATCGTACGATTTTTTACCTTGAACATCGAGATTCATGTTGAAATTAACTGCAGTGACATGAGAATATTTAAAATTGCTACGTCATCGTTTTAAACCCATTAGACATAAAAGTTGTTGAATAGCGACTTGAATGTCGTCTTCAATGTAATCTACAGTCATGTGCACGAAAATAATACTCCTGAATTAATACTTATAAAACATTTATAACAGACAATTCTGATGTAGATATATTAAAATTATTTAAAGTACGGAATACAAGAGTGAATTACTAAGTTTTCTAGTACCTATGCATTGAAATAGTAGTACCATAGCTGACGGTACTAAATGTAGATGTGTAAAATGCTGTTTACAACCATTTTTTTAATTACCAATTTCTGTTGTAATATAAGCCTGGAAAACATTGTTCATCGGAAAAAGAGGAATTATACTCGAACTCTTTAATAGAGGGAAAAGCTACATGTTTATAGAAGAAACTCTCTCTTGTTTCTTCAAAAATGATGGTAAACGTTAAGAACTGAAGAAAAGTGAAAGAAAATTACGATAGAAAAAAGAAAACTAGCCCTAGAGAAAACAAAAATATTATTACTTGTGCAAATAAGACACCGTTCACAAGTTCAACTACAATTAAACCTTTCTATGAGTACCTCTAATGTTAAGCGAAGATTGATTCAAGCGAAGTTGCGTGCATGAAGGCTTAGAAAGGTACCATTATTAAACAAAAGGAAAATACAGAGTAGATTGTCGTTTAATCACAATCGACAACATTTCAGCAACTCTCATACAGCAAAAGGATGAGAAAATTCGGAGGCTGAAACATCATGCTGTGAGAGTGTCTTTCATGGTGTGGCATAATGGATGCTGATATATATGTAAACATATTACAAACTATGCTTCTGCCATATGTAGAGGAAGAATTGCCACTAAGATGGCGTTTGGGGTTAAAACTCAATCAAAAGTGTATGGGTGGAGTTGAGAAAGGTTGTATGTATTGCTAAGCCGCAAAATATTGATGATCTGCACAGAATATACCAAGCTGAATGGCAAAAAATTTCAGTAGAGGTACAATGTAGGCAACTGTAAATTCGCTGCTAGGTGATGAAGAATAAAGGTCAAGCAACATGATGGCTATTTTAATGGTGTATTATTTTCTATATCCTACAATATAACCAGTTTTATTTTCTCTTTGCATTTATTGAAAAAATCTATTTATTTATTATTGTAGTTATGTAACATCTAGAAATAAAGAGTTCAATAAACTTGAATTTCTTTCATTTGAAATTGATATTTTAGCTAAATTAACGCCATCGCTATTTTTGTGCACAGACTTTCGAAATCTGATACTCCTAAATCCTAGCAGCGTCTGCTCGTTTTGCTATCACCAATTCGGTCAGCAATTAGCACTAGAGAGCTGACTGCGCTTTAATCAGTTTTGACCTCTAGCATTCTAAAAAGTATTGTTTCCTAACAGCGGGTTTTCATTACGTTCTTCTATATAAGGTCAAAGTTCTGTCACCACCTTATCGCTTGGATTTTCCTTATTATTGATTTTCATGTTTGGAATTTTATTAATCGAATTCCGACTAATATTTTTTTACTTTTTAAATTATTGCAAAATATTTGTGTTAGTATATACAGCCTTTAATTTAGAATTCCAGTAAACAAATCATCATAAATTGCACCTATTTAAAATTTTGAAATATGAATATATTTTGCAAGTTTTTGAATGAAAACAAAAACATTATAAACCAGCATTAGATACGAAACTGATTGCTCATTTTTAACCAACTCTGTATAAATATAGTTATATCCTATTATTTTCTTAATTATAAATAGCATTTTCGATTGCATAATTACTTCTTCGCACGCAAAGAATTTAATATCGATGTCACTCGATCTCACGTGCTTAGGTAATACTGAAACAATCAAAGTGTAGATGTCACTTATCACGTAAATCACGCAAAAAAGTCACGTATCTACTTCTTTAATGCAACAGCACAGCATTGTATAACTTCACTTTCACAATTCGGTCTAAATTTAAACCTTTTTTACATCAATTAAAAGAGCAAATGGAACAAATAAGCCAATTCTCCAATTTCAGCTTGTTTAGGTTAATAATGCAGAAAACGGCCATTAATTTTTGTTAATAAATTCCATAATGAAAAAAATTGCGCAAGATCTCTACGAATATTAATTCCCCGTACGAGGCGGGAAAGCTGCAATAAAGCGGCTTGTGGCGAACCGTTATACAAGGTTCAAGATCATGATGACGACATAGGACACACCTCCAGATTACTATCCTCCATTCTGGGAAGTTATAATGTCACGCCGTCGGCTATTTCACAACTGGAGGTATACTCTATAGGTTGTACATGAGAGGCTACACGTATGCAGTTTAGATTATTAAGTGAAAACCACTTCGGGGTATCCTAAAATACGTTGACTGTATTTTTATATGACCATGGATTTCTCATTTCCTCCATTCCGATTTATACAGTTCTTTTTAACGGATTTCCTAGCGATTTTTCAAGAATTCAACTTTTGACACATCTCTAACACCTCTAATGCGTTTAGAATAAGTTTATGAATAAAAAAATATATATTTCTAACTCAGATGAGGCACTCTCCTATGAGGATATCTCGTATTGTAGAGGTTTCTTTCTTCCATCGTACCGTGATATCATACAGTTTCCAAGCCGAAGATGGCATTGTAACAGAAAATATATGCATGTCTGAATTTGAGCCAAGTATTACAACTTAACGATTTTGAAAATTATTGTAACAACGACATTAATTAATATGTTAGAACTGCTAAAAGCAAGTTTGAACATTGAGTTTGAATAAATTCAAATATGGTTTACAATACAGTGTAAAAGACGTACATGATTGAAGCCTATTTTCAAACTAGAATGCGAATTAATGGAATTTGGATGTACAGCCAGGGTGCATTTTTGGATGATTTTAGAGAACACCTCCCAGAATTACCTGTAATTCCTAAAAATGTTTATAATTGCCTTTCGAATTGCGTTGGTGAATTTCGTCAGACTGGTCCTGTGAGCTTTGTGAACCCACAAAACCTTTGAAGCGTCTTTCTTAAGAGATTTTAAAGAAAAACTTACGCATGCATCCGTATAAGACGCAATCACATCAGCGTATTTTGCTGGTAGACTACCCTAGACTGCCAGTGATTAGCAAATAATTGAATGCAAGATGATAACCTACTAAATTTGATATTTTTCTCTGATGAAGTATGGTTTCATCTTTCGGGGTACGTCAGTTCCTAAAATACTTGAATGTGGAGCAGAGAAAATCCTCATATTTTTGTTAAATCGTTTCTGCGAAACTTGATGTTTGAGTAGCAGCTTCTCGCCGCATAATTGGTGGGCCTACTATTTTTAATTTTACAATTAATCCTGAAAGGTATAGAAATATTTTGAATGAATTCATTGAACAACTGCACGAAGATGAATTACAATGTGGTTACTTCCAGCAAGATGGTTTAAACGCCCACACAACACAAGGAAATATTGCTTTGTAAGCTTACATTCCGAAGTTGAATTTCCACCACGATTACCTTGTTTGACAATTATGGACTTTTTCGCGTTTCCTCACTTAAAGAATAAAATATTTAAAACTCCTGTCGCTTACTTGCAAGATCTGCAGCAAAGAATTATTGACGAATGTGGATTAATAACGCTCGCAATGCTGCAAAATGCCTTTAACGGCATGAGAATGTGTATAAACTTGATAATTGAAAATAAAGGACAACAATTTCAACGCTTGCGTACAACAATAAAACATATTGATATTATGCTTATCAAAATCTTTTCATCACAAGAATACGTATTAACAAAAAACATTATTTAAATAACAATCACTACTAAATTATAAAAGGAAAAGAAAACAACTGTGAAGACTAGAAGATAAAGGAATATATATAAAATAAAACAGAAAACTAAAAATATTGACCACGAAAGAGCTACAAATTCTATGCAATAATGTGTTAATAATGTTGTGCTACCAGGTTACACTATAAAGTGTTTAGTATTATTGATAATGTTACGAAATTTACATTTTATTCATAAAATCAGCTTAGTATAATCTCGGCACTCTAGAATGAAACATAAAAATTCAAATATTCAGTGACTTAGAAAGTTACATACAATCTAAAAATGGCAAAATATACAGTCCCTTTTATTTAAAATATTAAACTTAGAACATTCGGCAAAACCGCAAGCGGTAGAATGTTGCTAAGCGAATAACAGAATTGCAAATATAATCTGGATAATACGAGCTAAGTTTTAATCAAATCAGTCTGTAGACAAAGAAAAATAGTAAGTTTTTGAGATAGCGTCGTTTGAAGAGCATATATTCTTTGACCTCTAAATCTAGTTGTTTTCTAAATAAGATAAATATTCTTTAGCGTTCAAATTCCAAAATTAAAGTTGGAACATTTTGAAAAATTCGCAATTGAAGTTAGGTATCTAGGGTAGTGGCTATGGGGTATCTTTCTAAATGCAAACTATCTTGTAGAATCGATTTTCGAAGTTCATATCCACATATTTTCCGCATTTTTGAGTTATAAATCAAAAAAGCAAAAACAGTAGTGTGAGTGCTGGAAAATTATGTTCTTTTGGTTCGATTCAACACAGTGACTGAATCTTCTCACTTATCAGAATACAAATGACTAAAGAAAAAATTTAAAAGTCAGAGAATACTCCTCTAAAAAATTTAAATACGGCAATAATTTGAAACATATGGACATTGACACATGGAATGGAAAATCTAACAAAAATTCTATTTGCATATTACGTATAGATGGGATTTACATAGGATACATCATTATAACTAGTTGATAAGAAAAGTATCTACGCAATACTAAAACCGCAGGACAACTCCCTTGTACTGGTTTTTTGATAATGTTTAATCTATAAAAGATACCGATTGCGTGATACAGAACTCACGTAGTTTCTAGAGTAAAATTTACTTTATAAGTAAACAACGATTACAAATCAATCAAAGCGATTACCTGCCTTATAAGGTATACCAAAAATTTTTATCGCAACTATGACTAACGCAGTATTTGGAAATTAAAGACGCATGCAGGACATCAATAATTTAGATCTTTAGTATTGCATACTATGCAACCAAGTATACTTTCATATTCGTCGAATACAGTCTCGTTAACAAGTAACAAATTCGATATTATCCTTGAACTTTTTGTTTGGAGATATTTCTAGCTCAACGCGATGATGGTACGTAATTGGGAGTAATTTTACTTAAGTAATCATCGATGCAAATGAAATGGGAGCGATAGAAAACTTTGTGTAAAGGATAAAGTATTCCATTAAGGGGAGTTTGCAATGCGAAGAGACGTTAGAATTATCTTAGGGCTTCCATTGTAAATAGATTTGACCTCAAAGTTCATATACTTAATTAAAAGTATATCCTCATTCTTGTTACAATACAGTAGCGGCTCGTTATACGGAATTTATCAAGACTTTTAGACCGAAATTAAATTTTTGTCTAGAGATATTTATTTCTAAAATTAATACCCACACAATATTATAAGAATTAATCATATTAAAGATGACTTACCTCAACTGAATATTGGAACGCCTCAAAAAACTAACATGTTTTAATTTTGGAAAATTCGAGTTAACGATCAGTGTTAAGTTTTTGCTGATAAAAATATGTTTAACACGCAACTCCATCAGCTAAAGAAATTCAAATTTACCGCGCGTTTTGATTGCGAAATATTCTGCCAATCGTTAGGAAATGAAATATTTTCAACGTTGATGTGATACCTTCCCGTACTTTAAAACTAGTGAAAGATATAATGTAACACCTTGTTGATTAGATAGTAACATTATCACGAAACCACTATTTTTGATCACCTCAGTTTATCTCTTATTTATTTTAACATTTTAAAAGTTATTGTTAGTGTTGTTGCTACGTATTCTGAATTAGTATTTAATTGCTATCACGTGCTATTGACTCGTAAATGCGTTATTTGTAGGTGATAAATATACGATAATAAAAAAACATCTAGTATAACCTGCCATCTATAACCAAACTGTACGAAAATTGTAGTTTTCGATATCTTTTTTTTACGTTTACATTTCCTAAACGTTGTTATTTATTTAGTCTGTAAACTAGCGTGTTGATTTAATTGCTTAATGTTAAGATGAAATAATACATGGTCTATTTTAAAACCCGCATCGCCAAGGTTCCCAATCAATACTCACATGCGTCATAGTATTACATCCCGTTGTAATATCACGGTAACTGT
This sequence comes from Trypoxylus dichotomus, assembly GCA_023509865.1. Lineage (NCBI taxonomy): Eukaryota > Metazoa > Arthropoda > Insecta > Coleoptera > Scarabaeidae > Trypoxylus > Trypoxylus dichotomus. The sequence continues at coordinate 9,047,373 of CM042083.1, read as the reverse complement.
TATGCAGAACTGTGATTTTTTCCTGTGACTAGTTGTTTTCGACTTTTGTTTATTTTACTTGGAATAGCGCCACTCTAAATTTGGAGATATTTGTTTAGAAAACCTTTTTTTATATTGTTTAATAAGAATATCATACAGTTGTGGATGTAAAATTAAGACTACAGTCAAGTATTACGAGGAATATATTTCAATTTAATTTAGTTTTCTTGATTACATTTCTCCTTCAAAACAAAAAAAAAACATAAAATAGAGACAAAGAACCGTACATTATTGGAATGTAACATGATAAAGAGTAAACAATCAACATAAGTTTACAACTTAACTATTTCTTGTACAGCGGTTACGATATGCTTAGCAGATATTCCGTAGTAATCCAACAAAGCATTTGGTGGCCCAGAACGTGGCACTTTCGGTACAGCTATTACTTTAACGATGATATTACGCTCCAAAGCAACAGCTGAGAGTACAGCTTCACCAAGACCACCTTCTGGATAATGATCCTCCACCGAAATAACCCGTCCACCAACAGCGTTTGCATTAGAAACAATAGATTCTTTATCAATGGGTTTTATAGTGAATGGATCGAGAACTCTGACGGCAATTCCGGCAGTAGCCAATTCATCAGCAGCCTTTAAAGCTTCGACAAGGGTAACCCCAGCTCCAATTAAGAGCACTTTATCATTGCCTGATGATTTCACTATGTTAGCTTTTCCAATCTGCAAAGAGGTAGTACATCAGTACCATAAAGGAGTGCATTATTTAGATAGAAGATTACGTGGAATTGATGATTATTCTGGTAAAATACAGGAGTTGCAGGCCTGTTCGTTCTTATAAATGTGATTCCCTTAGTGTTCGCTGCTAATTCGACAGCTCTTTCGCAAGCTACGGCGTCACTTGGATAGAAAACAGTGCTGCCAGGTATTGAACGGAACATCGCCAAATCTTCCAGACCCATTTGGCTTGGCCCATCTTCACCAATGCTGACGCCACAGTGTGATCCAACGAAATTTACATTTGTTTGCGAAATGGCACCCATACGTATCTGAAAATAAGCACATTATAGTTAAATGTATTTGGAAATCAACTTATTTCTACTTGATCAAAGGCCCTGGTTAAAAATGTTGCAAATGTCGAAACAAAAGGTACTGTTCTATCTCTGCAGGCTGCTCCGATAGCGACACCTACTAGATTCTGCTCGGCAATGAAACATTCGATGAATCTTTTCGAATCGAACTGTTTTAACTTCTCAGAAAATGTCGAATTCTTCATATCGCCATCCAACGCTATTACCCTTGAGTTTGATCGAGCAATCTTCACTAAAGCAGTACCATAAGCGTTTCTTGTTGCCACCTCTTCGCCTAGGTTGTAAGATGGAGAAGAAGCCAGTTTGATGTTGGTGATATCAACTACTGGAGCATCATCCTTTAACGGTTTCCTAGGATGTATCTGGAGTGGTCCAGAATTCTTGATCAAAGTCTTTAAGTGTTCTAAAGCTGTTTGTGCTTTATTTCCCAACGGTTTTCCGTGCCAATTCTCCAAATTCTCCACATCGGGGAAATTTTTGCCTTTATAGGTTTTGGCTACTAGAGCAGTGGGTTTATCCTTAGTGGAAGCTGCAATATGGAACGCTTTTACTAAAGCTTCAACATCGTGGCCATCCACAGGAATTGTTTCAAATCCAAATGATTCTAAACGTTTACAATAGGTGTCTATGTCGTGGGCAAGTGCGGTTGGCTCTGACTGACCTAAACGATTAATATCGAAAATAACGCATAAATTATCTAATTTGTAATGGCTAGCGAAATTGATCGATTCCCAAATTGAACCTTCAGCACTCTCTCCATCACCAACCAAGCAATATACCCTAGAAAACGTACATAATTAACGATTGGTGGAAATACTTTAGAGAAGATCCTCACCTGTAACTGGCTTTATCGTAATTTTTTCCAACGTATGCCATTCCAGCTGCGATAGCTAAGCCTTGACCAAGGGAACCGGTGCCTACATCTATAAAATTGAGACGTGGCGTTGGATGGCCTTCCAAATCAGATCCCAATTTCCTCAAATTTTTTAAATCTTCAATTGGAAAGAGCCCAGCTTCAGCCCAAGCTGCATAGAGTATTGGCGCAGCATGGCCTTTTGATAAAACGAATCTATCGCTCGATGGGTCCCTTGGATTTGATAATTTGTATCTCATAGTGTGGAAAAAGAGTACAGACATAATTTCGGCAATCGACGAGCATGATGTTGGATGTCTGTCATCGAGGTAAAAGTAAAAAAAAAAAAAGAATTGGTACTAATCGGATTGCACTATAAGATTATGTAACAATGTAATAATGTAATATAACATATAACGTGGAATACATTGAGAAGTATTTATAAATAAAGCTCGTGCTAAGAACTACTTTAACGATAAGTCAGCTTGTTTACTTCAGGCTAAATATCAACAGTTTATGTTACTCAGTATGTTTTACTAGGATATCTTAACACAAACAATTAGTTCTAATTACATCCTAAAGAATTTTTTTCAAGTCTTCAGAACAAAAACAAGGTCAAGCGCAGGTAGATTCACCAAATCTAGAATTTACAAATCCTTTGGTCACGTAATATATTATCTAAACAAAATTCTAGTTGAAGATAAGTAGTACGTGAGAGTTCTTGAAAATTAGTACAAAGTTATCTCGAAATTAGATTTCTTTGTAATTCAGATAATAAATAAATAAATAGAAACAGAAAAATCTGTAGTAATTGATTTGAATGCCATAGCGATAACTTTGAAAGTCTAAAGAACGTCTTTCAAAATACACATGCCGATATTTATCAATTAGGTCAAAGAGGTTAGTTATGCCTGCATATTTATTTAAACTAATTCCATTTTAATAGTAAAAATTTCACCTAAAATTCGTTGTTATTTGATCTCGGTAACGTTTAAAATTCAAATATGCCGGTAAATGTTTTACATGTAAACAAGAGATTTCAACAAGGATTATTGAATTCTTTTTTTGACTAGGAATCTGGAAATTGTATTCAATTCGATTTTAAAATGATTTCTATGTAAATTTGATTTAAATATATTTTTTTCGAGTTAAAAAGTATTGATTCCTGGGGCTGCCGACAAAAAATCAATACTCGGGTAATCGTGGAAATTTGGATGGAAAATCTAGGTAAAAATATAGACATACCCTGATTTTGAAGCACTAGTAGCTTCAATGCTGTCGATACGTAATTTGTTGGCAATATCCATCAAAAGCATATATTCGGCTTTGAATTGACCCGGCATCTTTGCGGTGTGAACAATACAAGTGCACTAACGGAAATGTGCGTACTGAACGCGTGGTCTGACTTAAATATCTAAGATGGCATAAAGCATTCTCTGACAGAAAAAGTCTAGCAACAAAAACCGTTTTCAGAGAACATGTGCTGGCCGTACATGATACTCAAGTACAGACATGGTTTTTTCACCCTTTAACATAAAACAGGACTACCTGTTTCTGCCTCTTCCCCCCCCCCTCTCCCGAAGAAGACAAGACCGACGCATATACCATGTAATGATCCACACAGGGTGGTTGTTAGATAAACAGTCACTTACCCCGATTTAGACGCAGTTGTTGATGTAATTGAATGGATCCTAAGTTTGTTAGCGATATCTTTTAATTCTTGCACGATTTTCGCTTCCGGCTTATGATAATTCGCCATGTTTAATGTAATATTTCTGCAAGTAATCAACTTGTTGCGCGCCGTACACGGGTTATCTGAGTAGTACCCAATTCAGTACAATGTAAGCGTCGTTAGTAAGTTTAATCAAGTTGCCTGTCAGTCTCTACTATACGGACAAGCGTACTACAAACTACAAGTTTACCTTTTGCTTTTTCCCGAACAAATACTGTTACTATGATGATACGCAAGTTTGTGGGTTACGCGAAATGTATGGGAGATTATATAACTCAAAGTTAGATGCAACTTTTATATCTATTAAATATATCGAAGCTATTTACCTCTATATACGTATATAGGTTCCTGTGTATTGTAAAACCAGTCTAATACAACATATTACATAATCCTTTCTCTCGACGAAATAATTTAGAAACAATCACAATAATTTTTAATCTGAATATTTGAGCAGAAGTAAGTTACATAAATACAAACGATGAAATTGAGACTAAATTCAAGATTATTTTTTTTATATACGAGGTATAATCAATTAATTAATAAAAAAACACCCTTGGGGATCCCCTAAATTTAAAGAATTTCAGTTTTGGTAATCGTCCAAAATCTCATACTCAAATAGAGTTTAGTTTAACAGTTACACCTTTAAGGAAAAACGGTGATTTTTCGTATGCTTTGCCTTAAGCATTAACAATTTATAATTTAAATATAAACGATAATTTATATTGGATCTCTTATAATTTATCGTTTAGAACTGTAATTAATCATCCAATTTATAGCAAAAAAGATATTCATTCATGGGTATCGTATTTCTTTAAACCGTATGTCGCGCTACTGTGTTTGTATTTTCAGCATGTGTTCAGAGATATGCCGTGGATAGCATTACCGATCATACTAGCGATAAAATCGGTAACATTATATCCTGAGACATAAAATGCATTTTAAAGTTAAAAGCATAAAAATAAATAAGTTAAAGAAATAAAGCAAAGTAGGTAGTTCAAGAAAGAGTTAATTATATTTTTCCAATATTTTTTTCTTAATTTTTATTACATTTATCATCAGGGCTTGATCTAAAAAGGGAGCAAGCTGGCAAGATATAAATTAATACTTATAGATAACATTTAGAATAGACAATTCTAACGCAGCTATGTTAAAATTATTAAAAAACCCTGAATACATACATTAAATAAAGTACCGAATGTGAGGCGGAATTACTGAGTTCTTTAATCATTCTCTGTCATTTGCCTATATACTGAAATAATAGTAATAATAATAGCTGGCGGCACACAACCCAGATGTATAAAGTTCTGCCTGTTGCAGAGTAATACAATTATTTTTCAGTTATCCATTTCTGTTGTAATAAGGGCCGGGGAAAATACTGTTCATTAGAATGATTCTAAACGCTAAGAACTGGAAAAAATGTAAAAAAAAGAGAAAACAGAAACGTTACAACTTGTGCAAAGAAGACACCGTTCATAAGTGTAACTGTAATTAGAAAACTCGATAATTGATTCAAGCAAAGTTGCGTACAAGAAGGCCTAGAAAGCTACCATTATCAAATAAAAGGCAAATACCGAGTATGTATATTGAATAGAAAAAAGTAGCATAATGTACTGTGCCTTACTTAAGTCTGATGCATACTAACAACAAGTATGAAAAATATAACCGACAGCATTTCAGCAACTCCCACCCCGGTAAAATTCGGAAGTTCAACCATCATGCTGTACATAAGATAGAAGGCATAGTAAATGCTGATGTCTATGTAAACATATTACAAACTGTACTTCTCTTTATGCAGAAGAAGAAATGCCACTAAGATGGTTGTATATGCAGGATAACAATCTGAAACGTGTTTCTCGTAAAACGAAAAGATGGTTTCGAGATAATGTTCGCGTTTTGGGTTAGCCGTCGCAATCACCGGTCTTAAAACCCAATGGGAAATTTATGGATGGAGTTGAAAGAGAATGTATCTACTGCTAAACCGCAAAATATTAACGATCTGTGGAGGATAAGCTAAATGGAAAAAGATTTAAACGGAAATATATAACCAACTGGCAAATTTGCTGCCACGCAGGTGTTAAGAGGTGATCAAAAAACAAAATATTAAGTTGTTCCTACAGTATAGGCAATTTTATTTTCTCTTTGATATTAAGAAATCTATTTATTATTGAAAATGACGATGCAATTACAAAATAATACTTAAATAAGTATTTTAAATTAATTATTCCCCTTTTATTAAAAGACTACGTTCAATTTTCATTGATTAAACAGGCAACCAATTTAACTTACTTGTTCTGCTAGGTTGCTATATTAATTGGAGACGTATGTTGAAACCTCTTTTATACTATGTATAAGAGTCTTTACACAAAACTAGCCTCTAAGTTATTCAATATCAATTATTTAAAATTATTGCTATTTTTTGAGCTGATATTTTTATTAGACGACATAAGTATCTAATTTTAAAATATTCGCGGGAAATTTTAATTTTACACATAGTAATTCAATAGTCCGTATTGGTATCCCTAACAGGTGTTAACTTTATCTTATCGACAAATACCACTGCATTTTCGAAACTCGGAGCTTCAAACTTGATATTGTCGTGCTTGATAATAAAAACGCAGACACCATTGGATATCTATTAAAAATAATAAGGCTTGGCTTTAATAATTTAAACAAGGTATTATGTTGCAATAAAAGACAATTTAATGTACAGTCGTATTCATATAAATTAAGCCTATATCGCAAAAAAAACTAGGATTTATACGATTCCATTTTCTGAGAATATGTCCGCTGTTTTAAGCTGCGTCATGAAATGAAATGAATCAAACGTAATATTATGAAATACTTAACTTGCAAAATCATTTTTAAACGTCTAGTATATACAGTTACTTCAACAAGTCTACCAGTCTACCAGTAAAAATCTCAATATAACCACCAGAAAAAAAAATTATATTAATTTTAATAATGTAAAACTGAAAATATATAAAGTTAGGTAATCTCAACTAAATTGTTTCCCTGCAGAAAAAGAAAATAAAAAAATATGTATACAAAATTACAGGTTAAAATATTTGTATAAAACCTAGTTTTTCTGAAACAGGAAAAGTCCGGATATTTATAGAAGTAACAAAGTATGTAAAGTAATTTTAGTTGAATAAACTATCAAGATGGAACGAAGAAGAGAAATTTCGAATAGCATCAAACAGTTAATCGTTAAATTGAAAAATGAATGGAGTCATTAGCAGAAGTTTCAAAAGTTGTTGGTAGATTCTGATCATCTGTACAAACAGTGCTACGCCGTTATAATTGTACCGGTACATATGAAAATAAATCATGTAGTGGTCGTCCACTTGCTTTCCCCGGTATGTCCTTAATAAGATAAAATGCGAAGAATAATGCAATAAAAGTAGCGAAAAGTATCGAATTAGAGTTGGGAAAAGAAAGCACGTAGAATGTGTTCGTAGAGTTTAGCGAAAATTTGGTTATAATGGGCGAATGATTGGAATTCGCTTGCAAATATGAAAATGAGGAATGTGGTTTTTGGGATAAGGTGTTATTTACAGATGAAATAAAGGTTAATCTATTCCAATTTGATGGACATATTAATGTTTACCAGTAGTCTCACGTTGAGTTTTAAAAAAGAAAATGTGCGACCTACAGTTAAGCATGGTGGGCAGTCGATTTTAAAATATTAAATTTATTGATGGAATTATGGACAAACATAAGTATGTTAACATTTTAAAGGCAAATTTGATTCAAAGTATTCCCACAAGACAATGATCTTAAGCACACGTCTTATCTGACAATGCAAGATTTAAATCCTATTCAACATTTAGGGAAAAATTAAAACATCGCTTATGAAAAAGGGTTATAACTGGGTTCTATGCCCTACAGCGCATTAGTGGAAGATGGGCTCAAATACCTAAAGTGACAAAAAAAAATTAGTATACTGAATGGTGACATTACAAAGTGCTAATTTATTAATAACTTCCCGTATACGTCTTATGTCGCCCTTATGTATTGTATGTAGACTTTCGTGAGATTGTGTATACATATTATTTTTCCGTAAAAAAATAATTTACTTGAACTAGCCTAATTTTATATATTTTTAGTTTTACATTATAATTGCATTACAAGTATTAATATACTTAAAATCTCTTTCGTAGTGGTTATCTTGAGATTTTTACTGGTGTATGTAGATTTTCGTAAGTAACTGTACATTGCTTCAGTTTAAATAACGCAATTCAATCGTATCTTCTAGAATTCCAGCAATTTTATCATTCGTAGACTATGTAAAACATGATAGCGTCAATAATTTTGTTAGCGTATGTAAATAATGCGATAATTGTTATGTATTCATCGGCTTTTTATCTAACGATGGGTTGTATAATCATTTCGTCTATTACATGATGTACGTGCAAGATAAGGCCCGTCTAACATTCAATCATTCATGAAATCTCATTTATTTTTATAACTATGCAGTAAACTTGTATTATCGTTGAGATAATCTCAGATTCGACGGTTGTGTTATTAAAACGATGATATCATCAAAAAAACGCATTTATTTTTTTAATTTTTCATATTAAACACTAAATAATACAAACTGGTTTTAACAAAAAAACAATGATGAATACTTTCTAACATCTAGGAATATCTTAAAAAGAGAAAAATGTAGTAATATGGAAGAAGGATGCTACGAAATAATTTAATTTTCGCTTTCAAAGTAATTTTTACTTTGCGCTGGATCTGGTTTCATAGTCTTCTTGCCCGGAGTCCATCCGGCTGGACATACTTCACCATGCTCATCAGTAAATTGGAAAGCTTGTACAAGACGTATTGTTTCATCCACTGAGCGTCCAACAGGAAGATCGTTTATAGTAATCTGCCTTAAGATTCCTTTGGGATCGATGATAAAAAGTCCACGGAAAGGTACGCCACTTTCTTCATCCAAAACACCGTAATCCCTTGCGATTTTCATGGATTTATCAGAGAGTAGGGGTATGTTCATTTCGCCTAAACCACCTTGCTTACGTGGCGTATTCACCCATGCTAAATGGCTGAAATGGCTGTCCGTTGAACAAGCCACCACCGCCGTTTTGATCTTCTTAAATTCCTCGAAACGATCGGAAAAGGCTATGATTTCCGTTGGGCATACGAAAGTGCTAAGGAAGAAGAGATTGTGACATAAATTTAGCGGGTACTGTAGAAGCGTTAACGTTATCTAAATCTAATTATGAATGGTAATCAATAATCATAAATTATATTAAGTAGCAATAATAATTATTGTTACACACGCCATTGTAAAAAAGATTTATTATATGACGTATTGATACATTGCATCTGGAGATGAAAACTGGTTTTAAAGCGGGTAAACTGTTGAATGGCTTCGAGAAATCTTATTGTAAACTAAGGGTTCACACTAAAGTCCTTTACCTGGTCATCAGAAGGAGGGTGCAAAATCAATATCCTATCACAAATACGTCTTAATTTAAATTCTTTTTTACTTTAGCAAAAAGAATTTAACAGTAATAGCAAACGTTTATAATAAGTTTCTAATCCATTATTAAATCTTAATGAGATTCTTGCAAAATCTAATTAACAATTTATCTTTTTAATTTATTCCAATTCTGTGCAAGCGAACGTAATAAAACGCGAATTATAAATTAATATAAAAAGAGATAGAAATAGAAATGCAACAGAGAACTTTTTTTATATTGCGTGTATCGACTATTTCAAATGGAATTCTTAAATTAGCACCACCCAATTCTTTACTTAATTAACGCCCAAATTATCAATACCGAAAAGAATTCGAATTAAATGAATGTATTTTTTTTTTTCTGAAAGATTACCTTGAAGTCTTGTACACGTAAGAAAAAAAATCACAATTGAATCATGCAATCTACCGTAATTGTTGAATAATATTTAAACATATATTAACTTACAAATCCAGTGGGTAGAAAAATACTACTAGATATTGGCCAGCATAATCTTTTAGGGAGATATCTTTGAACTGCCCATTAACTACGGCAGTCCCTTTAAAAGCTGGCGCTGGTTTTTGTAGACTTGGTACAGGCATGTTGGAACGAGTTAATTTGATCTGAAAAGCCGGAATAGAAGAAATTTCTGTTAGTACAAAATAAATCTATTCTTCCTACAGCGTTATATTACTCACAAGCACGTGAATTGACAACCGTTGCTTTTATCACTGACTTACTGCTTTTCCTGTTCAAGAATTCAACGAATTTAACACACAGTACAATTACCAAACCACAGCCACTCGAGAAATATTCTACAAGCCGGTGTTTTTTCCCATTTACGTGAGCTGCAATTAGGTTTTCTCACTCTAACTCGTTGCTAGGATTCAATTTTCTTTTCAGCGATCCAGGACGAAGTCCACCTCGGCTATTTCCGGTTCTAACAATGGCAGACAAAAGCACGATAGCATAACGAAATTATTTTAAAGCTACATAAATGTTTTAACCTACTAAATAAATATAACAAAAAAGAGTACTAACGGTAAGTTTTCAACTCTCATTTTAATAGAAAGGTTGGCAGTGTCAAGGTGTAAGTTCAATGTTATTTTCTAGAAATAATTTCGGGTCTTGGAGGATATATTTTGAATTTGTTACATGCAAAAATAGGAAAATAAAGTAAATGCTAATGAACATATTCCTAACTGTTATCTTTATAGAATTTGTTTCTTTTGCAGTCGTAACTTAATTTGATGTATAATAGAAATTACTTCTAATAGAATAATCTAATATATTCTTTTCTATTAAATTAACTTATTTACACACATATACACCATTGCTCATAATAAAATGGGCACTTTAGGTTTTAAGAAAGTATTTAAAAAAGAAGTACTTTTATTCATATGATAATTCTATAAGATCTACACAGCTCTGTCGGGAGTACCGCAGGGTTCAAATCTGGTGCCACTTTTCTTTAATTTATTCGCTAACGATCTTATTGGACCATGTTGGGTGTGGGAAGTGCCTTTTTGCTGACGACCTAAAGATATTTGTTGACACAGAGATAGATTGATCAGATCTTGCTATGGTGTGCTAGCAATAAGTTCGCATTAAATATGTCTAAATGTCATGTAATGACCTACACTAAGAGAAAAAAACCATTGCAAAATAATTATTTGCTTAACGGAATGATAATCGAACCTTGTACTACCATCAAGGATCTTGGTGTGCATACACCTGCTTGGTTTGGAGTCCATATACAAACATTGGAGAAAGTACATAGAAAGTTGTTCAAATATATGTACTATAGGGAGGGCATCTATCCTCCTCGGGGATTCGATTATGATATCCTTTTGAGAAAGTTTCATATGGAATCGCTACTACAAAGAAAGATTTTCAGCGTGAAGTTTTTGTACAATCTATTGCATGATAACGTTGATTGCCCTTATCTTATATCGCAATTAAGCTTTCAAATACCGAGAATGTCAAGTCGACAATCCTTCACTTTTTATGTACCTAGATCTACCATAAACACGACTTTTAATTCCTTGTGGTCCGTTATGTCCCGTAACTTCAATACAATATCACGTACCCGCGATATACACACAGGCAGATTTGCTAGCAAAATTGTCCAGTACATTCTCGAGCAACCTCCAGAGGCGACGATGAACTCATAAAATTTCTTAGTACGAGAAACAGACGATTAATGGCTCCTGAAATGACGGAGAAAAAAATCTATTAGTATAGTGAAATGTTTAAAAGAGGCAAACCTCCACGTCCGTATTGCTACACGAAAACCGTCGTGGGAATAAACAAAAATGTCTCCAATGTGCTAACACTCACAAAGACTGGACAATAGAACAATGGGGAAACGTAATATAGACTGATGAGCACAAATAGGAAGTGTTTGGTCAAAACAGTGTTTGTCAGATGCTCAAAAGCCGCGAAAATGCAAAGGTGGTGGTTCCATTCTTGTACGGTGTTGTTTTTTTTTTTTAAGTGGAACAGACCTTGTAAGAATTGTGAGAACGAACTGGACAGACGAATCAGAAGAGAATGTCCAACGTCCAAAACCCATCCTTGGACGGTATTACAGAGGAAGCGGAACAATCTAATGTTTATTATTATATTATAATTGCTTTATTTAAAGTGTTGAAGCAAGCGTCAAATTTTGGATGAAATAAGCAGTGTCCATACTATTATGAGTGGTAGTGTAAATAGTAATTAATTTATTTGTTTAGTCTTATTTGTATATCCCGCTCCTCAAGGTGAAATCAATTATATGAAGTAAAATTAATAACATGCGTGTGTATACAAGTCTGGGCAAAAATCAGAGAACAATGGCCTTTTCAATTATTTTCATACTTTGTTTAACTTGAATGAGATAAAAAAATACATAAAAAAAAGGATAACTCTTCCTAGAATAAGAATAAGAATAAGAAATTCTTACAACAAATTCACTTCGAAAAGATAGTTATAGAATTCAAAATTATTGTTCGCCTAAATTATTTTCAAATAATTACATTCCTTTCTATCCACGGTTAGTTACTCAATCGATAAGTTTTATTGTTCATATAATTTATTCATGAAATAAAAATAAACATAGAAACTATGTCAATCAATAACTAGCCAAACCACCAAATATTATACCCCGTCTAATAACTATTTGATCGATTATTTTGGTAAATTACAAAAAAAGAACCTAACTTTGAATGTTTAATTTTCACGGAAGTAATGCTAGAAAAGAAATAAGTTTTATTCTTTGTTTGACCTTCGAGGTTTACTTTAGCGTTATTAATAGTGAATTGTATTTTAATATAAAAAACTAATTTACGGTAGGTTATAATAGATTCTGTGGAATTTATAACCTTGGATTTTTTTAATTCAAATTTCTTTACCTTTCATTGCTTTTATAATCTTGTAATTACACTAGAGCTATCCTCCCGTTAAAAGAAACGCAGTATTTAAGTATATTTCAGACTATATTATTATGAATGCTTCAGTTACTGAAAGAGGACTGACATCAAAATTATGTAACAATTACATAATCGTAGTAATATCAAAAACGTCATGCTAAGATTTAAATGACGTGTAGTCTATATAATGAAATAACATCTATATTTTACGTTTCGATTCCTTTGGGTTTCAGCACCACTACTTTGGATATTAAAAAATTCAAGTAGCTTAAGAGCTTTTGATATAAGAGCTTTTTCCTTTTCATCTTTTGCTTTAGACTTTCCATAGAAGCGCAATATCGTCCCATACCCATAGGATTGTTGCTCATATAGGCTATTTCGATCTAGGCAGAAGGATTAGAAAGAAAAATGAATACCAGCATTCAGTATTCGCCTTCAGTTTTCAACGGAGCTTGAGAATTATTCACTATGGCAGATCGTAAATTGTTCACTGCTCATTGTCTAAATTAATCGCTCCATCTTTCACCAGTTTCTTCCCTCCTGGGAATATACTGTTGGGACCTTCTGGTCCTTTTCTTAGGTGCTCCACGTCTTCATCCTAAACTTCCTGACCACTGACTGTCTTTGTACGGATGAGTCCGCTTATATACTGGCCTGAGTACCGGTGAAGTAGCTTCGAAATTTATTAGGAACATTCTAGAACATGTATCTAGAAACTTCTATATCACTATAACTTTCGAGAGCCTTCGAGTAACATCTAGTAGGTTCAAGAATGTCCTATAACCTCCACAATTTTCTATAATTTTTCTCGAACTTTTCACAAAGTTCTTACTGATTGTTACACTATCCCTATTACTCCACTAAATCTACCATACATTGCTGTCGTTCAGTTCTCACTAGCACCTACCACTCACATGGTAGACTGTATGCACAAAGCAAATACTTCATGCTTCACGTTTACCTTAGTCGGCAAATTCGACAATCATTAGATAAATTACACATCACTCTTTTGAGAACTATTACTACTGCTGTCTATTATATCAGTTCACACTTGGAGAGTATGGCTGCAAAAGCAAACGCTATTAGAAATGCATGCGGCTCGGTTACTATCAATATTAAAAGTAATATTTATAATTACTTACTATTTTAGTTTGATTGTATTATTGATGCAGACTCTACATTAACAAAACCTGAATCAACATTACAATCAAACTTAAATAGTAAGTAATTATATTCATTAGTTTTAATATTAACAGTAACCAAGCCGCGGGTATCTGTAATAGCATTCGTTTCCACAGCCTTATTTCACAGTAACCGGGAAAGAAATGACATCACAAAATGCATGAACCACAAAATTACAACACGATACTAAAAAACAGTCCGCAAAATAAAAGTATTCATTCAAAATGGCCCATAAAAGTAAATATACGATACAATAAATGAGTCATTGTAGTAGTGAATATAAATATCCATTAATACTTTCTGATTAGTAATCATTAGAAATCTCGGCTTATTATGATTGGTGGTTCGAAGACAACATTAGGGAATTTCCCTGTAAGTTTTGAATCGTTTACTTTTAGAAATAAGCAAAAATGAACCGCAAACGATTGACGAATACCAAAGAAATGTTATACTGATGAAGCTGTACAGAAAACAAACATCTATCCACTAGACCTTTATACTTCGTTATTGAAAAGACATTGAAAGAGTATTCTTGCGTTTTTTGAACTCACTACTTGAAGAAGAAGAATTTACCTTCATAGTAAACTATTGAAATTTTGGAAGAAAATATCTGAGATTTAATCAAATATTTTTGTTAATTCAAGTCATCTTTAAAGTCGTTATACTTGGGAATTTTACATTACAGATCGCGAAAAATAAAGTGAAATGAGTTTTAACATGACCTCACCTCAGTTCACGCTGGATGCTTGAAGAAGAGAATCGAGTTTTAGAATGAAACCGAATAGGAGCGCACAAATTTGAGACATTCTCTATAGACTCCGAGTAGCGTATGTTGAGACACAAGAGCATTTTTACAACGCGTCGAATATTATTTTCAGAAAAGAATATGGAGGTTTAATCTAGTATAATACCAATGATAACAAAATAGCAGTACTTACCGTACGCCTATGCTATATGTCATCATTTGTGTGCTCTACTTATCATTAGGAAAAGCAAAAGGAAATTGTCTTAATACAATTTGCTTTCGTTGCTCTTTTAAGGGACAATAAAACAATACCTAGCACTTAGTTTTGGTTTTATTGCATTAAAGCAAATACATCCAATCTTACACAGTTCTGTATAAATTCTATATATACGATTATTCTAACTTGTGTAATAAGTTAGAAATGTTTATCAGTAGTAAGTTGTAGTGTTTTTCACTTATATAAATGGCACTTAGGCATCTCCCAGCCACGAATCTAATAAACAAATATGACGATGGTATCAAATACAAATACATAAATATATACCTATATATATGGTTCGAAAGAAATGAAAGGTAAAATCAATTAATTCATCAATTAATTAATAATAAAAATAATACAATGTACATGTTACGACGAATAAAAATGGTATGACCATTTAAATTATACACCTATATATTGTAAAGTATCTCAAAAAATAATAATGATAATCAATAATTATTTATAAAGGAATATGGATTACGAAATATATAAATATTGTACCCCTATAAAAAAATAAAATAAATGCAAAAGCACTTGAAAATGAAATGATAATATACAGATTTATAAAAAAATGGAATTAGTAAAATTGGTACATTTTTTTTAATTACATAATTGTAATGTACGGATATTCATTTTCTAGTTACAACGATCTTTTAAATTTTCAAAACAAAAAAAGGACAAAAATATTGCACAAATTTTTTATTCATTGGAATCTTTTCATCAGGAATGATTTCGTATTACTTTTAAATTTAATTTCAAGAGATTGGGTTATTAGACGTACGAACCACGACTAACATCAATTCACCCAAAATGTGTCATTAGGAGTTTAAACTTCAAAAACATTTCTAATATACTTCTGAAAGAAACATAGCAAAACATGTTATTTTAACTGCAATAAAATGAACATGATTTATTCTAAAATAAACAATTCCAAGGTTCTGCTTGAGAAATTAAGCAAATATCAAATGAAAAAAAATATTCTTGTGAGCGAATCGATATAAGTAAAGGTTCGCAAATGATAAATGTTGTGATCATCTCTTCTTTTGGAATGTTCCTGCTACATATTTAATCACAGTTCTTAAAAAAACTTATTTTATACAACAGTATTAAATAATAATAGTCAGAAAAAAAATATTTAACGTACTACTAGTAACAATGAAAGATTATGAACGAAATGACCTCAGTTATGATTCTGTTCTTTTCTCGTGTCTTTCTAAATATGGATGTTATATTAAAAAAATAATAATGATAAAAAAAGAACGGTAAATTATTATTGTGGAATGGTGTCCATGTTTGGTACGTAATCCAAAGACATTAGACATGCGAATACTGTCATGACCATTTTAGGTTTAATTTCGGTTATATCCTCTGGCAAAGCATATACTCTAGCTCCCGTTTTTCTTGCCATTGAAATCGCGTATTTTGCGTTTGCTAAATTATCCTGCAATCAGAAATCATTAGGATTGAATTTAAAAGCTGAAAAGCTCAAAGATACTTACCTCTTCCGAACCGCTAGATTTGACGAGGTCATAATTTATGGCACCAGGTTTAATAGCATCTATTAGGTCGATAACAACCCTGCCATCGGCGATTACCGGGTCTTGGAAGCTTCTGATGGAAGACGATTTACCAGCCGAATTTAATTTCATGTTGACCCATTGTACGATTTCTTTCTCAACAATTGGATTTCCGCTATGTGCAAGTTGCGATAGCACTGATAGAGTGTATGCCCTCATCAATTGCCAAATAAGGGCTAGGGTTAAAGTAACGTTGCCTTCATTAATGTCTTGTCCCGCTATCCCAACTAGGGAGAATTTGATTTCTCTCCCTAGTTCAACAGCGTAGTTGCAGTTTTCTAGCTTTTCCATGAATTTTCTTAAATTGCTGAACTTTCTGTGGACTTTGTTCCAATCTACGATACCAGGTTTTATGATATCGTACAATTGGAAGATAACCAATCCATCAGCTAAATCGGAATACAACCAGTTAACATGGGGCGAAACTCCCATTGAATTTATCCAGTTACGATATGCTGAAATCATGAAAAAGAAAAATCCGAAATCATATAAATCCACTTATTGAATTGTATGAATAGTTCTTTCAAAATAAATAAACTTACTCTTTTCTTCTCTAGTCTCTTCTATTGTTTCATAACCTTCTAGAGTTCCGTTGGTTTGTTCCAAACCCGGATAATTGTTGAATAAGTTCGCGACGAATGCCAAATTTAATTTATATACACCATTAACGACATCTTGAGGTGTAACGAATGACCTGCACTTAAGTTTCGCCGCTTGCTGCAACATCTTTTCGGCCCTTTCGTGCAAATCTCGTTCCTAAAAAGTAATAATTTAAGGGAAAAATGTCTTACGATCATTTACTAGCTTACATATAGAGCTTCTGTATTAACACCAGCTTCAGTAGGTGCAATCTGCTTCAATAAATGAGTATAGACCTCTGAATCTGTGATATCGCTTTGGAAGTTACTAATACGATTGCTAACGCCAGCCCTCTCCAAATGATAATTGACCCATCGAAGTAATATGGCTTCTGGCGATAGTTTCAAGAGATCTTCGATCTTTTCTTCATCAGTCAGGAGAGATGTAAGACCAGGGCAATGTTCCAAGGTGATTTGGTTAAAAAGACCGATTCTGATAATTTGCCAAACGAGGCCGAGAACTAAGTGTGGTGTGCCTTTCTCTAAACTATGAGCATCTATATTTACAACATTACAACCGATTGCTTGTGCTGACGATAAGGCTAAGGTGAGGTTTTCTAGTCTTGTGTACAGTGTGAGATTTTTCTTGTTAATTGCTCTCTCATCGATGGTGTCTGGGCAGGAATGGTTGATGACTTTGCTAAAATTAATTATGTAAACGTTACTCTATTAGCTAGAATTTGGGTTATTACGAAAAGTAAAGTCATGTGGTCTACGAGTTAAAAATATCCACCTTTGGCTTTGCTTGTGTTACATAACGTTGAAATTTGAAATTCGATTGAAAAAGATAAGAGTTACTATTACACAAGTACGTGTCCGATCAGATATAGTTAATTTATGGAGCAATAGAGATTATAGAATTATCTTCGTTCTTATAATTCACGTCAATTGAGATCACGCGATTATAATGATCAAAAAACAAGGAATTACCATAACAATATTCCATCTTTAACCTTCTCGTATAACGTTTGTCCATGTGGGTCGATAGGTAACAGATGTGCTAGATCAGGATCATGTTTCAGATTGGAATTTATCCAATCGGAGAAGGCTAACTGTTCTTCAACCCTAACCGAATGCGTTGTACCTTCATTCGAAGCTTCTGAGGTTCCTCCAATATGTTGCAGGTTCTCTTTCCTAGTGACGACTTGTTTGAAAGTGCTAGCAACTTCTCCCGCTTTAAGATCACTGCAGAGTGACTCAAATTCATCGTAAGAAAGCTTTCCGTCCCGGATGAAACCCTTTTTCCTTTTGAATTCCTCTTCCATTTGCCGAACTTTCCATCCAGGAATTTTGAAACCGCAAACATCTAGAGCTTCTTTTAGTTCTTTCAAATCGATGTAGCCATCTCCATTTTTATCAATCTAAAAAAGGAAATTATACGGAATCGTATGGATTGATGTTTTTTGTAATCAGTTATGTTTATGTTAGGGCATTGCGTGGGATTAACATACGCTGCATACATATTTTTTCCTAAACATGGCATAGCGTTCGCGTTAATCTTTTCAATAATTGCGGCTAGATATCCACAGATAAAAATTGATAATGATATTATAAACGCGCCTGGATTAACAACGAAAACTTCGAACATTATATAATGGAATACACAATATAATTTAATACACCTGACAGTAACATATTCTTAAATTAAAACGATAAAAAATATGATAAATTCGTTTCATTTGATTTTATTTATAGATTGGTATTAATTTCTTTTTTTTTAACATGTTTTTAAAACAAAATGGAAATGTCGATTACAACACCGCATGAAAGCAAGCGTTGAGAAATTACAGTTGTCATCAACTTAGATGCTTTAAATTAAGACGCGGTTGTAAACATAAAAGATTCATTGTTTAGGAATGTTTAAAGCGTAATCATTTTCTACACCAGCCTACTTCCTGAAGTGCTAAAATAGACCCAAGTAAAGAATTCTAGGAAGTCAAATCACAGGAAGATAAATAGAATTTGTTTATATAGTATGTGTAATATACGTTAAATATTATATTTATAGGCTTGCCCATACTTTTTTAAAGATCCCGTGTATACGTATGTCATTCTCTAGCACGTTACTTGCTGCGTCACAGAACAAATTTGCTACTCCCACTTCGTTTCGAACCTAGTTCAAGGATATTGACGGCTAGATTTTGCGGTAAATAACAGCGAAATGTGATTTTGCTTTCTTAAAGGACGTCGGTGTACCCTATGCAAATCGACTTGAAATAATCGTATGGAAAGCTTATTCCAGAGACGTATGTAAATATCGTCTAGAACTCTTGTTATTGGTATTTTTTTGACGCGTATCTGCTTTGAAATTCATAATAATAGATGGTGTCATTGACGATATACAAAGCTTTTAAGTTTGTTAAATATTCCAGTCTCAATTCATTATCTCGAAGCAAAATTCAAAAAAAAAAGGGATATCAATACCGCATTCGCGATTGATAAATTATGAATAGCTTGAACTGTTAAGGGGTCAATTGCACGAAAGTCGTCGGCCAATTTAATTGTACGGCCCCATTAAATCTAACTGCACTGGAAGCAATTTATTTGAAATTCTCAAAGCCCGATATGCTGTATGTAATTAATATTCCTACCTCGAGCATACGCATATAGTTTATTGTTTCTTTCGATCGTAGTGAAAAGATTATATAATTTCAACTGTTAATGTTTACATATTTTTAAAGAGGCAAAGCAACTCGTTATAATTTGCTGCTGGGGTGTAATCCTAAGACTTGTACAGTTTCTAATCTCCAAACTTATCTTCCATCATCTAAAGACTTCATCATAATAGAATACAATCAATCACGTTGAAAGTTATCTTGAATATCTTGTGAGTGGTGTCAAAAAATAATGACGTACGGTTTATGGATTGTTTTAATACATATTTAGGATCAAATCCTTCACATATATTTACTATCAAAAAATAAAAGTTATCTAACCCATAAAACCTAAAAATTCCCGGTTACCTTTAGCTTGATCGAAAGAAGTATTTCGAATGGGTTTTAGCGAGGTATTCAATTAACACCTACAGGTATACAAGCATTGTTTGGAAGAAAAATTGTTGAAATTAATGACCTGGAATGCGAAAGAGCATAACAATGCATGTGATTCATTGGTAATACTTAGAAACACTTAGGAAATTATTGAGAACAAAACTATCATATCTTAAGTGCCTAATTAAGCAAAGAATCTAAGGATAATATACGTATCGCTGCATTTTCTAAATGTTAATAGCTACAAAATTGCAAAATAATGTAAATGGTTTTAGTTTAAAAAAAAAGTGGATAATTATGTACATTTACTATTGTTTGATAGATATTTTTGTACACTATCGTAAAAATTTATTTCATTAACTGTGATAATTCTTCAATTTATTCTTTTTTTATCGGGAATTTGATTATTTTACATGACTGGAAATTCCCAGTAAAAAAAGGAAAAAATTGAATAAAAATTTGTCGAATTTTTTTCAAATTAATAACAAGTTCTAATCTTGACAGCGAGTAATTCTTATTAATCATTTTCACAGAGATATGCCTACTATTCCTAATAAAATATCGATTCTTGTCCTCTAATACGTTTTAAGTGAAAATTGTGAAACTAGTTTTAAACGAAACAACTTGAGTAATATTGTTTCTTTTTAAAATATGAACGATTTCGAGACCAAATTAATTATGTTATTCATATCTCGATAACGTTTTAATATCAAAAACGCTAATCTAGAAATATTTTTCATAGATTACTTACTTCAGCATAGGGTTTCCGTTCTTTTAATTCCTCCAGAAATTCGTAATGAGCACTCACAGTTTGACTAAGCTCGACGTCCATGTTTATGATGGAAAATACGAGAGAAGAAAAAAAGAGGAAACAATGCAGAACAAACCGTGCAGGCCAACACAACTAAACCTAACGATGTATGGTGGGAAACTATGTGTGTATCTACCTAACTAACTACATAGAAATGTCATCTTATCAACTCTCGATAAATTCGTCCAAACAATCATTTATCAATATGAAAATTTATAATGTAGAAACCAATTACCTTTTTTATATAATACCTAACGATTAATCTTGGATTGGGTAATAAAGGCCAGAATGTTTTATCGGATTATCTCTTTGTCAAAACACATTGTTGGATAACAGAAGGTTATAGATTTATTTTTTCAATTGGAATTTCTCTAATTCACCGTAAAATGGGGCAAATCTAAATGAATATGTGAAATGCCCTTCAGGTCAGAATTGTTCATTGTATATTTGTTTGTAAGCAATGATTTATTTTAATAACGCCTTTAATGTGGTTAGAATAGGAATTTAATAAACTTTGATACTTCTGATTCAAATGTTTAGCCTAGTAGAGGTTTCTGTATGCCGTATGACTTTTTCTTGATTTACTTATACAGTAGACGCTCGATAATGTAAACACCGGGTAATGGAAATTCGGAAAAACGTAAACAACATAATTCGTGCAGTGGGAATTCCCTGGATGGATCGGTACGCACCGTAGGCTTTAATGCTGCTGTATTTCCCATGGTTATATGATACACGTTGTAAACGCAATATAGCTTGATGCCTTAACACTGCTTTCAGTACCTATATGACTGCAAAAGCGTTCGATATTACGTCATGTCGTCGCAAATAAATCCGAAGTGCTTAAGACTCCGTCAAAAAGCGAATGTAATTAAAAAATAGTGGAAATGTCACAAATTTATCAAAAAATATGGCATTGCTAAATCCACGATTAGTCCCAGGAGATAAAAGGACTTTAAAGGCACCTAAACATCCTGAAATGCAGATAAAAATGTACAAATGGTTCTTCAATCAAAGAAGCAAAAATATTATAGTTAGTGGTGATATGGAAATGAAAGAAAATTCTATCGAAGAATTTACTGCTAGTGGTGGTTGGTTGCAAAAATTGAAAAAGATTCGGAATCCGATATTTAAATATTGCTGGTGAAAAAATATCATCGCAGCCAGAACCGTTTAAAGTCCAGTTCAAAAATAAAATAGAACAATTAGACATAATCAATTATATAATGCTGATGAATCAACTCTGTATTGAAAGCTTCTATCAGAGAAAACCTTTGTTTCATCTCAAGAGAAGACTCGCACATATAGAAAACATAAAATCAGTCACTCCCTTTAATGAAAACAAATCGTTTGTGAAAACTGCGTTTTATTTTGTTCACACTATTGAGCGTCTACTGTATTTTCATAATAAGGCAAGGTATAAGAATCATTTGCGATACTTATTAAGCTGATCCGAATTTTTAAAGTCGTAGAATAGAGAACGGTCACCAAAAATGTATATTCTACAAAAAGATTTTAAAGTTGAAGAGAATTCTTTTAGGTCCCGATGTTTTTTAAATACTTTTGTAGATTTGGGACTACAGTCGCATTTACTTTTCAATGAAAATGAAATAAGTGAATACTTTCTATTTGTTCAAAGTAAATCGGAACATTACCACCGGCAACATTCTGTATAATATGTTATACAGACTAAACTGTGAAGAGACTTATGTATACAGCTAAAGATGATTAAACTAGTACGTCAATCTATTTTTAACATTAAAGGATGTGATAACTAAAGTTGATACATATACATTTTGTATATGTACAAATGGTATCTCTATTCTACACAAACAATTGAATATTCCTTGGTTCTCCGCAAAAATATACATTGTGATTGTTGATTGTAATATGAATAATAATATTGTTGGTTTTCCGTGAATTTTCGCCGTCGACACTGCCAGCTTTTTAGGAGCAATAGTGTATATATTTCAGGGAATTACATTTAAAGATTAATTATCTACATTTTTGTCAGAATTACTTTGTCAAATCATGTACTCAGAATTGTAATATTATAACATATAATATATATATATATATATATATAACATGTTTTATGCGTTACAGTAAAAAGTCGTATCGCAGTTTTGTGGTTTTACGAAAAACGCTGTGTTGATTGTAACATATTTTAATTTTTCAAACATAAAAAGATATTAGATCTAAAACATTCGGGAAAGCTTTATCTGCCTCTACCATAGAGTAATAAAATTTAATAATCGACAATGTTTTAACTGACATATTTTAGAAATACGTAGATGTATTTAGATAAAAATATCCATCCCTAGGAAGGCTTTAATGTTGGTAGAGACATGAGTTTTAAGTGTCTTAAAACAATTTTTACTTATTATTGTTGTCTATATGATGCAGTTTCAAAAACAGGTATTTATAATGTGACTAAAACATATACAGATGTATGCATATATGCGACTTGGTAATATGGGTGTAGTCGGCTGCCTGAGTCATACAGGTTTTTTAGTTTTAAAGGTTTATTGTGTTGATATAATTTTTTAAACGGTCGATCTAAAATTCGTGTCAATGGAATGTGACCATAATATAGTTCCATAGCTACTAGTTTTCAGACATTTCTAGGCTAATAGGTCCATGTATTCACCAAAATAATTGAAATAATGTCAACAATTCTACTACTAGCTAAATTTACGAGGTTTCAACGAGTTTTTTTTTGATATTCGCACTTGAAAACCATAATATATACCGATAAGTAATTTTTTTTGTAATCGCAATCTATGTCCAATTACATCTCATACGAATTAAAATCAATATCTTTCAAACTATTCATTCCTATAACGTAAATGCTTGGTATCCAATTCAGGTATTTCTTATTTGAGATTTGTATTCAAACTAAAGCGTCGTGCGAAAGTAACAGTCTGTCCTTTAGCAATCAAATCCTACAATAATTAACAATTGCACGCTTTTATTTTACATTACGGTAATAATAAAACACCCGACTAGATAATGGTCTGCTAGTAAAAGGCGTTTATATAGTGTAGGATGTGTTTGCTTGATAAGGAAGAAGAGTATTTTTTTGGTAGTGCTGCTGTGATAACACACACACAGATAAGAAGTATTTATTTAATTTTTCGGTGCAAAGAAACTTAGAGTTTTAAAAATGTTTTAGGATACAATTTTCTTGAAAGCAAAAGAAAAATTATAAATTAAGCATCAGCAAAACTTGGAAGTTCTTGAAAAGTGTATAGTAATGAAATACCAAACAGGGACACGTTCAGTTTAATTTTGAGGTAACCACGCCCTATAGTTGGGGAAGATTTTGGAATTTTTTGAACAATGAATTGTGTTTAACAAGCTGAAGGTATCGGATGTACTGGACATATGAAACTAATCAGGTGTGTCATTTATAAAGAAGCTGAGATTGTGCAATGTTTTTACTATAGAAAAAAGTCGGAATGTTATTAGAAATGCAGACTACTAAGTATATGATTCACATATACACATTCCATGTGGTCAATGATTCGTCATCATGTCTTGATGACTTTTCAGACCAAGGAAGTACTTTTTTTCCGCTTAAAGGCCTCTCTTTCGAGATAAACAAAGATCACTTGATGACGAAAAAATAGATTTTTTTAGAGTATCGAGAAATGCTTTTTATTGTGATAAGATTAAATCGATTCAAATAAGTACATGAACGTGTTCCTTTCTGTAGTGAGATTTATCTTTTGGTAATAAGCAAATATTTACATGTTACACATATATACCATGATATCTCTAGTCAAATATGGAAATTCTACGCTCTAAACCTTATATAATGCGATTAATGAAATATTTCGACGATCGAGAAAGAAATGCTTTGCTTGTAGCAATTATGCAAATGTACGCTATTGAATACTGCATCAGATTACATGCTTTGTAAGCTAGAAAACAGCAAGAGTTACTTGAAATTAATTATACAGACGTGTATACATTTAACCTCGATTACGAAGGCTTGGTATTAAAATATTGGTATTGGATGAAAAAATATGTACTCCGATGTCGTTTGTTTTGCATATTACACAAAGATATCTTCGAAAGTTCCCGTTTTATTGCCGTTATTCCGATTTAAATTTTAAAAAACGGTTGTCTAGGTTACGTTAATAAAACAAATAAGCTTGCGTGCACAATAAACAATTATTTTGTTAACAAAAACAGATTGTTTTTTACGCGAGTTTGGGCGTTTTACTTAAGCTGCATTCGTGTATTATTAAATCTATACAAATATAAATGTAAATGATACGGTCAGAAGAATCGATATTACACTTTCAACTCGGCTTGCACTATCTAAAAACTCTCCTACACATTTTTAATGCGTTTGTGTGCGTGTTTGTGCATTTGTGTGGCTCCGTTGGTCGTGCCACGAAATTATTTAACCGTCTACGTTAGAAGTTGTTAATTTAGACTTACGACGTTAAATTGTTCTTTAATTTCTTCGCGTTCATCTCTGGTTAACTTCGCAAAATCGTTTATGGTGGCCATTTTCCTTGTAAACACATATACACTTTCAGTACACTCGTCACTGACGCTGGTTATATCGCTGCCGTCTGTCTGCGTTGTGTTCTGTCAATGGGTAGGCACCAACTCGGAGTATCTCCCTCTCAAACCTGGCTTTCTTGCAGTATCAGTTTTTGAAACTAATCGGGAAATAAATTTACTTTTTCATGATTCATAGATTTCTTTAGAATAACGTGCGTTATAACGAAAAATCCTTACTAGCAGGATATCAACCGTTTAGATTTTGAAATTGTATTTAATGCGTGCTCTGTTCTTTTCCTTTTTAAGAGATCTTTTCTCCCAATAACAACAAGATAAGCGACAAATGACTGAGTTATAAATAGAACTTTCTTAGAAATCAAGCTTCTTGGAATAAGGGTGAATATTTTTTGTTGTCTTTTATAAGCCCTGTCTACCGTTAAGGAGATTAAATATTACTATAAAATTTACTATGTTTAAGTGAAAGTGAATACAATGGAAATCGATTCTTACAGCGCGTTTCTAATTCAACTACTTCATCTGTTCAAATTCTCATGTATCCCTACTATAATTATACAAGCTTTAATTTATTGCGCGTCTATTTATAATACCATGAGAATGAAATTTCCCATTCTCATGCGTTTCAATTCAAAACTAAAGCAATGAGAACGATTGTCTAGATTTCATCAACAGAATTAGCATCTTCCTTCTATTTCTAATCGCTTGGTTTGTTTTTATGTAAATTAGGGTACAAGAATAAAAATCCCATTTCGAATGCTTTAGATATTAATTATATTTTGTGACTCATACAATACGATAATGCAATTAGTCGAATTCAGAGCCGATTGTTATGCTCAAACTTCCTGGTAGGATGTGAGTTTGGTGATACCATCTGTTTGTATCGACTACGACTAGAAAAATTAAAAAGTTACACATACATCCGTCAAAGAATGATTTCAATGTTTACTTACTAATTTCCCCCGGTTCTACAGTTACTTCAAAACTTTTACATTTATATAAACACTCAGGTACTGGAGCTAGATACCAAGTTTTCCTTCCTTTCAACTGTGCTTGCCAAGATGGATACACAACATCATCCACCTTCAAAGAAATCCATTAAAATTCAGATGTATTAAAACTTAAATATACTTGCGTGCATATGCGCGCCAGACCCTGGACCACCCATGAAGATCCAATTCAGTGCCATATTTTCCGAAGTCTTAGGTAAAAAATATGGTTCCCTATAAAATTTCCTCAAAATCTTTCCAGCGTTATCGTTACAATTACTCCAACCAATGTACCAATGTTTAGTACCAGGTTCCAAACGAGATCTTTCGATGCTCATGTTAAAGACTTCGTATAGATTTTGAAATTCAGTTTTATAAGGGAAAAATTGACACGCAGTCTTGTCTTCTCGATTCCTCGTCACGGAATTGTAAAGTTTTTTGAAGAAATCGAAAGTGAACTTTTCCACAGCTTCCCAATCCTTGGTTCCGTCGCTTATAACTACCGGTCTTCCTTTAGCGGCGTAGGTTTTGTCAAAATCTTCGGGGGATATATTTGTGACACGATCTACTTGGGTTACGTTAATGCAAATACTGCAATCTTCGGGAAGTCGGAAAACTTTCGAAGCTTCGAAAGGAATCTCGAGGAAACACTAAAAAATCCATGTATATCATGCAAATTAATTTGAGATCTACTTACATCGGGACTACTTAAGGAGTGCCACAAATAAAAGGTAGCGAATAAAATCGCTACAATTAAAAACGGCCATGTTTTGAATTTCCTTTCAGTTCCACATAACTTTTTCACGATTTCCAATTCCGCAATAGTCTCCCTACTGATATTGGAACATTCAATTTTTTCCAGAATCGCTTGAAAACGTTTTTCAGCTTCCTGCATGATGGCCAGCGTTGTACTGAGGTCGATTCTCATCAAGTACCCCCGTTTTAAACCTTATCGGGGGTAAGAAAACCACAGTCGCCTGTATCCAATGACCTGAAAATTGTCTATCAACTCGTTCGAATAGCACCTGCGTCCATAAACAGGTCTCTTATA
This sequence comes from Trypoxylus dichotomus, assembly GCA_023509865.1. NCBI lineage: Eukaryota > Metazoa > Arthropoda > Insecta > Coleoptera > Scarabaeidae > Trypoxylus > Trypoxylus dichotomus. The sequence continues at coordinate 9,020,045 of CM042083.1, read as the reverse complement.
CGCTGTGTGAGGATTCAACGGTCCCAGAAGACAGATCTATTATATCAAATTACGAGTAATGTATATATAAATATGTATACACATAGAGGGAAAGAGAGAGAGAGAGAAATCACTTTAGACTGATTTTAATGTTACAAATGCGAAAATATTCTGTCTAAAAGAATGCAGAGAAGTGGAGCCATACTACTGAGTTTAACAATAATCCTCTTCAATTATTGCGTATGTTATTAACAAATTGACCTTTGGCATTTATTAGAAAGATTAAAGAGATCTTTATTATACATTTCGTGTTGCAGTTGCGCAATATTGGTTGCCTGAAATGAAAATATAACAATATTTACATTATATTGCATATAAAATGTTATCTATATCTACATAGTAGCTCACATTACTTTTTAAAACGATTAAACTTTAAATGTAAATATTTCTCTCATGGATGGCGATCGAATACATTACAGGATTTTTTAAATTTCTGCTATCGATTCTTTCAAGGTAAAGTCATCATTCTCCATTAGCTGGCGCTAGTTGCTCAATACTGTGCAGTTGTACTGCAATACTTGGTTCACGTAAATGTGGATATTACCACGTAGGTGGCATCAGCGACCAAGAGTGGTAAGTTTGAATTGGGGGCGTAGGATATTTTAACGGGTCCAGAGCCTGCGCCTTCATCTCACTGATCCTGCGTTGGACCAATATTAACCAAGTTTATCGTATACACTGTGGCAAACGTTTGATGACCACAGTTCTGTTGGAACGACATTGAACGTGTAGCCACCACCTGAGTCGCACGCTAGAGCTTTCGGTAAGCCGACAAAAATTTTCTAATTTATTATACTTATAACTTATTTCATCTTGTTAAATTTTTTTATTATTGAAAATTATCCCGCTCTAATATCAGACTTTATCGTCTTAAATTTGCTTGTTGTTTTGGCCGTAAGTATCGAACTTAGCACGGTCGTGCGAAATTCACGTGTACGAAATTACCAAATCATTGTTTATTTACATGCTATTTGTTACTCATATAGATGTACATTGTAGATTGAAAGAAAACTTTTTCTATTACCATTTTAGAACTTTGAGAAACTTTTATCAGCGCTAAAGTTTTTCGTAGGAGATTGTAAGACGTAACAATAACTCTTTCTGAATTTGCATATTTGCAGTTGTTCAAGAAATTTGTTTCTGATGAAAGGTACTTTTTTAAAATATTATTATTAACTTGGGCCTTTAATAAAAGTTACGTTTATACACTTTTGGCTTTTTAACCACTTTTACGTAGGCATCTATGTTATGCCTCTCAAAGCTCGTTTGAATTACATTCTGGAAATTCCTACGTGGATGTATATAGCTCGCGAAAAAATAATTAAAAAATAAAATCCACTCCCTATGTTGCGAATGTGTATATAAAAATGTAACTTGCAGCATTGGAAAAGGAAAAGGGAGAGCGTCTTTGTAAAAGTATATTGCACAGCTACATCATTTGGATAATGATTGTTGCTTTTCGCCATTTGATTAGCTTAATGGATAAATTGGGTATACTTATGTACGTGTAAAAGACACATCTCATATACTAATTTATAAGTTAAAACATGCAGGTTTAAATAAGATCTGTATTATTTCAAAGGGGTACTTCATTTAACTACAAAGTAATTGCTGTTTTTTTGAGATTGGGAGCGTGCAATATTTCCCGGCCGACGGAAAAAATAACTTCGTCTAAAATCTCAACTCATATTCCAAGTTAAGTAATGAGGTATCAAATATGCATAGAATTTTTAAATTTCAGCTTATTTTATTCGTGAAAGGGGCCCTTCTGGGCTTTATATACATATACTATTTTCGCTTAATAAGTAATTTCGAGGAAATATATACATACAGAGAAAAAGAACGAGGAATAGTGAAACCGATGTATACTCAGCGAAATTTCTATAGTTCCATATGAACTTTTGAACAGAATATTTGGTTTTATTAATATCTTCGGCAAATTATACATCGAAGTTAATGCTGAACTACAAATGCATAAAAAAAATATAATTCTTTTTAAACTTAGTAATGAGTGTTAGATCCTCTATTCAAAATAACTGCAAACATCCGGGTCTTTATACTATCCATCAAAAAAAATTACTTGAATTATGGATGGTTGCATTGTCTTGCTAAAATATCTAGTCTTGCGTCGGTGATTGTTTTATTAGAACCATTTCCAGAAGTTATATGTAAGAATACATACACATCAGAAGGTTTTCGCCTCTAGCGTGGTTGACACGTCGAGTTACCGTGACCTTCTTCCAAAGTGGTTTCGCCTCTAGCGTGGTTTACACGTCGAGTTACCGTGCCACTTTGGTTCCTCTGTTTTTCTCCTGAAGAAGTCTCCTACGACGGAGGCGAAACGTCGAGATCCCGCCTTTCGCCTTGAGCGTCGTAGGAATCACCAAACTTTATAAAATTGTTGATGAGATGATATGATCGTCCTATTTTCTTAGAAATTGATATCTACATTTCGATAATATATATATATACTTAATAATAAATAATAAATAATAAACTTTTGAAGATGTTTAGAGGCTTTTCTACACTGATGTCTGTCTAACTTTGTGGATCTATAGAATTGTTACTGTTTTGAGTTACCATTATTGTAAATATTCTCTCTTGCATTTATGTTTCTTTGTAGTTTAGCATTAACATTAACTTCTATGCATAATTTCCCGAAGATTTTAAGAAAGCGAAATATTCTGTTTGAAAGTTCATATAGAACTATGAAAATTTCGCTGAATGTATTATTACATTGTACATTGTGTACTTTTAAATTCTCAGAAATTCTAAATTAATACGAAAGTAGTACAATAAGAGGACTCATTATTTCCTCCAACGTATATATGAAATAAAAGCTCTGTTAAGGAGAAATTTAAATAAACATATCAATTTGACGTAATTTCATCTCGCTGTTTTGTTTTCCTATTATTTACATTCATTATATTCCTCTTATATTCAAGAAGAGTACTACCTGAAATATCGAGTAATGAACCGGAAACTCCATCACAAATATCTTTCAAAGTTTTACATAGTCTTTGAAAAACAACTCCAAATGATCAAATAACTCGTATGATTGGGTTAAATCCTCCTAATAGAGCTTAACAAGAGCTGCTTCATTTTTCAGTATACATCCATATACTTACTGTTTGTGCTTAGTACGAAATTCAAAGGGTAATTCATTTAGATTAAGTAAGTCAAAGAGATTAAGGGTGCTTGAATGCTAATCGGTTTAGATCCTATTAATTTATTATTAAAAGCTAGGTAGGCTCTTATTAATCAAATGATGTGTTCTACACGCTGCACGTATTCCTCTCATAGAAAATCCATGATATATCTTGAATTCTGGCGGGGAATTATTATACGGTATAATCTAGCTCATAAACAACCCTCAAAATGTCCGGATTCGCTTCGGAAATGAGCGGTAGCCCTTACGATAAGGTATTTTAATAATTTACCATATTTCTCTGAGGCTTCATATTTTTTTATTGGCTCCTAACGTAACCTAAGGAAAGGTATAAATTTTACGTTTTAATATATGCTCCAGTTCCTACGTTTCGGACGTTTTAGGGCTTAAAATTCAAAGTGTGTTGCGGGTCAGATAGCTTTCGGAATTATTTAGCGTATTCTCTCTATCTTGGGATTCAACTTGCAACAAGACATGCTCCGGTGTTGCGCTTCAAATTCTCTTTATGAACAAATCGCCTTAATGAAATTTTTACTACATTTCTCTTGCATTACGAAATGCGAAATAAAAGAATTCAGAATAAAATATCCACCGCAGATTCGTCGATCTATATCAATTAGCTCTGAAGCTATGAACGTGAAATCCAAACGATGATAAATAAAAAAACCAGTCTGTTTTTCAAGGGATATTTCTATTTAACGAAGCAGACTTTGAAAAGGGTACGTTATGCCTCGTTTGAAATCGCCGACCTTTAAGATTTAGACAATAACCGATATTGTATACAGTCCAATTTTTTGCTGAGTAATGTTTCCCTAATGTTACATATTAAAATAATCAACACAAAATTTAATTTTGCATTTTATTATTCGGTCCTAAAATGTATTATACGCCAAATGGTTCTTCAGACGCACGTCATTAATCTTCAGTTCAAGTTAAGTAGTATATACATAATTCATTAAAATGATCTAATAGTTTTCGTAACATATACAAAGTTATAAGTTACGATTTTGCTTTCCTTCAGACACTAAGAACATTCTCATCTCTTGCTGAAGCCCAAATTAGTTTAATAGCATTAAACTCACAGTGATATGGCGCGGTAGTCTGAATACATCGATGTCGATATTAAATAAGGATAGTTAGCTAAAAACTGCTCTTATTTCAGGAGCCTCTTGTATATTGGAAAACTAATATAGTTTAAAACAACCCAAATAAAATGTATTCAAAAATAGCAGTTAGATTTGAACGCAACACTTTGCATATAAGATGCTTAAATATTTTAAAAATTTTTGAAATATAATAAAATTTGGCCCTTGCACTTTCCTAATATCCTTTACATTTCCACCAAGTTACATAAAAATCTGAACCATTTTTTGTTAGTTAAATACACACAGCACTTTGGAGTAATTTTTCTCTTAAGCAAGGCTTAACACTTAAGACCTTGTATTTTTAAAGCGGCCTCGGAAGTATGTTTAAGCGCTTATTAGTCGTAGTTGGTAGCAATTTCCCGGGACAAAAATATGCTTGTTAAGCGGGCAATAAAGCCGCCAAACACAATCCGAAGGACTTAGCGGGTTTTCTGCCTGCACTCGAATTCCCCTTAAAACGAATTATCTTGGACAATGTCACTTTTTAAGTAATTTAAACGCGATATTATCGAGATAGCACTTGCCGTCCTGTAATCTCTCGGCTCTTGTTACGGTTGACGGCTTAAAAGATGAATATTAGGTAGCGGTGGCCGTCATAATTTCTAGCCTACGTGGCTCACTGTAGAATTATAATAGGAAGAATATAAAATCTACAGATATAAGTTTTTCGAAAACATTTATTGATAGCAAAATGAAAATCAAACGGTTCTGTTGTGTAAATTTAAAGTAATATTAAAAGACATCAAACATTACATGTATTTGCTAACGCTAACTTCTTTTGCTTAGGAGTAGCGCTTGTTGATTAATAAATTGCTCCTTAACACTGGAAGTTGCATACAATGACGTACTTTACCTTTTATTAAATTATAAGCACGAAATTCAAAATCAAATTATAACGATTTAAACTATGAATGTCAAGTTCCTGGCTCCTTAGTTGGATATGATTTTAAATTTCATGTCTATAAATGCTGATAGAAAAATAATATGCCTACTGTGATACAACAAATTTATTAAAAACATAACAAAAAAATTACCTAGAAAACAATACTCAAAAAATGATACCACCGATACAGTTTATTAATTTATAAAAATAGTTGTATCAGGCATACATATGGAGATAAAATTCTCTATACTCTTCTAATTTACTCGATGAAAACAACATTCACTCAATCAATTTACTAAATTTAGTAGAAAATCTACTAACTTGGTAGTAATGATAGTAATATGCGCAAATTCATTTGATTATAAAAATAACACATTACTTGTCTATCGAAATATTATATTACAGTATTGCCAAAATTGTAAGATTATTCAAAAATTATAGTAACATTTATTTCGACAAAAATTCTAATTTATGTTTAAAAATAGTGTGTATTTACGATAAATAAAGAAATTAAATTTATAGCCACTTTTATAGACACAATTTCAAGAAATTAATCATAGATTTTATCTCAAAATAAAAAGCATTCAAATAAATTTTACCTCTATTACTCCATTCCAATAAAAATTTTTGTCGTAACTTGTACTACTTTTAGTTACATTAGTTGTCAATTTAACAGAGTATTTATCCAGATGTATAGTTGACAGGAATTTGTTAAAATTGTATTGTAATTTAAATCGATCATGGTTGAATCTTATTTTCGAAACGAACGTAAGATTAACGGACAATGGTAGTATTCTCTTGAAGATTGTTTAGAGGAATTTAGAAATGAGTTTCCCAACTTCGTCTTTGATGACGATAGTTTTCGGTACCCACTTAAATATTCCATTAAGATTTTCAGGGAAACAGGGAGAGTGTTAAACAGATAGGAAACACTGGTTGGCTAAAAAAACGCACGAAAGAGCTAGTTGGTAATATAAGAGAAATTATAAATGATACACCAGGAACTTCCATACGAGTATTATCACAATGGGTTGATGTATCAATTGGCATCTCCTATACGATTTTGAAAAAGGACTTATAATTTTTATAAAATCAAACTTGTTTGTTGCAAATAAACATATTTCATTTATCATGTCATTCAAATAGCTTATACGAAACTAAATTCGTATTAAGAGTTTCGGTAACAAGCTAAGACATAACTATAATGTCAAAGGCAATTTTGGAGTAAAATTTATTGGAAGGCATGTTATTTATTACTACATTTAATAATCTTAGCGATGAAAACAAAATGGCAACCCTCCAAAAACTAGCAGATTTTTGTAAAACTACTCACTTTGTACAAAAAAATTCAAAAGAAAATGACAAAGTTTTATTAAAATTTGATAATTATGTAACAACTGATAACACTGTATGGTATAGGGTGGAAAAATTCATAGTGCACCCTTTTCTTTATAGTGAAGGAAATAGTGCAACTCTTGCATTCAAACAACGGCCATATTGAACTTTATCCGATTTAAAATATTTAAAATGTTTTTTTGTGAAATATTTAAGTACTGCAGAACATTTGAAGTACTTTGATTAATTTTCAGGATTATAATGGAAATTATGTTCGTTTATTTAGTGCTCACTTAAGTAACTTATACCCTACTCCAAAATAGAGAAGCAAATTTCTGAATAAATCTCAATAAACTCAAATAACACTTATGTGAAAACAAATTATACTCGGGAAAACTCAAATTATTTTGTAATATATACAGTGGTGTTCTTAATTAATATCTCCCCCCTATGACGGAAGGAATATCAAAACTACTTTCCCTGCGATGCCGCAGACAGTTTGGCTTCTATCGGTTTTTGCAGGTATAAATATAAGCTTATTATCCTCTACATACACTACTGGTCAAAATTATTTGTTCACTCTCAGAAATAATCTATAAATAAAGGAAGTGCTATTTGAAAAAGAAACTGTAGTATTTATAAAAATATTCTTAAAACAATGAAATTAATAATATTCGTTCAATAATATAATTTCGCTTTGTTTCGATCCTTCATTCAATTTCAGGTCCGGTTTCTCGTCTATTGCTGGTATCGTTACTTCCTCTCATCCTGTTCGTTTGCTATTTAATAATGAGTAAGCATCTTGACATTTTTTTCGGGGACTTAATTTCAATAATCTGTAAAGCAACAATCATTGTGGTATAATTAAGGATAATTATATTGTACTTATGGCGTTTTAATAACCGTACCGGAATCCCTAATTATCCAATGAAGGAGATTCAATTGATGATTACGCATGAGAAGAATCTTTCACGAAGGTGGTTACGAAAGTTAGAATGGAAAAACATAAATAAGATTTATACCTGCAATAACCAATAGAAGCCGAACTGTCTGCAGCTTCACAGGGGAAGTAGTATTGGTATTCTCTCTATCATAGGATGGAGACATTAATTAAGACCACAACTGTATCTACATACGTATTTTCTTTGGTCTAAGCCTAGGTCTTGGCTTAGACCAAAGAAAATACACGTTGCAATAATTGTGCAATATCATACAGTATAATAAAAATAGTAATACAACATTTATTTATTCTAAAATATAGTGCAAAAATTATATTCATATATTTATTTACAGAAATGCATTTATTATAGATCTCTCGTAACTAACATTGAATTCATATATTTTCTAAATTACTGTAATGATTTTCGCAATGATAGCATCAGAACATTTCATACGGATTCTTCTTTAATACCATAATTTATATATTTCTTTCGGAGTAACTCCGGTTACATTTTTTTAATAATAATAATAATATTTTGTTTGCAATTCAATGATAAAGACAGAAACAAGTAAAAAATACCAGGAGAAACTATTTTTGCCAATTGAGAAATAATATAATAAACACAGCAAATAACAGAATTTAAGCAAGACTGGTACATATTTTCATTTAGTCTTGCTTTTAATTAATGAGAATCCAGTATAAAAGTTGTATGTGCGGAAACTTGTCGCTTTATTTGTAGAACAAGATATAGGATACATTTCTCACATTTAAATGTAGTAAAATGCTTTGTCTGTAATATAAATTGCGTTGTGGTGTTTACAATGTCAGTAAGCAAACTTTCAAAAGTTCAAAATTCAAAGGGATAAGCTACAGAAGGTACAAACCCTCTTTCTATTTAAATCTGGTTATTATAACTTGTAATGTCAATATTCAGGGTTGACCATTTCAATTTGCCTTTCAAAGATTCCGTAAAAATATGCCGGAAAAAAACATATTCCTCCGGACGCTTTTGGTAAAAAATGAACTCCGCTATTTACTTAGGCCAAGTTTGAACAAATATTTTCCGCTTGGAGAATATGCTGGATTCTTCTCCGGATCAAATATTTCAGCAAATACCGTGCGTTGCATCCTGCAATATTTTAATACGAGATATTATTCCGGTTCAAATTTGACGACATTACTTTATTTTAATCAAATTTGGTAAAGTAGAGGGATCGATAGGGCGGAAAATCTGCCGAATAAGAATTTTCACCTCGTCGATGTAAATAAGTTTTGCGTCACAAAGCTCCGTTAAGTGCGAATTAAGTAAAGGGCTTACCGTTAAATCTGACACTTTAGTATTTATTCGGGCTTAAAAGATTATTGCCCTTTAATTCAATCGACAGAACAACTCGGAAGATTTATGATTAATGAATGAGAGAGCTAGTACGGAATGGAATGGCAGCAGAGTCAGAGATAAGATTGAGGAGATATCGGTGGCAAATGCTTGAGACAAGCTAGGTCAGCATTGGTCGGGGGAAAAATTATTTATGAGCTCATTGGTTCCGGGATTTAATTGAGCATGTTTTCATGTAACGTACACGTAAGGCATGAAACGCTGATTAATTTAATGTGCGTGTTAATTATTTTCATCTTTTGGAGGGAAATTAGGTATACGAAATTTGACAGCGTGGATATATGTAGATGACTTTAAGTGGTGTAAGAGCAATGAGTACCACTTCACCCTTGTCATTGTCAAGTGTACCATCATAAACGCACAACAATACTGACGTTATAGGGGAATAATGCACTACTACAATAAAATTTTTATGTAATAAACGCAACCATTATCCTTCCATATAATACCGCATTGCTTCTGACACTATTGTTAACATGGTATTATGGAATTCTACAATCTTAAAAGTATATTCAAAATATAAATTTATTTTAGATTAAATTAAGTATGTTCCATGTTTTAAAATGTATATAATTAGAATTTTCTCTAAGTAAGAAGTGGCTGTTGAAATTATGTATAATATTACAAGAGTTGAGATGAAAAATTAGAGGAAATATATAAGGGTTGTTTTATTTTCAACCTCCGATAGCTAATAAAAACACGACAAGTATAGATAACAAATCGAATTTATTACCAAAAGTTATGTACATAGTTGGTTACTTTCTACACAATCATCGTGAAGATTGATACATTTGTCATATCTATGGACGAGTCTTCCAATCCCTTCTCCATAGAATATTGCAGCCAGTGAGTTGAGATGATACGTGATGTTGTTAGTCTCTTGAACTACCTCTGTACTCTGGAAACTCTGCTCTCCTAGACACTTTTTCAGTTCACGAAAGAGATGGAAGTCGCCTGGTGCTAAGTCGGGGCTATACATCGGATGTTCAAAAGCTTCCCATCAAAATTGTTCAAGAAAACATTAGGTTACAACAGGAGTGTGAGCGCGGGCATTGTTATGAATGAGGACTCCAGAAGTCAGCATGCCTCTTCTTTTGTTTTGAATGGCTCTCTGCAAAGCCTGACAATAAACAGTTGCAACACACCCTTTTGGTCCCAAAACACTGTAACCATAACTTTCCTGTTGTTGGAATGTTTAAACTTTTTCAGTTTGTGTGGCGAGTTTGAGTTGTTATGACTGTTGTTTTCTTTCGAGTGTGCATTCCGAAGTTTGTGGTCATCAGACAACATCTTTGGAACCCATCCCATCAGGAAATTCCACTGTCATCTTACTGATAGTAAACCTCCGTTTTTCTCGAATCATTTTGTCAATTCGTCGAACAATATCTTCTGATACGACAGACTTTTTTTGTTCCTCTTCATCGTGAACATTGGCTTGGCATTTTTTAAACTTTCTACACCAATCACGCACAACACCATATTGGTATACACGGCTCATTCTTCGATGAATTTGAGCTGCACTATTCAGTTATTCAGTTATTAGTTGTACAATTGCGACAGCCATGTTTACATGTCTGCAACTCAATTGAAAATGGCGTAATGAAGTTGCAAATGGCAGATATTATAGTTGGGGGAGATGCACAGTCACCTTCTGGGCATCCCCGTCACCCACCTCAAGCATAACTGCTTGTGGGCACGAAGGGAGGTTGAAAAAAAGCAGCCCTCGTATATTACTACACTTTTTGTAGTTTAAAAATTAAAAGAGTAAACCTTCATATAATTAAGTAGCAAGTTTAATTAGCTTTCAAAAAGAAAACTTTTTAAATTTCTTTAAAATTAATAGTGTGCTATGAGCATACATTGTAGATATTAAGAAAATCAAATATTCTGTTAAAAAATTCAAATTCAACTATAGAAATTTCTCTGAGTGAGTTCTAGAAAATTTCAAAATTTCCTTTTTTTTTCAATTATTTCAAGCTTTTGGGACATACATTTCTTTTATTTTCTATAACTTTACATTGGACAATTATCAAAGATTTGGTGGAAATAAATTTATAATAGCGTATACTATGTTGCGAGGTGTAGGACTTGTATTATTATGTGTATTTCAATATTTACTGAAATAAAATTTGCTGCGTGGTAACTTTTCTCGCTTTCGTAAAAATGTTATTATGTCACCTCGGTTTCCTAGGGTAAATATTAAATTTAAAATGCCATATTTCTGTGAAGAGTGACAGAGTTTTTTTTTCACGTGAATGTTGTTTATGAAACAACTATGCGGAGAAAAAGTAAGTTAAAGCTTGTCTTAAATGGAAAACGAATTAAAACAATGCGGCAAGGTTAAATCCAGATTTAATTTCGTTGAATACGGCGGTGGGTTTTGGATTTTTAATAGTCCTGACATCTTAATGCTTCTTTCTCAAGAAGTAATAATTTCGGCAACGCAATAACGCGTTTCTCCAAAATGAATTACTTCAAATCTTTAATGAATTGTTTCCATAATTTTTGTTTCTGTCATTTCAAGTATTTAACCTTGTTAAACGTGGGATGAAGGTGATATTTAATGGCCTAAGGGTATGAGTTTTAATTAAAAACATGTAAATCAATTATTTTGCGTTAAGGCTTTGAGTTTTGTTTTGAAAAGGGCAAGATTCAAAGGTTTATTATGTTCACTGGTTTTCAATGAATTTCGTAAACCTCATTTTCAATTAGAAAACGCCATATACAGTAGAAAATTTAATTTGTCAAAGGTTTGTGATCAATTCATTATATACTACAATAAATGTATAATTCCTATTTCACATCAAACACACAATTCAAAATTTATATTTATATACGAAACATGGAGCACAGTATTTAATACAATCGTATACATACGTATGTACCTGAAACATGTATTTATTAAAACCCTACACAAAATACGAATAACCTAATAAATTAGAATGACAGCAATTGTTTCAATTGTATTTTTTTTTGCCGTATTGGTATATAAATTTGTGAATATATCGATGAGGTTACGGGTGAAAAACAATAATTTACAACTTTGCCGGATGCTTTTGTTATTTTCCCTCTTTCTATTTGCAAATGGCAACTATTGACATTTTGGCGAGTTTCTTCGTATTCCTCTTTAAAAGGGGAAAGAAAAATACGGCAAATCACGTAAGCACATTTGGTCAAGTTAACTGTAAAATACGATTTTATATGCACATGTTGGTTTATCGATTTTCTGCGTACTGCTTTAAAAATATAAGAACTTCATCCGTTTACCTCCGCGAAACTGGAAGTATCAAAAAGAAGGGATAACGTAATTAAAAAGTGAGATGAAATCAGAATCAATTTTAACTTAGGCAAACGTCAATCGGATATCAAATCTAGAGGGGAAAAATACGTCACTTTGTCACGGTAATATACTTTCTGATATCAACTTATGTACAACCCGAGAACAATAACACATTTTACCTATTTTATTCTTGAGAGCTCGGCTGACGTATAACTCTGCTAAGGTATTTTGTTTGTGACAACTTCTTTTACGTAGATATTAGAATAACATGACATCACATGCTAAAAGTGGCTGGGTTATTTTGCATCCGGCACTACGGTATATGCATATACATACATATGTATGTATGCATATATAAAGGAGCTTTTTTACCTTTAGTGTCGTGGATTTGACATATGTACTTCGTAAACTCGCATCTATTTACCCTTGAAATGTACTATGCCAGACGATTGAAACGTCTAGTCGATTTACTTCATGTTTTTTTGATAAGACAATAGGTGTAAACAATTTTCTTGGCGATCACATCAGCTATCAGAAATAAAACGTAATTTTCATGATAATAAAAAGAATGAAGATTCAAATTTAGATTTCGTTAATTTGTTTTGGAAAACGAAAGATTTTGTAAAGAAGTCTTTTGCATTTTGTGAGTATAAATAAATTATTTATTGTATTGTCATAAATAATAGTTGAAACCAACCAAAAAAGCTATAGAAAACTATAGATTAGGAAACAGATTGAAAATTCCAATATTCAGCCATAATATATTTGATGAAATATTTATAAATTCTCTTAACTCCTTGAATTAGGTATTCCTCAAAATATGTGATTAAATGAAACTGCTTACGACGGCCAATCAATACGTAATGTTTTTAATGATTACTTTTCATCTATTTTCATGGATGGAAAAATTAATAACCATGCAGTTTCTACTATTGGCAGTTTGTTGTTGTATCTTGAAGGTATCTTTAGGTTGCAACCGTCTTTTAAACATTGTGATAAACTGCTTGAATCTATTATTTATAATATTCCTTTTGATGAACTTAGATAATTTTAATAACTAGTAAGGTATTCCCAAAGTTCGTGAATCTGTTTCAATCGCCTTCTATATTAGACAAAGCAATATCGTAAAAATTCAAAGAAAATTATACGACGAATAATAATTAAATGGTTACAGCACGCAAAAAATTATGAAGCACGGAACCGAAACTACTCAAAAAATCACAAGCCTTCGGAAAAGAAATAAATTAAGATAGTCCAACACTCTAGTTTAAGAATCTTTCAATAAAACAAAAAAATATTGTAAATTCAGTTTCAATAAACTTTGGTAATAGATCTTTTCACTAAATATAATTTAGTTCTAGCTTTTTCGAATAATCAAAAACTTAAATCAATTTAAAATACAAAACAGAAGCCAGTAAGTATCAAAAAAAAAAACCAGAGATATATGGAATAAAATACGGTTCGTGCCCAAAATCCTATAAAGGACAAACAAAAGAAATTAGATTTAAGCAACATTTGTCTCATTTAAAAGATCACAATTTTGAAAAATTAATAATAGGAAAAGTTTAGATATATTTGAAGCAATAGAAATGAAAAAGAGGCTCCTTTAAACACAGATCTCTTACTCAAAAAAAAATTGTACTTGATCACAATTTAAATCTTTTTAAAAAACTGTTTGTTCCTTCATCTTTAAGTAACTTGCCTATTCCCTACTTGTTTTATAATCACTTTATGGTATTTACAAGGGCCTCCATTAAATGATAGAATAGATTAACAAATAATTTGTTAAGTGCAAAGTTGAATTTTATTATAATTCAAACTTTTTTGGTATTCCCAACGTTAAACTTAATTTAATTAGTTTGTGAAAATTTAATTAAAAATATTCACCGTTTCCGGTAGGATTTGAACCTACAGCTCGCGTTCTTCAAATCCTATTATAGCGTGAAAACATTTTTAATTAAATTTTCACAAACTATGAAAGTTATTTTGAATATTGAATTTTGTGGTTTTATAACAGCATGACTTTTATCTTGGTAGATTCACCGATACCAATGGACAATAACTTTATAACCTCCCGATATCTCTACTTCTAACAAAACTCGATAAAAGTATTATTTTCATAACAATCTCTCTATTGAATCATTTCGCTCGTCTGTATTTACTTTTATACAGATATAAGAAAAAGAAAATAAGTATAACTGCAACAATATGAGATTCTCCTCTCTGTTATTTCTTCAAACGATCGGAAAAAACTTTTCTCCTCTTCGGATTTATAAATCAAACCGTTTTCGGCTATCTTGACCAGGACTTAGGCGTAGCTTCCGCCTTGCTGGCCAGAAAGAACTAAAGTTAAATGAAACGGCCCCGCTAGTAGATAATGCTGCGTTAATTTGAAAGAAACAGTGGAGCAATTTCCTGTTTGAGAAAGCTTAAGACGCGATACCGGTGCATCCCCCAAAATTGTTTATTTTAACTTTCTTCTTGAGAGGAAATTTTAGAAAAATTTACGACTACATAGGGCCATAAAGATAGAAAATGCGCTATAAAATTAGGTGGTAGTAATATAACCAATGACAATGCAGTGGGATTTTTGGCGTCGTGTCAACTCGTACAGTATTGGGAGCGCAAACTAAAGATTTCACATGAATTTTAGTGCAACCGGAGGATATGCAATATGCGCAACTTTGATGCCACACTTACACATAGTTTCCATGCGGGCTAATCGATTTTACACATGAAGTACCTTTATTAATAAATTTAATTGTTTAATAAATTCCTTCCGAATTAAATGCTTCAGAAAGGTGATCCCTCTCCCTCGGTCTAATTAATTAAAATTATATGCCAGATTATCTGAAAAGCGAATATAGTTTAATTTAGTTATCAGTTTGTTTCATTATAAAGTTTATGTACGTCTCGACGAGGATGATTTTAATTACTTCAGTCAATCACTGTTCCTCTCAACAGTAAATATATTTCAAAAACGTCTGTTGAAATACAGATATTTGGAAAACTCTTTAACGAAACATATTTCGCTGAATGCTGTATAAAATTTCTAAATTTAGTTTTGACAAGCAATCAAATGAAAGTTTTCAGTTATTTTCAAAGCATTACGTTATTTGCTTTATACATTACCATTCATAAGTTTGATCGTACCTAATATATTGTGCTACACTAAGAACTATTTTAAAAAATATATTCGAATGATTTCCCTAAGAAATCGCCGCCTTACTACACTGCAATTTACAACGCTATCAGCCAGTAAGTGTGTCGACAGTAGAATGGAGACTAGTATAAGCCGATCTGAGGGGTCATATAACAGTAAGGAAACCACGGTTAGGTTCTATACAAAAACGGAAAAGACAAAATTCGGCAAAATCTCACGCAATTTGGAGTATAAATGATTCGAAAAATATATTATGGACGGACGAATCGAAACTCGAATTGTTTAGAAATAAACGTCGCACGTTTGTTTGCCGCCGCCCTGGAGAAAGAATGTATTTAAAAAGCACTGAAACATGGAGAAGGAAATATCATGGGTACGGAGTTGCTTTGGAGGCAGAAGGATTGGAAAGTTAGTTAAAATAGATGAAAGAATGACAAAAGATAGGTATTTGAGAATCTTAGAAAATGATGTGAATTAATTGGAGAGGGGTTTATTTATAAGCAAGATAACGACCTCTAACACACCGTAAAGGTGGTCATCTAAGAAGTTAAAATCTAATTTTACTGCTGGTCATGACGGCCTCCCCGCATTTTTTGCACGTGATTGTTGTGTAGTACTATGCGAACCTCTAGCTAGAATATTTAACTTGGCCGTAAGTTCTTCTACCTTTCCTGACGCTTGGAAGATTAGCAGAATTACACCCGTGTTTAAGAAAGGTAATCGTTCTGACTTCCAAAATTATAGACCAATAAATACTTTATCCAACTTTGCAAAAATTTTTGAATATCTTCTGTCTCACAGAATTTACGTTAGTGTCAAGCCTTACTTATCTTCGCGACAACATGGTTTCATTCCAGGAAGGTCTACTACAACCAACCTTGCTGAGTTAGCACAGCATATTGCCGAATCCATGGAACGACGTCAACAAGTAGATGTATTATACACCGATTTTAGTAAATCTAAGCTGAGTAGTTTTGGTTTTCCGCCAAGTGTAACAGAATTGATCCGCTCGTATTTAACTGATCGTTCATGCTATGTTCACTACAATGGATATACATCCTTAACATTCTCTGCTTCCTCTGGTGTGTGCCAGGGATCCAATTTGGGTCCCCTTTGTTTAATATTTATTTGGATGATCTCCTACAGGGGCTGGACTGCAATGTACTGGCTTACGCGGACGATCTTAAGATCTACAATACCATAACCTCCCCGGCAGATTGTCTGTTTCTCCAGAACAGTCTGGATACAATTGTTAGATGGTGTACACAGAATGGAATTCATTTGAATCTGGATAAGTGTGCTGTTGTAAGCTACTCCAGATGTCATAGACTATACAATTTTCACTATGCTGTAAGTCAGGCTATTGTTCCTAGACACTCGTCTGTGATGGACCTGGGCGTGCAGTTTGATGCAAATTTGTCGTTTGCAGACCACATATTATCCATACGAAATTCTGCGATGAAATCCTTAGGATTTCTCATACGATCCTGCAGATCATTTAATAATTCTGCCTCGCTAAAAGCATTATACTATTCGCTTGTCCGCACTGGGTTGGAGTATGCCTCCATAATTTGGTATCCTCACTATCTCCATCTGCAAGTACTACTTGAAAGAGTGCAAAAACGATTTTTGAAATACCTGTCCTTCAAAATTGATGGCACTTACCCTGGACGCGATGTTGATTATGCTGGTCTGCTGAGGAGACACGGCTTTGTATCGCTATCGGATCGAAGGAAGGAATTTAGCAGTCAATTTCTACTTAAACTAATTAATCACGCTATTGACGCTCCATCCCTTCTCTCCAAAATTAATTTTGTGGTACCTCAGTACGATACCAGGTCCTTCCCTAATTTTAAGGTCCCGTCATGCAAAACTAATGTTCTGCTTAAAGCACCCTTTACGCATATGATTAGAAATGCAAATGAATTACTTCACGATCCTTTTTGTTGAAGAGTCTACATGGATTTACATTGTCGTCCTATTTTGTTCTTGCATTCTGATGTCACCGAGCCATTATTATATTAATGATTCAGTTGTATCTTTTTCGACTAATTTTAATTTATTACTGCGCTGTATATTGTTACTACATATATATCCTAGGTTACATTATTCTCGCATTGTCCTGTAAATGGAATTATTTTCTGTTGGGCAATAAAGATATTATTATTATTATTATTAAAGCACCCATTACGCATATGATTAGGAATGCCAATGAATTACTCGATGATCCTTTTTGTTGAAGTGTCTACATGGATTTACAATGTCGTCCTACTTTGTTCTTGCATTCTGGTGTCACCGAGCTATTTTTATGTTCATGATTCAGTTGTATCATTTTTGTAATTTAAGTTTATTACTGCACTGTATATATTATATCATTACTACATTATGTTGTATTATACTATTTTATGTTATTGTCACATTATCCTGTAAATGGAATTATTTTCTGTTGGGTAATAAAGATTATTATTATTATTATTATTATTATAAAGCTTACTTTCAAAACAAATTCTTCTGAAGGATTCCTCTTGGATTGTGAGGTCCGGAAGAAATCTTCAACTGACAAAGCAGTATTCTCTGCAGGAAATGTGGAATGCTATAGACGAATCGTATTTGGAGCGATTAGTTCTAATTATTAAAGCAAAAGGGGATTTCTTTGAAGAAACATTATAATAG
Organism: Trypoxylus dichotomus; assembly: GCA_023509865.1. Taxonomy (NCBI): domain Eukaryota; kingdom Metazoa; phylum Arthropoda; class Insecta; order Coleoptera; family Scarabaeidae; genus Trypoxylus; species Trypoxylus dichotomus. The sequence goes on along the minus strand of CM042083.1, from coordinate 9,002,022 downwards.
CATGTATTTTATTAGAATAAAACATTTTAAGTCTAATTTATTTTATTTTATATAGTGCGATTAAACTTATGAACGGTATTGTATGTTTTTCAAAGTATTCGCCTTTACCACCAATATGCTTGGTGTATGCAAATTATATTTGGGAAACCAATGTCAAAAATCGGAATCTTTCAACAGCTGCAAAAGATATTTATTACGTATCTTATATTTGATGTTTGGAAATAAAAAGAAACTAGAAGGTAAATTTAACATTTTTATCTTCAACCGGCAAATATTTTTTTGAAACTAAAATTAAAATTGTACAACATGCGATTATAACTAAAAAGAAAGTTCTGATGACCTAATTAAAAGCCATTTAATAAATTTATAAGAAGATTACGGCTTTGAAATTTACAGGATATCACTTATTTGTGGAATTTAATCCCTGAAAACCGTGTTGAAGAAAAGTGTAAAAAGCTGCGGGCGCTTTTTGTAACGGTTCATCGACGAGTTATTTCCTTTGATGGTCTAATTGTTTTATTTGTTTTGTTTCAGACGTTTTATCGATTTGAAGAACTTTGATATTCTAACAGTTTACGTAATTCCCTTCAAGAATGAAGTATTATCCGTTGATATTACTTTACATAGCGTGGAATTGCGTGCCTCCTTCCGACGGCTCGGTGATATTGCAGAATGTGTCATCCATATCAATTACTGAGTCTGACAACGATGCCGAAATTTCTCTTAATTCAACTGCTACTGTTACTACTGAAACAACTGCCTCCCCGGTCAAACAACCCCTTACCGGTACAACGCGTACAGTAGCTGCATCGGTTACCTCATATACGATTACAGTCGAAAATCAGTCTGAAAACGTAATGCCGCACAGAATGCCAACTCAACTAGAAGAAAAAGTTGAATCCCTTTCGTGCAATTTACCACTTCTGCCAACTGAATCGCGTCTGTGGAATGGAAATGAAACTCATGAACTTTTACTACCCATTACGGTATGTTCTTTTACCTCTTTTAACGGTTGAATGTTACTTTTAGTTTGCTTCTGCTATTTTTTTCCCTCTCCCCTGCCGTAGCATTTTAAAACCATCCTATTTCTATTTGCTTCCCCTGTAGGATGCGTTCACATCGCACACGCTTTTAACAGAAAATTTCATGTAAGTCTTGTTACAACACTAGACAGAATAACAAATTCGATTGCTAGGAATATATATATATATATATATATATATATATATATATATATTTTGTGCTGTATTTGTTTATTTCGATGTGTAAAAATAATTATCAATAACAAGGTAATATATATGCAATAAAAAGCCTAAGTTAGTTGTAAGTTTAAATACAAAACGATGTGAGCTTTCTTTGAAAGAGGAATTTACCTCATTAGACATTTTAATTTTCTATATTTAAAAATAACTCATTCTGAGTTAAAAAAAAGCTTATTTACAAGTAAAGACCCAACAGGTCCAGTTTAAAGCTTTTATCAATATTCTAGAACTTAAAAGATACAGTTGATATGAATGTTTATTTAGATATGGTTTGGTGTCTAAATTTGTTTGTTTCACAGGAGCCTGTCATCAGTAAAAAATGATGTACATATGCATTTCAAGCAAAATAATACATTTTTAGATGTAAGCAATATTTTTTCGATTAAACGAACATCTCAAAGAAAGAAATATTCACGTAAATTTAATTTCCTATCTGTCAGTTTGTAAAAACCATTCTTTATTGCAATATTTGAAAAAATATCACGAAATATTATTAAAATATTCCAAGAAAAGAAGACGTTATTATCAAGAGAGGTCGTGCAATCAGATGAAGCAAATACAGAGGTAAGTACAATTATATCAATTTATAATGAGCTCAAGGGACCGAAAATGAATTGTTATAGTAGAATCGCTCGCAGAATACGTGAGCGTCATCGATGTAATATTACGTAAGATCATCGTTATATAAGAACTTTGACTTTTACAAAAAATATAAGCTGAATTCGTCGAATATCACTCAATTAAAGGGCAATTCATGCATTGAATGGTGTATTATCTAATTCATAAGTACCAGGAGAACCGTTGCTTGGATAACCAACGTCTTAATAAATCACCGATGTGAAATTAGCAATAAAGTTTAATAATAGAAAATCAATCTCAATTCGTATTTTTCGTAATTTTTGTAAGAATTTTTCTAAATAACTAAGTTGGGTATCCCATTCGCTAATCTAATAGATAAAGAATCATTTATTTCCATAATGTTTCTCACACTTTCGTCTCTCCTTTTGCAAATATCGAAAGGAATCCGCTAGAAAAGTTTTAAAATGTTAATAAATTTGTAGCAATTTTTATAAAAAATTAAGGTTGGGTAGTGGATACAGACTAATTTATTGCTACAATGTTCCATGATAAACTCAACTTTAATTACGATTTTCTTGCAATGTTTTAAATTTTTGAAAACGATATCGGTCTCGGTAGAATCTAAACCCACGATCTCTCTGTTACCAAGGGAACGTCCAGACCAACTAGACCACGGAAGTGAATGAGAGCTCAAATCACCTTTAACACCAGGATGCTACAATGTCTGTAGATATTTCACAATATCCTAGCAGATATAATATTATTAAAGGCATGTTCTTATTAATTAGTAAGGTATTAGAAGGGATTTAATCTCACATTCAGTCCCGTGGTCTAGTTGGTCAAGACGTTCAGCTGGTAATGGACAGGTTGTGGCTTCTCAAATCTCGCAGAGACTGATATTTTTTTATAAATTTAAGACATTAGTAAACTTTTCTGACAGGTTTGCTTTCAGCATTTACAATAGCCCTGTGTACAAAAAGCGTGGCAAACGCTACAGAAATAAATGTTTCTTTTTCTATTGGATATCTAATAGAATACCTAACTCTAATTGTTTATAAAAATTATAACAAAAATATCTACAATTTTAAATTATTCTGGCAGGTCCCTTTTCGACATTGTGCAAAAATTGTGGATAAAGGCGACAAACACTGCAGAAATGAATGTTTTTTTCCACTATGGCAGCGAATGACACCTAAGTTTTGGCTCCAAGAAGAATTGGTTGCTTCTTTTCCAACGTACAATAGTAACTAACATTGTCCATTATTATGGGCAAAGTATTTTCATTAACTACATTATATTTGTAAAAATAATTAGTTTTATTCAATACATCATTCTAATCGGATTCGTTATGGGAGGAGAAAGATAACATAGTTCTTACGAAACTCAAATTAATTGTAGAGAGTTTTCCTTACATTTTGAGAGCTTCCTTAATTTAGACGAGGTTGTATACATTTTTCTACTAATTATATTAAGGAAAAATGCTTTAGATGAACACAAAAACCCATTACTGTGGAGAGCGAAAATGCCAAAATATTTCCATTTCTCTGACAAGTGTACCCTTCAAATGTACTGCTTCTCAGTAATCCTATTCGAGAAAGATAAAGTCGCTTAATTACTAATAAACTCGTTTGATGTGTACTTCCAAGAATTCCGTTCTACCTACAGACGATATTTCTGATATTTAATATCTTAATCTCCAGTTGACGCTACAGATTTTATTGCGAAATTACGGTAATAGCAAAAAAATGTTTCAAATTCTCAAGTGCCCACGCCAAAAATTAACTTCGATAATTCGATTTTCTTCGAACAAATTAAGAATGTTCGGATTTTATCATGAACCATCCTCTTTGATTTTAAATTTAAAACGGTATTACCTCTTAACAAGAAGTATTTAATTTAGTCGACTAACCTCCTTTGATTATCTCGTGTTACGTAAAGAATTTCTTCATTATCCCTAGTCTAACTAGCTAACAATTTTGGGATCACAAGATGGCTTACGGCATCGTTACTACGAGGGAATCGGAAATTTCATCCTAATTAATTGAAACCATGTTAAAATTGTTTGCTCTAGAATATACACATAGTATTTAATAAACTACCCTAACTCTATTAATTGAGTTATTTACCTTTAGAGCTTTATTAAAATATATTTTTTTTGTATTTAATTGGATGCGTACAATATAATTAAAATTTTAATGGACGTGTACATTGTTTAGACGAAACTCTGTAATAACTGGAAATAGTATTTAATTTCAGCGAAAATTATTTTCACATATGAAATGGTATTTAATTATCGACAAATTTCTGCAAAATGTTTAGCAGAAACATGAATGTTAGCTGATATGGTAATATTTTTATTTCAAAGGATTCTAGGACTATGCTGAAAACTAATATAATAAATATTCCAGTTGTTTTCTCATGAATTATGGTGACGATAATAATAGTAGTAATAGTAATAATTATACTGCCCTACACAATTTTTGCTGACTTCAAGGAAACAAGAAATGCCGTAGAAAAAAAACGTGACGTGATAGGCAAAAATGGGTTTGATATTTGGCATTACCGTACCTATATTAGTTAAAAGCAAGTATCAGATCTTAGTCAGCAGAAAAAGAAGTATTTGTTTGTCTGGGTTAGTTGCAACATTGGATAGGCATCCACATTCTTTTCGGAAAATAATATGTTTATCGTAGTGTAAAAATATTCTTGTATAAAGCGAATTTTCAGTGTCTAATAATGTAATATTGGTAAATGATGACAGTAACAATAATGATATAAATTAACGAATATAATTTTAGACCTCAAGACGACAATAGGAAATGTTTCATTCAAGAAAAAATTAATCATTCCTTGACTAATTTATGCGCTTTGTTGTGCCTCCGCTGGTATATAGAATGTATAGCATAAACAAGCAGCCGGTCCAGCCATTAATATAGAGAGAGCATGTTCCCGATTTCCTGGTCAAATGGCGTTGGAGTAGGGTGGGGTTCTAGTTTTCATGTTCGTCCGTTCAAGTTTGCGCTAAACCCGCCGTACGCTCTGTTTCGGAGAGCTAACCAATTTGTAATCAGCGAAAAAGGGTTCGCATTTAGAGCAGGAGGCCGTGCTTTGTTGGAAAGGACGTAGGCATAAATTCGGGACCATTGTATACCCCATTATCACAATTGCAATATCTCCACCTGTCGCTTGCTGTGTTATCTTTGTAAAGGACAATTTGCGGTATCGACAAATGTACTATTTGGCCCTTTGCATACCGAAGCGAGGCCGCTATCTCGGAATCTCAAAAAGGAAGCTAAATTATGTCTAAAGGATATTGCTGTTCTATGGCCAGATGTCACTGAAATAAACCCCTAACGTGTACGTAAGCGTATATTTCCTTTAAAGGATTTCACAGACGAATTTACTAAACTTACGAAGGTTTTGGAAACGTACAAACTCTTTTTAGGGGGTCACGCCGTTGTTTTTAGCGTTTCGGGCGCTTTTCACGATGCGCCTAACCCATTTAAATATTTAGAGAAAACGATAGTAACGAATCGACCCTACATGCAAGAAATTTCTCGACTACGATAAACCTTTGTCTCATTCGGTCTTATCGACATAATTTATAAAGTTCGCCTCATTTTATCTTCTGATAAAATGAGAGGAAGTCTCAAATAACCTCCTTTCGCTTTAATATCTTAGTTCGGTCAAAAGAACAAAATAAATAACCTCCCAACGTTTCTCGCAATCGATTGAAAACATTTTTCTTCTGTTAATAATAGTTGAATATATACATAAATGTAAGGAGATTCATCAGGATGCAACGACATTAAGGACCTTTTCCCCGTAACGTAAAAGAGATACAAGACGATATATTCCGTCCGTAAAAGCGAAAACTTGTATGACATTCGGGAATTTACAGTGTTTAGGGAATGATATCGCCCCAGCTTGTGGGATCACGGATTTACGTAACTATAAATAAACCCTAGCGAGTGTCATATTTTAAAATATACATTTAGATATATTTTACCAACTCCTCTGAAATATTTAGAGGCGTAAAATAGGAGTAGCAATATTCAAAATTGCTGAATTTATACACCATTGTTCATAATTATCGGGCAACGTTAAGTTTCTAAAAACAAATAATCGTTATATATTTTTTGGTAAAATGAGTTATTTACATATATTTCTCTAAATTAACCGTATCCATTTATTTGTTGGGACATATTTCCTTTAAAATTTCTTGTTATTAACAGCTGCAGTGCTCAGTATTCCTCTCATATTTATTCGATTTCATGCCAATTAATTTGAAACTCGTTAACAAGCAAAGTCTAGTGATTTTCTGTTCTACTACATAGAATTACAAGAAGCAAAGAAAAGAAAACGAAATAATGTCACGAACGTCATTAAGAGCTTCTTAGAATCGGATGTTTATTTCGACTTCTGAACTTACGTTCAATTACTTGGTGTAGAGTGACTGCCTTGGAATTGAGCATCAAGTGAAAAAAAAAAAAACATTAATTAACGTTTTATGAAAAACTCAATTACCACCCAAATAAAGGTTGTTTAAAATTTAGCTTCAAGATTTCCCTTAATTTTTTAGCTAAGAGCATTTATAATCCAGAAAATATTAATAATAATAATCTATATTCGTCCAACGAGAATTAATTACTTACAAACAGTTAATGAAGTTACATTTGTTGCATACTTTATGTGTACTACAATATCAAATCAGCAAACACTTCTAAGTTATACAATACCTTTCATAAAAGCAAACATATCTACGAGTATATCCCATTAAAGTTGATGACCATATAAGCCAGCAATAATGACAAATCTATTTCATTTGATAGTAGACTAAATAAGAAACTTGTATTATTTTTATTGCGACGATCTTCTAATGAACTTAAATTATATTGCTGCAGCAATGGCATATAATCTGAACACGAACTTTATAGTTGAAACATTTAAGGAATCTCTTTTGGACACGTTCTATAGAAATCACAATGTGTAGTAAAGTTACGAAATTAAATACAAGTTCTTATTAAGAAGCCTCATGATCTAGAAGAAGAATGACATATATCAAATACCAGAGAAGTTTAGTTTTGAGTCAAAAAGCACTTCGACATCCTTTATTTTTTTCTGTTCTTGTAATAAATATTAATTGAACAGTGTAATTGAAAATGATTGGATTAGAGTGTTAGGTACAAGAGATTTTTAAACATTTGCTAATATTTAAAGATGAAAATCGAGTCATGGACAACCACGAATAGAATTAAAAGCAAAGTCACTGCCATAGAAATGAGATTCCTAAGAAAATAGAAGAAGTAACAAGGAGAGACAAAGTCAGAAACACAAAGTGTAGCGAAAAATTAATAAAACGCACACGCAGGACATTAACACATAACAACAATGGTCACTCTCAATATGTAAAATGCCCGAAAATCCACAGCGAGAAATAATTATCACAATAATAATAATTATTATTTCACTTGTTTGGTGTATCGTGCAAAATATCAATTTCAGCCATAATACCAATAATAACAATCGCACCCCCAAAACAATACAACAATCGGGACAAAACGGTATTGGATATGTCGTGTGCTATTATCGATTAAAATACCGTAGCGTTTCATATATCGTTAAATATAACAGAATAACTACTTATGCTACACGCCAAAAGGCACACTTAATACGATTGGAGACATTGCTAGACTGAATGAACTGCTAGTTGGTGCTTACACAACAAATATCGTTATCAAATAATATCCGAAATCCGTCCCGAGGAAATCCACCGGATCAACTACTCTTGGTGTACGACTAATTAATAAAGCGTAAAGCTCACAACAACCTTATCCTTTTTGTTTTGGTCAGCGTAGCGGATTTAATCCCCATAATCCGTTTATAAGAGATGATTACGCAACGCTGGAAGGTATCTATTGTATTGTATTGAATCCTAGACGCCGAGGATGTTAAAAAAAATAATCTGCTGCTTTATAATACCAGCGCCTCCACCAGAAATACACATATTTTAGTAGTATCCAAATTTAGCAATTATATTAAATTTTACGTCTCTTGAAGTGTGTTTTAATGTGTAATCAGAAAAGCCGTCGTGCACGAGCATCATCTCCAGCAAACGATTCCAAAACGTACAGAATACATCAGCATTTAAAGTTAATTACGGTACAGAAAGGAAGCAGTATAGCGTTTCATATTCCTCTTGAAGAGGCAGTTGTTATTTATAAGATCCGGAGGAGTGAAATATACATATATATCCGGTTAACAAACTCTCTGTTTAAGATACACAAGTTGAAATTCGTGAATTTTACATAAAAACATTCTATTTAACCGTAAATGCGCTCATATGGAGAATAGTATATTAACTATTGCTTTGTCTGTATGAGGCTAGCCTTTTATATATTTGAATTATTAGATTGGATAGCTAATGAATCGGAAACTCCTAACCCTAATTAGATTCGTAGAAAATTCCAGAAGGATATGTCTATTAGGATAGGAAATACTTGGAAATGCTTAGTAATGAAACATTTTGAATAATACAAGGAAAATTGTGACCCTATGTGTGAATAATTATATTGAATCCTATCATCAATTGTTGTTAATAGTGATTAAGTTCGTTGTAGAAAATCGACATTTTCCCCAAAATTAATATCAATATCCCCGTCATATAGGTCTTATAATAAATTTCCTTTACTGTTCATTATTTCCTGACAGACCTTTTCATCTGGTGTAGTGTTATATACGATGGCAGTAGCGTCGTATCCCCCTCATATAAAACTCGTTTTCAGCGCTTAAAATTATTACCCAATTCAATTAACCAATACAACATTTTGACATGGTTCTAACTACCAACGTTGAACCGTCGTTCCCTTCTCGACTTTCCAGGAAATTAACCAACAGCGATCTCTCGAATAACAACGCACAATGTTCGATTAATTAAAATGCGGAAAAGGTACAACCATTATTTAGAATTTAATCGTTTATACAATTAAAATACCAAAACGAACTAGCAAATAATTCGATTTCGTGTAATAATTTACTATTTTTTTTTCCGTTTTTTTATCCTTCATTTGAAGATTCCGAAGGATTATTGTTAAATACAGGGTACACTTAAAAATTACTTAAGCTCCAAAATAATGTCTCTACCAGTTCTAGAAGTTTGATGGTGCTTTTTAGGCACACATATTACAGATTAACTATAATCCATCTTGGAGTTAGTTAATAATACAAATATTTGGATAGGGATAAAAAATAGTTTCTTCGAATAATGTCCAATTATGTAAGTGGGCAAACATTTATGGCCGATAGTGTATTTACCATGTTAAGAATATATCGGATATCGATAAGACACTTCGTATATAGCGTTTTCTGTGATTGCACCGAGTTTTCCACAGTATATCAAACAAACTAAGAGTAAAAAAGGGAGTACAAAAGAAAAGCGGAAGATATGACGGGCTTTCTCCTCGGGCGCGGTGAAATTTGAACAAATCTTTAATAAAAAAACTTTGAAGTTTGAAATTTTTCTGCGGGAAATAGGAAATTCTTTTCCTGTAAGTAAGTTGTCATCGATGTTCGAAAATGTGCAAAAAGCGAAAAGAAAATCCGGACGAAGAATTTTATATTATCTAGCCGAGAGGATCTTCTCGCATTTTTTCGGCGTTGGTGTATCATAGGCGTACAACAACGGGTCCTACGGCTCCTACGGGTTTGTGCTTTTGAAACTAGACACCAGCAATTCAATAAATATGTCACTATTACAGAAGGAAAGGAAATGGAACGATAAGGATAGAAATAAGGCCGAGTTAGCGTCGCGTCTACGAATCTCACTCACAAGATGCAAAATATGTAGGTTGATCTATTCCATCCATAATCTATTTATTTTTCCTTTTCTTCCTCGAAAAATATACGCTTGAAAATATAGAAAGCGACGTTTTTCGCATTTATCGACAGTTGTTTTCGTTATTCAGCACGACAAAACGAAATAAATCGCATGTGAATGTAAGGTAGGCGTAATACTTGAATCTGGGATCTAGGAGTTGTAAACATTCAAGCATACAAAAGCTTTTGATAGCTTGACACGATCGCAGCGCCCCCTAAAAACTGCGTTACCGATCACAAACTTAGAAACGGTTAATACTTTCTACGTTCGTCGATATTTTGAAAATCCCTTTTATTTCTCAAAGGTGGTGGAAATAAAAAGGTAAATCTGCCAATCTTAGCTCCTTTATGTTTCTCGTGATTATCCTTTCTTTGAACTCCATATATTTCCAATTTAATACAGGTATTTTTTATTTTATTGCGACTAGTGGCGTACTTCAATGTTCAAACCTGACTTCATTTTTTTCATCTCTACAACGAGAATTTCTTCTTTATATATTACCTTGTTATTGGATTCTTTTTTGTAAATCTGTAGAGTTTTAAACATTATAGTTATTACCATATACTCGATTAAATTTACTCTCTAGCAAGCGATGAAAATTTCCTCCTTTAAACTTAAGTTGGTAAAATAACTTTAAAAACATGTACATATTCTGTGGCGTGATTCAGTTTGTTACACCGTTGACATGCGGTTATCAGAATAAGTTTTAACGTTTTGACAAATAACTAGACGCAACCGTTTCAGCTGAAAAAGTAAAAAGTACATTAAATGTTCAAAGTGACCTTCTTCATTTTCTATACATAACGCCAGTCTTCGCTTCATACTATTGAAGGCATTAATTAAATTATGTGGTGTAATTTCCTCGCAGACACTTCAGATAGCTTCAGTAAATTCGTAAATTATATGAGGATGACTTGTAAATATTTTCTAATTTTATTCAATTTATGAAGTATGATTCGATAATGAAAACTTTGTGATTTATTCTAAACATTCTTGTGTCAATAAACCAATACACTACACATTACAAATGCATATTGTTTGTCACTGTGAATTCACTACTCATTACCAACCAAAGATATGTTGAAAAAATAATTTCATGGCTTGCTAGAAGATAAATTTATATGATTATATGGTATAAACCACGCATTGTTTATACTTATTCTTGAAACAAGAAAAATGAATATTGCTTGTATACAACAACACTACACCACATGATTCATCCGCAAATATGCAACAGATATTGATTTGTGCGATATCAAACAGTCCTGGACACGACATTTTTTAGCATCGTACATCTTATACACTTTTTACATTTCGTTCTGAGAAGTAAAAACTTTTCAGAATCTTTTAACATTGAAAATTCGCTGAAAACCTTCAAACTCAACAGCAATAAAATATCGACTTCTATGTTTGCCCCGAAGGAATTTTAAATTTATAACATTAATTCCGAAGTTACAACGGTTTCTCACCCCCCTTTCCTTTCCACCCCTTTTTTTTTTGAATATTCAATTAGAAATTTGCTTGTGTTGCAAGTTTAATAATTAAGCTTTTATATACACGCTGAATATTATGCAAACTTATGTAGGGTCTAATTAAAAGTTTTATTTACAGGTTTATCCTGACTGCTCAATTTCAAAATCTACCGAACAACCCGCTTCAGAGGTTTCGACAGAATGTCCATCTGTGCTCATTAAATGGGAAGGTGAAATAGAAATTCAAAGTGGAGACGTCCTTTTGGTTAGAATTGATGACTCGCAACTAATTCATGGGTCTGATGCCTGTAATGAAAGCGACATCGATCAAAACACTGAAAGGTAAGACAGAATGTCTATGAAACCAACCTGTCCCTAGACAGTTAATTCTTTTGTTGGATACCTTGTCTTTGGTCTGGTACTTAATTAATTCATTCCTTTTATGATAGATACCGCAAGTTTATTGCTACTACTCTGATAACTAACACAGCATCTTTTTTCTTATTAACAAATTAATGGAAAACTTACTTGTACATACGTATATAGTGACGTCATATATCATTTAATAAGCAATATTTTTCTTGTAAAAATTTTTGCAAGTACTGGAGCTGCCAAAAATTTACGACAATAATGCGAAATACAATTTAAAAAGTAAAATATACTCAGCGAAATTTCTATATTTCCATATGAACTTTTGAATAGAATATTTGGTTTTCTTAATATCTTCGGTAAATTATGGATCGATATTAATGCTGAATTACAAAGAAACACGATCAACAAATAAATTAATAAATAAAATAAATACATAAAAAATCCACGTCTCGATACTGTATATTAATTTAATAATTAATACATTTCTCTTCTTTGTTGGAATGATATTCCTATTTCACTATTCACCAAACTGATAGGTAGTATGAAGACCTGGATGTTTGAAGTTATTTTGAATAGAGGATCTAGCTCTCACTACTAAGTTTAGAAAGATTTACAATTTTTTTTTATATATTTATTTTATTTATTGATTTTGTGTTAATGAAACTATAGAAATTTCATTGGGTGTGGGGAGGGCAGAATCATCTGAATTTCACTGGATTTTACTGCAACTTTTTATCTCCAGTAATTTGTAAATTATTTCATATATTACTATAGAATGAATCATTTCTGAACACAAATTTATTAAAATATTTTATTCAGATTCAAGTCAGGCATATCTACGGCAAATTTGGCGATTAGTAATCGTATCTTCCTATATGTCTGTATATCTCGACATCAAACCTGGAAGGTTTAGCTCTAACAGCTTTATGAATTTTGATGGAATCCATATATGTATATATGCAGATTTGTTGATAGATCCCTTTTTTTAACATTACAGGGCCTTACACGAGCCAACGACTGCCGTCTATCAAGTAACACGAACCGGTCACGACAACTGTGACAAAACCGAAGGCGTCCTGCTAGACATAAATCCATTGAAGGTCGATAATCAAAAGGTCGTCACATTATACGATAAGGATCTAACCGAGGGCATCAATTTACTCATCGGTGAGTGGCCTCTTTTTACATTTAAATTAGTTCTAAAAATTGAATATGTAAAGCAGATGTTAACGTGTTATTTTGCCAGCCAGTGGAGCCTTCCCACTCTTGCTTAGTATCTCCTAATTTCCTCTGTTGCCTCCCCAAACGTAAAATGTCGAAACGATTGTTTGAAACTGGTTCTATTCTACACGTATAGACCCATATTTGCATTTATTATAGCGTTTGTTATTATGCGATAATCTCAAAGGAACTTCGAACAACCGCAGATTACTTAAATATAGAAGTTTATTTTTGTATTAATTTTTGTATGGGAATTTATACAATTGCATCGAAAAGCAACATCGTGTTTACATATTTAATGTAAAATAGAACATTCCACCTCAAAATAAATGAGATCTTGTCTCTTTTCTCTTCTTTTCCATAAAATTATTTTGTCTTTCACTCGTGTTCGTGTCTGACACGTGATGATTTTCGAAGATAGAATTCAGTTAGAATGCGGCAAAAAAAAACAAGACAGGGGAGAAAAAAATCCGAAAGAAATCTGACATCTCACTTATCAAATTAACTTTTTCTCTTCTTGACGGTGAACTGGTAAATATCGCATCAATGTTTGTTTCGAAAGGATCCGGCAAACTTGAAATTATTGAAGTACTAACGGATATTGCGCTCCCTTTAACTAAATGGGTTAATTAAAACTTAAATATTAAACTTCATTTACTTCTAGTTCATGTACACGATGCGGTTTCCAGATCTCACCTAGTTGTAACAAGGGGTTGTAACTTATCCTAATAACTATTCATGAATGTTTCGTTGTGATTAAACATGTTAATGAGGGAATTTCGAAGTCTTTTTTTAAGAAGAGTTTTTACCGTCGCTAAAATAAACTTTCATCCCGAACTCCGTGGTGTCTCTTTTTTGACACAAAGAGTAAAGAATTTGGAACTTTGTATTGTTTGGATCTTCCCCGGCGTCATTATACTGTAAAATTAGTTCGAAAAAATAAGGGAGATTTTTGTGAAAGCAATATTATGCTAACTACCTTAATCATTTAGAAAAAAGTTGAAGGTTATTTTTCTTAAAATGGTCTCTTCCTTTATAATAGCCGCATACTACTTTATAATACTTTATACGCAAGTATTGGTCGGTTCTCGACACTATAAACAATGGTGATAGGGCTTGCAGTATTTTCTGTGAAATTTTGAATGAAGTGCTTACTGCATCCTCTATGGTACCATACTGAGATTATTCACTGTTTAAGTATCAAATTCGCAATGTTGTGACAATATAAAAAACATAAAATACAATATTATCACGACAAATTTAAATATTTCAGATCCAAAGCAAAAAATATCGTTAATGCTTTTGGAGTATATCTCAGTAGTATTTACACTGAAACCCAAAATAACAACCTACATACGTTCAATGATATCTTAAGCTGTAACCATAACATTTATACCATTGTACCACCTATGTGAAATGATATTTGTCAATCAACGTGGATTGATGAGACAGCGTTTTATAATTACTAACCTTGCCTTCTTTAGATGCTAAAGTAGATACAATTTATTTAGATTTCCAAAAGGTTTTTGATCAAATTGATCATTACGTCCTTTTTCAGAATTTTCAGCAATCGTTTAGAATTTCTCAATCTCTATGCTTTTTGCTTGAATCTTAGATTACCAATAGCCAATTTCAAGTGTGCTACAGAAATTTTACATCTTTCAAACATCGAACTACATCAAGTATAGCTCAAGGACCCAATCTCGGGCCCCTACTATTTCTTCTATTCATTAACGGTATTATTAATCGAGAAGTGAAATCCTTATGTACGCTGCTGAGGATCTTAAGCTATACTTTACCACTAACACTCCTACTGATTATGGACTGCTGTGTTCAGGAATCTCTGCAGCGTTTCTAACTGGTGCAGAGCAAATCGATTATTGTTAAACGTTGCTAAATGCTCATGCGTAACATTTACAAGACGTAAACAACCGGTATCTTTTCAGTTCGCGATTGTAGAAAAGATGATGGTTGTTCCATCGGTGAGAGATCTAGGGGTACTTTTTGATTCTTCACTGTCCTTCTTTGGCCATATTCCGGAAATTGTGTCCAAAAATTATAAAACTTATGAAGTTATTTATCGCAATTGCAGGGATTTCCATAATATTGTTTGCTTTATTTTTTCTCTTATTCGGACCGGACTGGAGTACAGTGCTTTGATCTGGTTTCCCGTTTACATAACTTATGTAAATTCTGTAAAATCTGTTTAAAGGAGGTTCCTGAAATTTTTATATTTCCTAGTTGAGAGATCTTATCCAGACAGAAATTTCGAGTACGATGTTTTGCTGAGTTTAACTTCACAAACGTGAAAAGAATTACATCAGTACTTAAATTCTTGTTTTCTCTATTACATAATCTAAATGATTGATGATGTCTATTTACTTCCTACTACAACCCTAGCACAAATATCTTAGTACGATCTCCCGTATCCTTGTTGCGCGGTAATGTTAATCATTACCGCGGACCTCTGTGATATTAACGCCCATAACTTCGGTTCAATTCTTTCCGCCATTTCTGCCCAGTTCACCAGGTAATGTTTGTTTTAATACCTATATATTTTCTATCTTATATATACATATATATATATATATATAGCTGTTGGAAATAAATTATTATTATACCACATTTAGTTATTCATTAACGAAGTTATAGGAGTTTTGGTGACTATGTAGCTTGTCAAAAGTTTAAATTAACTGGAAGTACATCAAATTTATATACTAAATACGCTTAGAACCGAAACGGTTGGCTTTTCTTTCCAAAATTACCCTTGAAAGTATTTCAATTCCCCAAAGCGGCCTAGCCTTTTCTTCTCTTATACAACTTAAGCAATTAAATAATTTAATTGTTTGGTGTTTAACGTTTAATCACAACATTATTTAGCCAACTTCAAATGGAGTTAATAAGTTCGCGAAATGTGTTTTGAGAAATATGCCGGCGCAAAAGGAGGTGGCCTGGGCTCCGGGGGTTGACAAGAAAACGCAATTTAGAATTTCACCCTGCTTTTTGCTCCCACCTCGACACTATTATATTTAATTAATGCGAATTAATTAATTATTTCTTACAACATCGTCGTTCTATATCAAGCTCTAAACGATGCAAAAGAGAACGCTGATAGAGAGGGGGAAGGCTCTAACCAAGTTTAAAATTTATGTCGGAGTATTTAGATGGTCTCATATTATTGTAAGCGGCATGTTTTTTTCCCCTTATCTATACCCTTCTCTTTCTTTCCAGTCGTTTCCGAACTCTGGAAGAATCAATGTATTAGGCTCAAAGTTGTTGTGAAATCTGATAACTGCGGGGACAATGAAGACTGCTCTGGAAAAGGGATCTGTTACTCTAATGTATCCATGGTAAGTCATCACATATATTTTCCTTTTGTCTATACTTTTAAATCCTTAATCCTCTTCGTAATTCGTGGTAGTAATCAGCACCACAATCACCGTTTCTAGTATCTTAAAATCTATGGCATAACAAATTCATATCGAGCAATTTCGAAAGTTTAATATTCGAATATTAGTACGGGCTCAGCACTTTTGACGGTTTCCGAGGCAACAGACGCGGCAAAGCTTTGATATGCCACCCTTCTAAAATCATCGCGTGGAAAATATCTGTAATATTCGTTCTTTTGCATTGTCAATCAATTGAATATAATAAAAGCGAGCAAACGAAGAGTTAACTAATTTCAATACGATTTTTGGAAGTTTGATAATGGAACATTTGTATATTAAAACTTTTGTGAAGTTACCTGTGTATTCAAGAAATTATTTGTGGTGGAAATATATACTCGCCACAAAAAAAATTACCGTTTTACGCTTCGTTGATTCAATTTTACTTTAAATTTGAACATTCGTATTTACAACCATAAGGATACGAATTCTATGCAAATTAGAAGGTGGAATTATTAGTAGGCGTGTCTAGAAATTAGCATACTTGATGAATTCAATGCGGGGATTCAGTTTCACGATGGTGAAAGTTTGTTCTTCAAAAATCTAAGTAAATACCTGCAAGCGAGACCTGATACTGTTTTAACAGCTTTTAAAACTGGAACTCAAGCTTTTTCCTCTGTAAAAGAAATTCTAATTAATAAATATCACGTTTTGCGCTGATTTACAATTAAAAATGAGCGAGACTCGATATTGTTTTAAAAGCTCTTAAAAGTTTATTCAATCGTCTTTTTCTTGCGAAAGAGTTACTAATTAATAAACTTCACGTTTTACATTGATTTACAATTTAAAAAAGGGACTGTCAGGGGCTTTTGCTTTATAATACAATATTCCTTATGCGTAATCATGAATCAATAATATTCGGGATTACAATCATCGATTTTATATAACAGTTTTGAGAACGCTCCTTCTTATCCACCAGCACCAAAGTACAATGTAATATATCAAAAGATGAAGCAAATTTAACTATCTGACAGCTAGCGATAAATACAGGTATAAATGAAGTGATACATTGCATGCAATAGATTAGGTTCACCATAAACACAATAGCGGAATTATGTTAGGCATTGCACTCACTCTAATCACTCAATAATACACATAAATCAGGTTGAATATATTTTGCCGATATGATGAAGTGGTTGTGTATATGAACACTGTCCAACAAAATTATTCACACTCCGGGTCTATCCTTGTAATATCAAGAACAAATGTTGAACAAGATCATGTAAAAATAAAACGAAGTATATATTGATTTCATAGCAATAAACTTTAATAAAATAGCAACTATTCATTTTGCTACAGCAAATTATTAAACTATCTCGTTTTGTAATACTTTAATATTATAAAAACAACTCATTCATAGAGTTGAGCATTGAAATAAGGAAGAAAGTCGTGGAGTTACACGAGAAAGGGTGTGGGTACAAAAAAATTAATCGAAATCTTTGCGGAAACCAAAACCAACTCGACCAACCACGATAGAGATGCAAAGCACCGGATCTTAATCCAATTGAGCTCTGGTAGGCTCATTTGAAAAAGGAAGTTGCTAAGCAAAAACCGACTAGTATTTATATATATTTGTATTATTTGATATTTTTATTTAAAAACTTGAAGCAAATTTTGATAATGAACGGAGCAAAACTTTACCTGAATATACCAAAAAGTTAATGGAGTCAATGACCGAGCGATGACAGGTTTTGATAGTTATTAAAGTAGAGTGAGAATATTTATGTTGCGTTCAAACCATAAATATAAACTATTTTGTTTCTGTTTTTATCAAAATACCTATCCACAGGATATAAATAAATATACATTTTCTGTTTACTTGACTTTGTTCATATACTGACTAGGGTGTGAATAATTTTATTAGATAGTGTATCAGAGCGTAGTATTTTTCGTCTGAAAATGTGGTGGATGCGCTGGTAATATTTAAAAATTAACCTCGTTTTCTCTCAGCCAATTTCGATAAAAGATGTTATCGAAAAGGGAGAATTTCCGTCACACTAGCAATACTGTTATTGCATTAATATCTCTTTGACACGCTGCTGCTCGATTCTCAACAAGCCATTGATCATTTTGTTACGGAATACATCAACAAACAAAAAATAATTGGTTACGTAACATCTCGATATTTCAACTTCTTCTTCCCCTTCTGGTATATCAAATTTTTATTCGATTTTATGCCCATTAAACTGTAGCTCGTTAGCAAGCAAAGCCCACCGATTTCCTGTTTTCGAGACGGTAAGGGAAATAGAATAAAAAAGGGGAAAAAGAAAAAAAAAACGGAAATAATGTCACGAAGTTCGTTAAGAGTTACTCAGAATCGGATATTTATTTCTACTTATGAACTCGGATTCAATTACTTCATGTAAGTGTTCTATAGAGTGAGTTGCATAATGTTAGCATCAAATGAAAAAAAAACATTGATAACGTTTTTGAAAAATTTAGAAATTATTAATTGATTAAAATTTGTTCAAAGGTTTGTAAATTCAATAAAGGAGAAATTCAATTACTTGCATCTCGCATTTAAAGTTCATATTTATTTAATGAAATAAACCAAAATTGTTATACACGTATTTTCAAATAACTTCTTCGATATCTTTTTTGATATACATGAAAGCTTGTAGTATTTAAGTTATAGCCAGTCGACTGATTTATAGATTAGAAATGTCAAACTGGGTAGCTTTTCGAAATGGAACACCCACTTTAATTCACATGTTTGAAAGAAAGTAAAACTATTTAAAATAAATTACAAATATTGAAATTGAACATAAGTAACTTACGAATAGAATTTATCATGGGCAGCCACGATAAGAAAAAAAAACACGCACATTATTATTTGCCGTAATTAAACCGATGCGGTATAAATTTAGTTGGAAATGGTATTCACACACTAAGGAAAATGTGACATTTCAGAGAGTTACTTACAATTTAGTAAATAATTGATCCTTTGTCGAAACTTTCAATCAAACGAGGAAGTGTTTGTTAAATCTATACAAAGAAAGAAGTTTATAGTTAACGAGGAAACTGGATTGTTTCGGGAAACATCAATAAAGGATCGCGTACATAATCTGAAACTGTGTTTGGAAACGGTTCATAATATTTAACCACAAGCAAATATGTACTCTACAAATATAGACCAACTCAAACTTTACTGAAATGAATCCGTCAGAATCTGTAATAAAGGAACTGTTTCGTCTCTAACGTGGTTGACACGTCGAGTTACCGTGACCTTCTTCCAAAGTGGTTTCGCCTCTAGCATGGTCACACGTCGAGCTACCGTGCCACTTTTGCTCCTTTCCTTCTTTACCTCCTGAAAAAGCCTCCTGCGGTGGTGACAAAATGTCTTTTTATTTCCTAACTTTTTTGCTTTTATTTTTTTTTTTCTTTTCATTCATATCTTTCTCTATGACACAGCTACATTCCAATTCAGAAAATAGTTTGTTTATTTCTCAAGCTTTAATACCGGGTGATTGAGGTAATAAAAATTACTAACATATTCTTGAACGTTATATATAGCACTTTGTTTTCTGAAAAAAGCTTGTCTAATCGAAGATATTTTTTTATCTTTTAACAAAAGTCTCAATCAAACAAGAAAAGTACAGATCAGTTTCGTCCAATGTTTCGGAACATCTTCAGGCCCAGATGTTCTACAAAGAACTATAAAATAAATCCAGGGGAGCTGACCATATTTTTTCCAAAGGTTAAAATATCACTTACAATGAAAGTTCTTCAAAAATATGTATTTGTCACGTAAAGGTATAACAAAAGTAACACAAGATAAAACGAATTTTTTTGACTTATGGTCAAGTTTTCCACGCGTTTGGCAGAAGTCGCCGTAAGATGTACGACTTTCATGCAACCTGAACATGCACAGTTGATATATTGGATCCAATCAACAGCCTTTTTAGTATAGTTCTTTCCACATACTACGCACAAGCTTTCATTAAAATCTTTCTGGATTTATTTTTTCATCTTCCTCGCTGTTTGGGGATTGCAATTCTCTTTTCCTGTTGTTCTTCACTGTCTTTTTTGGGTTTGTCATGACTTTTATTTTGAATCTTGTGTTATTTTCCTTTCACATGTGCAGCTGATCTTAAAATAGCTGTTTGACGGAGTAATTTTTGTGTTAGACATTCGTTTAGACGTTGTTGGTTGTGCTTCTTAATCATTAGTTGATTCTTTTGCAGTTTTTGTCTGTTTTCGAGGTGAAAAGAGTCCTGTTGTAGGCGAGGAAGCTTCATCAATAGAAGAAGCGTAATCTGGTATGATGTTACGATTGAAAGGTAGAATTCCCGTTGTGTGGAAAATAATTCCTCATTGAAAGTAATATTTTTGCCCATTTCCTCAAATATTCATGAAGAAATAACTGTTTATTCGTTTTATAGCACTAATATTTGTTGCAATGTACACATCTACAGCAAGAATTATAAATGGGGTGGATATTATTACAGTACATTAGCTACAAATATATTATATGGTATCTAATTTTATTATATGAAGGTGTTTTTACATTTGTTTTCAAAACATAAAGAATTATAGTGATTGTTTCATCAAGAAAATATATTTATTTTTCAATATCTCAACAGCTTGATACTTAAATGCTGTTCTAATTCTACCATCATTAACAGCAGTTAGTTAATTTAACCAACTATTTGAACACAGTGTATGCGTCCTTGCAAATTTGATATATTATTCCCAACGTCAAAGGGCACTATTTTTGTTTTCGTCGTAAATTCACGCCTCCCAAAGGAAATTTCTTGTGTTGCATTAATGCATATTTACGATTTTCTGTTTACTTCCATCCTAGAGGCACACGTCTGTCCCAAGTTGAAATATTATTAACTTATTCCAAATTAAACACGAGTCCGAACCTCGGAAACTGCTAGATTTGCTCACCCTCGGCCTATTTATTATTCTAAAATAAATTAAACTCGATGCCGTTAAGCCGTAGCATAAATCAACCCGACCCCCTTTCAAATTGACCTCTGTCAATCCGTCCGTCATTTTTTTTCTTTCTGCATCTACGTAAATTGATTGAATCGTTTATTTTGCAAGGAGGGCTATGAATGTCAATGCTGCCCGGGATTTGTGGGACCTCATTGTGAAGAGCAAGACGCTTGTTATCCCAGTCCTTGCGAGAATAATGGGATTTGCGTGGATATATCTCAAGGACATGAGGGATCAACATTTCAATGCCTCTGCCCTTACGGTAAGTGGTTTTATTACTATCATTTCGGCATTTTATTCTAGCGATAATGTTAAATAATTGCCCGATCGATGCAGGGACATGGAAATGTAAGATTTACAGTTTACAAGGAGCTCTTTCACGGTAATTTTCTTTTTTATAGAAGGAGTTGTATTGTAAAGGTACAAGATTGCCCCATTGACCATGTCTATTGGTCTAAACATCACCGAGATAGTCTGATTGATTAACTAACATAATCGAAGTTTTTTTGTTTAATAAAATAAAATCTCTTCATGAAAGATTAATTTTTCATTTCCGAGTTACACAAACAAAAATTCGAAATAATATTTGACGATCCTCCCGACTGCGCCTTTTTTGTCGGTTGGATTTTCAGGGTTCAATTTTTTCCCTCTAGCGATGAGGATACCCTTAAAGCAAAATAATGGAGTTAACCACACTTTTCGGTTTCGGCAAATATTGATATTTGTAAAACGCGGGGAGGCGAGGAGACTGGCGAATCCTTGCTCGGTTTTTTTTTTGTTCTGAAAAGGGTCCGAGTAGATCCTCGTACGACGATATAAATCACTGCCACGCTTTTATACGTTGTCAAACTGAATTTCTCATATTCATCATCTAATAATTACGAATTCCTCATTCTTTTTGGAGGGAATAAAAAGGATGCTTATTTTACGGCGATCGACAAAAAAGTGCAATCTTACCTAACAAAGGAAATATCAATGGAACAAACAGCGTACCCTTTCTATATAGGATGCAGAATTATTGTCAATCTCTAATATAAAAAGAAAACAGGAAATTAAAAAATTTAAATTCTCATTTCACAAAATGCAACTCAGTAATACGCAAATTGCAAACTTAATTTTATTCGAACGATCAAAACGTATTGGTCAATTAGTTTTTGCCCATTCTAACCATGACGTACGTTTTAAACTAATCAGAGTGTTACATATTAGATAGAACGACGTCAAATCTACGAAAATTAGAGCTATAATTAGTGCCGCATTCGCTTCAATTAAAAGAGCTGCGCGGCCTATACACAGTCAGCCGAATTAACTCGGTATTGATCAAGAAATTAATTGGAATGTTTGAAAAACATACAGATTCTAATTTGGCCGATCGTAAATGTGATTTTTTGACGTTTTCTAAATTATGGAACTCGGCGATTTGGAAGAAACGCCAATACTAGTACGAATTCGGGGATCGTATTAGCGATATTCACAAACGTCAGAAATTAAGTTTCCAGACAAACTTTTTTATAGACATCAAAAAAGGGAACTTATTTACTTTGTATTTGTCGAATTCAACATCAAATGGAAAAAATATATTTACGGATTACAAGAAAATTAAATTATAAATGACAGAAAAAAAATTGGCTTTCTATCTGTCAATTTTGTTTGAGGAAAAAAGATGAAAAAGCTTTTAGTCGGGGAAAAACGGAAAAATGCACTGACAAAATATATTTGCTGATTCAACCAATAACTGATCGTCCCAATTAACTTTTATATTTGAATATACTCAAACGAATCGAAAATCGATTACGCAAAATTGGTTGGATTAATATTGCTGAAATATATTACACTAGTAATTCATCTAATAATCTTTTAAAATCCTTCTTGTAAAATTTAACCATTTTAAAACTCCGGAATATATTTATTAAATGCCAATAGTACGTTTTATCGAATTTAAATAAGCAGTATGCTAAAACGATTATTCATAGCATTACTTGATAGACAACAATGTGCTTAGGTATATTCAAATATAGATAATCTTCAAAAACTTTCGATTTCTTGGTTACTGAATAAAAATTAAAGCGTTTGAATTAATAATCAGTACATTTAATTTTTCTCCCTAATCGTTTGCATTAAAGCAGAAATATATCAAATGTTATTCGAAAAAGAAACTGTTTGTTGCGCATACATTCAGTTAACTAATTTAATTCAAAAAGAGTTTAAGATTTAGCTTGCCACCTACAAAGAAAATATTAAAAATAAAAATTAAAAATATTATAAAAGTCTTTCCTTATTTGCTCTTAAAGAAAAAAGTAAAAACTTTATGCAAAAGCTCCATCGCAACGAAAACTTATTTATAAGAGTGTCTTTTTGTATAAATCATAAATTCACTCATTTGATTATTTAAAATGAAGTTGGAAAATGTATTTAACATATTCAAAAAGAGATTCTAAATAAGATAGAGAAAAGTTTGATTTTCCTGCCAAATTTACATTTTTTAAGAAGGGGGGGAAGGGAATTGTTTATTTGTTTTTACTTTAGAAAAATGTTTCAATTTAATTTTATAGATATCGTCCTTAAAGTTAAAAGTTAAAATACACATCACGCTCCGAAAAGATAATAGAAATAATAAAGAAAAAGTAAAAAACTTGCTTACTTTGTCTAAATGAAGAATTATTAGCATATTTTTTCCAATTTAAATAGGAAATAAAGATATTTTCCCGACTTTTCGTCGGACATCGTATATATTAATTAAATTCTTCGGTGTTGTAATACTACCCCAAAAACAGCATTCCACTGTTTGATTAACTGTTGAAAAAAATAATTCCGGGTTTATCGGCATCTATGACAGGACCTTATATAAACCTATTATCCACCAGCCGGGGTTAGTATTTGCTGTAGAGCGTTAATTTTCGGTTCAGTGACTTTGAAAACGACTCGAACAACTTGTAATAACCGTATATCGTTTTTCACAAAAGCGATATCTTTTACAAAGCGTCCGTTTCCTTCGAAGAGAGATTCCTTCTCTGCTTTCCACCCACACCCACCACCAGAGTCATCTGTCTGGTCAGGACTTGACCCATGAATTTGTTCCGGACTATTGTTCCACGGAGATAGGTAATTGATAAGGGACATATCCTAGACTTTTGGCAGTCGTTCGTTACATGAAACGTACATCTACGCTTGCTCTTGTAGCGACGAATAAATTTTAATGATACCGTAAGCTCCTCTCCGCATTTAGGTAACTTTATACTCCATGCATGTTAGTTACCGTATGACTAGCAGTACAGGTAACTTTATATATGTATATGTAGTTATGAACTTGCTAAAGCCTCTAATCTCTACCGTCAGTATTAATTCCAAATCAGACGCGGTATATGTGCAAGTATATGTGTATTTAGGCGAAATTGTATCACTTGTGGAATGAGAATTTTAAGCTAATATTAACTATTACCGGCTGTTAAATATTTTCGCAACTAATTACCAATTCCTATTAATTATTAACTCAAATATTAGCGGAGATTTTAGCCGACCGATAACGCCTTTGAAGTTTCACATTTGAGAACTCGTGGCGTACGAATTACGTACGCGTGAAAAAACAAAAGAACATCGATCTTGGGATGTTTGACATTTCGTCGCGCACTTTCAATCGATAAAAAAGATTGATCTTGTTTTTCTCTAGGATTCTCTTTTTAGAAAGCTTGAAATACCGGGGTAAACTTGATGTCTTTTCTAGCCATCAAATATTTATCTTTTTTCCTTTTTAAAGAGAACAGACCACTTCGATGTTTACTAAGTAAAGTAATAGTTATCGGATGGATCCATGCATGTATATCTATGTATTCGAACGCGTTCAAGACGTATCAATCATTTATAGTCGCCAGTATTCCATTTAAAAAAATTAAACAGTATAGTTTTGCAGTTTTTCTTTTGAAAGAAATATAAAACTTAGTTTCCGAAAATATCAATTACCGACAGAATCTATAAATTACGTAGACAACATCTCCCAATCAGTATTTAGTAAGCTAAAGACCAACTTATAATGATGCTCCAAAATAATTACTTGTTTCGAATGCAATTAGTAAAATGATGAAAACAGAAACATTATTAAAACAATACTTTCCCTAAATGGTGTTTTTTATTTAACCACGGCAATCCCACTAATGTAAACTTTTTAAATAGTTTATTTAAAAAAAAATATATACACAGGGTGTCTTTGAAATAAAATAATAATGTACGGAAAATGAAAAGGTGTGATTATATAGGACATAAATCCAAAAAATTTGGAGTCAATTACGGCATCAACGCCAGAATTAAAAACACGCTACAAAATTGTAATATGTATCGCCTGTGGATGCAGAATGTATACACATAATACATCCATTCGAGCAAACTCGCATACATACACGCACACTGCTTACGTTTGCGAAAGAATTTTCCTAAAATATTTTGAATTTAAGTCTTATAAAACTAGATCTTTCCTTTTTTCATACTTTTTTATTTTATTTCATAGACACCCTGTATATTAAATTCTCTATCCTGAATTAAATAGAGAAACATGTCCTAATATTCTTCTCCTTTTTCAATTAGTCGTTACAAGATGGGCCAGTTGGGTGAAGGCTGCGCTATTAATCTTTACTTGCTAAGCATGAACTATTTCACAGTAACTAAGAAAAGAAAAGATATCATTTACACTGTTATACCTAAAAAATTTTTATTTCTCAGCTTGACGTTTCCTCTTTCATTTATCTAAAGTTTGAACGTAATATTGCTTATCGCATGATCTAATTCTGATTAAAAACTAAATACACCTACAGTAAATTTATCCCGTCACGCCTACGTTAGGATAATTCATCATGCGCATTGCTAAGTGGTTATTTTTCTACTATTTACTTAATTAAACAAAGTAAAAATCTAATTTTGGAGGAGAATGATTTACGATCACAATTACCGGTTATAGAAACTAATTTTACAGAAGTACAGGATACAGTTGAAATGTTGGAAACTCGTGTATTAAATATATTTGATACCTCTAACGCAATTCTCGAGCTTGTTTCTGTATCTTGCTCTATATTATTGTATTAATTTTAACTTAAAAATATCTCTACCCATTCCGACCTGGGATGTCGAGTTACAATGTAACCTAAATACGGTAATTTGATGTACATACTTCTCTTGAATTAGTGGTGAATTATGGCGATAACTATTCTTTACCAACAAAATTACTTCTATCTCTTCGACTTATTCTGTAAACATTCAGATTCTTCCAAAAGGTGTTATAATTACCTCAATTCCTTTTAAAATGTAAAATCTAATTTAGACTAGCGATAAAATTATTTTTCATTAAATACTTCAAAATTAGTTCAAAGAAGAAGCTCATTTCAGCTAAAAGAAAGATTTTGTTTATTTTGGTGGATGCGCTGCGTGATAAATTCTTTCCTATTTTTAGATCTTAAATTTGTAAATGTCCTCTTCATGGATAGTAAAGGAAAGGATCCACGTTGAAGCGACGGTGTTTGTTTTATTAAAAACGAACGCCGAGTGTGTTGAAGCCGATAAAAGTTGCACACAGCCCGTCTAAAGTACTTCCACGTTTTTATCTTTACATCCCCACCCTCCAAAAGTGTCCATCTTCCTCTTTTAAATTCGACATTAGTAAACATAAGGTCTTCATTGTGACGTTAAAAAATAATTCGGCCTGGTTAAGCTGGTACTTTTTTCTGTCCCTCGACGACCGAAACTCGAGAAATTCGTCGAAGTCGCGACAAAAAGCGAATAACACCGCAACGCATTTGAATTCGTAGCAAAAACCGTGTGAAAGGCATTCTCCGTTTGGAAACCGGGTCTTAATTGCAGGGTAAGTAGTAATTAGGTTTAGGCCACCTCTTTGACGTCTTTCTGCAAACTCAGACTCTCTGTCGGTCTTCGGAAAGGGCGAATCCATCACTTATACGGCAGTCTCTTAATGTCATAACGTATTAACGGAACTTCAAGCGCCGGTTGCATGGATTCAAATTGCAAATTGCACAAACGGTGAAACTAGTCGAGTGGGAAGAGACTTTGAAGATCCAACTTTAAAGAGATGTAAATTGTAAGTCACCCGAGATATTACTGTTGAAGCTTGTTAGAAAATACTGATTAATGCTTATTCGCCATTCTATTTATATAAAGCTCTAATTGAGTAAATTAGTTCTATCGTAAACATAGGGAATAAGCGCGTTACACACAATATACAATTTTGAAGATTGTATAGGTATTCCATTTCAAATTTCAATAAATGTACTAATACATAAAAATATTGTAGAATACTTTGGTAATTCTATTTGGAAAGTTGTTAAAAACATTCTGCCTTTCTTGAATTATTATTTATTCGATGAAACTTTATCCTAACTTTAATACTCTCATTTCTTATTAAAGTAATTTGTGTATAACATCATTTTTTCGAGACACATACATACATATGTATATTCTCGCTACAGTTTTACAATCAAAAATGAAAACTAACAAGTTCTACTTTCTTCAACAAAAAGTGATCAACTTCAAAATCATAACTTTTTCTCACTGCTGGCCACAACAGAACACGGGCATTCTTTGGACATTTAACTTTCCAAAATGTAAGTAATGACTGCTGAATTATCTGTAACGACTACAGTAAAACTGCAGGGGCATTATACTTTTTATTTTTCGACATAGTCTCCCCTTTACACTAATGCACTTGCTTCATCGGTGCTCCAACTTCTCAACAGCCTCTTGGAAAAATTTTTATCCAACCTCTGCAAACCACCTCTCTACAGCTTGCATCATTTCATAATTACTGGAAAGTTTTGCCCTGTGTAAGATTTCTTTTAATTTGGGGAACAACTTGTAATCACTAGGAGCCAGATCTGGCGAATATGGCGGACGGTAATTCGAAGCCTGCTCCCAGATGTATGGCTGGGTGCATTGTCATGATGGTAAAGTACATCGTGCCTAAGCTTTTCTCGGTATATGTTAATCAATTGTGCGTAGCAGGCCTCTGTAATGCTTTGTCCCTTTTGCAAATAGTCAGTCAGGATGATTCCTTGAGTATTTCAGAACACAGATAACAAAACCTTTCCACGACCTTAAATTTGCATGGAGGAGGAGACCCGTGATGTTTCCACTTTCTACTTTGCACTTTGGTCTCGGGTTCATAGAGGTGCATCCGTAACTCATCCATAGTCACATATCGACTATGAAAATTCTCTTTGTTTGCTTGGTACCCGATTTCGCTTTTCGTTTTTAGTCAGTATGTTGTGCACCACATAGTGTGACAAGCCAGTATCATCCACAATGTGGCTGATAGGTACTCGTCGGTCTTGCAGTACGATATCATGTACCCTTTTAATGTTTTTGTCTGTTACCGTTATGGGAGGATCACTGGCATGTAGGTTTTCACAGGAGGCTACTTGTTCTACGGGACTCATTTTTATGAACAATGTCAAGATACAATTGAAGGATTAGCCACAGCACAACAACACTTTGAGATACAAATTTGATATTATGTAAATGTGGTCTACAAATATCAATTAACTAAATGTCAAAAACATTAATCAAACAACTAATTAGAAGTAGGTGAGGGATGGGGTATAAAGATCCGTCCTGGTATTCTATCGATTCGTTATGTCTTCACATACAATGAGAATTTGTTTTAACTGAACAAAAATAAATCAGTACTTTAGTGTTCCTTATAAAACGTCTTGTTTTCTGATTTATTTATCTGTGTTTTCTGCTTAGCGTCAATAAAATTCTTTACCAGAAATTCCCCCTTGGTGCATCTAATCAATAATCAGTACGTAATAGTAATTTCATATGCGTTAATCGTGTCTATAACAATAACAGTATGGTAGTTTGTAACTAAGCAACACATACGCTTATTCTGTTATAGTCATTGTTCAAATGACAATAACGTGCAGCAACAATTGTGTAATTCAAAATTAGTATGCATCGCGATGGAATATTGTATAGTAAACAACCCGTTTACTAGAATACCTAAATTAGCAACAATAGCGTTAGCTGGAGTATAATTTATAACTTGCTCGTAGATAGTATGAACAGTTTCAGGAATAGCTGGCGTACTTTAAACCGGCGTCATGGAATGGGAGGCTCGTGAAGGGCTAATTTATAAATTTATGGTTATCTATAAAAGGAAGAGTGACGAGGCACCTTGTTATCAGTTAAATAAACCAAGGCAAAACTAAGATAAATTAGCTAACATCACTCTATGTCATTTATCTTCCTAAATAGAAAGGGTACGTTAATTACAAGTTCCGGACAATTTACGCGCGAATACTTTGTAGAAATTTTCTACGTACATCATATTTTCACGAGTATCTCAATGCAGGCAAATATTTTGGATCCATGACGTCTAACCATCATATATGCAACTTATACGTACACCAATACTCGATGGGTAATTTAAAACCAACGTTATAAATGAAGTTTGTGATTTATTCAAAGGCAATGTATTGCGTTATGTTACAGTAGCGAGTTACTCATTGCTTATTTTAGACAGAGCTTTTGTAACCGACAACATGCATATATGTATACTCGTTATTTTCTAATTAATGAAATAAATTACTTGTTCGTATGTGTAAAAGTTTCTTCAGGGTTCGCTTTATTTTAAAATAATAATCCTGGGAATTACATATATTTTATTTTGTCGTTATCAATTATAATAATACAAGACTTAGAAACAAAGCAACAAAACCACGAAAAATACAATGTCTAATAATAATATAATGGAAAAATCTTAATAATAATATTAATATTGGTATAATTTCTTCACATTTGCATTATTGTTTCATTTCTATAGTAATCTGATCCTATGTGTTTGTTGTAATAGCTCTTTATACGTGTCAAAGTTACAGTAGTATGATTGACGTCTTGGCATATTATGATATTCCTTTCTAAATAATTTGTCCATAGGATCATAACCATGTGATTTGGGTAATAATAAAAGTATCATCATTTATCTCACGATTTAGATGAGAACGTTAAAGACGCATTTTCAATAAAACCAACAATGATAAGGTGTTTTCCTTGATAACATCTTCATTTACTACCTCTGGAAAATATTCACGAAAGAAGAAATGCTGTTTGTCTCTTAAAAAAAGAACTCATACTTTTCTAATAGTTTCTTCTTTATTAGACACTTTGATTGTATTCTATTTAGAGTCTGCATATGTCAACAATCGATTCAAAGTAGAAATGTTAATGATAAATTACAATTTCCTTGCAATTACCGATGCTTTAATGTTCTTTTTGAAAAAATTTTAGTTTCGGTAGGATTAGAATGTACGTCTTCATCCTTACCCCTCTAAACCACTGGATCATGTATATTCGAACCACTTTTAATACCTAGATGTCTTTATCATTACAAAATCGAACAGAAGTTTCATACTAATTTAATTAATAAGAACTTGGCTTAAAATAATATTACGTTTGCTTAGGTATTATAATATATCTACAGACATTACATCTAGGTATTAAAAGTGAAATTAAAAAAACGTAGGTTCAAATCCTACTGAGACTGACATTTTTTCAGAAAAAAATTTAAAACGTTGGTAATTCCAAAGACATTGTAATTTATCATTAAAAAAAATCAAGGGAACTTTCGTATGGCTACACATAGCGATAACAATATGAGTGCTAAAGACAAGACATAAACTATAAGACATATAAAATACATTTGGATCCATTGTCAGTTGGTCCTCAGAAGGACCATTCTTCTTGAATCATTCCTTTTGTATATAGATCAGGAAATCACAAGCATGTGTCCTAATCGCCACTTGGTTTCTAGCTTTTTAGCATTACCCACGAGGAGGTAAGCTAGAGTCGCACCCCAATTTTGAAATACTAAGGTTTCTTGCAAATAAATAATTTATTCAAAATTCAAATACGTCTTCATAATTTTAAAATTAAAAGTAATTGTAAAAGAAAGTACCAAGTATTATATTTATCAAGATATTAAAATGCCAATTTAACATATTAAATAGTTTCTAGAACCTACATTATGCGTATAATGTTAATTTTCCTTTCTCTTCTGGAAACAATTTGTTGTTTCAAAGTGTCCGCAAAATAAGGAGATAATTCTGAAATGCGATGTGTACAGCTTAACTTCTAAAATCAACATTCAGTTTGTTAATTATTTTAGTGAAGATAACTAAAGTTACCGAAAGTTAAATTGAAGTATTCTACTTGTGAAATTTGCTAACAAAAGGGTTATTGAAATTATAATTAAAGTTCTTGAAAAATATTATATTTTTGCTGTCATGGTTCAAAAAAACACTTAATCGCAAAAGAAGGAAACATATTGGTGGTAAATTTATTTATTTTATTCTCCGTAAAATATATAATTAAAACAAACGTAAATGATATCATGGATTTTCGAAATATTTTCCTACAATGTGATATTCGTGTATTTCTATAAAATCCTTACAGATGTAGCACGTTTTAGAATTCCAAAGGATGTAGCGACCATGTATAATAATTAATCAGACTACTTGATATAATAAAATATTACATTTCATGTCGTTTAGGTTACACAGGAAAGACATGTAGGGAAGAAACTGACTCCTGTACATCTATGCCTTGCCAAAATGGGGCAACTTGTACCGGTAATGTCACTCAATTCAAATGCGAATGCCCCAGAGGTTTCTCAGGTCCGCAATGTCAACATAACTTAAATGAATGTGATTCTTCCCCGTGTATTCACGGGATATGTGTAGACCAAGAAGACGGTTACAAATGTTACTGTCAGCCAGGTAAGTGGACTTCATTATGTTTAGGTTTTTTTCCTTACGCCTCGCTACTAGAGCTGCCTACATTTTCCGTTGCTTCCTGCGACGTATAGGGCGCAGTAAATGATATATTAACTATCCTTATCGTTGTAATTTATCACAATTATTCTTAGAAAAGAATGGGGAATTTTTAGTTTCCTTTTAAAACTATTTGTACTACGTGACACTGAGATTGCAACACTCCAATTAGTGCAACTCCGCCTTTACATTTTTTACGAAAGGTATATTATCGCTGCACTTTTATTGTATTGTAGAATATTTCTGAAACACTAGAAATAGAGAGTCGATTAGTTGAGTGGAAGCTTTCATAGTCTTGTCTTCATTCTAAAATTAAAACGATCCTCGAACCTGCTCTGATTATCTTGTCTATTTAAACTGTTGAGCGTAAAAAAGGAACTAATTGTGGGAAGTTCGCGAAGAAATCCAGAAAAGAAAAAGGGAAATATTAATTAACAATACAATCCTTCAGCCATTAATTAACTCGGTTTCAATAAAGCGTAATCTTCGAGAAAAGGATTTCTTTCTCTTTTCATCGCTTGAATGCGTTCCAATCAAATTTTAACACGGAAACACGAAAAATAAAGATATCGAAGGCTTTATGTCGCGTATAATCAAATCGGCCGATAGCAATTTAACGAACGAAATTGTTTACATCGAGTTGCTGTCAGAACAAGGGTGAAAAATTGTAATAAAGAGGTGGCACTAAATTTTGTCAACATCTTTCGAGTTACCTTAGCTATTGAAAAATTTATTTTGGAAATAATAAAATTTTGGAACTGATATGAATCTCTTCTTCATTACTCCTTTTACATTAAATTTGTACGCAGAATTTATACCTTCTGGCCTCTCTCCGTTAAATCATTTAGATCTACATAGGTAATATATACCTTATCCACAAAACTGAATGATATTTCGACCTGGGTTAGTTTTCATCCAAATACATTGAATCCAATTTTAAAAAAGCACAATCTCTAATTATTTAGTATCTAAAACGCTAATATGATCTTGAAATTTTTTATATTTATTTGGAACATAGATCAAAAAGTATAGAAAAGGATCATAATATTCTGTCAAGTTGAGAGCTTTCGAGAGAATTCGTTCTCTTTAGTTTCCGTCCAAAAACCATCTAAAAATGTTTATGGGTGAATACTAAACACGTTATAGCTACTTACTTAACATAATAATGTCGCTAAATACAGATGCTCATGGTATTGGTGGAATCATTTACGGTAAAGGCCATGTGAGGAGAGAAAGAATGTTAGCACACAACATGTTTCTGCCTACCCGATGTCATCAGCGTGATCTGGAGAGGTTTCTTGCTCAACACATTGCAATTCCGTCTCTGCTGTTATGACCATATCTAAACTTACAGCTCAAGTAAGCATTCTTGGCGTGTGTTGACCAAAAAATCGCTGAAAACTACTCTGATGACCCCGCGTAAGCAGAAACATATCCGTATGTCAGCATTTTTTCTATAATCACATTGTCTTTCCTCTGAATGATTCCACCAATACCATGAGTAGCTATATTTAGCAGCATCATTATGTTACGTAATGTTTTCTAGGCACTTTCGACGTGTCTATAGCTATTTGTTTCCTTAAAAAGATGGTCTATCAATAAAAAAATGTTCCTTTTAGCAGCTTCCACCTAAACAAGTTGAAAAATCTTCAAAAAGTTTTATCTCAAAAATTGTTGATGAATTTTTCACGTTTATCAGAATAGGATGGCCAAAATATTTTATGTTGCAAAAAAATCACAATATTATCTCAAAGTTGAGTATTTAAAAACCCAACGTCAATTCTAAGGATTTTTTTTTAAATTCAT
The DNA here is from genome assembly GCA_023509865.1 of Trypoxylus dichotomus. Classification (NCBI taxonomy): domain Eukaryota; kingdom Metazoa; phylum Arthropoda; class Insecta; order Coleoptera; family Scarabaeidae; genus Trypoxylus; species Trypoxylus dichotomus. The sequence continues at coordinate 8,968,221 of CM042083.1, read as the reverse complement.
GTTTTAGTATCCAGTTGAAAGCCACTGAGATGCTTAGCGAGTACATATAATAGCTGTTTTTTGATCAACAAATCACTTAGCTTTCTCTCTGATACTTTCTACTTAAACTGTCCAAACTGATTAAATTTTTATGGTAAAATAGTTACTTGTATTTTTTGAATGAGTTCCTCCTGCAAACCAAATTAAATCTACCAAGGTGCGTTTTGGAGTGTTCAGAAAGCGGGTAGTAATAATTTCTTGGCCAAAATCAATATGTATTCGCTTAGGAAACCTCCTGAAATAAAAATTCTTCTTCATATCAACAATTATTAACTTATAATCAGTCTATGAAACGCTTCCAAGTGTGAATAAAGCGTTAAATTCCTCTAACGAAGGCATTACTCGGTAATTTGCATTATTTATCCCAACTTTGTAATAAACGTCAATCGCAGACTGTTTGGAATTATCGTAGCTTATGTATTCCGACGGTGATAAGCATCAAATTTTGTGTCGGGGGGGTATTAAAGAAATCATTAGGGATTGTAGGAGAGAGTCCACGAACCGGCTTGGTTACGGAATATTTAGTGGGGGAATGAGGATAGCGGAAACTGGGGGGATACTACCGGAATGCCTAATTTTCCTGCGGCTTTGTAATCTTTTAATATTCTTTTAAAAACGGGAATCCCTCTTAGACCTCGTTCTCTTATTGGCTTTTAACCTCAAGAATAAGTCGTTGTAACTTTCTTTTCATACTTTACATGTCCGTATATACCGGGTCATTCATTTAACTTGGAATTTATAATATCTCGAAAAATACGCAAGAAAAATTTACCGAAGCAAAATTTTAATATCTCCAAGGTAGGCATTCACTAGCACTAAATCGCTCAACCCCGCACTACCTGTGGGCTGGGTGGATGGTAAATTTGAAATCTTAAATAAGAATCCCTATTTTTTTATCACAGATTCGGATTCTACATCGAAAGTTACGTACAATTTGTTCGAAAAATTGTTCCTTCCTAGGTTTAATACTCACATATCATCGCGTTACCTCTGACAAACACAAACATCAAACAAGAAACTCTTTAATAATCGAACGGGGAAAAGAGAGAAAGGGGAGAAACGATGAAAGGAATGAAAGAAAAAGGAAAGAGGCGAAAACCTTGTAGCGTGGTTAACACGTCGAATTACCATACCACTTTGAATCCTCTGTTTCTTTTTCTTGAAGAAGCCTCCTACGGCGGAGGCGAAACGTCGAGATCCCGCCTTTTTATTGTTCCTTCCTTTTTCTTTAATTTCTTTTAAATTTTTCTGTACGATGAGTATTTTTGAGATATTACAAATTCCTGGTTAAATAAATTACCCGGTATAGTAAGTTATGAAACGAGAAATACAATACAAGCTCAATGATGTATATTCAATGTTAGAACGTCAAATTAAAATTTCAAAGTATGTTTAGATCTAAAATCGAACGTAGTTGCAAACAACAGAGGAAACGTCGGAATTGAAATATAAATGAGAAGTTTAGAGGATTGATTTTAGATTCACGTTAGTTTAATAAGTAATTAGCTTGATATTCAGCTTTACGTATGTGCATGTGCTTACAAAGTGGTGATGTCACTAGTTTCCCATGTTTTTATATTCTCATTTTGATTTTTGACATCCAAGGAAAATAATAAAGTAATTTATTAAATTTCATGTGTTTAACCTTACATTTTATTTATTTTATGGAGAACACCTGAGGAGTTTAATACATCTCATGTTTAATGATTGAGAGAGATATACCCGTGTGAAACTTCTAAAATAATCAAACCATATTCAACAACCCTCTAGCAGATGTGAAACAATTTCGAACTTCGTGTATCAAGTTTCCAAGGTAACTAAAACTAGATCTTTGCGTTTAAAATGATATAAGGTAACTATATAGATGACATAGTATTGATCTATGATGGAATGTTCTTTATCCTGTTTACGTAAGCGAAAAACAAACGCGTTTCCCCCACCGATTACTCAAACATCTAATGGAGTATCTTCCCTTTGAAGTTCGAAATTTAATTGACAGTTCCAGATATAATTTAATATAATTCTGAAACTAATTATTTAGTAAGTAGGCTTTGAATGAGATTGTGATGCGGTGACACTTCTGTAAAGCCTCCGCCTTTACTTTTTACTTTAATGCAGTTTACCTGTCTAAATTCGAATTGAATTAATTACGAGATAAAGTTTCCCTCGACGGAACGGAACGGTTGGTGAGGGGCGAGGGGTGTTAGTAAAAGAACCCCCGAGGATTTAATTTTGAAAGTATAGCTTTCGATCTTTCTGAGGATATAATTGGCAATTATTATTTGTAATGTTAGAGTGGGGAAAAATTAAGTGAAGTAAAACGCAAAATAAATTAGGAAAATAATTTAATAAAGTTTCCTCGCGAACAGTGTCTAGTTACCTTTTTAATTATAGGTTGACATTTTTAATATTATTAATGTAAGTATTAACCTTTCAGTGTGCGACCCTTGCTTTTTTTTTAATTACGAAAACTAAGTTAAAATGACTTCGTTATATTATTTAAGAATTTAATTTTTGTTTGTTTTTGCTTAAAGGAAAAAGCCTCGGTTTGAAAGCTTTCGCTCAACTGTTGTATAACAAGGATTATGCAATAGAGACCTGTTTGTTCTATTATCATGCAATAATTAAACTAGAAAACTTACTCTACCTTATTAAACAGATGATTGAATAATCCTTGTAAAATACGTAGCGATTTTTATTATTGTACCTCTTCCCGCGTAGTGATACTATTTTTTTGTTTCAGGTTTTACAGGAACGCACTGCGAGTACGAGTACAATGAATGCGAATCATCACCATGTTTGAATGGGGGCACCTGCACCGATCATATTGGAAGTTATTCATGCACATGCGGCCGAGGTTTCACAGGAAAAAGATGTCACATTAAGGTAGAGACGAATCTCTATTTTTTTTATAAATTTTAAATTTCGTTTTCGCAGCGCAAAGCAACACCATAAATTATCATAGCATGCAATAACAGCACATTTCACAAAAGTAAAATCGCATTGCATCTTCTAAAGTGTTTCAAATAATGTGCTCGGCGTTGGGATCCCGTAAATGCTAAGAGATACAGACTCCAGTTTGTCTCTTGTTTATAAAAGCAGGTTTACCATTTACGAGATCCTAGGACAATCTGTATATGAACTTAACTCGCTTATGCATCTTATCATTAACGCATCCAAATTATTTTCCTCTTACAGTTAATAAATTACCGATTTGCACAGGGTGAATCAAATAAATGCTTTTAAGCATACGTCGTATTAAGGATATACAATCTTGGCCAAAAAAAAAAAAGTACTAAGTTTTCCGGCCTTTAAAACTAGTAAGCGCAAAATTGGAAATGCCATTTTTCAACAAACATAATGTATATCATCTAAAAGCGTGTTATATCAGGGAATATTGAAGGTTTATTTGATAAAAATTTTATAAAAAGCGATTTTTGGTTATAAAATTAAATATGTTTATTTATAATTTTTTTATAAAAATTGTTGAAAGTGGCTACCGCCATGCCATTGAAGATATTTCTCACATATTTTTCTTGCACAAGAAAGCACATGCAACATAGCATCGTCAACTTCATTAATACACTCTACAATTCTGTTTTGGAGATCCGCGATGTTAGCTATTCGATCCTTGTAAGTAGAATTCTTTAAAAATGGCCATAAGAAGACGCCACGAGATGTAATGTCACAATCTTGGTGGAAATTCATTTTAAGTGTTTAAGCTTATTAAGTGATTATGAAAAACTTGTTGTAACCATGGGTAATTTCTGCTTCGTATAGTGGATTAATAAAGGGAAATAGATCTTCTCGATACCTGCTCGCTCCTGCTACCATTATAAAAAAATGGACCAATGATTCTCCTACGATTTATAGCAAACTAAACACCAATTTTCTGTGAATGGAGAGATATTTCAACACAAACATTGTTCTATAGACCACATCCACACCATTCAGATAAAACCATGCTTCATCGGAAAAGAATGTTTTGTCAAGTAGGTTATTGTCGGAATTGTTTAAGGAGCATTGACCAAAATGTTATTCTTCGAGGATGATCAACTTGCAAAATTTCTTGAAAACAGGTCTTTTTCAAAACCGTTGCAATTATAAAATATAGACATATGTTATTGTTGCAATTATGGAAAAAAATAATCTTGAATATAGAATCTAATCTGTATGGTTCACCTTTTTTTAAGCTATATAACTACAATTTCGCTATTGCTATTAATGTAATTATGTAGGTTAACACAATACAATTTATTGAAAATGTTTTACTTCAAGGATGCCTACATTATCCTCACAATAAGCATTAATAAGCACCATTACTCGTGAAATAAGTTGTATAAAACAGGATAAACTTCCTTAATACACAATAGAGGTGTCGTCACATTTAAAGGAGTGCTATGAATTGTAACCTGAGTTTTATATCTAATTGTAGAAAGTAAATAGATTTCGTCTGGGCAAAATGGAGTGGTTAGACTAATTATATAATAACATTCAAAATGTCAGTAGTTATACTTATATTATATACTGCTTTTTTTTGGCCAATTTTATTTTCCTAGAACCTTATTTATTATACAATCTATTTCATTAATTAAAAATAAAATGATTCACCCTGTATATCGTAAAAGGGAAACGCTGAATTTCTTCGTTAAGATCGATTTAATTTTTATCCCTTGGGCTCTTATTCTTTACTCTACCGCTAAAGTTTATCTAGGACGAAAATCTTTGAGAAAACTTCCGTTAGACTCTTATATATACTTTATACTAAGAGTATTTTAACAAACTTTTCAATCATTAATCAAGTTCAAATCTTTTAGAACCTAAAGTATCTACATGTTAGGATAGATGCTTTAAAAATAAATGAGATTCCGGAAGCTTTTGTAAGATTGCGTGAAAGGCAAACAAACACATCTTCTATTTGCAAAAGCAAACAAATTACACCTTAATATATATACTTTTCCGATCAATTTAAATAACCGTATTCTATTTTTGAATGTATTTCCACTTTCGGAAATATGGGGTAGTTACCTGCTGCGTACGAGATTCTAATGTGTTGGTTGAGTATCGAATTTGAGGTTCGGGAATAAAAGTTATTTGCTAACACGAGTACCATTTTCAATCATGCAAGAACCGTCCGACGGTCTCATTTTTAGTTCAAATATACATTCGAAGGATCTTTTTTTATATGTAAAATGTCTTCGTGGCTGACATCTTACTTGAGTATCTTCCATCTCTCCATCTTTCCGCAATCGACAATAGATTGATTTTCGTATGTTTGTTAAAAAGAAGCGTTGTTAGATTTTATTTACATTTAATTAAAAATTCGATTAGATCAAGGCCTACACACACAGAAACATAGTTTCGACACGATACAAACGCGTACACTAAACTAAATAAAAACGTTTAAATATAAACTTTGAATTAGGTGGACTTGTGCGAACCCAACCCTTGCTCAGAGCCACGCTCTTGCCTGGATAAGGGTAACAACTACTCTTGCGAATGTCCCAAGGGTTATTCTGGGGTGGACTGTTTGACACCGTCGCGTGCGGTAAGTCTCTTCTGTAAATATGACCCTCTTAACATTTCTGTTTCTCTCACATATATTTTCAGTTATAAAAGTGTTTAGATGCTTTCTTTCTTCTTTTCTTATCTTCTGTTTATTGTGGGTTGAACTTTTGAAGTATTATTTACGTTTAATAAATTATTGTTTGAGTAAGTCCACCCCAGATATGATATAATAATATATCTCCTCCTAATTTTAATTTATAAGTTTTCTTTTCTTATGAATTCAATGCATTCAATTTGTTTTCCTGGTCTCCAGTTGCCTCCCTGCTTTTTAACCAATTCCTTTTTCCCATTATTTTTATAAGAAAGTTTTAAATTTACTTTCTTTCTTTAGTAAAGTTGCGACGGCTTCGGAGAGTAACTTTTCGACAATTCTTTTTAGTACTTCATTTCATTTATTTCATTTTTAACTGTTTCATAACAGAACATAAAACGCATTTACTACAGCTTCACGGAATTCTATTCCGATTGAGTTAAATCAAGTTCGTGATATTAAAATCGCGCCCATATTTGATCTCTTCCGTAATGTAAGAGGGGATTCTCAAGTTTATATCGTTCAGTGGCTTTGCTAGGGTATCCTTTTGAATCTGTGGATAGAATCTGGAATTAGTCACGTCTATTTATTGTTATTGTCAGAGAGGTACATTCACAGAGAGATAAAGGGGGAGGAAACCCTATCAAAGCGGACTTTACTAGGAATACAACAAAGGGTTTGTAATGTAGCCACTAGCTTTGCATCAGTGGGTCCCTAGTGATGAATTGAATCATATATATATATATTCTCGTGTATCCCAGATCATTTTACAAAGGTACTTCCAAGAAGCTACATTTGTAAGGGAAGGATATACATGCCTCAAGGCATAACGCTTTTCAAGGAAATATCCTACTCTAATTATAACGTACCTTAAACAAAAATCCTGGTATTAAACATGTCGGTTATATCACAAGCACTTGATATATACGATTCATTATTGTATGAGAGTTGCTGAGAATATTCACGCATATTGTCATTTCTCATAATTAAACCGATATTGTGGAAATTTTCTATTTTCATTGAGTTGGAAATAGTATTAAAAAACATTTTAGAGAGTTACGTTTTAGTAAATAATTGATCCTTTATCGAAAGTTTATGTCTATACCAAGAAGACAGTTTATAGTTGAATATATGAAACTGTATTTGGAAACAGCTCATAATATTTAACAAAAAGCAAATATGCACCTTACAAATATAGACCAACTCAATTTTTACTGAAATGTACACGTCAGAATGAATAATAAAGGAACTATCTCCTTCAGAAGATTTTCGCCTCTAGCGTGGTTAACACGTCCAGTTACCGTGACCTTCAAAACGTCTTTTCCCTTGTTTTCACACCATGTATTTTGTCCTTTCCTTCATATAGTTCACTGTTCCACATTCACATTCCAATCCCGAAAACAGTTCGTTTATTACTCACAATTGAATGGCTAGGATCAAGGTAATAAAAGCTGTTATGTTACTGCAGCCAAGAAAATCATCTTACCCACAATTCACCTCACAATTCCCACATATGATTTGGCATAAATGTGTGGCGTGGTTTAATCCGCAAAAGAATTGTAGATACTATATTTTACAAAGACATTCTTACTAATGAACGTTACAGTGACTTAATTAGAAATGTAAAAGAGGAATTTTTAGATAACATTAATTTAGCTTATAGATAACAAATGTTTATCCAACAAGATGGCGCATTGTTGTGTGTGTCGTTCGCCACATCTTTCGAGTTTTATGTTTATGGATAAATAAAAAAAAATTATAGACAGCACGACATCCAGGTTTAAAAAGTGATTTCAACTCACAGGGTCCTGTGGTCTAGTGGTAAAGATTTTCACATTTTTCAAAACATCAAAAATATACTGCATATTCCATTAACAAAATGTATTTATTTGGGAATAAATCAACAAGTTTTTTTGATTCCACCATCGTTAACAATAGAAAAAATGTAATTACTTTGTAGTTTCAATAATAACAAAGTAAGCAATTTTTCAACGTCAGGATCTATTCACTCAATTAATTCAACCTCAACGCTACAGTGTATAATTTACATAGTAATTGAAGTTAATGTGTATGTTATCGATGCCCGAGTTTCTAAGGTTGGAAGGTATCTTATTTCTATTTCATATGTTAAAATATTTTAATTGCGCAAAATTGTTAAAATACGTGTACTACGCCCCAACTTTGTTCATTTATGTTCGGAAATTGTATATGATTCAATTAACGTTGGGTTAAAAAAAAACTTGGTTCGGTTGTCTACATTTACAGTTAATTGACGATACATTCAGGGTTTCCAGCTTTTAGTAATTATTTTTGGGGTGCATGGACAACCCCTTTACGTGCGAATATCTGCAGCTAGCCGATACTAAATTACTGGACATGAATCTATAGGTCAATTCTGAAAATTTAATCCTTTTATAAATTCCATCAATATAGCTCTTGATTAATTTTCTTTCGGAATATCCGAATCTGTCCGGAAAATCCACCTAATCTTAAATAATTCGTCCTGTTTCACTTAATTAATTAGTTCTTTTTTTAATAATCAAAATTGGTAGTAAATTAATTTCGCAGCCACCAAAATATAGAGACGTACTTTTGTGTATTTACTCGTTATTTTCCAAGACGTCGGGTAAATCCCTTCCGAATTTATTTGGACGTTCAACTGAAGAAAAGAATTATTACTTTTCCCTTTTGATGGAAATGGATTTCATAACGTTCGATCCTCTTTTTTTTTTTTAATATTGATTGAAAATACTAAATCCCCGTCTACGTTGTCAACAATGTTAAACGTGCAAATCCCCCATTGCCTGAATTCCGTAGAAACCACGAGGAATTACTCGAGAGCAAGAGGTAAAAAAAAACAAAAGATAAGCCACCAAATTACTAGGAACGTCAGGTAAATATATTTCTTGCGGAGGTCCCTTGCGGATTGAACTTGTTTACTGCCCTTCCAGAAGTAGTTTACGTGGAATGTAATTTGAAATTACTCAGAAAAATAAGGGAAGATCTTCATTAAACCGTCCTATTATATTTCATCGGAAACACAAGAAAATTACTACAAGGAAATGCAAGACAAAACCGCAGCTTATGTAAAATAGCTATTTTCACATATGAAGTATAGAAGCTAACCACTTGTCATTTACGAAGTGTGGTTATTTTTTTCGTGTCGTATATAAATCAAGGCCGATAAACACGGTGTCTACCCTAACCTGACAGTCACGTAGTCACGTTGCAAAAGACGTGCGAACTTGATAACCGTTTAAAAATAGTCCGCCTGTAGGGCAATCTTCCGGGAATCGTTTTCTCATTATTATCTCGAATTCAGAATATTAGAAATAGTTTCTCGTAAAACTTCCGATATTAAATCTCGTAGTTCATAATAACAGAAAATGGAATCCTCGTAAGAAACCAATAAATCTACTTAGCTATAATATAAAATGCAATTAAAAATCCATCAACTATTTGTCTTTGATGGAATTCATTCCGTGATCTTTGTATTTATTTTCAAACCGATGTCGCGCTTCTACAAAAAGATTTCTTTAATTAGTTCGGTAAACATTTGATCAAAGTAAATACACTCTATTTATGAAGAGGATTTCATGTTATTTTTATAACTGAAAAGGGTCTGGAAGGATTTCCCATTGTCTTTCGGTAAAGTTGCTTTAATTCAACTGAATGTTTGAAAAGGCGGAGCAAAAGAAAAAGGTAAAATACACTTCGGGCTATTATTTTTTTTACATCGTCTGTATATATGTACATACAGGATAACGAGTTTGGTATTCATTAGCGATTTTTAACGATCAATACAGATAATTTAATTGTTTAATTTTCTTGTATTACATTCTTCGTTCATATAGAGATAAATGTTATCGAAATTGACGTCAAGAGTTTTTGCATTAATGAAACAAAATATAAATTTTAATTTTATTAAATTTCTTGAATGAAAACTATACTTTATTTACGAGTTTAAATAATCGATTCAGCGAAAAAAAGTTGTCTAGCATTTTACCTTAGAGAAAATCGTTGACTGTAAAATATGTAGTCAGCTTTAATTTGAGAAAAGAAAAACCTAGTCTAATCCTCAATTGTTGTGTTTATAGGTTTTTTTTTGAAAAGACTTGTGGGTTTTTTCTACACTTTATATGATTGATGAATTTAGTACAGAATGACCGCAACGAATGAAGAACTTTTACAATATACATCATGTATTTTAGTTTTCCTTAACTAGAAATAATAAAAAGAAATATTCGATCAAGTCTTATAAAATTTCCAAAACACACTGCTAAAACAATATCACATAATCTTGTTTAAAGCTATTTGTTAATTTGTTCTTTTTTTCATCTTGTAAGCGTTTAAATAAAGATATTTTGTACGATTACGAACAGTTTAATGTTTTCGACGAAGAAACTCGAGCATTGATAACAATTTTATAAAGATGTTATTTCCTTTACATGGTCGTCAAATTCAAACACCATAATTCTAATGGTTTCTCCAACGTTTCACAGCTATATTTTACTTTAGTATCTGAAGATCATATTTTATTGATATTGAATAAATAGCGACTATATCTCCGCTGTTTAATAATGCAAGTAAAATTGTATCCGTAACTCCATAACACATAATTTCAATGCTGCCACCAAAATATCCTATTCGTTTCTTTTTCCATAGAGAAATATTCCTTTTAGCACTTATCACCATGAATGGAGCTCAATTACATTTACATAGCAACGCACCCCGCTTTTCGTCCAATAGAAGCTCACTTATTTATATATTTTCTAGACTTTATAACGGAAGATTTATAGCGGCATTAGTTCCAAACGCTGATTTGTAAATTTATTGTAGGCTTGCAGCACTAACCCCTGCACTAACGGTGGAACTTGCTGGAGCAGTGTAGATTCATTTTACTGTGCATGTCGTCCCGGTTACACTGGTAAAACTTGCGAAGGTAAGTCGTCAGATTTACATTCTTTAATTCGCTTCTAGAGCAGAAAAAAAGAGAACGCAGAAAGTTGATAGCTTCTAACCAATGCGCAATGGGCCGAATTAGATTTATTGTACTTTGAAAATTGCCTCGGAGACAAAAGAAAAAATTACCCATCCTAACGTAATCGATTTTAAACTCACAAGAATTTTATAATTTTCTATCGATTTTTATTTTCATAAAATAGAAATAGGATTTCCGTTTCGTTCCTTACGATTTTGGCACGTACGGGGTAACATAGTGTGCGATAAATTATAATAACCATAAAGAAACGATTTAAGAATGGAGGTCAAATCCCATGAGACGTGTAAAAAAGAGCGTTATCGTTTTCCGTCGGGAAATTGATACGCTTGCGATGGAATAGGGTTACGCCATGCTAGAGCACTCGCTGAAAAAAAGGAATTTAGTAAAAATAATTTTGATAGATGAATTTGTCGTCGAAACAATAACCAATGTTGATCCAATCAACAAGGATGGCGAAATAGGTCTGCAAGTGCCACTGTCTGTCCATTTGAATCATCTACATAATGTGTACATAGCAGCTGGAACCTTGGCCTGCGCCTTCATCATTGTAGCACTCATCGTAAGTACAGACTTTTCCTTCTCCCTTATTACTACGGTTACTTTATTCTAATATTTTCGCCTTGCCGGTCAGACGGAGACGGAAAACAAACTCTATCACCTGTATCGGATATACTCTCTTTAAAATTTAACGCTAAATTTCCCTCGAAATTAGCTTCAATTTTTTTCGGAATCTGCTGCTATTTATACGGCTTCCCTGTTAAATGTATTGAAAAGCATTCATTTCAAGCGTAATATTATAATAATTTGATTTATACGAGCTTTTCGATAAGGTCAGACGTAAATTCAAGTTAATGATTTTATGATTGATTTAACAAGAGCTGTTGATTGACTTCTTTTTGTTCCAAACCTAATCTGTTGTGTGCATTTAGGTAACCGTTTGCCATTGCCGCGTTAACAAAACCTACGAGCGTTTCCCATGGATCAAGTTCCCATTCTGGGCACGCCGCGCTCGTAGAGCTGCTCCGCAACCTTCAACCTCTGGAAATAGGTATTTTATTTATTTATTTTTTATGTTTAGCTCAATTCCTTCTTCTAGCGTCTCCTTTTCCAGCGAATGGTTTACTGGCAAGAACAAGGCTTCGACAGCTACTCCAAGCCGCAACTTGCCATCTCTTGATACAAGCGATATGTACTACACTCTGGATTTCAGCGACAGCCAAAGCTCTCCTTTGATCCAATAAACTTTGGTCTAACAAGGCAAAACAAAATTATATAACGCGTATTAAAATTTCTGGATGTCAAGTTACAAAATTACATATATATATATAGGTGTTGTTTGTGTTGTTATGCACGAATTCTCTATGAATTTCTAACCGAATAGAGGCTTAAATGATTACCCGATAATTTTTCTTTAAATTGTCTCAAAATCAGAACACTTGCTTTAAATAGTGTAAGTGAGAGTTACTCGATTTAATGTAAATATTCTGGAATTGATCAGGATGTTTTTGGAGGTAATCATGGTAAAAAGAAAGAAGCCATCTATTCTTTAAATGTTACCAATATGCAACCAATGCTTTAATCCCAAGAAAAGAATATCTTCTAACCTTATCCACTAGCTGCAATCCCCCTTTTGGTGTTGATTTAATGTTAAAACATTATAATATATAAATGTTAGTTGTTACTGATGAAAGCTCAATGTTAGGATGATACTTTTTTTGGGTTAAAAAAATCATTTTCTCTAGTCAACGTCAAAGAAAAGTTACTAAGAAGGTTATGTCAAACTAAATACAGGGTGTTGTAAATGCAATTTCGACTAATCCTGTATATTGCATATGGTATATATTTTTAAAAACTCCCTATTTAGTTCCATGTTGTAACAAGTTTTTGTTATCAACAAAATACATAGTCAGGTTTATTGGATCAATTATCGCAAAATATTAATTATAAAACATATATGTGTCAAAAAATATATATAAAAGAATGTTGTAATAGCTGTTTCAGAAAGGATATATATTTATATATATGGAATTTGTTATGCAAGTTGAATCTTTTTATTTTAATCTATTATTTTGCTATAATTATGTTTTTATTATTATATTATTATATTATTATATTATATTACATTATTATATTATATTACATTATTATTATGTTAATTATTATCATTAACTCCTTAAGATATATTTTTTTTATGATTTCACTATTGTGATTCTCTTCGCGTGTTTTTGATTATACTGCTTTTGATTTTTCTAGATGTATTTAAATCTCAAGAGCTTTCTATTAATAATTGTACTCAAATGTATCGAAACTAATAAAATTCTGTGTGAATAAATGTACCTTGCATAGTCCGAAAATGTCCATTCCATCCAACAAAAAGAAATTATTAATTACCCAATCAACAACCATATTCAAGCGAAATATATCTACTACTCTGATGCACAACTTTGAGACAATAGATATTACCATACCAACATCGCAGTATGCTAGAAAAATGCTAATTCTAATTTATGTACTAAAAAGCATTAATAAATATTTAACCATGTATGGACTCACTTCAGGTTTTATTTCAACCCTTTCTAAATTTTTCCTACGCACAGCGCTATCCCCTTAATTAGAAATAAATGATCAACATTTTTGCTTTAATGAATTCCCTCGAGGAATGAATAGTGCAGCGAACTAACTAAGGCAAAATAGACCCCCTTTTCAATCAATAAAGTTATTCTACTAGGCGAAAGGATTCGGAACAACTTTTTTTAATAAAAAATTCTAATATCTGACCTATATCCTTTAATGTATGGAGTTCACGACATTTGCTACCAAGTTTCAAAAATAAGGGCGCTATATATCAGCATTAATGTTAATTAAATTATCCTAATTATTTTGTGAATCGTCTAAAAACGCCATCTAAAGTGAAATAGCGACATATCCACGACGTAATTTTAAGATATCTGCCGAAAAGGTAAGTAAAATACTATCTTTTATTAAAAGGAATTTACTAATCTTTACGATTTTTGATAAATTTCAAGATTCCCGTACAAGCAATTTAAGCTAATAAAACATAGATCACCATAAGTTTATATACCAAATAATTGTTAATTCGCCTAATTTTTATTACATAAAATAACTTCTTATTTTGATTTTATTAAATATCTGTATTGATCTAATTAAAAAATATTCGCTGCTAAGCATGCCATGAAACTTAACTGTATAATTATAACTATAAGCAATTAATACTTCATGTAAATTAAGAAAATTCAAAACTATATTCAATGTTAAACTTACAACTTTTAATCACCGATGCAAAATTATATATATTTTTTATAAACAAATTACAATTTCTTTCAATTACTTGAATCTATAAAATTGATGTTTATTAAAATTTATTTTAAATGTTCTCGTCGAATTTAGTTAATGAAGTCTTTTTGAGATGTCACCAGTATAGTTTGGGGATATCACAGTTGATCACTGTTACTCAAATCATATCCACAGTTTGCCAATGTGACTCTACGGAATTTAGTGTATGTTTTGTTTAACGTAAATCTGTGGGGTGTTTTCTAATAACAGAAATACGTAATACATCGAATTTAATAAAACAAGGGTATAAATATTTAATACATTACCTTTCTATGTTAATAATTGAAATCCGAGTAATAAAATGACAGTTTTATCTTTCCGCCAAAGAATTTGTGTTGAAATTGTAGATTATCAGTAAATTAAAAGGTGGGTATTTGAAAAGTCGATTTAATATAATACTTAACCTCTTGTTTTATTTACGTGAAATTTTATACATTTCTTATCAGTTATTTATGTAGAAAAAAATATGCGTTAGATTTGAATAAGTAGGTTGGCCTTATGTAAAACTTAAACAAATAATATAAATATGTTCATTTCACTTTGCAGAAAAGAAAATTACGTATTGAATAAAAGTAATGTTTAGCAAATTAAAAAATGCTTTCACTGGATCAGACACAGAAACCAGTGCAAAGGGACATAGTGGAAGGGAGACTGCAAAATATGCTTATCCATACGCTAGACCACATTTCTTAAATTTAAACGAAGATGAGATCCAAGCATCCATGGATCACAGACTGCGACCAATCATTAATCCCAGTCAAAGGTTGGTGAACAATTCAGGGTATGCAGAATGCATAAATGGTGGTAAAAGTAGATACAATGAAGACCAAGCTGTCTGCCATCAAGGGGTCCTGCAATCTGGAAGTATTAAGATACCCTACTTATATTTTGCGTTGTTTGATGGCCATGCTGGGGTTGGAGCTGCTATTTGTGCTGCTAACCAATTACATCATGTAATCCATGTAAGTGTTGGTATTTCATTTAAAATTGGTAGTTCCACTTCATATTTTAGCAAAGATTAGTTGATGCCCAGGATGATATATGGTCAGAGTTTGCAAAGGATACCAAATCAGAAACTAGGCACAATCTAATAGTTGGGGCTTTGGAGATATCATTTAATGTTATGGTAAGTTAATATTTTTTTATACAATAATTTTCTCTTTTAAATAAAAGAAATCGGATACACGGTGTTTGTTCAATTTAGTTAATCAATATTTCTCATTGTCTATCAGCTTATATGTAACATAATACCTGGAGATATTACATGCGCCTATATGTCCATACATATTGACATCAAATACAAACAAAGCTTTGTTGTGACTTAGAAATTGATTTTAGCTGCTCTTTATCTTGTCCAAAACAACTTGTGTGGATTCATACACAATAGAGATAATGCTGCTATTGTATCGCTGACAATGGATTAATAATAGTATATGATGTATAGGATATGCCAAAACTTGACAAACATATTCTAACGGATGATACTTCTCGCAATATAAAAATTCATTTTGAGAAAAATACTTACGCAAGCTTAATAGTAATTGACAATAGCGCGTTTATTTGTTCTAGATCTTTGGTTACCTCAGGTGTTAAAATGTTTTGTTCTATTAAATTTCTAGCTGAAAAATTCAATATTTCACACTAAAATTTTCTTCACATTTAGGATGATATCATTAAAGAAGAACTAGTAAGAAAACAAAGCAATGGTGGTTGTACAGCTTTGGTCGCTATATCATTACTGGGGTTCCTCTATGTTGCAAACGCTGGCGATTCCAGAGCCATCGTTTGTTCCGGAACAAAGGTGCATAATATGTCAAACGACTTCACACCCGAAACTGAAAAAATTAGGATTAGACAATTGGCACAATTGAAACCACAGCTTTTAGGTAGGCTTCCATATATTCATTCTTAGAGTACTCGAGGAGTCTATATACAATCCACTATTTTAGGCAACGATTACACTTATTACGAATATATTCGACCATTAAATTCTAACGACCTTGGAAAAAGAATATTATTTAAAGATTCTTTTATGAAAGGCTGGACTTACAAGACAGTCGTACTTGAAGATTTAAAGCCGTCTCTTATTACCGGACAAGGAAAAAGGGTAGGGATATTAAAAATGTTTTTTTCTTTGGCATTGACTTAATTTTAAAGGCATTAAATAATTTCAGAGTCGCGTTATGGCTACAATAGGTGTTACTAGAGGTTTTGGAGATCACGATCTGGTCTCGGTACACCAAAGAATTCCGATAAAACCATTCCTGACGTGCCACCCGGAAGTTCAGGTGTACGATCTCAAAGACGCTAAGAGGCATGACGTATTAGTAATGGGAACCGACGGATTATGGGATGTTATTGACGGCGCGATTGTGGCTCATACCGTTAACGAAGCTGTGCAGATTTTCGATGAGAAGGAAGTTTATATAAGCGCTGCAACGTGTTTAGTTGGAGCTGCTCGCGGTTCATCAAAAGACCAGCAGTGGATGTTGAAAAACGGGAAAGCTGCATCTGTGGATGATATCTCCGTCTTTGTCGTTCCTCTCTACCAAATAAGTAAAAACTATAAAAGGATGTTGAAGACAATAAGCTTGCGATTACCAACAGCGTTACCGGACGTCGTACTCGACGAATATGACGAAGATACCATTCAAAATGGCGACTTATCGCCGAATGAAAAAGGGTTTAGACTTAATTATTTAACTTCTGTAGTCGAGACGATCAAAGAGAAACAGCAGAGGTGTAGACAAGAAGTTAAGCATTCGGATTTATGCTTTGTTACCACAGACCGAGCGGGAAATGATAATAACGATAATAATTTTAAAATTGACAATACTTTAAATGTTAATGTTAATGGCTATTTACCAAAAGATGATTTCCTTCTTATCAACGTGCAGTCAATAGATAGTATTGATGTATTAGAAGGGAACTCGTCGAATAAGGATGATCTGATAAGCCACTTCGAATCTTTAAAGTTAGAAGAAACCCTTGAAGATAATTCAAACCGTTTTATAAACCTTAAAAAAGTTAATTTAGGTAACAACGGATCAGTAGAATTGTTGTTAGTTGATAATGACTTTAAAGAAAGGGAATTCCGTTTGAGAAGTCGATCATTTCCTGGTGTAGATACCGCCGGTAAGAGAACTCACGGATTGCACGCATCTAGAGATAGGGCACGGAAGCAATTCACGCGATACAAGTTGAAATTGAAACCTAATTATTCTAATTCGCCTACCCGATCAAATAGTAAGAATAATCCAACGGATACCTAGTACCAAGTTTTGTGATACACTTAGCAATTTTGATTTAGAAGTCTCACGATTAGATATTATTTTGCTTTTATCTATCGTATCGTATCTTTTGTTTATAATTGTATTGGATGTTATCTTGTATGAGAATTCACACCCCTGTATAGAAGCACTTACTGAGGTGCTTTTGACGTTCTATGTAATTGGTGCTCTTTACTAATTTAAATTTTGACCGGGGTAGTGTAACTACAGGGTTATTACTTTATTTTCTTAGTTAACGTATTTATTATTATTTCAAGCAATTTCGTAGTAATGTGGCGACCTTTGTATATTTGCGTCCTTCTTAGGTTTTCCCATTTACCGCTTGTCGATCCCATCAGCACTTTTGTTACAACTTCCGTAGACCAAAACGTTTCAAATTATTTGGTGCTTTCTAGAATCGTCCAAATAAAACAACCAAAACAAGCGGTATGAATAGAAAAAATCATTAACCTACTTCTGGAAGTGAATATATATGTATATCTGAGATATTGACCAAATATTTCCTTTTTAAATAATTTTGTTGAAGGCCTAGAATTTTCAATTACTGTTGTACAGAAACAAGAATCTAGTACATTTTATTTGATCTAAATGTTGCCTTCGAAAAATATATTTGTCGAAGTCCATATTTAAAAAAAATTACAAGCGAAACTTTTGCGTGTTGTATTGTAAAAACGTCCTAACATTTATATGTATATTTGAAAGAATATTTGCTGTAACACCTCAAATTTAACTATTCTGTATCTATCAGTATTTCCTATTTAATATAGTCATATGTACGTGTCCTTTATTGGATGTTCTATTCGGGGGATTCACCTACGTCGACCTCCTTATTTAGGTAAATTTATATTGTATGTGATATGTTCATATAGTCTAATTATTTGTGGAATGAATGCACGTCATCAATCGACAATGATGTTAGATAATCCCTTGTCAAATCCAAATAGAAACACTAATTGTACCCTTAATTATAAACAGCTAATTTTGAAAGGTTACATCGAAGTGGTAACATAGCGTTTTGCATCTGCACGTGTCTCGACGCTAACAAAATAAACATCCCTAGACGTAAATTCTCAAAATTATGTTTCGAAAAATAATAATAAACAGCGTCACTTATGACGTGCATTCGTTCATGAAAAAATTAAACCATACGTCTTTAGATTTTGTATTATTTGTCGTGTATTTATATACAAGTATTTCCTTCTGTTGCAATATTCTGATGTAGAGAGTTGGGAACTCATAACTAGGGTTGGCCAAATCTTCGGCGCACCAGGTTCGAACTTGCCCGCACGACCGATACGAAAATTAAACTAGTTCATTGAAGGAATCTATCTCCCTTTCCCTGTTGTGTATTCAATTTTTCATCAGTCATACGTACGAGCGAGTTGGAAGCGCGTTGCAGATTTGGCCAACCCAACTTATTATTAAACCCTTTTTTGTCTTTTTTTGAATTTATGTAACCAGCCGATTTGCGCCAAGCAATAAATTACATCAAATTACAGCTTTTATAAACATAATATAGCAAAGACAAGGTAAGATAGGCCATTATTTGATGTACTCCCAATCCAATCTAGATGTAAGTCAAACAGTAATAATAACGTTAATGACAAAAATGTTTTTCCTTACCTCTACTTCACTTTGTATAGGTATCATTGTTAATTGTTTATTGTACATTCCGTATACATTGTTGTACCTTATTTTTAGTATAATAAAGTTTGAAATTTTGCATGTCTTTTTCAATGTTAAAATTGTAAAATTTCGTCTGAACAGCATCAACCCTTTCTTTCCTGTAGATCCCACATGACATCATATCCTTCGATATCCTATAAAATTTTCTGCCTTGTATACAAACTATTTTGTATGGCAACATTTATTAATACCGCAAAAATCATGTATTTTTGTTATGATACAACATAAAAGTAAAAATTTTACTAATTCGGGAGAGAAACTATCAAAAGTGATGGGTATAGGGAAATTTTTCTATAAAGAATTTATCGCCATCTTTAGATCTAGGCAAAGAAATTGGCGCGAAACTTTTCATAAGTGCCGTGTGAAAGTATCTAAAGGAGTGGCCAAAGAAACTGTTGCTTCAATACGTATGGAGCATCACATGGAATTTTTTTTTTTGAGTAAACTTGTAAAATGTATCTCTTTAAAGATAATCAGTGAGTAGAATTTCAAAGAAAAAGAACAAGATTAACAGATTTAATTTCATTCGTATTAGAATGTGTTACCCTCTCGCCTTATGGCATGATGTTTCAAGCAATTCCCAGTTTTCTTGTCACAATATCACACGCGTTCAATTAGCAAGAAGTTGGGAGATGGGAATTATTATTGACATGGGTCTTTTTGAACTGGTTTAGAAAAATTTTCGTTACGCGAGGACACACATTCCCTGCTGGTAAAGTGGTTCTTAAAGCTGCCTAACGATATGAAAGAATATGGGGCTTCACCACTTCATCAACGGAGATCTACTGTTATATGCTACGACACCCAAAATTTCACCAAAACATTGAACATCGCGACACTCCCTATGTCTCTGTATGTTACTCATGCTCCCTTATACAAAATCGAAATTCATTGCTGGACACCACCCTTTGCTATTTCACCCTCCAGTGCATTCGCAATCTACACCACTTCAAACTTGACATATATAAAGACAAAGAAAATATAAATTTACATTAAAATTTCCGGAAAATTATTTAATTGTAATAGTTTATTTTGTGAAGTTATTAATAGAGGGAATTTTATGATAAATTAACAGTAATATACGGATTGTTACAAGAACAACATACTTGCTTATTCAATTTTTATTTCAGTTCAAACACAAAATATACAATGCAATTTGTAAAACATAAAAGACAATTCTATTTGATTAAATTAATTAATAATTCACATTTTCTTTTTATTCCGCCACCAATTCTGCTTTATAAAGGTGATGTAACTTGTGCTTTCTCCTTATGCTTTATATTACGATATACTGTTAATTCTGCCACACCTAAAAGTAATTTTTCTTTTAACATAACAGGTAGGAATTGTTTATATCTACTTACCTATAACTGCAGTAGCCTTCACTTTGGATGTATAATTTTGCATCTTCACTCATGAGTATATCCTGTTTTCCAAGTATAATGACCCAAACTTAATTTCTATTTCCTTTCAAATATATTAAATAATCAAGAAGGCATTTACATAAATATCAAAAGGGACAACAACATGTATAAAGGTTAAAATGATTCAACTGAAATATTCAGTTTTTAATTAGGGACTTTATCAACCCAAGTAACCAACATTCGTCCAATGAACACAACATGGACGCTTAATTCGTCCATATACCATCCAACCTTTGTCCGATGGATGTTCAGTTAATGTCATGATGTCCCATGTTTTCAATGTACGTCCAAATTTTATACTTTTCGATAATAAAGGTCACATATTCGATAATGTTTCAAGCTAATACATACAAATATGGCCTTGATTACCAGAACTATTATGTCAAATCGCCCAATAGGATTAAATCAATTAAATTATAGATTGACGATACATAATGTTCCCAAAATTGTATTCGTAATAGTTTTAAGAATAATTTTTGTTGGATACTTGTACTTAAAATACAATGGATATCTATAAAACTTTTGTTTAAGGTAAGTGGACGTTGAATCAATTATGGACCAAAGATAAATGTTCACTGGATGTAGTGCTACTTAGGAATCTTAGTGGAAAATAACAAAATTTACAAATATGACAAAGACAATGTATATTAATCATAAGTTTAAAATAATTTATTCATTTATATTATATTACATATTGAGTGTTGGAAAAGGTTTAAAAATTAAATATAGATTTATGTTTCAAATATTTTATGCTAAATCTAGTACATTTATAATATAAATGGAATGTCTTTTGCGTAATAAACTCTAGACTTTGTACAGTTTCGAAAATATACGTTGTTTTCCAAACGGCTTCTCTCTGTTTTGACTGTCTTCTACGGATTAACAAGATTTAATGACAGGCACACTTAAGGCATTTAGTAAAAATTCTTTTTAGACACAATCATCACAGCCAAACAGATAGAAATTTAATTTTCTTATACACTCAACTAACGTAACAAGGAGAGTATTTTTTTTAAAGCGCCTCGTATACAAGCGACCAATAATATGTAATATTACTATATGAGTATTAATCTACGAACAAACAAAATAAAAAAGACAATTTGTATTTACATTAACAGAGATTTCAAAAAACATTTCAGTAATTGACACACATAAAAAATACTCGTACATTTAATTAATTACAGCTTAGGAAGGATTCTTATCTATTAATACAAAGTATTTTTATAGTTAGATGATATTTAAATTTTGTACTATGAAAGTATGTAACGCTCAACTCAATTGAACATTAGGTAGAGAAAATACTATACAGCATGACATCTAGAATTCGAAAAAGTTACATCCGTACGAAAATTTGGAAGAAAAAACATATAGAATTGCTGCATAAAATTTTCTTACGTAATATATAACTAAATCACTATCAATCAGTTCACAAAAATAATAATAATAGTTAAAATATGCCTCTAGAATTATCACAAAATTAATCGATTCGAATTCATACAAAGTAGAAGGAAAATATAATAAACGTAAATAAAACTTTACGCTTAATATTGAGCTTTAAAGAAATTTTGATGACTATGAGTTTGAAATACTACACAAATAATATCAATAGATAAATTTACAAAAAGGAAAAAATCTTATAGCCTAAAAAAATAGTGATCATTATATACAAAATGAGACGAAAAGGGATTATATCAATTTGATATTTAGACGAACTATTTACACTGAATCGATATTTAGTACGAACCATATCTAAAAAATATTGTCCCGCGAATTTGACAGAAAAAAACTATGATTAGTCTTGATCGACACTATTTTTTTCCATCTTATTAAGAGAAACAGCAGGTACACATACTCATCACTTTCTTCTAAATGTAAGTCTTTTTAATCTTTTGCAAAGTCCCATCACTTGCGATGTTTAAATCCTTGCTTACGTCAAGGTTGTCCTTTTTTGGAGGAGGATTCTGAGGAACATTTAAATTTACAGACTTATTAGCCCTTGGTGGAGGTAATCTAAAACAATGTTTTTTTTTTTAATTTTTGCAAGGAACATCGATGAAATAAATCTTACCGGTCTAGATGATTATGCTGCTCTATAAAAGGGGAGTTTGGGTACTGTGGTTGGGTTTGAAATCGCTTAGAAATGAAGTATCCAATCACGAAACCGAATACCAAACATAACGAACATGCTATGAAGAGGACGAAGTGAAGGGTACCTGCAATGACAAGCCTTTGTTGGACAGCGCATCCTGTCGGGATCTCGTTGCTTTCAACTGCTTCTTCACACTCCTTGGCATTGTCAGACTTATCGATTGTATTCCCAGTACCATCATCAGAAACTGAATTCACCACAACGTTATTGACGGCGTCGTTTTTGTAGATTGGGATTTTCTTATTGCCATTGGGGGGTATCCTGCAACGCTCTTCGTCGCCATGCTTGATGTCTTGCACGAAAGATAGCCTGGAAGTTATATTATCGATGTTTTCGCAAACTGCATTGTGGTAATCCCATGCGCAATGCGGATCTTGTAACGTTAAACAATCCCTGCAAATATTATGGAAGATGTAATTAAAATTATAAAAAAAAAACAAATTTTATGCAGCTGCTTACTTGCATGTCGACATTTGAGAGCAATGGTTCAAATTCGCCAATCGAACTTCATCTCTTCCAACCACTATGATATTTCCACTGCTTCCAGGGATAATTTTCAACTGCTTCACAGGAGCATTGTTTGGAAGAATGACGTTTTCCGAAAGGACTATAGCCTTCGCTTGTGAAGCTGTGACGATATTCACAACTTTTAAGACCTTACCATCATCTAAAAGGAAAATAACAAATATGAAAAAGTGACATTTTGGAGAAATGTATAATACTTGCCTGTCCCAACGTAGAGGATGTCATATTTATCACCATTCAACGTTTCAACCTGGGGCTCAACTGCTATGGCCGTAAATCGATACTCTTGACTAACTCTAATAAGTATTGGTTTACCAAACAACGCAGGCACGGCGTTTTCCATCAATGAATGGGTCTTGACAAAATTTACAATGTTTTCGGGAAGCACCCTGCTATCTCTAACGCATTTTCCTGGTCTCTCTTCTGGAAGCTAAAAAATATGAGATTAGAAGATCAGAAATTAAGAAAATCATTAAGAATTTACTTTATCTTCTGGTATAGGTAACCAATTCGAATTCATGGTTTCCTGATGTTTAAAAGTCCCTTCGAAAGCTGCAAGAATATCCTTCATGCTATAAGCGCAAATTGCAGATCCACCAATGGCATTGCTTGGCGTTGTTAGGGTACCGTAAATAACTTGCATCTCATCATCAAAACCGTATTTTCCGCTGATAATATCGGTCGTAGATTCTGTAATTTCATCCAGAAATTATTATTTTGTCCCAATTTCAATGCCGAACAATGGGAACTTACGAATTTCGTCAAAATAAAACGGATATTCTCCAGGGACGGAGCAATTTAGTCTAGTCTTCAAGAAGGAGGTCCACCTATCACTAAATTTGTAGGGTCCACCCTTGTCATTCTTACAAACTCTAGCAACTCTAGAATATATTACCTAAAATGTTTTAATAATTTTCTTATTAGAAAAGGATAAGATATCGAATGCTTAATCTTACTTTTCCACAATTTATATATTCGACTGCGGTTTCACGGTAAAAGAAAAAAACGTATTCACCGAATGGGATCGAGCTTACAAAATTTGGGCCTGTAAGAAGAAACGTGTAAAGTTGGATTTCTATGAAATTCTTTTTATCTAATTTACCATTCAACTGTTTTAAATTTGAAAGCTCCGTACGTTGGGGTTCTCTGTAAATCAGCGGGTCTCCACCAGATAAATCAGCTACCGTTGCTGAATATAATTGGCCATTACTGAAAACAGCTGTGCTGTTATGTTCAGGGTCATAAGGGCACTTTCCTCTGCCATCGACTTCTTTTTCAAATATATATTCTCCATTCTCTACGCTGTAATATCTACAAAGCGGTTTGTAGGAGTTGGTCCCACAAACGAGTATCTGATTTTCAGGTAATGGCACAAGAATTCTTATATAGTTTTGACAGTCGTCTTCGAATTTTCCTTTCAACAAACAGATTTCGGAATCTGGATCTGTCGAACTCCATTCTATTTTGTTTTCCTTTCTCTCGGTAAAGTCAAAAACGCTTAAATTGTAGACGAAGTTCCTACCTCCTAGCAGAACAGTCGTATTGTCTTGATACAAGACGATAAAATGGTCGGGATGCGTCGAATTCCCAATGAATTTCGTAGTTTTAATTTTACCAATGCCGTTGACGATTTTCGTGTAGGTATCCGGCATCCATCCAAAACAGCATATAACCAAATAGAGTAGGATAACTAAGATCGATTTGGATTGTACTAGATATAACGCTTTCGAAGTCCATATTATCGACATGGCTGCTAATGCGCATAGGTGTTCAAAAATGAACACTATCTATTTTGTAGGCATAATTAGAGTTATTGTCTGGAAGAATAAAGAAAAGGACAATAAACAACCTGTCATTTCTTTTAAATTGTAGAATGTAAAAAAATCCGATTAATTATTTTTTGAAAACGCTAATTTCGAATTGCTAAATATTCATTTTTTTCCGCCCATATTATTAAGACATCGTTATGACACAAGCTATGCCGAAAACCATGTATAATTGACTATAATTTCGATAGAAAATTGAGAATTACGTAATCATAGAGAATTTACTTTTAATTGGTATTCAGCGCTGTTGTGTATGGCAATCAACTCACATAATTTTTAAATAAGATTGTATAATGGTACGAAAAAGTTTCGAAATAAAAAGTTCATGGAAATATTTTAAATCTAGGTAAAATTAGCGAACAAATTTGATTTATACTGAACCGAAACCAATGCAATAAAAATTCTTAAGAGATGACAATTGTATATACCTAAAAATATATTTAAAGTAGACCGCTTTAGTTGAGGTTATAGAACTTTTTCGTACAATTGCACGCAGTGAAAGTTACAATATTTTATGAAAGTAAGACGTTTACGTTACACGTTATTATTATTCTTTTTTCCTCCATTAGTGTAGCGTTGGTGGAAAGTATGAAAATGTGTAGTTAATAGCGAGAAATAATTCAAGGATAGTGAAACTCTGATTATGCTGTTAATGAAATTGTAGGTGGTATGGTATGCATGCATGCATAAGTAATAAATATATTCCTCGAAAAGATTGACATGATTGTATTTAACAACATGTGGATAGTACGTGGTAATCTTCAACAAATTGAATTGTAGAAATTATGTGTTTATAAAGCTAAACGTAAAAATAAACCTATAGACAAGAAATATATTATTTGAAAGAAAATAAGGAACCTTGGTCAAGATTCATTCACAACATTACGCTATTGAACTTAATAGAAAAGTATATATCCTAATTTGGTAGATAATGATACCGTCTTCGATAAATTGGAGCCATCATTAAGCATTACACGATGAAAAATTGATATTACTCAATATTTCATACGCATATCCCGACTTTGTATTCTATATAATTTAAATATTAACAAGATAAATTAGACAGTTGCATTGATAAAAGCATGCCTGAGTCTATTGATACTCAATTCTAACTTCTCTGTAAGTATTTCCGTTTAAATAGCATGAGAACGTGTATAAGAAGAAATGCACCCAATTTGTATAATTATATCTAATATAATTGACGATAGCATCACAGCTATATACAGTGACCGCCGCAAAATCTACACCAAGAAGAAAATTCAGGAATACGACTTTTTTTCAATAAAGCAAAAATATCTGTTATAAAACAATCTACAATTAATATTTTCTAAAACTTAAACTTTATGAAATGTTGAGAGGTTAAAGGCGTATGATTCTTCTTCAAATTCAAATCTAAGATTAAAAAAAATTAGGAAAATGTAAAGGCGTAACTATTTTTTCAGAAATGCTAAAAAAATAATTTTGTTTTAATGCAAAACATAAAATAAAATCCTTCATATATCTCATTTTAAAAGTTTTTCTCTTAGATGTAAACTTGTGGCGGTCACTACATATCCTCCGAGCGTAGAATAATAAAAACGATCTGGACCTAATTACAGCATTACTTGAAACCATTGGGATATCCTAGCATTTAATTAGGTTAACGCAATTATTCTATATTTGAACGGTTTCAAATGGAACTGTTTTATAACGTTATTACAATGGAACTAACTTTAATTATTTTCTTGGAGCCGTCTATAGTTTCAGAAGAAAATATCCATCTTACATAAACTCCGTGACTTGATATTTTCTATCCGGGAGGCAGCTACAACTTCCGTTAGACCGTAATCTCAAACGTTTAATATTGTTCTTATTTTAGTTAGTAAAAGTACTCCCGTCTATTTGACTACTTGTTTTCGTTCAAATACTTCTACAATCAACTATTTTAGCTTCACCCAACCAGACACGTTAATCGCACAAGAGGGACAACGTTGTATATTATCCGTTTTACATACAAAATTCATAAGTCGAATGCAGGGGCGGATTTACGTATTAATTTGTGTTTGACAATCGAAAGATTTTTTCAACAAATTATATTTCATAGCAATTATATAAATCAAACAATCTCAAATAAATATGGCTAGGATTCTAATGTATTTGAGGAATTATTAAATTACAAAAAAATATTGCATAAAACTAACTTTTCTTTAACTATAAGGCTTTCCGGCGAACCGATTACTTTTCTGCACTCTACGCTGTGTAGTGGTTGCATTAATGCGTATTCGAAAATGTTCCGCAGAACATCGATTTTTCGAAAAAATCGAATTGAAAATTTATCGATTTTCGTCTGTCTCGGATGCGCTTCAAAATCACCTTATCTATCGAACTGAACACGATTATGAAGTCAGAAATCCGATAATACTTGCAATTTAACAGAAAATCGAGTTTGAAGTTTGAAGATTTTCGACCATTTGACATATTTTGTTACATGAATTAATTTGATAAAAATAATATAAACATTTAAATTAAAATATAATAAATAATACTACTAAGTAACTATTTTAATATTGATATTTTACGGAATGATTGTGGCTCACTTTAAAAATTTGCATAGCTCCCCCACATACATTGCTACGCCACTGTAATTTTGAATGAATATATCAAACACACATTTTACGTACAGCTGTGTGCGAAACAATAGCAGTGCACATAAAAATACCGAATCCAGGTTATTTAATTACATCCGAGATCATCCATATAACAGAGGACGAATTGACGTAGAGAAGTGTTCTTTACTAAGTTTATTCTAAAATCCAAGGAAGGACCTGTTTTCTTGGCACAGTAGATTTTTGTTACTGTTCAAAATAAAAGCAGTACTGTGAAGAAAATCGGGTGCGGGGTTGAGTTGATATTAATTAGTTGTGTATTTTATTTAGTTTTGTGCAATAAAATGGGTCGAGGAAATACTGCAAATCTGAAAAGCGTGAATTACTTCAAAAATTAATAAAAGCAAGGAAAACCTACAAATTCATCCAAGAAAAGCTAAAATGCTCAGCGAAAATAATTTATAATGCAACAAAATATGAAGGAAAACCTGAATGAAGAGGAAGAAAGGGATGATCGACGCATTAAGAGATTTGTTAAATCACAACCTTAGACGCAAATAAAACAAACTTTAAATCTTCCAATTCACACCTACTCTATTCGAAATCGTTTGATAAAGGATAAATTGGTGGCTAGAAGTCCAAAAAAGGTCATTTTGCTGATGAAACGCCACGTTTAACAGCGATTACGCTTTGGTAGAGAACATTTAAATTGGCCAGCTGTTAAATGGCGAAATATCTTGCAGTCAGATGAGAGTAAGATCGTATTATTAATTAATCGTTTAGGATTATGTTATAAGTTCTTGATACTATGCTGTTGGTTCAATCTTTTGGATAAAGAAGACTAAAGACCAATTAAATATACTTCAAACAGTCATACAGCCCTACGCCGAAAAAGAAATGCTGCTTCGCTGAATGTACATGCACCATAACGACCCCAAAGATGCAAGTCGTAAGGTTAAGGACTGGTTACGGGGGGTTTCGGTTAAGGTTCTAGCGTGGCCTGTGCAATCACCAGACCATAACCCCATAGAAAATCTATGAACAGACATATAGTAAGCCGTTTTTACTGCAGTACCCACATCTGAACAAGAATTATAAGAAACAGTTGAAAGAACATGGCAGTCCATTCTAGATGTGTGATGTCAAGCATTAGTTGACTCCATGCCACGCAAAGGCTGTACGACAAAATATTATCTGTAACTTTATTACATTTTTCTTTACATATTTTATTTTCTTCTTAGCACACCTGGAATATAAATATATATTATGTCTAAAATTAATATTATTATTTTATTTATTATTATTTTGCTGTACAACGAACATGTAGATTGCATCTTACTTAATAAATCAAGTATAACATGTGATTTAGTTTTCAACTTTTTTTTCAATTCAATATCCCTTTTTGCACACGGCTGTACACATACAATGGTATGTGCAACAAATCAAATTTACAGTACGTCCCTGTGCTAGAACTTGTAGTAGTTATTTAGCAGATCCATATGGTGGGGGAGACGACGTTAGTAGCAACCAGTAAAGTGGAATTATCATGCGTGCAATCTATAGTTGGAAATAATCAAAGGTGTAATAAATTCTCCTTAAACACAATCTCCGGGCTTACCGTATGTAATCTTAAATTGCAATGTCCTAAGTTAGTACCACCTATCTTTCAACGAAAAATAAGAAAATTTTCGAGGTACAGCACCGTAATTAAGTATACATTGAAATGAATCACAGGGGTAATAAGTAAGAAATCGTAATGATTTTTTACCATCATGCCAATCTCCTAACATCTGTTCCATTCCGAGTTTCTCGTATTTGTATTCTATATAAGAGACCATTAAAGATCACCTTATTTACGCGCTGACGTATCGGTTTTAATTGAACGTTGGCTGAAACGTTATTAATTGCAAAATGTAAAAAAAACTTTGGAATCATGCAAAAAAGATATAATTATATCTCTTTCAACTCGAATTAGATTTCTCGCCTGCAGAATTAATGGAGCAACATATCATGGAATGTTTAGAAAAAGTGTACAATTCCTTGTTTAATATAGAAAAAATTACTAGTCACTTGTATTGTTAACATCGTATTATAACACATGAGGAAACTTAGTACGTGAAAGATACATTAATTTGCAAATTTATTAAGAAAATTGTATTGTATATAGTTTTCTAAATCAATTTATATTAATATATACCTTCGTCGCACACAAAATAATTTCTAGGTTAGAGAACTCCCTGTCACTTGGACTTTTTTGGAACTAAAAAGTAACTTGTACGTAATTAAAATACTTGCCAGATCTCTTATGAAAAAGTAAGTTTCGTGACCCAAAATTATCTCAATCAAATTAATTTTCCAGATATGTTTACACATTTTCCTTTAATTATTCAGACACTTTTTTCATTTCCGCGACGTTATAGTTTCCCCTTATTTCCGGAAGCTCATCAATAAACATCAATTGACGTAAAAACCGCCTTATTTCGAAAGCAACACCCACACAACTCATTATCGGCATGATGCGACAGGATATTTTGTTTAATAGGCGATAAAGCCATGTAAACGGATATAATTTGTTCGAATTTCCAGATTTCTTTTTATCCGAAACGGTATGATTTTTTCCCGGGATGTGATTGAATTCCAGCGAATAAAAAATGCGATAGGCCTCTCCCAAAATCTCTTCCGTTGTATACTTACGACTTTAACAAATAAATGAATAATTTCTACGAAAAAATAACAACACAGTGTACTGCCACGTAAATATGTACATCACCTTATACATATCCGATGCGGTAATTACATTGTGAGAATGGAATAACATCGCCTATCGGGATTCAACACAATAGAAATTTATTTTAATGAAAGAACAGTGTGTCATGTTCGCTGTTGTTGGAAATAATCTTTTCTAGAGTACAAAAGCCGCAGGGAATACAATTCAACAGATTCAACGAAATGGTAAATGCATCTGCAGAAAATCTACTACACATCCAACCATTTATGCGAGTTTAATTTTCTGTTATACAATATAAAACATCCGTTTTAGAATTTTTGAATTCGTAGGGGAGATTAATGTATTTGCGTAGAACCGCTACATACGCAAAATGAGAGGAAAATATAAATAAATATTGATCCAATTTATCACGTCGTTCCAAAATGTAAAAATTTTGCTTGGTTAACGCAAAGTTATAGATATTTCAGAAGAGGCGAGAATGTATGCGAGGGTGCATTTGAAATATTTTCAATTAGCAATGACCTCGAACATTTCTCATTATTCTTTTGGAAAAGATATAGACGTAATTTTCAATAAGCATTGACCTAAGGTTTTAGTAGAAATTGTAAAACATCCTGTATAATGTTCCAGTTTATCATTACCATACAATTGTTAAAAGCCTTTACACTCCCTTTTTGAAACTAAAAAAACAAACCGCTCCCACTTTGATCACTTATATTTTTAATAGCATGCATTTTTTATTTACTTTTAAGAACCATTTAAATATATTGTAGAGTATTTATTTTAAAAAATCCATTTTAAATCAAGCTCCTTATATAATATATCTTTACGTAAAATCCTAATAATTATGTCGCTTTACAGATGGCGCTTTAGAAAAAATCCGCTACTATTAAATCTCTTTCGGCGAAACAACGACGAAAGTTTTTAACACGCGCTTTTTCAAAACACTTACTCGCATCTTCCCTGGTAAAAAATACATCTCGATACGATTCCCAGTATCGTGGTTTTTCCATAGCTTCAAGTAATAATAATACATGTCACCGATTTAGCATGTCAGGCACAACATTACGACGAAAACAAAGCCAAGAACTTCTCTAATATATCAGAGACAACGCGCACAACATGCAGAACTGACTGCGAACACGGTCAAATGTATACTGGTGAAAATGTCTTGTAATTGTCGCTACACGGCAAAGGTAGTAACCGTTAGCTGTGTCCAGAATTATGAAACAGACGTGGCAGGAATATTAAAATATACCGTGTTTATGTTTGCCTGTTAGAAGCACAGCGTACTGAACCAATAATTGATTATTGCTATAGGTTTCTTAACTTGATAGATATCGACGTTAGAGGAGCTCGATAGAACTGCTATGCTATAACTGTATATAGGCAATTACGAAAAAAAAAAACAAGGAAAAAAGAAGATGTAAGATCACCTACTAGATTAAAAAGAGTAGTTCGAAATGAGCATAAGCATTAACGATTCAAATTGTTGAAGAGCGTCAGTTAAGTGGAGTTACAATAAAGGCAAACATTGAATAATATAAAACGTTATATTCTCGAAAGGAAGTCTCATTAAAACTGACAAAAGTAATGCCTTTTGTCGTTAAAATTAAATTAACACCAAGTATAAAAATAAACTTATACGTAAATTTTTATACCAGGTTGACCTCTTTTGCACTTGACATTTTTAGAGATTTAAAAAAGTTCGCACCTCAATGCGTATTTACTGTAGATTAAAACGAAATTAATCCTTGTAATAAGTCTCTTGTAAACTCGAATTACGAAAAAATACAATGGATCTTTAAGTTTTATTTCTCTCACAATTTACAAGGCTATTACTTTACAATTACATCAACAGGAATTAAACAGATCTCGCAATGAAGATATTTTATTTACACAACGACTATTTCCTAAAATTATTCGCTCAATACTGTTATGTTTATTTTAAACGTTCCACCAACAATACCTTGCCCGATGTAAAGTTCTATAAAGCACTCGAAAAATTTCAACAATTTTGTGTACACTAACCAAATAATATACGTGTTTAGTACTATATATAATTTTACTTTTTATACTTTTTCTAATTTGCATTTCGCATATTTAGTAAGTTTAAGCCAATTCATACACTTCCTATTACGTAAGAAAGGAATTTTTAACGTTTCAAAATTCAACAGCACAAAGTAATAAAACTACAACTATCTTACAATAACGTACGCTAGAAGAAATTGGACACCAGTATGTTGAGGAGAATTGGCTAATCTTGAGGGAAGAAAGTACATCACGTTTGAAATAAAGAAAAAAGGTGAAGGGTGTCAGGTAGAAAATGACACCATAATATACACGTGACATTGAAGAGTTTGAAATTGTAGAAGAAATATTTCTGGCGTAAAAATATTAGTAATTAACTAAAACAAGATGTTTCCGTTTTTAAATTAAAACTATACAATACAAAACACAAAAGCAGATTTGTTTTGGGCGCCGATTAATAACTTGTAAGAGGAAATACAAAAATATAAACAATGCATTTTTAAAATGAAGATTTTCCTGTTCTAACAAACATATTCTAAGTAAATAGGGTTTAACTTTAGTAAAAAAAATAATACATATCACGTGAAAGTCTTTAGTTTTCGATATATTTTTTTTAATTACATAGAATAATTTTTTTATAACACTAAGATAGAAGAAATTATTTAAATTTCATCTGATTCATGATATGCAAACAAAGTTAAAGGATGTATACTTGAGATTTTGCAACTAACAGTTACCATTAGCTTATGAGATCTAAGTACGATGCTACACGAAGTGTATCTACATAGATGGCTCATGAATCCGAAATGAAACACTTAGAAATTGTTTTTCAAGAACTGGATTTTTCACTGAACATATACAACTTTCACAACTAAAAAATTATAGCAACACCTTATGACGAATGATGATACTATTAGTAGCACTTTACCCATACAAGGTTTTTTAGAAGTGGACAACGAAATTGCATTTAAAGAATATGCAAGGGATTCGGATATTAATAAAATAAATATGAAAATAACGATGAAGAAAATAGAGCAATTTCTCTAAGATCTAAAGACGATGACCGAAACAAACTTTGATCTTCCAAAGAATACCTCTACTTTGTGTAGAAAACGAAACATTTCTTAATAGACTTATTAAAAAAAATTATAGTTAATACCAAATAAGCTCGTTAGGTTTTCTTTATGGTAAATATGCATATTTATTAAGAAACAATAATACACTATTTTCATCGAAATAAATACCATCACACTCAGTGGCCTCTTGCCAACGTGCCGCTAATTTTTGTATACCGCTTTTATAGAACTCTATAGACTTTGAATCAAAAAATGGACGTGAACTCGAGTTTTGAACTGTCTACGCCGCATACAGTTACCAAGAGACAAAAAAAGGATAGTAATTACTTCGCGAAATGTCAGGAGAATGTATCAATCTTGCGGTATGCAGTCTTGAGTTAACCTGTAAGAATAACAAAAAAAAGTTCGTAGTAAATATACAATAAAATCTTGTTTGGGTGCACAGAAGCCTTGGGAGTGTGTTGTATCGAATCAGTAGCAATCGAGCAATCGAAAAATAGTTCATTATCGTTGCGTGAAAGGTTTGCTGAAGAAATGGTAGACGACTTAATTTGCTATCATTTGACATTTCATGTGGGATTCATTTGTTTAACTTCTACGTCTTTCCTAGCTGATGAAGGTGCAAAGGAATGGTTTCAACACTCACATTGAATCTTTCTGCAAACTTTAGACAGTTTGTACTAGAATTTGCCTCCACTACATGTTGTAAGATCCTCGATGTTAACGATCTTCGGTCTCCCAGAGTCTGCTTCAACTACTTCTGTACTATTCGATCACTAATAGCATCATCTCCGAATGCCGTAAATATTTTTCGCCCAGCCACTGCAGCTTTGGTACCAAGGTTGTACCCATAGGGTAAACAACTTCGAATTTTCAAACTATTTAAATTAGTAAGTGTATTAAAGTAGATAATCAAGTACTATCGATCAACAACTTAAAAAAATATTCATGGCACTCTGCTGTGTATAAAAACCACACGAACTTATTTGGTTACCTCAAAGAACCAAATTCAAATTTCAGACTTTAATTATTTTAGTGCAAAATAAACGCTAAAAAATATCTTCTTGCCGAGGAAAGTTTAAATACATTGGGTAAGTAACCTTAAAATGATTAGTTTTCATTACTAAATAATGTGCATCTTATTTTAAACACTGTTTAACGGCAGTAATAATGCTACCAAGTTTATTTTCTTTACTTTTTTAGTTAGGAAGCGAAAATTAAGTATCGGAGAAGATTTTCTTGTTTAGAAACCACAAAAGAATACCGTTACCTAAAGTTTTAGTACGCATTTAAAACATCCTGTATAACTTGTTAGACATAAGAAAGGGAGTCGAATATAGTAAACTGTAAATAAAATTAAATGAACAGAAAAAAATTACATTACGTAAGACTTCCAATACATAAATAACATTAAAGACAACATTATAACGCTTTAGTACGTACACCAGAGCTATTACCTCGCGTAGAAAGTAGAAATATACTCCACATGCGCATGATGATCAACTATAATGAGCTAACTAAATAAAGTTTTATAGTTTAACGTCTCAAATTAAAGCTAACTGTAGCGGTTAATGTAAGGTAATTTTTAACAAAATTACATACACATATACCAGTCCGCTGTATCGAGAGACCAGTTACCTTCTTTTTAAAGGCGTATGGGACTCTTAAAACTGGTCTAGTAAGGTAATTTTGATGAATTGCTCGAACAAGATCCACAATATAAGAACAGTAGTAAATGGTATGATAAACAAACCATCAACCTGCAGACCCGAATAATATTCTTGTTCTTAGAGGATCAATAAATTTCATGCAAATATGATGACTGTTAAAAATTTCCAAACCTTTTCACGTAGGTCCACCTTAAATAATAATACGCGGCTTTTTTTTACTCTTTAACTTTAATAAATCAAGGCATTCTGTTTGCAGCACCGTTCGATAACTGAATGTTAAATATAAAACAGTATGGTCGCCGTATGTTTTGGAACGGTTTATGTGCCCAACGTAATAAAAGCAGTACTTAAACGATGTCTCTTATATTTTTATTACTTTGCGATGCTAAAATTTTCCGTAGCTGTATAACTTGACATAATTCATAATCATCATTATTATAAGCAACATTTCGCACGACTCTCCATTGTTATGGTTTCTCAGATGAATTAACAATAATAATTATCCTAGACTAGACGCAGGAAAATAGATTTAGTGAAAGTAAACAAGTCCATTGTGTTTCATATAAGGGATTTATAATCTCTAGTGACACTGACCTCGATTCCGTAGTTAAGAAAACACAAGCAAAAAGGTGCAAAATTAGAATTATGATCATGATTAAGTAAGATTTATGCGAAACAGAAATAATAAAAGAAACGAAGATTATTGTCGCCCGTCTCTGATTCCTTATCCTTTTTCATTCTATAATTGAAACGAGTAAAGGATTGAATTGGACATGTAAGGTGAAGGAGTTGTTTCGATTAAAATTGTCATCACATAGAGAATACGTGCATGTACTGGGTTCATAATTAATGCTAAACTCGTACACTAGGATGCCTGCGGAGAAGGATTCATTGTGAATTCATACTTCAAGTCCAACACGTGTCTTCTCAGCCATTTCACTTCTGAAACCACTTTGCTTACGAACGATACTCTTTACCTTTACAAATCCAATGACAAACAAGACTTGTTAAGTTATATCTACATACACATTATATATATATATATATATATATATATATATATATATATATATATATGTATATACAACAACACTGCAAAAGACAATCTATATAAACTAGTTATGAGCTTATATATATATATGTATAGGTGGTATGTGCACTATTTTATATTTTGAAAGTAAAACCTTGAACAACTGAACCGTATATACACATGCATATATGTGATATATCGAAAGCAAAGCCTTT
The DNA here is from genome assembly GCA_023509865.1 of Trypoxylus dichotomus. Classification (NCBI taxonomy): domain Eukaryota; kingdom Metazoa; phylum Arthropoda; class Insecta; order Coleoptera; family Scarabaeidae; genus Trypoxylus; species Trypoxylus dichotomus. Next base: position 8,931,992 of record CM042083.1, on the reverse strand, counting down.
TCCTACTTTGAACACCGCACCATTTTTATTGTTCTTCTTTTTCTTCCAACTATCGATCTGGTTTTTTCTCCTTATCCTCTTCTCGTTTTGGGAGAGTCAACTTACTGACGATGTGGTATTATTTGTGTAATAATGATGGAGTCGAATTTACAACGAACGTATTAGTCATACTTCTCTTTTTTTATTATTTTCTATCGCAACGCTTTATTGCTACACCTTCGTAAGGTGTTTACTAGAGGTAGGATAGTAGACAAGTGTTTTTCGGCTCACTGGCCATTATTAATGTTAAAATAGCGCTCTCTCTTGTGTCATTCTAGCTACAGGCGATGGACTTTTTTAATACGCATAGTTTCTGAGAGACTGTCTATATACAGGGTCGTTCAAGATGACTGTCTGCTTGACGTATCTCTAAAAGTAGTGAAATTATAACGATGTTATAATAGAGATAGAAACGAAGCTCTTTCAAATTTATTTTACATACATAGTAAATGTTAAAAGATGCAATTATATCTATAAAATCTAAAGCAATGGGATCTTGATTGAATAAACACAAATCTAATCAGACATTGCTTACAATTTCTCCTGCTGTATGTAATTCCTATTGTCAACCAGTGTCTCATTACAATATGCTATCCCGATTTATAGAAGAGAATACACCAATATCCGTCCAGTTGATATTTTGGCTAATCGAAAACATTATAGTTGTGAGACAGTGTTACTAGATGTTGTTGATGATATTGTAAGGGCAAGCACACTATATTGGACTAAATGGCCAAGCACTTTGTTTCTTTAAGTCTTTCCTTAATTGAAAATGTTAGTGTGTGATCTTGAATAGGAATATCTCCTCTCCCATAACACTTCGCTCAGGGGTATCACAAGGATTCATAATGAAACCTCTTTTATTCACTATCTACATCAGCAATATTTTCACCAATATTACCATCTGTATGCCGTCGTTACTCGGGCTATATATTGTCTTTTAATCCTCCGAAATACACCTAACTATACAGTAATTCAACGAAGATATTGACAATCTCATAAGTTTAAGTGCTAAAGATAAATCCCAGGAAATCTATTCTTCAGCTCTTTGCCAAAGAAAAAAAATTAAGCTACCACCGGCTAATAGACCACAATTATTGTTAAGGACAAACAACTCGCCCCTATTGAAACAACTAGGAATTTGAGTGTTCCGTTTAACACAAAGCTAAGATTTAGAAACCACGCTAATAGAATGATGAGAGCGGCTTATTAAAATCTCAAGGTCCTATATGGATACTGTGATGCTCTGTACGGTTCTTACATTGCAAATACAACAGAATTACCCTCACACTGAAAAAGGAATTTACAAACACCTTAAATGCTTACTTTTAGAAATAAGTTTAGCGGACAGTCGCCGTGAATGGCCCTGTATACACGGTACGTATAACTGTAATAGCAATATTATTATATGTTTAAAATTTTATAATTGGATAGGTACATTTTTCCACAAAAAAAAAGAAATAAAAAATTAAGCCCACACACATACCCTAAGGAGAAGTGTAAAAAATCGTTTTCAGCAATTAACTTTTAGCGTTCCAAGAATTGCTACAGTCACAGTATATTTTACAATTAGTACTTGTTAAATATAACAATCACTTTGCCATATTTCTGCGACATACTTCGCTTGGCTTGTATTGTTAGTAATACCGAATAAAATCATTATTTTTACGGTTTTTATCGTCGATTTGAGGAAAACGAAACCATTACCTTGAATATGATCCGACACCCAATATATAAAGTTGTTACCAGAAGTGCAAAAGATGCCTTTGTATATTGCTAGGTAATTGTATTGATTTTGCCAATTTACAAAGTTAAAAAATTATCCTATCCTCAAGCGATACACTCTACGGAAAATAAAAGACGTAATATATTTTGTAAATTGCAGGATATTATTGAGTATCTTAATATATAATTTCTACTGTAAACTGTTTAATATGGTTTTCAAATACCAAGTAAAAGCTTTTTCTGTATACAAAATATAGTAAAAAAGAAAGAAAACGGGGCCAATCTGACAGTATCTCAAATAATTTAATTAATCATCAGGCCAGGACACTCCAGAAAAGGACTACAAAATCAAAACAGATGCAAAAAAAAAACATCAGCAGCATCAAGGCTGTAAAACTAACTTAAAAGAAACACACTCACACAAATTTGAAATTTTATAAGGGCATACACAATGAATTAAAGTGCTAAAAAGGGGGCAAGTCAACAAGAACTAGTAAGTTTTCTTTTAATATACTAAATCTATCTAATCCTCTTGTTAACTTGCCCTCTTTTTAGAATTTTAATTTTTTCTTTGTTGGTGTAGAATAGGTAAAGGGATAGTGTGTTGATTGTGTAGGGAAAAGGGGAATTAGGACATGGTTTCCCCCGTTTTGGGATTTAAGGGTGAAAACATGGCTCGCATGGGCAGGGACGCATCCCTGAAGTAGGTCTGTTTCTCACCGGGTTCGTGAAAAAGTCCCTACCGCGTACCCACTGGTACCCCACCAATACAGTTAAATAAAACATCTCCTGTAGTATATAGTAGAAACAGTTTTATAATTACAACAAATGCTGTTTGAAAGATATTTGAAGGACTAATATCCTTTTTTTTTAACAACACAATTCCTTACTATCAAAGTCTACAGTTGCAAAAACATTTTTCTGTAATTTAGAACGTCCCTGTATATCAATTCTAATCTAAATGTATAATAAGAGCAGCTCACTAATATATCTGTTTATACGAAACAAGAGACGAAAACAAAAGCTACTTGATAATGAAAATTATTCCTATGTCCTCGACATTTTTCCCTTGAGTATTTCATGTTTTGGCAGACGCGCGATCTTCATAAAAAAAGACAAAAACATCATTCTGCAAGGCAAATCGTGCCTCGCGATGGAAAGAATAATAATAAACCTTTAAAAAAAAAGACGATAGCACACGAAGAATTATGATAAAACGTGTCTCAGTGAAAGCTTGATAATCTAAAAGCTGGTCGCGAGCTCCAAGTTACGGGCATATATCTTACCTGCTTGTCAGCTTTCCATGCGGTGTCACAAAATATTTTTAAACATTGAATTTATGTTTGGGGAGAGATCTGCTGCGTTACGGTCTCGCCTATGTTCTATTTTCGGGTAGCACTTGTTATATTTTAAATTGAGTAGGTTTTGACAACAAAACAAAACCTAATTTTCAAGTGCACTTGCGTGTGTATGTGGCCTTTTCTTATTTTCGAATTTAGCCTTTATTTTCGCACGTCGTTGTCGGTTGTTTCAAAATCACATACCGCGACACGCAACAACTCCTTCGACCGTCGTATTTTCGTCATTCTTTTGATCTTAAACAATTTACCATTCAAAATATTTTGACTTTTCATTTATTTTCAGATTAATTAAGCGGTATTTTTCGTGAGATCGATTACCACAAAGCGTATTTTTAGGGAGAGAATAGAAAACATATTTACGAATAGTTTTCGCTTGTTACACCAATGACGTGTGTAGCTTTATTTATGAATTCCAAGTGGATTAAATCGTTTTTCTTTATGTCACATTGTTTCGAAAATACAATGGATAAGCAAAATCGAAGCCAAGAAAACAATTAGGTTGGTTCTTAAATTCATCATATTATATTCCATATTTTCCGCTTGAAAGTATTTTTAGCCTGTGTTTTGATAGGATATTCTTCTCTTTGGCAAATCTCAACAATGTAACATATGCTTCTCTAGCTTGTTCCGCGAAATCTACCCAAAATAAACAATTTAAATTTACGTTAATTTAAGGGGATGCGTCGTAAAAGTTATGACATTAAAGCGATAAATTTGGGAATTGTAAATAATTTATTTGTGTTTCCGAGACCAAAACAAAACGTCTAGACATAAAATGTACATTTAATAGGATTTCGTTAATTATAAACATGGCAGTGAAAGGAGTACGGCCAAAAATAACATGGCCTCTGCTGGTTAAGCGCAACGTAATGCTTATTTTTATAATAAAATAAGAGAAAGAAAAAGGTTCAAACACGGAGCCCGTAGTATCAGAAAACAGTTCAGAGAGACTTATTGCAGGTACAATTTAATATGAGAACAGAGAAAAACCAAACCGACGACAATTTCTTACTCATTTGTTTCTTAAAGGCGATTTTAAAGCTTGTTAAACCCGACCATGTCTCTTATTCGCCGAGTGCATTTCGAAATTTATCAAGCTGTTTCACCGGAGTTCAACGTGAACAATTATTTACTCAGTCCGGACACGTATTTATTCTGAAAACGTTTCCTACTTTATAATTGTGGACACTACGGCGTCATATATTGTAATGATTCAAGCATATCGAATTACAATGTTGTAACTATACAATAAAGTACATGAGGATGTACAATTATGGATATGGAACACTTTACAGTATTATTAATTCATTATAATCTCATTCGGAATCATTAGCGTGCAGATTAATTAAAATTACTTTTCATTTGGTCAAAAAATTCGCACCCTTTCTTGGTGTTACAATCTCCATGTCACGTGGTATATTTTACTTATAATTGTGTAATATTTATAAATAATGAAGGATGTTTTAACCAACTTTAACTTCGTGGGATAACTGTATGAAAGTATCGGTATATTTTTTTATATGGTTCAAGCTTTAAAATAATGAGTACATAAGAAGAAAGAGCATTTATAGCGGAATAATCGTAAAAATTTAATGCAGAGATGCTGCATCACTAAGGCGTAAAAGGACGTCAGAATTTGAGCACTTAAATTTTAGTCATCCCAACAATAAATATTTTTCCAAACAAACCTCCAGTTCTCAACTAATTACCATTGAATAAACACACTCGTTATAAGTCGAGACTATTAGCCAGGCCATTAGTTTCTTTTCCCAATTGATTAAAAAACTTACGTATTCATAAAATAAATAACTTCTCTTGCTCATATAAAACTATGAGTAGGGTAGGTTAGAGCCTACAATGCTTGCTGTTATCATTTAATGTGTGAAAAAAAAACTTTCAACCCCAATAAATCATCCCCTGCGACACTTGAGGTTCTTACATAAACATGGCAAACCCTAGCATGCTTGAGAATATACCCGTCGAGTATAAGAAAAAGTTAGCCTGTGTAATGTTATCCTATGTGAAACTTAAGCTTTTTTTCTTGTAGAAAATACATCTAAAAACTACTAAATACACATTCAACCATTTAGAGAGAAATAAAATAAATTTCCAAGTGCAAGTGAATATATTACAGCGTATATACGTTCTAATGCAAGTTCTGTAAATCCACTTAAAGCTTATTGCATATGTGGGATTATAACATCTAAGTAGGCGTTGATATAATCTTAGGTTAAGTCATTTTATAATTGAGCTTTGCAAGCAGGATGTTGCCAAGTCGGTTGGTAGCACTAAAATAACAAGCGGAGTACAAAAATAGCGATAGCAAAATCGAATAAATAAATAAATAATATATGACGAGAAAACAGGTTTGCTGATGGACAAGATGTAGCAATATCGATAGTTATTATTATTATTTCAAAATCTATAGGCGAATGCGAGTTGTATTTAAATTAAAAACGCCAACAGAAATAGTAAGTAAGTACTACAATAAAGCTTTCGCGAGATAATTACGGCGACTATTACGTTATAGAGCTTGCGTTTGAGAGTTTTTATGTAATGCGGTAAATGTGGAGCCGACTCGCGATTGATTTAATTTATTTACCGCGTTACTTTCTACGAGTAAATTGTTTAAAAACTATCTAGATGCATGACTGGTTCTAATAAACGTGTAAAATTGTTTATATTGCGATTTAATTCACAACTACTGAAAAAGATGCAAAACATTAAATACGTATTGATTAGTTGTTCCGAATTTTATGACCGAGAGTGTACACATCGCATAAACAGATATAATTTAACATAGATATCGTATTTATTTATACTATTTTTAGCATTAATCATCCAGATAAAAATACAAATAGCATAGCTTCATAGCTTATTGCGGGTTAATTACAGCCAATATTCAAGTAGTTAGATATCTATATCTTTGCTGACTTAGAGATTTTCATTTTGCACAGCATTTGCAATCTGTCAGTTTTGTAAAAGTCCGATTATAACGCTAATAATTCAAGTGTTGTTTTTCTTTTCACAAACATCATAAATGTATGCTGTAGACTTGTTATTGCTGATATCGATATGGGGAACCTTCTATTTACCTACAACATATTGTACTACTGGTTATAATAACAAATTAGTTGAAATGTCAATACAATAAAGTGCAAATCGATTGATTTACATAGGAGTTATATAAACATAGACTGTATGCAAGTTGATAACCTTGGTTGGCTATAGAAAGTATAACTTTTTCCTTCGATTCCCATAAATTAAAACTTTTCACATGTATTTCCCTTTAAATCAGAAACAAGTGAAATAAATATTTTAGCTAAATGTTTTCTTTACATTTTTATATGTTTTCCAAATGTAACAATTCAAATAATTAGTGTCTAGCTGGATACATTGTCACGATTCTACTTTTTTATACGTATATACAAAACACGTTCAGGTAGATTTATTTATTGCAAATATAGTATTATATGTGCTTACTCTTGCTTGTCAAGGTTTTAAAATAGTTGTGCAAGAAAACGTCGCTTACAATATGTACCCAGTTACCAATCGGTACTTATATGAACTTTACCTTGAAATTTTCAACTCCATTTCATCCGATTTAGTTGCTACTTTTATTGTCTGCTACTAATACAGAGAAACAGACAAAAACTATTTTATCCAATTAGTTTTTCCACGTACTACTATAAGGTGTGTCTTAAGAGATATATTGTTTTATCTAACGTAAATATCTAGGTATCCAGAATCTCACTAAAGTAAATAAAATCCAAAACAAAATGAATAAGAAGAGTTAATCTTAAAGTATTCAGCAATATGAATTGAAGTAATAAAAAAAACATGGAAAATTTCACATTTCATTACGTTCTCTTGGGGTATAACCCAAAAAAATAATTGAGATAGCATTATAAAATCTATGGCAATCGACTCCTCGGGTTAGGTTTTATACAGAAACACACTCAATAACAGGAAACCACCAGCTACAATTCTTGAGATGAGTTTCATTACAGCGTGAGGGACTAAAGTTTAAATACAGCACATCACTAAAAATGAAAATAAAGCAATGTAATACAAATAATGTAGTATTTTGTTGAACAGATAATGGTAAATTCGCCAGAAAAGAAAATTTGCTGGACAAAAGTTTAAATACAATACAAAAAATATATCTCTTTTGGCTAATTATCAGCGAGTTTCAATGACTGCCCTTAAATGACGTGGCATAGATAGAACTAACTTTTCTATTTCGGATATCGTGATTTCTGATCAGGTCTTTATTAGAGCTTCCTTAAGGGATTATTTGCTTTTTCAACTTGCATGATAAATTTTTCGAGCCAATAATATCCCAATGTGTTCTATTGGTCTTAAGTCTGGTAATTGAGGAGGACTACAGAGCTGACGTGTAGCATAACACAGTAACCAATCGTTGTCCTCTTGAAATATTCAATCTGTTTCCAGACCCAAGCTATCCTCAAAAGAAGCACGTGAAAGTCAGCTTCGATAACCTTTCTCCTCTAAAACTCTTTGTATAGTTTTCGCCTAACTTTGGCGCACTTACTTTTGGATTTTTGTATATAATTTAATATAAGGCTAACATCTCGGCGAAAAAGTTTCTTGAATTGTCCAGTACTGGGCCTATTTTCCACCGTTTTGTTAGTTTTATATTATTTTCTAATATTTTGCACACTTGCCAATGACAACTTGAAAACTTTACCTATATTTCGATAGGATTTGCCTTCTTGAAAGTGTTTAATAATGAACTTTTTACACTAGTCTATATTTGCTTTCTTTTGCCCATTATTGTGTTTATAAGTCTATCGACAATAATGGAATCAGGGTTGATACTGAATACCGCATAAGTGACTAAATCAGCAAATAGAACTCAAAGAAAAGTTACAATACAAACATTTTTTTGGATAAAATGCTTTATTTTCATTTTAAATGATGTTTATGTATTTCAACTTTAGTGTATTTAAATTACTCCTTCACTGTAATTTTTTAAATTTCAAATTACCTTTCAAAAATCGTCTATGGCTATATTCAAGGGCGTTTGGTAAGCATGTTTAAATAAATGCTAGATTTAGTCAGAAATTAGATTGAAAGTAAAATAATTTCTAGACTTGTAGTTGTAACGTATCTAAAGATATAATCGTTGAAGCGAATATAAAATCTTAGTTCCAGGAAATGGTTAGAAGCAACTTAATTGTTTACTTTTACCTTCGTGGGTAACTTTATAATTATGGGAACATAAAACAATGCCTGCATCAAATGCATTTCTTTGGATTCAGTTGCTTTGTTGCGATTCGCATTTACACAGGGTAATATCTTCTTCTTTTAGATTTAAATCCGCTATTAAGTAAAGAAATATGTAAATGAATAGTTCCAAAGCACTAAAAGCTTTCTGAATATACCTATACCATAGAAATGATTTTATTTCCCAAAGCGGTTTTGCTTAATGCTTGTAATTGAAATCCATATATTTTCTATACATTCCCCCATCCAATATAAATACATTATATACAATCTCTAAAGGTACATATATGTGAGCGTAATGTTTAGAAGAGCACGGACACAGAAGGAAGACAACGATACACATCTTGTCCGGTTAGTTACATGTGGCCAACCGTAAAAAACTTACTTGTCAAGTTCTTGACTTCTGCTAACGGCAACTTACAGTTTCCTGTCTCGCATAAAAGAATAATAAAAGCCTTAAAGAAATAGTATAAAATAATTACGAATAACGCTGGGAGTGCGGGCAAAATTACAACTACGGGAGGAGAAGAGTTCGTGATGATCATTCTGTAATTTGTAAACTTCTACGAACCGCGCTTAACCCAGCTACGAAGGCAGGTGTTTTAGTCGAGATACTCTACGTCTGCTATTCGTCCCTATTAACTAATTTGATAAATGATATGCACAGGGGATCTGGTTTTAATTAGAACAGGTGAATAATAACGCGTTGGAAAAATCGTCGGGTGGGTCAAATAGCATATACACAAAACGCGTATTTTTTTAATTGAAGTTGTCCTACATTCCACGGCTTTAATAAAAAAAGACTATAATTAATTCCAACTTAATCTTCAACTCCTAAATTTAGTTTCCCACATCCTACTATCGATGCTATACACCAAAGCTATACAGGATGTCTTAAATCTTATGCAGGCTATCGCAGTTAAACGATCCTCGTGTAAGTACATACATAGATCATGTTTGCAGTGTTGTTTATTTGATTATTCAAATATTTCGGGACCAATCTCACAGTATCTCAAATAAACCTACCGGTTTCGTATAAATTTGCACCAGCCCCAAGACTGGAATAAACTAACTAAAACTATAATAAAAATCCCAACTGCAGGACTATAAAATCAAAATAGATGTAATTCTTTATTTCCAGAACGATGTTGTCCATCATAATAATTTTCCCAAAGACTTAGAATACCCTGTATTAAATAAATCTTAGCGTAATTGTAGCTCACGTCAGCTTAATTGTGCAAACCTAATTATTACGCAACGTATGTGAATTGTCCAAAAATATCTACCACGCGGATAATATACAATAGCCTCATAAAAATTTAACAAGGTCATAAGTTTAATTGGATCTCTTCCTTTCCTCGAAATTTTCAATTAAACCGCGAAATATCACGACGTTTTTAGAATTTTTACAAAGCAAGTCTTGCTTTAGAGCGCTGCGAATTTTAAAATGTCACCTCACGAAAGTGAAAGCGCTTACCGAGCTATAAAAATAGGTTAGCAATTAAGCATATGAATCGAATTTTGCGGGTGTGCGATGTTTTATTCTCCATACCGCCCCGAAAAAAAATGAACTGTACGTACGATTTTCTATTGTACGTACAACTTCTATATCCTTGAAATTTCGTGTTTATTACAAATTAATTATGTGCATGGTATATACATTTCGTAAATATTGATGTTATCGTCTCGTTTATAACGAGACGCCGTTTAAATATTTAAATTGGGCGAAAAAATAAGCGTGCAATTAATTAAGTGTTATATTAGCGGGGTGATTAAGACTTACCAGTTGAGTAGTGCAATTTCTTGCTAGCCTTCATTAGATGCCAGAACTGTTCAGCCATATATTGAACGATTTTTCTGTGGATACAAGAGGGAAAAAGTCAATTAACTTGAAACTAAATAACTTTTTAACTGTCGTTAACAAATATTGGAATTAGAGTTGTTCGGGTTATTTCCATACTGTCCTTTTCAGGGTAGCTGTTTGCTAGATTCATTATTAATTCAGTGACTTATCTTCCCCATTTTTTAATGAATGGTGTGAGAAATTTCACAAAAGAAATAGGAAATACAAATAGCCATTCAAATTTTTAAATTAATAATGAACCTGACAAGCAACAGCGCTTATCAGAGTGACCCTGAGGACGACAGTAGATACACTGCTGAAACATCGGAGTATGAAAGTTCCACAAACAATGAACACAGCCTAAACAACATTTCTAGCTATCAGCCATCGTCAACAACGTCACGTCTTAAATTATTCATAAAAGCTACAAGAAGAAAACTTCTATTTCGATCTAACTTATGGCACCAGAAATCGAAGTATTGCTCTTCCTAAGATACTAGAGATATCTAGAAAGAAAACAACAAACTCCTATCTATTAGTCTATATTTTTAAATTCCACCATGTTCTGGACATTATCCATTTGTAGTGAAAATATTGTCAATAAATACTAATTTAATAAAAAATGACAAAACCTTGCCATACGTTCTAATAGTATAATTTATAGGATTTTAGAATTTACCGTGTATATGTTTTATCTCTAATGGGAGCATTGTTACCAATTAAGAAAATATCCACGTGCTTTAACACGCAACATATCCGGACATAGGGAACTGTAAAACCGTATGCTGCACATTTTCAAGTGCGAACTCCAAATGGATACTAATAAAGTCAATTACAAAAGGATAAATGTAGCGATTTGAAGAATTTTAATGACGCAAGCATCAACTACCTCATAGCGCAGCTCGACTTTAATAACAAACATTTTGAAACCTTTTCACATTGTGTAACGCTTAAATGAGCATACGAAACACACTGCCGCTGTTCACTTATCACTATTTTAAATTGGATTCAGCTATATCATCAAAATGAAACGGTATTAGAAGAGATATTTCGAATAGGAAACGCAACAGAGAGAAGGAACCTATCTCAACGAATAAATAACCATTCGAACTTTGTTTATAGTTCCACGCATACAAACTTTGATGCTTCTAAATATCATTAAGAGGCTCTATTCTTGTAATTTAAGGCATCGTTTCATAAACACACCACTTCCGCACTCGATGCACTTCAAATAATGTAAATCCCCTTTCTTATTGGTGAATTTTATACAATGTAGCTTGCTTCTGGCAATCTGGCGAAATCCTTTTAGTTTGTATCATACGAAACACCACTTTGAAGCATGTGCCAAATTGATACGTTGTAAAATGTGTAAAACTCGAGAGCTTAATGCCCTCCATTCGATGTCTGTCAATGGTAACCGAGAAAATATGAGAAGCACAAATAAACAGAAATTGTTCGTAAAATTCCAATTGGTGCGACGGCCATAAACTAACCTTGAACGATCTTCATTTTTTTCGCGCAGTTGAAATTCAAATTTTAATTATCCGAAACGTATTTCAAAGATACGACTTAAAATTTTACGAGTCTAAAACGTATTTTCGGAAATAAAATTGAAATTAAAAAAGATGACCTTAACCTTTTTAACTATAGTGGCAAAAACAGTACGATCGTATAATAAGCACACGTATATTTACCTAATTATAAGAAAATTTCCCGATATCTTAGCGATAAACTCCAAATTACTACCAATTAAAAGCAAAGTCTTGTACAGCACATACATTATGTTTAAAAAATCCTTAAAATGCTTCCTGAAAATTGAGTATGAGACTTCCTCAAGGCAACCCCTAAAGTTCTAATTATTATGATTCCTATAATTTTAACAATAAGATTATTTCCAAACAGAATAATTCCTTTAGAAAATGCTACACTTTACCGTGTTTATATGTAGTATTAGTTTTGTCCCTGCATGAGCCTATTCTACATACGCTTCGACAAGAAGTTGACCTTCACTCGATTGGTAATTCTGCCTCGTTTTTCTTTTAGGCTAACATGGAACATGAAATACAGGGTCTAGTCTATTATTACAAAAAGAAATGGGAGCAATTACTGTGTTGTAAAAAATATTTATATTTAAAGTGGCCTTATTTATGACAGGTTACTATCTCTCGCATGGCGCTTGGAATAAAATTAATGAGAAGCAAGAGTAATTTCCTCTTGTAATGGAAGTATTAAATAAATCTTGTTGATCCTTTATTAACGATAATACGGCTACGTGATAAATAATTTTACACTTTACCAAATTCAAAAAAGAATGATACTTTAAAGGAACTGATTTCTTATTGACCTTTTTAAAGGATGTTTAAGTTGATTTGGTGCGGAGTTCACCGATATCTTTAATTTCTGTTATATTACAATATGAATGGGTGTCTTGTACTATTTTAAACGTTTTTTGATGGAATCATTTTTAATTTTTAAATGTAACCAGCTACAAACTTCAATAAGCATTTTTCCGAGAAGCATGTTATGTTATAAAAACAGATGAACGTAGATCAAATCATTTGATGTCATAAGTCAGAAAATCTAGTAATGAATTTATATAATTTATTCTATTTTATTCAAAGCCACTAAAGAAAAGATCAAAATCTTTTAAATAATAGCAAAGCTCATTTAAAAGGCGTCCACAGAGATTGAAGTTTATGAAAGTATATTAAAATTAAGAAACAAAAAACGTTAGTCTTAATTGCTGTTTTTTTATTCTTTAATTTACTTAAAATCCTTAATAAAACATAAAACTTTTTGGAAACAAAGATAATTTCATTAAAAATTCTGATATTGGATTCCAAACATAAAACGTTTCTTTTTGTCATATAAAATTTCAATTTCTTTTTCTTAGCTTTCGTATCGGGGATCTTCCTTTGTTACGCAGATTAGAGGACGAATACGATCTCGAATGACAACTGAAAGACAATAGTGAATGACGTCATTCGATATCTAAAAGTAATCTTGGCAACCGCACCAGACAGTTGTGAAGAAAGAAAAACTTTAGCTTTGGAAAAGTGCCCGACGGATTCTAATATACTTCTCCAAAAACTATTGCGTATGTGGCTTCATTCAAAAACCCTTGAGTCAGCACTCCTCACGCAACCTAGCTTACTTAGAACATTGTTGATTGATAAATTGTCAAGTACCACGCAAATTTTGCGAAATAAAGAACTTTAAACGAGGTATTTTTGCGGTAATTAAAATGACTTCCTTTAATAAATTTAGAATGTAATAAGTTACACGTATATATAATATTTAATTTAAACTATTAAATGGCATACATATACAGGTGTCTTCGAAATAAAATTAAAAAGGATGGGAAATGAAAAGGTAATTATACAGAACAAAAATCCAAAAAAATTGAGTTAATTACAAAGCGAACGTCAGAAATAAAAAAAAAAAAGAAATTGTATTATCTATCGGATGTGGATGCAAAATATGTATACATAATACATCCGTCCAGCCAAACTTGCATACATTCACTGCAATAACAGCTGTCGATATTACAAAAACTAGAAGATAACAGTCTCTACCTTTCAAATGACATGCTAAGAGTTCAATAACATGTTTAGGTACGAATATTTTAGCTGTGAACAATAAAGACATTTTTATTTTAAATACCTTTATTTTTTTCCCACGTTTGTGAAGGAATTTTCCCTAAATATTTTGAATTATATCTGATAAGTTTAGAGCTATTTTATTTATTTCGTGGACATCCTGTATTTTCCAAACCCTTTCAACCCATTACATATTAACTCAAATATTTCAAAACACCAGCGTCAAATCTAATTAACAATATAAAGAATTTAATATTATTTTGTATAAAACAAAACGAAAAAAGAAGAAGACAATATTCATATGTAAGCACACTCTGATGACTGCTGTTTACACGATGACGAGATTAGTTTTTTGACCCTTTTATATTGGTAGGTTAGGGTACATTTAATGATAGCACGTAATGTGATAATGCAATCACTTTTATTTGGTAATGAATGCTAACGCGATATTCAGATATTATAGTCGCTTAATACAATTACAAACAATTTGAGCATCCTACAGTCCGAATTTGAATCATGTTAGAGGCAAAACTCAGCTCTACGGTGACTCACAATTTAAATCAAACCAGTCTTTTTTCGAAAGATTGTTTACAGGAAGTTAAGGAGTTTAATTTGCACTATAACGAGTAATTTATATAAGTGATGTATGTACAGACATCGACGATGTAAAGTTAAACTCATATGTTTAGTAAAATACGTTTTAGGCGAAATTATTACAACTTCATGAAATATACAAATGATAAATAGAATACATGAAAGGTAGATTACAAAGTTCGAAGATCTTAATTTATCCCATTACCCATACATTGAAAACTGAAATTCCAGCTTACAGTTTATAACTATAAAACCTTATTAAGAGCATGAAGAACAGATTTTATTAAACGATAAATATTAAATTAACTAAATCTTTGAAGTGAAATTATAGCAATTCCATACACAGAGCGAAATTTCTATCGTTTCATATGAACTTTTGAACAGAATATTTGGTTTTCTTAGTATCTTCAGAAAATTATGCATCGAAGTTAATCCTGAACTACAAAGAAAAACAAATGCAAGAGAAAATAATATTAAAAAAATTATTACATTTTATGTGGAGAATATTTACTATAATGCCGAAGATATTAAGAAAACCAAATATTCTGTTCAAAAGTGGAACTATAAAAATTTCGCTGAGTATATGATTATGAAATAGGGACAAATAAGAACACCGTTGCAGTTAAAATAAAACAAATTTCATGATTAACGCCGCAAGTCTGGAACAGCCTGTACAGTAATGAAGATCAAAATAGGGCTAATTACGAGCGTTTGATACAAATGTAAATCGCTATATATCACATGTGTTTGATAATTTATAATTTAACATCTCAATTGCATATTTGTAACCTTGAATTTAATTGGTAAACGTTTAAAGTACTGCCTCCTTTCTAAGTGTGTGCTTACGAAATGTCAATACACATACGAAGTCAAACCGAAAAAAAATCGAGTTAAAAAAGATTTATTTTGGTACGCATATATATATTTTTTCTAAACCTGTTCTATGTGTGCATTAGAAGAAAAAAAAATGATCATCATGTTTGGTAACTTGGCATTAAGCTGTTTATGTGTTTGTAAAGTTTATATGTAGAAGTGTGCTTGTGTCACAAAACTGAACACTTGTTCGATAGCTTCACCTCCTTTATCCTACGCTAAACACAAACTGCCTACGTCAAAAGCCAGTAACTGTACGACATTTACCATAAAGTGACTTCATTCAATGTTTATCGTGAAGATGATACTGCCTCGAGCACCACTCGCTGGATTATGAAACCGTTGCAACTAGCACATTAGCTTTTTTATTTATATCCAACTCGTTATTTTTCCAACTCTACCCATCTTTACCTTCACAGAAGACATTTAGGATTTGAAAGATAAAGCAGTCCTAATTATTAGGTGATTGTATACGGCCTTTGATCGCTTTTAGAAGAAATATACAGGATGAATCAAAATATTATATCGGACCACATGATCTAGAATCTAGAGTATAAAAAATTTCAATCGGTCAGGAAATGGAATTTATGCATCCTACTGTACAACCTCAAGTAATACGCAATAATAATATATCGCTGCGTTATAAAAAAAGCTGAACACCTGTGAAACGATCACATTTCCATATCCTATTTTGTCTGTGGAGTGTAAATTATTGATGCTAATGCTGCATAATTAATGCATATTGCGACATGTACATTTTTGACGGATAAACATGTAGATGTGGATTGAATGCCATCTATTTTCCATCGCCCATGGTTCACCGAACATTCATGCTGGATTTAAAAGGAAACTTAAATGTTTAAATTATAACCAATTAGTAAAATTCATAAAAACGAAGTAAGATTACATTAAAGATTTTGAATTGAATATGTTTACGTTGGATATACAGTGAGTGATTAAAGTTTAAATACGCTAAGGCTAAAATACACATAAATGTAAGTATGCAGTTTATTTATAGTTGAATAATAACCAGTAAAAAAGCTTAAAAAACTTATTTTGTCGCATAGATAACAGTAAATTCGACAGAAATAATAAAAATACGCTAGACAAAAGTTTAAATACAATCCAAAAAATTCTGCTGGAACTTCTCTTTGAGTTTTTCCAAAAGAAGTACCATTTTGTTTGCTGATTTAGTCAATTACGCATTTTTATTCAGTATTAAAGCTGATTTCATTATTGTCGTTAGATTTATAAACAAATTAATCAGCAAAGGAAAGCAAATTGAGGCTAGTGTAAAAAAATTTCATTATTAAACATTTTCAAGAAGACAAATCCTACCGAAATATACACAAAGTTTTGAATTTCTCATTGGCAAATGTGCAAAATATTAGAAGAAAATATAAAACTTACAAAGCAGTGGAAAATAGAGCCAGAACTGGAAGACCCAAGAAACTCTCACCGCAATGTTAGCCTTATCCTATAGTATTAGCGCAGTATCAGGCAAACATGCAAATCCAAATATCTTATCTTATTTCTGACAAAAATCGGCGGTTTCGTTTAGAATTTGCAAATGAGTATAAGGATAAAGGATGAGGACTTTTGGAGAAGAGTCCTATTTACAGATGAATCTGAATTTAATATTTTTGGCAGCGATGGTCAGGCAAAAATTTGGCGGAACTCCGGCACAGCACTTCAAACCTAAAATTTAATACCTACGTTTAAGCATGGTGGAGGAAGTGTGATGGTTTCGGGACCAATTAGAGCAACTGGAGTAGCACATTTAGCTTTTATCGATGGTGTAATGGACAGGCACCTATATAAAAGTATAATGGAGGAACATTTACAGTCTTATATCAACAGATTGTGTTTGGAAAGAGATTGGATATTCCAACAGGACAACAATTGGTTACTGTATTATGTTCTAATCACCGGACTTAAATCTACTAGAGTACGTTTGGGAATTACTGGCTCGAAAAATTTATCATGCAACTTTAAAAAAGCAAAAAATTCCTTAAAGAAGCTCTAACAAAGGTCTGATTAGAAATCACGATATCCGAAACGGCAAATTTAGTTCTACCTATGCGACGTCGTCCAAGTCGTTGAAGCTTGGGGGGGACCAGCCAAATGTTTATTTAAATTTACGTTTCTCAATTTAAAAAATTAGCCAAAAGAGATATATTTTTGGTATTATATTTAAACTTTTGTCCAGCGTATTTTCTTTTCTGGTGAATTTAATCTTCGCATCAATATTTTTTTTTGTTTTTATTATTGTTTCTTATTCAACTAATAAATACGCTGCATACATACATTTGTATTAATTGATTTACAACGAATAATATCTAAATTTCAAAGGTTTAAAAACAATGCCTGTATATCCTTTTTTATACCGCGTATAATGACTCCATTTCGCAATTTTGTAAATGTGTACACACCTTAACCCGAGAGACAATTATAATTGTATAAATACGAAACTTTAGGTGTGATTTCAATTATATGTTTTTTTTTTCTTGATTATCATATCACGATTTGTGTGCAGCCCTGTCATTTTTCAAGCGTCGGACTCGGCAATTTTAAGCGCCAAACCTTTTCTTTTTCTACGTAAAATGTGACGTGTATAGAGGTGAAGAAGAAAATCAATTTTCTGATTGGGCATAGGTAAATATGCGTCATCTTCTATTTCCAAGGAGTCATTAGAGCGACCGATCAAAATTACCAATCCATTAGATACATATACACCGGTTTTATGTACGATTAATAAAGATAAAATGCCGTTATTCGGCAATAAGTAGACGGTCTCTATAGATACACCAGCTCTAGAACATATTTCATATGTATTTGTATTTTCTACGCACAGGAAGCGGACAATATTGTACCGTCCAGTTGAGCATATACAACGCATTACTTTAAAGTAATTACATTATCATATATTATTGCTTTTGAACTGACATCGCCCTATTCTAAAGAGCGACTTTCTCAAACACTTGAAGGTACTATTAACGTGACCATTTCAAGTTGCCTGAGTCAGTTTTTAAAAGCTGTTTAAAAGAGATTTGGATGCATATTAAAAAAAAACTATGACTAATATAAATTGTTCATTAAAAATATATATTAAAATCAAAAATCTTTGATATTAGTGGGAAATTTCCGTGAATCAGAAAAGATGGCGACCATTTTATCTTTTTGATTTTTATTTTTAAACAAGATTATTTCCAAGAATTTCTCAATCAAGATAAATGATTTTTAAAATCAAGTTACATAAAACATAGTTGCGAGTCATAGAGATTCTCGAAAATAAAGATGACGAAAGCAATTAATGAACAAATTGTGAATAAGATGATTGCAAAAATTATTCAATTTGTGCCAATTTTGTAAAAATTCCAAAGAAATTACATTAAAACCGAAACAAAAGAAAAGTTTATCTTATTTCCGATGCCGTTTCGTAACAGTTCTCCTATGTTTTTATTTTTGGAATGAAATAGATACTACAATAACTGTTACATGTCACCCACGAAGTACAGATCAAATCAACTAGTTTTCTATAAATATCAACTTTTCGCCAAGTGTAAAATCTATTTTAATACACCTTCGCGGATTTTTTGAATGGAAGCATTTTGGCTAAAATTAAATTGTATAAAAACGATTCCAATGATATTTTTAATACGCGTGGGGGATTTTTAGGTAACCAAAATATATATATTTTTTATTTTTATTACTTTCATAAGTGTGAGGTCAAAAAATATTATTGGGAGCTTAATTGTAAAATTAAAAATTAATATATGAATATATATCGCAATGTTCTAAGCTCTAGGCGGCGTGCCAAAAGTACCTTTGGTAAATTGGGCCACTCTGTCTAGCCGAAATGTTTGAAATGGCAAAATAAGCTTACACATCACGAAACTACAAAAAATAACAAAAACATGCGAGGTAGTTATTTTAATGTTATGACGTGAAAGAAAGAAACAATTACTTTGTAAATAATAAATACGTGCCAGAATGGATTAAACAAACTAATTTGTTGGTGCAGAAAAACTTTAAATATTTAAAAGTATTAACTCACATTTTCCATAAATAATAAGAGATGTTTAGTATCGAAGTTGAGACGGGAGACAATGCTTCTGCTGTTAGACCGAAGGATTTAGGCCCCTTTTTGTAGATAAAACACTTTTAAAATCTAAACAATAAAAGATATAATGGTACACCTTTACAACGTTCAAGACCGACGACATTACCGAGATATTTCGTTTAGATACAATTAAAGTTTAACCACCCTTTAACACGTGAAATACTTTTTAAAAAAGTTTTCTATGTTTAAAAGTTTCGTATATATCATTAGCCGAGGAGAGTTTTTGTTACACGCAGAGGTTTTTGCCTAGACGCTTACTTACAACTGTTGTGTGTACAGTCTTGCATGTGTTTGGGTCTCAAACAACTATACCTCGTGCTTACATTCGGCCATATTCGTTACTGGAGCTATCAAAACTGTATACCTGCCCATGCATAAGTTACCGAAAGATCGGGGAAATTAACTACAAAAATAAAAGTCCGTTCTAGGAGAAATAAAATAAAGGGATTCTTTTTCTAAGTTAGATCGATAGGTGGGAAAGGTGTTTGTTAGGTTAAGTAATTAACACCGAAAATAATAATTTATATTCTTGTAATAAAAATGTTTAAATGAAATAGTAAATTATAAAGAATTATGGGGCCTAAATTGAAACCTTAAAGCACCTCAGATATTTATGAAATTTTTTCGAGAAATCAAACAATTTACCAAATTTGTTTGGCAAGTTATATATATGGTAATTCGAAGTTAAGTGAATGGTACCCTACTTAAATGTTAAAATAAAAAAACTTATTATGTATATCCAGTGATTGTAAGTAGCAGTTAATTACCAAATTACCCAATTAGTCCTGTTTTATATGATCAAAGTTAAAAGATTAAATTATACCAGAGACATATATTTTTTATAAAAATCGAAGTTATTGAATCAGTTGCTGTCAGACATTGACATATAATGTCTTATATTTATTTTTTCGTCGAAGTAGTATATGAGAGAACCGGTTCTACAACTAGTTCACTTTCGTATATGCTTTTAGGTTACATACAACTTCAATACGTTTCATTGATCAACATACAACGAATATAAGATAGCTATGTACAATACACAAAGCTGCTACTGCCAAATCAGAAAACAATATATTTGCGGTTGTAATGCATTTTGAATAAATGCGCAACAAAGCAAAGCTTCTCAAAGTATAAATAACGGCTATTAATTTGTATAAGCAGTGACACATAAAGGAACTGGTTTTGTTTACTTCCTTATTACGTATTAATTAAATAAAATAAAAGAAAGAATCGCGGTGAAATGTACTCACTTAAAACTGTTTCTTATAGCCAGTCAATAACTATCGAAAACAAGCAATTATTTTTGCGCGCCACGGAATACAACAATCAAAAGTTCAACGGACAGTTAGGTCTGTGAGTAATAAAATTAGAAAGTAGTATAAACTATAGATTTCAATAAGATTGTCTACAGTTGCTCCCGGGTAATCTAAGTAACAGGAGACGATAGATTTTAAACTAGTGCATGCGTTATCCTTACACAATTTTTAAGCGATTTACGTAGGTTAAAAATAATGTCTGTTTTCGTTTGAAAATTAAAAAAAATACTCAAAAGTTAAGGCTCTATGATCTACAGAATATTTATTGGGGATTAACGAGATAGAAACGAACTCTTAGAATCGATTTCCGCAAGGTTCGCAACTTTATCTTTTCAATTTTGCATATTACGGCCCTAAGAAGCTCAAATCTGCTATTATTTTAAGAATCGTAACAATTTTGGCCCGATAAACTAAAAGAAAATATCATATTTAATCCCGAATTGCGTTACTTTGTTTATGTGATATCTGCAACGTAATCGTAATAAAATACACAATGAGAGACATGCAACGTTTCAATGCAAAAGGAAAAATGAGAAATCAACATAAACGACGAGTAACAAACAATCGACACAGACATGAAGAAAACAAGGACATCAACGTATGCAATTTCCCATAAACAGATCAAGCATTTGGTTACAGCAAATAAAGCACTGATTGCAGCATTACATGTAAGTGGAAATCCGTTGAACAGCACAAGTGTCAGAAATGCAACGACTGCGAATTGATGTCACTTCTAAAAATGCTAGTGATGACTGCGTTAATACTATATTACAACTACAACTGCATTGTATTTGTTACCTAAGCGTTGGATAATTGATGTAATTAGTATTGACTGAACCGTAATTTTAATGTAAATTCGCCCAGCCCAGATGTATCATACACATCGGAAGTGGTGTACGTCGAATTTAAAATAAAGATGACTTATGTGGCTACAATTTTAACTTTTTAAAAGCGGTGTATATCAAATGGTAAATCTATAATCTTTTAATAGCCTACAAATGAGACGATCAAGATAGAAATTTTCATGTATCTAGTTATTTCTGTTATATAAACATTGGTGTTTCTGGTTTATTTTTCTTCGAGCAGAGAAAGTCCATGTCGGCGCGAGATACTAAAAAGAAATACAATCGTTTCCCGAGGTATTCAGTTAGATTGATAACAACGCACTTTAAAAATTAATTAATAAGACACCTTACGTCATTTATCAATGTCAATAATTTTTAAACGATCAAAAGGTGTGCGTTGTCTCAAAATTAAAATAAGCAAGCGACTACCAACTCATATTAACCCAATTTTCTATTGAGCAACTCTGCTGAAAGAAATCGAAAAAATGTTACTAATGTAGCAAATATTTTTCGACACTTAAGGTGTAATTTTCCTGTACGTGTTGCAATAAAGCACCGTTTCTTACCTATACCAGGTGTAAAATGAATGAATAACAATAAAATTTACTCCACGAGAGTCGTACTTCAGAGAATTATTGAAAGGTGTTTTCTGTGAATCGCAGATTCCAAGTAAAATATTTTACGGAATTAATACTAGATCGTCCAGTATATGATGGATATTTTCACGCATCATTTTTTCTGCTTCTAAGAATTTATGACGACGTTACGCGATTTCCTAACCTTCAACTTAAAGGAAAAATTAATAAACATAATTTTATGGGTATCTTGTTTAATCCATTGTTAAATTCACGATTTTATGTATTTTTTATTGGCGCTACGAGTAGTAGAACGTGATTTTACTGCAGAATCGCCCAATTAAAAAAAATCTTCATTAAAATGTTAAGTCAATAATAAACAATTCATAGTGTTGTTCCATTGGTATTTCTTTTATTATAAGGAACATTGCGGAACATCTGGAAAATATATTAACATTCAATGTCATTTGCTTACGTAATCTTTTAATGGCAATAATCTCTAATATATTTAATAGAATGTAATGTGCACAACTTAATTATAAATACAAACGATAAATTTATAAAAATATTAAAACCTTATGTAATCAAATGTACAGAATGTTCCGGAAAGAAGAGGAAAATCATCAATTTGATATTTTGAGAATATTTTAGAAGTTATTCCTTAAATTATTGTTATTCTTTGGTACTTGTACCCAATATTGCAGTGCTATTAGTTATTTCAGATCGAATTTAAACATATACTTATTCCAATGGATCTTTACCCGTACTTGACATTTATTTTTTATGTTCGAATCAAATCGGTACTGTGTAGTCAAATTAAGGTACAGTGTATACAAATAATTCAAACAACTTACGTAATTGTTCAAAGAGTACTACAACTGCTCTTAAAAGAAGAGATTTTTCAATAACGTGATAAAAGTAGTGAAACAAACACAACAAATAATCCCAAACGTCAAGACGAGCTAATATGCAAAATGCAACTGACCATAACAGTACATAGAGTAGCGGACAAAATAATAGCAGTATTGATGAATTTACATATTAATGTATGTGCTGCTAAAACGATCGCAATATTTGTGAAAATGACACTGTCTTCATGCAAAAGTATTCTAATAAAAGTGTTCTGAGTCCTCCGTGTGGTTAATATTTTTGAGCAATTCGTTAACCTTAATAATAGTTGAAACTAACAGGGACAAAATAATAGCTATAATATAGTAACTACAAAAAAAACGCAAGCAGTTCCAACAATTTCCCATAACTATTGTTGTATCCTTGGTTCTTCTTTGAAAATTGCCTCTTTAATATCAATCCACAAATTCTCTATTGGATTGAAGTCGGGAGATTGTACTGACCACTCCAGAACCTCAATTCCATTGTGAAGTAACCAGTCCTTTACTCATTGGCTGGTATGTTTCTGGTCGTCGTCGCGCATTAAAAGCCCCTTTAATGGCATATCTTATTCTGCATAGGGCAACATAACATGTTCCATCATATAAACATACCCAACTTGGATTAAAATGTCTCTTATCCAAGATATCCAAAATCATAATTTTTGCACTTTCGTGTTTAACAGTTTTTAAAGTATATTGTGGATGATAATCTGTGGTAGTAGACCTTCTAACATACGTTCTTCGTTCTTAAGAACCAAATAGCACGATTTTACTTTCATCCTTTCAATGAATATTGCGCCATTTTGTAACCAGGCATTTGACATGTTCCTTAGTGACCATTAAACGCCTAAGATGTTGTTTTTTCAATAGGAGCACCTTTCTTGGACTTCAAGCTACCAAACCATTCTCTTTCAGTCGTCTCCAGATTGTTTTACCAGAAACATTTAGATCGTATTTTCACTTTAGTGCAGTGGCTGTTATAAAAGGGTGTACTCTTGTATTTCGTACTATCTTGACGAACCGTTGTTTTCGTTTTGCGGCCACGAGTTTCTCTCATTTCTCGATGTCGTAGTACATTTCTAATCATTTTCGCCGAACAATTTAATAGTTCTTGAATAACTTGAGTGGTTCTTCCTTTTCTTTTTAATTTTAAAATCAGCTGCGGCGTTTCTCCAATACATTGCTTTTCTCGGCCCACTTTATTTATTTAAAACAATTGCACTTAAACACTATTGAATACTACCGAATGTAGAATAAAATTTAAGATGAAATCATCTCTTTTAAACCATATAACACGATGATCGGATGAACACTGCTATAATTTTGTCCAGATACAATACATACTGTAAGCATAAAATGAGGAACTTCCCCAATAGCTTTATAAAAAGAAGGTCTTGTTAACGTTTTTATGAAGTTTTATTAAGTTAATGACAGTATTCATAGTTTGATACTGCTATTATTTTGTCCCTTACTGTACATAAGATTTAATAATACACTGTTTTCACATAGTTTATCTCTTTTCAACATGAATACGGCGTAATCTTACATCAAGGGAGGCAGCCAAAGCTTGAAATTATATTTTCATCCTAGGCCATCATATATAAGTTATATGAGACAAGTTATATGACATAACATACCATTGAAGTATTATTGTAACGCAAATCAATGACGTGCGGATAAAGATCCGTTGGACCGATATTATTACTTGATTTCCCTTATTTTGACCTACTAAGTGTACCCTCGAAATATTTTCCTTGCCTCTTGTAACATCCTGTATATAATAATTTTCAAACCGCTTTGAAAGTAACTTGATACCTCTGCCAACAAGCTATATCCATCTATAGTAAAAGTATTACTTTTTCATAATGATGCTATGGCTTTAAATTACAAATAAAATATCCAAGAAACCTAACAAGAGTTCATCAGTTGTTTTCAACGACATACACGTAAGGTATATTACTTCAATCCAACCAACTTTATTTAGTGGGGTGCATTCTTTATAAGCAAAGCAAGCTAACGCGAAAGGGGTGAGTCATTTACTTTTTTTAATATGTATTTTATGACTAACATGTACTTATTTACCGTATAATTAGAATGAAGAACTACTATAAACACGCAAGATTTCCCGTGCATATGTAGCAAGGGTTTTTCGTAAGTTATTCCTTTGAAAAGAAGGAGAAGGCGTAGGATTTTAAATGGATTAATTAACATATTACACATAGAAAGTAATTTCATTAATTCAATTCGAATTTTTTTGATGTATTTTGTCGATTATTTTGGAGGTAAATAAAGCAACTATGGAACTAAAATTAATAATAATTACTTTCAGATGGAGCAAAATGATACAATTCTGATCAAATCCAGTGCGATTTTGGAAAAGAATTTATATTTGCAGAAGATCTGTTACGGATTGGGGCACGTCTACAATGATTTGTGTGCTGCGATATGGTTCTCATATATGTTATTTTATTTCCAAATAGTTTTACAAATCGAATCTACTGTAGCTGGCTCCTTAATAATGATTGGTGAGTATTTGGAATAAATAAAGAATTACTTTACCCTCATAAAGGGTGTGTATTAGTTTTAAAACCTTTCTCTAACAATGGGAGTAAATGTTCCTACACGCATTATAAATATACAATACTACAATACATCATTTCATGATATATTTAACGACGTGGGTTTTAACTGTGTTAGTGAATCATTATTTTTAGTTGTTTAGCATCTAAATCTTTTTTACATTTACACTGCAGGCCAAGTTGCAGACTCACTGGCGACACCAGCGTCAGGCTGGGCTATAGACCGGATTGGACACCCTAAGGCGTGGCACTTGGCAGGTGCGTACACTCTACTACCTCTTAAGGCACCTACATGCGCTTGTTTTTCTACTCCCATGTATCTTAGTCGATCCAAAATAATATACAGACGCTCACACATTAGAACGGAGAGTATATTATGTACCACGCAACTTTGTTTCAGTTAAAACATAAATGGGAACTCGATAATTTAGAATTAGTCATAGCTACATTTAGGGCCAAATACTACTTAAAACAATATTGTATCAGTGACTAATTTTAAGAATTTTTAGGTAGTATATGTGTTACCATCGGATTTAGCTCAATATTTTCAATAAATCCCAGTCAATCTCATTGGTGGTACATAATTGCTTTTGGATCTTTAGTAATTTTCTTTCAAATTGGATGGGCTATCGTTCAAATATCGCATTTATCAGTGATTCCAACTTTGGCTAAGGATTATACATATAGTTCTGATTTAACTGCTATTAGGTGATCGAAATCAATAACGAATATTTTAGCAACATTAGAATTGGCTAATTTTAGATATACAGCTACTGTTTTGAGTAACATTGCAGTATATTTTTTAACATGGTTAATACTGGGATATAACGAAGCCCCTACAAATATTGGACCTGAGGACTCTACCAAATTCAAAGTAAATCAATCTATATAAAATACAAAAACTTTAGAGACATCGTTTTTCAGGAACTTGTTTTATCAACAACTATAATAGGAATATTTGCATCTGTAGTATTTTACATTGGTGTACAGTTTGATAAAGAAGACCCAAATGGAATTCCTTCCAAATCTTCTGTTGAAAACAAATTTCCCCAGGAAACTAATAACATTTCAGGAAAACACTTTTTAAAATCATTCTCAATATATTTAGTGTCACTGATGTATATGTCATCAAGATTATACACAGTATTAAATTTAATATACATTCCGCTATTTTTGGAAGAAAGATCTAATAACGATCAGAAGCAAATTGAAGTTGTAAGAAGTTCAATAGCTACCATACCTCTCACAAGCTTCTGTGCTTCATTTATTGCGTCAATCTTTTTAAATTACAAATCAAAATTTGTTAATGACAAGGTATAAACATTTAGAAGCACTTTTAACTTCCAAAACTGATCAAAAAGGCTTTTACAGATGGTTTACTTTGTTGGTTCAATTCTCTGCTTAGCTGGTTCTATTTGGATAGCATTTGGAATCCCTTTAGGGTCCTACAATTTAATGTACGCAATTGTTTGTCTAACAGGTAATATATCCAATATCCAACTTTACAATTTAAAGAAATTCATTTCAGGGATGGGCAGTTCGGCAACAATGGTCAGCAGTTTATGTTTAACAGCCCATTTTGTAAAAATTAATGGATGTCAGAGCGCTTCGGTTTATAGTATTGTTACTTTTACAGATAAACTAATATCGGGGGTTGTTGTCCTTTTAATACAGTATTTGTAAGTATTGCTTTAAATTTTCAGGACAGAAAAAAGTGAACGAGTTAGGAATTTCAGACAATGCAATCCAAAGGAATTATGCCCAAATTATTATGAACATGTCCTAGCATACGCCTGCAGTACAGCAGCGTTTTTGGGAATGATATCTTTATCTTTGTTACACTATAGGAGATTAAATATTAATAAAAATTAAATACGAATATAGAAAATCCCCACCTTCCCCAATCTTTTACGTTAGACAAATTTCTAACATATTCAAAATCAAAAAAGAATCGGTGTAGAAAAGTTTATTTAAAACTGAATAAATAGGACGATCAAAACAATAAGTTAAGAATCGGCTATTAGGATTGTCGCAAATATTCGGTATTCGCCATTTTGAAAAAATTTGATGATTACAAAAAGATTTGCTGAATGTCTAAACTTCATAATTTTCAAATGAAATATAAGACATTTTTAATGGGAAGCTACGTAACTTTAACATTTTGCAATAATTATACAACAAACAGATGTTTGTGCCAATGAATTTCATTCATCGAAAGTGGCCGTTTAACCTTGGTCTATTTAAATAGTCTTTAAAACTACACATACAAGTTTGGTATGTTATTTTTTGAAAAATATAAGGTAGGAAAGGATTAAAGCTATTAACCAACTTTATATATTTAAATATAGACTAATTAAAAATTAAATGCTTTAAGATTTTAAACCAAAATGATGAATTCATCATTAGTGATAGACTAACGTGAAGTAGAAGAATATAAAATTGCCGTTGAATATTTTGTAAATTTGCAAAAATAATTAGAATAATGAAATGACTTATTTACGAGATCTATTTGATATATTTGAATACTGACTCGTTAAATATTGATTTATTCAACTACAAATAGCATATTCATAAGTAGTTACTAATTACCTCGTTAATATGTATTTATCGACAATATTATAAATCTTGTTCATTACTAAAATTCTGCGCTAAATTAGCAAGGAAATAAAAAAAAGTTGAACGAAATAAGCTTGTGACTGCCTTATCTACATTAGAATGCGAAATAATTCCAAAGGATATTACTAATTTGTGAATCAATTGGTAGCACTGTTTATTGCATAAAAGACGTCATGTTTTTAATCCAAGGCGCTTTAGAATGATGTCATTGTAAAATAATATTCAAAGCAAAGGGTGTACTGTGATGAATATATTTACATGAAAAACATGCGTTTACCTTCGAGACCAGCCCCTTCGGTGGAAGAGGCTCGTCGCAAACCAAATAGGTAAGAATAAATAGTAATTTTAGAAGAACTTTAAATGCCATAAAAAAAGGAAGTCAAATTATCTGTTATTTTTAGGAATGTTACTAATCAAAACATTAAGAAAAAACCACCTCCTAGACCGCCACCTCCTGATTTTACAAAGATGAGAAGCAAATCAGCTTGGAACCTAAATCAGGCAAGTGACAATATTTGTTTGTTCGAGTGGAGCCCACCTAGTTCACCAAAAAGCACAAACCGTAACTTTGGTGGGAGTATTTCTAGTTCTTTTAGCAGTAGTACGAGTAGCTTGGCGTCCAGTAAGAAAAGTTTTGAATATGACACATCTCCATTTAATGTGACCCCTTGGAATTTTACGAACAACATTGGGAATGCACCACAAGGGAACATATTACTGCCTACAATTGCAACTACAACTACAAGTACTACAACAAATCCTGTTGTGCCTCAGATATCAGTGCCTACAATAATTAGAGCACAACCACCTAAAAAACCCATTAAGCCTAATATGAAACCAGTGCCTCGATGTGTTACACCTCCATGTCTATCACATTTACCTGTAGATAATTCACCCCCAATGCCTTCGATACCTCCTCCAAGCCCTCCGAAAGATGTTGATGAAACAGTAGCCCCATTCGGTATAGCTTTGTATGATTTCCCTGGCTCACAAAATGGGGATCTTCCATTGCAGGTAATTATTTTTGCAATCAATCGAAATCCTATTTGAAATGGCTATTGTTCTATTATTACAGGAAAATGATATAGTACTGCTACTAAAACAAATTGATAAAGGGTGGATGTATGGCAGAATTGGTGATAGAGAAGGAATATTCCCAGCTAATTTTATTGATATACAAATTCCTCTACCTGAAATTGATGAAAAATTTGTCAAAGCAATTTATCAATTTCAGCCACAATTACCGGGAGATTTAGGCTTAACACCAGGGCAAATTGTCAAAGTGTTACAAAAGGTCTCAGACGAATGGTTACTAGGGGAATCTAACGGACAGAAAGGGCAATTTCCTGCGAATTTTGTCACTAATTTGTAGTTTTTTTTTTGCATCAACTGTGTTATAACTTTATAGTAAAATTATAGTACCTAATTGAGAACACGCTATATTAATTTAATTAATTGCGATTAGATTCAAAGGTTTTGAATTACAACACATGCGTATTGAAGTAAGAAACCTAACACGTGCGTAACGTGTATACGTGTCATAAACTTTTTATTTTAATTAATTTAATTGCTTGTATTGAACGCCCTTGTTTGCATTCTAATTAGTAATTCCTCTAATTTGTACAAAGATTTTAGTTCAATCGATTTCTTTTGTTATCTAGTTTTAAACATATCATGTAAATATATATTCTAATTAAAGAACCGTATATTTTATATGTAACAAGTAGGTAGTCTCAGTAAAAAAGTGTGATATAACATTTCTGATGTAGTATTTTATTAATTATATTATAAATATTAAATTATATCAATCTCTGTGTAATAACTGAAATTTAATATTCCAATTTGTAGCATTTTATCTTTGTAATTGATATTTTTGTAATATAAATAAATGTATTAATAATAATTTGTAATTGTTATTTTTTATTTCAAAATTTTTACAAGAAAAATAACTAAACACCAATATAAAAGGCAAAAGAACTAGTTCATAAGGTAAGATCTTCATGTAACAAGGTCATAAGGTCAAGAAAATTAAATTTGTTGCAAAAAGCTCTTACCACAATTCAAAAACAAAAATATACATCAATTTTAAATTAATCAACTTAAAAAAAGTTACAGTACATCTCGTACAGGATGTTTAAAAAATGGGGATCGACCATTCTTTTTCAAACATGCTGTACGTAAATTATAAGAAACCCAAATTCATTTAACTTATGATTTAATTTTCAATTCGTTTTAGAAAAATGGTGCACCTTTTTTTAGAATATTAGTATATGTATTAAAAATATATACATCGAAGCTCAAAATTAAGGTACATTATATTTAAATACAGAAAAAAGCATCGAAAATTTCTAAAATTCGGCATTTATTGCTAGATATATGCATATAATAAAACGTGTGTAATGATTTATGCATCTATACTTTAAATATATATTTTAGTAGTAAATAGTTCTATATAACACCGAGATTTTTGAAAATTGGAAGATTTTTTAATTCTTTTCTTAATCTTAATATTTAAGACGAGTGGAAAACTACTGATTTTTTTTATAAGTGCACAATTTGATATTAATGATATTACGTTTATATTCAGATTTTTCTTAATTGTCTTCAACACCTAGATAGAGAATAAATTTAGCAAAATTTTAGAAATTTCTTTTTCTCTAATTTTATATACATATAACCTTTTTCTTTGTTCGAGATGCGTTGAATATAAAAAAATATTTTTAATAATCGAGTTCACTCTAATATTTTTGCTCTCAATTTTTTTTTGTACCAAAATACATTTATGAATTAATTATAAATCGGAAGATAAATACTTAAAAACTTAAACAATGATATAGACTTTTTCAATATAGTACAACCTATTTCAGAGATAAAGGGTTCGTTTACAGTATTAGGAAATAAAAATCCAGATATTCATAAATTTGAACCATCCTTGTTTTTAAAAAAAATGTCTCACTATGTGTTTTTCTATTGAAGGTAAGTAAATGATTCGTTTAGATTTAAGTCATAACCAAGACAAGAATGATTTTGGAATAAACAATTGAATAGGTTTCCAAAATGAGCAATCCATCTTTATCTTGGATTACGCGTTCCTAAAGATGAGTTTGTTCGTCAAACAATATATACTTTGTCCAGATTTAAGCGTTATTATTTTTAGCACTTTCTGGAGTATTGATTTGAAAATAATGAAACAAACTGCCACAGCATGTCCTGCACGTTATATGGCAACAAAAAATGAATAAATACCGTGTTCTTGTATAGGACACAACAACCTTTCTTCACGATTGTCTACGCGAACAAACTCAATATGTACTTTTAAAATGTAGTCAAGAGTATTATACAGTATGTGAAAGAAGTTAAAGAACAATAAAATCAACGATCCCATTCTTCACATACTGTATATAAAAAATAGTAATAATTGCATATAGGAGGCAGTTTGATAACTTATGGTACTTCAAATATCTTTTCTTTAAGAATTAATTAACATTAATAATTTATCATACGATATACACTTCAATTAATCAATTGATTAATCAATTAATAAATTCAGTAGTTGTGACGACTTTTAAAAATCAAAGTACGATAAATTCGTGTTTATTTTTTTTACTAAATAGAGGGAATTATTCCCATACACTTAGAATAGTTTAGTTAGTAAAATGCGTACTATAAGTTAACAATTGGGACCCTATAACTTAATTTGTACAAAATATTTTATTATTAATAATAAAGTAACATATCCATATACACACGATAGTCTACAATTTATGTTCTATTCTTACTGAAATAAAAAGGAAGGTGAAGCACGAATCATGGACTATCCTGTACATACATTTGAATAATGAAGAAGAAAACAGAGTCAATCCAATAGTAGGCGCATTACATATAGTGGTGAACAAAAAATAGGTAATTTTTAATACATTATGTTATGTATTACATATAATTTAATACAGATTTCTATTGGTGTCTTCGATAAATACGCCTATCGCACGTTATTATGTTATATAAAGAATGGAAGGGAATTCCTAGAGTAATGTGAGTGAAAAGTCTTTATACGATATTCAATTTCAGTGTAGCTGGTCACAAAAGTAGGTGTGTGACTATGACGAAGAAAAAATACTATTATTAACATTAGTATTATGTAATGGAAAATCTATGAGGTAGTAATTTTGATCTCTAGATAGACAAAGAAAACAGGTAAACATGAAAGAGGCAGTATTAAATGGTATGGACATGTTTTTCTTGGCACGGTGTAGATCCAATACATTTGATTAAAGGAATTATGACCAAGGAGATTTATAGCGGGGTCCTATCCAACGCGTGTAGATAATATTGTAATAAGACAATGCCCCTAAACATATTTGCAAGTGTATTAAAAGATTGGTTTGAGAAAAATAATGTGAATGTTTTCAGTTGACCAGCACAGTTAACCGATTTAAATCCTATACAAAACCTTTGGAAGTATATATAGAATTCATGGCGAGGTAAAAATTTTTAAAATAAAACAGAACTGTGAGAAGCTCTCAAGAAATGCTAGTATGCTATTCCGGCATATATTTTGTTTATAAAAGAATATTTACACCTATTATTATGTCCAAGCTAAAATTACATTACTTTCCTTTTTTGATGCAACATACATATATATATATATATAAAATGCGGTTTTCAGGCAATTAATTATTTTATGTCAATTATATCATGGTATTCATTTTCATTAAATACAAATATTTAATAAATTTACCAATATATAAATCATTTTTTGTATTATTTTGAGTGCACCTATTCTTTTTGTCCACCACTGTATTTTTCTATGATATTCTTTGCCAAATTTCGCAATCAAAAAGGAAAAAAAGCGTAACAATCATCTTTTTTAACAATCAGAAGAATATTTGGCAAAGATCCAATTAAAAAATTAGTAAAGCATGTAGATAAGTCTAATTATCACATTCATTTCATATATTTACAACGAATTAATAGATAAAATGACTAAAGAAAATTTTAAGCACTTAAACAAACCAAAAATTGGGGAAAAATAATAATATTAATGCAATGGATGAAAAATAATAAATGGCAACTATTTACAAATATGTGTATTACTATCTGCGCTAGTCAGGCCTATATATAGGTATTTTTGGTAGAAACTCTATTAGAATAACGTACTCCATCATGGAGGAAGAATCACAATGCTGTTTCGACAATCTCCAGTGCAGACCTAGCTTGTGGTACAAATAACTGTTTTCCCATTCCAGCAATTTGTTTAAGGAATGCTGTGTCTAAAAAAAATTCAAAGAAAACATGTGATGCCATTTTTCCTTTACTACTTACCCTTTTACTTAAGCATATTACAGGCCACAATGAACATCCTAGTGTGCAGCAACAACACAAACATCCACAGAATAACCACTTAACATTCACCGGTAGAGTTTTCTTCAAGACACTATTTATACGCATCACTGTTTCCTGAAATTCTTC
This sequence comes from Trypoxylus dichotomus, assembly GCA_023509865.1. Lineage (NCBI taxonomy): Eukaryota > Metazoa > Arthropoda > Insecta > Coleoptera > Scarabaeidae > Trypoxylus > Trypoxylus dichotomus. Next base: position 8,898,295 of record CM042083.1, on the reverse strand, counting down.
TGGAGCAACACGTGCAACAAGACCACTTGGGAATTCAGTACTGAATCTGTTACTTAAGCCGAAACTACCAAAGAAAAAGTACAAGATAACTTTCGTAATTGAATGGTATTCGATATCTACTTACACTGTCATATTTCCAGCCCCTCGAATTACAACAGGGTCAGGGACTGTTGTAACGTCAATACCAACGGCACTTTCAGCTTCCTCGGATGTATCCTCCTCATCTTCATAATAAATATCATCAAATCCTTCCATGTGTGTAGTTGTCCTTCCAGTATTTATATCGCACGATACGAAAAGCACTTCATTCAATATAAGTATTTGTTGCCCGACTTTAATATTTAATAAACATTGACACTACCAATAAATAAACATAAACTAAGGGAAAATGAATTAAACATAATATGACAGGAGCAGATGAAAAAGATGAAGACACCTTTTGTTTATACACTAGCTACTATTTCCTCTCACTTCTTATCGCAGTGTGAACCAGAGATGGTACAAATTATCATCTGAGAACAAATTCCCCATGTCAAATCGAAAATAGAAAAAATCATAAAGTATAATCATCTCCTTTTACATTCAAATCCATTACGTCTGACTTTGCCAATCGATGTTATGCAAATTAATTGATGCATAAAAAATAGTCTGAAGTCTGAAAACATTTTAAATTGCTTCACTTGAAATTTGTACACATACACAGCGAGTACCAAAACCAAAAACAAGGGGCGAGAATTAAAAAAAAAGGACGAATATTAGGATAACTCAAATATTTATACTTAAACATAGAAAATTACAAAAAACTTAGTAGTCAATGAATAACTTTAAATCATGTTAATGCACGAATTATTTTATCTGTTCACGGATTCAACCATTATTTTAAACGTGAATCAAACAATTTCCTATTGCATTGTCATAAGGTGAATGATTATAAAGAAAAACAATAACATTATCATTAATAATTCAATTTCCTTGTTATTATCGACGTTCAGCTCCAGGTTCAAATCTTCCCGGGAACCATGAAGTGTTTACTAATTCAAAATTTCACAAAAAGACTAATCCAATTAAATTTAACGTGGATAATAACAAGGGAATTGAATTATGATTGAAAAACACAATTTCTCGATATCTCCATTCCACAATTAATTAATCGAACCGAGGAATTATTTTTTTTCGTATATTATAATCTAATCTTTTGGGGAAAGTGTATTGATGAGAGTTTTAAATTTTCCCGCTGAACAGTTTATCCAAACTAATAGCGCTGCGTCCACAAGATCTCCATGCGTATATAGGGAAATTTTATCGAACTTCTGACTCAGATTTTCTATGATGATCTCCATGATTGTATGTTCATGAGTGAAGTGTTGTTGCACGGCAGCTCTCAGCTAGCCACCAAGGAAGAGGCATTATATTTGAACCAAAAGAAAGAGACCTAGCATTAATCTTAGCTGATTAAGTAAGTGAAATTAACCTATCTTCGATAGTAGTAGGATCTTAGGCGCTGACACGTTTTAAATAGTTTAATGTAACTGTAAAACCTTTTGTTAATATTTGCGATTATTTAATGTGTCCCGAACAATTTGTTACAGTCCGCAGATCTTTGACGATGGCAAGAGGACAGCAGAAACTCCAATCTCAAGCCAAAGCCGCCGAAAGAGCTGCAAAAGTTAAGAAACAACAAGGGCACAGTGCCAATGATCAAAAGAAAGCAGCACAAAAGGCCTTAGTATATGTTTGTGCTGTTTGCAAGGTAAATGATTGTTTAATAATCATATTGCTAAGTAGTTGGATAGAGCTCATATAGAAAAGTAATTGTGAAAAAAAAGTAGTGACACAAGTAGAGAAAGTAAGCATGTTTATGTGTTGTTGTAAAGAATTGCAAGTTTAATGTGAGGTACCTCAGTACTTTTTTTACTTTCACATCAAACAGTTCTATATGGGAACTCTAGAAAATTGTTATGGTTGAATTACTATTTTATAGGAAGTCAAATTATTTTTTTTTTCTTTGATGATGTTTTGTTTATGTAATTTGTAATAATTTATTTTTACTGTATGAAATCTCTAACAGGATCTTCTTAAGACTTGATCCCAAGAAAATGGTAAGTTAGTTTTTCTCAAAAATAATATCTTTAATTCAAAAACAAGTCAAAAAAACAGAGAATAAAAAAAAATTTATAACAAACTTTTTCTAGACTAAATTATCGAGTCTAATTAAGATTGAATCACTTCTCTTATAAAATAATTGTTTGAAGATTGTTTTTGTTCAATTAAGAAGATGCATGGCTGTTGATATAATACCATCGTTGCCAAATTCACAATATAATGCAAATTAGTAGTACATAAAATGACAGGTACTAATTAGTTTCAATGTTTAGACTTAACACGGTTGTTAATTTTCTGATGTTCCTAATAGTTATCGTTGAAAAAGAACTGAAAGCAATTTTTTATGAATATAAAATAAGCCCTGGAATTATCTGTTAATGGATTAAATTCTGGGAGATAAAAAGAAATCCCCTATATATATATTTTTTTTTGTTGCAGGCTCAAATGCCCGATCCGAAAACTTACAAGCAACACTTTGAAAATAAGCATCCTAAAAACGAAGTGCCTGCCGAGCTGAAAGATGTATAGCATGCTCGTATAATATAGTACCGACAGTGTTTCATATTCCTTTAAAAAGCAATCATATGTAATATATATATATATTGAAAATAATGCATTTTACGCAAGACGTAAAAAAATGACACGCCATCTGATCCAGCAACTTAAAGGAAGTTTTTTAAACAAAAAATGTAATTTCATATCATTTTTATAGTATTCAGTTTATACATTGATACAATAATTGATAATGATTTTCTTTTTTCTGTTTTTGATTTCGTAAAACTACGTTTTTCAGTTGTTATTATCGAAATAATTATAAATAAACAATGTTGAATTTATTTCTATTTTAATTTACATCTATCCCTTATTCTATATATTAATACTTGAAATAATGTATTTTTATTAAATTAAGAAGGAATTACAAAGAAGATAATTTTAAATCAGTGTTAATTAAGAGTAACCTTGAAATCTTCAGTGGTAAATCAGGTAATCGTCTAGAAGCTTTAATTTGTTTTACAACACCTGGATATGTAACATATCCAATTCACAAGTGTATGCGACTTAAATCAATTTGAACCACATCCTATAATCCTGAATATAATTTTAAAGACGCTGAGAAAATTTAAAATAAACACATTTGAATAAAGCAATTTATTTTTATTATAAAAGGATGAGTTTCAAATATTAATCAAATATAAATTTTTAATCCATAGTTACCCTTCGTCATCAACACTTAAGCGTTTAGAATAGTATGGCGTTTTTTTCTTGTCTCGTAGTAAGTTTTTCATGGCCTTGAACGTGAGTCTGTTACGTGGAAACCATTCCCAATACTAAAACGAGAACTGATAACAACCGCAAAATTTTAAATAAAAAACAAAGAAGACAAATTCATTCCATTAGACATTAGATCATAGATGTCAGCAGTTTCATATGTTTCTGCTTTAGGAAGTTTATAATTTTCGTGAAGTTTTTTACAGATAACATTGTTCTATGTCAAAATATAGACAGAAACAGCTGGGAAACTGTTCTTGTTAATGATTTAACGTTTAACGAATGTAAATACCGTTTGATCGCTATAAGGTAATACATTTTTCCATGCACACGCCAAAGCTCCACATATATCGTTCTTGTGCCATCCATCTAAGAAATATTTCCCTAGTCCCCTTGATAAACCAAAGTTTGCTAATTTCGCCATACCCCATCGAGCTATGTAAATATTCTTTATCGAGTTGTTTATGTATAACACGGATTTTCTAAATAGGTCATGACGTTGACAAACATCGTAAATGTAACGGAATAACTTATCTTCAATTAAGTTTTTGCGTTCCTACCTTTTAAGTAACTCATTTGGGCATTTAAAGTTAGCATACCCGCTAATTAAAATTCATTATTGAAACAAGTCAATCTATGATTCTCTTGAAAAATACATTTGAAAAGTAAAAATTGGAATAACAGTTGATGTTCGTTGCGCCTAGAACTGATTTGATAGGGGTCAAAGCCACTTTACTAAATCGTCCATAACAAGGTCAAAAATGATTTTTCCAGATTTTTAAACAAACTAATTTGATTACGCAGGAATAATATGAGTTTTTAAAATAAAGGCCGAAGGGAAGTGAATTCTTTAATAATCAATCAGTTCTCTTTTAAAGCATTTAGGTTAGCGGCTTGAAATCGCATCGTAATTGCATGAATCCGCCGACTTTTCAGTCTCAGACGCATAGAGCTTCTTCTGGACTATTGTGAAAAGCTCATGCGGTTTCAACCCGGAGACCTAAAGTCTTTAAAAGAAAAATACCGCGGAAGTCTACAATATATAATAATATATAATCAATCAGTTCCTTCAGATTAGAATGATGTCTAAACTTAAATTTGTTTCACTTTGACCATGGATGGCAAGTATTACATCAGTTCTGGAAATGTGGCCATGACACTTAGCGGAACAACAAAGGATATTAATTTTTAGTTAAAAGATAATGGAGATTACTTACGGTAATTGTTATCCACATGCAATGATGCAAATTTTGCATCATATTTTACCTAAACATATTTCTTCAACTTGCACTAACAACACTTTTTAACAACTTTATTGGGTCAAGAATTGCTTACGACTTGCAAAGATATAAACACGATTGTTGTTTTTTTCTTTATCAATTTATAATCCTTTTATAATAATTATTAATTGTTCTTTTTCAATCTATTTTTAATTACCCGCACAATCTTCTAAGGAAAGAAATAACTCAAAAAAAAATTTCAGAAGTGTAACGATATTATGAGATTATATACACATACATATACTTATATTTTATACTGCACCTATAATAACCTGATATAAAAATTAATACTTAAACAATTTCAATGGAAAACGTAATTATCTTTTTGAAAATATCGAACATATTCTTTTATTAGCAGCTGCATCTCAAGAAACCAGTCATCTTTGATCTTTCGAAATACATGTACTCCTTAAAAAATAATAAGAATTATTAAAATAATAACTAATTAAGCAAAACGAACTTACAAGTAAAAAGGCACTACCAAGAAGCAACGCCTTCGTACTAGTGTCGGCATTTCTGCTTGGAAACTGTAGGCACATGATATAGTCAACCTGTACTTGGTCCCATTGATGATTAATGCTTCCAAGTTGTGTAGTGGCTTCGGAATTATAAATCTAAAATTTTATATATTGTAAAAGTAATTCGAAATTTTATTTTTTTTTTACCTTAAAATGCTTATCCTTTCCATTATTGATGCACGAACAAACAGATTCTGGTCCTTCAATGCAAAACGTGAGTTCACCTCTTTGATTATACACAAATAATATTGGCGTTGACATGCTCATTTGTTGTTGAACATATCCGATCATGTCACCGGGTGGTACCCAAATTTCCAAGCTCTAGAGATCATTTCTCACTTATTCATTCTCTATACAAAACTTTGCAAAATCGTACCTGGAGGTAACACCAACATGAGCAATTCCCAAAAGCCAATCTCCTTCTAAACTGCAAAGCTTCTTGTTGGGTTTGATCGTACAATCTCATTACAAAAGATCTGTTTGGTCCGAAGCAAAACCTTTGGAAGTTTGTTGAAGATTCGCTGGCATAGTAAAGCGTTTCTCCTTGCGGAACTTTAATCGTGTATCGATTCTCTGAATCCACATTAGCCAATACTGAAGAGTAACTTGTTTAAGAGTTTAATTCATATTACATCAACAAGGCTTACGTTCATTAAGCTCGACGGTCTGTTGAATATATAGCCTATCAACACCATCAAGAAAGTCCAAACCACTCCTTGGAATGAATTGATTTTCCCTGGTACTTCTCCAATCGATTGTGGAAACAGGTATTGGCCTTCTTTCTTGAAAGTAGACACCTGCAAATTAAATTTAACAACGTCCTTCTGATGTGTAAACTTTTTTTTAAGATTCCAGATCATTTACCAGAATTACTTTGAGGTTGAGAAGTTACAGGTGGATCAGGTTCATAGAGAGGAGTAGCTGAAATTAAATAAATTATAGAAGTATTGAGAATAATTACTTCAGTTTCCCGAATTATGGCGCTATCCGAAATATCACATTAGATAATCTTTTCTAAACGATAAAATGGTCACGGAAAGGTTATTTTATTATTAGATCTATATAAGCAAAATTAATTTTGTTATTTAAATGTTATGTGATGAATATTTTATCCATTGTACTTTAATAATTGCGAATTACGATGAAGAAACAATAGAAATGGTGTAATCGGTGTTATCTCCATTAACTGCAAACACGTAAATACAACAAATAAAAACAATGGATAACATGATTTCATAAAATTCGTTAAATAATTGGTCGTTGAAAAACTTACTTTGACTAATAAAGCTCAGAGATGGTGGTGGTGAATTGAAAACTGGCAAATCTATGTCTAAAAGCAGAAGAATTTTCTTGAAAGATTTTAACTAGATTTATACTGATAAAAATGTAATTATTTTGTGACATTAGTACCACTACCAATAATATTAATATGCAAGAATGTATTATTATCACTCACTAAAAAATTATATGATATTTAACTGAAGTTGTAAAATAGAAACATGTTACATTTACCATTAGGGTCATCCACGTACACCCTTGGAAAATCGTGATCATTTCTATCAGCCGGAAACATTTTCCAAACAATATTAACAGCACAATAACACCATCTTTCGATTTAAGGTAAAAAAAAATCTACTTCAACTGATAGTATATCTTATCTGGCCTAGTTGAACTATATCGTTATCGTAATATAAAATCGTTAATATTATTTACGACAAAAGCCACATATTTATCATATATTGATATTGAAAGATCATGTGATATGACTACAATATTGAGGTATTTATTATAAATAGCCAAAAATAAGATATCGCTGTCCGAAGGTTCATAGTTTGAATTATGCATTTTGGCATTGATTTTGAAGATAGTTTCATAATTTCAAAAGTTTTAACGTGTTACCGCTAATTTCTTATTATATTGAATATTTCTAACAAGCCTTCAAATTAAAATTAATAATTTCAAAATTTCCACAACATCGACATCGATCGATTGTCGTAGATCTCCAGTCTAAATCTAAACGTGTTCTATTGAATAGTCCTCGTATTATATTACCATAATACGTCATGTAACCGCAACTTATAGATTTCCACGAACATGCTTCATGTTTTACTTTTCCCGATTAAAAGATGACGCATATGTAAATAGAAACAACAAAAGTTAAGGCATACATTGAATTTTATTATTTTGAAAAATACTATAATTACAACTTTATTTCTTGAACGATGAAAACGATTTATTACAAATGTCAAAGATCTAACTTAAATTTAAACATTCGCGAATATAGTAAATTGTAAATATATTCGAAATATATATATATATAAATACAAATATGTGTAATATATACACACGCATTCGAAATTTTCTGAATTACATGATATGTGACTAAAACAGCGTCACAAATAATTTCGTCTCTCTTGTGCCTAATTTGTGACGCTGTTTTATAAAGATGATTCGAAATTTACTATTATCATTCCGCTAACCGGGCATTGATTGTTAAATTTACAATAACGTTAAGAGATAGTTAAGATTTAATTTGAAAGACGTCAATATTGCGCGTTAATAACCACAGTATATTGCTTAAAAGTTAAGAATGTAAAAATTCGTAACAGGCTGTGTATAATACAAGGTTGACAATTAAGATCGTCTATTAGATTATATTATAACGTCTTTCGCTATGTAAGAAATAGCAAATTTCATTTAAGTATACATACAAATGTCATACGTAAAATTAATATAAAAAAATGAAAATTTCACAAAATGTCCTAATTTGCTCTGCGAAATTTTCATTTCATTCTCGCTAAAAATTACGAACAATATCACTGCAAACCTTTAGAATATTCAATTTTATTTAATCACTACAAATTATTTATTTGGCTTTTTGTCGACATTTACGATATTGCTTTTGTTAATTCCTGAAGCGTATCTTTTTATTTAGAGACTAAGTTATATAATAATGCTGCCATCTTGCACGATTGTGACTCCCAGACGATTTTGCCATAGTTTATCGATACATATGGCGAGATTCGGAACTGGGATTTTTTTTTGGACGACGGTCGTGAAAACCTACGCTAAATCCTATAAAATATATAATCGAAAGTTGGAATGAATAGTTTACGTCTGTTTGAGATTAAGTAGGTTATAGTTAATACTTCGAAAACATTAGAAATGCTGGGGGGTATTTTTAGTCTACATTTAGGTATAGTAAACTTTAGCAAATATATATTTACAGTAATTGCTAATACGTGACTATATTTATTGACCCTAGATATTAACTACAATATTTGTGATTACAAAAATAAAACGTTATCACGATTATACCCTTATTCAATGAATAGGAGATCATAGAAGTTAAGGTAAAGTATCGTATATACAAGGTCTGTTTAAAGATTACTGACAAAATTTTAAAAGATCATTATTTAATTTTTTAATTCTCTAAACGTCTGTCGGTGATTTTTAGACACACCCTCTACAAGAGATTATATATACAAATAGAGTGGATTTTTGGAAATAAATACTGGTTATTCGTGTCAGTCTTTATTCTTTTTTCTGTTTATCCAACTGGCGTGTTAGAAATCAAACAATTTCCTTAAACGTTATACCAGTATCTTCTTCAAAGCAACTATATTCGTGTCATTGTACTTGGATGCGGTTAGCGGCTGCGACGGTTCGTTTTTCTTCGTTTGCGTATGCCAAACAAAAATCTGGAACACAAACTGAAAGGTTATCACGCGGTACCAGGTGTATGCATAAGTTTTTTCCGTTTTATTTTGCTAATAAGAGTAATTTTCAGGGGAAATTATTTTCTTTTTATTATTCGCCTTCTACGTATTTCACCAATCTTTCAGATAATTTATGGATACCATTCAAGAAAAACTGCTTGCTTTTTACAGCGAACCATTCGTCGAACAATTTTCCAACTTCCTCGAAATTGCTGAAATGCTGCTCAGTGAGAGCGTGCCCCATTGATACGAAAAAGTGATAGACGATGTCTCAAGTGATTTCAAGGTGCCTTTCACTGGTTTTGCTGTGTGAGACGGCGCATTGTCATGTAAGAAAATTGCTTTGTCGCCATGTCTTCTGGCCCATTCCGGTCGTCTTTCGATTAATAATTATTTAAATAATTCAATAATGGTTTAAATTAATCATTTGTTGGCAATAGCGTTGTGTATTAACACTTTTAAATTGTCGAAACCATGTCTCACATGTTCGAATCGATGGAGCGTGTTCACCATATGTTCCTACCAGCAAACGATGGCTTTCAACAGCTTTTTTCTTTTGATTTAATAAGAAAGGTAATGCGTGCTGCAAACAGACGAACAAAATAACATACGTATCAAATTAATACGCTACATACATTTCCATCTCTTAGTTAAACCGGAAAAAACTTATGCGTACACCTGGTAAAACGTAAGTCATGTAAATTCTCTTCGAAATGGAACGATTATTAACCTTTGTACAGTTTGAAGCAAGCAATTCAATATCCTGGACGCCAAATGGACTTAGGCTCTTTAGGAAGCCATCCTCCTCGTAGCCAGGTTTAAAAGGCATAACGGCTTTCGGACGAGACAATAAAAATTCGACGGAAACGGCAAAACCGGCCATATCAACTGGGAAGGTCCTACCTGCTATCCAACCATCGTAAAAACCATCGATCTTACCTTTCCTAACTATTGGAGAACTAACACCTAATTTAGTGATCAAACCGACAGGCCACATTGATACTTTTTTTGTAGAGCGCATCTAGAATTTTATTAATTTAAAAGAGAAAACAGAAACGAAGGTATTGTTGGTGTATTACTTCGTTAAATATTTCTAAATCATAGGTATTATCATCGTCGGCAAAATAAAGAACCCCAGTTGTTGCATTCGCCCTTACCCACGCTAAACCTTTATTCCTATTCGATACACCACGTGGCTTAGGACCTTTTTTTTTCTTTTTATACTCTTCTGGCATAGGTGCTAAAATTAAGGTTAAATTCGGGAGGTAATCAAATGTTTATATGGTGACAGAAACCACAAAATATCTTGATGCAATACGATAATTTCAAATTTAAAATGCTACGCCACAACAATCACTCAATCAGCCAATGCAGTGCTTTTGGCCAAATTCTATACTTTTCAATTTTATGTAACCCGCGGTAAAATGTTTACTTTCACGCTATATTTATAGACAGATATACATGCATTTTTACATAAAACTTAGTAAAAGAGTATAATTTTCTGATTTCACTAATGTGGAAGTCGATGAGATTATCTACGAAAAGACACGCAACTGGGATGCCCGCATAGGGGGCCCGCATTTATTTAATACACTCCGCAAAAGTATTCCATAGACTACCAAAAAGCGTTTATATTCTATTTTTCATATGTGCGCCGACTACAAGTATACAAAGAAAACCGTACAACTAGCTTTTGAATAAGTTAGTTTTTGTTATTAGTCTTATTTAGTTGTTTATTGAAAGTGTTCCTATACGGATAAATTTTAAACTGCGCTGTTAGAGTACTTTACTAACGTTATTAGAAGCAAAATGTGTAATTTAACTCAAGAACAAATGGCTAGAATAGTTGTTTTAAAGGGCAGTAGTCAGATATAGAGAAATAGAAGGTTACATACGAAGACCGATGCCAGATCGTCTAAGCTGTACTATTCCCCAAGATGACTGGATTTTAAGACTATAAGCATTATGTCGAATAAGTACCCAAACCGTTCGTAATAGGTCGGAACAAGAGCCAGAGTTACAGCTCCTCATCTTACTAGAAATCACCGATTGGCCCGCTTAAAGTTTGCTAGGGAACATCTAAATTGGGAAATGAATGACTGGGCCAATATGCTCCTCACAGATGAGTCAAGATTTAGTATTTACACCTCAGATAAACGTACACCAGTCTAGAGATGAGACGGTGAGCGCTATTCTCAGTGCAACATAAGATCTACGCCTCTGACATGACTCTAACATAGTTTGGGGAGATATGCCTTTATCAGTAAACACAGGTACAATGACTGGCCAAAGGTAGGATCATGAAGTACCATACGCTCTGGTAATATGTATGTAATGATAACTTGATGAGGTTGGCATGAGGTTTTAGATTGGTTTGCGGCGAGTCCCAGACATGCATCCTATCGAGAATGTGTGGGACTATCTTCACATAGTGGTACGGACCCAATATATTGCCGCAGTAGAGCTACAGGGATTAGAAGATGCCGTATTCGCGAGGAATGGGAGAATTTAAACCAAACTTATATACGGAGGTTAATTGAATCCATGCCAAATAGAATAAGAGTGGTCATAAGAACCAGGGATGGCATATCGAATATTAAGCTATTATACTGTATTTTGTTTTTTCAAAAATATAATTTCTTTTATCATATATGATTAAAAAAATTTCAAATATGATGTTTTCATTTGGTCCTTATATTATTTAAATAATCATATCCATTGTTTCTTGGAGTATATTAGGATGTATTTAAAAGTTCCTTTAGTCATAAAATCATTCATGTGCTACAGAAATGAATTATGCGACACTTTTTTTGCGGAGTGTATAATATTAATCATAAGATGATATTGGTTTTTTCTTACTACTTTTTTATGAAATATCTGTAATGCATCCAGATGCTCAAATAGTATTTGAAACCTTGAGAATTCGATAAAATGCAAACTAATTGCTTACCTATCAGGTACGAATACGGTATACCAGTTTTATTTAATAATTGCGTAATCAGCGGGTTTTGAATTTTACCATCTTCTACGACTAACCAATAGATATTCGGAACTAACATAAGAGTGTGCGATAACCTAGTGAGCTCTGCTAATTGCTCCGGCCTTCGATAGGTTGGAGTAATTATATACAGTGGAGTTAAATTTTCACTTGCCTCTGTACTTCTATAAGGCGGCATAATTGTATACTAAAAGAAATTAAGAACTTAAATTCAGCTTACTAACTAATCAATTAAAGATCTTAGCAAAGGAAACACATTTCAAAATACAATCTTCATAACCTTTGCGTTAATAGAGCGAAAACTACGCAGCAAACACTATTACGTAACTTTGGCGGGGCTCTCTCGTCACTTTTCTAGCCTACCATCGTCAACAATACGTCATTTATAAAGTACAAAAGTCACAACCCGTTGACGTCTAATTGTGATGTTATTTAACAGCAGAGTATGGACCAAAAATCGACGTCAAATCTAAGTCAACAAAATGACGTTCAAATACGCTATCGCCTAAAAATCGACGAATAAGCTAACATTGCTGTAAGCAGGTAGCCGTTTGTATTTATAATATATTGCATCTTGTATATAGAAGTAATTTATAAACGATACTTGTACGTGAGATGTAATTGAAAAATCAATAACCAACTGACTACACTCTATTTTTTAATTCGGAAGAGTAACATGAAGAAACGCGTTTACACAATGAAATTTTTCAAAGCTTGGTGGCACTTTAATGTTAATAACGCGACAAAAACGACGTGACTATATCGCCACTTTACTAAATAACGTTATTGAGACATCTTATACAGGCAATTTCACATTAGCAGAAAAAAATTTAACATCGAAGTGTAACTGTATTTGCTAGGTAACTTAGTAATGAATTTAGCAGCATTTAACTCTAAAATAGGGCAGCATTATTTTTAAAAGTTCGTCAATAGTTTTTAGAGGGGGCCGGTAAAATAATAAATGCAAGGTAACCATCATCAGATATGATATTAAGATAACACCGCAAAAAAATCGCTTAACCACAGTTTATGTAATGTGTTAAGAATTTTTAACTGTCGTGCATTGAATTGAAGATAAGCTAGCAGAAAAAAATATATAAGAAAATCCTTCAAGTAAATGTATGCAATTTTTTGTTTGTATAATTTTCTGCGATTAATTCACGTGGTTGATAAGCTAATCAAATCCTTGAACCGCACTGATTATCCATAACATTACTATTATCACTTTTTAATCTTTGCAAGCGCCCTTTAATTCTTGTAAGTTATAACTGTAGGAAAGCAACATGATGGATTTAAAAATAAATGGGCAACCGTTGCAAAGTTAAAAGAAAGTTAATCAATAAAACCAGGAAATTTATGTCTACAATCGCGCTGTGTAGTATATGAGGCATGTATTTGTCCTACAACCAGAAGAATTTGATCGATATACCAATAAGCGCGAATTACTTCACAATAGTTAGGATTGAAAATGAAGGTTGGAAGTTATTAATTTGCTTATTAGATTAAAAATAATAGTACTTACTGGAAGCTGAGTTGTCATTTCTTTATCATTACAAATAATAGTCTTATTAACATCCCGCTTAATAAGTTCTGCGTACTTGCTGTTCTTGTATTCTTTAATATTTTGAAGATCGGATTGCGTAGATTTCCATGTTATGAACATCCTGTATTGATATAGCACTAAAGAAACCCCGACCAACATTATAATGTACAACATTGTCGTGGGGTACCTCATACTGGCTATTTCTGTCTGAAATATTTAAACTTAACAAATCCATATCCATACATCTTGACAAATTCTCGTAAATCCTATTTCTTTATGCACAGAACGTTGTATACACCGTACATAATGAAGATAATAGAATGAAACTTATTTATATTTAGTCTACCGCGAATGGAGTTAATTCTCAGAAGAAATGAGAAGATACGCCTTTCAAGAAATAAACTGACACGTTTCATATTTGGTATCGATATTTTCTATTTAAAGAATTCGTTCCGTTTAGGAAATGTATCATCATACTAAACTCTAATTCCCATGTGTTATTTATATTTTGCAAGAAGAAAAAAAAAATTAAACATATGCTCAGACGTTAAAAATAGTAAAATGTGTTACAGTGTTATTGTAACATGACGCTTCTCGTATTTGTAAGCATATCAGCGAGTTTTTTTTTTTCACAGCTAATTCTGAACGTTTACATTCAAAATATAAATAAAAATCGCTTTGAAATTTAATTCTCTTATATACACGCGTCCCCTTAGTAACTAACCGGTTTTACACTTACCGTATTTAAATAATTTAAAGCCGTAACGATTCGTTAAATACCACCAAATATATGGAAGACTGTAGGTAATATTTTCTTCCTTAAACTAAAAACTGGACTCGAAATTCGAATTATTTTATGTTTTAAGTACACACGTTTGTTATCCAAGGTTTGTCTTCAAATGGTTCGAATTGTTTGAGATTGTAGCGATCCACTTAAAATTTTTTACAATTTTGTTGCTCGATCAGGAAGCAAATTCGCGAAAAGTATTAGTTTGCTAGTTTCTTAATTCAGCTGTTGATTAAAATTAATCTTTAAAAAAGTATGTGTTCGGAATTTAAGGGTTTTCGAATGAGACGATAAAAATTATTTTAAAATTCCGAGATTCGTCACAGACATTAGTCAATTTACTAAAAGAGCAAGATAAGTAGGAAGAATAAGTGGGATAAGTTTGTAATCGCATCTTCCTGTTTAGTCGTATCATTAACTAAGAAAACGCGATTATAGTTTTAAAATTGTTCACTTAATTATAAACCCCCTATGTAATATTCGAACTTGTTTCTTCCATTATCAAACATGAACTTCCGTTAAAGCGATTAGAGAAATATTAAATACGGATAAGGCAAATGTATTAAAATATTTATGAAATATGTTGTAGTAGTAAAAATTAAAATATGAAATGTTTTTTTATATATCCTTGTAGTGAAGTAGTAATTCCATTTATCGGTATCTTTACTTGTTTAAATATTTAAGTACGATAATCTTACACTGCAAAAGGAGAAAGATTTCTGAGGGGGAAATAAATAAAGCAAGGGCTTATTTCGACTCTCCCGCAAACCCTCGATTATATTCACCCTATACGCTAGTGCCAGAGTATCTAATATCGATTTAAATAATTATTAAGAAAAATAATAAAAGCGACCACGACATGCCAAAATATTAATTAATAATAGCGAATCAAGCAATCATTCCTTGATTTATCTGTTGTAAATTACTCACCTATAATGTCTATATAATAAATAATTCCATATTAGTTTTATTCGAAAATCCTTTTTGTTCATTGTAATTTCTAGCTGGAGGATTTTCCTTAAGTGTTAAATCACCATAATAGTTTCATTATTGCCTGTTTTTATTGATAATTTTCGCCAGAAGCGGAAAAGACAACGTATAAATGCTTGTCTAAACGAGACTAATGCTCAACTCTCGAATTGGTATAACATCAAGCGTCGAGACGCAGTTCTTATTTGACTGTATTTGACGTCTAGTGCTCTAGTTAATGTACTAAACACGCTGCCAACATAACCAATATATAACAAGTACTTTGGGTTATCTAAATTCTAGGGTCGTACAATCTTGAACTACAGCCTTGGCCAACTGTATTAGACACCCTTCATTTTTATAGATCGGGACTAAATACTAAGAAATAGAATAAAATTACAAGAACAAAAATGTATATAACGAAAATTTATTGACAAAATATTAGAATTCTTAATATTTAGTGTTTCCTCCACCTACTTTTATAACAGCTCGGATTCTCTTTGGCATATTTGTTACAAGA
Organism: Trypoxylus dichotomus; assembly: GCA_023509865.1. Classification (NCBI taxonomy): domain Eukaryota; kingdom Metazoa; phylum Arthropoda; class Insecta; order Coleoptera; family Scarabaeidae; genus Trypoxylus; species Trypoxylus dichotomus. The sequence goes on along the minus strand of CM042083.1, from coordinate 8,882,589 downwards.
CGATAGCATTTATCTATAGATATTTTCCCCCATTCTTCAAATATATTTTGTCCCAGAATGTATTTACTTTTACAAATATATTTTGCCACTTTAACTTTTAAAATCTGGCACAAATGTTAATTATCTTGTTGGAAATAATATTCCGGTACTTCAGCATCGAATAATTTTAAGGCGGACTGCTCTAACGCCTTTTCTAACATCTGAGTATAGAGGCTGGGTGTTCACGCGGCCCGCGCACTCGAAGAGTTTAGCCGACATGCGTGCATCCTCAGACCCATCGAATTTTACGGTAGGGACAATACAATCCGGATGTTATGCTTCTCGTCGTTGAACGTACTGTACCCCAGGCCGCTTGAGAAGCTGTAAACGGTAGCAGTAACGTTTACCTACAGTGACCTTCTTTATTTTTAAAAAGTGCAGATAGTAATTTGAATTAACCACATCCAGTAGTACCCAAAGTGGTCACATTTACGTCCGACTATAGCACATTACCCCAATCTTCGACGGTCCAATTATATGTATATAAAATACATCTAATTGCTCATTGAACGTGTTGTTTGTTGCGGACTGCAGTCAATCGAGGTTTACTACGAGCTATATGCCTGTGTAAATCACTAGCTACTAGTAGTTCATTAGATACTCTATAATGCGATCTTCTTTTGCCGTTGTAAGGCGTTTCCCGCCGCTTTTTGGTCGATTTGTTAACGATCTATCATTTTTCATATCATTGTAACGTGGTACGAACCGCACATCGCGGACACATCATTACTCTCGCTTTAGCGGCTAAAGTATTACCTTGTGACTTAAGTAGCACGATTTGATTGCTTCACTATTTTAAGTTTGAATGTCAAAAATAAAAATAAACACAAAATATCCTCGTTATAAACTCGTAATATTACACCGTTTTGTTATCGCGTCGACAATACACTGATATTTAAAATCGAAACATTACTGTCTGTTAAACTATTTCCGCAAAGTAAGCAATTACCTCATAAAAATGTTTTATGAGGGTGTCTAATACAATTGGTCAAGGCTGTATAATAAATAGCAATTTATTCACGGAAAAAATGTAAAATTAAGGAGTTACTAATTAATGAAGGAAAACTGTAGAGTTTACTGCGATACCTGCGAATTATATAACCATACAGCCCTTACAAACGTTAAAGAAATCTTTAATTCAAAAAAAAAATCGGCACCAAATCAATGTAAAATCATACTAAACCTGATGATTAGTAAATCAAAAAGTTATCGAAGAATATTTTTGAAGTAACGCACACGAAATGAAACAAGTATGAGCAATAATAAATTTGGATATTAAATTCGAATAGAAATAGGAATTTAGTAAAACGAAGATGGTAGGAAAGAAGTTGAGACAAGAAAACAATAGACACCTTTTTTTTCAAAATTTCTATTTATATATAAGACAATAAAAGAACCAAAAAGAGAATAAAATTACAAAGTAAAATTAAGCACATCACATCTTCCTCTTTTAGCACTAAATTTTATATTTTGTAAGTAACATGATATAATTGTAATTATAGTAGACCCTTGCAAAATATAATAATGATTAGTATAAATTATAATTACGCATCCTACAGTGATTTGACATTATTTATCATAATAACGAATTAATTAACTTATTAATTTCTGTAGTGGTTTATTTCAATAGTTCCAGCCTAATATATACAATTTGATTATAAATTTGTGATGTTTGCAGTATGTTCCTTGTTAAAAGTTTTACAAATTAAATGTGGCAGTGTATAATAATATATACATACATTTTCTTTAACTAATGAAACGTCTTCGAAGTTAATATAGTTTGCGTCGATTAATTAGCACTTTCTTGTTTAAAGTAGTAGTAAGACACTGGCACGGATTTAATAATATTGGCAAAATAAATTATATAAACTATAAAGTACATAATTTTCTCCAATAAAATAGTCTCCATCTTACAGAAAAATAACAATATAGTAAAGAAACCACAATTTCTTTTCGTTTAAATTAATATTGACTAATAACTAGTCACGATAATTAAACCTTATTCGCAAATATATTGAAGCACAAGCAAAATCTTATAAACCGACGCAATAAAACTTAAAAAGGCCGGCTCGAAATATACGATAAAAATTTTTGGATTGATCCATAGCGTCGCTCGTTGGTATTATAGGATTTTGCTCGAACTCTGCGAAAAACAACCAAAACTTATCTCGATATGTTTGTTATGCGTTCACCGTTACATTATTTACAAAATTGTTATTATAAATTCACTTCATTTACAACATTTACATCGTATCTCAGTCGTTATTTTTTACGAAGTAGTGATTTCACAGGGTCGATTTTTGTAAGTTAGCGCCTTTGTTAGCAATATGTTATGGTTTGAATTTTACCAATGGTATGTTCTTTGATTGTAAACACTTATCACAAACCCATTCCGCATACACTTCCGCCGTTAGTAGTTGAAAAGCAGCTTCTGTTAGACCGGTGCATCCTCTGTAAATTAAATGAGAATCTTTAAAAAGGAACAAATTGAAGGCAACAAGAAGAGAAACGAAAAATATTACCTGTGGAACCAGAAGTTGCAGCCACTTTCACACAAAATCGCTTGGTCGTTATCATGCACTTCCTTATGGCAAATTCCACAAGGATAGATTGGCGGGGCATTCGGATTTTGTGAGTTAAAAACCATAGGTTGATCAGCTGGATAAACTTTTCCAGCACTTACAGGCATCGGTTTGGTGTACATGTTATTCATTGGTGTCATCATGAAGTTATTATTCATGGGCCCTCCTTCATTCAATTCATAACATAATTATTTTCCAAGAATCTATTTAAAACCTCAACCTACCCATTGGTCCATTAGGTGTATTCATACCCATTGGCGCAGGCATGGGTCCATTCATTTGAGGATTCATTCCATTCATCGGTCCGCTCATTGAACCATTATTCATAGTACCCATAGGGCTATTCATAGGACCATTGATTGGCCCGTTACCAACACCAGGCCCTATAGGTCCTTGCATATTAGATCCCATGCTATTTATGGGACTATGCATAGGTCCTTTAATATAAGAATACCAATTTTAGGTATTAGTATAATGATTTGAAATGGGGAAAACTTGCCTGCTATGGGATGCATAGGACCATTGGGACTATTCATCATATGAGGACCCATATGATTCCCCATAGGGCCATTCATTCTAGGACCATTCATTACCATAGGATTGTTCATCATATGCGAGTTTTGATGTGCATTTGGGCTTGGAAGCATGGGAGATCCCATACCAGGGCCTAAATGTGTTTTATAAGTTACTCACAGGATAAAATATGATGGAATTTCATACTTACCCATAGGGCGACACATGTTCATGTTAACCATGCCCATATTGCTGCCCATTCCCATACTTGGTGTGTTCCTTACAACATTCATCGAATTAACTGAACTAGGACAATCATCAAATGGGTTTGAAGCAACAATTGTGTCCCCGTAACCAGATAATGGTGGTGGTAACAGATCCTGCACATTTGGTGGTGTCTGAATTGAAGTTTGTACATTTTTCCTTCGTTTCTTTGGGTTTGATGGACCACTTGGTAATTCATTTCCTAAATTTGGCACGTTAAGCCTAAAAGGTGCTAAGTGACTCATATCTACTGCTTAAGATCACTACTAAGTATTATCAACATAATTATTAACGTTTAAACACGAAATTACTGGGGTGTCACTGTTTCCATCACAGACAATTTTTCAAAATTAATATAGAGATAGGAAATTTAAATGGTGTTCATTAGATTAGTTAGTAGAATTCTTTTACGCACTCAGTTGAGTATTTCAACATATTTTTTAACGGTAAATATCATAATAAACAAAAGCTTAGACAAAATAGATCAGTAACCTGAAGTTAAAGCCAAGCAGAGGTAAACGACATCGAAAATATCTAAATCTCAAAAAGTTGGTTACATTTTAATGCGCGCCCCCTAGGAAAACAAGACAGAACTGACGAAGCCATTTTCTTTTGAAAGTATAGATTTTGGCGGGATCCAAGCAGCGGTAGTGTAATATTTTTTTGTTGTTTTCTTAAAAATACTAAATATCCTGTACGTAACAGCAAATACTGTAGATGTGGATGCGTGCTATAAGTGCAAGATAATTAGTACTTTGAAGAAAATAACAAACACAAAATAGATTTACTTTATAGTCATAAAATTCTATAGTAATTTAGACGACGTTTTCCATATTTTTGTTATCAGGTTTGAGGTATGTATTTTATTACAAAGTACTAAAATACATATGATGTATATTTATTCTTGTAAGTAAGAAATCCTAATACAATATATCAAGATAATACTAAACATTTTTTATGTTTGTTTAATTCATTCTGTCTATTTGAAGAATTGTCATTTTGCAGTTCTAGATTCCTTTGACCTTTGACATACAATGTTTTAAATAAATCCCATGCCATAATTGTTGGCAAAATTGAGCTTAATATTTTATCCATACATTTAATACTACTAAAAATAATCATTATTACAATAACATAATGTCTTCACTACCATATTTTACATATAATACAAATCTATGATTGCTTCTTCATTATTATTTAGTATTTGTATCAATGCGTCCTAGAATGATATAAAGATTTCCCAGAGAACTGCTTTCCATTCTTATATTGATTATATGATATACTATGTAAATGAATAACTATCCAGTCAACCATTTTTAAATCTCGCGAACAAATTGGCATTTCCGGCAGTGAAGGTCATATTCACACTTTTTTTTTAGAGTAATACGTGCAAATATGGACTTTACTGCCGGAACTAGCAACTTAAATTGTTCACAAGATTTATGAATGGCTGACCGGGTGCTTACTTCAAACAAAGTTTATTTGTAAATTCATAAATGGAATTTGGTTTTCTGAACCTGCTTAAATGTAGTTCTGCAACACAGATTTTTGTAGTTGTTCAGAATTTTTGGTTAGATCTATAGCCTTATGAACCCATTAATAACAGTGATGTCTTTATAATTTTATAAGGCAGCATAAATTTTCGCAAACCGAAACGGACGATAAAAGAAAATGCGAAAGAATGAAACCGTGATGTAGATGGAATTACAAAAACTAGTACAGAATGGTCGAGATGTATTAAAATCCTATATTTACAGCAAAGTCGTTACTAGTGGCTCTATCTAGGAGAACAGCGCATCAACGAAATTCACTCTTCCTATTTAACATACCACCACAAATACAATCCTATCATCGATAAATTTTAATTTTATTTATTTAAACTTGTTCTTTTAATGGGAATTAAAGAGATTAATACATTGATATTATACGTTTAATTGTACATAATCATACTATTAAACATTTTTGTAAACGACAAATAATTTCATTGTAATAATTAGTGGTGTTCCAATATTATAGAATATATCTTCAAGATCATTGTTAATTAGTAACAGAGAAAGCTTTTCTAAGGAGACAACTCTATAGAATAGGACGAAATATATCTTAATATCCGTCTTAATTTATCAATCAATAAATCAATTTTATTAAATGTAAACAAATTTTGGAGACCGCCAAATTTAAACTTTGTTTCCTCTAAAACATTTTCTAAACCAAAAAATCTTCGATATGAAAGACGACTTTTGCACATAGACAGATCGAAACGAATATAGAATCTCTAGTTATCGATTTTAAATTAATAGAAATATCTTATCTCGTACTAATAATTAACGGTAAATAATAGTAACGCTCCTTCATATATATATATATGAGACATTATTCGTCTAAAAGGGAGCTGCATGAGCGGTATGGATCTGAGTTGTACGTCTGGCAAACATGAATAGATAACAATAAAAGTTTATTTCTCGAACTTTTAATTTGATTTCAATTGGAGATAAACTGCGTTGATTACATTGTTTTTGATTTTTATTGATGGAATAATTAATTTTGAAGCGCCATGGATGGATTTATTATGAATAAAATAATGTCAGTGTTATATTTGTCGAATTAACTCGTGATTTTTAATTTAAATTTCTCACGCAAACATTTATTACGAATTCATATTGTTGTTGTTGTATTATTAATTGGGATTTTTAAAAATAATTTTGGACTGATAAAACAGTCATTTTGACTAATACAGTAAGTATCCGAGTTGCGCATAAAGTGCTCCCTCCTCTAACAGAAATATTTTGTTGCATTGGTGGTTAGTTGGGTGTTCGTTGTGATTATTCGGTTTGGTTAAAATAGAGTAAAAAGAATTTCCTATCAGCGTATAGTAACAGTTTTTAATAAAATATCATTCTTCGAGGATGAAAATGGAGTGGACACCTCAACAAGAGGGATTGCGCGAAATATTAACCTTATTGAAGGAATCACAATCGCCAGATACAGTTACCCAGAGAGCTGTACAGCAGGTATCCTTTATGAAAGCCTAAATGCACCAAATCTATGCTTTTGAATATAATATTTTGCACAATAGCATTTGGTTATTGTGCAACGGGCATTTTAAATTGCCGATTTGCTATTTTTAAAACGCTGCTTCAAAACTTCGTTCCCGATTTTTTTTCTTGCCGCTATCAAAAGTATCTTTGCATCAAGTATTGACATAACATTAAATTGACGAGTTATTTTCATTATTGATATCGGGGTATTTTTAACTCGGTATTGCATTTTATCATTATCTTCTTATATGTTGCCAAATTTAAAATGCATTTTTTTTCCTTAATTTTACAATTCAGAAACTGGAACAGTTGAATAAATACCCAGATTTCAACAATTATCTCATGTTTGTACTGACAAAACTTGTACAAGAAGATGAACCAACTAGATCACTAAGTGGTCTTATATTAAAGAATAATGTTAGAACTCATTATAATAATTTAGTTCCAAGTGTTACAACCTTCATAAAGCAAGAATGCTTACAAGCAGTTGGTGATCCATCACCATTAATAAGAGCCACAGTTGGCATACTAATCACAACAATTGCAAGCAAAAGTGAACTACAGTCCTGGCCAGAATTACTACCGGCACTTTGTAATATGTTGGATTCACAAGACTATAATATTTGTGAAGGTGCTTTTGGGGCCTTACAGAAGATCTGTGAAGATTCAGCAGAGGCTCTGGACGCGGATACCCATAACAGACCATTGGATATACTAATACCAAAATTTCTACAGTTTTTCAACCATTCTAGTTCAAAAATTCGCTCTTGTGCTATTGGTTGTGTCAATCAGTTTATTATACAAAGATCGCCTGCTCTGATGGTGCATATAGATACATTTTTAACGGTAAGACTTCTTTTTACTTTACCAAATTAATTCTTAATAGAATATTTTAATATATTTCATGTGTTAATTCATTTTTACATTAATGCAAATAAACATTAATAAGATGGACAATATATTGTGATATGGAATTTAACATTTTGCTAATAACTTATTAGTAATAAGTATTGAAAACGAATTCTTAAATTTGGCAAGATTATCAAATTATTTCAATGTAACTGTACACTGTATCCATCATTATTTGAAAGATGCTATTACTTAATCTGTTACATTATATATATATATATATATATATATACATATATATATATGTATAAGTACACAAATTTAGAACGCGTTGTGTATAATAAACATCTTAAACTGTTATTTAAGTTTGTGCGGATTAAATATTTACTTTAAAGCCACGTGTTTAAATCTAAAAATCGTATGTAATGGACATGCTCCTCCAGATAGAAACAAATTTGCATTTTTCAACTATCTAAAACAATTTTTGCAAAGTTTTAGTACGAAGACAAACAGTTTTTGAAATATCTGATAATGAAATTGCCAAAGAAAATATGTTAAAAATTTCTAGCTTAAACATTATCGATTTTCTTCGGATAACCTTGATAAAATTGTGCGAACAAAAAGCCGATATTTAAACGAGAAAAAAAATGTTTTCATTGATAAGCGCTGTTGTTTGCATGTCCCGTGTGTCCTTTTTTTTCAGAATCTGTTTAACGTAGCCACTGATGAAGATCCAGAGGTCAGGAAAAATGTTTGTAGAGCTTTGGTGATGCTCCTAGAGGTACGGATGGATAGACTTATGCCTCATATGAGTCAGATAATAGAATATATGCTGCTGAGGACGCAAGATAGCGATGAAGGTGTTGCTCTAGAGGCTTGCGAATTTTGGTTGTCTCTTGCGGAGCAACAGATTTGCAGAGATGTCTTGGGAAGCCATCTAAGTCGACTTGTACCTATCTTAGTGCGCGGTATGAAGTACTCCGAAATCGATATTATACTTCTAAAGGTAAAACGAAACTTAGAAATTATCCAAGGCCAAATAAAACGAATCTAAACCTACAGGGTGATGTTGAAGAAGATGAAGCTGTTCCGGATAAGGAAGAAGACATAAGACCCAGATTTCATAAATCAAAAACCCACACTATAAAAGCGACTGCTCCAAATACGAACGGCACAGCCTTAGAGAATGGGACTAGTGATCCAGCAGATGATGACGATGACGACTACGACGATGCTGATGATGACAGCTCGTTATCCGATTGGAATTTGAGGAAATGCAGCGCGGCTGCTTTAGATGTCCTAGCAAACGTATTCCGCGAAGAATTACTTCCAATATTAATCCCTATTCTAAAAGAGACTCTATTTCATCAGGAATGGGAAATCAAGGAATCGGGAATACTTGCGCTAGGAGCAATCGCTGAAGGCTGCATGTCTGGAATGATAAGTCATCTTCCAGAACTCATACCGTATTTAATCAATAGCTTGAGCGATAGAAAAGCGTTAGTTCGGGCGATCACCTGCTGGACCCTTAGTCGATATTCGCATTGGGTTGTATCACAACCGCACGACGCGTATTTGAAGCCATTGATGACAGAACTACTGAAAAGGATCTTGGACAGCAACAAGAGGGTACAAGAAGCTGCTTGTTCTGCGTTTGCTACTTTGGAAGAGGAAGCTTGCACCGAACTAGTACCTTATTTAAGTTTCATATTAGAAACTTTAGTGTTCGCGTTTTCTAAATACCAACATAAGAATTTATTAATATTGTATGACGCTATTGGTACTTTGGCCGATTCTGTAGGACATCATTTGAATAAGCCAGCATATATTAACCTTCTAATGCCACCGTTGATTCAAAAATGGAATATTTTGAAAGATGAGGATAAAGATCTGTTCCCCTTATTGGAGGTATTCCAAATTACTCTGAAAATAAACCTTAGGATTTATACGTAACTCATGATATTTCAGTGCCTCTCCAGTGTCGCCACCGCTTTACAATCTGGATTTCTTCCTTATTGCGAACCGGTTTACCGAAGATGTGTATCTCTGGTCCAACAAACTTTGTACCAACACATGGCAAATACACAGAATCCGGACGCATACGAAGCACCTGATAAGGATTTTATGATCGTGGCTTTAGATTTGCTCTCCGGATTAGCTGAGGGATTAAACGGTCATATTGAGAAGCTCGTAGTTAATAGTAATATAATGGAATTACTTCACCATTGTATGCAAGATCCTATGCCGGAAGTACGGCAATCCTCATTTGCTTTACTTGGCGATTTAACCAAAGCTTGTTTTCAACACGTCAGGCCATGTATTCCGGATTTCCTACCTATTCTGGGGCAAAATCTGAATCCTGAGTATATTTCTGTTTGTAACAATGCGACATGGGCCATAGGGGAAATTAGTATAAAATTAGGTAAGTGAGAATTCGTAAAAAAATGAAATGACGTAAGTGGAATTTATTTTTAATGAATTTTAGGACAAGATACCCGGCCGTATATTCCGATTGTTCTAAATCAGTTAATAGAAATAATTAATAAAGCGAATACTCCAAAGACTCTATTGGAAAATACAGGTTAGAATTTCAACGAATAACTCAGTAGCTGTAACAATTTTTTTATTTACATTTAACCTTTTAGCCACATTCCAAAGTTTTGTTACTACAGACGTTTTATTTGTAAAATTTAAAATTTCTTTTATTCTAGGTGACGTTTTTGAGCTGTTTTATTATCTATTATTTCCACAAACATGTATTTCGATCACGTTTTAACCTATTTTGATTGATATAGAATGATATAGTTTATGTTGATGTTTTTCCACATGTTTTTCCTTTGTTTCTTTGGCTTCTTTTATTTATTTTTGTACTGTGGGTTTGTAAGGCACCATCAAAGTTCGGCATCTTGTGGACAAATTGTTGACAAGTTAATACGATTCGTTTTCTATTCCCTCTTAACGCACTGAGAAGTGAATAGAAACGTACTAGAAAATGTGGAAGAATATTCAACTTTTCTTTTAGGGCTTACGAGTGTTCCTGTAATTATTTATTATTACAGGAAAAGTATTGGTTATGCAGGATTGATAAAAATGGAACGTACATAATACGGGTGTAGAAACTGTACGTATTGTATTCTTTTTTTTGAAAATCCTGAATTGCGTACTTTGTGCTTAGCTAATAACAGGCGAGCATTTTATGTTACAGATATCGAATTTACTTATTTATTTTTTCCATTCGTATTTTCTTATTTATTAACTTATTTTTAGCCATCTGAAGTGTTTGCATGCGGTTAATTATTTTCGCTCTAAGCGATTTATTAACGCTAACTATGTAATCACTTTAGAGAGGTTAAAGGTGTTATTGAGTTCCCTTTTTATCAATTACTGACTGTTAAATATTTATTTATTTATTTATCATTAATTAAACAGACATTTTTTAATATGATTGTACATTTTTCTATGATTGTGATTATTTGTCGTTAATTGAGTTTGGTTTTTTGTTTGTTTTTTGTTCTCGGTGGTTGACTGTAGCCATAACAATTGGTCGCCTTGGGTATGTCTGCCCACACGATGTTGCACCTGTCTTACATCAGTTTGTCCGGCAGTGGTGTGTAATCCTATTTATTCTTTTTCTTATATTAAGTTATCATTTTTGATGGTATGTTGATTCTTTTTATTTTCACATAACATTTGAGGAAGCATCATTTATTTTTTATTTTGCCAAAATCCTGCAGCTTCCTCCTATAAGTAGCTGTATTGCTGTCAAAAATATAGTGCAACCGTCCTCATAGAAATAAATAATAATCTTTACAATCCATACAAAAAAAGAAAAAAGATTATTGTTTTCATCTTTCCAATATGCAAGGATTCTTCAATAGGACACGGCTGTAGGGTCTAAAGCTGTTCCTATTGAGAAATCTTCCATCAATGTGTTTCCGTTAAATCACCTTGTTTGCAAAACAGACTTCTGCTATAAACTCGGATAATTTACAGGTGTACCTCGTTGAGAAATATACGTGATAATGAAGAAAAAGACAGCGCTTTCAGGGGAATGTGTCACATGATATCTGTCAATCCTGCAGGAGTAGTGCCTGATTTTATATTTTTCTGCGATGCCGTAGCATCGTGGATTAGTCCCAAAGAAGATCTAAAAGACGTTTTTATAAAAGTATACGAACCATTCGTAATGTGGATAGGGTTCTTCATAAAAATTTTACCTAATTTTAACGGATGATGTACCTACTAAATAAAAGCTGTAGTCTCGCGAATTTTACCTGCAGTTTTTAAAAATGTGGATTTGATATAAAAAAAATAATGTAGGTGTTACGAAAATATTTTTTTCCAAAAATGGTTTTGTACGAATAGTGCCATCCGTTCAAAATTACGCTATATATTTATGAAGCGCCCTGTATTACATTATCAATCCTTATTAAACGAATGAAAATTGCAGATTCTTCATGGATTCAAAGCGCAAGTAGGTGAAGAAAATTGGAAACGATTTAGTGATCAATTTCCACCACAGCTTAGTGAACGACTTTCAAGTTTGTATGGAATTTGAAAAGTTGAACAGGTATGGTTGTCTATCGAAAGGATGATTATAATTCTTCACATTCTCCAAACATTTTCGTTTCAGGATATACGGGGTAATACAGACAATCTCGTTCCTGGGTGGGTATCAGACGGCACACAATCTTTCATCACTTGCTACAGGGTGGGTTCATTATTTGACAGTCTAGTTAACTGGGAACCTATACTCTTAAAGTACTAAATAGTTAACTAAATTTTATTAGTGTTGATCGTGTTATCATTTTTTTCCTTTCGGAATTGCGTTATTCCTTTTCATTTTTCTTTTTTTTTACTTTAAACGATTATTGTAACTATGTACTAATTTCCTTTTTATGTTCGAAATCACGCTAAAAAGACTGAGTATAGGGTATAAATGTTGTCATTTTTTTAACAAGATAAATTCATAAAAAGAAGCTAGAGAGGGTTTTTAAAAGAGCAAATTTTTATTTCCTATATATCTATTTATTGTTGCAAGGTGTGTATTATTATATAACAGTTTTCTCTCCGTACTTGCTGCCTAGCGAGCATGTACACGTAATGTAGTTTCTTTATGAGAGCAACTATCAAGGAAAAAAAAAGAACTTACAATTAGTGGTCAGCTTAAGTACAAATGTTTTATTTTTAATGGGAAAAAACGAGTTGTTTGAAAACAAAAACAAATTGAGAGTAAAACTAACAATGCTTACACGTAGATAATCCGTATTTTATTTTGAAAAAATAAAATCAATAAAAAATAAGTAAAAAAGAGAATTTAGATATATATATAAGCGCCTCCTTTTTATTTTAATTTGCCCGGGGATTTTTGAATTCATAAAATCCTATGCGATCTCCTACCTAGAAACCTAAAAAAGAGGACTTCTGACTCCTAGTCCTGTTCATCATCAATCGAATTATATTTTGATTGATTTAAATTTTTCTCCCCATGTCAACCCAAAGCTCACGGTGGCCTAACATCAGGTAAATTTATTAATTTAGAAAAAAATATGAAAAAAAATATATAAACAAAAAAAAGCTAGAATTCTTCTAGCTTTGACTGTAAATGTGATAACGTTTAGTGATTGACGATCCTATTTGTTTGTGATACTTAATGACTGTTAATCTTTTTTTTAAGTAAGATGTAAAAAGTGAAAACGCATTAAGCAGTTTTTTTTTGCTTTTACTGATTATTTTATTTCGTTAATAGGAATGTGCAACACAAGACAAATAAAGTGAGATTATTTATTTGTTAATTAATTAAATACATTAAATGCCCCCTCCCTTCAATGGTATTTTATTATATACAGACTGGCTTTATCTCTACCCTCCCTTCACTTACTTTATCATGTTATACCTCAGAAAATAATAGTGTATAAAAATGTTTGTTCTTTGTATATTTTGTATCATAATCTAAACCAAAAAAATATATACATACATATATATATATATATATGTATATATATATTGAAGGACAGTTTGTATATAAATAAAACGCTTTATATATATATAGGTTTGGCAAGTTTATCGGAATACCCGATTTTCGATCGAAAAATATCTTACGTGAATGTCAATTATGACATATCTTCCGTTTTAATCTTAGCTTCAATCAGAAGGTAGGTGTTCCGACGTTATTGCCTAGGCCAAATTAAGAAATAAAATTTTCCGATTTCAAAAAAGTAATAAAAAATAATAAGCGGGTGAGTTTGAAGGGTGTACAGAAGTCTTCAGTTCCTTCTACTCAAATTTCCATTCCTTGTTGCGTATATTCGCATTCCCTCCTTTTATTACAGTGTTAGGTTAGTTTCTACTTTAATAATTAGTTATCCTTTAATGATAACGGAAAGGAACTACAGCTTTAGCAATACGATGTCGAAACTATCAAACTATCAAAAAATGTATGTTTATTTCATTCTACATCCAAAAACAATTAGGCCGGTGCGTTGTATTGTTAATTAGGAGCCATATTTTACTTTTCTTCTACTTTTAAATATCGGTTAATTCAGTTCCTTATCTTGTAATTTGTCGTAAAAAAATAAAAGGACACTTGTTTTGTGAAGCAAGGTAATTTTTACCATTACGCAATGCTGGATGTATATGAGTTCTACATGAAAAGAAAGTTGAATTAAGTGAAGTTATTGCATGTAAAAATACCAACGTGAATATAACGCTCAGATTTATATTTATTTTAAACGAAACTAAAGACGAACAAAGCATATTTTTATTGTCTATATTATTACTATTAATTCTGATTATCTTGCATTGTTCACACATTAATTATATGACTAATTTATTTTGTGTACAAAAAATCTGAGCTTTTTCGCAAAATATTTCAATTGAAGATTTTTATTGTAATACCTTTTATTATCATGGGTTAAATTCGTATTTCTTTTTCCAACAGATTTCTTTTTCTGTTTCTTTTGTAATACTTTAAAAGAAAAAAAATACTTGACAGTGTAAATTTTGTACATTTCAAGCCATTGTATTATTTTTATATGTTATTTTACCATAGTAATATTGTTTTTTATTGTAAGTTTATTGGAAAATAAATTATTACTACCAGCAACAAACTTATTGTTTCAAATTTCTCATCTCTGTAACATTAAAACAATGAATCTTTAGTTATTACTGCTCGTTTGTTTTACTTAGGAGATTTCAGACGTATGTCGATGTCTGTTTTGGTCACGTGAAGAGGGCACTATTAGTATCACTACGAATATATTTGAACACTAATAAAGGATTATTTGGGTAAAGATTCACAACTGTAGAACAAAATATTTATAATTAATTACAGCTTAAGTACTTTTACATAAAAGTTGTCAAAAGAAGAAAACACTGAAGTACAATATTGTATTGTGAGATTTTGATATATTAATTTAAAAAAAAATGATACGAAAATGTGATTAATGGGTGTTTTACAATATAGTTACAATATGCATAAATGGTCACTTTTATAATTGCTGAGATTTGAATAATTGCCATTGACATTCATTATAAATTTTTGGGTTCTTACCCTTCTCTTCTTACATAATTTTCTTTTTCCATACATTGCCGTTAAATTAAATTCTTAATTCGCAAGCTAATTGACTGGGCGGCTGCTTTCTGTACTATTTCTTTGATATCTTATTTTTACTATTAGGCAAAGTTATCTGAATGTATCTAAACACATTAAACATTACTTCACCGGCTTTATAATGATTCCTACTTTCTTTCTTTCTTTTTCACTTGCCATTTCGCCATGAAAATAGTCGTCAAAACAAATTGTCACAACCGTAGTATAATGTAACGCCTGTAATGATCACAATTGAATATGTATTTACTACTGTATACTCTATATACTACATATAAGATATCCTCATCTGTATTTGTAAAACAAAGTTCAAGAATGGGTGATATTTGATAAAGAGGTAATTACTTTGTAATACAAATAATCTTAATTTTAATTATTTTCGTTTCAAGAATTAGGTAATCCTAATCCCTTTGTTTATATTTATAAAATGTTCATCTATTTTAAATGCATCCTTGACATGCATTAAATCGTTTACAATTGTTTTAGAGAGAGTAAATACAAAATTAATGAGATAGGCGCAATTTTTGCAGATTACGGGCACAACACAATTCAACCAACGCGGGAAATATTCATGCTTCTTGCCTACATAAGACGAACGAGCTGTAATCTGTTAAAAATAATTTATTCAGTGGTGATAGTGGTATCTATGATTGAAAAGTCGTACTAATACCATTTTTGACACGTAATTATGGATAGTTTACTTTGCCAAGTAAACTATGTATTCTTCCTTATACCATTGGTGCGGTTTCTAGCTCTATCTCAAATTGAAATTTTCTCTCGGCTTGTATCGCCGCTCTTTCTAAACGGACAGTCAGGTGCGTTCTTTGCCCTATCTAGTGCTAAAAGACTACACCTTTGTCTACCATTCAGAACACAACGGCATAAGCAGGTACAGTTTCTCAACCTTCTAGCGACGAGCTTATGGACTACTAAACTAGAGAGGGCGCGCACGGAAAGTGTATTGGGTAGATGTATATGCGAATGATCCCTCAAGCTTAGCATGATGGATTTAAAACAAATCAAAAAGGTGCCTAGAAAACAATAGCCTAAAAAATAATGCTGATAATGCAGATATTCATCGTGTTGATGGGATCATTCACAGGAGAGACTATGTGAGGAGAGAAAACGCTAATACACCAACATGTTTCTATTAATTGGCGTCATTAGCACGGTTTCACGCGTCCTTTTCTTTGTCGTTCTGTTGTTTTACTGTTAATTTATAGAGGGTGCTTGCAATCTTGCAAACAAGATAAAACGCATAAGAAATTTCGCGAAAAAGTTAAAACATCACTTAACAATATTTTCAGGAAATTGGAAAAATTTAAGTTTCTTTATAATGAATTTCTAAGAGTGTGATAAAAATTTAAGCTAATTGTAAGTTCTTTTTAGACATATAATTGATCCAAAAATGTGACAAAATAATATTTGTTTGTTCCATTGTGTAATCAAAAAAACTGATAATCAGTACATAATCTTTTTATTAATTTTTGAAGATTTAAAGCTGTTTGGATTAAATTTTAAATCCCCTCAATATAGCTACCAGGGTAGATACGCTTATAAATATTTCTTTATATGAACGAATAACAGGCACAGAAGGAGATCAAATGAAAAATAAATTAAGTTGCTCACTTTAACCGGCAAGAAAAATAAATTTTTCAGCGATTCACACCGTACGTATACGGACCTAGCAGCAAATATACGACGTTAAGCGGCAATAACGAAAACGTATGTTGAACTGTAGAAGTTTATGTTGATGTCAGCTAATTTACTGTTGCCTTAAAGCTGCCAAAACGACCGTTAGATGGATAAAAACGAATCGATCTCGACGAATATTATTAAATATCGCCACCTCCTTTTTGGGTGTTATTTAAATGAGGCACAATAAAGGGAAATAACATAAGATGTATTCATCATAAAGTTTGCTATAATTTACTAACGATATTTTTTGTGACCGCATAACATTACCGTAAATCTACATAATTACAATAGAACAAAAAACAAGGGGTAAAAAATGTTAGCCACTTAGAATGTAAGCTGTTGAATTATCTGAGAGTTATAAATAAAATGTTTCACAAACGTATGAACCCTCTCCTAATGATAAACACTACCCACATCCCCTATCCGAACCAATACACGTTAAGAAAATCAACCCTCAAGGCGGGGCGTTTCGTAGAACCAACCCAATCCGAGATAGGATGCCGAAATGGTCGCCATAGTAACTGCAGATCTGTTACATGGATTGGCATGGAATCTAGGCATTTCGCACAGTGATTGCAGTATTAAGGGAAAGATGTTTTAGTGTTTCTACAAACTGGATTTTTAGTGGCTCTTCTCGAATGCAATGGATAAATTAACACAGTTCGTTTCGAAATCATTTGATAACAATAACAGTGTTGTGTGTGTTGAAAATGATAATCGCCATTTAAAATTATCGATGACACCCTCATCACCAGAAAATCTCGTCAAAAACGAAACCGAATCCATTTTGACGACGGAACAAAAGAATGATGACGATAATGATGAGGAAAAAACAAGACCAGTTGCGAAAAATTGGCTAATATCAGATTCACCAAAATCTAGTCCACAGTCGTACGGTATAGACTTATCTTTGAACAGTTCCTTCAATTCGTCAATTATCAACGACCAACAGGGATATTCGCAAAATCTAAACAAATGCGACGGTCCTCCAATAAAAAATTCACCAGCTAGTCCGATGATGAGATGGTTTGAACATAATTCGAATGTAAAACTGCCGTCGCCTAAAAACGACTATACATCTTCTGGATCTTCGCCTATAGACTTAGAAGACTCCAAATCGTGTTCAGAAACTCTTATTAATAGTGATGGTATTGAAATTGAGATAAACCCCCAGAACCAGCAACAGCAAAAGCAACACCATCAAAGTCCGACGGTAAATCAGCGGAAGAAATCTGCTATTATGGATGACAAAAAACTATGTGAGTAATTTTATTATTATCTTGAAATATGACTAGGAATATTTTTCAAAAATACTTCCATAATTGAATAATTTAACTTGATATTCCTATTTAGCCAAGTTAAGTTACATAAAACAACACTACAAAGACATAAAAGGTTGTTTATATATAAAAAAAATGTAACTAGGGATATTTACCCTTCAACGAAGATAAAGGAAAAATTAATCTTCTTCCTATTAATGCCGGAAAAAACGTGAATATTTTAGAATCTTCACCTATTTATTCTTTTACCTACATGCTACTATTCTTGCGAGCATTCTCTTGGGACTCTGGTGAAGACACAAGGAAAAAGATTGAAAAACAAATTAGACCTGAATCAAGGAACTTTAATATAGGGGAAAATTGCAACGGAGAATAAGTAACAAAATTAAAATGAAATTTTCTTTTCTTATCTCGTATACTCCAAGGAAGAATTTAAAGAGAAATCTAACAATTATTAAAAGATCTCAATGATATTGGTGTTGCAAATCCATTTGGATACATACATTATTAAAATCTCTTTCAAACAAAGTTAAACTAATTCTTCCCGAGTAGTAATTTATTTAATTGTAATGAAGGCAATTCAAGCAATTACATAATTAGGGTCCTGGGTACAAAAATCTCATTTTAATTGGAAAAAGTTGTATTACGTTAAGCTGTTTCGCGTCTACTTGTTAGCGAATTTTGCCACCCTGAGGTGTCTAATTAACTTAATTATTTCGCTTTATGTAGGTAGCGCCATCACCTTAAGAAATATAGAAATTAAGACGAAACCCCCTCATGTTACGAAGTGTAATTAATTAAGGCTAAATGACAAAAAAATGTCTTTCCCTAAGTAATTACAAAGGCGTGAAGAATTAAAAAAAGGTCGAAAAAAGGGTAGATATGTTGCGAATTGTAGAGTTTCGTCTTCACCCGTGCCCCGTCAGACCCCCGACAGGGAGACTGTAAAATACGAATAGACCAGTAAAATATCCCTTGAGAGGTATTAGCGTAGACAACATCGTATTTAACACCGAACAGCCTTTCTCATACCTCGCACCTCCCTTAAAATACACCCTTCTCCCCGTCGTCTCCTTACCTTTGGCACCCCAACGCCTCTCTTCAAGCGTTAGGGATTCGAAGGTAATAAAGCTACAAGAGAATAGTACCTAGATTAATTTAATTCCATTACTTTAACGAGGAAACAAAATAGGCTGCTACCGACTAAATAAAGTGGAAAGCTGTGCTTTTATTTGGCCTCCAGAGTGTTGTGTCGAATTGGGTTTTAACTGCGGGCGGAGTAATTGCACAAATCGATAAAACGTTTTGCACTGATTGGAGTGAGGATCTATATACTAAACTTTTACATCATACACTCTCGGGCTGGCTTAAATTTGTTCCATTTCGCTTATTGATACACAGGCGATTACATAAAGAGCTTATCGGGAAAAAAAAAGGACCCCACAGAACGTTATGATGGTCGTTTATACACGGTGCTTTATTCTAATGACATGGTTTAACACTTAGCGATAAGTGAATAGACTATTTTTAATTATTACAATTTTCGAAGTACCAATTTTGCCCGAAAAACTCCTGAATTCCATATTTATTTAGTGAATATTTGGACATTCAGCACAGTAAAGTCTGATCAAAGCTACACCCAACATCATAACTGGTTTTCCTCAAATTTCGATTTTAGAAGCTCTTAAATACGTTTTCTATGTTTTACAAAGCTCATATTAGTATAACACATGGGCTGAAAAGTCCCGGGTCTAACACATAGATGACGCTAGTTTTATTGTAGTCACCTTTCTCTCAGTTAGTACTAACCTTCAAAAGACAGCTGTTAAAATTTCATGATATTCTATTCATTAATTTGTGAGTTATTGTGCGCTTGAGTCACGCTACTTTTGTTATTTTCAAAACAATGGATCAAAAGCAATTTCGTGTTTTAATTTTACACTGCTTCTTGATGGGAAAAATACCGTTCAAGCGAAGCAATGGCTTGAAAAGTGTTATGGGGACTCCGCTCCATCAGAAACAACAATAAAACGTTGGTTTGCTGACTTCAAACGTGGTCGTAGAGACACCGATGATGCAGAACGCAGTGGACGTCCAAATGAGGCGGTAACACCAGAAAACATCAAAAAAATCCACAAAATCGTTTTGAATGTCAAAAAGTGAAGTTGCGTGAGTTAGCTGACATCGTAAAGATATCAAAAGAACGTATTGGCTTTATATTGCATGAGCATTTCACTATGAGAAAGCTCTGTTCAAAGTGGGTGCCGCGTTTGCTCACTGTTGATCAAAAACAAGAACGTGTTGATGATTCTGAGCAGTGTTTGGCCATGTTTAAACGTAACAAACCGGAATTTTTGCGTCGATATGTGACAATGGATGAAACATGGATCCATCACTTCACTCCGGAATCAAAACGATCGTCATCCGAGTGGACAGCAGCTGGTGAACGTCGTCCAAAGCGGCCGAAAGCACAACAATCGTCTGGAAAGGTTATGGCCTCGGTATTTTGGGATGTGCGTGGTGTAATATTGATCGACTATCTTGAGAAAGGAAATACCATCAACAGTGAATATTATATAGCGTTATTGGAGCGTTTGAAGGCCGAAATTGCAAAGAAACGACCGCATATGGCAAAGAAAAAAATTTGTTTCATCAAGACAACGCACCGTGTCACAAGTCAATCAAAACAATGGCAAAACTACATGAATTGAACTTCGAATTGCTCCCACATCCACCGTATTCGCCAGATTTGGCTCTCAGCGACTACTGGCTGATCGCAGACCTCAAAAAAATGCTCGCCGGTAAGAAATTTTGCACGAATGAAGAGGTTATCGCTGAAACTGAGGCCTATTTTGAGGCAAAAGATAAATCGTTCTACAAAAGTGGTATTGAAATGTTAGAGCGGCGCTGGAATGATTGCGTTGCTCTTGATGGAGATTACGTTGATGAATAAAGCTAATTTTGAACCAAAAAAACCGTGTTTTCTTTGTTAGGCCCGCGACTTTTCAGCCCATGTGTTATATCTAAGCAATCGAGTTCATACAATAGATTTTCGTGAATCTCAAATTAGTAATGGTCTATGTTTGCAATAAATGGAATTATTTGTCTTAAACCAAAAGGAATATTTTATGCCCTACAAATGTAAGTAAATATTTTTCCTCAAGTAAAAAAATATAATTTTCGGAAAACTTTATACATATCACGAAGGAGCTGTTATGTTGGGATTATATAAGAACATTTCGGAAAATTAACCGATTTTAAGGAAGAAAAAGTTTATTACTTGTTTCCTAAGCACCACGGAAATCCCCAGCTATGTTTCGTGTGGATATTGAGCATTTCAAAGTTTCAGTGAAAATGCAAGGCGAATTTTCCATAACTTTGATTTTGTACGTCGTCTAAAATTCTTCAATGACATACAAAGTTTCTTGTTGTGCTATTATAAGTGAAATTTGATTCGTCGAATCGATTTCTACCATCATATAGCTAATTTCCTTACTTTTTCGGGTACTGTCTGAAATATGCGGAAAAAGTCATTCAAAATATTATGCCCCTTAATTATTTTGATTAGGGAGGCACGAAAGACGAGAAATAAGAAAGATATTTTCTCTAAATTATTATATTGACCATTTTCGGTATCTTATTTTGCAAATTTTGACCTACCGAAAACAAAAAATTGATTGGTTTGTTTAGTAATAATTCTAACGGTTCTTGAAATATTTCTACGTTTTTCCTAAAATTTTAATTTGTTTTTGAGCATCGAGAGAATTCCGAGCCTGAACATTTTACAACTAGATGTAGTAGCATTTTGAAAGACAACAAGCGAGAATATCAATAATAAGCACCTAATACTAACAATAAGCAAATATTCAAATAGATTAAGGATCAACGAGATTATATTATTGCATTTCACTACACAACAACGAAATTGCCGATTTTGTTCTGTGCAATCAGTTTAGACCGTTCGAAATATGTTCAAAGACGTGAGGAAAGATTCAAGGGTGGAAACATTCCACTGAATTAGAGGTGGGACTATTTGCTGTGATTTAAATTGCTAAAATGGGTATTTTATATTTTTATTCAATTTCTCGGAGACTCAGATCCCTTCCGAAAATGGGGCGTTTGTAAGGGCAGACCCGAAAGAAAGAGAGGGGGAAGGGGTAGCGAGAACAGGGTTGAAATCCAATTTACATCTTGTTTTCTGTTTTGTCAGAATAACCTTTATTTTATTACGAGCTAAATAAAACAGAAAGGAGCAACAAACTGAAGTCGCGTCAGGGTTATGTCTATTATCGCATTAACATTGATCTCTACCCCAATCGATTTGCTCATCATAATTTTATAAATGCCCCTAGTTTTTTCTCTCTGTCACTCTCCGTCGATCATCATTGTATCATTATCTCGTACGCTTCTTATGACTTATGACTTCTTATACTATTTATTCTTATCGTTTTCACTGAGCAGATTCGAACTGACATTTATAGAAATCGGGGGACCACCTATACACTATTTCAAAAGTACTGGCAGCGACGGAATGTAATGTCCATGAGCGTATCGTTAGAGGATTGCACATTGAAAAATCTTTGAAGAAATGAAAAACAAAAGGAACCTTGAATAAATATTTTCCTTAAAGCGAAAGTAACTTATTAAATGGAATTATATTAACAGAATTATTTGACATTTAGTATATAACAATTTTCTTCAAAAAAGAATTTTACAGGCAAGAATTTATTTATATACAGTTACTCACAGAAGTATTCATACCCCATAGTAACCACAGGTTACTTAAGTTCGTTTTTACCAGCGGTATAATACACTTGAATTTCGCTATTATATTTCACGTAAATAGTAGTATTTATGCAAAATAAACGAAAAATAAGAAAGTATTATTTATAAAAGAAACAACACATGTATACATTACTTATTTCAATGTTGATTCAAGGAAGAAACAAACTTCAAAGTGCAGTGCACATGCTGCCCAATTTAGGACTGTATTTACTTAGTTGCAGATAACCTTCATACACGATAATACTATGAATCGCAAAAATAAAGAAACAAGTATTTGGGAATGTGAGCTAGTAAATGGCATAATTATTAAAAATATAAAATTTAAGATGTTATTGTTAACAAACTCCGAAGTGGCCGACCAAGAATCTTAACTTCGCGGGAGGAAGATGTTTTGGTGCTTGAAATTAAAACCGATCCGCCATTTGAATGCCCCAAAACTGGGAACGATAGTAATAATCTTGTATTTATCGACGGTTTAATGGATAAATATAAATATCTAAACATTTTAAAAGAAATTAAACAACAATTGAAAAATTTTGATGTAGATCAATATACGTGAAATTTGGGGAAACCTTGTTGCCAATGTAATTGAAAAGTTTACGTAAAGGATATTAGTTCATATTCGTGCTACCAAAATGTGTGCATTATTTGTTTAATTACTTTTTCAAATGTGAGGGTTATGAATACTTTTGTGTGATACATATTTGTTGAGTTTGGGTTTTTGTAAATACAATTTATTTTGTCTTCTTGATTTTTGCTGCAAGAGATGCTGCTCTATTACAAGGAAATAAACAAAAATCTTGTCTAATACTTCAAAGAAAAACAGCGTGAATACTAAATAATGTTCTATTATACGTGAGGTATGAATACTTCTGTGAGTAATGTGTGTATTTAATACAAACACCTAATACATAGTGCACATGTCGCTTCTGGCATTGTATACAAAGATTGTTCTTATGTGTAACGTCTACTCTGCATAAATTTATCCGATTGCGTCAGTGTACAAATTATTTAGTAATAATTCGTTAAATATACCGACTTCCTAGATTCTTTGCAAAACCGAATATATGTTTTACATAACTACATTCACTACAATAAATATGAAATTTTCGTTGGTTTTTGTAATGATTTATTGCAATTTCCTTGCAATTACCAACGTATTTCAAATTTCTGAAAAAAAATATATTAGCTTCGGTAGAATTTGAATCTACGCCGTCCTTATTACCGGAGGAGTGAATGGAAATTTCATACTAATTTCGTTAAAGATATTATAATATATCTTCAAACATTACATCTAGGTGTCAAAAGTGATTTGAGCTTACACGGTTCCTTTTAGTGATATGACTTTTCCCCGGTAATGGGAGAGGACGTATGTTCAAATCCTATCGCGACTGTTATTTCTTCAGAAATTTTAAATATGTTGGTAATTCCAAGGAAATTATAATTTATCGTTACATGCATTCATATTTAAATAAAACAAAATTGGATAGCATATCTCTTCATCGGTTTTTGCATTAAGTAGTAAAAGAACATTAAACAGAAATCAAAACAACACTACAAAGTACAAGGTGGTATGTATTATAAATCACTTAACGAAGAAAATGGAACGGAAAACGTACGTCAATGATTTTTAATATATCAGTTAGTCAATTTTTTAATGGCGTCTCAGGATCATATCCTATTCACCTTAGAGATAAAAGGAAAAAAATAGTAATGAAAGAAAATGGAGTCATGGTGATGTAAACAAGGACGCACATTTCGGCGTCTATCGTGGTAACTAACACTGAGTGCATGGGATGGTTGCTACTTCCACTGGTCCACAAATCCTGTAAATCTGTCGATTGTTTGAATGCAAAAGAATAATTATGGATATAGGCATGGTGGCAATTCAAAGGTACTAGCTTCGTGTACGTTGTTATTGCATTAAGTATGCTCCTTCGCTTGGCTCCTCTGAACCATTACGGTGAGCGCCAATAGCCCGTACTGCGCGAAGAAAAGCCCTTTGTGAGCAAAGTAAAGCGATGCATACAATTAGAATTTGCAAAGAATTATATTAACCAACAGAAGTTTGGAAATCTGTTATTCTTTCTAACGAAAGCAAATTTATGGTTATTGGTTTAGATGGAAAGAAATGGGTGTTCACAAAATAAGAAGAAGCTTTAAAAACCTATAATTTACAAGATACAGTGAAAGGTCGCGGCGGCAGTCTTTAGGTGTGGGGGTGCAGAAAAAATAAGTTTGGACGGTTGCTTTCATTTTCAGCATAACGACCTTAAATATTCGTCAAAGATAGCGAAGGAATGGTTACTCTATAATGTAGCTCATATGCTGCAAACACATCCACAATCACCGGACTTGAATCCCATTGAGAATTTGTGGGATATACTAGATCAGCAAGTTCGTTTGCGCGAAATATAAAATAAGAAATAACTAATGACTGGTTTAACGGAAGAATGGACTAAAATCAACACCAATATAACGGAAAATCTAATTAGCTTTATACAAAGACGTCTACAAGCCCTGACAGGGGTTAATGGTTATCCCACAAAATATTAACACATAATTTATATTATTTTTTGCCTTAAAATAGAAATATTTGTACAATAATTTATTTTACATTGTTATTTATATAAATTACGATTTTGTATTGTGATTTATATATGCCTTTTATGTATTAAATGTAGTTTTATTTTGTTTTGTGTATTGCAATGTACCAAAGTAATAACAACTGAAAGATAGATACTTTCTTTGGATACTGTACATATACCTTATCTTATTCTTATTATGCTTTTTATGTATATACAGTGTTTCAAGTTTTTCTGCAGAGTTTGCACCTACATAAATTTATCCCAAACAGAAAAAAAGTAAAAAACCACGGTAAAAATTATGATAAACGCTAGCGTGCGAGCATATTCCGGTTTTGTAAAGCAGTAACGTACATTTATGCTTGTTTATATAGATTTTTAATTTTTATATTAAAATAACCATAGTTTTATGCGATTTGCAAAGAAATTGCGAGTGTAATTTTCTCATTTCAGTTCATTCCTACTGATGAACTTATTTAATCTAGAAAAGCTAGCATACCCTATTTTCGACGCTACTGTAGTTAATATTGGGGCAAACACTTATTTATTTGAGATAGAAGTTGATCGTTCCTTTTCCGATCTTATTACTCTAGCAACCATCAAAACCCTTGGCTCCCGATAAGCTAAGATAATAAGTTTAAGACATATCTGTATCATAAATAACATCAATTATATTATGAATAACAAATTTTATATTTTTTACGCATGACTTAGAATTTCATAATCATTGTCAAACATGCTGTGTCTGTGGCTTCAGTCGATAAATCAGAGTGCAAATCCACAAGGGGATGTTATTTCTTAATTAGCGACGAAGTAATCAAATTAACTCCCTATATATACAAATGAAACAGGGACATATGAATCTCACCCTAGCCAAGCGGTTCGGCCGGTCTAAAAATGTCCGCCCTATACCGCATTTAATTTCTTTACACGCTGCATACGCGTACAAAAGCGGAGATTTACATTTGATTAGAGTTAAACGAATTTGTTAATGTCACACTAATGCTAATGTGATTTGTACACAAACTATTTTTTCAGTTCTTCTGACTGAGGATCACGATAAAGACAGAAGTATCGAAGAGAACCTATCCAAGCAGCATCCGACGACTTCGCTCAACGTTTCCGTGAAATCGACCACCAAGCAGAGGCGTTCCAGGACGAATTTTACGTTAGAGCAGCTTAATGAACTGGAGAGATTGTTTGATGAGACCCATTACCCTGATGCCTTCATGAGGGAGGAACTAAGCCAAAGGCTGGGTCTTAGCGAAGCAAGGGTGCAGGTAAGACGCCGGGAAGTCCCAATTAATCAATTGGATCTTAAAGTGTTTAGGCGCGAAAGATGATTTAATTTAAAATTTCGCTTTAATTAAAACTATGAGAAATGAATCGCAAATTATTAATGCTACGCAGTGACTAATTAATTTAAAACCTCGCTACCCATAAGCCTTAAAAAAGGTATTGAGTTAAGAATAAGACACAATGCTTTTGATGACTTTTAACTTGTAAATTGTTTAATTTCAATAAACCTATAATTTATATATAATAGTATATATACATATATACTTATATATACATATATACATACGTACATACATACATCAATAAATGTAATGAACCAATTCTAAGAAATTTAGATATTCTCAAAAACAAAAATATAGCAGAACACGCAAATATTTATACTATTTTACCTCAGTAATAGAGTTAGATTCGTTAGCTCCGTACTATGGTATTTTCGTTTCTGTCTTGGATTTCTTTCTTAAGAGAGGACGCCAGTAACAATTACTGATTTTTGAGAACACACTGAATATTAGCAACGTTGAGTTGGTTGTTAAAAATTGTAATCAACTTAAATAAGCTACATTTAAAATAAAGTATTCTTACTGGGAGGTAGTAATAATTTAGATCGCGATCACTTATTAAGATTATTTCTACCGATGAGGATGAAAAGTACCTTTCTCTTAGCTTCCTACTAGGTGTCCTTTTCACCACCTTGGATCCTTGTGCCATGAAGGGTAAAAGAATCGTCGATTTCACACCTGAGAGAAAATGTCGTAAAGTATCGATCAAATTTCTATCTTATTACATTAAAGGATAGCTTTAGAAGACGCAACTTAGTACAGACTTTAATTTAGACATGGAATAACCTAGCAGACCTACGATTACCAGGACAGGAAATGTGAAATAAAAATAACCAATGCAATGTTTAAATATGAAAACTCTTTTCTTCGGAAATGTTTGTTTCACCTTCTCGAACGAACGCCATAATAATTTTCTTACTTCTTCCGTTTGCAAGTGAAAGCTTATGGCTACTGGCTGAAATAAACAAAGATATTGTATTAGTTGCATTCTTATTCGGTTAAGATTTATGACCGTACGAGATCTGACAATATTTTAAGTGCTACTTACGGATCTTCACAATATACCAATGCACTGCACTGCACCGCACAACACAAACACTACCACTCCAAATTAGATGAGAAACAAAAAGTGAACCGAATGTAGAAGAACTAACCTGAGAACTTAACCGCTGGGAACTCCTCAATACGAACTGTAATAAGACAAGAAGGCAGATTAGGGCTAAATCGCTTTTCATAACTCAAATAACTGACTTACCCGTAAATACACAGGAACAACTCTCTAATCCGGCGACGGTCCCGCGATGAATATTAAGTCTCTTCAATACCCACTGAAATTGAAGAGAGATAATTTGACATAGAATAAATGCTTGTATTAAAATTTCGACATACCCCTAGCAAACAGGAACAATGCCGTAAATCCAGCGATGAGACGCCTTGATAATATGTCAACCCGGCTGCTCACAATTACCTCCAATACTACACAACACTACACTACACTACAGCATACTGCACTGCACAACACACTATCACCTGGAACAGAAAGGGAAAAGTTAAGGAAAGCACGGACATACATATGTACATATTTCTATCTTTTTCCGACTTACACACATACCTCAAAGTTAATACTAGTAGCAATGCCCTGCTGCTGTCAGCCTTATTACACGACCTCTGCACTTAGGGTCATTCTCATCACCTTCAAGGAATCCTTCGTCAAGAAGGGGGGCACGGACAGAGTAGATAATCTAAAGTACCACTGGATTCTCCTGAAAGAAATAGATACGACACGTATCGTTAGAGTCAGTTAATTATTGTATTAAATGATTACGAATTACCTCGTTAAAGTGCACGAAGACCAAAGCTCCAATTTAGGGTTCCCATGATTTGCAAGGATAATAAATAATCGTAATAAGCGTTTGATCCAGCAAAATTCGTACATCCCCAATCGCACATGGTCGTGATGAAGTGTAAATATGCGACTTTTACCTGCAAACAGTTATCAATTAAGACTGCTGTTAATTGCCACATTCATTTCGTAATCCTACTTTTCTGATTGAGGGATCGATGGATATCGGAGTGCTTCCTACAACTGCCAGAATAAGGACAGCCACGTTATGTTGCCAAACATAAACTTGGGGTCCTTCTTCCTTGTACCCGCCTTGTCACACGACCTTAGCTCCTTGCTAGGCTCTTTTCACCACCTCCTAGGGATCCTTCGTCAGGGAGGGGCGCGGGTACAGCATAAATAATCTAAAGGACCTCCGAATTCTCCTGAAACAAGTAGATACGATACGTAGCGTTGGAGTCGATTCGTTATTGTATTAAAAAATTAATAATGACCTCGCTAAAGTCCACGAAGAGCAAATAATCTCAATATGCGTTTGATCCAGCGAAACTCATACATCCCCAATCGCACATGGCCTGAAAGAAGTTGAAATATGCCATTTTTACCTACGACAAGTTATCAATTAAGATGGCTGTTAATTGCCGCATTTATGTATTTCGAGGTCCTACTTTACCGATTGGAGTCCTTATTCCTTTATTAAATTAGACACAACTCACCTCTTTCAGGTACCAGAGGGTTAATGCCATATCCCGGACTGCTTTCTCCTCTCCTTGATAGAGTTTTACCATTTAAATACGACAAGAAAGTTCTAAGCCGGCGATAAGTGGATTTGGAGGTAGGAACCCGATTTCTACCCTCGGTTGTTTTCTCTATTTCTATAACCACTACAACGTTTAAATATGAAAACTCTTTGCTCTGGAGATTTTTGTTTTACCTTCTTGAACGGACGCCACAATAATTTTCTTACTGAAGGAAACTCTTCCGTTCGCAAATGAATGCTTATGGCTACTGGCTGAAATAAACAAAGATATTGTATTAGTTGCATTCATATTCAGTTAAGATTTATGACCGTACGATATCTGATAATATTGCAAGGGATACTCACGGATCTTACCAATGTACCACTGCACTGCACTGCACCGCACAACACAAGCACTACCACTTACAATTAAACGAGAAACAAAAAGGGAACCGAATACAGAAGAACTAACCTGGTAACTCTTCAACTCGCCAATAAACAGGAACAACTCTCTAATCCGGCGACGGTCCCGCGATGAATATTAAGTCTCTTCAATACTCACTGAAATTGAAGAGAAATAATTTGACATAGAATAAATGCTTGTATTAAAATTTCGACATACCCCTAGCAAACAGGAACAGTGCCGTAAATCCAGCGATGAGACGCCTTGATAATATGTCAACCCGGCTGCTCACAATTACCTCCAACACTACACAACACTACACTACACTATACTGCACAACACACTCTCACCTGGAACAGAAAGGGAAAACATACATATGTACATGTTTCTATCTTTTTCCTATTTTACACACATACCTCCAACTTTATACTAGCAATGCCCTGCTGCCGTCAGCCTTATCACACGACCTCTACACTTAGGGTCATTTTCACCACCTTCAAGGAATCCTTCGTCAAGAAGGGGCGCACGGACAGCATAAATAATATAAAGGACCTCTGGATTCTCCTGAAAGAAATATATACGACACGTATCGTTAGAGTCACTTAATTATTGTATTAAATGATTACGAATTACCTCGTTAAAGTGCACGAAGAACAAAGCTCCAATTTAGGGTTCCGATGATTTGCAAGGATAATAAATAATCTTAATAAGCGTTTGATCCAGCGAAATTCGTACAACCTCAATCGCACATGGTCGTTGAGAAGTTGAGATATGCGACTTTTGGCGGGGAATTTCTACCTTAAGTACTTAATAGTAGGTTGGATGATATACAATGCTTTAAACAGTAACGGTTCCTTTAAGAAAATTACTTTTAAGTACCCCCAATCACTTATTTCCCATCGAGAGGAAAATAAGCAATATATCTCGGAGGTTTCACGTTTAATCAGCTTACAATACTAGCGTCCTACCTTGACCTACATTATTTCTACAAAGAAAAACATACTTAAACACCACACCCCCAATCCCTTATTATTGTAGAGAAACAAGCGATTTTCTTCCGGGAGTATTGACATTAGAAACATATCATCTTGTTTGATTCTGTGTTTTTATCGGTTAGATAACGCCTTCACCAACGATAATATAAAGTAAGCTGAATTTGAGTGCTCCCAAATCACTTAATCTAGCAGTAGAAAAGCGATTTTTTCCGGGAGTTTCCTCCTTCGAAACATCGTTCGGTTTGATTTCGTACTCGACAGTATTATTAAACAAACTACATTTAAGGACTCCCAATCACTTATTATCGTAAAAAAGCGATTTCTTTAGGGAGTTTGGATTTTAAAACCACCTTTCTGTCGACTTTTAATTTATATTTTGTTAAATAATGTCTTCGCCATTAAAATTTTAATAAAACAAATCTAAGTATTTCCAATCACTCATCTCATTTAAAGACGAAAAGGAAAATAAGGGATATTCTCGGGCGGTCGAAATTTAGCTATTAAATTAAACATCTCAGAGATAGTAATAGCTTAATTAATTCGCGATAAGATTCGCTTATTAAGATTATTTCCGTTGATACCTTCTATATCTGCGAAAAGCTATCAATTAAAATTGCTGTTAATCGGCGCATTCACCGGAGGTCATACCTTGCTGATTGAGGGATATGGAGGTGCTTCCCAAACTTCCAGGTAGGCAGCCACGTTTTGCTGCCAAACATAACATTGGAGTCCTTCTTCCCTGTACCCGCCTTGTCACACGACCTTAGCTCCTTGCTAGGCTCTTTTCACCACCTCCTAGGGATTCTTCGTCAGGGAGGGGCGCGGGGACAGAATAAATAATCTAGAGGACCTTCGAATTCTCCTAAAACAAGCGGATACGATACGTAGCGTTAGAGTCGATTCATTATTGTACTTGAAAAAATACGAATTACCTCGTTTCAGTGCATGAGTAAACGCTCGTTCTTACCAAATAATCTCAATGATCCAACGAAATTCTGGAAGTACCCATCAAATTTCAACTTCATTTATTCTCCTTGCACTATGAGCTAGTAAGGACGTAGCCTAGCGAATGTCTACATATTATCCCATTAGAGAAATATAAACAGCTATTGATACCGAAATTTGTGGATCTTAATTTCAGAAGATGAATGTATTAGCGATAAATTAGAGAATACTTAATGAATCCAATATGACAATTGGATGCATTCCCAGCCACTTAATCTTGAGTATTGGAATAAGCAGCTTATGCGGAACGCTTCAAACTTAGAAGCTAAAGACTTCAAACTACCCCCAATCACTTTATCCTAGCAAGCAGATGGAAAGGCGATTTTCTTCGGGGATAGTAGTCTAGACAACTTCGACATATTTACATGTAAAATTAGTTCTGTTATATACAAAGCCGATTCAAAATAAGCTGCTGAATCTGCAACAAAGGGACAGATTGAATGATTGAGAGAATTCTGTTTTACTGAAAACTTACATTTCGCTGATGGGGAATGGAACATCACAATAATTTTTATACCGAAGGAAACTCTTTCATTTGCGATGAGAGCTTGTGGCTCCTGGCTGAAGTAAACAGAGGTATTAGTCGCATTCATCGTCAGTTAAAATTTATGATTACTAACCTCCAATAGGTTGAGATTAAAGTTTGCAGCTCTCATTGTCACACGGTTTTGGTTACCTCGAGACCGCTAGCACCCCCGTCTTGAGTGACTGCATAGAAGACAGGAAT
Source organism: Trypoxylus dichotomus (assembly GCA_023509865.1). Lineage (NCBI taxonomy): Eukaryota > Metazoa > Arthropoda > Insecta > Coleoptera > Scarabaeidae > Trypoxylus > Trypoxylus dichotomus. Next base: position 8,850,280 of record CM042083.1, on the reverse strand, counting down.
CCGGTCAGCAACGAAGTTCTTGAAGACTGCGAGCTGGTCATGGGATGACCTGCTGATCTCACGTTGACAGCTGCGATGCGGACATCTGGGAATCTTGCCGGTGCTGCCCACGAATCCTCCTAATGTAGCACTGCACTGCGCTGCACTCCGCTGTACCGCACAAACACAAACACTACCACCTAGAGAAGAAATAAAAAGGAAAACAAATATAAAATGTTTGAATGTTTCCCCTTTCCTAGTATATACTCACCTAAACACTAGCTAGAGCGATAATCCTGCCCGCCTTATCGCACGACCTTAGCTCCCGTGGTCATTTTCACCTCCTTCTTTGGGTTCCTTCGTCAAAAAGGGGCGCATGGGCAGGACTCTAGCCAAACACAAAACACTTAACAGCTGCACTACACTACACTGCACTCAACCCGCCCGTAAACACTACCACCTACGATGGAAAGAAGGGAACTAAAAACAAAATCTTTAGAAGGTTCTAATCTTTCTTAGTTTGCTTACCTACTTCATTAGTTTTGTTGGATTTCGGGGTCAGCTTAATCTAGCCGTGGAATGGCCTAGCACACCTACGATTACCACCTAGACAGGAAATATGAAATTCTCTAAAATATTGGGAAATTTATTTCTACCTTTCTCACATTTCTTACCTTAAACTTAATTAACATTAGAATCGGCCATGTCTGCCTTATCACATAGCTTTAGCTCGCGTGGTCATGTTCACTACCTTCTGGGATTTCAGAGTTAAAAAGGGACCACTTTTTCCTATAAAAAAGAATTAAACGTCAGTCTAATACAATAGCTATGATTGCTCATATGTGTCTCACCTTAGTGGGTCACCACACAGTAACGTTTTTATCAATGTTCGTTCATAACAAATAATCTCAAAAAGCGCTTTCAAAAACTAGAAATGTACTCCCAACGAAATTCGTATGCCGCTTATTCTTGTAAAAAAAATTAGAATGAATTTTTACCGGAGATTTCAACTTTAAGAACGCGATCTCGTTTAATTCCGTCTATTAATAAGTTGGACAAGAAGATGCTTTAATTAACATATTAACCATTCCATTAGGAAAGATATATATAGTAGGTACCGGTAATCACTTATTTCTTACCGAAAGAAAAATAAGCAACTTTTTTCGGAGGTTTCGCATGTTATCAACTTCGAGTACTAACATCCTGCTATGACTAACATTATTTTTTTAAAGAAATAAAAGTTTAAGCACCCCCAGTCACTTATTATTTCCAAGAACCGATTTTTTTTCCCGGGAGTATGTATACCGGAAGTAAGCGCGTTTCTCTGCGAGTGTATCAACCAAATTTTGCGTCTTTAACAATCTCGATCACTTGTTCCTGCCAAATAGGTAAAATAACACACCTCATGCAGCTTCCCGCTTTTGCGATGTCTAGGCTAAATTATGATCTCCAGCTACGCAACTAGGACAGGAAGTAAAATTCACGTACCATCACCCACTCATTCCTGTTGGGCAGCAATAAGAGATCTTTGTTAGTGTATCAAATGCAGACGATACGCAGTTACTCCACTGTAAAATAGAAACAAATGATTTTCCCGAAGAAGTCGTGATTAGGAGTTTCAGGCACTCTAATATCGTGGAATTACTAGTTAAAACGGATAGATTAGCAATCGCTTTAGTAGTAAGTAATAAAAACGAGCAAATAAACTACCTCCCCTGACAGAAGGTAATAGTTTAGTTAACACGTGATCGCTTATCAAGATTATTTTAGTCGATGCGGATGGAAGCCCAAATATAATCCGAGCGTGTTCTGCAAACAGATACAAATAAAACTGCTGTTACCTGCTCTGTACACAATTGAAATCATACATACTTAGCTCTTATATCTTCAAAGGATGAAAACGGAATAGATAGACTAAGAAGTTGAAATATGCGATTTTTACCTGCGAAAAGTTATCAATTAAAACTGCTGTTAATTGCCGCATCCACTAGAGATCTTACTTTGCTGATTGAGGGATATTGAAGTGCTCCCTGAACTGCGAGAATAAGGAACCACGTTTTGTTACCAAACATAACATCGTATTCCTTTCCCTGTACCCGCCTTGTCACACGACCTTAGCTCCTTGCTAGGCTCTTTTCACCACGTCCTAGGGATCCTTCGTCAGGAGGGCGCGGGGACAGCATAGATAATCTAAAGGACCTCCGCATTTTGCTGCTCCCATTGACACATGGTTTTGGTTACCTCGAGACCGCTAGCACTCCCGTCTTGAGTGACTGCATAGAAGACAGGAATCCGGTCAGCAACGAAGTTCTTGAAGACTGCGAGCTGGTCATGGGACGACCTGCTGATCTCACGTTGACAGCTGCGATGCGGACATCTGGGAATCTTGCCGGTGCTACCCACAAATCCTCCTAATGTAGCACTGCACTGCGCTGCACTCCGCTGTACCGCACAACACAAACACTACCACCTAGAGAAGAAATAAAAAGGAAAACAAATATAAAATGTTTGAATGTTTCCCCTTCCCTAATATATACTCACCTAAACATTAGCTAGAGCGATAATCCTGCCCGCCTTATCGCACGACCTTAGCTCCCGTGGTCATTTTCACCTCCTTCTTTGGGTTCCTTCGTCAAAAAGGGGCGCACGGGCAGGACTCTAGCCAAACCCAAAACACTTAACAGCTGCACTACACTACACTGCACTCAAGCCGCCCGTAAACACTACCACCTATGATGGAAAGAAGGAAACTAAATACAAAATCCTTAGAAGGTTCTAATCTTTCTTAGTTTGCTTACCTACTTTAGATTTGAACAACATTAGCTAGAGCAATTATCCTGCCAACAAACACAAGGACGTTGTATACCGCTACATGTAGGTCAACAATTACCACCATTTCCTATTAAAACAATTAAACGTCAGTATAACACAATAGCTCTGATTCCTCACATCTCACCTTACTGGGTCACCACATAGTAACGTTCATAACAAATAATCTCAATAAGCGCTTCACCAGGTCCACAGCTAGAAATGTACTACCAATGAAATTCGTACGCCCCTTACTCTTGTAAAAAGAATCAGAATGGTTTTTTACAGGGGATTTCAACTCTTATAACGCGGTCTTGTTTAATTCCGCCATTTAACAGGCTTGATATGAAAATGCGTTAAGTAACATACTAATTCAATTAAATAAAGAAATTTGGTACATCCCCAACCACTCATTTGTATCGAAAAATAAGCGGTTTTTGCAGGGAGTTTCAGCATCGCGAGCAACCGTTTTAAATATCTCCGAGGTTTACTGCTTAAAGCATTCCACTAAGTAACCTTAACCTTATAATATCTAACGCCCCCAATCGCTTATCTCCTTTAAGAAGAAAATGGAAAATAAGCGATATTCTCCGGGGGTCGAATAAATTCCCCTTTAGTTAATAAATTTAACATCTCAGAGATAGTGATAGTTAAATTAATTCGTGACGAGATTCGCTTATTAAGATTATTTCCGTCGATACCTTCTGTATTATCTGTGAAAAGCAATCAATTAAAATTACTATTAATCGCCGTATTCACCGGAGATCATACCTTGCTGATTGAGGGATATGGAGGTGCTTCCCAAAATTGCCAGAATAAGGAGAGCCACGTTCTGTTGCCAAACATAAAGTTGGGGTCCTTTCTCCTTGTACCCGCCTTGTCACACGACCTTAGCTCCTTGCTAGGCTCTTTTCATCTCTTCCTAGGGATCCTTCGTCAGGGAGGGGCGCGGGTTCGGCATAAATAATCTAATGGACGTCCGAATTCTCCTAAAACAAGCAGATACGACGATACGTAGCGTTAGAGTCGATTCATTATTGTACTTGAAAAATTACAAATTACCTCGTCAAAGTGTACGAAGAGCAAATAATCTCAATATGCGATTGATCCAGCGAAATTCGTACATCCCCAATCGCACATGGCCGGAGAGTAGTTGAAATATGCCATTTTTACATGCGAAAAGTTATCAATTAAGATTGCTGTTAATTGCCGCATCCATTTGGAGATCCTACTTTGTTGATTGAGGGATGGATATCGGGGTGCTTCCTAAAACTGCCAGAATACGGACAGCCACGTTCTGTTGCCAAACATAGGAGTCCTTCTTCCTTGTTCCCGCCTTGTCACACGACCTTAGCTCCTTGCTAGGCTTTTTTCACCACCTCCTAGGGATCCTTCGTCAGGGAGGGGCGCGGGTACAGCATAAATAATCTAAAGGACCTCCGAATTCTCCTGAAACAAGTAGATACGGCACGTAGCGTTAGAGTCGATTCGATATTGTATTAAAAAATTAATAATTACCTCGTCAAAGTGTACGAAGAGCAAATAACCCCAATATGCGTTTGATCCAGCGAAATTCGTACATCTCCTGTCGCACATGGCCGGAAAAAAGTTGAAATATGTCATTTTTACCTGCGAAAAGTTATCAATTAAGATGGCTGTCAATTGCCGCATTGATTTCGAGATCCTACTTTACTGATTAGAGTCCTTATTCCTTTACTAAATTAGACACAACTCACCTCTTTCAGGTACCAAAGGGTTAATGCCATATCCCGGACTGCTTTCTCCTCCCCTTGATAAAAAGTTTTACCATTTAAATACGACAACAAAGCTCTAAGCCGACGATAAGTGGATTTGGAGGAAGGAATCCGAATTCCAGCCACGGTTGTTTTCTCTATTTCTATAATCAATACAACGTTTAAATATGAAAACTCTTTGCTTTGGAGATTTTTGTTTTACCTTCTTGAACGGACGCCACAATAATTTTCTTACTGAAGGAAACTCTTCCGTTCGGAAATGAAAGCTTATGGCTACTGGCTGAAATAAACAAAGATATTGTATTAGTTGCATTCATATTCAGTTAAGATATATGACCATACGACATCTGATAATATTACAAGGAATACTCACGGATCTTACCAATGTACCACTGCACTACACTGCACCGCACAACACAAGCACTACCACTTACAATTAAACGAGAAACAAAAAGGGAACCGAATACAGAAGAACTAACCTGGTAACTCTTCAACTTGCCAATAAACAGGAACAACTCTCTAATCCGGCGACGGTCCCGCGATGAATATTAAGTCTCTTCAATACTCACTGAAATTGAAGAGAAATAATTTGACATAGAATAAATGCTTGTATTAAAATTTCGACATACCCCTAGCAAACAGGAACAATGCCGTAAATCCAGCGATGAGACGCCTTGATAATATGTCAACCCGGCTGCTCACAATTACCTCCAACACTACACAACACTACACTACACTATACTGCACAACACACTCTCACCTGGAACAGAAAGGGAAAAGTTAACGAAAGCACGGAAATACATACATATGTACATGTTTCTATCTTTTTCCTATTTTACACACATACCTCCAACTTTATACTAGCAATGCCCTGCTGCCGTCAGCCTTATCACACGACCTCTACACTTAGGGTCATTTTCACCACCTTCAAGGAATCCTTCGTCAAGAAGGGGCGCACGGACAGCATAAATAATATAAAGGACCTCTGGATTCTCCTGAAAGAAATATATACGACACGTATCGTTAGAGTCACTTAATTATTGTATTAAATGATTACGAATTACCTCGTTAAAGTGCACGAAGAACAAAGCTCCAATTTAGGGTTCCGATGATTTGCAAGGATAATAAATAATCTTAATAAGCGTTTGATCCAGCGAAATTCGTACAACCTCAATCGCACATGGTCGTTGAGAAGTTGAGATATGCGACTTTTGGCGGGGAATTTCTACTTTAAGTACTTAATAGTAGGTTGGATGATATACAATGCTTTAAACAGTAACGGTTCCTTTAAGAAAATTACTTTGAAGTACCCCCAATCACTTATTTCCCATCGAGAGGAAAATAAGCAACATATCTCGGAGGTTTCACGTTTAATCAGCTTACAATACTAGCGTCCTACCTTGACCTACATTATTTCTACAAAGAAAAACATACTTAAACACCACACCCCCAATCGCTTATTATTGTAAAGAAAGAAGCGATTTTCTTCCGGGAGTATCGACATTAGAAACATATCATCTTGTTCGATTCTGTGTTTTTATCGGTTAGATAACGCCTTCACCAACGATAATATAAAGTAAGCTGAATTTGAGTGCTCCCAAATCACTTAATCTAGCAGTAGAAAAGCGATTTCTTCCGGGAGTTTCCTCCTTCGAAACATCGTTCGGTTTGATTTCGTACTCGACAGTATTATTAAACAAACTACATTTAAGGACTCCCAATCACTTATTATCGTAAAAAAGCGATTTCTTTAGGGAGTTTGGATTTTAAAACCACCTTTCTGTCGACTTTTAATTTATATTTTGTTAAATAATGTCTTCACCATTAAAATTTTAATAAAACAAATCTAAGTATTTCCAATCACTTATCTCATTTAAAGACGAAAAGGAAAATAAGCGATAATCTCGGGCGGTCGAAATTTAGCTATTAAATTAAACATCTCAGAGATAGTAATAGCTTAATTAATTCGCGATAAGATTCGCTTATTAAGATTATTTCCGTTGATACCTTCTATATCTGCGAAAAGCTATCAATTAAAATTGCTGTTAATCGGCGCATTCACTGGAGGTCATACCTTGCTGATTGAGGGAAATGGAGGTGCTCCCAAACTGCCAGGTAGGCAGCCACGTTTTGTTGCCAAACATAACATTGGAGTCCTTCTTCCCTGTACCCGCCTTGTCACACGACCTTAGCTCCTTGCTAGGCTCTTTTCACCACCTCCTAGGGATCCTTCGTCAGGGAGGGGCGCGGGGACAGCATAAATAATCTAGAGGACCTTCGAATTCTCCTAAAACAAGCGGATACGATACGTAGCGTTAGAGTCGATTCATTATTGTACTTGAAAAAATAAGAATTAACACGTTTAAGTGCATGAGTAAACGCTCGTTCTTAACAAATAATCTCAATGATCCAACGAAATTCTGGAAGTACCCATCAAATTTCAACTTCATTTATTCTCCTTGCACTATGAGCTAGTAAGGACGTAGCCTAGCGAATGTCTACATATTATCCCATTAGAGAAATATAAACAGCTATTGATACCGAAATTTGTGGATCTTAATTTCAGAAGATGAAGAATGTATTAGCGATAAATTAGAGAATACTTAATGAATCCAATATGACAATTGGATGCATTCCCAGCCACTTAATCTTGAGTATTGGAATAAGCAGCTTATGCGGAACGCTTCAAACTTAGAAGCTAAAGACTTCAAACTACCCCCAATCACTTTATCCTAGCAAGCAGATGGAAAGGCGATTTTCTTCGGGGATAGTAGGCTAGACAACTTCGACATATTTACATGTAAAATTAGTTCTGTTATATACAAAGCCGATTCAAAATAAGCTGCTGAATCTGCAACAAAGGGACAGATTGAATGATTGAGAGAATTCTGTTTTACTGAAAACTTACATTTCGCTGATGGGGAATGGAACATCACAATAATTTTTATACTGAAGGAAACCCTTTCATTTGCGATGAGAGCTGGTGGCTCCTGGCTGAAGTAAACAGAGGTATTAGTCGCATTCATCGTCAGTTAAAATTTATGATTACTAACCTCCAATAGGTTGAGATTAAAGTTTGCAGCTCTCATTGTCACACGGTTTTGGTTACCTCGAGACCGCTAGCACCCCCGTCTTGAGTGACTGCATAGAAGACAGGAATCCGGTCAGCAACGAAGTTCTTGAAGACTGCGAGCTGGTCATGGGACGACCTGCTGATCTCACGTTGACAGCTGCGATGCGGACATCTGGGAATCTTGCCGGTGCTGCCCACGAATCCTCCTAATGTAGCACTGCACTGCGCTGCACTCCGCTGTACCGCACAACACAAACACTACCACCTAGAGAAGAAATAAAAAGGAAAACAAATATAAAATGTTTGAATGTTTCCCCTTTCCTAGTATATACTCACCTAAACATTAGCTAGAGCGATAATCCTGCCCGCCTTATCGCACGACCTTAGCTCCCGTGGTCATTTTCACCTCCTTCTTTGGGTTCCTTCGTCAAAAAGGGGCGCATGGGCAGGACTCTAGCCAAACACAAAACACTTAACAGCTGCACTACACTACACTGCACTCAAGCCGCCCGTAAACACTACCACCTATGATGGAAAGAAGGGAACTAAATACAAAATCCTTAGAAGGTTCTAATCTTTCTTAGTTTGCTTACCTACTTTAGATTTGAACAACATTAGCTAGAGCAATTATCCTGCCAACAAACACAAGGACGTTGTATACCGCTACATGTAGGTCAACAATTACCACCATTTCCTATTAAAACAATTAAACGTCAGTATAGCACAATAGCTCTGATTCCTCATATCTCACCTTAGTGGGTCACCACATAGTAACGTTCATAACAAATAATCTCAATAAGCGCTTCACCAGTTCCACAGCTAGAAATGTACTACCAATGAAATTCGTACGCCCCTTATTCTTGTAAAAAGAATCAGAATGGTTTTTTACAGGGGATTTCAACTCTAATAACGCGGTCTTGTTTAATTCCGCCATTTAACAGGCTTGATATGAAAATGCGTTAAGTAACATACTAATTCAAGTAAATAAAGGAATTTGGTACATCCCCAACCACTCATTTGTATCGAAAAATAAGCGGTTTTTGCAGGGAGTTTCAGCATCGCGAGCAACCGTTTTAAATATCTCCGAGGTTTACTGCTTAAAGCATTCCACTAAGTAACCTTAACCTTATAATATCTAACGCCCCCAATCGCTTATCTCCTTTAAGAAGAAAATGGAAAATAAGCGATATTCTCCGGGGGTCGAATAAATTCCCCTTTAGTTAATAAATTTAACATCTCAGAGATAGTGATAGTTAAATTAATTCGCGATGAGATACGCTTATTAAGATTATTTCCATCGATACCTTCTGTATTATCTGCGAAAACCAATCAATTAAAATTACTATTAATCGCCGTATTCACCAGAGATCATACCTTGCTGATTGAGGGATATGGAGGCGCTTCCTAAAATTGCCAGAATAAGGAGAGCCACGTTCTGTTGCCAAACATAAAGTTGGGGTTCTTTTTCCTTGTACCCGCCTTGTCACACGACCTTAGCTCCTTGCTAGGCTCTTTTCACCACCTCCTAGGGATCCTTCGTCAGGGAGGGGCGCGGGGACAGCATAAATAATCTAGAGGACCTTCGAATTCTCCTAAAACAAGCGGATACGATACGTAGCGTTAGAGTCGATTCATTATTGTACTTGAAAAAATACGAATTACCTCGTTTCAGTGCATGAGTAAACGCTCGTTCTTACCAAATAATCTCAATGATCCAACGAAATTCTGGAAGTACCCATCAAATTTCAACTTCATTTATTCTCCTTGCACTATGAGCTAGTAAGGACGTAGCCTAGCGAATGTCTACATATTATCCCATTAGAGAAATATAAACAGCTATTGATACCGAAATTTGTGGATCTTAATTTCAGAAGATGAAGAATGTATTAGCGATAAATTAGAGAATACTTAATGAATCCAATATGACAATTGGATGCATTCCCAGCCACTTAATCTTGAGTATTGGAATAAGCAGCTTATGCGGAACGCTTCAAACTTAGAAGCTAAAGACTTCAAACTACCCCCAATCACTTTATCCTAGCAAGCAGATGGAAAGGCGATTTTCTTCGGGGATAGTAGGCTAGACAACTTCGACATATTTACATGTAAAATTAGTTCTGTTATATACAAAGTCGATTCAAAATAAGCTGCTGAATCTGCAACAAAGGGACAGATTGAATGATTGAGAGAATTCTGTTTTACTGAAAACTTACATTTCGCTGATGGGGAATGGAACATCACAATAATTTTTATACTGAAGGAAACCCTTTCATTTGCGATGAGAGCTGGTGGCTCCTGGCTGAAGTAAACAGAGGTATTAGTCGCATTCATCGTCAGTTAAAATTTATGATTACTAACCTCCAATAGGTTGAGATTAAAGTTTGCAGCTCTCATTGTCACACGGTTTTGGTTACCTCGAGACCGCTAGCACCCCCGTCTTGAGTGACTGCATAGAAGACAGGAATCCGGTCAGCAACGAAGTTCTTGAAGACTGCGAGCTGGTCATGGGACGACCTGCTGATCTCACGTTGACAGCTGCGATGCGGACATCTGGGAATCTTGCCGGTGCTGCCCACGAATCCTCCTAATGTAGCACTGCACTGCGCCGCACTCCGCTGTACCGCACAACACAAACACTACCACCTAGAGAAGAAATAAAAAGGAAAACAAATATAAAATGTTTGAATGTTTCCCCTTTCCTAGTATATACTCACCTAAACATTAGCTAGAGCGATAATCCTGCCCGCCTTATCGCACGACCTTAGCTCCCGTGGTCATTTTCACCTCCTTCTTTGGGTTCCTTCGTCAAAAAGGGGCGCATGGGCAGGACTCTAGCCAAACACAAAACACTTAACAGCTGCACTACACTACACTGCACTCAAGCCGCCCGTAAACACTACCACCTATGATGGAAAGAAGGGAACTAAAAACAAAATCCTTAGAAGGTTCTAATCTTACTTAGTTTGCTTACCTACTTCATTAGTTTTGTTGGATTTCGGGGTCAGCTTAATCTAGCCGTGAAATGGCCTAGCAGACCTACGATTACCACCTAGACAGGAAATATGAAATTCTCTAAAATATTGGGAGACTTATTTCTACCTTTCTCACATTTCTTACCTTAAACTTAATTAACATTAGAATCGTCCATGTCTGCCTTATCACATAGCTTTAGCTCGCGTGTTCATGTTCACTACCTTCTGGGGTTCCAGGGTGAAAAAGCGACCACTTTTTCCTGTAAAAAAGAATTAAACGTCAATCTAATACAATAGCTATGATTGCACATATGTGTCTCACCTTAGTGGGTCACCACACAGTAACGTTTTTATCAATGTTCGTTCATAACAAATAATCTCAATAAGCGCTTTCAAAAACTAGAAATGTACTCCCCAACGAAATTCGTATGCCGCTTATTCTTGTAAAGAAAATTAGAATGAATTTTTACCGGAGATTTCAACTTTAAGAACGCGATCTCGTTTAATTCCGTCTATTAATAAGTTGGATAAGAAAATGCTTTAATTAACATATTAACCATTCCATTAGGAAAGATATATATAGTAGGTACCGGTAATCACTTATTTCTTACCGAAAGAAAAATAAGCAACTTTTTTCGGAGGTTTCGCATGTTATCAACTTCGAGTACTAACATCCTGCTATGACTAACATTATTTTTTTAAAGAAATAAAAGTTTAAGCACCCCCAGTCACTTATTATTTCCAAGAACCGATTTTTTTCCCGGGAGTATGTATACCGGAAGTAAGCGCGTTTCTCTGCGAGTGTATCAACCAAATTTTGCGTCTTTAACAATCTCGATCACTTGTTCCTGCCAAATAGGTAAAATAACACACCTCATGCAGCTTCCCGCTTTTGCGATGTCTAGGCTAAATTATGATCTCCAGCTACGCAACTAGGACAGGAAGTAAAATTCACGTACCATCAACCACTCATTCCTATTGGGCAGCAATAAGGGATCTTTTTAGTGTATCAAATGCAGACGATACGCAGTTACTCCACTGTAAAATAGAAACAAATGATTTTCCCGAAGAAGTCGTGATTAGGAGTTTCAGGCACTCTAATATCGTGGAATTACTAGTTAAAACGGATAGATTAGCAATCGCTTTAGTAGTAAGTAATAAAAACGAGCAAATAAACTACTTCCCCTGACAGAAGGTAATAGTTTAGTTAACACGTGATCGCTTATCAAGATTATTTTAGTCGATGCGGATGGAAGCCCAAATATAATCCGAGCGTGTTCTGCAAACAGATACAAATAAAACTGCTGTTACCTGCTCTGTACACAATTGAAATCATACATACTTAGCTCTTATATCTTCAAAGGATGAAAACGGAATAGATAGACTAAGAAGTTGAAATATGCGATTTTTACCTGCGAAAAGTTATCAATTAAAACTGCTGTTAATTGCCGCATCCACTAGAGATCTTACTTTGCTGATTGAGGGATATTGAAGTGCTCCCTGAACTGCGAGAATAAGGAACCACGTTTTGTTACCAAACATAACATCGTATTCCTTTCCCTGTACCCGCCTTGTCACACGACCTTAGCTCCTTGCTAGGCTCTTTTCACCACGTCCTAGGGATCCTTCGTCAGGGAGGGGCGCGGGGACAGCATAGATAATCTAAAGGACCTCCGAATTTTGCTGCTCTCATTGACACACGGTTTTGGTTACCTCGAGACCGCTAGCACCCCCGTCTTGAGTGACTGCATAGAAGACAGGAATCCGGTCAGCAACGAAGTTCTTGAAGACTGCGAGCTGGTCATGGGACGACCTGCTGATCTCACGTTGACAGCTGCGATGCGGACATCTGGGAATCTTGCCGGTGCTGCCCACGAATCCTCCTAATGTAGCACTGCACTGCGCTGCACTCCGCTGTACCGCACAACACAAACACTACCACCTAGAGAAGAAATAAAAAGGAAAACAAATATAAAATGTTTGAATGTTTCCCCTTCCCTAATATATACTCACCTAAACATTAGCTAGAGCGATAATCCTGCCCGCCTTATCGCACGACCTTAGCTCCCGTGGTCATTTTCACCTCCTTCTTTGGGTTCCTTCGTCAAAAAGGGGCGCATGGGCAGGACTCTAGCCAAACACAAAACACTTAACAGCTGCACTACACTACACTGCACTCAAGCCGCCCGTAAACACTACCACCTATGAAGGAAAGAAGGGAACTAAATACAAAATCCTTAGAAGGTTCTAATCTTTCTTAGTTTGCTTACCTACTTTAGATTTGAACAACATTAGCTAGAGCAATTATCCTGCCAACAAACACAAGGACGTTGTATACCGCTACATGTAGGTCAACAATTACCACCATTTCCTATTAAAACAATTAAACGTCAGTATAACACAATAGCTCTGATTCCTCACATCTCACCTTACTGGGTCACCACATAGTAACGTTCATAACAAATAATCTCAATAAGCGCTTCACCAGTTCCACAGCTAGAAATGTACTACCAATGAAATTCGTACGCCCCTTATTCTTGTAAAAAGAATCAGAATGGTTTTTTACAGGGGATTTCAACTCTAATAACGCGGTCTTGTTTAATTCCGCCATTTAACAGGCTTGATGTGAAAATGCGTTAAGTAACATACTAATTCAAGTAAATAAAGGAATTTGGTACATCCCCAACCACTCATTTGTATCGAAAAATAAGCGGTTTTTGCAGGGAGTTTCAGCATCGCGAGCAGCCGCTTTAAATATCTCCGAGGTTTACTGCTTAAAGCATTCCACTAAGTAACCTTAACCTTATAATATCTAACGCCCCCAATCACTTATCTCATTTAAGAAGAAAATGGAAAATAAGCGATATTCTCCGGGGGTCGAATAAATTCCCCTTTAGTTAATAAATTTAACATCTCAGAGATAGTGATAGTTAAATTAATTCGTGACGAGATTCGCTTATTAAGATTATTTCCGTCGATACCTTCTGTATTATCTGTGAAAAGCAATCAATTAAAATTACTATTAATCGCCGTATTCACCAGAGATCATACCTTGCTGATTGAGGGATATGGAGGTGCTTCCCAAAATTGCCAGAATACGGACAGCCACGTTCTGTTGCCAAACATAGGAGTCCTTCTTCCTTGTTCCCGCCTTGTCACACGAACTTAGCTCCTTGCTAGGCTTTTTTCACCACCTCCTAGGGATCCTTCGTCAGGGAGGGGCGCGGGTACAGCATAAATAATCTAAAGGACCTCCGAATTCTCCTGAAACAAGTAGATACGGCACGTAGCGTTAGAGTCGATTCGAAATTGTATTAAAAAATGAATAATTACCTCGTCAAAGTGCACGAAGAGCAAATAACCCCAATATGCGTTTGATCCAGCGAAATTCGTACATCTCCTGTCGCACATGGTCGGAAAAAAGTTGAAATATGCCATTTTTACCTGCGAAAAGTTATCAATTAAGATGGCTGTCAATTGCCGCATTGATTTCGAGATCCCACTTTACTGATTGGAGTCCTTATTCCTTTATTAAATTAGACACAACTCACCTCTTTCAGGTACCAAAGGGTTAATGCCATATCCCGGACTGCTTTCTCCTCTCCTTGATAAAAAGTTTTACCATTTAAATACGACAAGAAAGTTCTAAGCCGGCGATAAGTGGATTTGGAGGAAGGAACCCGATTTCTACCCTCGGTTGTTTTCTCCATTTCTATAACCAATACAACGTTTAAATATGAAAACTCTTTGCTTTGGAGATTTTTCTTTTACCTTCTTGAACGGACGCCACAATAATTTTCTTACTGAAGGAAACTCTTCCGTTCAGAAATGAAAGCTTATGGCTACTGGCTGAAATAAACAAAGATATTGTATTAGTTGCATTCATATTCAGTTAAGATTTATGACCGCACGATATTTGACAATATTTCAAGTGCTACTTACGGATCTTCACAATGTAACACTGCACTGCACAACACAAACACTACCACTTACAATTAAACAAGAAACAAAAAGAAGAACTAACCTGGTAACTCTTCAACTCGCCAATAAACAGGAACAACTCTCTAATCCGGCGACGGTCCCGCGATGAATATTAAGTCTCTTCAATACTCACTGAAATTGAAGAGAAATAATTTGACATAGAATAAATTCTTGTATTAAAATTTCGACATACCCCTAGCAAACAGGAACAATGCCGTAAATCCAGCGATGTGACGCCTTGATAATATATCAACCCGGCTGCTCACAATTACCTCCAACACTACACTACACTACGCTATACTGCACAACACACTCTCACCTGGAACAGAAAGGGAAAAGTTAACGAAAGCACGGAAATACATATGTATATGTTTCTATCCTTTTCCTATTTAGCACACATACCTCAAACTTAATACTAGCAATGCCCTGCTGCTGTCAGCCTTATCACACGACCTCTACACTTAGGGTCATTTTCACCAGCTTCAAGGAATCCTTCGTCAAGAAGGGGCGCACGGGCAGCATAAATAATCTAAAGGACCTCTGGATTCTCCTGAAAGAAATAGATACGACACGTATCGTTAGAGTCAGTTAATTATTGTATTAAATGATTACGAATTACCTCGTTAAAGTGCATGAACAAAGCTCCAGTTTAGGGTTCTGATGATTTGCAAGAATAATAAATAATCTCAATAAGTTTGATTCAGCGAACTTTGTACATCCCCAATCGGACATGGTCTTAAAGAAGTTGAAATATGCGATGGTAATATCTCAACCCAGCTGCTCACAATTCTCCTCCCACTAATCACAGGGTACACACTGGAAAAAAAAGGACAAGACTTAAGTAGATACCGATGTTCATCATAGACACCCTTTTCTATCGCCAAAATGAAAAAAACAAAGAGGAACAGGGGTAATAGGCGTCTAACATACGATAGAAAAAGAATAAAGTGGTCCCGTAACAGTTTTCTGAAAGATAAGGGTCATAGTAATCGATTTAAATGCTGGGCCGTTAGCATTAATCACTAATTTAATAGATGCGATTCCGATTCCCTTCGAATCGTACGTTTTCATTAAGAAAATTATCCGCTAATAGTGGCAATAGACGAGGTTAAATCGTGTGGAACCGGAGTGTCATTTAAGAAAAACAACACTTAGGTTGATTTAGCCGCGTCGAGTTTCTAGTTCGGTGTGTTACTTTAATCCAAGTCATTGTGGCTCTGTGAAATCTATTTCTACCTCAGGAGGGGACGAAATACACCGAGTGATTGTTCATTTAGAGGGCAAAATATATATTTTTATAAATAAAAGGTTTTTCGTGACGGATATGGCGTACATATTTAATTGTTAATCCTGTTTAAGTATTATTTTTTTGAAAAGATTTACTTTAACAAATAGAGAAAAAAATGTAACAATGTAGGAAGACATAAAGAAAAATTGCTACTCCAAAAGTATCAATAAACAAGAGCCTCCTGTATATTAATACAAAAGCATTAATTCTTCAAAAACTTAATAATCAAATATATTTTTACTTTTTCAGGTATGGTTTCAAAATAGAAGAGCAAAATGTCGAAAACACGAAAGCCAAATGCAAAAAGGTAAGTTTTTAAGGAAAGAGAAAAGGGAAACGAACAAGTTTTTACAATTACCTTCATTAATTTAATCTTTCTTTCTCTGGAAAGGCCAATGTTTAAGGTATATTTTCCAAATCGTCAAAGTACATCGGCTGTTATATTTAGATTTAGTTAAAAAAATTAATAAAATAGGTAAAACAAATAAATGGAGCAACAAAGAAAAACAAGGTTGAACCGCAAATAAAAAGCCAAACTTTCCAAATGAGAAAAAAATCACCTAACGCCAAAAACATTGCAAGATATAAAGAAGGAATTGAAAATCAAGAATTCGAAGTAACTAAGCTGTATAATTATTTAGTATTCTAATGACACATTAATCAACGAGAGGGAAATTCTAAAAAATCGTTAATCCACAACTCTAAAACAAATTCGATACATGTACTTCCTTGAATGCATTTACAACAAAGCATTTTTCGTGTAATTCGTGTAATAAACTAATTTATTTTTTGATAGTGAACATTAAGGCTTTGAAAATGGTTTTGAGAAAATCAAATCTATTGAAAACACGGATGTGTCTTTTCAACAAGTAGTTTTTCCTAAAAATCTCCGCCAAATCAAAATAATACCGCTTGCTTTTGGTTTTATTTGCGTTCGGGTTGATGCATTTTTACTAATTCGGGTAAGCGTGAAGCTGAAATTGTCTTGAATTTACATATTTAACTTAAAATTTCTCGATTTTGACGAAGCTTATATAGTAAATCGTATTGTTTTCCTTTGATCGTAGAATAAAGGTTAATTTTTCTAGAAGAATATATTTGTTAAAGCTAAATTTTTCCGCGTTTTCAATAGATTTTTCACATAATTTCCAAAAATCGTCAATTTCAGTATTTAGTGAGCGATTAATGGAAATTCTAGGGCCTATTTCAACTGAATGTAATATAGAAATGTTCCCTCTTCACATTTATCTAAAGGAATTTTAATGATTTTTGCGCTAAAATGTTATTTTTATACTTGCGCGTGGTGTTATTTACGTTTTCTCTAATTCGTTTTTAAAGATTTTTACTACAGTTTAGCTGCAATTACATTTTTATTTATTATAGAAATATTACCCTTTGAATTTGTTTAAACATAATTAAATGACTTTAACGCGAGAAATTGGTTCCAACTTGACACAGTATAGATGAATTCATGTAAAAGAATTTTGATGATTTTGGCGCTAAAAATTAATCTTTCTAACTGCTTTTGGTTTATTTGCGTTTGGGATAACCTATTTTTGATAACTAGGATTAGTATGGAGATGAAATTATTCAAATATTGGTTTAAATGCACCAATATTTGTTAAAACTTTTCTATTTTATTTCTTGTTATACGACGAAAATAGAAAAGTTTTAACAAAAATTGGTGCATTTAAAACAATCTTTGGATAATTTCATCTCTATCCTAATCCTATTTATCAGAAATAGGTTATCCCAAACGCTAATAAAACCAAAAGCAGTTAGAATGATTAACCTTTAGCGCCAAAATCATCAAAATTCGGTTATATGAATTCGTCTATACTGTATCAAGATGGAGCCAATTTCTTGCGTTAAAATCATCTAATTTTGTTTAAAGAAATTCAAACGGTAATATCTCTATATTAAATAAAAATATAATTGCAGTTAAACCGTATCAAAAATCTTTAAAAACGAATTATTGAAAACATAAGTAACACCACACGCAATTAGAAAAATAACTTTTTAGCGCAAAAGTCATTAAAATTCGTTTAGATAAACGCGAAAGGAAACATTTCTAATCTTATCTCTGTCTAAATACTTAAATTGATGATCTTTGGAAATTATCTGAAAGAATCTATTGAAAACGCGGGAAAATTAGCATGAACAACTATATTCTTCTGGAAAAATTCACTTTTATTCTACTATTGAAGGAAAACTATACGATTTACTAATAAGCTTCGCGAAAATTGAAAAAATATTAAGTTAAATCGGTAAATTCAAGACAATTTCAACTCCAGGCTTACCCGAATTAGCAAAAATGCATCGACCTGAACGTAATTAAGACCAAAAGCAATTAGGAAAGTTAATTTGTGGTGCCAAAATTATGCAAATTAAGTAAATAAATTCAAGGGGTAGTATTTCCATATGAAATCCGGTTAGAGCTGGCATCAAAATTGCACTAACCTCTATTTCGATGCATCTACGACGTCTTCTGAGATATATTCGAGGATTCTTTCGCGCCAACACAACACAATATTATCATAAATTTAAAATAGATAACACCGAATTCAAATTACGTTTTATTAACTTGGAAGGTATTGCACATCTGTGCCGATCTTAACATGAAAAAACAAAACAATAACGGCGTGCCCGCGTCATCATAAGATATTCAAAGGCCAATGATAATCGCGAAAAAGCATTATTTAGGAAGTAGGCTTTTGCAGAGACTTCCGTCCTCTTCGTTTACAAGCGAACTAAGTCAAAATGGCGTACTATAAAAATGTATTGATAATTGGAGTAATTTTAACGAAAATCAATGAATTTGAAACGATTTCAGCTAAACCGTAGCACAAATATTCAAAAATGAGTTATCCAAAATGTAAATAACACCGAAAATAATTACAAAAATAATTTTTCAGTGCAAAAATCATTAAAATTCGTTTAGATAAACGCGAAAGGGAACATTTCTATATCATATTAAGTTGAGATAGGCCCTAGAATTTCCACTAATCTCTGTCTAAATACTTAAATTGATGATCTTTGGAAATTATCTGAAAGAATCTATTGAAAACGCGGGAAAATTAGCTTGAACAACTATATTCTTCTGAAAAAAATCACTTTTATTCTACTATTGAAGGAAAACAATACGATTTACTAATAAGCTTCGCGAAAATTGAAAAAATATTAAGTTAAATCGGTAAATTCAAGACAATTTCAACTCCAGGCTTACCCGAATTAGCAAAAATGCATCGACCTGAACGTAATTAAGACCAAAAGCAATTAGGAAAGTTAATTTGTGGTGCCAAAATTATGCAAATTAAGTAAATAAATTCAAGGGGTAGTATTTCCATATGAAATCCGGTTAGAACTGGCATCAAAATTGCACTAACCTCTATTTCGATGCATCTACGACGTCTTCTGAGATATATTCGAGCATTCTTTCGCGCCAACACAACACAATATTATTACAAATTTAAAATAGATAACACCGAATTCAAATTACGTCTTATTAACTTGGAAGGTATTGCACATCTGTGCCAATCTTAACATGAAAAAACAAAACAATAACGGCGTGCCTGCGTCATCATAAGATATTCAAAGGCCAATGATAATCGCGAAAAAGCATTATTTAGGAAGTAGGCTTTTGCAGAGACTTCCGTCCTCTTCGTTTACAAGCGAACTAAGTCAAAATGGCGTACTATAAAAATGTATTGATAATTGGAGTAATTTTAACGAAAATCAATGAATTTGAAACGATTTCAGCTAAACCGTAGCAAAAATATTCAAAAATGAGTTATCCAAAATGTAAATAACACCGAAAACAATTACAAAAATAATTTTTCAGTGCAAAAATCATTAAAATTCGTTTAGATAAACGCGAAAGGGAACATTTCTATATCATGTTAAGTTGAGATAGGCCCTAGAATTTCCACTAATCTCTGCCTAAATACTTAAATTGATGATCTTTGGAAATTATCTGAAAGAATCTATTGAAAACGCGGGAAAATTAGCTTGAACAACTATATTCTTCTGGAAAAATTCACTTTTATTCTACTATTGAAGGAAAACAATACGATTTACTAATAAGCTTCGCGAAAATTGAAAAAATGTTAAGTTAAATCGGTAAATTCAAGACAATTTCAACTCCAGGCTTACCCGAATTAGCAAAAATGCATCGACCTGAACGTAATTAAGACCAAAAGCAATTAGGACAGTTAATTTGTGGTGCCAAAATTATGCAAATTAAGTAAATAAATTCAAGGGGTAGTATTTCCATATGAAATCCGGTTAGAGCTGGCATCAAAATTGCACTAACCTCTATTTCAATGCATCTACGACGTCTTCTGAGATATATTCGAGGATTCTTTCGCGCCAACACAACACAATATTATCATAAATTTAAAATAGATAACACCGAATTCAAATTACGTTTTATTAACTTGGAAGGTATTGCACATCTGTGCCGATCTTAACATGAAAAAACAAAACAATAACGGCGTGCCCGCGTCATCATAAGATATTCAAAGGCCAATGATAATCGCGAAAAAGCATTATTTAGGAAGTAGGCTTTTGCAAAGACTTCCGTCCTCTTCATTTACAAGCGAACTAAGTCAAAATGGCGTACTATAAAAATGTATTGATAATTGGAGTAATTTTAACGAAAATCAATGAATTTGAAACGATTTCAGCTAAACCGTAGCACAAATATTCAAAAATGAGTAATCCAAAATGTAAATAACACCGAAAACAATTACAAAAATAATTTTTCAGTGCAAAAATCATTAAAATTCGTTTAGATAAACGCGAAAGGGAACATTTCTATATCATATTAAGTTGAGATAGGCCCTAGAATTTCCACTAATCTCTGTCTAAATACTTAAATTGATGATCTTTGGAAATTATCTGAAAGAATCTATTGAAAACGCGGGAAAATTAGCATGAACAACTATATTCTTCTGGAAAAATTCACTTTTATTCTACTATTGAAGGAAAACAATACGATTTACTAATAAGCTTCGCGAAAATTGAAAAAATATTAAGTTAAATCGGTAAATTCAAGACAATTTCAACTCCAGGCTTACCCGAATTAGCAAAAATGCATCAACCTGAACGTAATTAAGACCAAATGCAATTAGGAAAGTTAATTTGTGGCGCCAAAATTATGCAAATTAAGTAAATAAATTCAAGGGGTAGTATTTCCATATGAAATCCGGTTAGAGCTGGCATCAAAATTGCACTAACCTCTATTTCGATGCATCTACGACGTCTTCTGAGATATATTCGAGGATTCTTTCGCGCCAACACAACACAATATTATCATAAATTTAAAATAGATAACACCGAATTCAAATTACGTCTTATTAACTTGGAAGGTATTGCACATCTGTGCCGATCTTAACATGAAAAAACAAAACAATAACGGCATGCCCGCGTCCTCATAAGATATTCAAAGGCCAATGATAATCGCGAAAAAAGCACTACTTAGGAAGTAGGCTTTTGCAGAGACTTCCGTCCTCTTCGTTTACAAGCGAACTAAGTCAAAATGGCGTACTATAAAAATGTATTGATAATTGGAGTAATTTTAACGAAAATCAATGAATTTGAAACGATTTCAGCTAAACCGTAGCACAAATATTCAAAAATGAGTTATCCAAAATGTAAATAACACCGAAAACAATAACAAAAATAATTTTTTAGTGCTAAAATCATTAAAATTCGTTTAGATAAACGCGAAAGGGAGCGTTTCTATATCATATTACGTTAAAATAGGCCCTATAATTTCCACCAATCTCTGACTAAATACTTAAATTGATGATCTTTGGAAATTATATGAAAGAATCTATTGAAAACGCGGGAAAATTAGCTTGAACAACTACATTCTTCTGGAAAAATTCACTTTTATTCTATGATCTAAGGAAAACAATACGATTTACTGTATAACCTTCGCGAAAATTGAAAAAATATTAACCTAAGTCGGTAAATTCAAGACAATTTCAGCTCCACGCTTACCCGAATTAGCAAAAATGCATCGACCTCAACGTAATTAAGACCAAACGCGATTAGAAAAATTAATTTGTGGCGCCAAAATTATGTAAATTAAGTAAATAAATTCAAAGGGTAGTATTTCTATATGAAATCCGGTTAGAGCTGGCATCAAAATTACACTAATCTCTATTTAGATGCATCTACGACGTCTTCTGAGATATATTCGAGGATTCTTTCGCGCCATCACAACACAATATTATCATAAATTTAAAATAGATAACACTGAATTCAAATTACGTTTTATTAACTTGAAGGTATTGCACATCTGTGCCGATCTTAACATGAAAAAACAAAACAATAACGGCGTGCCCGCGTCATCATAAGATATTCAAAGGCCAATGATAATCGCGAAAAAGCATTATTTAGGAAGTAGGCTTTTGCAGAGACTTCCGTCCTCTTCGTTTACAAGCGAACTAAGTCAAAATGGCGTACTATAAAAATGTATTGATAATTGGAGTAATTTTAACGAAAATCAATGAATTTGAAACGATTTCAGCTAAACCGTAGCACAAATATTCAAAAATGAGTTATCCAAAATGTAAATAACACCGAAAATAATTACAAAAATAATTTTTCAGTGCAAAAATCATTAAAATTCGTTTAGATAAACGCGAAAGGGAACATTTCTATTTCATATTAAGTTGAGATAGGCCCTAGAATTTCCACTAATCTCTGTCTAAATACTTAAATTGATGATCTTTGGAAATTATCTGAAAGAATCTATTGAAAACGCGGGAAAATTAGCTTGAACAACTATATTCTTCTGAAAAAAATCACTTTTATTCTACTATTGAAGGAAAACAATACGATTTACTAATAAGCTTCGCGAAAATTGAAAAAATATTAAGTTAAATCGGTAAATTCAAGACAATTTCAACTCCAGGCTTACCCGAATTAGCAAAAATGCATCGACCTCAACGTAATTAAGACCAAACGCGATTAGAAAAATTAATTTGTGGCGCCAAAATTATGTAAATTAAGTAAATAAATTCAAAGGGTAGTATTTCTATATGAAATCCGGTTAGAACTGGCATCAAAATTACACTAAT
Organism: Trypoxylus dichotomus; assembly: GCA_023509865.1. NCBI lineage: Eukaryota > Metazoa > Arthropoda > Insecta > Coleoptera > Scarabaeidae > Trypoxylus > Trypoxylus dichotomus. Next base: position 8,827,334 of record CM042083.1, on the reverse strand, counting down.
CTCTATTTAGATGCATCTAAGACGTTTATTGGAATATATTCAAACATTTTTTCGCCCGTATTACCACAAATTTAAAATAAATAACACCGAATTCAAATTACATCTTGCCGATGAAAGAATCTATTGAAAATGCGGAAAAAATTAGGTTGGGCAAGTATATTCTTCTAGAAAAATTCTCCTTTATTCTACGATCAAAAGGGAACAATGCGATTTATTACATTAGCTTCGTGAAAATCGAGAAAAAATATTTTTTTGGACGAAAATCACGGGAATTCGTTTAAACAAAATCGGATGGTAATATCGACATGAAAATTTTCACTAACCCTTGACTAGATGCACCTGCAGCAAGTTTCCAAGCAGATTCCCATGTTTTGTGGGTCCAACACAACGCAGGATTACTGTAAATTAAAAATAAATAACAACAGATCCAAACTACGTCTTATTAGTTATAGCGTAACTGTACCGATCTTAATAAACAAAAAAGAAAACAACGGCGTGGCCGCATCATCTAAAATCGCGCGAAAATGTTAACAAGTAGGCTAGTGTAGGAATTTTTACCCCTTCCTTTACGATTAAAAAAAGCAATATGGTTTACTGTAGAAACTTCGTAAAAACCATGAAATTTTAACAAAAATTGATAAATTCAAGCGATTTCTCGATGATTTCAGTTACACCATAATCAAAATTATCGAAAATGTATTATCCACAACCTAAATAAAAGCAAAAGCAATTCGAAAATTTAATTTTTAGCGCCATAACCAAAATTCGTTAACATGAACCCAAAAGATAATACTTCTATCGACATGCAATTACCGGCAATCAAATTACCACTAACCTCTCATTAGATGAGTTTATAGCAAATTTTCAAACACTTTCGGCTATTTTCTCGATGCAATATAACGCAAAAGTTATTAAAAATGTGGTGCGACAATAAAGACATCTATCGCGCAGTCGCACTATCAGGCGATATTCAAAGCCTATAATCGCGAAAAAGACCGTTAAGCAAGTAGGCTTTTCTAGGAACTAACACCCCTCTCCTACAATTATAAGAAAGCAATATGGCCTACTGTAAAAATGACAAAGAAATTAAATTAAAATTAACGAAAATCGGTAAATTCTTAAATTCCTCGATTATTTTACCTACATGATTACCATAATCATCAAAAAAAGGCTTATCGGCTACCTAAATAGAGGTACACGCAATTAAAAATTTAATTTTTAGCGTTAAAATCATCAACTTGTTTCCCAAATGTATCACGTTGAAACCAATTAAACTCTTTACTAATCTTTAATTTGATGCATCTACAGCAATTTCTAAAGCAGATTCGAATATTTTTCGGCATAAAACACTATCAAACTTCCACTAATCATCAAAAATGGGCCATCAACATCAAAAATTAAAGCAAAAGCAATTTGAAAACTGAACTTTTAACCCAAAAATTAACTAAATTTGTTTAAATAAATACAAAGCGTCATGCTAATGTATAAAATTTTCACCAACCGTTTATCCGACGGATCGGCTGCAGTTCCGAAGGACTTTTGAACATTGTTAATGTCCAAACGCAACGTAGAATTACCATAAATTAAAAGTGAATAACACAGTAACATAATTATGTGTTATTGGTTTGGAAGATCAGGTGTTACTTTGATGATCCTAGCCTCTAAAAGATCAACATGGCGCAGGATCACGGGATAACTAAAAAAGGAGGGAAGAATTATAAACAATATATTTACAGGAATAATTTGGATGTTACCTATTAAATTTATGTTTTTACTCCTTCTTTTGACAATGAAAATTAAGTTTGTGGGAAGCTTTTTAAGAAATCCCGTTGAGGCCGCCGGAAAATTTGATTCAATAAGTAATCCTTTATAAAGACCATCACACCCCCTCTTCTACTGTCGAAAAGAAACAATATAAATTTCGCAAAAATTAATATTAAATATTTTATCTGTATTAAATACAGAAACAATCGATTGAAAAAGAAAATTAGTTAAGTAAAAGAAACTAAATGAATGAAATTATAATTTCAAAATGATTCTTTTTATCTTAAATTTCAAATCTCATTCATCAAATACTTTTATTAACCGAATCTAATAAATAAAATCGTAGATAAAAATTTCAAGTTACCAGTAATTTTGCTATTGCTCTTATGAGAATTGCAGCTAGAATGAATATTTTAACCAAAAACTGAATCATGCATGTATACATGTAAGATGCTCGAGTCCGAAGTAGTGTGGTCGATGCAACAATGTTATTTCTGTTTCAATAATTTTTTGCCTTATATTTCAAGACGCGCTTAATACCCTAAATAAATGTATATAATATGTATATATGTTTTTGTATTTGCGTTTTAATTTTTTGCGTCGATCGCGATAACGCTTTCGATGCTTGGAATACAGGGGCGGTTCGTCAAATTAGAATGCTTGAATCGATTTATCTATTTTAAATTTCTTAAATTTATTTAATATACGCGAATATTGTAACGAATTGGTAATATTTGTTTCATATTTTATATATGTAATTATTTGTAATCTAATTCCACTATTATAGGGGAACAGGATTTATATTTTAAACAAGTTAAGGCACAGGTTAACTTGAGTTTGCAAATGTAATTTGGTCAAAAGTAGAAGCGAGAGTACGGTGTTGATGTTAGTATGAGGCACTAAGTGTAATTTAGTGTACTCTAGGGAATGTCCGGGACTTGGACCAGTCATCTTGCTCCTGTATTTGACTGAGCGTTGTAAAATTGCTCCTACGGGGAATTATTCGATTTGATTGAAAACTTTCTCTTACCAGAGACCATGCCAGTCTCTTTTTTTTCGACTCTTCGTTTTACGCAACGATATCTATCTCTCTCCTATACACAAATTTGATTATCCACCGCAGATTTGTTGGGGAGCATAAATGCATGATATATTCATATCACTTGGAATTATGAGGGTTCCGAGTATGGACTCGCTTTAAAGATCATTTCGGTAACAAATTACCGGCTCCGCATTAATAATTTAATACGCTAACTTAGATTTATAGCTTCACTTTCTGCCAAGAATTGTAGTTTCGGTGATTAAACGCTTATGTACAATCATGTTCTTATCGCATTAATTAAATTCATATTTGTTTTGTTTACTGAATAGGTATGATGTTAAATAATCAGAGTCCGCCGGCAAGTACTCCATTGGAACCCTGCAGAGTGGTACCCTACATGAATGTACCTGCTTTAAGAGGATTATCCTTGCCAACGGGAGCTGTAACTTTATCTGCGTACGACAGGTTAGCTTTGGGAACTTTTCCACAACCAGGTGCTTTTTCTGCTTTCGATTCAGCGTTTATATCAGCCGCTCATCAGGTATCTTTGATCCTTACATTTTAGCATATTTTTCCTAAGAAAATCATTGAAAATTTCAGTACGCAGCAGCTGTTTCCGTCGGCACCGGTTCGGCTGCAAGTATTCTTTGCCATCCACAATATCCTATAGGTTTTGCCGCTTTAGCCGCAGCACATAAGAATTCTAGCATAGCAGATCTTCGATTGAAAGCAAGAAAACACGCCGAAGCTTTAGGTTTAGCTTCAAGAGAAAAATCGACATAAGAGTTTATCCAACAATGTATAAAATACATACTTTTATATAAATCATATGATATGCTGAATATGAAGACATTTGAAGCCTATTATAGATAATTTAATCTTTGTTAATTCTCGGACTTTTAGTTTTTAAAGATAAAAGGGTATTAAAAAACGAATTACTTCCGGAATTGGACCGTGTCATGATGAGATATATAGAAATGAAATAAGGGTATAAGAGTAAGATGAGACAGAAATAAAAGAAAAATAGAGATAAAAAGAAGAAAATGAAGGGGGAGGGGGTGAAAAAGACAGAAAAGGTAAAAAGAGTAAGAGAAGGGAAGTGAGACAGAAAAAAGGGGAAAAAAGAAAAGAGACAGATGGGATCTCGACGTTTCGCCTCCGTCGTAGTAGGCTTCTTCAGGAAAAAACAGGGAAACCAAGTCCTCTTACTCTTATTTCATTTCTATATATCTCATCATGACATGGTCCAATTCCGGAATTACTTCGTTCATTACTGACTCTGGCCGTGGAAGTCTACGTATTCATGAAAAAAGGGTATTGACAAATCAAACCTATACATATAATCTTTAATAAAACTTTTGGTAAAGCCAAACATACAGTTTTCTCCAGTGTTTGATACAGATTTAATTCTTTGAAGAAATTACAAAAAACATGAAGCGATTTTGGAAAAATTAATAAATTTTGCGTTAATTTTTCAATATTCATAAATTGTAAATATTAATAACTGCTAAAAATGTAATATATAACTTTTATGTAAAATAAAATTTTATTTATTATATGTTTGTTTTACTAGATAGAAAGCCAAAATAAGCTATGTAATATTATTTCTGAAACTCCCGAAATAAGATCTATATAAGCCAGTATAGTAATGGCTAGACCTTCAGTTTTAGTCAATAACAAATCAACTTCACCCTGTCACCAACAATTACATCTACTCCGCTCCTTGATTGGATATAATCGCGTTAGTGGCTGTTCACAAACTGTACAAACAAGGGTCAGCAACTCCGGCGTATCGTCAAACACCCTACAATTTCAAGACTCCCGTTCAATTTTTTTCGGTTTACAAAACTCGGGGATGTTATAAATATGAAAGACACGGCCTTTATTCCTTTATACCGACTATAAATATTGACCAATGGGTCTTTTTATTGCTTTTTTCGATCTAGAAAAGTAATCTAATCGAATTTTGAACCGGTTGAGGGATATTGTAAGAGAAAATGTTATTGCTTCTATCTACGTAATGAATAAATTCGATAGAATTTATTTTCAAAGTGGTTTCTTTGATAATTCTACTTCGTATAATGCATTGATTGTGAGCGAATATAATGCGTTCCTTGTGAACGGCACTGTATATTTAAAATTAACCGCGTTTAAAAGAAACCCTCTATTCATTGGAAGTTTACGATCAAAAAAAGCCTTGTATTTGAGAAATATATTTTTCCTTTGACAAGCAAAAAATATATATTTTTATTCTCCCAGACTTTCAACGGTGAGTGCATTATATACTAAAATGTAGAAAAACTGCAACTTCAATATTTTTTGCCTATTAAACTAATCCCAGAAAAAATTGCGACTATGTAAACTCCTTTCTCGTAACATATTTCCCAGCAACGCATTATATATACAGGTCCTTTAATCCATATAGAAACGATGCTTTTATTAATATCTACGGCTAATATTCGTATTATTTAGATAAATATTTATTTTTGTAATATTTAGAAGATGATTTAGTTCAAATAAATCATGGAGTTTTTTAAGCCTTAAAATAAGAGGTATTAAAACTTTTGCTGATGATAATCTGTGTAACAAAACGCTGAGGAAAAAAAAAATATTTCGTCGTAGTTTTAAGTTGAACACGTGCAAACCACAACGCCGTCTGGTAGAGAGGTACCAAACTTTATCGTAGCATAGTACAGCACGCTACGATTTCATGATTCCTACAAAGTCTAATTAACGATTGCAAGTGTAGAGTTTGTAGAAATCTTTTATTATTGTCGGGATTTATTTGACCATTATTGCTTCGTATTTCCTATCCTACTTACCTTATCTAAAAATAATTTTATTCGATACGATCTGCGCTATTATATACACTTAGAAGAATAAGATCCATAGTCCTTGCTAACCTAGTCCTTATTCTGTTTTGTAATACTTACTTTATTAATATGGATCTTTCTTACGATTCATAGTGCGGAGTCAAGTATGAGAACGCTCTTATTTCACAATAAAAGATATCGACTTAAGTTGGGAGGACTGAACGATACTCCTTGTTGAGATTAAAATAGATAGAATACGCAGTGAGGTTGAGATTACAGTTTAATGTATATAAGATAATACTTCAATGTGAATTTAAATTTCCCACCTTTACAAACCTTCAAAATAACAGCAGTTATGTTCAGATTAAGTATTTGTGAAATACAGAAATACAGAGTGATTTTATATGTTTGAGGACAGTTTAAATTTCGCGCGGTGGATTCTAGGGGATTTGACATGTTAAGAGTGGCCATTGTGAGTATCGGTCCTGTCAACTGTCTGTGCGACACGTTATTTATTATTCGTTATTTATATTCATTTTATTCGTTATTATTTTCTTCATTTCTACTTATAATCTGTTCTTCTTAGAGCTACTGTTTATCCGTGTTATTTTCCATTTTGCTTAGAAAATCAATGACATTGATTTTTTGAAGATCTGTTGTCAATATTTTATCACCCATCCAAAATCTATTTGCTACGCTACTGGTTACGAATTCGAAACCAAATCGCCAACATGACAAAAATTTAGCAAGGCGCGAAATTTAAACTGTTCTCAAACATTTAAAATCACTCAGTATACTGCTCTATAAGCAAATGGAGAGGTGGTTAGTATAGGCAACCCATACTGCATGCCTCGTATCACACATTTTTTCGATCTATATTGTGACATAATCATGTCTTTTGTGAAGCATTTGCATATAATAGTATAATGTGTACGGGGTATAAGAATTTGTGCTATGGTGGTTGCCTATACTATGGTATTCTTGGCTTCCTCGTTCACAGCTAATCCGAAAATGTCCAAAATCTTATGATCTGTGCATATGCATACTTACAGAAGATGTGCAACAGCTTATCTTTTAGGTCCAATAATTTAAGGTATACCTTTAAAGGATATCGAAAGAAAACACAGGCTTTTTTAGTGTCACTGGAAGACATTCACATTTCACACTTCCATGCCCGCTGCTCATTTACCTAAACAGTAAAGACAGTAACTTTTGCATCAGTGGAGTTCTAAATAAAAGATAAACAAGCTTCTTGTGCATAAGTATTTTTAGATACTTGCTTTCTGATAAGAAATGTATTGTACAATTTCTATATTCAGAAATTTTTATTAGTTACATTACAAGTATATGTTAAACGTGTACAGAGAAAATAAACGGTTAGGTTTCCGAATTGACAATTAATTGCGAAATTTTCATTTTTTTGTATGTCGCATTATATACACTTGTACATACTACAAAGATCTTAATTTGACTGCAATGTGTTCAATTAAGAGTTAAAGGTAAATAGTCACGGGTAAAGTTTCATTGCTACGCTAATAAAAAGTAAGGGTTCCCTGCGTCAAATTGCATCGTATTCGAAACAACCTGTTGTAAAGGTTACTGTTTTCATATTTCTTATTTGCAAAAGTCAATTTAATATAATACATAGCAACAAAATTGCTGAAATACCAAGAAAAGCATCTTAGTAGATTCTGTATAGGGAAGTAAAATGCGGTGTTTCCATGCATATTCAGCATGTTTACGGGCAACCAAAGCTACAAATTGGTAGAAGTTTGCACGTGATTGTTGTGTAGCGCTATGTGAACATCTAGCTAGAATATTTAATAACTTGGCCGTAAGTGCTTCTACCTCTCCTGACGCTTGGAAGATTAGCAGAATTACACCCGTGTTTAAGAAAGGTAATCGTTCTGACTTCCAAAATTATAGACCAATAAATATCTTATCCAACTTTGCAAAAATTTTTGAATATCTTCTGTCTCACAGAATTTACGTTAGTGTCAAGCCTTACTTATCTTCGCGACAACATGGTTTCATTCCGGGAAGGTCTACTACAACCAACCTTGCTGAGTTAACACAGCATATTGCCGAATCCATGGAACGACGTCAACAAGTAGATGTATTATACACCGATTTTAGTAAAGCATTTGACACTATCAATCATTCGCTTATGGTATCTAAGCTGAGTAGTTTTGGTTTTCCGTCAAGTGTAACAGAATTGATCCGCTCGTATTTAACTGATCGTTCATGCTATGTTCACTACAATGGATATACATCCTTAACATTTTCTGCTTCCTCTGGTGTGTGCCAGGGATCCAATTTGGGTCCCCTTTTGTTTAATATTTATTTGGATGATCTCCTACAGGGGCTGAAGAAAACACAGGCTGGGGTTTTAGAGTTTTAATTTTTTTTAACTTACCGTCTGTCCAACCATTTTTCCTCATTCACGGCTAATACGAAAATGTCCACAATCTTATGTAGGTATATATATATATATGTGCAATATATGTAATACTTATAGACGATGTGTCACATCTTATCTATTAAGTCCACTAACTTAAGGTATATCTTTAAAGGATATCGAAAGAAAACACAAGCTGGGGTTTTAGACTTTTTTAATTTTTTTTAGTGTCACTGGAAGACATTCACATTTCACACTTCCACAACACACTTTACAAGCTACATAATTTTATCATCAAAAAAATTGAACAGAAAATGGAACAAAACACAGTCCAGAAATGCTTTTGGTTGAAAATATTACGAATTCATTTCTTTTTTCTTTCTTCTTGCAGTCTGTCCAACCATTTGATACTATGGTGAAATGTAATTTTTAATGTATGAAAACAATTCTGAACGGTGTTTAACAAAGGACTTACCTAGAAAGTATATTAAAATTACCTAATACTTTATTATTAACAGCAAACATATTGACAATTTTAAATTCATTGGTTTTGCAAGGCATATTTTTTCTATTTAATTTTTCTTTGTTTAAATTAATTTTCGTTTTCAGCGGTAAAATAACTAGTTACACATTAAAAACACCCAAAAAATTTGAATACAACAGACTTAAAAAAAAATACGTGATGTTAAAATTAAAATCACAAAAACTTTTTTTCTTTTCATTTATCAAATATCGATATTTTAAGAGTATATTTCATTTAAGGAGGGACACTAAATACTTAATTTTACATAAATCAAAAAATTACAACGTACTCGCAAACAGCTTCATTCTTAAATATTACATTAAACATACAAAACAAAAATTAAAATTAAAAAATATACATATTACATTGAAAACAATTCCAAGCATTGTAATTACGATACCGTTTTACTAACTACGTTTTCTTTCTTTTTTAATATGAAGGAAAGCAGTACGAATATTTATGTTTCAAAAAAGGAATGTTAACCTGAAGGATTACGTTTTATGAAGAACTAAGGATACTAAGAGAAATATGCCTATCTTAAATGGCAAGCCGGTACCGCGATTACAATGCTTGAATTTGTAATATCACTAAGTCTTAAGTATTAATTAACAGAAAAAAAGAGGAAAATGCGTATCTTATTAGCTGTTTTTTTGTCGTTTTTGTTTTAATCTATCATAGTACCATTAACTTAATTGAAATAGGGTTTGCGTTGGCTTATAGAATAATTATATACATATATTTCTTCCCGAAACAAAAATATATATACTTATATAGAGAACTTACTCCAATTCAATATTTCAGTAATACAGCACGTCTTCTTTTTTTTTAACTTCAACGGAATCTCTTTCCCTGGTATTGGAAATCGAAACGGAAAAAAAAACAAATATTGACAACTTAAACACTTACACCAGACTTACTATTTAATAATAATATTATCAAAGTATATGTATAATATATATAATATAGACATCTTACGCATGTTTCTAGAAAAATATGAAAACTAACTACGTCATCCCATAAGGCAAATGGCACTGAGATTAGCTCTGTTTCTTTTTAACTATATTATAGGTATATACAAGGCAAATTACGAAAAGAGTCTTCTTGATCACATTTGTTCTCAGTGCGCATGATTAAACTGTACAGTAGTTTTCTCTTCAAAAATTAATTTTTCCAAATTTATAAATGAATCAACATCAAAAAGAGCATGTTATAAGATTCAAGCATTAGCTGGAGGCACCTCTTTTTTTCCTGAAAGAAGAAAAGACACAAATTAGTAAGCAAATTCAATTGAATACATTTAAGGAAGGTGTTTCCATTCCAATAAAAACTTTTGTCGTAACTTAATTTCACATTTGTCATGTCACAAAGACTACTTTAATGTAAAATTTATTTAAACGTATCCTATGAAAAATTGACTGAAAGTCTGTACTCTGTATTTAATTTCTACACTTCCGTCAAAGGCTAATTGCCAACATTTAACAATACATGGTCTTTCTATATACAGTAATGCACAAAAAAATAGGTGTAAAGTAATTTTTGCTACATTATGTTATATACACTAGGGTGACAGAATAAAATAGACACCAGGTAAAGCGGTATAAATATGTAAACAGCTAAATTCTAAGAACGAATTAAGAACTTTCTCTTGTCATTAGGGTAGGGGTAGATGTATCGGAAGGAATTCGTCATAGTTTAGTGTCGTTACAACTACGCCTCGCTTACAGGATTCGAGTGTTATTTGCGACTTCACCCGGGGTCGCATCGTTGGCCAGAGTGAACGCGGCGCTTCGCAACGTGAAATAAGTAAATTTTTAAATATTTCGTTGTCCACAGTTAACCGTGTGATTACACAATTTAAAGGCAAGGAGAAAACAACACTGGAGCCGAGACCAGGTCGTGCCGGACCTTCTGAGAGAAGTAAAAGGGTGCTTGTGCGCGAAGTGTTAAGAGAACCGCGAAAAAGTACAGCTGATCTTGCGGCAACTTCACAGAAAAGTCAGCGCACCGTTCTGCGATACCTCCACAGTGTGGAAAGGGGGGCAAAGAAAAAACCTCTCCTCACCGCGTTTCAAAAACGGCGCCGAATGGCTTGGGCAATCGAAATGCGAACGAAGCCCGAAGAGTTTTGGCGGTCTGTCATTTTTTCAGACGAAAGCAGATACTGCCAATTCAGTGATAGTGGTCGTACGCGGGTATGGAGACGTTCGTCACAGCAACTGGACGACAAATTTTTGCATCAGACGGTGAAATAGGGCGGTGTGAACATCATGGTGTGGGGCGCGATATGGTGTGGTGGAAGATCGCAATTAGTAATCTGCGACGGAAATATAAATGCGGCAAAATATATCCAAATATTAACAGAAGGACTACTACCGATATTCGACAACGCCATTTTATCTAAAGAAGACGCCACTTTTATGGAGGATGGAACACCCTGCCACAAAGCAAGAACAACAACCACATGGAAAAAGGAACAGGGGATTCGGATTTTACCATGGCCAGGCCAATCACCAGACATGAATCCGATAGAGAATGTTTGGCACATAATCCAGACAAATATGGCGAAACGACCCCAAAACCCAGCAACAAGGAAGAACTCGTGGCAGCTGTTACAGAAGAGTGGCTAAATATTCCAGAAGACACCATTAATCATTTAATAGATTCTATGCCACGACGACTCGCAGCACTTCACGCAAGTAAAGGTGAATCGACAAAATATTAGTCTAATTTAAATATTTTAAAATATTTTGTATATATAACGAGAATAGAATCTTTTTTTTAATTAGTAGGTGTCTATTTTATTCTGTCACCCTAGTGTATACATGACATATCTATTGTCTTCGATAAATACGTCTAACGCATGGTATTATGCTACAAAGCATGGGAGGAAATTCCCCAAGTAATTTAAGTGGAAAGCCTTTATACGGTATTCAGTTTCAGTGTAGCCAGTCATAAAAATAGATGCGTGGCTTTGACCAAGAAAAAATATTATTATTAACCTAAATAATATTTTGTAACGGAAAATCTACGAGATATTTAATATTAACAAATAAAATGCGCAGAAACCAAAAATTAATGTTATATATAGTTTTCTTTTTTGACACAACATATTAAAGTGTAAAGTTTTCATGCAATGCCTTATTTTATATTAATTATATCACAAAAGAAACATATTTAATAAATTATTCAATATATGAATATTTCGGTACACCTACTTCTTTGTCCATCACCGTAGTGTTGGCAAAATCTTTGGCGTGATATGCAATACATAGAACACCTATTAAATAGAATACCATATTAAAAAGAAATAAATGGGTATTCACGCCAAAATTTAAATATCCCCCTTGTTTTTCTTACAGTACCTATAAGATACAATTGCACAGATAGTTGTTGCTTACAACTGTATCCTACAGGTTCTGGGAAAAAAAAAGAAAATCAAGGGGGTGTGTTGTATCTCATAGTGTTTTATGGACTGTATGGGGCGCCGAAGATTTGGCTCACTCTATATATATATACATATATCTATTCCCTGTTAATAAGAACATCCAAATAAACGTGCAAACTACAGGAACTTGGAGTCGACAGCATGGAAATGAGGGAAATAAACATATTAGTTGGATTTAGCTTTGAGGAACAAGTAAACGTACTAAAAAGAAACCTAAGATTAACCTATCAAAAAACCACTTCCAATACCTTCATTATCACGTTGTCTCCAAGATTCAGTACGAATACGGGTATTTCTAGTACGACCAGACCCAAAAGAATGTGTTCTGGAGCGATCGTTGTTGTAACGGAAACTAGAGGCAGCTGGAGCACTAGTTCCAGGTTGTGCATACGCAAAGTCATTTCTGTTACTCAACAGATAAAAAGTAACATTAAATAAAGCTCTCGGATAATTAAAATATACAGGTCTCGCAGTAAAAACTGGCAAGCAGAATGAGGGGGTTATGTTATTCAATATTTTCATTTTTACATGATTCCAACTGCAAATTTTTACTGTTATCATCTCGATAAGACTATAATTTCTTCCTTTCAATCTCGTATTTGATTACTTAAGTTACGTTTCTGGTTAAAATATTAAATCCAGCAGGCGTGTACATTCTTATTCCTTGCACATCCCTCCCATTCGCTAGCTTCATTGCGGAATGCTGTACCTATCTATCTATACCTACTTTTGCCGGCTGTAGTTCCCCGAGCTTTGGCGAGGCCTCTCATACTCGTCACCACCACGGGATCCGTTGGATTGAGCAGCCATGCTTTGACTTTCGGAAACGCTTCTGTTACGAAGTTTATGACGTTGCTGACCTCTGCCGTTTTGGTTCCTGGATACCTCGTTAATCTGGGGCTGCATTATAACAATTATTACAAATCCAAAATCAGTTATGAATAAAAAATTATACCTCCTCAACTCTGAAATCTTCTATGGTTTTAAATTTCGATAAGCACTGGTCGAGTACTGGGTGCACCTGAAGATTGCCGCTGTGCTTATAGTACTTGAGGAAAGCCCAGAACTTTTCTAAACCGTAAAGCTGCCCGTTCTCGTAATCCTATGGAACGATCTACGTTAAATTTGCACAAAATTAAGATTGAAAGCAAAATTACCTTAATAGTCTCCTGTTGGAAATCCTCATATAACTGCGGCCTGAATTTTGCCTCCAGACCGTATGAATAGAAGCGAAATAGGCATTCTAAACCATATCGATATCCTCTTTCAGCGTCTTCGAGAGCTATAGCCTTAAATTCGTTGTACATTGAGCGATTGAAGTTCTCTCTTAAGAAGAACGACCAGAATCTGAATAAGGTGTTCATTTCACTTGAATGGCCGCTGCCCCAACGTTTACGTTCTAAAAAAAGAAAGAAGATATTTTTCATTCCCGCTTCATATCGCCCTTTATTAAAATTTACATCGTAATATGGGGAATCGCTTACCTTTCAAACATCGCTGTCTATATTTATGATAGACTTGTTGCGTAAAGTTGTTCTCTTTGAGTAAGGCATGGGATGGATGTTGGAAGGTGGGTAATGATTGTGGGACGCTACCGCAGCTAGTGGCAAGATGATTTTCGTTTGGACTAGTACCCACGCTGCTACTATTAGCATCCAATTAAATGTAAGTTAATTCCTCAGATTATTAAGTAAATTTCACTCACCCAGCCGATGTAGTACGCGTTCTATGTTCTTTAACATCCATTATCCAGCCGACATGATGTTCGACAGGTGGGTTATTTGAATGCCTCGTTTTACGTTTACGTGGGGTCCTTGGATCTGGTGATTCGTCTTTAACAACTGCGTAAAATCTAGGAACATTGCGATGACTATGTTGTCTATTAATACGGTGAGATCGGCTCGTTGTTGGTTCCACCTATCATTAGAATAACAAATTAAAGTGGTTGTTTCTATGGAGAAGGAAAATAACTGCAGAAAATTAAAATAACGACAGACACAGACCTCTAAATATTTAAATTATACGGAAAATATAAAACGTATATTTCAACTTACCACCATTGGTGGAGGAGGTGGAGGCACTTCTGGATTTTGTTTCTTTGGAGCGGGTGGTGCAATTTTCTCAAAAGTCTCTTGGGAAATTACATTTACCGTTCTATAACCACCGGAACTCGATCTATCATAATCGGCATTCCACAAACCCTCTTCGTAATAATAGAGACCATCATTTATCGCCTGCTCTAGATCTTGCGTCATTTTAACTCTTGTCATCCAATCCCCGGTACGGTCGTATCCTTCGTGTTTAGGCACTCTAGAGGACTGAGTAACTATAAGCAATTTATTAACATCATGATCGCTAAGTTCATCCGAGTCATCTTCTGGCCAATCCGTTGTGAATGTATTCTGGCGTCCGGTTGGAACTTCTTGGTCCAGTTCCTCATCGAAATGGAATTCCAACTCTTCCCTCTCTAATTTATATTCCTCTTTCTCTCTACTTTCCTTCTTCGCTTTCGCTTCTTTAGTCTTGCGCTTTACTTCCTTCCAATTATCATCATCTAAATTCTTCTTTTCCTCTCCTACATCTGCTGATCGTTTCTCTTCTTTTTCTAGGGGAAAAAATTGAATTGAAATAATCTAAAACGAGGGAAAAAAAATCGCAACTTACTGGTGTTACTTTTAATTTCCATATCGCATGGTACAAATTCAGCCACATCGGGGTTCAAATTATCGCTATGTGGGTCCCTAAAATTTTTTGGCAGTGGTGGAGGAGGAAGTAAATGCTCGCAAGTCACAGGCTTATCATCATCGCCATTTTTCTCGAGAATCGGCCATTTTTTTGGATCATGACGTGTCCTAACCTGTACAAACAGAATGTCAATCCGATAAAACGCCAAAATGTTAGATCTTACTTTAAAACCGGATGCTAATTCGAGTTTATCAGAATTATTAATCGCTTCCAATATTAACGAAATGTTATTGGTTAACGATTGGATTCTATGAAACGAAGCTATTAGAGTAACCGGCAAATAACCATCAGCGTCCATTTTGCGGCGTAAGAAGAAGTCTCTCAATAAATTCTCTTCGCTAAAGTAATATTCACTGGAAAATAAATGGGAATTGATTAATAATTTCGGAAAATCTTCAAATATTGAGGTACATACATCTGATTCTTGATATGTCCTTTTATCGTCGGACTATCAAGGTTAATGTAGCTGTTGCTGTTGAAATAGAAGGTACCCATGTATGGTGTAAAGTTTACAACGTCCATATTTACACCAAATTTTGACAACTAAAATTAATTGGTTTATTGGAAGTCGCAAAGTTTTTTTTTTTCTAAATGTTACCTGTGCGAAGTCTTGTGAATAATCCGAAAATTCCGCTTCAGATGGTATCCTAGTGGCTGGCCTATTGTAACCAGCTCTCCTCCCACCACGGTTCCTTCCTCTACCTCTCGGGGCAGCGCTTGAAGGTCTCGTATGTTTGCCAACATTATGATTAGTGCTGTTAGATTCGGATCTACTATCCTTGTCTCCTTCGCTGACAGTCGATTGGGCATCAGATCGTTGTTTAGGTGACGAATCCCTCTTATTGCCTTTATTGAGATCGATGTCAAGAGGCACCCATTTATGTTTTGAGTTCTTCTTCCTTCTTTCCGATTCTGAATCCTCATGGTCACCGTCATTCGATGATGATTGCTTTGAATTGCCTTGTTGCGGATTGGCTACTGGGCTAGCGTTATTATTTTTTCTCTGTAAACATTTCTAATATTACGAAAAAGTAAAAAAATATACGATAAACTTATAAAAATCTTAATAACAGAAGTGAACATTACGGACATCCTGTAAAGAATATTGTAATAGTAAACTACTAAGGGAATTAGGGTTAAAGGCAACTTTATAGTAATCAATTCAATTGGGAATTGAAAAAAATAATCGATTTTTTTTTTTAAATAACAGGATGTTTCACTGGGAAAATAATTTTGATATGTCACTTTCTCTCAGAGCGCGGTGCATATTGAAAATATTTTTACAGCGTAACTCTTGTTAAATAACAATCTAACTGGCACAGAAATTGCTTTTATAAGAATTCAAATTGAAAATTCGAATCTTCAGGCCTGCATAGTAAGTGGGTTGCAATTTGAGATGAAACAAGAGATCAACTCAACATCGTATTCGAATCTCACAAATGGTAACGACTATACAGTATGATTTAATCTATAATTTAACAACAACAGATATAAATCGAATTTACAATTTTGTACAGCAAATAATAAAAGTTAAAATAGAAATAGTTAGGTATTAAATCTAGCATCAACCACTGTGCCAGTTTGTATGTTTAATATTCTTTCGAGTTGAACTAAATGAACTGATATATAAATAGTTACGAACCTCAGTTGAATGGTCTCCCAGTATAGGCCAATCGCCAACATATGTAAAATCACTAGCCTGTAAAACAAAAGAGAAATAATGCATATAACAATCGGAAGATATTTAGTTTTTCAACCTCATAAATAAACCTACTTATAGAAGTTATTTTTCAATATTTATATAACTCTAAAAGTACTGCTCACAACAGCGAGCAAATAAAACGGAGATTCTATTTATTTACTGAATCGATATGGTGGGTATATAAAACAGATTGAAAAAAATAATAATTTTCTGCATCGATGCAATAGAAAGAGATAATAAATAATGTTTATAGATATCAATTTGAGGATCGTATTGAAAAATGTTCCCCTTTAATTACAATATAATAATTATTTTGAAAGTAACTCTCAATAATTACACTTGTTACATGTTACTGTAAGCAAATAAATAATAATATTCAAAAAAAAAATATTTTATCATCGCAAATAGTTATAAAATATGTTAGGAATTGTTTTCAAGCAATAAAAAAAAAACGTGGGTTTTCTAAATGTCACTGAGGGACTCCCAAGTTTAAATTATTATTGTAATATTACAAGGGAATACAATAGCGAAATCAATCAACAGGATATTGATTTTGTATCTATAAACATTGTAACATGTTTATGCATACCTATACGAAATCATGTATGCAGTGGTATTGTTTCATAGTCAAGGTCAACTAAGTTTATTTTATGTTTTACTTCAATATTAATTATTTAGGTAAGACAGCCAAATTAATGTATTTTTTTTTTGATTTTGGGTGGGAACTCATTTACCTTATTGATGCAGTCACTAGCCATCTCGGATCGAACGGAATCCAACGTTTTATACAATATATAAGCTACTCAACTATACATTCGACATTCACTAAAATATGTATAACACTTTATGTGTTCACTGTTGTATAACAACTAATAATGTACATTTCAAAACGACGATTTTTCAATTTACGTGGCATTTTAACTTATCAACAAACCAAAGTAAAATGAATTTGGTGCATACCGTTTTTAAATGCTTAACAGCCTTTAACGTACTGCTAAATAGTTGATGAATTTTCGCAAAATAGAAAGTAACAGTAAAGATACGATAACAAAATTCGGACGTAATTGAACAATTTTTTTGCACGTACAATATACACCACTAATCTATCGTAAATGTATATTTTTGGATATATCAAACGCTGATAATATAATAATTAACGTCGAAAAATCTAATATACAGGCACGGTAAAAATGATTGACGAGTTATTATGATTTTAAGCTAAATTTAACGCATATTTATCCTGTTTTTCGCGATATAATTTAAACCCTAAACCGATTTTCCTGTCCGCAGCGAGAAATTTACGAAAACGTACACCACAGACGTTAAAGCAACTATAAACGTGTCTGGGAATATATTTTGTAGATTGCAGAAAGAAAAAGTGGTATGGCATTTCATTCAGGTATAGTTCAGTGGTACAAAAAAAGAATATATATGTATCTACATATACATATAGGATCTCGATATATATATATATATACATATATACAAGGTAGTAAACGACCTTGTTTAACCCAGTTATAACTGTTAACCTTGTTATAAAGCTATAGAAATGCTAATATTTTTTGATTGGCATTCGTTATGTAATATTAAAAAAATTAAATCGCTCTTTCAGAGCCCATTTGGTTCAAATGATTTTATTTTAAACGATGTACAAAAGCAACGAAGATAAAGATAACAATGTAAGAGATCTGGCGCAAAGTGCAAATACGAGATTTGTCTAAAAATAACGAACAAGAACTAAGCGGGTGCAATGTAAAAATAGAATTATAATAAATTTGATAATGGAACTAAATTCGTTACGAACAACAACATTATCTGTATACGTTAAATATCAATTATAAATTATGTAAGTATTTCGTTTGTTAAGCGGTTCCAAATTTACATAATTCCGTGTAAATATTTCGAGATAAAGTGAGTATTGATTTTTATATCAAAACACATTTGACGCGATTAATATGCAAAGGCTCGCTAGGAAATTAAATACCCAATTTGCACTTTTATTAACTGATGTGAGCAGGATTATATGGAAAATGAAAGTAAAAACTGTGTATATATATTTTTTCTGTTGAAAGAAACTGAAAGGTTCTGAACTTTTAACTGTGTCAATGGTCACCAGATTTAAATAGATAATTTCCAAGTTCCATTCAAATTCAACAATAACAATGATTAACAAAAATATCTTTATTATTTTCCTATTTGTTCCTAAAGAAATCAGTATTGTTCTTTAGAATTCCTCAGGATTCTATGAATAATGAGTAAAAAAAATTATAATTGATAATTTTTTTTGATATATATGAAATATTGATTACAAGATCTTATTTTCATGATACGAATTAAATGTAATTTTACGACAAACCTCTCTACTAAGATTTATTTTCTATATTTTTTGAATCCAAATTTTAATCAATTTGTTCACAAGAATTCTTACCTTATGGTTATATTTACGTTTATCCTTCGCTCTAATAACCGAAGAAGATTGTCCGTTAACTGCAGCATCTTGTTTCTGGGGTTGGAGTACACGCTTCCCACTAGAATTTGAATGACCTGGATTGTCTTTGTTACCAACAACTTGAGCTGCATTCTTATTAATCTGCCAAGGGTTGACTTTAGGTAGCGGTGCTTCAACAAATACTTTTTTCTCTGTATTAACTTCAGTCTTTTCAACATTAGGCGTCTCCGGCTTTTCGTTACCGGGTTTAGTATCTCGATTGGAATGCTCCTTTAGCTTCTCTTTATTCTCATCTTTAACCTGCCCATTGACAACCACTTTAACATCACGCGCCTTTTCGCGTCTATTTCTCTCATTCTTTCGTTCCCTCCTATTATGACTTACGACTGGAGTAAAGGTACCATCGTTGTCATCAACTCCGGATTGTTCCATCAAGTCTATTTGTTTCGTTTTGTTCGGCGAATGAGAGGCTTGATTCACTTCTTCGTCGTTTATGTTTTCCTTGTTGTCAGCTGGTTTAAAACGTACGGCATGAGCATAAGAGGGACCGGCCGCCTCCTGATGAGATTTGTCAGTTCCTGAACTCTGGGTTATAGCGACATGCGAAGCCATTTTAAGTGCAACGAACACTGTTTAAAAAAAAACGCACCCTCTCAATTACTTTTCAATATGAAAAGTTCAATATGGTCAGTAACCATATTAGATTAAAAACGCATGGCTATCATACGATAGGAACACATGCCGTCAATAAAGAAAGCTCAGAAAAGCATTCGTAAATATTTACGTAACCAGTTTTTGGTACAAATACAATACTAACACGCACTAAACACTAGAAATGACACTAAAAACGTACTTTTAACTTATAGTCAACAAACACAAGGCATTTATTGAATCTTGTATTACTACAATCTAACCTTACTAGGGGATTTTAGATACAAAACCAAAATAAGCACATGTTGTAATTTGTTACACTTCAGCGGGAAATTTAAATTATTTGCAACATTGAACGGCTAATAATTACTATTTTGTACTATTAATTTAATCAGCAACCTAGAAAATGTGGAAATTAATTATAAATATAGCCCTCAGAAATTTCGGGAATAAAATAATTTTTTTTAGGTTACTAGGTTACTGTGTTATACAAAACGAACTAAATGAATTTTATTCATTTCAAGGTGCCAATATCATCTTTGCTAGAATTTCGATCATACAACGATGTAATAGGTATTAAATAATTTAATTACTACGACATTAGTGTTAATTTACTTATTCATCAACTATGTACTATCTAGTAACTGAGTATTGACTCAGAAACATATGTTTCACATATCACAAGCTTCTTATAATGCATTATCATTAGCAACTTAATAAATGAATATGAAATTGCTTCCTTACTTCGTGCTACTATTAGATAATTACCAAACCTGTTTTTATTTTAGCAAATCACAGCATATAATCTAAAAATATATATGTATCTATTGTAGTACACTCAGTACAATCATTATTAGTATCTGTTCAGAAATTGAAATATACTTTTATATTTATTTTTAAAAAAATTCTTCTATCTACATCCTATGTAATGACTACATTGCTTTTTGCGGTATATTTTTACCAACCAAAAAGATAATACCTATCTCTAGATATATAAAGAAAATATAAGAATATATTTTCGTAGTAATACGTTATATATTTACCATGTTTCTCCTTTTGCTTTTAATTTCCAGCGCCTTAGGTAATGTCAAAGAATTATTTTGTCTTATTCAAAGAAAAAAAGACTATTATCATTGTTTATCAACAGCTAGTTCTCCAACAATTATAACTAGAAGTGAATGGGGTGCTAGATCTCCAACTGAGAGCAAGCCTTTGAGAAGAAATCCAGCACCTTTTGTTGTTATACACCATTCCGATGGACCAGCTTGCTCAAGTACACAAAGGTGTAAAAATATTGTTAAGGGAATACAAAATTATCATATGAATTATAAAGGCTGGGAGGATATTGGATATAATTTTTTGGTAAGAAGTTTCTTAATAATTGCTTGTACTTTTAAATAGTTTATTGGTGTAAAATTAGGTTGGCGGGGATGGTAACGTTTACGAAGGTAGAGGATGGAACAAGCACGGCTCACATCTAATTCCATACAATGGGAAGAGTATTGGAATTTGTTTCCTCGGCAATTTTCAGAGTAATTTTGCTCTAAACTCGTATAATTGATATTCTAATATATTTTCCATAGCTTCTTCACCACCATCTCAGCAACTACAAGCCGCAAAAGATTTAATTGCGTATGGAGTCAATCACAATTGGATTTCCAACAGCTATGATGTCTTAGGGCATAGACAAGCTGATATAACTGATTGTCCAGGCGATACTCTTTTTAATATCATAAAAACATGGCCAGGTTTTCTAAATATATAATTTTTTACATGTTTACCAAACAATAAATAAAAATGTTAAAGACGCATTCTTAAATTATAGCTCCTTGACATAATAGGTATCACATATGTAATATTTCTTTATAGATTTACTTTATTCTGTACTTATTCAATGTTTCAAATAAATAAATTACTGTTCGAATTGAATTTTGTTTTAATTGAAATATCACGTATTTCATCCACAATCGTATCATTTCATTCTTATAAAGATATCAATTATGAATAAAAGTGAGATGAGAAGATCTCTGTTTTTTTTTTTTAAATTAATATTTGAATCAACAGCCATTACAATGAACTTAATAAAAAGTATTTATTTACGCTTGAATCAACACTAAGTAATTTTAATATTTATGCCATTGGCTATTTATTTTTCAACGGTAAATAATATTGATTGAGATAGCGTCAACGAAGGTATATCCTTTATAGGATTGACAATCCAAATATATGCTTTTCACAATGAACCTACCATTTAAACTAAACAGTGATGTCATTAAATTTTGCGGTATTTTTTCTGGTGGGAATTACCCCAACACTTTTAATATCTGCATATATATAAAGGAAACATTATTTGTATTTAGTTCAATCTAAGATAAATTGTTATCATGAAGTTGCTATTCCTTTTCATCGCTAGTGCTTTGGGTAATAAGAAAATGTTCCGTTTTAGACTAAGTTTAGAGTATTAACGATGTTTTTTGATTTTGCAATAGCTGGTACGCCAACAATTATAAGCAGAAGAGAATGGGGTGCTAGACCACCGAGGGAAACCAATCCCTTAAAGATAAATCCACCACCTTTCGTTGTAATACATCATTCTGAATCTCAAGCGTGTGCAACCACCGCTAGATGTAAAACACTTGTGAAGAACATCCAAAGTTACCATATGAATAATCGTGGATGGGAAGATATTGGATATAATTTTTTGGTAATTATTTTTTGTTTCTTGGTATTTTGATCAATTTATTTACGTCTCTGTTAGGTTGGAGGAGATGGCAAAGTCTATGAAGGAAGAGGGTGGAACAAACATGGTTCACACGTTGTTCCGTATAATAATAAAAGTATAGGAATCTGTTTTATTGGCAGTTTCGCCGGTAACTTTATTAAGAACCCTAAAATTCCAATTACTAACGATTTTTTCCATAGCTGCTCCACCACCGACGAAACAAATTCAAGCAGCGAAAGATTTAATCGCCTATGGTGTCAGTAAGAAATTTATTTCTAGCAATTACAAGGTTTTAGGACATAGGCAAGCTGCGAAAACCTCTTGTCCAGGCAATAGCCTCTTCGCCATCATAAAAAAATGGCCACGCTTCCTCACAAATTAAATATTATACATTTATTATGAATACACAATGAAAAGACAATTTAATTTAGAACAAAAAAATAATATACCACGAATTTTTTGCTTTATTTGTATATCAAACCACTTCCTTTTATATTATCATCTGCTTAAATATTATCAAAAATGCATAAAATAAATGTCAGATGAATTAACTGCATTATATAAGCAAGCAGATATATATACATTTTATTATTATATTTAATTAATCTCTGGATAAAGCCAAACATTGCTTTAATTTATAATTTCCGGGCTGCAATAAATATCGTTATCTCTTTATGCGAATTTAATATTGGATGATGCATTTTTCCATTTTCATATTCAATTTTACCGTATGTCGATGGTTATTGGTAAAGTAATATAATAGCATTTATCTTATCTAGAAGTAAACACCGTGAAAGTACATAAAAATCATACAAGACGAGTTCACTTTATTAAAATAAATAGATTTTCTATAGATTGTTCCGAATAAAAGAACCAAAATTTAATCTTCGTTATTTCAATGTAAATCAAAAGATGTTGCTGTTTCTTTTTTTCTCTTTATTCTTAACTTGCTTACGGCACGGTGACATTGTGATTTTCAAAAGTTAAATCGATATAAATTCTAACATATATTTACTTTAAACACTCACTTAGATTACTTTCTTTTCTCTTGTTTTCCAATCCTAAACTTGATGCTTGCAAAAAAAAAATAGAAAGTTGTGCCAAAATGACGTGAGTGCATAGTCGTACTCTTTCGTATGAAGTTCATGGTATATGCATCCATATACACTTTTTATCTATGTGATAGTACCAGAATATAAATTGTTCAAGTTTAGGATTAGGAGCAGATTTAGTGACTTGTGTGTGTGTGTGTGCTTTAGAAGTCTTATATACAATTAATTATTTATTTAATGCTACATGCATTAATATCAAATCGTAGTTAAACTGGGTAAGTCTTAATTTAAAATGTCTGATTTAATTTTTCCTATTAATTTAATAGCGAAATTTTTAAAATATTTCCGATGAGTATGTTTTTTTTATGTGTTCTAAATTTGCTCATCACTAGATGACTTGCATTTTAATAATGTTTTTGCAAGGACAGCTCAAAACCCCAGAAAACAGGTGATAGAATGAAGTGCAAAATTGCACATTTAAATGGACTTGACGCTTTTGTTCTTCTATTGACTGTTGAGGTTATAAAATTTCTCTTTTTAAGGTTAAAATGACTAACAATATCTTGGAATCCGACTATCCTGTGTGGGCATTGTTACCGAAGAAAGAAACTGGAGTAAATAATTTCTTAGCGAAATATCCAGAATATGATGGTCGTGGCATAGTTATTGCTATATTTGACTCTGGTGTTGATCCAGGGGCTCCTGGATTACAGGTAAACTTTTTTTCTTCTCGATCATTACAAATTTTATTTTGATTATTTCAAATAGACAACATCCGATGGTAAAGTTAAAGTAATAGAAAGGTTTGACTGTAGTGGTTGTGGAGATGTTGATACGTCAACAATTGTTACACCTAAAGAGGGTTTTATTACAGGATTATCAGGGAAAAAGTTGAAGGTAATTATTATAGCAAAAGCAAACGGCATAGGATAAGAATAACAAGTTTAACCATGCAGATACCAGAGAATTGGACCAATCCAACTAATAACTACAGAATTGGTGTTAAACGTGTTTTCGATCTGTACCCCGAACGCTTACGTGAGAGATATCAAGAAGAAAATAAGGAAACAAATTGGGATAACCGACATAAGATAGCGTTAGCCGAAGCTAATCATCGTTTGTCCAAACTTGACACAAATACATCCGCTCTCAACGAATCCCAAAAACTAGTTAAAGAAGATCTTGAAAATGTAGTTGAAATGTTAAATAACTTTGAGAAAAAGTATAATGATCTAGGCCCTGTATACGATTGTGTTCTATTTCACGATGGCAACAAATGGGTGGCTTGTGTCGATACCACAGAAAAAGGAAACCTTAGCGAATGCGTTTTGTTGGGGGAATACAGTATTACTCATCAGTATGCACGCTTAACAGAATTAGATAGGTTAAATTATAGTATTAATGTCCATGATGATGGAAATGTATTGGAATTGGTGGGATTATGTTGTAAGTTATTCCGAATTAACTCAATTATATCTCGAAATTCCTTAGAAGCGTTAGTAAAATAATATTTATTGGTCTCTGGAATATACCTTTTTCTTGCAGTTTCGTTTTTTAGCGAGCCATGGAACCCATGTCGCCTCAATAGCTTCTGCGTACTTTCCAAACGAGCCATACTTAAATGGAATTGCTCCTGGTGCTCAAATAATATCGTTAACTATAGGAGATGGACGACTTGGTTCTATGGAAACTGGTACTGCTCTAGTTAGAGCTATGATTAAGGTGATGAAGTTACAGGCAACTAAACCAATCCATGTTATTAATATGAGCTACGGCGAACATGCTCATTGGTCGAATTCTGGGTAAGACAAGTGAAAAGCAATTTAGTTAATTAGCTCAGAAATTATTAACACACAGAAATCAATCCATCTAGACCCTTTCTGTATTCCATATAATTGATGTTGCAATTAATACAATTTCAGGCGAATTGGGGAACTAATGAATGAAGTCGTTAATAAATACGGAGTCGTATGGGTTGCTTCGGCGGGAAATCATGGTCCGGCTTTAAGTACAGTTGGAACACCTCCCGATATAAGCCAAGAGACCATAATAGGAGTAGGCGCATATGTTTCACCAGAAATGATGATCGCTGAGTATTCGATGAGGCAAAAATTACCAGGAACACCGTACACATGGTCATCTCGAGGCCCTACGATTGATGGTGGATTCGGAGTGACAGTTTGCGCTCCAGGTGGTGCCATAACATCAGTTCCTAACTTTACTTTAAGAAATTCGCAACTAATGAATGGGACATCAATGGCTTCTCCACATGTAGCGGGTGCTGTAGGGATATTATTGTCAGCATTAAAACAACGGGGTGTCCCATATTCGCCTTATAGCGTAAAGAGAGCTCTAGAAAACAGCGCTGTGAAGTTAGTTGATGTCGAAAGTCACGCTCAAGGTCACGGTTTGCTCCAAGTCGAGAAATGTTTTGAGCACCTTATTACTTATAGCTCAACTCAAGAGAGGGACGTCAGATTTCACATATCGTGTGGCCCTAATAATACCAAAGGTGTATATATACGCAATAAGCTACGTTTAGATATTATAGAAGCTTCTATAAATGTCGAGCCGTTTTTCAAGTATATGAAAGATGTCTCTAGTAGTACAAATAATAAAATAATCTTCAGTATGAGGTTGACTTTATCATGCAACGCAGCATATGTCAACCATCCAGCGCATTTAGAACTTTCGAATATAGCAAGAAGCTTTTTCATTAAAATCGATACAACTGGACTACCTATAGGTGTCCATAACACCAGCATAGACGCTTTTGACGTAAGGTGCGTTGAGAAAGGACCCGTATTTCGTGTACCCATCACTATAATCCAACCTCAGGAAATTATAGAACCTACATACGCAGATAAATTCTTCAACGTTTCGTTTTCACCTAACGTTATCAAACGCCATTTTTTTGTTGTACCTGATTTAGCCACTTGGGCCGTTATAAAACTGAGATCACGCGATTCGCATGCCGGCGGTCATTTCGTCATCCATTGCATGCAGATACTGCCGAAGCAGAGTTGTAAAACTTTAGAAATCAACAAACACGTTACCGTTTCATCCAATAACGATTGCATCCAGAGCTTCCCGGTTAAAGGAGGCCTCGTCTTGGAAGTGGTAATCGCAAAATATTGGGCCAATATCGGCGAACTCACCATAGACTACGGGATAAGCTTTCACGGCATCAAACCGAGTCAACCTAACATTACTATGCTGGCAGCAGATGGGATATATTCTTTAGAAGTCACTAGTCTTCATGGCGAAGAGATTTTTCCAAGTATTACGTTTAAAAATTCCGTCCAAATTTTGAAGTAAGTACATGTGTACTAGCGATTGAACACATATAGAGAAAATTATCGAATATTTTATGAGTTTTTATCACTCAAATCATTTAAGCGATTTATACTAGGATATTGCAGAATTATACTAAACAATTTTAAGTTTTTTTTTTTAAATATCGTGACACAATGGTTTAATTTTAACGTCCACACGTACTCTATGTTCTACAGGATGTTTCACATCTCACAAAGGCAGTGGTTGTCGCATAACGTAAATTGTATCATGTCGTCTTGCATCACAAATTGAAGTAACTTGGTATTTCGGCAAATTAAATACAAGAAAATAAATACCTTCGTTACAATGCGATCTAGTTTAATGTGAAACATTCTGCATCCATTCTATGCTAATATTCGATAATTTCGTGCGTGAATGTATTTATTTGTAATTCACACAGGCCACTAGAATCAAAAACGGTTCCACTGACAAGTCGCGATGTTATTCCTCCATCGAAACAAATATACGAGTTAAATCTCACATACACATTCCATTTGAATAAAGCAACGGAGGTTTGTCCAAATAGTCCGTTATTAAGTGATGTTTTGTATGAATCCGAATTTGAGTCTCAGTTGTGGATGCTCTTCGATAACAATAAGCAATTTCTGGGCTGTGGAGATGCTTATCCCTCAAAGGTATGTCCATTTCATTTGTTTGGATCAGTCTAAACCAATTGTTTCGTTTTAGTATACTATAAAGTTATCTAAAGGTGACTATACAATTAAGATGCATATTCGACATGATAAGAAGGACTATTTAGATAAATTGTCTGATACACCGTTGCTGTTAAACCAAAAATTACCGAATCCGATTACGCTTGACGTGTATAGTAGCCATTCTCAAGCTGTAATTGGTGGTAAGAAGGCTATATTCGGCCATACATTGTGTTCATCAACTGTTCCATTATACATAGCACCTTTGCCATCAGATAAGTACGTTGGATTTGCTCTACATTTTTTTCTTTATTCAAAACCTGTTTCCTTCACCTAGGTATGTTCCTAAAAATAATAACACAGCTCAATATCTCACTGGTTACATTACCTATGCCAAAGACGAATTAGGTAAAAAAGTAGATTGTTACCCAGTGAAATATATACTTTGCGATTCTGTGAAGAAAAATAACAATAAAAGTGACAAGGACAAGAGTAAGATGGACGAATTCAGAGATGCTCTGAAGGAATTGAAAATACAATGGCTTGCGAAATTAGATCCTGGAAGTACAACTGACGAATTCTACAATGATCTATTGAACGAATATCCAGATTGTCTCGAGTTACACACGTCTTATTTACAATGTATAGATCCTTTTGAACCTAAGAAACAGTTACCAAGCATTAAAAAAGCTGTATCAACCACATTGACGAAGCCTATAGTTAAGAAGTATATGGCATTATGTGACCAAGTCTTAAACCAGGTGGATCATGAGAAATTGCTTGCATATTTCTCTATAAAGGTTGATTTAAGAACTGAAGCACTTCAAATCAAAGCGTAAGTTTGCTTTGATGAGATATTGTTTTTATATTCCCAAAATATGGAGATGGAAATTTTAACCATCTTTCTTCCATTATGATAAATTAATAATTTTCTAAATTGGCATACGTACCCAATCCATTTAGGGAATATAAAAGCAGTTTTTTTATAGAAGGGGTTTCACTGTATAGCTTTAGTTTATTTCAAATTTTAAGCCAAATGGAACGGCAGAAAACAACATTCATTGAAGCGCTTTGCCGAAAAGGCATATATCTATGTTGTTTACTAGAATTGGGAGATATAATGGAAGGGGAGGGGGAATTGCCTTCGGTAGATGATCTCAATAACAGCATTTCTGAAGTGTGGCATATGTTGCTAAAGTTTGTTGATCCCGTGGATAGCAAGGTTAGTATCTTTCGCCAACTGCTGGACACTTCATAACGCATCAGTTTTTTCTTCCAGATGACAAATATGTTTGTCTTATACTTCGCTCTGTGGCACTCTGTTACCAAAAAACAGTATGGAAGAACATTAAAATATCTAGTAAGAATACAAGAAGAGAAGCCATCGAAAGATGTTGAAGAAAAGATAATTGATGTTTGCCATACGAATTCTTGGGAGCATCTAGTTCAATACCTGCAGAGAACTATCTTATCGAAATTTCCTATAGCTTATAAACCGTTTTAGTTCAATTATTAGAAGTTTCCACGTCTTGTTTTAGTTGAATTTGCGTGTTATCATCGTGTTTACGTTTTACATCTCCTTTTGATTTTCTTTTAGCTTCTTTAACCTATTCATGCCTATATAAAATCTATTCCAATTTTCTTTATTTATCACCTTCATATTACTTTCTTGTTTATACGTGTATTAATGTTTATTACTAGTACGGGTATTCAAGTTCATTATTGTTTATATACGTCTAATATATTATTATGCACAAGGTTTGTGACGTCATTCTTTCCTCATATATATATATATATATATGTATATTATTTTACGCTATCCATCATCGGAACGAAGATATCAGTTAATTTAATTGTGTGTTAATTCAAAATATATTTATTTATATTTACTTTGATGACAAATAAAATTAGACTTTTGCCGCGTTTTATTATATGTTTTATTTGAAATTAAAACAATGAAAATTTATTTGAAATATCGCCAAATAAACCTGGTTTTAGCACTCAGTGGGTTAAAATCAATATGTTGATGTCGAAATATCATATTTGGATTTTTTTAAGGGTGTTTATTAATTTCTTTTAATATCAACATATTTCTCAAGGTACTGAATCGAATTGAAAAAAGTATATAATTTTCATCAAATGAATCTTTAGACGCACATCAGTCATACACTTCGTTTATTTTCAATTTTTACCTACGTCATTGATTTTTACCCGTATTAAACATCGATACATCTGGATCAAATTAAATACCGTATAAATAGTTAATTTGAAAATAAATTTAATGTATTATGATATTATGTATGATAAACAGTTCGCGTAATTTGAATAATGCGGTAGTATATACCACTATCCTTGTCTGTCACTCTAATAAAAACAAACCAAGCAGATCTTTATCTGTGCTTCTTTTTTCAGCAACAGTACTCGAGAAAGATCATCAAATGAATGGATTGCCTAACTTTTACGACAAAACAATGATTAAATAAGAATTGTTAGATTAATCAGTGATCTTTACTTAGGCCATCAAACAATGACGTGCGTCTAAAGACTCATTCTGGCCTCAATTTCTTTGTTTTTTTTTTTTTTTTTTCGGAATGCAGCACCAAAAATAGAAATAGGACGGGGGTGGTATCAATCGATTCTACTGGTCTGTTTTCATCTAGCAATGCACCATTGAGTACTTTATATCGCTAGATTAATCTAAAATTAATGCTATGAAGTGAATTTCAATATAGATAATAAAGTGATAGGGTTCATGAAAAAACAACAACAAATTTATATATAGATATATATATTTTTTGGAAATTTAACGTCTATAATCTTATAGGAAAATGGCCATTGCTAACAGTCAATTTCTCCCTCCTAAAACTAACCTAATTTTGATAAATAAGCTGTAAAGTATAAAAAAACGTAAATATTGAAAAAACAGAAAAAAACAATTTGGTCTGGAGGTACGACGTATTACGTACGATATACGGTACTTGAAGGTATGTACAAATTATTGCAAGGACTACAATCTTGGTCAGTAACAATAGAATTCTCTATATATACATACAAACTGGACAAATACGTTTCACAAGATAGTATACAAACTAAAATAGAGTTATAATCGAATCGGCAGATTCTAGAGCATGTTTGTCATGTAATAGCAGCAATTAGCTGAGAACTGTTGAATTGTGGTGCTTCTTTTGATAATGCCGGTCGAATATATACGTGTACAACATAGAAGTCGTGCAATAAGGTGTACATTGTTGTAAAAGATCACATTTTGGCTTCTCTTTTTAATAAATAAGTTCTTATATTTGAAATAAATGCAAGTTTTTTTTTGTAAGGCATTTTTCTTTTTATTAGTTTAGTAAGGTGATGGTTTATAGTCAAACGTCTACCATAATATCTTCGTCTTCTTTCTTTATATCAACGTCATTCATGAGAAATGCATGAGGTAGTGTTGTAGGTACTTCTGTATATGTATCTAGAACTAGAAATAAAGATTTTATACTTATTGTTCTATAAAAAAAAAACAAGCATTAAATAGTTACACACAGAGATAATAGGATACACAGAAATCGGTTGAATTCTTTCTTTTATTACAAAATATATATAAAAATACTCCATTCGGAACAAGCAGAAAATCCACAAAGAAATATTGTTAAGAAGCTTTCACCAACTAAGTAATTTTGTTATAATTACACAGCCAATCTTCATTTTTTTTGTGCCTTTTCAAACATGCAAATAAGGCATATAATTATTATACCAACTTACTGAAAAATAAAAAAAAATATATGCAATTTTACAATTAAACATGCACTACATCATATACAGTCCAATATTTCACAAATATAGGCTTCATAGCAATTAAATATCATTGTGATTGCCTTATAGTTGAGAATTTCTTAGACTGCACATCAAATAAGTAACTTACCGTTCATTTGAAGATGCTCGTTTAGCTGCTCCAGAGTTAAATTCGCATCTAATTCAATTTTAACAGTTTGTATCATCGGGAGGTCCTGTTTTGGTTGAGGCATCTGATAGATTTGCCTCTGCTGAATATATGTTTGGACAGGTTGGGGTTGTACTTGATTCGTAACTTGCTGAAACTGCTTCAGTATGTGAGGTAAATTTATCACCTGAAATTTCCAATAGATTAATAGAATTTTGTGGAATACGTGCGATAACTTTACTTTGTTGCCATCTGGGGTGTGAGGATTTCTGCAGCCGCGACATTTACAATCCAAACAAGCTTTACTTTCAACATAACAAGGGCATCTCTGTCCACAGCATGTCAATTTTCCGGGGGTTGGAGTGGCGTTGCCGCATCTACAGCCCCTTCTCTGCTTGACGACGCATTTCATCGGTGGTTTCTTAAAAGGAGCCCGAAATTAGTCAATTAAACGACAACAGTATGAAAAGCATATGTTTTACCTTCTCGCCTATATCACGCTTACTTATAATATTTGTTTTAGCAATTTTATCATGTGCATCTTTTGCTTTTCTTTTAATAGTAATTTTACTACCGCTACCAGTATATAAAACGGAATATAATGGTGTTCTCGTACTAGGATTTGCATTAAAAACTGTCTTAGCACTATCTGCAGAAGCTACTTGTAACGTCTGCGTGGAAGAATTTGTATATATACAAGGTAAAATGTTTATTTCAGCTTTTGTTAGACCAACATTGCTTCTATAGTCATCCTGGAAAGATGCGCCTTCTGCTATCAGATACATTAAATTACTAGATCCACATTCAACACCTAACAGCGGATGGCTTCTGGATGTTTGTTCTAAACATCTATAAATCCCTGAATTTAACAGTGTGCTACACATCTTTTTATAACACTGCAGCAAGGTCCTTAGCTGTTTATTTTCACTATAATTGTCACATTCCTTACACCAGGTGCATGCTGGTTTAATACGTTTGCGACCACCTCTACACTTCTTACATAAATGATGCTGGCATTTATGTCCCGTTGGTGTCATCGGTTCCACCAAGAGATTCCCGCAAACAACACAGGTTAAAGAGTTTCTTAAGTAAGGCACCAACCTATAAAGGTCTTGCCAAGTAGCTGGATTGTTTGGATCACATTTTAGAATGATTTGAGTGGTTGTCACGTATAAATTTGTTGAGTTCATCTTTGCCATTTTCCTATAGAAAAAAGATTGGAAAAATATTTTTCTTTCAGATGACAGCTTCAATGTTTTGCTTATTTGAAATTAGAAATTTTTATCATATACAATGCCAACTGTCATCTGTCCAAATTGCCACTGGCGAAATATTTTAATTAGTAGTTGCTTTATTATTAATTCATATGTAGAGATATACTTATATTAAACGATGATTGCTTATATAAGCGTATTATTTTTAATTTGAAAGCTATATTTACGTATTTTATTTATAAATGTCGCATGCTAAAGTTTTATGTCAATGATTACAGATGTCACTAGTCTACGTGAGATTAAAATAAAAGTTAATATATCAATTTTATTAAGATAAAAATCATTTTCTACTTCCATTTCTTAATGGAATTTGTAATCTTTTTATTAAATCTTTAGATTTAATCGCATTTCACTAAAATTACTTTTCCTGTATAAAACGAACATACACTGGCGTCAGATGGAATTGGTACGCTTACCTAATTACAGTTCAATAAATAGAAATCGTTATCGTGTTAAATATTTATTGCAATAATATTATAAACAATTCTTTGTATATAGTATATATAAATTAGTACAATATTGCAGGTTTTGTTGTTTTCTTTTTGTAAAACGTCGCCTTAAAATATTACCACAATTATGTTACTGATATTACGCATTTCACTCATGTTTATATGTTACAAAAATATATATATATACATTAATTTCATTTTCTTATTTATCTGATTAGTCGAAGGCAACAGATGTTCAGTCGTCTATTTGAACGAGCTGTCCTTGAACGGTTGAGGATTGATGATAGCGTCTTCTAGAGGCGAAATCTTCGTTATCTTCGTTTAGTTGTGACGGTGTTAGGTCTACCACTGGATGAACTGGCGTTACTACGATTTGTTCGTATTCGTGATGGCGTTTACTGAAACAAGCGATTTCATGGTTACAAGAATATTGAGCTTTATTAAGGAAATTAGTTACCCAACACATTTATAAACCACACTTTTGAACCATTTCCAAAAGTGGAATTCAGCTGCCAAACCTGGTTTTACAGCAGGGTTAGCTGTTCCGATATACAACCATACTAGAAATACTGCTGTGATGCAAGCTATGGCATACACCCAATTTACTAGCAACATTACGATTACTTTCAAGATCGCTCCGAAAAGCGAGAACCATCTATTACATAAACTCGAATACCAATTCTTGGTTTTCGAATGGATATGTGGTTTAGGCACTATTGGAATATTTTCCGCTTTATCATCCGGGCTGCTAGTCGATCCGGACGTAGAATCGGCCTGAAATTATAAATTTAGTGTGGCGCGTACGCGTTGACGAATAAGTCTGATACCCTTAAGGTTCTATGGCGCGTCCTCTCCGGAAACAAGCTGTCGAGATCGTTACTTTCAGTCTCGATAGTTAGCGTTTGTTGGGATTTCGGTTTGTAAAATCGTTGTTCTCGTTGATGTTGTAGATCGTGGGTTTGGGCTAGAGCAAAATACGAATAATCTATGCATGCATACGTTAATAAGTACGGCATTGTTACAACTGGTGCTAGTGTATTGATCTCCCCTATCAGTATGAAAGTTAATGTGACGATTGCTACGACTGCTAAGGCGTACAAGGGCACCTTATTTGGTCCTCTCTGAAATCGAATCGAAAAAAATGCTGTTTATACCTCGAGTAAAAAAATCTACTTACTCCTCTTCCCAAGATACCGATACCGGGAATTACGTTCTCAAGGGAAATCGACTGTAAGACCCTGGGTGTTCCATACATGGCTCCTAAACAACTGGACATGGACGAGACGTATAGTCCAGCAAGCAGAAGGAAACGAACAGCTGATACTCGAGCAGCGATCATAAAATCCGTCAATAAAGCCGTTCTAGTACAGGTTGCTCCCAGGAAAAATACAAAAACTAAGTACAAAAATGTACCGGTGCTTATGGCTGATAAAGTGCCATTAGGAATGTCTGTGGAAGGGGCTCTGAGGTCGCCACTCATATTAATACCGGAAAGGATTCCGGTGATCGTTGGAAAGAACACACCGAACACTGCAAACCAACTGTATCCCTCCTCAAAATGAGGCCACAAGTTTTCTTCGAAATTTCCAGTTAACCAACCATAAAATCCGTTCTCTGCACGATAAAACAATCAAATAAGACATAAAATATTTCAACACCTAAAACAATATACCTTCATCCGTATGAACAAAACTGCCAACCATAAAATCTAGACCAGCAAGCATCAAAATAAGCAACAAAATGAATTGGAGCTTGATAACCCATTTGACACCTGCCACGTTAATTACACTAAGAAGTAATACTGCCGCACTTGCTGTACCACGAATCACCCACTTGGAATCTCCAACCCCAAACAATTCAGCCATTGTTTCACCGAAACCTAAAACATTTAAAGCACAGCCAACTGCCTGTAACAAATATTGTGTTTGTTAGAATTTTCCATTCACACAACCACTGAAAACTAAAAATACCTGACCAAAGCAATACAGGAGACCAATAGATCCTCCGAATCTTGAACCTAATACGTGGGCTAGTAAAAAGTAAACACCACCACTTTCTATCCGACATCTTTCGCAGATTCCAACAGCAGATAACACAGAAACCAATGCAATAAAAACTAAAAGTTGTTAATTAATCATTAAGCCCATTGATATGAAAAAATATTACCAGTTGATAGAACTATTAATGCGGCACAGATAATTCCAGCTTGACCCACAATCCAACCTGATCTCAGGAAAACTATAACTCCAAAAATATTGATCAAACAAGAAGTAAAGACACCGTCCCAAGTTCCGAAGAGAACTGGTTGAGATATGAAGAAGTTTGATTTCCACCAAGGCACATCACCCTTAAATAAAGACAATAGTATAATACTTACACATAATAATCTTATCTATATTTATGTGATGGTTTTTATGGCTTTAATTTTATAATGGAAAAAAAACATATGTTAAATGAAAACATACTTGCTCCTCAGCAAATATTTCATTAGCTCCAGATGCTTGATGTCCACCTGCTCCATAATCATATTCATTACCAAGATCAACAAAACCACTTGTGTTTCCTCTAGATCTCGAAGAGTTTGCAGCACCTAAACCAAAACGTGACCAGTTCACATCACCCTTCTTATTATTCGTCTCCATTGCTAGTTATTACTTACTGAAATAATATAATAGATAACGACAAACTTACTCACACACAGTATAAACAATAACGACTTACAATACACATATCACGGACCTTTAATAATCGTAAGTATGCTTGAATAGTTTTATCACAAATTGAATATACATTTTCAATGTAATGAACGTGTAAAGATTAAATATTAGATAAACATTATCTTAATATTAAGATTTTGCGACATGGCAAAAATAGAATTTATCATTTAAGTATTCTACCTATTTGACACATGATCATATGTGTCACATTAATGACATCATCTTTGTTTAAATGTCAGACAAGGCCAACGGTATGTATTTGATCTAATAAATTTGAACTAATGGAAGACAGACCCAAAGCGAGCTATAATACGCTATAATAATAATTTCCCAAATAAAAAAAGAATTACACGAAATCATTTAATATTTCGCTAAATTTAAATTCTTGACTCTTCTTTTATTAATAATAATAAAACTTTTATTTCAAAATAACAATATTTAAAATGAATATATACTTTATCGATTTTTTCTATTATCTCCAAGTTAAATTAAATAAACCGGAATTACTCTTATCTACATAGAAGGCAGAAATTCATAGATAAGAAAATTAATAATTTTGTAGAAGTAATGAATTGTAGGTAAATTGTACCAATCTACTAAGCATGCGCCTCTTGGAATTCCCGAAATTGTCAGTATATTTGTCTGTGATCTGAGTAAAAGGAAAATCATGTATCCGGTAATTATTTCTGAATATATATTATTTAGTTATTCAATAACATTTATATCGTTTTAAAATAGGGTCAAGGTGGTTATGGTGGATACCAAGGAGGATTTGGAGGTCAGCCCGGAGGTTATGGAGCACCTCCTGGAGCTGGTTACGGAGCACCTCCTGGAGCTGGTTATGGAGCACCTGCTGGAGCTAGTTATGGTGGACAACCAGGAGGTTATCCTGGATATGGACAACCGGGGACTAGCCCTGAAATACAACAATGGTTCAATACAGTAGATCGTGATAGGTCAGGGAAAATCAACAGCAATGAATTGAAGGCAGCATTAGTCAATGCACAAGGAAAAAATTTTTCAGATACGGCTTGCCAGTTAATGATTGGAATGTTTGATAGAGATAAGAGCGGTACAATTGATGTAAATGAATTCCAACAATTGTATACATACATTAATCAGTGGTTAAGTGTGTTTCGGACTTATGATAGAGACAATTCTGGTCATATTGAGGAACATGAACTGTCAAATGGTGATTATCAAGAAATATTCATTATTTAATTGTACATGAGTTTATTTTTTCAGCATTACAACAAATGGGTTTTCGTTTCTCTCCCGATTTTATTAAATTCCTGATACACAAGAGTGATTTAGAAAACCACCGTCAAATGTCAGTGGATCAGTTCATTGTCGTTTGTGTGCAAATACAAAAGTTTACAGAGGCTTTCCGACAGAGAGATACTGAAAGGAAAGGTGTTATTACATTAGCTTTCGAAGATTTCTTAGCTGTTGCTCTGAGTTGCTCAATTTAACGGCTATCTATTGCATTTACCATTTTTTTATCGTCATTCCTTCATTTTGAATGTAAAGAAAAAGTGTATTTTCTTTCTTTCTTTCTTTCTGTTTTTTTAATCGCCAATGATTACATTTGCTTGGAACTATTTTAGGTATAGTTTTTACTTGTAATTGCCTATTGTCTATTTTTTTATATGTATGTTAATGCTAGATGTATTCAGTGTAGGATATATTTTGAAAAAAATGTACAATAAGTTGGAAGACGCTTACTGTCACATAAATTATTGATTTAAGAAAAGAAATACAAAAAAAATCTAAAGAAAATTTCCCCAATAAATTTCATACTGTTCCTTAAAATGTTTTCCCCAAATACTTGTAAAACGTTGTAAACAGGATCTCTTCTCGTTTACAGTGTCGTTAAAAAAAAAGATTAAGAGATCTGTACGAGATCGATGAAAAGAAAATTAGCTGTTCTTGCAAATTTTCTATAGAAAATATAATTTAATTACATAATAGAGGTCGCTTAAGATTACATAATCCTATTCCAAACAAAAAATCTTATCTTGAGTTAGCAAAAAAAGTGGTATAGCCATTCGCCAATAGATGGCGCCACATACAATTTGCAATTTAATTTTTTTTTATAATATCTATATTTTTTATAATCAATAAAGTTGTTTATGAATTTATTTTACAAAAATCTCGTTCCAATCCAATAATATTATTGTATTACTAATTAATTCTTTTATGTATCTGGGGTGTCATTAACTGATTATTAAAATTAACTATTAATATATGAATATTTAAAATAGGTCGTGTTAAAAATAGCGTAAAAACGTTTTAAGTGCTCCAAAGGAATTAGTGCATTCCAGTGAAATGGAGAAATTGCGCTACTA
Source organism: Trypoxylus dichotomus (assembly GCA_023509865.1). NCBI lineage: Eukaryota > Metazoa > Arthropoda > Insecta > Coleoptera > Scarabaeidae > Trypoxylus > Trypoxylus dichotomus. Next base: position 8,789,314 of record CM042083.1, on the reverse strand, counting down.
TGATTTTTAAATCATGTTCTAAATAGTACTTTTGATCGCCTTTTGTTAGTTTTGTATTTAAATGAATATTTATTCTTTTTGCGGATGATTTAGCACATACTGCCATTTCAATACATTTTTTTTCTTTATTTCTTAGCTAAGCACGTTTTAGGTGTTGAAATAGTTTTAGCGTAATTAAGTTTGATATGCTTGGTGTTATACAGATCAATACGACTGAGTAGATGCATACATAAGTTTACATTAGTGCTGCGATAAAACGCTTCAACAAATTTTGTATTGTAGTGCATTTACAGAACTTTTTCTAACAATAATATGCGTTGTTATTTAAATTTGTATACCAGATATTTCGAAAGTATTCGGTATAAAATATTTTTCCAGTACTTAAAGCTTTGCAAATTAAAATAACTACTGTCTGTTATTAAGTACGAGATAAAGACTCATATCATACTTCTTTTTTTTAATGTTCTATACATTTATTCTTTCCAGGTAGAATAGGTAGACCCCGAAACAGTCCCTCTGTTTTGGCTTCAAAAATCCTCTTTGTTATTCGATCTTCCATTCTGCGGATCCAAATTTACTCTATCATCTATTAAAAATTGGAGTAATAACGCTGTTACTCAAATTTTTTGTTTGTGCTTGTAGTCTAAACACGTTCAACCGAAGTTGTGTTTATCAAAGAGGACATTGATTTATATATTATTAATTTATTACTTTTCTTGAGCTTATATGAACGATATTTAAATTTTTTCAAATTATTAAGAATTTATCTCCACGATATTTTATATTATTCGACAATAAAATAACTATATTGACTAGGATGATTAAGTAATAGTAACTAGAAAACTGTATGTTTAATGCGAGTTATATAACGACGAGATTGTATGTGCTAATCAAGAAAGGGATTATAAAATTAATTTTACGACTTGGATAAAGCTATTTAATAATTTGTAATTTCTTTTCTATTTCATATATATCCATTTCTTTAAAAATATTATTTGGAACATTGAAAATAAGGTTTGCATACAATTAACGCGATAACCAATATCTAACACAGGCTAACGTTCACTGGAATGAAATACGATGAATATGAGCATTTCCTAACGAATGTGTTCTGAAGATTGTAACGAAAATTGACATTTAATTTATGATGGATATAAAGTTACTGTATTTTTCTTTTCTGATATTATGAAGCTCACACGTTTCGTGAAAATTGGACAATGTGTGAGGGAAAAAAATCCAATAACCGATCTTCTCGAATTTATTTTCATGCTCAGTGAGGTGAATTTTTCATAAACTACCTTTTGGAAATAGCATTTCTGAAAAGGTCTTTTTACGTAGGAAATTTCCTTTCATACTTTCCTTAAGCGTATAAAATGACAAATTATATTAGGAAAGTGACATCTTTTAAATAATACATTGTTAGAGTTTTAAAATTGGATGCTGTATCGTCTCCAACGTTTAATTAATTGCATTTACTATAATATCGTTCTTCACCGTTTAACGCTTTTACTAATAAGATTTCGATCGGTTGATAAATGACGTGGAAGTAATTGATGCTAATTAGCAGAGGCAGCAAATTTAATTACCTCCTTAGCATCTCTTCGCTACGTTTTCGTCGTGAATAACTTGGAAGTTTGAAAATGAATTTTCTCTTGATCTGTTTCTTACTTGTTTGCGTTATATTTTCAAGAAAAGCATAAAGTTAAGAACTAATGAACCGTAACAATTTAACGTATTTCGTTTCGGACACGTCGTACTTGTTTTCAGTATATCTTTCATCGACAGTGAATCATTTATTTATTACAAGAAGGAGGCGAAAACTACAAATAAGTAACCCACGCGAGATTTTCAACGTATTATTTCGCGAGGCATTAAAAATGAAGGCTACATTTTATAATTTTGAATGAAGAATACGCATTAAGATGGAACCACTTCTAGTCATTGTTTCTATAAATAATTTAATGGCATTTACGTATATACGTATATCTTTTTTCCGTCGGCCTTTTTTATCCTTTGAATCTATGTAAAACTGTTTCAAAATGATTTATAGCTTGTAACATGATATGTACATTGTGTACACTTTAACAAATTACTTTTATGCGAGCTATATGCGATAGAAAGTGCATCAATCACACTGTGACTATTAATTACATTCTAGAAAAGATGAATTGCATTTTCACCGTGATTTTTTCCCTTGAATAGGCGCGTGATTTTTAATATTATTTAATTAAGAAAACCGATATGACCTTTATAATAAAGCACGTGCTTGATTTTCATGCCCACGTGCAGTAGTCTTGTATACATTTCTGGCTGCCAGTCAAGAAATAATCGTGAAGTCAGAGATCTCTTATTTCGACGTCAAAACTTTAGAAAATTATTTAAATACTATTTTAAATATTTGATTTGGATAACTGGCCTCGCTGGTGTACAAAACGTTTATATATTGATCGGATATTATTTAATTTAAATATTTTACGAGTCGTTAAATAGGTTACATCGCTTGTGTGTTGAGGTTTAAATTCGTTTAGCTTATACAATTAAATTAGTTTATTTCATAATTTGGGTGGATAGAAATAAAACGACAATATTCCAGCTAAAGGAAAATTTATTTCCTCGTTATTTTTATTGAAAGATTCTTGTATAATCAGAAGAATTATTACATCTAGGAGTTTTTTTTTCATAGTATTAACTTAATAAGTCTTGTTGGATACAAAGAAATTACGCTTACAATTACGAAAAATTATTACATCCTTTTCGGATTATTAGTAATGAATAAATTAAACAGCTTCAAAAAAATGTTCGATATAAATATTAAAATACAAATTCCATACATAATTCTTTACACACTTTTTTTTTCTTGCTTTTCTTGAGTATCAGTTGTTTTTTTAGAAACTAGATACAGTATAATGCGCTTATAATGGATTCCAAGGGACCTCTTATAAACGTTCGTTATATCCGGGTGTCCACTATATAGGAAGAAGGAGATAGGTGTGAAATAATGCTTACATTTTAAAAAGTTAAGTAACTTTGGAACTCGTGCACGCAGAAATAATTTTATAATAAACTAACATATAATACATTAACGAATATTATATGTGCACTATGTGTGGATGTGTAATAGAGAAGTACTTATTTCAGAAAATCTGTGATTTTTGTTTGAACAAATAAATTACTACAACAAAGAACTATGCATCATGTTTAAGTTATCTAGAAAGTCCTTCTCCCTACACATTTTAGTGCCTTATTTGTTGATATATCTAACGAAACTTCTTCACTGCATTCTCCCATTACTTCAACGTCAACTAATGCTTCACTAATAGTTGGATGTTCTCTTGTTATAAAGTTGTGGTCGACATTGTCATAATCTTTAAACTGGATGTTTTCATGTAGAAACTTCTACATTTTCAATAATTGACTTAATGGAAAATCATCTTCTGGGTCAAAATTATTGTTGAAAACTTCTGAATCTGCATTTTGTTATTACAGCAGCGTGATGGAAGTAATTTCTAATTGTATCTGTTGGCACTTTGACCAATGAATTGTGAAGAATTATGATAACATTAAAATAGTAATGTTAAGGGTTTTTAAAAAATGCGAGTTTTATGTTGTTTAATTCTACATGAGGATGGGCTGGGAAATTGTCTATAAGTAATGCTATATGGCATTTCCCTTTATTTAATTCAAGATCCCACTTTTTCAGATAATTTTTAAAAATAAATGACGCATCCATGGTTTTTTATTGAGTATACAATCGATAGGGGGAGTTCCAGTTTGAAGCATCCATGTTTTTGAAGCTTCCCTATTACTAGTGGTTTTAACATCACTATTATACGTGACCAAAACATTTTTGACCTCTAAATTTAGGGATTTTGTTTGGTGTGAACTTGTGAAATATCACCGTTTCATTTGCATTAAGGATATTGTCTGGAGAATATTTAGGCAGATATCTACAAGCCACTGGTAGGTGACCGCTTTATTAACAGGACCTAATTTGTCATTTATTTTACCGAACATTGTTACATTCCGTTTTCTAAACCTGTCTAACCATTCGCTACTGCACTTAAAATCGTCGCCACATAATTTTCTAAATTATTTAGCTTGGAATTGTAACATTGTCAGATTCACTGGAATATTATTTGCTCTCTGCTGCTGAAACCATTTGGATAACGTTGTATCCACTTTTGGGCGTAATATATTTTTATGCCATTTATCTTTAATTTTTGAGCGATTTACCCATATATTTGATAGTGTTAACTGATTTAAATTAAAGTCTTATACATTGAACTTTGGAATTTGCCACTTTCAAATGCTTTAATAATTTTTAACTTTTCATTTAATGAAAATGATTGGCGATTTTTAATATGGTTCCCCTTTTTATCTGAATGTTATTCATTAAAAAGTGCACACACAACTGAAAGCACTAGCTCAAATAATGATATGAATTTCATATCGTGTATTTTTAGGGGAATTACCAAAACACTCCGTTTATAGTGAATTTGTTGTGCTTTTCCATTGTAAGCGAATTATACTGCAGTTTATTCTACAATATTATTGAAATTTTATAATTCCCACTTATAAGAAGTAATAGTAATCATGTTCAATACAACTAATCTTAAAATATAGCTACATAGTATGTATGTATTTATATACTATTGGTAACTTCATTAAAACTAAGTTACGTTTTTTCGACTATTACCGATATATTTATATAATTTTTGTTCCCCGATCTTTAGAAAATTATTTTGGAAAACCGACTTATATTCTAGTAACATTCAAACGAGAATGAATTACTTAATTAACAATTACAACCATATTGTACAGTCACCTACGAAACTGAAAAGAGGAAATTGTTTACTTGCCTAATGTATAAAAGACATTTTCGCTGAAGGTGACTGTACATGAACTACTAAATTTTCACCTCAATTGTGAATAAGTTTAGTCCCTTGAGAGCATTGAATCTGTACAATTTTTATTCTTAAAAATTGAGACATTCATGATTTTTTGCTGTTACATTTTTTTTTTATTTTCGATTTGAAAATAATATTTTAGAATTTTCGAATTGATTGTTTTTGTTTCTATCGTTTTATATTTTACTTCCTTTTAGGCAACTTTATTATCGCACACATTTTTTTGGACATCACTTGTCTTAAGGCTACGATTTTAATCAAAATTAGCATATTTCGATTAGGAAAAGATGGTAGAGATTACACATAAATTTAATTAATATTAATTAGAATTGAAATTTTCTTTATCTATAAATCCTCGTCAATAAACAGAAGCCATTCTTTCATTAATAAAGGGAGAAATTTTAGTGGGAACTTTGCTTTTATTTAACGACGGTTTATTTTACGACAATTCATCTTTATGATTATCTGATGATGGTATTGCTCTATTTTCTTATGGTAAATTAACGCTTAATGACAGTTTTTATCCGATAATCAAAATCAATGATGACAGTTCGACCAGCTTGATTTGATGCGAATGTAATAAAAGAAAGACTTCGTATAATTTGAAATATACTCTAGATATTCTAAATACTCTAAATATTGCATGCTAATTAGATTGAAGGATTTGAGATGTAACTAAAAATCGGAGACCTGCTTTGTTTTGGGTCTAAAACCACGTATAATTGTTTTTGATTTTGACATGATAGACATTTTCTAGGATGGTCGTTGTACAAATCCGTTAAAATTTAAAATTAATTAATTTAACGAATCGACTTGGGCCGTATTAAACAAAAAATTGATTTTGATCGATTTAGCAATTTATTACCATTCGAAATTTGATAATTCATGGTAGAGAACCCGGCAATTGCTGGGGAATTTCGATTTGAAATCGGTAACCTAATTTATGCTATAGTTTTATTGGCATTCGGCAATTAATCTGTTAATGAACTTGTTTCCCGACCTCTTTTGGGGTCCTGCCAAACGATGTACGGGCCCAGGTTTAAGTCATTTGGTGTTAATTGAAACTCGAGAAATAGCTTGTTATATATTCCCTTAGGAACCGATTGAATATGGTATACAGATTAGATTCAAAAAAATGGCTATCTTAGTATTGGTAAATATTAGAACGTGGTAGTTTTCTTTCTAATTTTCCACCAATTATTAGGCAGTATTCAAAGGGAACTAACACTTGGATTTTTACAATTTTTTTTATCGAAAATAACTTCTTTGGCATACTAGTTTAATGCCAATGAATTCGAGTTATTATGAAAATTATTGGTGTCTAATATCTTACATGCTTCTTTTTGGAGATATTTTCCATTTTCGGTTGTTTCGAGTTTTGAGTGCTTCCTCTCACTTGTTAGTAGGATCATATTTATAAGCTATGTATATATCACATTTTAGACTACACAATTGAAAAAAATCAATCGATGTTGAAAAGAGACAACAGATTCGTGGAAAGGATTTTTTACCTTTCTCATATCAATTATTTAATTTCCAATTCGTACGTTGCTATTCTGATATGTGGCTTATTTAAAAAGACGCTTCAACTAAATATGTGCCGTCCATACCACCCCCAGTTTGCTTACTCTGAGCCGCAGTTGTGGCCGGCATATATTTACCGCAACCCTGTTGATACCTCCTAGGACAACAGCGGCCACAACAGGACTGCAATAAGCCAATTGACACAGCAGAATGAGCTGGACTCGCTAAGGGAGAGGGTGAGCCCGGTCTCTTAGGGTGTCCGTTATAAGGTACTTCAAGCTCAACAAATTCGCGATCCGTTGTCTTTTCTAAACACCTCAGTAAATGGTGATGCTGTAATTCGAAAATATCTTCTTCGCGGTAATTGTCATCCAATTCGATTCCAGATTCTTGGGCCGCCAATCTTGCCTCGGCTGCCTTCTTTTTGCTGACGAATGCTGCACCTGATGATGCTTTAGCAATACGGATACGTGCCAATCGCGCTTTCTGTTAAAAGAAATAGGATTTAGATCATTTTCCAATCGAACATTTTTGACGTAGAACTAGATTTAGCTAGCAGATACTTAGCATAGTCAACAAATTGGAGCTTACGTAATCTTATACTCTAAAGGATACACTCGGTAGCTATATTGTGTTTCTTAAGTTGTATTCATAATTTTAAGTGGATGACATAATTTCCCAAAAGGAAAAGAAAATTGTTCCTTTTATTTGCAAAATTTTAAGGATATTTATTGAAAGCTATATTCGCTCTACAGTAAAAAGAACTTCGATTTAAAGAGATTAAAAGAAATAGGAAAAATATTTTTTTTACTATTTACATTTGTGTCTATTGTTTTTTTATTTATCTTGAATTAAATTAATTGATTTTATTTTTTAGTTTTACAGTCCCCGACCACTTTGTTAGGGCCACCTTATAAATTTTTGAGCTTTTGTGTATTTCCAACTATAGGATTTTTTGACTATAGCTTTAACTGCATATATACTAGTGCGTGTCCCATACAAATTGAACAATGGCGTCGCTTTTTGTGAAATCATGAAAATTTATTATGCAAACGGTCACTCGATAAAACAAACCCATCGTAGAATTCGTGGTGCTTTTGGGGCTATCAATCGTTCTACTGAACTAGCAGTTAAAAATTTAGTTGAAACATTGGAAGACGCTGGATCTCTTCGAGACAAAACTCATTTAGTCAGAGCAAAAACTGCATGTTCAGACGAAAATATGTAATATAATGTACGAGAGGGTACCTCAAATGACCCATCAACATCAATCCCACGACGCTCTCAAGAATTAGGCATTACTTCAACCAGTTTATGGGGAGTTTTATATAGGGATATGTAATTGCATACATTCAAAATTCAGTTAACCCAAGAAATCAAGGAGACGATGAGGTCCATTTTATGTTAAATGGTACAGTGAATAAACAAAACTGTCGTATTTGGGGAGAAGAAAATCCTCGAACTATTATTCATGAAGTTTGGTGTGGTTTACAATCTGAAACGTTATAATGCAATGTTAGGAGATTTTGTATGGCCTCATCTAAATGGAATTAACATTGAAGATGCATATTTTCAACAAGATTATGCCACGTGTTACACAATACGAGAAAACATCGCATTACAATCCACACGACTCCCTGGACGTGTAATCTCTCGGAATGCTGGTGTAAATTGGCTGACACCTTTGGACTTTTGCCTATAGGGTTACTTTAAAAGCAAAGTCTATTCCAATAAGTCAGCTAATCGAGCAGTTATGCGGGATATTGAAGCATATTGATGCATGCTATCGTAGCCGTGCTGGTCATTTAAACGATATAATCTTTCACGTTTAATTGTAGTTTATTTCTACGTTCTTTTAAAATAAAGAAACCGGAAATTTTCCTTACAATTATCCTCAATAACACAAAATCCTATAGTCATTTTTGGAAAACCCTTTGCAAGTAAACAAGGGAGGAAACCTGCGCACCTTTTGTATGTGCTTCTTTCTTATTTAAAAGTTATGAATACAACTTGAGGGCATCCTGTATAGTCATCGAGGTCTAGACTATCTGTGAGGTGAGGATCAAGTAACTTTAGTACAGTAATAAAATTCGGTACCTTAGGATGCTATAAAGGCCCAAATAAAACAAGTTTATTTAGTATATAAATAATGTAACAACATATAAAAGTACTCTAGCCAAATCTTGTTTACAAAAAAAAGTAATACATAAGGAAAATACAACTGGAATTTATCGATTCAAAATCGGCTTACTTCACAAATTAAAAGCTGGAAATTATAGAATCTTACTTAAACTTACGTTTAATATCGAACGTCTAACAAATAACATTTAAGTCAATTTAGTTTAATTTTATCATTTGAATTGCGTTCGGTTAATTATGCAAATGACTATTTAATTGAGTGAAATTTAATTAGAAATTAAAATAGAGATGTTTCATGTTAAATTAAATGGGAGTCTTACCATTAATACCTGCTGAAAAAGAAACTGTTAGTGAAATCAAAATAACATGATCCACTTAAATATTTGGTACTTCTATCATTTTGCAACTTGTTCACGATGTAAACATCAACATTGCTAGATTAAATATAACGCCCAACTTCCTATATGGATCCCGAGCTATAAATAGGAAAAGAAAACATTGAATGATATAAAAAACCTACAATATTTCCCGAGTGCTTTTTCTAGAGAGAATTCTTAAACAGCAAAACATTTAGATAATAATATAATTACTGTTTTGAACATATTTATACACGATCAAAGTAAACTTAACTTTGACTTGTATAAATAACCAATGATTAGATTGAAACAATTGGTATAATGTCATGAGCGCAATCGAAAGTAAGAAATTTAAGGAACAGATTAAATGTATTAACGATTTCAAAATAAATTCGCTCTAATCCTAATTTATTCCTGCCTTTGATAGTTTAATAAATAATAAACAAAGGCTGTAGTAGATAGAAAACAATTAAATATACGCGTCACGAATAGGTTTTTTAATGTAAATATTTGTAAACACAAATATTAATCGGAACGTCTTCAAAAATATTTAAGTGTCAGAGATCGTGACGTTTCGATAGCAATAAATCTGTTTTGACCAAAGGAGAAATAAAAAAGATATTGAGAAACATTAAAATTTTGATTATTACAATAACATCTTCGAAAAATAAGCAGCAATTCAAAAATTAAATACAGAAAGTGGAATATTCCATGAAGTTGAAGGTCAAGATGTTATCTCAGATGCGTAAAGTTGTTATAAAAAGAGTCAGGAATAGACGAACATTCTGCTTCTTACAAAATTTCTTGAAGAAAATCATATTCCAATTGATATAACAGATGGATCTCAACGCATTCTCATTCAACAACAACTATTATCAAACATTTGCTACACCAATGAGTAATCCTCAACCTTGCTAGCCAATCTGAATATTTCATCAGCGATAACTCCTTACAATTTCCAAAATTTTGGGCTACATATGTGGATATATATAAACTTTATAAACAGCCAGCACCCCTCAACAAAATTCACGCACAAAGAATAACACTATAGCATTTTTAGACCATAAAATAACAGACAATGCATGTGAATTTGATATCTTTACGAATCCTATGTGAAACTTTGTAAGAAACAGAGTAATCGTTATTTTTCAAATGGTCAAACAAAAGAACTATTTTCTGTACCCGACATTGCTATAGGAACTTAGTCAGAGCAAATCTGTAATCAACTCTTGCCAGTCCACAGCATCTCCGTTTTTGTAGAAAAATTATAATCCAAACAAATTATGTAGTCAAGCGTGAAGGTTTTGAAATGTGTTTGATGGAATTACGAAACTGTTATTCATTTTGAAGTGTTAATTTCAATTTATGGAGTTTTAAGGGAAAGATACCTCAGAATATTTGGTGCTAATCAATCAATTTAATGCGAGGTCGCATATTGCTCAAGAAATTTTGTGAAACTGGAAAAATTTGAAAGGGTGGAGACACTGCCACATCCGGGTTATAGCCCAACACGTTTCCTTACTGGACGTATTTTGTGAATAGTACAGGCGTGGAATTGAAGACCTTACCATGGTAGAGAACTATGAGTCAAAACAGATTATATTTTGAATATTAATTATACTAACTAAATATCGGTAGTTTACAAAGATGTAGCAAGGTACAATGATTTCTCCTCTATGGATGTTGACCGTATTTTAAGAGAAGCCTAACATAGATAACATCAGAAGTTCCACGACTTTGACATCAACAAACACCAGTAATAAGAAATTTATAACACTACCTTTCCACCCAACAGTAAAAGAGTTGAGAAAAATTTTCCGTCGATAAAATATGATTTTTTGTGTTAAAAAACAGCTTAATGAACCTCTTAGGCAATCCTAAAGATAAACTGGATATGATGAAAAGGTCTGGAATTTACCAAATCGCCTACAATGATTGTAATAAAATTTACATTGGACTAACAAAACGGGATATCGAAACCAAGTTTAAAGAACATATTAGGCGCTATCGTTTCGATAAATCAGAATTATCTAACGTGGCAGAATATATGGTAGAATCCGGACATAATATTGGATTAGAAAACTTGCTGAATAAAGAATTACCGCCAATTGCGCACTCGAGTCTGCTTAATTTATTACCATAGCGCCTTATTAAAGATACTATCCGTTTACGTTCCTTCTTTTCGGGAAGAGATAGAAGATACCGGCGACCATCTAATAGGTTGTAAAAAGTTATGTATATTAAGAATTTTTAGAGCCTGCGTAGAAAATATTGCATGTGCAATACATTTTTACAATTCAGTATTGTTGTTAAATACAACATATATTTTACATTTTTTAAAAGATAATAGAAAAAAATAAATCTATATCTTTAACATGTTGTACTTTAAAATAACTGGCAACATTGGTTTTAGCAATTTTTTTATTTTCATTTCATCGATAATCTCCAGCAAGCAAATTCTAATATACTAGCGTTCATAATTATTCGATTCTCTAAAGTTACGATAACTACATACATATATGTATGTCCAGTAAAACCGAAGAATCAACGGACTATTTGCTTGTTGGCTTTGGGTCTCTTTGAAATATTCAAACGGTGTGGTTTGTTAGGAATTTCTATTTACATTGAAGCCCTTACTAATAAACCACTTCGTCACTAATAATGATGTTGTAGATTAAATAATAATACTAACGGCTTAATTGCAGTATTAAAACATTTTATTTAAAACAAAATTTATTTCTACGTGAAACAACATTTCTTAAATTATTTTTTACTTAGTTTCCAGATAAGCCTCGTCCATTGGTAATAGCAAAGAAAGATATACTGCAAACATAAAGTGAAGTTCAGGAAACTTGTTCTAAAATCGATTATTTTTTTATCATTTAACACATACACCAAAGGAAACAAAAGTAGTTTCAAAATTGTATCATTAAACTACAGTTATATGCTATTTTTGCAAAAAAGAAAATGTACCAAAGACAATAGAAAAATCTGAACAACAGAAGCCTCAACAAGTACAGAGCACAATGGAGTGATTGCGCACACAAACCAAATAATTTTTAAAATCGGAAGGTGTAGAAAGCCAAAAGCAAAAAAGACACATTCTTCACGTTGAAATAAATTGAATAGGAAAACAATCTTATATAAAGTTTAGTTCTATGTTGTAGGGGAGATATTTTACCTCCAAAACGCGTGTTCTGAATTTAATCTTATAATAAAGACATTTAGATGGAATGCTTTGATAATAAAGAGCTAGACAACCACTCTGTAGCTTCCAACTAGTGTGATATATGTTCAAATTTTCGTATGCCAGATATGACAATTTAAAATAATCCTCGTAATTAAAATTGTCATACTTACAGAAAAATAAATTACCGAAAACAACGTCTCGTTATATTCTACATAGTTGAAAATATACAAATCATTCGTTCACATCTTTTCTATCCCGAGAAATTCTTCATATATCACTTTTCCTGTTAAAAAAAAGCAAGGAGTCGATCGTAAACTTCAAATACCCTTCAGCAGAGTTATATTATTTATCACGTGATAGGGATGACGTAAATCTATACCCACTTATTTTGAGAAATTAAAAATACCGACGAAGAACATGCCTACCTTTAGACAATATTTTTTAAAATAAATTTGCTTTAAATATTTTCCAGTAAAAAGTCGTTTGGAACAACTTTATGTATACCATCTTGAGTGGGCTTATATTGTAAATATTTTTTTCACCGTCGCACTTAGGAAAATCACCTTAAACATATTTTCTAATAAAATAAATAGATTTAATTGCCCTATTTTTGTATCGGCTTCAAGTCGATGTGAAAACGTTTTTGATTTGTTGCCGTATTTCAGAGATAAGTCAGGACCGGCTTGAGGAGGTGAAACTTCTTTAAAAAGACCTTTTAAACGAAACTAAACAGATCTACACTTAAATTAATAAATTTATTACACAGAACCGGATGTCGAGAATTCATGGGAAAACATCACATTCCCAACAACTTTTGCGTAAAGTCCAAAACATCTGCTAGACACGACACTGTACTGTTTCGGATCTTTATTATTATAGAACCGAAGGAAACAGTTTTCGTAAATGTAACGCTAGTATAAATTTCAATCCGATGTATTTATTAAACATACAATACTCAAGCAGCTGGCTCTAATTCGGTAATACGTCTCCAAGTTCTCATTTATTAATACTAAGCTATCACCACTTAATCGTTTAATTTTTTTAAAAATTGCAACCTTATTTAGGTTACATTTAATCCCTTTTAACGAAAGAATATTTAACAAATGGATTTAATGCAATTTAGGAAAGGAAATGATAGGGTCGTAAAACAAAAATAGTTTCATGTAAAACAATTGTAATTTTACGATCTTGTCTAACGATTGTAAATGTGGAAAAATGCAAATAATAACATAAATTCTCGCTAATAAAAATACTCAGCGAAAAATAACTTGATTTTACTTGAAATACATCAACCTTCTTCTTAATGTTTATATTTAGTAATATTTTTCAGTTAAAATATCACTGTTGGATTTATGGATTTCGATTTTTCGCCTTGCCGTTTTGTAATTTTTTTAATGGTGAAAACGATTTAACGTGCATGTGTAATGTAAATATGTAATTCTAAAAAGGAAATTCATAAAATGGCGTATTATAAAGAGACCTGCAAAACTCTGTGCTTAAGTACAATAACAGAGTTATTAATGGAATGCCTTGCCTACGTCAATTGGTTTGTATATTTGCTGCTTTACTCTGCTATGAAATAATAATCTACTCATGGTTTATTCTCTTTTATTTCGGAAGATGTTTGTAAGATGTTTCAGCTCAGACACTGGCGGTTTAAAGAAAAAAAAAACGGATTTTACGAATAGACTTCGGTTATTTGCACAGTATAACATCGCATCGCGGTATACAATATTCTCCGCATGAAAAGATTAAAAAACACATTAACTACCTGCTCGGGTAGAAGTAAAAACTATATCGCTATGTTTGTTTTTAATTATTTTGTTAGACAGCTGCGTTTAAGTATGAAGGTAAAACTTTTTGGTCAGTTATATCTTGTTAACGTTCGCATTCGCATTCACTAGGTTCATTTATTACAAGGTAAAGTTCTATACTTTATTTTACAAGAAGAAATTATTAAAACTGTTCTGAATTTTAGCGGGGACATTCTTTGAACTGGTGCAACTTTTTTTTTTCAGAAGGCCTGTGTACTCCTATATCTAATTCTGTCTAAGAAGAATTACTACAGCTCTTTTTCCCTGAAATGGTTGCTGTATTGTTTCGGCAATATTATACAAATTATAACGAGTTTACTCCAGGAAATCATAACAAAAACAGTTAATAATAATTAATACACATACGAGGACGACCTGAAGTGTTTCCGGAATCGACAAGAAAAACAAGGTATTGGTGTGGTTTTTTATTTTTATTTTTCGATGTAATCTCTTCGAAGATCATTACATTTTTTCAAACGGCGCTCCAGTCTCTCCATTAAAAGTTGAGTTGTTGAAACTTGAAATTTGTTCAATGCCCTCAACACCACTTTTAAAATTTTATCGCTAATACATTTTGCAACTTTTGGAAGCAAGTAAGATAGGGGATGACGGTTCAAACTCTTTCATTGTATGTACCATCACATTCACCACAGAATGTTTTTGCTGATCGGTTGTTTCGTCCACACATAACCACAATTATTTATCATTCATTTCTGCTTTAATTCTTCTTTCAACATAGTCAGGAAGAGATGGAATAACGTTTCTTAACGATGTCCGACTTGGTAATATATAATCCGAATACTTGCTCCACAAGGAGACAAATGTGGTAAAGTGAACGGTATATTAATTGTTCGCTGTATCGTTTGCCACGCTGCAATCCGTGGCCACAGTGTTTTATACTTTTTCTACACTGTTTTCCACTAAAATGGTCCAAAAGAATTCGGCGATTTTGTTTAAACTTTTACATGTTTACTCCCATAAAGAAGCTATTTGAGTTATTTTGTAGTCTGTCAAAGATATTTTATATCTTATTTCAGCAGATAATAAAAATATTGATATCCCGATACTGTTTAGACTACCATCTGTAATTCTGCAAATTTAAAAGCGTAAACGGATATTTACCAAAAGCGAAACAGAAAGAAACTAATTTTTACTCTTTTGAAGTCCACATCAAAGTTAAAAAGTAATTTTCTTCCGAAAGCGGCGTTTATTGGTTTTTCCTCGCTGTGCTTTTTTAACGTCACAGAAGCACATGAAAAGGGAAATTAAAAGAACGCATTTATTTTTTTGTCTATTTCAATTACACTTTCAATTTTCACATAATTGAACTTTTCCAATGTAGCTTTTGATCGTTTGAACTTACGTAGTTGGTGGCGCAAAGGGTTTTTTTTTTTTTTTGGTGAATATCGAGAGGAAAAATTTAATGTCAAAACATCATACTAAATGAAAAAAGGAGAGGAAATTAATTTTTTATCTAGCAGACACAAAAAAATGGCTTTGTTTTTGACAGCAACATTTAATAATCTTTTTTAAATCTCCTTTCTAAAATCCATATCGTTTACGTTTAAAGTTTTAAATTACATTTGCTTTGGAAAAGTCAATTACTGGCTTCTGACATATAGCCGAGCAATTACTAACGTAATATTTTCCCTTGAAAATACGGGTGAGGCATTAACGATAACTTTCTTTGTCTAGACATCGTAATTAATATTTATTATTATTTAATTATAATTCCTAAGAACCTTAAAAGGTTTCCTTGCGATTAATTTTCTCTTGGAAAACCTTAAACCGCACCAAGATCCATCAATGGAGAGATGGCGGGGGTGGTTCGAAGTTTGAGAAGTTTATGTAATTGGACAATACTTGGAAATGAAGGTATGCCTTTTAATTAGTCAGAGAAGAGGATTTTAAGATAGATTCATTCCAGCGTTAAAGCTTATTTTGTCTCAATTTCGTGAAAGCTGATAATTAAATACGTTTCGTTGGTCCGGTATCCTTAAATGAAAAGAAATTACTTCGACGTGAAAGTTTGTATTTATTTATACACCAAATAAACCTTCTTGTTTGCACTTTGAACCGTTCATAAGTTTAATCGCATCTAATGTATTGTGTTACACTTACAGCTATTTTAGAAATATTTAGGGAAATTCATGCATATATTCATAACAATAAGACTTATTTACAAAATCCATTCAAACACGAAAGCAATGTATTCCTGCATTAAATTTTATGATGGCAATAAAGCAATAATGTGTTAGTATCATAGTAGAAAATTGGGCATGAATGCGTTATGAAATAAAATTTGGAAGGGATCATTCATTCAGTTGCATTGAGTTAGGAAAACGCTATGCCATATTGTTAGTTTATTTGATCGAAGATATGCCAGAGCAGAAAACGAACTAATAAGTGTGTCGACAGTAGAACGGAGACTAATAAAAACCGGTCTGGGTTGTCGTGTAGCAGTAAGAAAGCCCAAGTTAAGTATACACAAACGGAAAAGACTAAATTGGGCAAAACCACTCGCAAAATGGAGTTTAAATGATGAATCGAAATTTCAATTATAGCCACCTTAGAGAAAGAATATTAAACGAGTATATTTCAAAAACAGTGAAACACCGTTCTGGCTTGCTGGTCAACAACTCACGGTTTGTAATTATGTCGAGCTTCTGGGAGTTACTATATAAGATACCTTGCCATGGAATACTCATTGTGATGATTTAACAAAGAGAATATTCGCAAAAACATATTTGTTTCGCTGTCTACGTCTCCATGT